>OY757315.1:97326054-98805227 GCA_963583905.1 Stenurella melanura
GAGAATTGGATTGATTGACGGGAGATAACTTCTACTTTAGAGATACAAAGGAATATTTTATTTTTCTAACATACGTTTGGATGTGAAAAGTTGAACAATAATTTTAGTTCAAACGTCATTTTACTTAATAAAATCTATCAGTCAACCATTAGAAGGTAGTATTAGTCAATAGCGAAATCTTTATAATATATAGTAGCAGGTGAACCGAGAGGTGAACCCTTAGGAAACAATTCGTTTGGTAATTTGGGTGGTAATTTGCACACCGGTAAGTCACAGCTGACTTTTCGGCTATTGATGGCAACAATGTTGCCAGGCGGTAAATATTGTATCGAGTTGTACAGAGGTCGAGCTAAGGTAGAAGTTTAAGAAATAATAGGTAATATGATGGTAATAATTTTATCCACAAGTAAAACGACAGTTTTAAGCAAATATAAAAAACAAAGCATATTCATTGATATTACAAACTGTTTAACCAACCAAAATATATAAAATATAAATACCTATATAGGTAGACACAAAATAAGTAACAATGTTAATCTAACAGGTATTTTGTGATATGTTACTTCGTATCTTATATTTGGCAGTTACATCGAAACAATAGAAAACTACACTCAAAATCTGATTTATCACTTTCCAACATTGTTGTCAACATCATTGTTAGTTCGCTAACCTTTGATTGTGTAAAAATGGCAAAAATTATGTTTTTAGTGTTTTTTGGCCAATATCATTAATTTTATATATAAATAGAATACCTACATATAATATATAATATAATAATATATTTATGGTAGAAATTAATGCAATACCGATGCGCAGTTCGAGGTTCGAAACAGTAGATCTACGCAAGAACGGTAGACCTGGCAACACTGCCACTGAGATGAACACGCTCAGAACGATCGAGGAACTTCGACTTACCTCGGTGATACACCGAATCACGTACTTTGGAATAACGCGCATACGCAAATGAAATAAAGCGATGTCGGTAAATCTAATATTTTTTTTGTAATTGCAGTATTTTTTGGTAATTTCAGTATTTTATAGTAATTTCAAAGTAATTACAATATTTTCTCGTATTTTTTAGTAATTTTTTATACTTCATCTGCTTTGTACACCTAATTTTGGAAGTGGCACCCCCTCGGATTATTAGATACACTTACATTTTTGAAATTAGGAAAGATGCAAGTGCCAGTCGGGCAAAACGGATATTCAGGGGTACGTAGGATGGCGAGAGAAAGCGAATGGCGCAAACCAGACATCCCTGCGGTCCTTCGTTTCCAATAAAGAGCAGCTCAAAGTCACCGGAAGGAAAAAAAATATTTTTTTTCGCACTTCTCGAGGCTCTATCTCGGAAACCAAAAAAGATATAGACTTCTAGTTTGCGCCATTCGATTTCTTTCTCCATCCTGCGTACCCTTCAATTCAGATTTTTAGCTACACTTACATTTTCTCCGACATTTTTACAGTATTTTTTGAGGTTAGGAAAAATGCAATCTGGCAAAACGGACATCGGGTTCGTGTTCAGCAGGTCAGAATCCGTGGGAATACATAGGTCTGCCTTCTTATACTCGACGTTTTTTTGCGTGTGCCTGTTATTAAGGGTTTCCGAAAATTTACCCTATAACTATCTGCCTTTGTAATTTCTATGAATTTAGAAGAGAATGAATTATACTTACAAATCGCTCAGAGTGAATTATCGTAAACCTCAAATGTTGCTTAAATTTCCATATTCAAACAGTTACACATACATGAGGACATACAAATTATGTGCTGGTTTGTAAATGTGAATATTTCAGTAATACAAAGATGATCTTAACAAATTTGCTACAGATATTTTATTTCTTTTCAGTTTACAAGATAATATAGATTCATCCCAATCCAACTCTCCAGAAACGAAACTTTACAACTGCACAGATTGTTCGTTTAAGACAAAATACAAGTATAGCCTTAAATGCCACAAGCTGACCCATAAGGACATTTCGGAATTAACCGTATACAAATGTGAGAAGTGCTCGTATCAGGGTAAATTCAAATATTACCTTAAAAAACATGAGCTGATTCACCAAGACATTGCAGATCTAACCACATACCATTGTGAAATATGTTCTTATAAGTCAGTGCGTAAAGATGACCTCAAGCGGCACAGGCTTAAACATCATGATCTGTTGGATGTAACGTCATACAACTGTACAATGTGTTCATATAAGGCAGCGGATAGAAATTATCTTAGGAAGCACATGCTAACACATCAGAGTTTGTCGGATAGAAAAATGTATAAATGTGAACATTGTTTATTTACAACGAGATATAGAGCTTCTCTAAGGATGCATGCGTTAATCCATCGAGATGTTTCAGAAGTGACCATGTACCAGTGTGGAGAGTGTTCGTACAATACAAAGCATAAACGAGCTCTTAAAAAGCATGAATTAGTCCATAAAGATATTTTAGATGTAACTATGTATAAGTGTGACAAATGTCCATATAAAACTAGACATAAGAATTGTCTTGAATATCATGTGTGGAATCATATAAAACCAATCGAGTAACTTTTTAAGGAATATTTTCTTACGAGTGTGCCTGTTCCTACGTATGAAATGTGAGCTGTTCACAACATGTTGTGATACATTTTCGACACGTACATAATTTTTTATGGTCAGGTTAGATTTAGAAAGGAGATTGATTGTCCTTGACCACAGCGACTCTTGTAGCATTCCGATTTTCCTCACATCTTTTATTAGGTCCCGCAGGCCTAGGCTCCTAGGCTCCCATGGCCATGTAATATCGGAGATAGGGAAGTTTATCTCGGTGCCAGAGATGGCTCTCATATAGACGTAATATATTCCAAACATTTACTGACAACCAGAAAAATGACGAAGTGGTGAAATATTTATTATTACCAGCTACATTATATTTTTGGTAATAAATTTAACTGAAAAAGGTAAAAGTTCTTACAAAAACATGTAAAATATATCTAGTAAATAAAAAGACACCTCTTCCTGTTCTATTTAATGTGGCGTGTTTATTTTGTTTATTTTCATAATTAAATATGAAAACCTAATTAACTGCTGGCAACATAAAACATTTTTCCCTATAAAATAAACCATTTCTATATAATATTAAAATATACATAATAAACAAAGTTAAGGATTAATAGCATAAAACTGCCAGGTACCGTGTGCATCACGTGATACAGTGAATTTAATTTCATTTTAAAATGTTAATACGTATAACCTACTTTCGTCGAAAATCTACTACATTTGTGAAACGTACTGACAATTACCTAAAACAGTTGATTTTTTATATTTGTGTTAAAGGCACTCGATCCCGACCGAGTGTTAACATTTATTATCGGTTTTATCTCCTTTAATTATCCGACGCCGCCGAAATTGTGACATTTGAAAATCTCTACCTACACTGGAAATTATTGGCATTTACGTCAATATACAGGGTTGGGCAAATGTGTGGAAACACCTGATTTCTGGCTAAACTATAAGTGCGATTAAAAAATACCCTTAACAAAAGTTTTTGTAGTATTTTTATTCTATTCAGTGATGTACTTTGATTTTCAACAGCTATCCTATTTTTCGAGATGTGACGTCATCGAGTTTTTTTAAATGGATAACCCTGTATATTTTTACATTTTCAGATAGACAATTTTTCATCAATTATAGTGATATAGGGTTTGGTGGGTGTGCGGCTTGTGGTTTTTTAAATATTAAATAAAATAGTAAAGCAAAGACATGGCTGTTTACATTTTAATTATTGTCAACAAGACTATCTGATAAAAAAAAATATTCGTTTTTTTCTTGCCATGCTTTTTGCAAACTTTCTTTAACCGAACTCAAATCATTCGTATTACTGTCAATTGCAGTCAATACTGTTAGAGAGTTTCGGTGTGAAATATTAACATTGTTTTTTAATTATGGCTGAACTAACTGAACGTGAAAGAATTACGTTGTTAATGATGGTTGGTTTTCGAGACAAGCAGAGATCTCTACAAGATGCATGCGATATTTTTAATGTAACATTCCCTGAGAGAAATTCTCATATTTCAAAATCAACAGATTCAAAGGTTGTGCAAAAGTTTCACGAAACGGGAAGTGTTGAAAATCGGCCAAAATCCGGTCGAAGTAAATCGGCTACAAATGAAGATATTTCACTTGATTTTCTTCTTAGCCTACAAGAAGAACCAAAAACTTCAGTACCAAAACTAGCCTTACATCACAATATTAGCGAGACATCAGTAAGAAGGATATTGTCCAAAAATTAATTTCATCCATATAAAGTACATTTAGTACAAGAATTAAATGAAGATGATCCTGATAGAAGGATGCAGTTTTGTCAAGAAATGATGGATACAATTGAAATTAATGGTAACTTTCACAATAATATAGTCTTTTCCGATGAAGCGACATTTTGCCTGAGTGGTTTTGTAAATCGACATAACTGTCGCTACTGGGCTGATCAGAATCCTCATTGGATGGAAGAAAGTCACACCCAATACCCTCAAAAATTAAATGTATGGGCGGGGATAATCAGAGGATACATCATCGGACCATTCTTTCTTAGAGAAAATTTAAACACCAATCTTTATTTACAACTTTTACGCGAGCAAATTATTCCAGTATTAAATCGTTTATTTCCAAACCAGGCAAATCCTGAACGACTCAGATGAAATTTGGTATCAGCAAGATGGAGCTCCGCCTCATTATGGAGTGCGTCAATACCTTAATGAAATATTTCCACAGAGATGGGTAGGTCGAAGAGGACATATTGAATGGCCACCGCGATCGCCAGATTTAAGTCCTTTAGACTATTTTCTTTGGGGTCATTTTAAATCCGTTGTCTATAGGACCAAGCCTCAGTCGTTAGAAGAGTTGGAAGATCGAATTAGGATGGTTGTTCAAGAAATATTACAGCCTGCTATTCAAAACTCTTTAAGAGCTTTCGTTGATCGAATAGGATATTGTCAGGCTGTTGAAGGTTTCCAATTTGAACATTTATTATGAATATTTTCTTCGTTTCTCAATATTAAAGTGCTCAATATTTTGTAATAAGAAATTTAATTATCATTAACCAATAAATATTTATTACACTTTATTTTATTATTTTATTTAATATTTAAAAAACCACAAGCCGCACACCCACCAAACCCTATATCACTATAATTGATGAAAAATTGTCTATCTGAAAATGTAAAAATATACAGGGTTATCCATTTAAAAAAACTGTCGATGACGTCACATCTCGAAAAATAGGATATCTGTTGAAAATCAAAGTACATCACTGAATAGAATAAAAATACTACAAAAACTTTTGTTAAGGGTATTTTTCAATCGCACTTATAGTTTAGCCAGAAATCAAGTGTTTCCACACATTTGCCCAACCCTGTATAATAAAGGGAAATGGTAGACCATCCCAGATCGCAGTTTTGCAAACTGTAGTACAAATCTAACCATATGAAGCAAAAAGAGTAGCGCTGTCCTTTGTCGCTCGCTTTGTCGGCTTTAACTGCTTTATCGGCATGCTTTTCGATGGCGGCACTATATCTTACATCCACAAACCTAGTGTGAAATTATGCAGTGTAGCGGTATACACAAATGTCTAGTGCATCTCAGGCTGCAATAGACATGTGGATTTACCAGAACTGTAATTTGGAACAGATCTTTGTAGTAGTTGCAACAAGACAATTTCTTAGACATCTAAAACAAACGTTAATAGACATGTTTCCTCACAAAAGCATCTTAGTGCTAGTGGCTCTACTGATAGTGAGAGTCAACGTAGTTTTAATTTAGATTTTAGTGGAAGTGATGATGGGATGTAACATGCCGTGGTCAATACTAGATAATCCACTGTTTAGACAATTTTTGGAAATGTTTATTAGTGACAAATATAACAATAATCAGGTGCTGTTGGGAACGACATTCAGAAGAAAATATTTATCAATGGAGTGTATGATGATGTTAGATAAAAAATTTCTTCCGAGATTACTGGGAAATACATCTGGGTTAGTGTTTACGAAACCACCGATGCTTGTGGTGAAAAGGTAGCGATTGTTTTAGTGGGTGCGTTGGAGGAAAATTGTTCAGTGTGTGACACTTAATCGCCTCTAAAGTTGTAGAAAGACAAATGGTCTCATTATAGTGAAGGCTGTGAATTCAAATCTAGAAGAATTGTGGGGTGACATATATGTAGGGAATAAGGACAAGGTCTTTGTTATTTCTTACTGATGGAGTGAATTATATGAAAACTGCAGGATGAATCATGAAGAAAACATATCGCAATATGCTGCATGTAACAGTTCTAGCAGATGGACTCCATAGAATTGCTGAAACTTGTTGCGTACATCTGGCAACTTTAAGTAATTTTATTAAATTCTATTAAACAAAATAAATTTTTGAGAAATATGTACAGGTATTTGCCATACTCTAGTAACTAAAACACCAGACATTAAATTATCGTAGGTAATCTGTTTAAATTTAGGAGTGTACACATTTATTATATTTTCATATTTCAACCATTTAACTCTTTTTGTATTACAGTTTTTGCTAACAGCTCTCGTAGAACACAGGGGCTTCGATCGAATAGCAAATATATCTGTATTTCACAGCGCTTATTTCTTAATTATTGGTTAAACCAAATATACTGCAGGAAGTATTGTGGGTTGCATAGAACAATGCAGACCCAAATTCTTAGTAATTTTTAGTTTATAGTATGGTAATATGTTAATTGAGACTTGAGAGGGGATATCTCTTTTATTAGCTGGCTGATAGCAGAATTGGCCATTTCTGTAGCCAATTCTGTAGCAACATATACTTTGACTTTAAGTTTTTGATAATCATTCAGTCACGAGTTGTGTCACTTCTGCTGTTATCAAACTTTCTCTTAGTGATCTATCTAATAAAAGGTAATTACATTTATTTATTTGATTCCTCTCATTAGTATTTAACGGCCTTTAGCCGTATTTTTCATTTCTGCTAACTAAACAACCATAATTCTGAAACATGTGCTGATAATATTTTTTCTTCTTCCCAAACGTAGAGTTTTGCTGCCAACTGATTATATAGATAATAGATAATTAATAAATTATTTAAATAATTTACCGAAATAATTTACATAGTACAAATAATCTACCTAATTTACACAAGGAAAATCATTTCGTTTGATGGTTAAATGCCTGTTAGATTTCATAAGACGGATAGTCCAGTCAAACATAGTTTAGTCAAGTTCAACATAGTCTAGTGAAATTCCGTTTAGTCCAGTCCAGTTTAGTCCAGTCAATCCAAACCAACAGCAAAACTCTAGCGTTATACAGGTTAGCAAGACGTCAAACCACGTCGAGGAGCCGTCTGTGTTCGGAAAGGCTGTTAGAAAAAGCTACCAGAACTCACCAGGAGCCCTTGTCCACTATCTATCCATCGTCAGGAGGATTGGTGAGATTCTGCGAATTTCATTGATTTTTTTTTTGTTGTGTAATATTTACTGTATAACTTTCTTTGCACAATATATTTTTTTTAATGATAAATTAATTAAGCTATAAATATTTTCTCTTGGAAATTGTGATATTATTTAATATTTCTATTTCATAATTGATAACATTATTTTATACTTTTATATTGATTCGTTGATTTGTTCTTATATTGATGAGTTTTCTGAAGTTATTAATAAATAAGTATCTTTTATCGTAAAATTCAATTTTTCATTTTTTTGTTTCTGTCCGCCATAAGATCAAATCTTTCCACGGCGGTTGGTTTCACCATCACAGGGGTAGCAGTAACTCTTAAATTTTCCGTGGATGGTGCTCAAAATTTTTACATCATTTTAAGCTACCTCTGAGTGTTGGAACAAACTAGCTAGGTAAAATATCACAAAAATATTGGTTCGCCCTCTGGCTGATTTAAAAAAATATATATTAATTGAACCCACGAAATCCCAGCCACGCACCAGATCAGCTAGCCGTTCGCCGACTACTTGTGTGTTGGTTGAATTGCCTTTGGTTATCACCTTAACCGGTGATATCATAGTTAATTTTTCTAAGGCCAAGTAATGATGTAACAAACTATTAGAGGATGTACGTTAATGTTAATAACTTAATATCTAGTGCAGAGAAAGTTTTTCTGAAATCACCGCATCGTGTACGGTTATTTATGGAAATACTTTCAAATACACCATTACCTCCAGCTAGAGGCAGCATCATATCATTTTTGCCATTTTGAAAACGTCAAGCTAGTAGTACTGTAGTTGAATCGAGATAGCGTAGTGTTATTTCACAGGCTCAAGAGACATTTATGGATTCAACTGTTCAAGAAGATCTGAAGACCATACACGGAAGTTTTTCTCGGACTCCTTTAGCCATACGGGACCTTCAACATACGCCAACATCAAAATTTACTGCAGTTGACGCAATAAACATCGTGTTCGATCTCGGCAATATATTTTTCAATTACCTAGAGAATTCCAAAGTCTTAAAAATCAATCCCAGATTTGTAACGATGTCATCTGTAATGACTGTAATAGACCTTTTGAATGGTAAAGTAGACTTTGCTACACCAGGCGTCAATAGGACGACTTTAAAAAATTTCACATATTCTAAATACACCTCGACATTGTTGACGTTGGGCGATCTATTTCTCATTATAAATGGATTTTTAATGACAGGCGGCAAAGGTTTACTTCAGAATATTTAGAACAAATAATGATATACTTTTATACTCATTATAGGTCGTGAAAAATTACATGTTATTTTAAGGTAGAGAAAAATACATGTGTGTTTTAGTTCAACGTTGCATCCTCCAATACCTCCTCTTCGAGTTTATAATAAACTGACCATATTAACTTTAGATATTACGCAATTCCCTTAACAAGTACAAGGTAAGAAATTGTATCATACTTGCATACAAATCTTTCCACGTTGGCAGAGCCAACCCTGACTTTTACGTCACCGAGGTAACATTCCCGATCTCTGTTAATCACCTAAAAATACAACTGAAAGAGAAAATGAATATACTTAAATTACTATAAAAATAAACAACATTTTACAGAATTATGGTTACATAGAAATAAAATCATTGTAAAATAGAAAACAACAAAAGAAAATGTTTTGTTGATCAATAATGATATTGACGTGCTTAGGATTTCTTTAAAATGTCTTTAAGGCGCAAAACCAGACTTATTGGCTCTCTTTGCAAGTTCCGTAAACACTCTTACTCAACTTGCATGAGAGAAAATTATACATCTGTTGCCGTACTTTACCTAGTCCGCACTGGGGAAGGCCAAGAAGCCGGAGATTACAGAATACGAATGGTATAATATATGCCACAGGATAATTTTTCTGCTGAGGCTTATTGCAATTAATTTATTTTATATTTTGCATTTTAAAATAATGAGTAATGTTCAATATATATATAGCATATTATTTAAGTGGGCTCTTAAATAACTAGTAGCTCACTAGCGGTAGTGTTTATGTGAATGTACAGGAAGAAACTGATTTTAAGAACCTAATTGAAAGGAATACCAGTCGACTTTTAATCATAAATATTGTATTCCTTCCACTTCCTACTGTACATATTTCTTACAATATTCTAACCATCAACAATCCCAGTAAATATGAAAACATGGTAATGAAACAGTTATATCACAGAATTTCATAGTTATTATTTTCTAAGTATAATCAATGTTACATCAATGTTGATGTTACGTATTATGTGCCGAATTGGAAAGTAATTTTGTGAATATATTTAACAATCTTAAGAAAATTTGTTTGAACATGTTAATTATAGTTTTCAGATTAAATTACTAATAATTTAACCTGGAAGCTATGTAATTAATCAATATAAAAATATATACTATAAGGGATTACGTGAGCGACTAGTAGGTATTAGAAACAGTCCCATATTAAATACATTTAAAAATCGTCTTGAGAACTATTTTGTTGGATGAGTAGCAGGCTATCATATATTTCAAATAAAAATTAAATTAACTGTAATAATCTTGTGTTATCGGTTGCTGTATTATCATGTGTCTTAGTTGTTCAGATTGAAATTTTGTGATGTGCAAAATTTGTCTATCAAATGATTTCTTTTATATATATGTATTTTATATTATTTTTCTATCGTTTATATGTATTCAAAATGTATTGGTCTTTTTGGCTAAATAAACGATATGTATCTCTGTTCGTACCTACACATTTCAAGTATCTATTTTTAGTAATAGTACTGTATGTTGAGATTACGTGAATTTGATTGTGCAGAATAAACTCAATATGCCTTAATTAGAGTATTAAACGAAATCGATATACGATAAATGAAAATGGTTTATTCAAACAGAATATATCTTAACACACGTCTGCTCGCTACAGCATTACACTACCCATACAGCACAAGGACATCCTCAGAACATACTGGTGACAACTTTTCAGGATATATGTGTACACCAAATGCAAAACTCGATTTTTGCGAGTAAGCTAATTTTATACCAGGCGGGAAAAACTGTCTAAAGAACACATGTTACATATTAATATTTAAATAGGTATTTTCATTAAGTTCTAGCGTTTTGCTATTGTTCTGTCTATTTGTTGTACATTTAAAATTAATTGTGAAGGGTAACATTTGATATTTAATTTTAAAACGAGTTTTGCATCTCATATTTGGAAATACACAGTTTTGCAACCAAAGGGTGCAAATACCGGAAAATGATTTATAGAATTTTAAGCCTTATTATTTTTAAGAAGCTAATATTTCTTTAATATTAATTTTAAAAACTGAACAAAAAAACAACAAATTAAGAAAATTACATATTTATTTAAATTTCAGAAAATAAAAGAAAATTATATACTTAGATTTTCATTGTCCTCTATGATCACTGTATCTTCTGGAAATTCATCTTCGTTTACTTCGGTAACTATTTGCTGACAAGTAGTAGTAGATTGAAGTGTCTGTTTAAAATTTGCATAAAATCGTAAGTCCGGATTATTCTCCCAATTTTCCCCAAAATGATTCTTCAACTAATTAAATATTGAAGATTTGTCTCCTTTTAACTGAAGGTTTCCAATCTCAATGAGTTTAGGACGTATGTTGGACAACTTTTGACCATTTTTTAAAACTGATTTTGAGAAACCACAGTCAGATTTATAGAAAATTTCTCCACGTAATACAACTACGTTTTTACCTTCTTTTGTAAACACAAAACGTTTTGCTTCATTAAATTTAAAATGCCACTGGGCAGGCTTTTTTACTACATTAGAAGTCTCTGTCTTCCAGTAAAAAATTTGCCAATCATTATTTAATTTAAATACTTTAGAGTGCTTTTCAATTATTTCTTCATATTGAGAACGGTTTAAAAAAACACTTTTTTTTTTCTTAATTTCACGTTCTATTAGACCAAATACTCTGTCCGGAGGCAAGAACGAGTGGCCCACAACTGGAAAAGTTATATTTAAGGAAGTGATTGATTTTGGAGCTTCATGGTGAAACCAGAATGCCAACATACTCATAATGTTGGTGTTCTTATTTTGCCCCCCGCATCCATCAGCAAAAAGCGAAACTCTTGTAACACCTTCTTTAAAATTGTGTTTTTTTAAAGCATGATGTACTGCTGAAGCTATAGCATTCGAATTCTTGCAATATTCAGTTTCAAGCCAAACATAGGACAACACATTGTCTTGGGAAAGAGGTGCTTTAGAATGACCACAAACTACAGTAAAGTTGTAAAAGTTTATTTGCTGTGAAAAATAGGCACTTTGATCGGGCAGCTTAGGCAAGGCTAGGTTTTTCTGACAGTCAAAGGAAAAATGTTGAACTTCTTCAGAATCCGATTTAATTGCTTCATAAAACGCCTTCGCCCTTAGTTTATGTACTCTCTGATCAGTTATTATTTGGACTTTTTCGGCGTCGGTTGTACAGGTTTTCATTTTCTCCTGGGAACGAATACATGTAGAGCACGCATCGGTTAGTGGTGTACCAAAAGATATGTTATAGTACTTATTTACATATTTTCTAAAATAGCAAAGTTTGACAATAAATCTCGATTTTGTTGCCGGTATATTTTGTACAATTTTGTGAAATTGAGATCACAAGGCAAATATACACGAGTTGTTCTTCCCCTTTCATAATGACTTTGCTTGCATTTCAGATTTTCGATAAATTGACTTATGGAAGCCTTTACTGCGTCGTTTTTATCCTTAATTCTATCCCCGCCTCTTCGTTCTGTAGGAACTTCATTACGAAGTAAGTAATTTCTTACAACTCTTTCTACTCTATCCCCACTGAGATGAGTTATGCCAAGGAACGCTTTTTTACAAACTCTAAGTCTTTCTTTATTGATAGTGGGTACAAAATACTTGATTGATAGTCCGTGGTTATTTCGGAGAGATCTTTTAAGCTTGGTCCCCTCGCAATAATGTAAAATAAAAATATCTTGCTTTACCTTATCACTTGTGGAATAAAGTGCTTTATGAAACTCCAGTAAGTCTCCCCATATAAATCGTTGGCATAAAAATATCTGCTTTTTCCCATGATTACATTGTGGAGCTTGTGGCAATTCCTTCGCTTTATGTCTAAAACAAGAAAAAATGTTAGTAAATCCTGTTTCCTATAGAGTGACTTTTTGGAAATAGTACAATTCATTTTCTCACGCTCTGGGTTATTATTTTTAGTACATATGACGCCTAAAAGTATTGTTTTTATTTTAAGATACAGAAATCAGAATAATTTTAGCTTTCACAAATTGAGTTTATTGCTTGCATATCAAGTTTTCTTTATTTGGCTATGTCAAATTGTCAAAAGTTTTAAATTTTAATATTTTTAGTTTAGGAAAGTTACATACGTATTTCAATTGTTGGACACTGTACATGCCATTTCAAGATTTATTAGTATAATATATCATTTTCCCATTAAGTAGCAAAAAATTTTATGCAGAATGCAAGCTACAATCAAAATTAAAAGTTTCCCATTTGGTACACATTTCTCTACACACACTGTATAAATGTGGTAATCATAAAGTATTAAAATAATAACGTTATGACTTTTGATAAGCAAAAACAGTATACAATAAAATTCTGGAATGGCTATTATTATGAAAATAATTTACATACCTGAAAACTTGCATTTTCATTATTTTCCAATTATCTTTATTAACTTCACGTTTTCTTCCTTTCCCTTTTTCTGAAAGTGCAATATACACAACTTCTCCGAAGAAACAGAATTATGCAAATAATTTCCCGCTTTTTATAACCGACTTGCTGTGCTCATGTGATTCCAATAATGCCATTGGTTGCTTTAAAATCGGCAGTTGCACTTGGCGGGTCCTCGCAAATGCTGAGTTTTGCATCTTACAGATTTTACGCTCACGTGATGTCAATAAAGCCCATGATTGGTTGGTTGAAAATACACAGTTTGGCACTTGGCGCCTCCTCGCAAATACCGAGTTTTGCATATCACAGAGATTTTTAAACCATTATTATAATACAAAAAAATTAGTTTTGAATTTAATTCGATAGGAGATGTAAAATATTTCTTCGCCTTAGTTCATTACTAGAGAAAAGTCATTTTTGATTTTTTGGTCAAAAATAGAGTTTTGCATTTAGCATACACATATGGGATATCCTGGGAAGATCCCATTATCATCTTAGGACGTCCGTAGGATATCCAAATGGGACAGTTCGTGCTTTGCGTCCTCAGAACATCAGTACGGGTGTGTACAGGACATCATCAGCTCTTATATGGGTTATGCCTGGGCTTTACTGTGAACAACCTGAGGACATTGATCGGACCCCCCCGTTTTTTAAGGTTTATTGGATATTTCTAAAGACAGCAAAAAATATTATTTTATAGAATCATTGCTTTTAAACCTAGCCAATAAGCGAAGACAAAGGAATACAAGTTTATATAATGGCAGAGGTAAAATAAAAATGTGATACATATATGTACAACTCCATACACATATTTGTATCTATCAATTGGCTTATATCACTTTAAAAGTAAATCTACCAAACTAATAGAGGTTATACAGGGTGCGCCAAAGTTCTGATTTTGGTCGATTACGGCTGTATTTGAAATGGTGGAAATATATTGTCTATAGATTATTTTCTTGATTTTCAATTCTGAATAACCAGAAAATATGTACAATTATACAGGGTACTCCGTTTTCGTTGTCCGAGCAACAACTTCGTTATTTTAAATGGAACACCCTATATTTTTTTCCTTTATCGAGTTACCCATCTAATTATATTCATAATTCTATTAAGGTGGTAGGTACTTAAAATGAACCGTTTACGATATAAAAAAGATTTTTTGACAAAAAAGTGAGGTTTGCGGATAAGTTTTTGAGTACCTCTGATTTCATAGACAAGAGAGTTTTCAAAATTCTGCTTATACTGTTATGTTGAGCATATTAAGGGCTAGTAGGGCAGAAACATTATTAATATTAATCTTATACAGAGTGCTGAAAAAATTGAGTTTAATGTTTCGCTAAGAAAAAAGGCCGTAATTCAATTTTTTCAAATGGGACGTACTATTTTCAGTTCTGTCATCTAATGAAGTGTTAAATTATCTTTCCATTGATATATCATAGTAGGTATTTATCTTTAGGAGTTGCATAGATATTAAGGTTAATTGTCTGGATCAGTCATTTTTCTTGCTGGAACTTCATGAGGTTTGTACTGCACTTCACCAGTTTCGATAAATCTGTCTCTAAGATTACTAAATGCAGGTTCTAAAGGGTGTCTCCTTTCAGGATATCTGGTTTTATAGACTCGGGATGCTAAGAGGCTGTTCCTTGAGCACTCCCCCAGAATAAAAATCATGTCAACCATTTCTTCCCGCGAATAATTCATATTTAATATAATTATATGCAAATGCAACTTCCTGGAACTGTAAAAGCTACTAGTATTTTATTAAAGACAATCAAAACAAAAGCACTTACCGATATAGCAGTAACACAAAACTTTAGAACATCCACAGACACGTGTTTTGACATCTATGTCTCTTCGGTGCGGCTTTTTCTAAAGTTCACAATCAACTGAAATATGTAAGCAAATACTCGTGTTATAACTATCAAAGAATTACCAGAACAGGATATTAAAAATTAAAATTAGATTATAGGAAATTCCCCGTAAAGGGATAATTATCAATATAATTATATGCAAATGCAACTTCCTGGAACTGTAAAAGCTACTAGTATTTTATTAATTATTTTTATATTTTATTATCAATATAATTATATGCAAATGCAACTTCCTGGAACTGTAAAAGCTACTAGTATTTTATTAGCTAATAAAATACTAGCTTTTACAGTTCCAGGAAGTTGCATTTGCATATAATTATATTGATAATTATCCCTTTACGGGGAATTTCCTATAATCTAATTTTAATTTTTAATATCCTGTTCTGGTAATCCTTTGATAGTTATAACACGAGTATTTGCTTACATATTTCAGTTGATTGTGAACTTTAGAAAAAGCCGCACCGAAGAGACATAGATGTCAAAACACGTGTCTGTGGATGTTCTAAAGTTTTGTGTTACTGCTATATCGGTAAGTGCTTTTGTTTTGATTGTCTTTAATAAAATACTAGTAGCTTTTACAGTTCCAGGAAGTTGCATTTGCATATAATTATATTAAATATGAATTATTCGCGGGAAGAAATGGTTGACATGATTTTTATTCTGGGGGAGTGCTCAAGGAACAGCCTCTTAGCATCCCGAGTCTATAAAACCAGATATCCTGAAAGGAGACACCCTTTAGAACCTGCATTTAGTAATCTTAGAGACAGATTTATCGAAACTGGTGAAGTGCAGTACAAACCTCATGAAGTTCCAGCAAGAAAAATGACTGATCCAGACAATTAACCTTAATATCTATGCAACTCCTAAAGATAAATACCTACTATGATATATCAATGGAAAGATAATTTAACACTTCATTAGATGACAGAACTGAAAATAGTACGTCCCATTTGAAAAAATTGAATTACGGCCTTTTTTCTTAGCGAAACATTAAACTCAATTTTTTCAGCACTCTGTATAAGATTAATATTAATAATGTTTCTGCCCTACTAGCCCTTAATATGCTCAACATAACAGTATAAGCAGAATTTTGAAAACTCTCTTGTCTATGAAATCAGAGGTACTCAAAAACTTATCCGCAAACCTCACTTTTTGTCAAAAAATCTTTTTTATATCGTAAACGGTTCATTTTAAGTACCTACCACCTTAATAGAATTATGAATATAATTAGATGGGTAACTCGATAAAGGAAAAAAATATAGGGTGTTCCATTTAAAATAACGAAGTTGTTGCTCGGACAACGAAAACGGAGTACCCTGTATAATTGTACATATTTTCTGGTTATTCAGAATTGAAAATCAAGAAAATAATCTATAGACAATATATTTCCACCATTTCAAATACAGCCGTAATCGACCAAAATCAGAACTTTGGCGCACCCTGTATATAATCCAATGAAATAGGTCGACAAATCAAAATTTTAAGATAAATACTTTTTGATATGTTACTTTGAAGTATTTGAACACGATTAATGAAAGAAAATTTTTTTCAATCCCGAGAAGGGGTGAAAAAAAATATAACAAAGTGTTTTTTCAAAAGTACTCAAAATGTGTAAAAGATAGTAAAAAAGGTATCAAATAAAAATTGTAGAAGCATGAATTATTACATAAAAATTGATCTCTTGCCTTTTTTGGTATTATTAAAATCTACAGTTTAGGGTGGTTAGGAGTTATAAGGAATGATATGCACAACTTTAAAAAATCATAGCGTGCTGAAGTTATAATGAATTTTAAAAAATTTCTATTCACTCAGAAAAATATAAAGGATTACGTATCTGACAATAACATCTACGGACAATATCCAGTCACATTTTCCCCTTTAGATAATATAATAAATACAAAGATATAACATAGCAGCATTACATTTATGAAATATTTAACGTAATCTTATTTGTCGAAAGAACTTTAAAAGGAACGTGGAAAAGACATCGGCGCATGGCAGATTTCTTAGAACTTTCAACTTGTCACAAAAAGGCGGTCAATTTAAAACGCAGTAAATGTGTTAAAACCAAATTATAAATAACTGCTATTTAAATAAGATACATTTTTAATGATTTATTTGTACTGGAGGGGATTATCAAATAGAACAAACAAATAAGTTTTTAAAAGCAAATTTTACAAACCAATAAAAGACACTATAAGTAAATAGCCTCAAAATAACATATATACTTTTCATTATTTTTGTTGTTGAAATCTCCTAAATAATACCTATAATAGGACGACTCTAGGACTTGCCCAGGATATTCCTACAGTGGATATTTTGTTAGGCTTTTAATATCTTTGCGGGATATTACTAGGACATCCTGCCAGGATCTGTCTAGGATATCCCAATTTGGGATATTATCAGCTTGTATATATTTTATTGGGATATCTTAAGGATATCCTGAGGAATGTTGTCCTCGATTGGGACATACAGGATCAAATGAGGATATCCTAGTGATGTCATGTGCTGTGTGGGTAAAGACTTAACTATGACAAAAATGGACACCAAACGGTTCTTGAAGAAGGAACCGAATGTCAGTAGTACCAACCTATCTTATTGATAACAGTGATACCAACTACTAAGTAATTGAATGTTTTATTTCAACACTAACGTGCCGAATGTTCAAAAGCATCCTTTGTTACATTTCTAATTTTAGAAAAATTATCGGAAATTTTATTCTTATGCTCCCGTACTACTATATTCTAGAACTGTGACAGATGAGGACATTTACATTTTGGGTAGCTAAATACTTACGCTTCACGATAATTGATGGCGCACGCTGTATCAATTCAAATTAAATAAATAAATTGTTAAGTTGATATAAAATATCTATATCATATAATATGCTAATTAGCTACATATGAATGTAGGATTAGCTGAACGAAATATAAATATGTTCTTTAATTTAATATCCTCTTATCAAAGTAGTACTACTTTAGGAGAAGGGCATGATCACCAACGGTGTAATTGGCGATGATTTTAACGACGCGACGCCGTGTTAGATTCTTCCTCTTTTGTTTTGAGCCCTCGAACGAGGCAGATGTGTTTAAATTGTTTGACCTCTAAAGGAGATATAATAATTTGGAAAACCTCGTGGACGCATGAGGTAAGAATTTTAATAATTATACCAGTAAATACCATATAAAATTTAAAATATTGTTCTAACAATGTTTCTCATCGCCCAATGTCGATGTGTTTTCCAAGAATGAACTTTAAGTCATTTTCGTCACGTTAAATACGTTTTAATGACAGATTTCTGTACAAATACGTTCCTCTACGACTTCTTAACCTCGATGGTTAGATCGGTAGCATACTGGATGGTGGCCAAGGTTATGGCGTGCGAAGAATTCCAACTGAACAAAATGGAAACCTATGATCCTAGAATTATAAAGGTTTAAATCTGTTAACATCGTGAAATGGGAGTATATTTGGCAGATATTTCCTTCATTTCCTTCAATTTAAGAACGAAAGATAAGTACTTGTTTTATTCTATATACAAGGGATTATTTTCGCCTATCGTGGTATTGGGATATAAAAGCTAATCTATTATTATTTCTGATAGATCAAAATTTTATTAATTCGCTGTAATATAGCAAATCATTGTTGTATATATTAATTTCATTGTGTATTATTTTTATCGCAGTGTCATATGCATTTTGTTCTAATATATGATTTATAAATATTGAGATAACATTACAAGACGTACTTTTTGTAATATAGTTAAGTATTTGTCTCGTAAAAATCTCAAGTTTACCTTGAAGAGGTAATTGTGCATTATTTTTATCGAAGTTAATGTCATATGCATTTTGTTGTAATTAATATATGATTTTTAGTATTGAGATAACGTTACGAGAAGTATTTATGTAATATACCTATTTATTTTTTCTCGTAAACGTCTCAAGTATACCTTGCAGTTAAGCAAATTGTAATGTAGTTTATCTTGAATTTGTTTATAGTTGATAGCGAACTTTGCTATTCAGTATTGTACAGTATCATTGATATGGTAGCTTTGCTATATCGTCTTGTACAGTATCGTTGATACTGTCGTATTTCATTCTTTTGTTGATAGATTTGATTTATCTCTAGCTTTTCTTTTTCTATATTACACTAGTTAATCTTGACGCCCACGCCTTGAACTCTCTGTATCTTAACTATGCTAGCCAGGTTAAACTAGTGACGCTAACCATGTTGCTCGTAGGGTGGCCCACCTCTGAATAACTTGGGCATATTTTAACACCGAGAAACACCTTTCTTAACCTCAAAGTACTGCAGCTCTGATGGTAATAAATAAATTTTATATAGAAGAATAAAGAAAATAATACTTAAAACTATTTAATTTCAAATCAAATGAAGTAAAGCTGGTAAAATTACCAATTTAAATTTTTTTGAGTTAGAATATACAAAAATTAAACAAAACAAATATCAGCAAATATCGTAACTTATTAGAGTTTTTTCATGCTATCATTATTTTGCATTATGAATTTCTTTGCCATTTTTTAAACTATTTGTTATTCAGTTCTCTTAGGAAAGGAGAAAATTGAATAATTTAATGCCCAAATAATTTACAAATTTTAAACATGACATTTCTTAAAATAAAGTTTAGACTAGGTAAAATAAACAAACCTGGTAGATTCCAATGTGTTTCCTTAAACAGATAAAGCTCTGGCAGATTCATTTCGAATATGTTAAAAATACATGATTCTTAAAATATTTTTTGTAATGTGAATTTAATGTTGCAAATGTACACTCATATCCATGGATATATATTAAGAATCATGTATTTTTAACATATTTGAAATGAATCTGCCAGAGCTTTATCTGTTTAAGGAAACACATTGGAATCTACGTCCATACCACGGCTAGGATTCCAACTCGGGACTCCGTGATCGCAAGCCAAACACCTTTAGCACTGCCCTACTGAGTTTGTTTTAAAAAAATTTCTGTATGGTATACTGGTTCTTTTGCAGCAAATATATTTTTAATTTAAATTTAAACATATGAGCACTATGCAAATGTAATTGATGTCAGTATATGAAGGGATAAATGGGGGTTAAAATAAATACATTTTTGAGGTGGAATGCCACACAGAAATGGTAACTAATAAAGTATGCAGGCTAGTATTCAAATTGAACTGAGAAGTGTTTGAAATATGAAACAATTAAAAACTGTATATATGAATTTAGTGGTCAGTTGTTAGTTATGCGATCACCATATGCATATGGTGATCGCATAACTAACAACTGACCAGTAGTATTCCCTATGTAACCACCGCCTAAAGTTACAACTGTATGCGCCACGAGTATTGGCGAGCGGTGGTCATTATAGGGCAATATAGTTGACCTATCGGAGAAGAGTACGATCACATGCTATAATAATTTATCCCTGACAGTAGCAGTGCATGGGTTCCAGAGATTATTGTGTGATGTGTTTATTGTCTATAGTATATCTTAGATTAGAGTGCAGTTTTCATTATGAGCGGAGAACAGTTTACACAGACATATGGAAATTCCCAAGTGGAATCCCCATTGAGGACGTCTCAAGGTCATTGGCACACAAAATAAAAATTAAGTTTTTCGCATTTGGCGATTTTATAAATACATTGAATTTATTTAATTTAAATTACAGCATAAATATTCTTATTTTATTGCGGAAAGAATAAAATACACTAAATCCGTTCTGATGTACTAATTTTCCCTGGGTAAACTTGCTTGCAAATGTACCAATCAGAGACAAGTACACACATTCCCTATCTTTAGAAGCACTGCATTTTAAACTGAGATAAACTGTAGTGAAATACATATTATTCAGAGATTTCGTTAATTAATTTTTAAAATGTCAATAGAAAATCATAATTAAAATTTATTGTATATAATTATTTTATTTCCATAACAAGTGAAACAGACACATTATTGGACGTTAAAAATAATGTATAAGAAGCTACTTGTGTTTGGTAGGAATAGAAAGAATTGTGAAAGAAGGCACAGATATTTTAAATACTCCAGAAGTTTAGAAGTCCAGGAAAGAAGCGCCCGAGATCAAGCTCTTTTAAAAATAAAATGTACAGTTGGGGATATTGGCAATATTATTTACATATATCAAAACACAGAGGGATCTCAATTAACGATAGACAGTCTGTGACAAGAAATTAAGGAGAATTTGGGGTGTAATGGTTCTAATGCTTCTCTATGAAGAATTTTACATGATGTGTGGGTTTCATGTGGCGAAAGACCCAGAATAATAGGAAAATATTGATTGAGAAAACGGAAATAAGAGCTTTAAGAACCAACTAACAAAAATCCAGTACTATTGTAGCAAAAAATATTCTATTGTGTATTTGGATGAAGTTTATATACACAGCATTCATACGTTCGAAAGGCTTATTTAGGAACATTTCCAAAGGCGATAGGCTAATAATAGTACATGCTGACGCTAAAATGGAATTTATCCCAAATGCTTTATTGATATCCAAATCTGGTGCAAAAAGTGAATATCATGATGATATGAATTCCCATAATTATGGAAAGCGGTTAGAAGAAATGCTAATCCCTAATTTACCTCCAAACCTCCAGGTTATGCTCCTTATCATATTTAAATAAATCATGCACCTAATAATAATGCTAAAAAGTGTGACATGATTGGAAAAAATATATTTGATGATAATATGTGCAAAACACAACTTTATCAACTCATTAAACATAATAAAAGTAAATATGTAACATATAAATTCGACACTGTTGCGTGACCACGGGTGCACTGTACTAAGGCTATCGCTGTACGTCCTGATTTAAATCCGTCAGAATTGATTTGGGATACAGTAAAAAATAATGTTGCAAATAATATATAACTTTTAAACTCAACGATGCAAAAGAAGTTGCAGAAAATGAATTCAATAATATAACTGCTGAAGATTGGAGAACACATTGCGAGCACGTGAAAAGATAGAAAATCCAATACCTACAAAATTAAACAATTGTTGAACTGAAAAATTAATAATAAATACAAACAGACAAATTTTTGATTTTTTGTTATTAATCATTTAAGAAGCTGTGACTCGAAGACAAATGATCGGATTACAACTATTGGGTTTCTTAGTAATACACTTATGGTAGTACATACTCCTGGAATTTGGCACTTTCCTCCCGACTCATCCTGTATATAAACAAACTTCACACCAATATACTGTTACTTTGAAAGTTGTCGATGGGTTAACATATGCACCTCAAGACAACTTTTATATTTTGTCGTAAATGAACATTTGTCACATTTTTTATGGGTCAACAAATGCCTTCTTAGTCCGTGTCTATATTTCGTAACATATGAACAGCTTTTACACTTGTACCTTGCTTTTGAAGATGCATGTAGGGGTACATGATTCTTGCAATGATTTTTAAGAGAACTCTTGTGTTTTGTTATATATGGACAGCTATTGCACCTATATACTGTCACTTCTGAAAGTTGACGATGGATCAACATATGCGTTTTTAAATGCCCTTTTTGTTTTGCTACATACGAACAGCTGGCACACTTGTACTCTGTTGTGTGGGCAAGGACGTGACTGTTAATATTACTCTTATGTTTTGTTACATATGAACAGCTTTCACACTTAAACAGTGGTACTTCTGAAAGTTGTCGGTGTTTCAACATGTGTCCTTTTAGAGATTGTTCATACTTTGTCTTAAATGCACACTGACCACAAGAGTGTAGTGTAACTTCTGAGAGATCCAGATGGGTCAACAAATGCTTTTTGAGATTACTAATACGTGGGGAAGAGTAAGAACAGCTTTCACAATTGTACACCCTTGAATTTATACTTCTTTTAATCATCTGCAAGGCAGGGGTATTTCGATGAGTCAGCGCATGTACCGTTAGGGATTGTTTATATTTTGTCTTAAATGAACATTGGTCACAACTGTGTACTGTTACTTCTGAAAGTTCTCGGTGGATCAACATATGCTTTTTCAGATTACAACTATGTTTCGATACGTAGGAACAGCTTTCACACTTGTACATTCCTGTTTTTGTATCTTTCGTAAATGTCTGTGATGGGGTCGGGGCATCTTGACAACTAAAAAATATAATATCTAATTACTATTTAAATGTTTGCAATGCTACGCAGTATGTATTGAGACAAGTATAAATAAAAGACAATGTGAAAAAAACTAAAATATTATCAGTAATACATCCATTCAGCTTGGTCAATTTCCGACAGCACTTGTACAATCAAAGGTTATATCTAATTTCTTTCATAACTGCATGTATGATATTAACCAAAAGAAATGTTTTATTTAAAAGATTGAAAAACAATAAATTATAGATATTTCAAGCACCACATACCACTAACCATACCACCACTAACTATAGAATTAAAAAACATACAGACTCTAATAGAGTACAGACAATTTTAATGCTACAAAACCAAAAAGTTCAAAGAATATTTCATAAATCATAAAATTAAAACATTTTGCACAAAATCCTTAATTTTTCCTCCCTCTCTACCTTTCTCCATTTTTGTCGATACTCATAATTAACTTTCCCATAAAAAATGACAACTACAAAAGGCAATCATCGATGTTCTAATAACTAATATGTTTTATATCGACGTCAGAACATCCAACATCGCCAACGAAACACTGATGTTCTAAAACATCACCCAGCACTACTAGGAACTACAGGAAGATATGTGGATAAGTATTTACCTTCCAAAGTCAGCTTCCGATTTATTTTGTTCATCAATCATTTCCAATTTTTCAGTCTGTAGTTCGAAAGGCTCCTTTTTTATATCCATATTTACAATATTTTTATCTTCAGTTTTAATATATATTTCTTCCCATTCTCCACTCTGTAGTTCTAGAGGCTCCTTTTTTATTTTTATATCCGTAATACTTTCCTCAATATCGGCTTTAGTATCATTTTTAACATTTTCTCCATTCTCTTTTTCAACTGTTACTTCCGTTTTATCAATTATATTTTCACTATTCTCATAACATAACTCATCTACCTCGGTAATATCTCTTTCACATTCTGATGTACTTTTTGTAAATTGCACGACATTGTTTAAATTTATTGGACCTTCATTGCCAATTCCTTTAAATTTGCAATATTTAATTATATTTTCCTCTGTATTCATACAAATTTGTAGAAACTGACTACAACACTTTAAAGAATTCAGACAGGTATCACATATTACAGGTTCTTTGGTCAAGTTAATATTCTGCAAAAGAAAAAATATTTTATAGAATATATTAAATTGTACTAACACTACTGACATACTAGTAAAATCTACAGATGCATTAATAACAATAAATAATAATTTTTCATATAGTAAAATGTAACCAATATTTGATTATTATAGTAAAAAATTTGTAATTATGAATCCCAAATGGTTCAATAAATTCTAACCACAAACACAGACCTTTCCATAAATATCCTAAACTAAAAAATATACAAAAATTACATAAGTTCTTATATAAATGGAATAGGAATAGAATACAATATACAAGGTATAGTTGTCTCCAAATATTTACTGCACATAAAAAACATCAACACTGTGCCACTTATGTATAGATGGGAGAGGGGCATGTTCAAGTTTGGTAGAAAATGTTAAATCATAAATACAATTTTTTACTTTTAATACATAGAACAACATTGTTCTCATGTATAACTTGTGGCATAATTAAAATAAGAAATAAACGGAAACAAGCCTCTTTAAATCAAAATTTCTAACTATTGAAATATAGTTGCGCAAATCACCTCTAATTAGAACGTCATACCCAGGGAACAGAGCCGTACTTTTAATTTATCTACCAATATCGCAAGGGACGGGCAGTGCGTCCACCAATGCGTAAGATATCCTTCTTGACGAAAAACAGAGTAAGATATCAAACTTTTCAGTTCTATCTCATGAAATGTCTTGAAACAACTATGGTTAACATTTAGATGATGAAAAGTGGCTATAGGTGTAATTTATTGACCCCAAATACGTATGTGGACATTTGTTTAAATGAACTTAGCATTTCCATGGAGCAAGTTTACTTAGAGTCCAATACTGTAAATAATTATGGGTGATATCAATATTAATCTCTTACAGTTAAATTCTATAGATACAAATAGATTTAATATACTTCTTAATAATTTTGATTTATGTCAAATAATAGAAGATCCTACTCTTTTTACAACGAATCAGCTAAGACCTAATTTCAGTTTTACATTTGGACAAATTGATAATGACGATATACTTAATGCATTAAAAACTAGAAAGAGCTGGACTCTAAGTGTTGATAATATCAATATAAAGATGTTACTAATTATGGTACCTTACCGTGTGGATATGTTGAAACACATTTTTAATGAATCAATAACACAAGTTGTCTTTTCAGACATTTGGAAATCTGCAAATATTTTACCTATTCCAAAAATATCTATACCGTTAAGCTATGATTTACTACCCTGCATACTACCCACATTATCAAAACTATTTGAAAGAATAATATCTTTTTAAATAAAAGACTTCTTAGTAATGAATAATATACTACCCGAAACTCAATCAGGCTTTCATGAAAAGCATAGAACAAGCACTGCATTATTAAAGGTTGTTAATGATGCCGTTACAGCACTAGAAGTCTTTTTAGTGGATCACAGTAAAGCTTTCGATCTAGTTAACTTTAATTTACTTGCAGCAAAATTAAAATATATATGTTTTGAAAACGCAACACTTGAATGGTTATGAAATTATATTAAAGGTAGATATCAAAGGGTTTTTCTTAATACATGTACATGATCTTCAACAAAAGAAACCTCATCGGGATTTCCACAAGGTAGTGTTCTGGGCCCTATCCTTTTTTCTATATATATATAACTACATTCTGACTTCTGTTTAAGGTTTTATATTTGACAAAAAACAAATATAAGTTTATTATGTGTGTGAACCAAATTGTCACACTTTTATTATTATAAATTGTTTAGAGAAGCAACCAAACTTTACCTTACCACAAAAGTAAAATAGCAAACGTTTCCGGCTATCGAAGCACTTTATCAAGGGCTCGAGTAAGTTCTAGTGCTCCAGAAAGGCAAAGACTACTGATTCTTATGGCAAAAGATTTCAAATAAAAATACCAATTAGGTTTCAAGACAGACAAATTCTATTTTTATAAATATTTAAAATCTTAAAACTAACAAATTTTATTATTGGCCTTTCTTTTTATTTTATTGAAATTTCAAATTTTATTGCGGAAATGGTTAAGAAGTGTAATGCATTGCCTCTTGTTGATTTGAAGTTATCTACCATTTTTTCTCTTTGAAATCTTCTACCAGCCGACTAACAAATGAAAATGGCTTCCTGCTTGGAGAGTTTGTTGTGGAAACGTAGCACTTTTTTTATTTATAACCTCAAAAGATTAATTTATTATTACAGTAAGTATTCCTACTTCTTATTTTCTGATTTATTACTTATTTAATGCTGCACTGATTTGATACTTTATCTTAAAATAGTGTACACACTATTGAATTAGACCCAAATAGGTCAAGAAATCTTTTCATCTTGAGTTTACACAACCCTAATTGAATATAATCGACTTGTATGTCGCTTAAAATCTGAATTGTACTCACTTCTATATTATTACAGCTTAAATGCCTTTATTCTTTCACTATTTATTAATTTTCACTCTTTAAAAACTTTACTAACTAATTTCATTGTGGCTTTCTTTTTGAAACTTTTCTAGTCATCTCTTAAATTGTTTATTATTTTTTAAATTGTGTTTGTATCCAAGACATCATAATGGATTTTGTTCTTTTTTTACTGAAGTTTATTAAAGTGACATTTCATAATTTTCCAGACAGCTACATTGACAGCTAATAATTTTACAAATTTTCAACATTTAAATATGTAAATAGGTATTTTTCTTATTACACAATGTTATGTTAAGACTCAGAAGGGAACTGGTGCTGGCATACACTGCTGCAAACCAAGGGCTCGTATATCAGTGCCACTTGGAAGGTATCCTAGTGTATTCCAAGCAGAAGTATATGCCATATTGGTGTGTGCAAGCGAGAATCTCAGGAGAGGTATCGCCTTTGGTTTGCCAAGAAGTCTGATTCAATCAGAGTTACGAGACTGGGCCACTGCAAGGTTCAGCAACTATTGGACTCAAGCCCCTGGAATGAGGCAGTCGTGGCTCCATATAAAGGGGCCCTCGACTGACTCAACCATTAAGTGGCTGCTTGGGCTCGATAGAGAAAAAATGAGACGGATAGTAGGCTTGTTAACAGGACACTGTCCTCTGAACAAACATCTTCACACAATGGGGTTGAAAAACAGCCCTATTTGTAGGATGTGTGGAGTGGAGGATGAAACCACCACTCATATTCTATGCAGTTGCGCACCCTTAGGTGCGTTAAGGTATAGGCATCTCCAAAGGCAATTTTTACAGCAGGAGGGACTACGGGATCAACCATGGAATAGACTGCTATCCTTTGTGGAGAGCACTGGTCTCTCCTAGCAGATCCCACATGACGCGAATGCACAATGGGCCGACAGGCCTGAGTGCTGCGGATTCTACAGATCTGCTCCCACGATAATAATAATAATATTACACAATGTAACTTTAGTATGCTACTCCTTTTATGCTTTATAGGTTTTTTGGATTGATTCCTGTGGGCTTTAAGTTGATTTTAACAATATTTCTTAATTTACTTGAATTGTACAATTTTCTTAACTTAAACTATTCCACAAAATAATTACATACTACCAGCTTAAATTTTGTAACAATTTAAACATATTTCGTGCAACTGCACTTTACTAACTCATTTCAATACAATAAATAACATATTAAATGTTATCAGGCTTGTAACCAAATACACGATGGTGTATGATTACCAACTTTAAATTCCAACAACTTATACTCTATAAATGTGCTGTGGACCTTTCTTTCAACATTCGGATAAGCTCCAACAAAAGAAAAATTATTATTAACAATCAACATGAGAAGACCGCTTCAATACAGCGATGGTGCACAAATTTAAAATTTCTAAAAGTTCAATCTGAGGTAGCAGTTATGCTACCTAAAATAACTATTTGGTGTACCATGCTACTGATCTTAGTTTTTGTAGTCTTTTATTATTAGTAGTTCGTCTTTATTTAATATTTATCCAAATTTAATTGTTTAACACTTGTCATTGTTTATTTGGATTTAAAATTATTATCTTTGGATTGTCACTATCTACACTACATCATGTGCACCAGGTCGTGACCCTGTCTACACCACATCACATAGGTTTATTGTGAAAATTGGCTTGAGATCAAGTAGACCCAGAATCCTCAGAACTTGTACGTTTTTTATATTTATTTTTATTTGCATTAAATATGTGTAGACAACGATACAGTCTATGCTAAGATTTTTGCAGATGTCAGAAGATGTTATTCAGAAAAAACTGTTGCTAGTATAAGTTCAAAGTAAATATTATTTTTAATTAGAGCTAACAAATAGGTGTTAAGGTTGGAGCCAGAGATAGGTACGCGACATGATGTTCATTGTGTCATGTTGTGTAACATCAGAATAGTAATACACGAAAATTTTCGTGAGAGTGCATGAACAGAAATTGCACTTGCCTGAGTGTTAATTAGAGTCGGATCCAGTTTAAAATGATCGATGTATGAATTAATGTTGCGCATACGTTTTCCCTACCTCTTGTATATCTACCAAGATTCTTTCCCGCTTCTGTGGAGACGGAAATATAAAATGTACACTGAGGAATGAGAAACATAATCATAAGCTCAGCAATTCTCAAACTGTGTGATATCATGACGAATATTATTTATTCCCGTGAACTAACATCACTCTAAATATGAAAAACATCTTATATGAAATATTTAAGTTATTTTTAGTGGTAAATAGTGGATATTTATCCGTTAAACGAAGTGTCAAACCACCAAGTCTTACAATTTTCTAGTATATACATATTACATGTTTTAGAATATAATAAACATAGGATCGCGTAGCTCAATTGGTAAGATTCTCGAGCAGCAATAAACGTAAATGGAGTGGTTGTAAGTTCGACTGACTTTTTTTTTAAATTTGATTAAGCTCTATTAAAAGTTAAATAATTTTCTTTCTAAAATTTTTATTTTATTAAACCGCGCCGCGAGTTTTGTTAAAACTTTATTTTCCCCAAAAATGTGTATTATTACTACTACGCGTGTTTATCTCTAATAAAATCTACTTTCTTACGATATATATTAATACACGAATGGTGAAACGTGCGTCGAGTAGATAAATTGTTCACGTGTAGTGTTGTATTGTTTATGAAAACGTGTCGTAAACTGTTCAAGTGTGGTGTTGAAGTGTTTTAGTGTTTATAAAAACGTGCCAATGTGTTGTTCTTTCAGAATTGTTTTAATTTTAAAATTATTGTTAATTTTTTTAATATATATTTTGTCAACTAAAATATTCATTTATTACCGCTAAAAGAAAAATAATTCATTTTTGTTATTCTTATAGAGATTTCAGATTTTTTTTTTATTATGTGAAATATTTTATTATTACTAATATCATTTCCTCTACTAATACTACAATCCTGTACTTTCCCTCGTGGTTCTTGCTGGACTGTAACAATATCAGTCTTTAATTTCTTTTTCTGATAACTCATTGTTATTGACTGAATTGAGCAATTAATTTTTTGTTATCAGTTTCATTTGTACCCGAGTCTATATACCTATAGTGTCCGCCATAAAGTTGGCTACATATGGGAAAAATTTGTATTATTGAGATTTCTAAAAAATACTATATTGGGGGTTCGTTTCTGTTTTTATACGCAAATATCTTTATTCAACTAAAATACATAAAGTTTTTGTCAAAACTAATCAAATATTTGAGAAATAGACACAAGAATTTATTATTTTTCATATAGTAAGTAATGGTAGGGGTAAAATTTGCACTTTTTTATTTTCCTCATATCTGCTTCAAAATTGATATACGGGGTCCTTGTTGTACTATGCACTTTTTCTTAATAACATTTTTCGATCTTAACAATTTCACCCATTTTTCGATACCACCATCAACTCTTTTTTACAGCCCTGCCATGCCGGTGATCATATGACATGTGTCAAAATGTAATTTTTTGTTGTCGGACATGCATAAACGAATCCCCAATAGAGTTCTTTAGAAATGTCAATAATATAATTCTTTCCCATATGTAGCCAACTTTATGGTGGACACTGTATAATCAGAATTCCACTAAAATGACAAAGTTACTAAATTAATAATATTAACATTTTATGATACCATCTTTCCTATTTTTTTAATAATTATATAGCGATATCATTGCTGTAACAGGAAATAACTGTTTGAGAACTACTGGCATTTCTTATGCATCAAATAAAATCTTAGTTCAGACGATTTAGCGGCCATGACACAAGTCAGCCTAAATTGTACTCAACTCTAGCTATCGGTGCATGACGTGATTTTCATCGTGTTACGACATCACAAAAGGAAAATTCTCACGATAATTTGTGCGTAAACGTGTGTGTGTGTGTGTTTGTGGAGGAGTATTTGAGACGTGCATTGTCTACTTCAACATGTATGTTCGTGAGTGATGGTACGTGGATAAAATTTTGAAAGTCGTGAGCATGCGTGAGTCTACTTCAACATGTATCTTTCATGGGTGTGTGTGTGTGTGTGTGTGTGTGAACAAAATATTAAGTCGTGATTATAAATACATAATTTCAAAACCGTTTCATACTATCTTTAATCTAGCTCTAAATAAAGGTATATTTCCCTGCCTCCAGAAGCAGAGCTACCTAAGACTAATTACATAAAACTGGACCAAAAGAAAACATCAAAAACTATAGAACGGTTTACATAGTCAGATATTCCAAAATTATTAGATTATTTAGTAACCAAAAATATATCATGGGATTGTAAAAACATAATTGTAAATCAGCAATATTGTGTTTCCCAGGGTAAATCTACGAGTACCAATATAGTTATTTATAATAAATTTATTTTCAACTCCTTGGAATATAAAGTTCAGGTTGACTCTACCTATACTCACTTTTCTAAAACGTTTGACAGAGTCAATCAAGATCTATTTATTGCAAAAATAGAGAAGTTAGGTGTCAGTGGCAATATGAATTAGCAGTTATCTTACTGATCGGTTAAGATGTGAAAATATGGTAGTTTTCTATCATTATCGATTAAAGTAATATCAGGAGTTTGCCAAGGATCTCATACTGGTCTCCTTTTATTTAATCTGTGTGTGAAGGATTTAGCTTCAGTAATAGAAAATATTAATTTCCTAACGTTTGCAAATTATTTTAAAGTGTTCAAAAGTCATTAAAAATCTTTTTGATGCTGAACTGTTGCAAAGTGATTTGGATGGTTTGTCCCATTGGTGTGATGAAAATGCCCTACATTTACATGTGAATAAGTGTTATAAGATTACATTTGCAAGAATAATAAACTCATCACCTTATACTTCTTTCAAGATTAGTAATAAAAGTATGGCATGAGATTAATCATGTAAAACATCTGGGAATTAATCTTGATAATAAATTGAAATAATACCAACATTGAAAATGCTGGATGCCATTCAAAGATCTGGAGCAGATTTTTCTTTCGGCAGTGTGGTAAAATTGTTCATTGGTACGTTCAGTATTGGAATATTGCTCTACAACTTGTGTTCTAATTATAATATTTATATAAACAATCTAGAAGGTGTTCAAAAGAAATTCCTAAGGTTCTGTGCATTTAAGTTGGGATATTTGAGACATGAATATGATTATATTATTATAGGTACTTACCACCTCTGGGATATATTTCGGTATCATGTTTTCCTCTATTTTAATGAACGGCTTACAAGAGATACTGTTGCCTAATTTCATACACATTCTGCATATTTGCTGGTCCTGAGCAATATCAGCTAATGACTTTTGCTTATTTTTGTGTAAATAATACAACTCTCTTAGATCCAGTTTCGTTTTGCTTTCAGAATTATAAAAAGAAATTATGAAATCCTCAGTACTTAGATATATTGATTTAAAATCCAAACATCCTTGAATCCTTTCCATACAATTGCTACATACAAGGTGTTCATCATTGGTATTAATATGCTAAAAGAGATAAACGTATTGTAACTAAAGCTCATTTCAAAGTAGATATGGATTTCGATTGCACCATGAAGATAAATATTAATAAAACATGATAAAGTTACACCCACTACTTTCAACTGGAGCACTTCTAGCATTTCTTTTATATTTTCTCCTATTTTGTCGAAATTATCATTAGTAATAACACTTAAACAAAGTCGGCATAATTGACTTTGCTTTTTTCTCATTTTGACCTTTTAATAAATCAATGGAAAGTTAAGAATACACCAGCACTGCAAAGTAAAAAGTTCGGGTAAACTTTGAATACATTCAAAAACCAATAAAGAGAAATTATTGGAGGATTTTGATGGTAGGCTTTCTGTGACATTAACCACAGATCGTCTTCTTCTGAAGGGACTGCAGTATTGCCAGTATTGGCAATTGAAACATACTTTGATCACCGAAGTGGAGGTCTTCCCCACCACTTCGTTGATTTTGAAAGATACGCTATTATTCTCTCAACATGTAGAGTAGCGGTTGCCATTTCTGGTAGCGTAAATCATTTGTGCTAAAAGTTGTGAGCGGTTGCGAAGATAATTAAAAAAATAAACAAAATAAATACCAACACAGTTTATTATATCCTTAAGGTTGTAAATTTATTTTCAAATTTCCAGCGATGATAGAAAATAAACACAAATATATTTTAACATTTGATCACAAAAATTGTTAGTTCAGAGAACGTTCCAACGGCTTCGTAACAGCAGCAGTAGCGGCGCGTTTCATGCTACGTCCCGACATAGCATAAAACGCGCCGCTAACGCTATTATTACGGCTCTGCAGCCCTATTCTTGACATGCTTCGCAGTGCACGTATACGTATTGATGCGAACGGCATATTTGCGAACACTTTCTATATACGGTATTCTTGACTGCATTTCGTTTATGTACACGAACGATAGCAATCACTCGTTAAAATGCACTTGGCATCATGGCAATTTTCGAAAAATACCTAACTTCACTGTGTTTGAAATGACGGATGACGTATCTTGACTGATGTAATTTGTAGTCGATTTTATTCTTTTAAAGAAAAAGAATTTTTTTCCCTAAGGAAATGGTTTTGAGATCGCAGACGGTATAGCCACGACAAATTGTTTGTATTGAAGACTAGAGTCTTTTTTATTATTTCACTAAGAATTTATTATGTAATGGAGACTCCACACCAAAATGACAATGCCTCTACTGAACAAAAGCAGATAATTCTAAAATTCATAAAAGAACTTCCAAAACTCACTTCTAAGAAATTTTGGTCAGTGTATGTGCAAGAACATACCACCTATTAAATTTGCAAAAAAAAAACACACCTAATTGCTACAAATTCATAGTAAAACCTTACTGTTGTAACCACAACGCTCAAATCTGTAGCTCTTTTCTGTGGTCTCATAAATGGTTCTACAGTTTCAATGAGGAATCTACATAATACCTAAGAGATTCTAAATATTGGTACCTATGAACTCTTTTTCACTAAAACTGATCTACATTATTAAACTTGTTGTGCCTCTGTATGAGATTTTCTGCATTTTGTAGATATTCAATGTTCGCAATATACTGCAGATCGTCCATTATCAACAAAAATATAACAATACAATAAATATTCTTAATTTATCGTAACGAATTTGAAGACTTTAAAAACATACCAAATAAAATATTAGGTTATATATCATCATTCGCATATTTACCAACTGCCAAAAACCGCTCGTTGTTTAATGCGAGCACTCGAATACTTTGCGAACGGTCAAGAATGTCTAGAATGAATTTTTGTTCGAATTTTAGTGAAATGCGAGTAAACTTAAAAAATGCGTGCAGTCAAGAATAGCGCTGCTGATTTCTGAACTAACACACTTCAAATGTTAAAATATATTTGTCCGCTGAGTAAGACCATTGAGCGATATGTCGCTGCTGGTGATTAGATCGCCGTGATTATAAAATCACCTATAGCAACAGTGACCGAAGATTAAGAATAACAGCTATTAGTGATTTAAATATTAACCTAGCAAATATCCAGGTCTATTCTGTAATTTTTTGGTTAGAAATAAACGCCCTGATAAAATTTTAATTTTAACGGAATGCTAAAAATAACTGATTTTTCTATTATTTTAAAAATATTGAATTTGATTCTTATATAATTCCTATTAATGAAATAAAAAATTCTAATTTACGGACCTGTTAAAGTAATTTTTTTAACGACCGGTTATTTCCTTCCCTTATAAAAAACAGGTCTATTCTGTAACATTTTTGTTAAGCTTTAACGGCAAGGTCACTGTTAAAATAATTAGCGAAATGAAGTTAACGGTCAGTGGTATTCTGTACACTTTTTTTAAGGTTAAATTTAACCAACATCATTTAAAATTAGAGGCGACTTTGGACCTGCCACTAAAATTTAACGGTAGGTACCGTTAAAGAGGCAAAAACACCGTATTTTATTTTTGGTTCATAAAATTTTGTATATCATTCAGTAAATTGCACTTTATTTATGTTTGTCAATGAGTTTGAGATTCTTTTGACGACCCATTTCCTCATTTATATTCAGTAATTATTTTTCAGCCTTCAAATAATCGTAATCATAACCTCAAATAGAAGCGCGGTCGTTAAAAACTTATGACTTTAACAGGTCCGTTAAATGGTCGCATACAGAATAGAAAAATGAGTTATTATTTTTAGCATTCCGTTAAAATTAAAAATTTAGCAGGGCGTTTATTTTTAACCAAAAAATTACAGAATAGACCTGATGCTCAGTCAAATTAAAAACAAATGTAATGAGAGCAGGGAAGTCTTTGAATGGGAGTAGTTAAGACAATCAGTAGAGTACTAAGTTAAGACGAACAATAATCCCACAAAATATATAATACACGCAGATAAAATTGAATACCTACCACATAAAATTATCGTCAAACAGGACCCGCGCTTCCATTTGAGGTTATGATCACGATTATTTGAAGGAGGAAAAATAATTACTGGATGTAAATGAGAAAATGGGTCGTCAAAAGAATCTCAAACTCATTGACAAACATTTTATTCTTGTGCATGAAAAGTCAAAAAATTTCTGATGTATTATGTTGTCTTCGGAGTTATGCAAATAACAATTTTTCGGTTGGCAAATCAATTCAAAGCTTAGATTAAATATTTTGTTTCTGTATTTTGAATGGTCCTGCCAGTTTCTTAAACAAAGTGCCATGTACTGAATGATATACAAAATTTTATGAACCGAAAATAAAATACGATGTTTTTGCCCCTTGAACGGTACCGTTAAATTTTAGTGGCAGGTCCAAAGTCGCCTCTAATTTTAAACGATGTTGGTTAAATTTAACCTTAAAAAAAGTATACAGAATACGACCGACCGTTAACTTCATTCCGCTAATTATTTTAACACTGACCTTGCCGTTAAAACTTAACAAAAATGTTACAGAATAGACCTGATCAACTACTAGTCATGGGTAACACTCTAAATTTTCTTGTGTTGAAAAAGCAACACAGCAGCACTTTTTAATAATACGACGCGGGATTCGTGGATTCCCAGAGAGCTACTAAACTAACAGCCACACAAAAATGCTTCATAACGGTTTGCCGTCTAGAGATTCTTGTCTACAAGTGTGCTTGCGAAATAAAAATTATGGTTAATGCTAGTTAATGGAAAACAAGAGACAAAAAACAAATAAAACATTTCAAGGGTTTTTCTAAATATCAAATTAAACACCCAATTAGCATTTTCATATTCCTACGATATACTATACATATTCCAAAATAAAATTAGTATATTGCATAAATATTTGAAACTAATTCAAAATAAGTTGTATACTGGTTGTTTTGTCACAGGTTTTCACATTGTATACATACTCCTGCAATATTCATATGTATGTTGCTGACACGTTGTAAACATATTCTGAAATGTACATTCATTCTACAATATAGTTACAATATACACAAACCTTTTCCGTACATACATGCAACATTATCCATGTATACTTTCAATATACAATGTATATTGCAAAACAACAATGGTATATTGAATAAATATTTAATACTGATTCAAAATAAGTTGTATACTGGTTGTTTTGTCACAGGTTTTCACATACTATACATATTTCTGCAATATACACAAACATGTTGGTGACACATTGTAAACATATTCTGAAATAAACATTTATTTTACAATATAGTTATAATATACACAAATGTGTTCCCTACATATAGGCAATGTTATCCATGTATACTTTCAATATTGCAAAGCAACAATAGTATATTGAATAAATGTTTAATACTTATTCAAAATAGATTATAGTGTCCCAATAAAAACTCCCATGCTGGATATCTTCTAGATGAAAAGAGATATTTTAATTCTGTAAAAGTCAGTTTGTAGTACATAAAGAGTGCTTCAGTAATAAATATAAATAATTTTTTAATACATATATGACACTGAGCAAGAAATATTTCGACGAGAGGAACTTTGAAATGTGGTTTGTGTAAAGGGAAATGCATTTCTATGTAAATATTGTTAAAAAAAATCGCAAATCCAACTGCTTTTGAGATATTTGTATCCAAACGTTGCCATTTGCTACTGTTAAATAATTATTTCCGAAACATTTCACTATTTAAGTGATTTAAAAAAAATCACATTTAAGGCATTTTCATATAAATCAAAATTTCAAAGTTTATGATATACAGATTGTCCCCCTTAAAGACTAAATAAATCTTTCAGAGATTACAACTATTCAATAGGAACAAATGGCAATATTTGGACACATCTCAAAAACGGCTAGATTTGCCTTTTTTCTTAAGAACAAAATCTACTTAGAAATGTATTTCCCTTCCACAGAAACCAGGTTTTGAAGTTTCTCCCAAAGAAATAAGATTTATTTAGAGCCCAGCACCATCTACACACTGATATATTCAAAAACCATTCATTTATATTCAAAATTGAAGCACTATTTATGTGCTACAAACTGGCTTTTACAGAAATAAAACGTCTCTATTTGTTTAGAAGATATCCAGCCTGAGACTTTTTACTGGAACATCCTGTATACTAATGGTTGTTCTCATCCCACAGCATATCGTACACATACGTCTTGTAGATCTGCATGTATGCTGAAAAAATATTGTAAAGATATTTCGAAATATATATTTATTGCTTCTAACAATGTACACTGCATGGAAAATTTGTTTTTACCATTACTTTTCAGTTAAACTCAAACATGTTTTATTGATCAAATTTTGTTGAATGGAGCACACAAATGCTAAATAAACCTACCAATAAAACTGCATTTGCCATAACAATACTTTACAAAGGCCCAAGAATATCATAGCAAAAAAAAAAATACTACTTTACATCGTCGTAACAATTATGTATCTTAAATTATAAAATAGGAAGTGTTATAATTAAAACAGTTGTGTTACTTTAAATATATTTTTATTTTTTGTTACAAAATGAATTGCAGTAATAAATAACAATTGTGCCAAGAATTTAAATCGACATTTTTTAAACAAAAAAATGTGCTTTGCAACTTATGAACTGATTAATATTTTTTTAACAAAAAAATGTTGTTTGCAACTTATAAACTGTCATATTTTACTATAAGAAATATTTGGCCAGTAAGTAAAAAATAGTAAAAACTGGAGGGCTTACATTTTCAAAACCAGTGTCCGGGTGTTGCCGATGGCGCTACTTCTAATTGCGAAACTCCACTTGGCATTCTGAACACGTCACCTGCTCCTATTGGCTGAATACTTTCTTTTGGCTTTTCCAATTTTTGGGAGAAGGTATTTTTTTCCTGAGTAGAGAGGAGGTGGGGATACACGAGCTATAGTTCCAACTATAAAAGAAAAAACAATTAATTATATTTGAATAGGTATTTCAATTTAAAAACTGTCCTTGATGAAGTTAATAAATAAAATAATAAACACATCTTACAGAAAAAAATAAAAATAATCAAAAATAAATTAAACAAATTGATATTATCATAAAACAAAACATAGTTATAGGTATTTTTTTGAAAATCGGAAATGTTTGTGTTTGTGATTTTAAATGCCTACCAGAGTTATTAGAAGAACACATATTCTCTTTCAACTTCCAGTAAAGACAACATTTCTTTCACTTTGGGAAGTCGACGGCTTCCAATACGTTCTTCGATATCACTATGTTCATCTGACAATAATAATCTTTTCGGAGGGCTAATATGCTTTTTGTACATATAGTCCCTTGATTTGTTTCTGTTCACTCTGTACATCTGATTTCTGATTTTTTCCATTTACCTAATTGCAGCTTTTTATAATCCTCTGAAATAGATATAAAGCAAATTAATACGAATAAATATAACAACTCGTATGTTGTAATTAAAACCAATGGTTGTGATTTAAATAAACAAAAGCACCTTAATATTGAAATAGATCGAACCTACCTTCTTAAAAATAAGATTTAAACACCCCGTAAAGTGTCCAAGTTTCATCTGGGATTTCTCCTGTTTTTCAATGATTTGTCAAATTGGTTCCGTTTGAATAGTGACCACCAACCACTACCTCCGTTTCTTTTCAAAAAATTGGTGCCTACAAACGCCGCCATTATTATAACAACAGGTAAGTACAAAGGGATACATTAAACTTTAGTAGGTATCTGAATATAAAATATCTGCAAATAGCAAATGACAACAAAGGGGGTCATCCTTAAAACTATATATGTGGTAGGTAGTTGTATTGTGTATAATTGTAAAATACTTACTGCAAAGCAATTAATGTACCCACACATGAACTAATAATTAATAATCACGGGAAAACAAAACACAAACGAATTGAAATCGACATTTGACAGCCTGTGCGCTGTGGTGGCAAAGAGCATGCGCTAATCTAAGGACGTGGCGCGCATTTAAAAAATTCGACAAGGGGCGATTGTAACGACATGGAAAGCGGAAATCTAATTATAACGATAAAATGTAATTAAATAATCATTTCTCAAGTCCGAACTACCTGCTTAAGAAATGCCGATAGCTATTAATTAATTAAATACAGTAGGAAAATTGAAAAAGGGATGAATAAGTTATCATTTTTATTATTCATTATTATTTAATAAACGATCACAAGTCCAAAGTCTGGATTCAAAATTTAAATCATATTTCATATCTACAATTTTAACCAACGATTTATAATTTATAAAACGTATGCCATTCGCCACAGGGGATGATTATAAATGCACTTAAACCAAGCCTAGATAGAGAAATATCGATTTGTTTTTGTTATGAGGTAGATAGGCACTATATACCGACACTGGCGTAGAATTAATATTTAACTTACCATAATTTTTATGTAATATAGCCCAAATGCATGCAGCATTACGCTGTCAAAATCAGTCAAAAACCGCATAAATCTTATTGGTACTTTGCAAAATGTAACATATTGCTGTGCAATATTACTAGAGCTATATTGTTTCAAGTTTCAGTTGCAATGTTGCTAAAACTGCTTTGTCGGTGGGTATACATAATTTACGTGTGCCAACGATTGGCTCAATATGTTTACACCCCCTTCTAAAATTTAATTTGTGTTTTATTGCATACAGCAGTAGTGTACATGTGTTCAACTTTTGAATGTCATTTTTTGAATATTAAAAATACAAACATGAATTCTATGTTGCAGAAATGTTCCACTGGTACATTATCAGGATATATATGATGATACACATATATTATCCATTAAATGTTTATGTGATATTTATTAAAGATTTCAAAATTAATATAGCTTTTTGTATATGTCTACAGTATACGAAAATATCATGTTGTAAAAATATTCCATTTGTAAATTGTAAAGAGATTGAATTAAGTACGTAGCATAAATATTGCCTATTGTATATCTATATAATATTTGACACATCAGTAAATTTTTGAGAAGATTCGTACAATATTCTGTGTATATCGCAGAATCAACATTATTTCACGTATATTATAGGTATATATAGGAATATCGTACAACGTACTGGCAATATCTTTCCTATATTGATATAATTACGTCGCAAAATGTATATTACGGCTATATGTAAAAGAAGTTCTGAATATTGTTTGAATGTAGACAATGAGTTTTGAATGTTCATTTCATATCGCGTGCTATGTGGGCAATAAGGATTAGTCCGTTTTCATTTTTGTTGTAGCTTGATGCAAATTTCTAGTTTTGTTATATTCAAAATGAATGAAAGAAAGTTTTATTTTGAATAATTTTTTTGGTTGTGACTACTTTGTTTCATTTACCGCACATGAACCCTCTAGCTCCCGCCATCATGAGTGTTGTAAAAGTGTCACTGTGTCATATAAGGTTTGTTCATTTGTGTTGCTAGAATGAGATCAACTGATTTTAAAAAATCACATTTTAGCCAAAGAATTTATATAAATAGAAGCAGATACGCATTTATAAGTGTGTTGTCAACATCTCGTACTCAAGTTCAGACATTACATTTTATAATTATCTCTTTCTTTATGATGAACATTACTATAGCCCCATCTTTGTTGCAGTACTACTGTTTTTAACATGACAAATAAATGTAAGACAACAGGCTATTCTTATCCTCAACTACACCACAAACAACACATTTTTTCACTATTTTTACGATTCAACGAGAATAATTGTTTAAATTTACAAAACACGAAAATAATTTTGAGGTTAGAGTAGTTAAAACAGACACAGTTCTTAAATGACTAAATTCCACATATGTCTTTGCTACACTCATACCACGGTCTTGGAGTACCTGCAACAGAGATAGCGTTATAGGCAATATTGTATCTTAGAACGAAATGGTGAGAAAAAGGTATGTTGGACATGATGGCAACAGTATCGTATAACTTTTACACTTTATCTCGGCTTCTATTTATATAAATTCTTTGATTTTAGCAGGTTATTTTGACAAATGACAGCATTTGCAATCAAAACAATTCATAACACAAACGAACAGTGAAAGGTGGTATTTGTTGCAGGATTTCGAATTTTGTAAGGTTAGACAATACTGCACCTACCGTTAATTCATAATTACCTTGTAAAAAATATATATATATCAATAAATATTGGTAATGTAAGTAGGAAAAGGTACCTAGTTAATTATATTTTACCCGATATTACAAATTTTACTCGCCCTCGGTTTGCAGAATGTAATGATCATCTTGCACATCCCTTATATACGATGGCATTTAAAATAACATCTCCCTGTTCTTTGGACATTATTAATAAATAAATACATATAACTTATTTTACACTCGACGATAGGTTTATTGTTTGTTTACTAAGGATTGAGAGGTTATGTTTCCTGCTCTGATTTTATTGCTCGGACTCCTGAGCTCGAGCAAGAAATTAGTGATTTATTTGATCTCAAGCAAGTTGCTCGACACCAATGAACAGAACCAGATCATATGATCTGACACCAATGAACGGCATATTTATGATTTAGTTGCTCAGATCTGCTTCCAGCAACACACATGAACAAACCTATAAGCTGTTTCAACACATATGACACACCAATAGGTGTCAGCACAAAAGCGCCATTCAACACATAGTGTTACACATCTCTATCAACTAGTCTAGGACCAGTCAAAAGAATACAATTTGCAAGTTTCAATTTCAAAAGTATCAATCTCCCATAGGAATCATTTCGAGAATTGGAGCCCTTGCAGAGTTGAAAGAAACACCGAGGGTTCTTCAAACATTGGGAATCGAAACGAACTAAATGAAAGAAAACTAGAATTATATTAGAATTATATTTAACATTAGTTAAATATAAAAAATTATATTAGAATTATATTTAACATTAGTTAAATATAATTCTAGTTTTCTTTCATTTAGTCCGTTTCGATTTTCAATGTTTAAAGAACCCTCGGTGTTCCTTTCAACTTTGCAAGGGCTCAATTATTCGAAATTATTCCTATGTATGTATTTAAGCATTTAAAAGGGCCATTTACATTATTTTACTTCAAATTTATATTTATGCAATACTGCTAAGTGTGGCAACATCAGCAGTTCGCGGCAAATGAACATAAATAACATTTTTAGCTAAGGTCGAAGTCACTATTTAATACTATCGTAAGTGATAAATTGCAATTATATTTCGGCGCCTCGCCTTTGAGATCAGTTAAGTAGAAGCGTTCTCGCGCGTCATTAGATCACATTATTTTTAAAGAAGAAGAATTCCTTCCTCAGCATTCATACAACACCACCTAAATACAGGCCTGAGCACTGGAAGTATGAGTCATCAAGAGTAGGCAATGCCTTTTCTACCTAGATTTGAAACGAATTCAAGATGGAAAGCATCATACAGTTTGTTCATTTGTGTTTATTTATAGCAAACTTTGAAACATGTTATCTCTCTCACACTCACAGTGTTTGTTATTGCACTATCTTTATTTAACTGCTGGCAGCTGCTTTAAATCAATACAAATGAACAAACCTATAAATGTCAAAATTTCTTAAAATTTTACGCCGTTGCTATATCCACGTCAAACGTGGATTTAATTTTGAAATTAAAATCCACGTTGATGACGTCAGTGGTAAGCATTCAGCGCGAATTTGACAGATTTGACAGTGTTTTTGAGGTTACCTCTACTTTCGTGGAGATGGAGTAGTACAGAGAAAACTTGTGAATGATGACATACACAACGATTTAAATAACATATCAATAGAGAACCATAGAAAAATAACATAAGTAATTGGAACATTATTGAAAGAAGCAAAACGTGATGACAAGAGAACTCAAAAGTCACATGGAAAAACAGACATACTACCCAGATAAAAAAAGAACTGATAACTTAGATACGTAAATATAATTTTATAGGAAGTTAATCTTATTACATTCGCCATATAATTTATGTTTTATGTCATATCGTCTGTTCTAACTTGTTTACCTAAATGTTTATTTATTAGCATACCTTACAGTAGGTACCCACCTGTTTTGTAGTATCAATATTGTAGTATTTCACTCTTACAAACATATATCCATCCGTTACTATTTATTGCATTAATACGTTATTTTATGTATATTTAATGTATTGTTATTCTCCTGTTAACATTATTCTCTGCATGTACATGGTATGAAAATAAAGGTATTATTATTATAAATATATATTGTATACGTATTAATAAGAAAAATGTTTCTAACTTTTGTAAAATATTTTTAAAGAATATTTCCTCTTGGTTCTTCTTACAAGCAGTAATCGAATCCTGTCTTCCTTAATATTCTATATACATATCCCAAGTGTTTTATTTATAAAAATTTTAGATTGCACAAATTAAAACTCAAAACTTTATCTATTTGTAGCTATATAGTCAATTGGAATTTATATTTGCTTTTTAAGTCTATAAACTTTTGCACTTAATAGTTACACATTTTGTTATTTAATAATTTGCATAAAAAAAAACAGAGATATTTAAGTGTTATGTATGTTAACAAAAAATTAATTAAAAAAAGATTAATTTTCACTCATAAATGAAAATAAGCCAAGTAATTTATAAAATAGAGTGTTTTTAAAGGAGACTGCTATTTAAAAAATATCTCCTAAATAGGTAAGTAAACAAATTTTTATTATATAAATATACTATAACAATGAAATAAAAGTAGATAATTAATTCTTAAGAGTAATTAGGATATTTTTTATGAAATAAAAAATTTATGGATTTGCATTCACGATTTTCTTCATTTATATTTCCTAATACAGATACTTTATTTTGCAATATAATAAATTCATGAGTACTTCAATCAAGCTACGTTACTTTTCCATTCAGGCCAAAATATAAAAATTTAAGAACAACTTTGAAATCACACAGATAGAATTTATTCCATCAAATACATATATTACTAATAAATAAACGTAAACAGTGAAACTATATTTAACAATATTTTAATTTTATATTTGATACTACTAAGAACACATAATTAACTAGTGACCCGTCCCTTCGTATGATGTCATTTTAGGTGCAGTTTCTCCATGACTTTTTTGTAGATCATTTGTTGTTTGTATATCATCAACCAATACAAAAAGTTCTGTTTAATACATAAAACTTATTGTACTGACATCACAAATTATTTTGGTCACGGATGACCATGGAATTAAAAACTGCTATATCTTAGCTTAGACACTCCGTTTGCTACAAAAAAATTGACCGGTCTGGACTTTTTGCATGCTTTTTATCAGTAGGTGCAGGGAAAGGATGTGAACAAGACTTGTTATATCCGAGCGATGGATGCGGTCATGTGACCTGGTAAATTCTAATTGAACTTTCACATCTATGCTTTGTTGAGACTTGCTGCTTGCAATGTACCTAATATATGTTACCGGACGTCAAGAACAATCCAAAAATACCTCTGCTATATAGCATTCTCTATCATCAGTTTCGGCCCTGGGCCCAGCCGTTAGCTGTTTCTCCAGGATTTCCAAATGACAAATTTTGCAGGTCTGCATTTATTAAATTATTGACAAACTACTGGCAGTACACAAGAAGTTTGAAGTGGTCTGTTGGTAAAATTGATTGATATGATTGTATTTTACACGGATGCATGCCCAAATCTTTCTTTACAATTCTACCTCATGTTCCATAAGAAAGCCCAATTTTCTGAGAGAGACTTTTCAAAGGTTTTACAGTTTCTTGTACCACACAATGACGAACATCATTAACAACTTCTCCAACATGCATAATTGGTCTACCAGCACCTTTTTAATGTGTCTCACACATCCTTTCATATTATTTAATGATTTGAGACTTAAATCTTTCGGCTGTTGAATCGGCTGACCATTCAGCAAGATACTTCACAAATTCAAGAAATAATTTGGCTTTCCACGGGCTGTCAAAATGTAATTTGATATTCTTGTTTTTTGTACCTATAACAAACAGAAAGTTTTAATATATAATATATGTATCTGGCGAAATGATTGCTAAATTTAAATAACTTACCTTCCAGTACATTTTTATTTGAAATCTCGAATTTCATTTACCTCCTTGATTCGAGGCTTCCAATAGTTATTATGTATCATTTTGACAATATTTTCGCTACAGTTCAAATTATCATCTAATTATTTCTCTTTTTTAATTTAAACATTATTACTCGGCTTATGTACATATTACATAAGTATAACGTATAATAACCTAGAATTTGGCGGCTTGTCGCACTTCGAGTCAAAATCTGTCAACGTCCGCGCCGACGCTGTGCTGTCATGACGTCATCAACGTTTGACGTGGATATAGCAACGGCGAAAATTTTATATTCTAATTTGAAAACAATGTAATAAGTATTCTGTAAAAAGTGAGGAATACTTTTACCTCTTTATTTATAACGAAAAAAATTAGCTGAAATTTGTATGACTAATAATACAAACGGAGATATGGTTTAAAAGTTTATTTTCATAGTCAAAATCACAAATTTCGGTTATTCGCATATTTTATATTTTTTCCCATAGTTACAAAATACGAAATTTCTTAAAAATGTTATTAATAAATGTCCAACAATTATGTTAACTAATTTGAATGAAATACAACAAAATTAAATTTTATTTCCTGGCTTAAATCTCTTACACTGAGACATTTGTTTGTTCCTAATTGTATCATTTTGTATTTTACAATAATTGTTTAATAAAGTATTTACTAGAGAAATCACAATTTTTTTTTAAATTACACTAGAAGAATGGTTTTTACAATTATGACCCTCAAATATTTCTAATTCAAGTTCATTAATAACTTCAAAAGCTAGGACACCCACAATTTCCCTTTGATTAGTTTGCTTTAAAAAATTATGTTCATTGTTTGAGAGTAAGTTATTTATAACAACGTAGGTGTACGCAGCACAAGCAACAACATCTCTACTTGGGTAACTCATCCCCCCACGATCATTGGCACTAATAAGGCGGAAATATTCAGCTTCGTCTTCATCGTCACTTGTAAGATAAACTTTGCAGTACGTGCACTTGAATTTTTTGATAGCTGCATATGAAGCATACCCTGCAACGTAACAAATCAAGGGCCACATGTCTTCATTGATTTGTTCGATATCTTCTTCTCCGACAGAACAGGTGCTTCTTAAATTTTCTGGAACTGCAAGAATCGATCTATTATCAAAATCGTCTTCCTCATTTAGCAACTTAGTTTGGACGAACTGTTTCATGTCATCTTTCGTAATGGTGACATCTCCAAATTGTTTTGATTTCAAAATAAGCGGCACAACACTTTGCATTCGTAATTTTGACTCGGTTTCGAAAACTTGCCGTAAGGAAATATGGTACTGAGCACCTGCCTGCATGCGGAATTTACCAAATCGTTCCTCCAATTTATCTGTTTGTACTTGGCCACAAAGGAAGAAATTGTAGCCCTTCTCGTCCATGCAATATTCCGCCATTTTCATTAGACATTCCACAGTGTTTCGTAAAGCCCAATGAGTTTCATCTGTCAATTTTCCATCACATTCACATTTAGCCCAAGAGTCGATCCATTTTAGAAAATCCTTGAAATATTTCATATGCACAGAATTTTTCGTAACTGGTTCTTGATACGGATCTCATAAACGTTTCCCCTTTAACAAAGTTTTGACATTCACCACGCTCCACCATATTTATTGACAATTTTTATGAATTCTGCGGTGTCCTCGTAACTCTCAAAATGTTTTCTTGGACCTAGCTCTTTCAGAGCAGTTACAATTGAAGGATTAAATACTGTCAAAGCTAATTTGACGTTTTGTTTCTCGATGGAAGTCGGGTAGAGAGCTTTTAGTGTCAAATTATATCCATATTTGAGCAAGCTGTCTTTTTCAGTAGTGTGCATTTCTCTCAATGCTGTGAATGAGGCCAGTCTCATTATCGTATTGTCTTCAAAGTCAGGAAATTTTATGTACGGAGGTTTTTTATTAATCCAATTATTCCGGATGCATTTGAGAATATGTACGGAGTCAATTGCATGGAAAAGGGGCCTAGATGGATCTGTGGGGTGTAGATATTGATTTGCAAATGTTGGTGGGGTACTGAAGAATGACATTGTTTTTCTGTTAATTGAATTATTATCAGTAACAACCCCCAGAACTACGAATCCTATTTCTTCTAATCCAATTATAATCTTTTTTACATATTCATGAAGTGTGAGTGTGAGTGTCAGTATTGTTAAAAGCATTCCCCACCAAATTACCACCTTTGTAATCCAAATACGGTTTTAAATGAATTTCATCCAGCATCAGCACAACCAACTTATCCTCAGGCTGTAGAAGTTTAATTTTAGATTTGGTATATTGCAAAAAGTTTTCATCATCTTGTTCCAGTCTAGGATCCGTTGAAAAGTTACTGCACACACGGCGAAGCGTACTAATAGAAGGTGCTGTTATATTTCCTGAGTTCCTGAGAAATTTGTAAGCGTGTGGGGATATTGAATGGAGCAATGAACAAAATAGCAACGTCTCCCACGAGTATCTCAATCTGCTTTTCTTGTTGACAGCAAAATGTTTAACTTGATTTTGGTTTTTTCCTGTGGCAATTTTTCTCGCAAGTTTTGCAGAAGTTCTTCTAATAATTTTAGATTTTGTTGCACTGCACTGATGTCTAATTCTGACGAAGTGTTCAATTTAAAAGCCTCCGTAAGTTTTTGTTCTACTTGATTAGTATTTTTAACAGCACCGCTCAATGACTTTAATTCCACACCCGCACAAAACACCGACAAGTATAAATTGGTATTCACCACAACACTGCACTTTAAGACTGGTTGTGGATCATCATTTATTAATAAAAAGGTCATTTGTCCATTTTTTTTAAATGCAAGCCACTCCCCCAAATCGATGTGATGCAATTTTTCATGGAGGTCATCAATACTGCAAAACGTGATCCTTTCATCATATTCTCGCTGAGCTTCAATACTATTCTGTATTACTTTATTTAGTAATTCTGATTCTATTCTTTGCTTCTTTTCGGCTGGAGCTTCACGATGGCTAACTGTAGATGTTGCCGATAAATATTTTGGACATCCTGGGAGTATGCTGGGAACAGCTCCTTAAAGAGAGAAAAAAAAAATTAAACTGTGTGCAATAATATTTCTCATGAGTAAATTACCTTCAACTAGCCGTGGATGTTTTAAAGGGGCACTGAGCAACTTTCCATCCGCCTCACGATATATCTCTGTTGTTCGTTGGACTTCACAAGGTGCGAAATGCTTTTCACATACCTGAAACGAAATGGGGCAGGTAATATTTGTGAGCATTAAGTCAAAATAATAGATTTGCTTACCTTAGAATTATTTGTTGGGGAAAAATTCTGCCTGCAAATGGCTTTCAACCATTTGCTTTTCAAGGTTTCATCTTTTGGAAATGAAAATGTAGAAACTTTTTCATTTGCATCATAATTGCCTCTACAATTAGGTACGCAACACTTAAACGGCATGTCTGATCTGAAATGAAAGAAAAACCACTGAAATTAAAGATAACTAAAAATATAACCTATAAATGAAACCACATTTGAAAACACTTCAAAATATCAAGAATTACTTGTTTACGCTGACTATTAATTACCTACCTTGCTAGTCTTTAAATCTCAGAAAATAGTTAAATAAATAAACAAGACGCGATTGGAAACGAAAACTCCCAAAAAACACAATTAAAATCACAAATTAGCAACTGACAACTGACGAACTGACGCCACAGAGCATAGATTAAATGAAACTATTTTGTGTCGATTGCCTACTGTTGATGACTCATACAGCTGACGAAAGCTAGTGCTCAGGCCTTGTTTTTAGGTGGTGTTGATTCATATCTAACTTCTTTTTTTTTCGGTTTTTTTTGCGTCAGAAAGTGGTCATTTTTATTAAATCTTTAAAAATTTATTTAATTTTTAGACAATATGGGTAAAAGCAAGAGTAGGAAACGATCTAAATCAGTAAAAATTATACACAAGGCACCAGCTCCAAAAAATAAAACAGAGCTTCAGGCATTTTTGGGTTTCCTCAACTTCTACCATTTTTTTCTCAGAGACAAAGCTACTATAGCTGAACCACTGCATCAATTACTACACAATGATGTTCCCTGGCAGTGGACTAATCGAGAAGAAAGAGCATTCACAGGAGTGAAGAAGCTATTAACATCGGATGCATTATTAGCACACTACCATAGTGCCTTGCCATTGATTTTGACTTGTGATGCTAACCAATATGGAATTGGTTGTGTACTGGGTCAATTGGATAAAGAAGGCAGGGAAGTCCCGATAGCTTTCTATAGTCGAATGACCAGTAGCGAAAGAAACTTTTCTCAACTCGACAAGGAAGCACTAGCTATCATAGTCGGACTATAAAGTGGCATAATTACTCTTCCATTACTAGGTATTTGGGGAAAGAACAAAGCTACATCTCAAATAATGTCACCCAGAATGACTTGTTGGACATTAACAATATCAGCTTACCAATATGATCTCACATATATACAAACCGGGTAAGACCATTACCAATGCAGATGCATTAAGTTGCCTACCAATATCAGTAGAAGAAGAGCTACCACCAGTAGGAGAAGTATTAATGTTATAAAATGTACCAGAACAAGTGCTCACGCCTAAAGATATTGCCCCTGAGACTAACAAAGATCCAATATTAGCAAAGATGCTGAGATGGACATGGGTCAGTTAGCCAAAAAACAAGCCCGCAGAGGAGTTTAAATCATATTGGACCAGACGCACTCAACTTTCAGCATACAAGAATTGTTTATTATGGGGTAACCGAGTAATTATACCACCTGGGGAGAGAAGATACTACATGCATTACATCCGTGAGTGGTAAAGATGAAAGCACTAGCCAGATCGTATGTGTGGTGGCCAAATTTGGATCAGCAAATACAGAATTTGGTTGAGTTCTACAACATGTCAAACGAATCACCATGCACCACCATCGAACCCAACACATCCACGGGAATATGTAGAGTGCCATGGACAAGATTACATATTGATCATGCTGGACTATTTCAAGGTCAATATTTTTTTATTGTGGTCAGCGCATTTTCTAAATGGTTAGAAGTGAGGAGAGTACCATCCACCTCTTCAGAAGCTACAATTAAGGTGCTTAGAGAACTATTTGCAACGCATGGCCTTCCAGAAGTAATAATGTCAGACAATGCAACATCATTCACTTCACCACAGAAGTGTTAACTTTCCTACAAAGGAATAATATTAGGCATGCATGCATTGCTCCATAATATCCATCCTCAAACGGACAAGCAGAGAGAATGGTGCAGACAACTAAATAAGAGAACCTTAAGAAGTTAGACAAGAGTGATGGCGGGTTAAGTTAGCAAGATTACTGCTAGCACAACATGTAACACCGCATATGAAAACAGGATCGTCTCCAGCCGAACTCTCAATGAAGAGAAAGCTCCGACCGGCTTTAGATTTTTTACAACCGGACTTAATTAGAGATATGACAGAGAAGCAAGAGAAGGTGCCAGATTTTAGAAAATCGAGAAGTTTCTCGGAAGATCCCGTGTTCACAAGAAATTATTCAACAGGACCAGTATGGATGCCGCACAGGTAGAAGAGAAAACAGGTCCATTATCATACACAGTGAGGACATCCCAGGGCGAAACAATGAGGAAACACTCGGATCAATTACGTAACCGAGTAGAAACAGGTATATCCAAGCATGTAGAGGTAAGAACTGAACCAGGTGAGAATGAGGAGACACCTTTGGCTAGTGAGGTGACTTCTATGGTGGGTACCACACCCACTAGCCCAAAGATCGATGCCGTGACACCAAGACCAGAAAGTCAGGAAGAAACCTCATTACCTACGAGATTATGAGATTTATGGAAATGGGCGTTGTGTCCTAAAGCCGGCCCTGATATTATTGGAAAAATGACAGCTGGCCGACGCTGGGAATTTTTAATGACAGAAATACTTTTATTATGTTAGGTTAGACCAGTGTTTCGATTTTGTGTTTTGTATTTGATATTTAATAAATTCCTCAGAAAAAACCTACGTTAGACAATTTATTTGTGTTATTACTACATACACAACAAAACTATCAACATTTCACTCCGATATAATATTTTTGCACTTGTAAGCTTTATGTTAACACTGTTGCTTGGAACCACTGGGGCATTTAAATTTAAAAGTAATTAGCAAAAATATTATTTTGGCATAACATGCTAACAGTTTCCATCACATTGGAAGATATAATAGAGTGACAAGCTGCTAACATTGCTTGAAACCAAATTTCCAATCAGTCTGATAGTTGTTTAAGTTACTAGGTTACTGAACGGTGATTTCCTATGTATCGTTTTGTACCATTTGTATTGGAGTTCTGAAAAGTCACTTCTACTACCTCACTTCTATGATAATAAATGTGTTGACGTTTAGCAGATTGATTATAACATTTATATCTTAAAAATCACTCTACGGACAAATTCTGAATTATTTTGTAGGATATTATTCTTAGATTAGGTTAATTACATATAACATGTGGTAAAGCATCTTTATTTACATACACCAAAACAGAAATTATTGATTTTTAAACAACACAGTTTTTGTTAAAATACTTATTTTAATGAGACATATTCTTTATAGGATTTTGCAAACATCAGAAAAGCTATCTATGAGAACTAAATAGAAAAACTATCTGTAAAATTATTGATTCCTAATCTTTGCATTCTTTCGATAACCTGAATTCTGGTTACGCTAGCAATTAAAATCCTAAAATGAATTTGTCTATTTCTTATTTGACAATTCTCATTGTAACACTACTTTCCACATAGTCTCCTATGGCTATGCAGAGTAAACTAGTATCTACATAACCCCTTACGATTGTAAAGGTTTTTTTTTGTTTACAAAATCCTATAAAGAACATGTTTCATTACAATTATAAGCAAACAAAAAATAATTTACTTGTAAACTTCTTATTATGTTTCCTCCTACATAGTGAATTCAGATACTAAAATATTTGGTAGGTATTAGTTTTTCAATTTCCATCGGATGATATTGTAATGGGTCTGTATCAAAAATATGATCGCCAAATTGATATAGACTAGTTTCTTATAGTTTGACGTATTAGCAGCAGAGTAGTATTGTCAGACTTTTTTATAGATGTTTCACGTTGAGAGAAATGCTCTCAAACATAGTTCACCCAGTCTATATATTTCAACTACAAATGAGGAAGCATTTATAAGCGCTCCATAGCACTTTATTATTTGAAGCTCGACTCTAGGAATAATCATCGTAAACTTTTATTACCAATAAAGCAATTTTATATAAACATAAATTATTTGTTTTACTGTCCAGGACTTAAAAAAATAGTAATGAAGTTAACATAGTGGGCACATCATGCGATGTGTAATAAACACATGTGTAAATTCCATGCATTGAAGTTTATCCAAGGAAATAAATATGTATTTATTAAAATAATTACAATGTTATGTAATAGTTGTCGGTTAAATTTTCATAAATTTCTAGGTGCATAACCATGGATTTAACATATATAATACATAGAGGACACATGTTTTATTCTAAGGGAATGAAGTAATGAAAGGATATTAACATCTCATTGCTATTTCACCTTATTACAACTGTAAAAGGAACCCCATCATGTTATGACTATGAAGTTATATTTACTTATGAAACCATTGATTTACACCTTTTCTATACTATTTTCAGCAAACGGAACTATATTATAATAAGTAAATTTTCATTAAACTGTACAAAATATTACTTTTACACCACTAAACCACTCTAAGATTCTAAAAACACCTGTTACCATTAATGGCAGACAAATAAATAAACATGTGTCATTACGGTAAATGAACTGCACCGATTGTCTCTGTAACGTTACATGTATTTGTCAATTAAAATCCGCGAATAGATCAAGTAGCCAATCTGGAACTTCGGGAATGTTTACATCTGAAGTACGTTACCTACAAACCAATACACATTATGTATCTAGGGATAAGTTCTTTGATCGGAGACTCTCAGAGATTGACACTTTCCTCCCGACCCACCATGTGTAAACTCACAAGTGACATAAAACAACCAGTTACTTTGAGAGAAGAATTATTCATTGGGCAGATCTCACGTTTGCTTTGGTATTTTTGCCACTTCGGGTTTTTCATGAGTCAACTTGTGCATTTTTAGATGCTTCTTATATCTTGACTTGAATGAGCATTGGTCACAACTGTATATTATGTCTGAATCTCTTCCATGAATCAGTTTATGTTGCTTAAGACAACTCTTACGTTTCGTCACATACGGACAAGCTTCACAAGTGTATGCTTTTACTTCCGAGAGTTGTCGATGAGTCAACATGTGATTCTCAAGACTATGTTTATATTTCGTATTAAACGAACAATGATAACAGTTGAACTGTGCGGTGTCTGTAGATTGATGCATCAGCTTATTATGCCTGCTAATGTAATACTTATACCTTGTAACAAATGAACAGAGCTCACAACTGTATGCAGTTATTTCAGAAAGGTCTCGATGAATTAACATGTGTTTGTTTAGAACAGATTTACGTGTCACTGCATATGAACAGCTGTCACATGCGTACATCCTTTTACTCATGTTTTCTGTTGCCTTTGAAAGCTGTCGATGGGTCAAGAGGTGTGTTTTTAAATTCGCTTTATGTCTTGTTACATACGAACAGCTATCACACCTGTATGTTGTCACTTCTGATAATTCTCGATGATTCAACATGTGCGTTTTTAAATTTCCTTTCAGTTTTGTTACATATGAGCAGCACTCACATTTGTGTTCTACATTTGAAGATTGATGGATGAAGACGTGAGTCCTAATACTATTCTTGTGTTTTGTTACAAACGAGCAGCTCTCGCACTTGTACACTGTTACTTCTGAGAGTTCTCGATGGGTCAACATATGTGCTTTTAGAGACGTTTTATATTTTGTTTTAAATAAACATTGGTTGCAATTGTGTATCGTTACTTCTGAAAATTGTCGATGTGTCAACGTGTGTTGTTTGATATGGCTCTTACGTTTTGCTATGTGAGAACAGCTTTCACACTTGTACCCATCTGTGCTTATATTTTTCATGATCGATTGTGATGAGGCAGGTGCATTCTGAAAACTAAAAGATATTATATATATTATTATAATAATGTGTTTATTATATCTAAATTTTCAGAGTACATAAATTATATTTCTTATCACTGTTCCATCTGCACACATCATTTTTGAATAGCCACTTTTACTCATTTCTTTTAAAGTTGGCAAACAAGGACAAGTCACGTTGAAGTGGATAGAGATAGAGCATTGCCGGATAAGTAGGGTTAGCTGCCCCAGCTTGGATTTGGCTCATATTTGGAAGGTAAGTTCCTACCAATACGAGAATTTATCCTAAATGCCAGCTTGAGGGAAAACAATTACAAAAGTTATGAAAGATTTTGAAAAATGAAAAAATTTGATTTTCTCAAATGTGAATGAGCGGAACTCTGGAGCTAAAATATATGTGGTCCACTGTGTTATATCAGTTATTAAAAAAATTTATAGGTACTTAATAAATTAAATGAATAGAGGCTAAAAAATATATTTTAATTTTGCGACAATTTTTTCTCTATGAACAATTTGATGGAACACCAATATGTTAGTTTCTGTGATATGTTCATATCCTAAGTAACATATATTTTTTGGAATGCAATTGGAGGATTACTTCATAGTGTAAGAAAATAAAAAATAAATAAAAAATTAAAAAATTTGATTTTCTCAAATGTGAATGAGTCGAATTCGGAAGCGAAAATATACAGGGTGTAATTAGTTTCATGTCATTAAAAAAAACTGGTGGTAGGGAACGACAAGACAAACAAAAAAACCTTATATAACATGGGGTCTAAAGCTCATAGTTTTGGAGAAAAAAATAAACAAAAATTTCGCAAATTTTCAATCGTCGATCGTCGCGCGCGTCTTTGCTTATGATACTCAATATTTGTGTAGATAGCTATAAAATGTCGGCGGTCTCTAGCGGTGCGGTAAATAAGATGAAAGACGTCGACGTTTTCTAAGAGTTTAGTAGATCTGATCTGAAAACTATACTCTGACTCTCCCTTGTGCAATATTTTAGTTTCTGTGGGTGTTTCGTTATGTACACACGTCCAACCCGCCGTTCGTTGTGTTTGAATTTCGGGTCGCTGTGTATTTATAGTGAAGATTTATTTTATTGACTTTACCGCTCAAGTCGTTAAATTCTTGATTACAGACACAACTTACTTGTTCGTTCTTTTTGTATTTCGTTTTGGATTTTGGACCAAGTGTTTCTTTTATTTTCCTTTATTGACAACGTTAGTTGATAGTTTATTGTTTACTGTTGAACGGAGTATGTATGTCCTTAATTCGACGTACCGAACTGTGTATTGATGCAGATGCAGATAATTTACTTAGGTGGTAAGCTTTTCACCCAGGACACTCATTTATGTTACAAACGGTAATAAATCACATTTAAATATTCTAAATTATAAACATTAATTCAATATTTTGTTCCAAATTAAAAGACACACATGTAAAGAAATGCTCTGTTTAAACTTCTACGGCCATTATTTGCTTGTAGTTGTGCAAGAAAAGATAACGAATTATTTACCTCCTTATAATTGCCTCAGTTCGCTTGAGGCGGTCCATCAAAGGCGGTCGATGATCCAAGGCCTTTGCACTTTTCCATGACAATTTAAAAGTTGTATAATTGGGAACTACAAGTCCATTGGCCAAGAAAAGCAGTGGTTCTCAATTATTTTCTACATTAATATTAAAAAAAAATATATTAAAAAGGTTGACCCAGGTCAGTTTTTTCAAAGTGCCCCTAGAGGGAAAAGTCATAAAGGTTTTTCGTTTGTCTAGTCGGTCCCCATTACCAGTTTTTTTAATGAGATGAAACTGATTACACCCTGTATGTGGCCCAGGGAATATGTCGATTATAAAAAAATTGATACTCAATAAATAAAACGAATAGGGGATAAAAATTATACTTTAATTTTACAACAATGTTTCTTTATAAAGTATTTGATAGAACACCACTATTTCTTTTCTGTGATATGCTCATATCCTAAGTAACAACATCTATTTCTTGCATCAAGATTGGAGGATTACTTTATAGTATACAAAAAATCTAAAAAACACGCTTTAATAGCAAACCGAACTAAAAAGCAAAAAATAATGCAATACAATCTGCATGGGTGTAGGGGACTCTGTGGATGCTAGTTCTTCAATGAGAATTTTTAAATATGAAATTATACAAAGTTATTTTAGGATTTCAATTTGCTAGCATAACCAGAATTCAAGTTATTGAAAGAACGCAAAGATTTCATTAATATATTTATTTACACATAGCTTTTCTTTTAGTTCTCATAGAGTTATTTTTTCTGCTGTTTGCAAAATCCTATAAAGAATATGTTTCAATAACACAATACAATACAGAAAAGCGTGGGGTGCTTATTACTATGAAATATTTATACCAGTTGATATCAAACACCCACGCTTTTTTGTATTATATGCTATTATTGTATTGTATCATTGCATTGTATTATTTTTTACTTTTTAGTTCGGTTTGCTATTAAAGCATGTTTTTTTTAGTTTTCTCAAACTATTATTTATTTTTTATTTTTTAGTGTTAAAAATTTGTACCAGATAATTCTAATCTGGAATCTCGGTAACCCACAGATACCGATTTTTAGTCGAATCCGATGATAATTGATAAAACTTATCCGCCATGTTGATGGTGTCACTTTGAATTTTCATGACATATTTGTTTTCTATTTGTCAAGCCCTTTCCTTTGATACCCATATCAAGGGGGTTGTAAAGAAAATGACAATCCGCCATCTTGGAGCGGCGGCCATTTGGAACATATTATAAAATTGAGTATACCATATTGTATTGTCATCGGAGCTACACACAATTGCCAAGTTTCATGATGATACAACAATTAGAAGTTGAAAGATTCCGTTACATTGATTGATAGATACAGGTGAAGCTAATAAAAACTTGTTAGAAAAAGTAAATTTTGAGTCCTTAATATTTATATAATTCCATAGCAATCAGGAATCAATATTAATTTGCGGCTTGTGACTCAATAAACTGAGTATTGTTTGAACAATACACCCTACTCTAATTTGTAAGACACTTAATTTTTATCAGTCTTCCTCAATCAAGGATTCATATTGCAATCTGTAAACAATTTACTGAGGATTTCAGCAGGTCTTACAATATTGACAAGTATCGCGGATATGATAAGTAATAAATAATAGCAGCTATATGGCAATTTTTAAAAATCTGTCATATATTTTGTAAAAAGAAAAATTCAAACTGGCATTTAGGGTAAATTATTCTCGTATTGGTAGAAACTTGCCTCCCAAATATGAACCACATTGAAGCCTGGGCAGCTAACTCAAGCTTATCCGGCAACTCTCTTTACGAAGGAAAAAAATTATTAGTGTAGGTACTCATCGTCCAAAGCACATGCCCTTTCTATGAAGCTTCTACTAAAAAGACTTGTTATACAATCGGAACCCGAGCAGATGCATATACGTGTTATTTGTACAACACTTGCAACATTTTTACAACAATTTCAAGAAACAATTTATGGAATAGGCAAGTTCTCCCTAAACTAGGTAACTGGCTATAATTTTTATTTAGTATTTTGTGCATAGACAACCATATTATTTAGTATCCGCGATATTAGTTAGATGCATTTAGCTTTTTGTCTCAGAAATTTTCTGAATATTTGAAAGGATATTCTTAAAACTTGCAATCTTTTTATTTAATAAATTAGGTGGACAAATCCCAGCCAGCACACTGACATCAATTTGCCGTCATCAGACGTCAGCTTAAGGTCAGTATTGGTCTACCATCATATGGTTATATTTTTTAGTACGCCACAGAGACGTCACTGACAGAACGTTGTTAGGTCACATTTTCTGACGTTATAAAAATGACATCAAAGTTACATCACATTTTAGAACGTCGTAGAGATATCATAGACAGAACATTTTTATAAAATCATTTTTTAGACATTCTCTGATGTCATACACATGATTTACAAATGACATCAAAATTACATCACATTTTAGATCGTCGCAGAGACGTCGTAGGCTGAACTTTATGACGTCATTTTTAAGTCACGTTTATGTTTTGGGTAATGTATAAATACTTAATATTTTTATCTTTTATAATAATTACCTTTATACATATTAGCTGTATTGAATCACAATAACTCCTTTGTTCTTATTCTATCGCATATGTAGGTACCACAGCTACATGTGAAATCTTTACCACATATATGCCATGTAATTTTTATTCTACCTTTATTAGGTATTTATGACTGTGTAGATTTAATGGAAAAGCAATGGTATACGAATTTGGTGGATGTTGATGACCTCTCATCAATATTTGTAAATAACATACAATAAACATTAGAAAAACATGCTCCAAAAATGATCGTGATAGAGAAGAGTCAATGGGCTGAAGAACGATGGTGGTCCGAAGAAAGTGGTGTAGAAATACATGAAAGAGATAAGCTGTATCGAAAAGCAAAAATAACAAATGCTGAAGAAGGTCAAATTTTAGAGGAAAACATAAGTAAGTAACTACACTAATACGAAATGCTAAAGGACGATACTATAACAGTAGAATAGACGAAATTAAAAATAATCCTAGAGAGAGTGGAAAAAGTTAAAGTTACTTCTAAATGGCAAAAGAAAGACCGAAGTAGAAGGAATGTGGTTTGAAGGAGAAATGCTTATAAACAGTACAGACATGGCAAACAGCTTTAATAATTTTTTTATAGAAAGTATTAAAAAAATAGTGGAGGAAACAGAAGATACAAAAAAAGATCACGTACGAGCCTTAAGTTGGGTAAACAGGGTAGAAGATAAATTTAGTATTTTCAAACAAATAACACTTAGTGACTTAAGAAATATGGTAAGAGAACTGCCAAACAAAACAAGTAGTGTGGATGGAAAAAATACAGAAATTTTAAAACTCTCTTTCGAGGTAATTGGCAACTATCTGTTGAACATAATTAATTTATCATCAGAGTATGGAAAATGCCCAAGAAGTTGGAAGAAGTCAATGGTCATACCAGTAGAAAAAGTGACAAATACAAATTTATGCAACCAACATAGACCATTAAATATGCTACCATCTTAAGAGAAGGTACTGGAATTAGTTGTGAAAGAACAAATAATGGCACATTTGAATAGTAAGAATATACTACCAAAATATCAGGTAGGTCTTAGACAAAGAAACTCATGTGAAACGGCATTAAAAACTGTAATTGTGGACTGGAAAGATAAACTTAGTGAAAAAAATTATGTGGGAATAGTGTTTTAAACTTCCAACGAGCGTTTGAGACTATATAAATTGGAAATTGTTACTAATGAAAATGGAAAAAGCCGGATTTAGGGGTGAAGTGTTACAGTGGGTACACGACTACATGCAAGGTAGAACACAAATAAAAAAATGGAGGGAGTGTTTCAAGTGAAGTTGAGACAGTATCTGGTATTCCACAAGGTTCAGTAACTGGTCCATTGTTATTTGTATTCTATATTAATGACATCGTTACTGTAATAAACCAATGCAAGATTCAACTGTTTGTCGACGATACTATTGACAATATTGTTTTGTGCCAGTGTAGACTATACGAGAATTACTGATGTTTCAAATAAAGAATTGAAATTCTTTAGTGAATGGCTAAGTGTAAATAGTCTTAAATCAAATGTCAATAAAACAAAATTTATGCTCTTAAGAACAAGAAATAAATTAGGACCATTAGCAGAAGAAGTCAACGCACCTAATGTAATAATAAAGAGTACTAGAATAGAAATAGTAAGAGATAAAATATTTATAGGCATTTATATAGATGAACATTTAATTTTCCATAATCATGCAAACTGCATTATGAAAAAAGTATCAAGAAAAACTGGTATGTAAGCCAGGTTAGGAAAAGTTTTATCAGTAAATACAAAATTAAATATCTATAAAATCATAAGCCCACATTCTGAGTATTGTTCAACTACATTAATGTCTTTAAATAATGAAGATATGAAGAATTTGCAAATAAAACAAAATAAAGCTTTAAGAGTTATATTGGGATGTAATCGATATGTAAGAATATAGGGATTATGCTAGAAGTATTAAATCTGTTGAATGTCAAACAAAATAGTTGTAAATGTTTTTATCTTTATTTATAAAATGTTGCATAATTTACTACCCCAGCATCTCCTGGAAAATTGTCAGTTTGTCAGAGATGCCCAGAAATATTCAACTAAAAGCAATATCACAATCAAATTTTATTTAAACAAGGCTAATAATGTTAAAGAAAATCAGTTATTTCATAATGGACTTATAATGTATAATAATTTACCTGCTGATATTAGAGACTGTACAAATATTAACGTTTTTAAAAATAAGTGTTTTTTCTACGTCAAACAATTTTATTAGATGTGTGCTGCTTATTATTCTGTTTCTTTTGTTTTATCAAATTTTTCAAGAGGATGTTTATATGTTTATACTCATATGTTTATATGTTTGTAAAATTAGCAATTTGTTAAATAAAGATTTTACTTTAAAAAAATTTAAGACATTGTGAACTTATGTTCATATGAACTTTTCTCCATAAAATGAGCTAAGGAATCACACCCTGAAATATTAGCACGTCATTAAGGAACACCCTGTATTTATTAACTTTGAAAAGTCTTATTCACAGTATTACTCAATGTGTATCATCTAAACTGGAACAGCCTGTATTGATAAATCGTAGTAAGTTACATTACAACTAGTTTTTTTTTATTTGGGGCTATTCATCAATTTACAAATTCGCATATGTGATATTACGTATGTACCTTTCAAAGTCGCTCTGCTCAGTTTGCAACTCAGTTTGTTCATTAATCATTTCCGATTTTCCATTATGTAGTTCCAAATACTCCTCTTTTATGTCCATCTTCGTAATACTTTCGTCAACATCGGTTTTAATATAATTTTCTATATTTTCACTGTCAAATATTGCCCTCTTCTCTCCAATTATTACTTTTATTTTAGTATCATTTTCGTCAGTCTCACAACATAATCCGTTTAAATCAGCAATATTCACCTTGGTAGCATCTCTTTTATGCTCTGATACTACACCTGATTTATTTAAATTAACTTGACTTTCAGTGTCAGTTGTTTCCAATTTGCAATACTTATTTATCTTTTTCTCTATATCTACACTCGTCAGCATCTCGCATTGTTCGTCTATCATTTCCCATTCCTCTTTGCATAGTTCCGACTCTTCTTTTACTTCTACCTTCGTAATGTTTACTTTAATATCACTTTTAATACCATTTTCAACATTTTCTTTATGAAATTCTGCATTCTCTTTTTTAACTTCAGTTTCAATAATCTTATTTTCATCATTCTCACAACATAACTCCTCTAAATAACCAACATTTACCTTGTTAATGTCTCTTTCACATTCTGATACACTTTTTGCAAATTCAACGACTTTGTTCAAATCTATTGGACCTTTACTGTCAACCGCTTTATATTGGCAATATTTAATTATCTTCTCCTCCGTGTCCGCACAGCTCTGCAGGAAATGAAAATAACAGTTCAAAGAATTCATACAGGAATCACATATTACGGGCTCTTTGATTAAGTTGTTATTCTGCAAAAGAAAAAATTATCATATAGAATGTAACAAAATGATTCTAATGCTACTAGCTGTTTATAAGTAAAATCTACTGATGTATCGATGATAAAAATAAAAATCAATTTCACTTTAGAAGTTAAGTTAATCGAATCTTATAAATATTTACCACCCTCTTCACAGGAATTTTTCTCTTAAAATGTTCCATAATCTATTTACTGATTGACTTATTTCAAAAAGTCCGTCCTCTAGCTAATACTAACTCACTGTTCAAAGGGTATAGCAGATTAAGAAAGGTAAAATGGTTCCAGAAGCGTGTAACGTGTTTTGCTTGGGTAGCTGGTTTGGAGATGTTATCCCAGGTGTTCAGTTTAGTAAATAAAATAGTCCAAATACAAATAAACAGTTTATTTCACATTAACACGTAGATAAAGGCAGTGTGACATAATATACCAGTTTTCGTATCTTCTACGGTCGTTAATTATTACATAAACGGTTTGAAGCGAACGAGAGTGTAGGTTAGGTTAGGTTCATATGTGAGTGGGCTCCTGTCAGACCCTCCACTGCGACCATCAGGTCTATTGTGGCTCACTCCTAGTTATAGTTCACCCAACAGATTCAGCTTTTTAATAAAGCTGATAATCTTGTTGGGTGAGAAACCGTCCAGCCTTCTGGCTTCAGTCGCCCTTTGCCAAATAGTGAGAACCTGGTTCTTTCTGCAGCAGGACAGGTACATAAAATGTGCTCTGCCGTTTCATCATCCTCCAAACACAGACGGCATTCAGCGCTTTCCACCAGTCCAATTCTGTGTAGGTGATGATTTAATCTGCAGTGCCCAGTGTATAGGCCAATTAGAGTTCTTAGGTGTAGCCTATTCAACTCTAATAGTTTTTTAGTTCTTGACTTCAAGGGGTATGTAACGAGAGTGTAACTTATATTAAGTTCGTCATGGTAACATCGTAATAGAGTGCTTACTGTAATCAGCCCAGCTCACCATGCTGTAGGCCAGTGCCAGAAGAGCACTCGTTTGTATTAAATTTTGTCGTGCTTTTATATTCGAAATCATAATCATACCGCGTGCAATCTTGGGTCCGTGTGCAGATTTTGGGTACGTATGCGATCTATTACTGGTTACATGCGCAAAATTCTGGACAAACGTAAATCTAGTAATGTGACATGAATTTAAGAATGCCTCATTACAACCGTTTGGACCTAATTCCGTGTCAGTAGATCTACAATTCATGAAGAAATGTTCGCCTCAAATTTTAGCCTCCTGTCACCATAAGTAAATATAATTTTTTGTTTTCATTCTTTATCTCTGCAAGTTGTGGATTAATTATTATGATAAAATGGAGTGTGTAGGCACGATTTAATAACATCTTAGGAAAAAAATCCTGCTGATTTTGCAGCCTAATTCGAACAAGAGACAAAATTTGTAAGAAATTCTATGGTGTACAATTTTGCTCTCCTGATATTAGCGATTAACTGGATATCTGCTAGGAGTGGACTTAAAAAAGGCTTATAAAAATTATAAAATTGCAAGGACATGGTTTTTCCATGTGATAGCGGCAAAAAACATTATGTAGTGTGCGGAATTAACGGCATCAGAAATTAAATGCTTACCCTTGAAAAGTAAAAGGAAGTTAATCTTTTCCTGTAATGAATGTGAAATTGGATTTTGGAAAGTACCATTTCTAGTAAAAGAAGTTAAGGACCTTAAATCAAATCTGAATGAATTTATGCAATCAGCAAATAATACATCTAATATCAATAATAAAACAACTCCAATTTCTGAGACTGAAGAGGCTGTAAATGAACTGTAGGAAAGGCAAATGAGAGTATCAAATGTTATAATATTTAATAATATCAAAGAGTCCAGCATTCCAAATAAGGCTGCAAGAATTGCTGATGACTGCAACACCGCCGGTGAGTTGTTATCGGAAATTAATGGTAGTATAAATAACTTCAAGGTAATACATTTAGGAAAATATAATAACACAAAAAACCGTCCAAATAAAGTGATATTATTAGCACTGACCAAGCCTTTAGTATACTAAAAATAGAGATAAAATAATTAACAAAATACCTAATGTTAGAGTGTACGGTGATCGAATGATTAAGCAACGAAAATACTTTTGATCGATCAAAGCAAAACTGGAAAATATGCTTGTTAAACAATAAAATATCTTAATAAGGTTCCCACAATTGTGAAGAAGAGTGAATCAGCTAATTCAAAAAAGTAAATACCAACCTTATACAATACCATTTCGATATAAATTTGCAGACCTTAAATGTGCATAAAGACATTCTTAATAGGGAGACCAGAGTCACATATGATTTTGGAGAAGTGGAGCTGAGAATTCCTGGATACGACATAGTTTAAAGTAACTCTTTGAATAGGCATACTGGTGGAGTACTTATTTATATTAAAAGTGGATTAAACTTTGCGTGATACAAAACTTGGCACTTGATGGTAATTACTGGAGTTTAGTTATTAAAATGTACTTACATGGTATTAAATACAACTTAGGAGTTCTTTACCACTCGCAAAGTGCCAGCCATGTAGTACTAATTGATGCCTTAGAAATGTTATGTGAAAACTTTACAAGCAACAATGATCGGTTAATGTTATTAGGAGACTTCAATATTAACTATTCTGATAATGGATTTTATAGTAATAATATAAAGCATACAATTATAAAATTTGGTCTAGATCAACTTATTAACGTGCCAACCAGATGCACAAACATAAGTGAAACAATAATTGACTAAGTTCTTACAAACCAGCTGAACATTAGGGCTGCAGTTAATGATGCTCCAAGAATTACTGATCATAATGTAATAACTGTAAATATTGTCAATAATAACCAAAAAAATATCAATGTAAGCTATAACATAATTTTCCGTAATGTAAGCACTAGTAGGTAATCTTGATAAAATTAGCATGCACCTTATTGAAGTTGATTGGCCATATAACTCTGTCGATGTAGACGATATTTATGAAAAATTTAATAGTAAATGTAAAGAGATAATTGATGAAATAGCCCCTGTTATTAACATTACTAATAAAAGAAATGTTCCATGGTGGGACAAGATCAAATTTATATTTGCCTGCCTTATGGCAGCAAATTGTGATAACGCATATAAACTGTTCAAAAAATGTTTATTGCAGCATGAGGATTATTATTGGGAAGTTTATAGGGTAAAAGAAATGAAGTTGTAAATTTAATAAAAGTAAAAAAAACTAACATATTATGAAAACGAAACAAATAAGTACAAAAATAACTTTAGGCTAATGTGAAAAAATTTAAATAAAATAGCTAAATGTGAAAAAAGTCCTTTTGACAATGTAAAAATCAAATTTCAAATTGGAAACGATGTTGTATTTGTTAATGATGATAAAGATATAGCAGAATATTTTAATACCTATTTTATAATTAGCAGAAAAAATTAATACCATTCCACCAAGTGCAGATTGGTTACCTGATGTAGACAATGTTGGTTCAACTTTAACGGAATTTAAGCCACACTATACAGGGTGTAATTAGTTTCATGTCATTAAAAAATATAGAAATAGGGACCGACTAGACAAACAGAAAACCTATATGACCTTTTTCTCTAGGGGCACATTGAAAAAAACTGACTGGGGTTTACATTTTACATGTTATGGTAGGAAAGATTTGAAAACCACTGTTTTTAGGGTCAACGGATGTTATAGTTCCGAATATTAGAAATAATAAAAAACTGTAACACCCGACTTGTGTTCCCGTCGATAGAAGTGCGGCACTTTGATGGGATTATTTGTATCTAACTTTTTATACCACTAATTATGAAAATGTAAATAATTCCTTCTCTTTCGGCACAATACAAGCATAGTATGGCCGCACGGGTTTAAATAGGATTTGTATACATGTGTTTTTTAATTTGGAACAAAGCTATTGTAGCTTTTATAAGAATTTATAAAATTTAAAAGTGGTTTATTAACATTTGTAACATTGTGTTAAAAGCTTAAAAAATTAGTAATTGTTTTATGAAATTGGAAAACGAACAGTTAGACGTACGAGATACGATAACAGAAAATAGTTGTGTATTTTAAGTTAGGAAAAAATCTGCTTTTTTTAACGAATTGAGCGCATCATTTTTCCCAATCAGGTATCGAAAACTAAAAATCAAGTCTTTGGTCTCTATGAAAATCAATGTAAACAATAATAAACAGATAAAAACAAGACAACGAATACTAATAATAATAATCATACCTTTAATGCTCAATAGGTAACACCCAATAACTGAACAATTCTTTTGAATTTTAAACAAAAATTGTTCGAAATGACCTCCATCTCCATGTATATACATTTCGGTACGTCGAACTAATAACACACTTACTCCGTTCAACACATTTGGTAAATTAAGATCATTTTTTATGGTTTCTATGCACATTAAAATACGTCGTTGCAATTGTTCTAAAGCTCTTCCGCACCAGCTGCATTTCCACCACTTTCTCCATGTACCAAGTCCATATCCGCGAGCTCTGGATAAGTGTAATCTCCCATAATGTCCAAAATCTGCCTTATAAAACACCATTAACGTTATCAATAAAGAAAACAAAAAGAGAAACTTGGTCCGAAATCCAAAAAGTAACACAAAAAGCACGAACGAGAAGTAGTGTCTTACGTAACCAAGTACTAACGACTTGAACGATAAGTCAATAAAATAAATCTTAACATAAGTGGCACAAAATTCAAAAAGAAAAGCAACAGACAAAACCAAGAAACGGGTACGTCGCATCATGCGTACGTTCTTTACCAAGTAAGGACAAAACTGAAATTGTTACTTGAGAATATTACAAGGGAGAGATAGCATGCCTAATAGGATAATTGGCCACGAAGAAGCAAAAAACATGATGATGTCCTCTGTCGGTCGCTTTTAACTGCTTTGTCGGCATACTTATTTGCAGAAATGTCAGAGTATCTTGTGCGACAAGACGTGAGGCAATAAAACCTACCCCAATATGCCAGCAGTTCTCAAACTAGGTTATTAAGTATTTTGGAAATTTTTGTTAATTTTTTTTCTCCAAAACTATGAGCTTTAGACCCCATGTTATATAAGGTTTTTTTGTTTGTCTTGTCCCTACCACTAGTTTTTTTTAATGACATGAAACTAATTACACCCTGTATATGAATTAACTAAAATAATTAAAGATTTAGATAATAAATGCAGCAAGCAATATGAACTAAATAAAGTACATTCGATGTCATAGGTTTTGCTTTGCTCCATTTTATTAATATGTCACTTACCCTGGGAAAATTTCCGCAAGAATTCAAAACAAGTACAGTAGTACCATTCCTAAAATTCCTGATACTACCAAAGCCGCCAACTTTCGGCCAATTAATACTCTACCCCCTCTTGAAACTGTTCTGGAACTAGCTGTGTATAATCAATTAGTCGATTATTTTCAAAGCAATGATATTTTCGCATTAAATCAGTCCGGCTTTAGAGCTAAATATTCTTGTGAGAGAGCCATACAACTAACCTAAACGAAATAGAAAGAAATGGTGGATAAAGGAGGTGGATATTATGGCAGTATTCATAGACCTAAAACGGGCATTTGAATATTTTTAAAAATCTCTTAATACTTGCAGAACCTTACACCCTACAGAAAGTGAATGAGACATTTACCTAAAAAACTAAAAATTTGTTATTTTTACTACTTCAACTACTCGTTATTTGAATTCATCGAAATTTTTGGACATGTAATAAATATAAATTGTAAAATTGTTGTCACTGTTGAACAATAAAATTCTAAGTATTCTATTTAATTAGTTTCATATGTGATTTTTCGTTTTTCTTTGTTTTTAATCGCTTTCTATTTTATTGTTTTGCAATGACTTTTTCTTTTCCTATGTAACAAATGTTTATTTTTAAATTAATCAAGTTTAATGGAAATATTAAAAGACTGATTAAATCTCTTAGCTATTTTTTTATAGTGAACAAATGCATCCAGCTTTTTGTACCAAATGTCCAGTCGTGATTATTGTATCAATTCAAGCAAAGTCATTACATTATTTGATATGGCAGTCAGTTCATTAGTATATGAACAAAATTTATTTTTGTGCGGCTGTTATTCTTAATAATAATAATAATAACAGTGTCTTTATTTTCCATATGAAAGAATATTCTCAATTAAAAACCTATTTAATAAGTAAGTAAATACTAGGCGAAGTTCAGCAATACTTTAACAAATTTAAGAGCAGTAATAAAAATATAAGAATTTCTAAAATAAAGCTGCACAAAGATTACATTTTTTTTTTACGTTACCCCGAAAAGAAAGTCTGAATTCTCATTTCTTTAGTGAATTGTGTACCTAAGAAAAATTTTGTATGTATATTTTGAAGTTTATTTACTTAAATATATAACAATAAAGAAAAAATATAATTAATATGGGTGGGTCATTAACTGCAGGAAGCAGATATATACATGAAGAGCTAACCACAGGAAGCAGATTAGGTACTGTGACGTACATTTAGCTCACAAAGTCGGAACGACCGCTGAAGTGAAAAAGTTAACGAGTACATAGAAAAACTAGAAACTTACCAACTCTGGGATACATTTCTGTGCCCTGTCCTCCTCTATTTCAACCAATTGCTTACAAGAACTCTGATTCAATTTTAAACAAAATCTGCATATTTGCTGGTCCCTAACAACGGCAGTTGTTGCCATATCATTTATCTGTAGATACACCTCTCTTAGATCCAATTTACTTTTATTATCAGAGTTACACAGAGGAAGAATTAAATTCTCAGCATTCAGATACTTTGACATAAAATGCAAACATTCTTGAATGTTTCCCAAGCAATTGCTACATACTGCATGTTCTGAACTGATATGAAACTTCTAAAAAAGATTATAGTATTAGCAGTCAAAAGTAGTTCAAAGATTTTGACTAAGCAATGACGGTGAAAATGAATAAAATATGAAAATACAATTTCACCTACCAGTCTCAAGTGAAGCACCTTCTCGATTTCCTTTGTGGTCTCTTCTATTTCCTCAAAACTCTCATTAGACACAATGCTTAAACATAGTCTGCACAACCGACCTTTCTTTTTCCTCATTTTGGTACTTTAAATAAAAATGAGTTCACTTTACATTGCACACCAAAATAATATGAAAACTAAGTTTTGCGTAGATTTAGTAATCTATACAAATAAATGCCAATTAAACTGTCAGATATTGATAGCGACATCTGAATTAAGGTGTAGATAATTCAACATACTTAACTGTTTATCTTGATGGCGGTTCTTAAACTAAAATTCAATAACTTAATTATCGAAAATACATAAAGACATGTTTTATTCTGCTGCAAACGTAAACAAATTTGAACATTATTAGGAGCAATCTAACCCCAATTCCTCTTCTTCTTCTTCTGAGGCAGCAACACTGATTCATTTTAATTATAATAGGTGATTTCGTTTGCATTGAACATATATGGAACGCCGTTTTAATATTTATTCACTATTTAAAATATCTACTTGGTATTTTTATTTCAGTTAAAAATATCTAGTCAATATTTTTAATTTCTAGAGATATCAGAATATGGCGCCATCTCTATATGAGGAAGTAAAACATAATTTAATGGGAGTTTTTGATGAATTCACAGTGTAAAGAACGTCAAGTTTTTGAGGTTATTACTTTCTAAGTGTTGTGTTGTATGTTTATTCAAATATTTGTATTAATGTTGAGAGCAAGAATGCAATTTTAACGGCGTGAAATTGGAGAACTTCAGTAAACTGATAATTTTTACCAAAAATTTGTTATATTATAAAATTTTAATGTGACATCTTCAGTAAAAATAATTTATAATTCTTTAAGAACTGTCCCAAACAGGAAATATAAGAAGTGCCTGAGCCTTGTTGAATTTCTTATCGTGCTTAAGAGTCTAAAGTGTATCTCAATACCAACATGAAAGTTGAGAACTTCGTTGCACTTGAGAATACCAATAAGTTTGACACAAATAATGTACAAGCTAATATAAAGACTGGAATTGGTGAGAATACTGCTATAATCGCTGAAATGAATCGCTCCTTGAAAGTAGACAGTGGTGAAATCAAACTTAAATATCTACCAGATGTAGATGTCGATTTACAGAATGCTGAGCTGGACATAAAAATCGAAGACACGAAAAACCTGGTAAATTTTAAGATGGAAATAGGGGAAGATATTTCTGTGATCGCAGAAATAAATCAACATTCTTTAAAAACGGAACCCATAGAAATCAACCCTATGTATGTGTCAAATGTCGGTTTACAGAATGCAGAGTTGATCATCAAAAGTGAAGATGGCGATAACATTGAAGAAGATGAGATTATGATGGCAGAAATAAACAGTGCCTCTATGAAAATAGAGAAGGAGGAAATAAATACTATTTATGAACGGTAAGTAAAACTAATTATTCAGATTGTAGTATAAAGAATTGACAGTAATTCTGCAGAGTAGCATGAAATGGCGCATTTTATTTTTGGGAAAGAACGCCGCACAAATTTTATGGAAATTGGTTCCCGGTCAAGTTGGCTGAAAATTCAGTATGGTATAATAATAATATTTATTGGTGTATATAACAAAAATTGTTTTACACAAGTCAAAAATAGTACAAAGAAAATTTCCAATTTTTCACTAATTGAATCACACTTAAGGTACGGCATTGCCTTCTGGGGCGCATGTAGTAAATATCTTTTACAAACAATATTGGTACTTCAAAAACGTGCTATTCGCTACCTGCACAAAACTAGAATTCGTGAATCATGTAAGCCACTGTTCTTGACATATGGATTTCTCACTGTGATATCAATTTACATTCTAGAAACAGTTTGTTTAGTTCATAAGCATAAAAGTAATATTATAAATAATTCCTCCATACAATATGTAACTCGGCAAGTCAATAACGTTACTCTGCCAATTCCCAGATCCACTCTAGTCAAAGACTCAAGTATTTACAATGGCTATAAGATGTTCAATCACTTACTAAATAATATTAAAGAAATGAGCTCAAATACAAATTTCAGAAAGGCGGTTAAAAGCCTTTTAATTGTTAAACCCTATTATAATTTAGACGAGTACTATAATGACACATTCTAATTAGGCATTTACTACCTTATCTTATCGTATTTTCTGACTTTTTACATTAACTATTATAATTATTGTATTAAAATTTATATGTCTATGTTTTGTATTTATATAATGTAGGTGCACTGTGTAAACTATATATGCTATGGACCTACGCTTATTTACTTTGTTAATGAGAAACTCTTTCTTCTGAACAATAAAGTATATTTTGATTTGATTTGATTTGATTTGATTACACATATACATTGTAAAAGCGAACAATACATTATAAAAAGCAAATATAACAAGAGGATGTTTCCAGAAAAAATAATACAAATTATATGAAGAAATCATCAAATACATAACAGTTTTTTTATAGCAATAATTTTTTCAATTTTGCCTTGAAAACATAGATTTTTTTTGATGATTTAATGTTATCAGATAAAAAATTAAAATATTTACACCCATTATAAAAAAATGTTTTTGATAAAAATTTGTCCTACAACGAGGGGTGACTCACTCTGGTAATATGGTGTACAGCCTGCCGGTAGTCTTAGTATTATCAGTAATATTTTGGTAATATTGGTAATATTAGTAATATTTTGGTAATATAAGTAATATCGGTAATATTTTAGTAATATCAGTAATATTTCAGTATTGTCAGTAATATTTGGTAATATTTAATATTTGGTAATATTCAGTATTATTCAGTAATATTTTGGTAGTACTTAGCAATTTGTATTGAAATTAATGTGTTTATAAAGATTTGCATCATGATTTTACTATACTTTCTCTAACAATATTTTAGAAAGTATACAAAAAGACTACAAAACGTCAAATGCCAAGCTAGAAATAAATATCTTTTGTACGACGTAATCATATCAACCAAACCACTAAATGTGACTTAACGGCTTCTGATTTGTCGAAAGCCATGCAGTATTATACATACATATATCATAGTGTGTTAGAATGATACTTGTTTCGACACAATTTTTAGTTGTGGAATTTGTGGTTTCTGAAATAGTGTTAGAGAAAATTATTTTTATTCTAACGTTGCTGTAGCACTTTGGGTTTTAAGTTTAGTTAGTTAGTGTAGCGACTATTAAAGCAGTTTTTCAAAGCAAAAACCCTGACAAAAACCAATAAGGGCATATTTAAATCCACAATGACAGATAAACGTTTTGTGAAATTAGCTATTTCTGTGGTCAATCAGTTATTGAATTTACGGTGTTAGAGTATAGAGGACTCGGGTGCTAATTTGCATCTACTATTTAACGTTCCTAGCTTGGCGTTCGACAGCGGGAGAAATATCCATAGTTGAACAGAGACGAACAAGCTGCTTTACTGTGAAAGTACAATCAGAAATTTAAGTAGAGCACGAGGCACATTTCGATTTTAAATGGAAATGAGACTAAAAAAGTAGCTAGGCTATATGAGTAGTTGGTTAATATATAAAAAAAAGGGGGGAAATGATAAATGAGAGTGGATACAGTTAAAAGGGAGTTAGTGATATATTCAATCAGAACTTATTTTAAATTTATCGCTTTAATACGCACATTTTAGTGAATTAGTTTTATCTGTGTTACTATAAAAACAGCGACAAGAAACGGTGGCGATTGTATCAGGTACTTACTGCTTCGTCGGTTCGAAATATAACTGCTTTAATGAGAATGATTACCACTGGTCTGACCAAATGCCGATCGTGGCAAATTTTGTAATTATTTTTAATATTGCAGATAGCCCTCTCACGGACGGATTCCTTACAGTTTCTGTATAAAGTAGAATTCTGTTCCGCGATTTAAGCTAGCCAAATTAGGAGAAATCTATAATAATAATTTACAATACCTAGTTTTCGACTATAAGTGGAACAAGTAACGAGGCATAATTATTTATTTAAATTGCATTTTTGGCATTGGAAAGAAAGCACTTTGTTACAAAATGGCATCTATTTACACCGAGATCTACAATATGCTTCTATAGAAATTGATAGAAGAAAATGTGTTTCACTTTACCCTATTGTACAGTATCATAAAATACATGAATACTTAATTTTTATAGACGAAAAACATTTTATTTTTCAATTAATACATTTCAGTATTATTTAGAAATTAACGGTAATATTTCGTTATTGTCGGTAATATATTGGTAACAGTAATGTGGTGTACAGAATTTCAGACAGTGAGCCACCCCTCGTCCTACAAGAGTTTGGCCGTAGCAGCACTTTAAATCTTGTATTGTGTTCATGGTTGACTTGATTAGCAAGAAAGTTATGCTTATTCTTGTAAACATAGAGGCATACCTCAAAAATATGCAAGCTAATTACAGTTAAAATCTTTAAATATATTGCGGCAACTTTCACGAAATCCTAGCCCCGCAATAATCCTTAAGGAATATTTCTGCAGAATGAATATGCGCTTTATGTGAACACTTTCCTCAATTTATGATTCCATACTTCAAATGACAGTGAAAATTTGCATAGTAGAGACTCAAAAGAATCTCATTGCTACAATGCATGGACATGAATCGTACCCTATACTTTAGGTCATTCTGATCAAAAGTCTCCATGGTCACAGTGCCCATAAATAGATAGGCTAGAAGATATCTAGCCTATAATAAGTAGAAACCATGCTGAAAATATGCTATTTTATTCGTTTTATTACAGGACTTAATTCTGCTAGAACATAGTTCTGTGAATAATTCCAACTAGATTTTATTTATTTTGGTTTGTTAATAATAAATATAATAATTAATTAGGATAAATTGTATGTAACTTGCGAAATGGGACTGATTTTGGCAGACAACACCCAGCAGGCAAACTACTTAAGAAGGAAACATTGATTTGCTCGGTTTGTACAGCGTTTAAGGACGTGAAAACGGGTACTGGAGGTATGCCAGGTCGCTAAATATGAGGTCAATAAAATGAATATCCAAGATAGCGACCGGAAAACCACATTATCCCAAGGATAGGAAAATTGAAAACTGTAAATTATCATAGATATGGACTGAGAATCGTTATTTGAGGGTTTTTGAGGTTTCTGAATACAAACCTAAAGTCAGAAGAGTGGAAATCCAATATGGCGATGGGTAGGAAAATCGAACACTAAAAATGATTATTTATCCCTTTATTGAATGTGTTTAACAGCAGCTTACAAAATGTGTAGGCTCCATAGTACCCATTGTCAATTCAATCACCCAAAGGTCATTGTCATCTTGGATTTTCTTTTTGACCTGAGATTTCAAGTCGTTGACTTAGAAAATCCTCTTGTTATCATTTCTAATTCAGATTAATAATAATTTTTAGTTTTCTATTTTCTTACCCAAAGATATCGTGATTTTCCGGTCGCCATATTGAATTTTCATTGCTCTTAGCTCAGATTTACACTCGGCGACCGCAAGAACCCTTGGGTACTTACCTACATACTTTTAATTCAGATTTATCATCATTTTTAGTTGCCACGCTATCTCAGGGTCGTATCAAGATATAATAAGAAGAAAAACGTGGTGGCATAAATGATACCCAGGCTAGCTCCAAAAGTTTCCCGTTTCTCTTTTTTTGCTACTTACTAAACTCATATAGTCAAGGCCCTTTGTCGGTACAATGTTTGACACAATCTAATTTTAATTTAATTGGACGCCACGTGATTTAATTTTTGTTTTAGGTGCCCTGCATATAATTTTTCATATTCGAGATAAGTATACCAGAACCACGAAAAGTAAGACCTATGGATATTTGTGCAAAATAACGTTAATGTCTACCAAAGAGAAACATTAATTTATGTGGTTATGTGTTATTCTGCTTACTGTAGAGCCTTAATAACTGATATAAAATAAAAACAGGCGGTTTCTAAGAAATTATATATTTCAGTACTTTTATTGAATAGCAATGATGTAAGTTGTGGTTAAAATGTGGCAAATTTGTTTTCGCATGGCCCAAGTTTATAGACGTTTATATCTTTGGTGAACAAACAATAAAATTTATGGCGCAATGCACCGCTATTGGTTGTTTCTAACAATTCTTCAGTACACTCAAAATGATATTTACAATAAGTACTAAATTAAAATTAAACAAAAATAAAACTCAAAGTTTAGTTATAAGTACAGACTCGACTATTAATAAGGGTAACAGCGTTAAGTTATTAGGTAAAACTATCGATGACGGTCTGAAATGGGATGTGCATATTGACCAGTTATGCAAAAAATTATCTAGCACAATCTTTGTCATCAGAAGATTGAGTAAACTTATCAATAGAGACACTCTACTAGCAGTATATTATGGCTTATTTCATTCACACTTAAACTACGGACTGATACTCTGGGGTAACTCTAGTCATTCACAAAGAATTTTCATACTTCAAAAAAGAATTGTTAGAATTCTTGCTGACGTTCCTTACCTTGAGCACTGTCAGCCATTGTTCATTAAATTAAAAATAATGTCACTGCCAAACCTGTACATTTACAATAGCTTACTAGAAATACATAGTAAAAAAAGTCAACTGCAGACATACTCCGATGTGCATTCTCATAATACTAGGTATAAAGATAATATATATATTCCTAAGTATAGGCTGTCCAAATCAAAGAGCAATTCTCTGGACATCAATTTATACAATAAATTACCTAGTGACTGGAAATTATTAAATAATATGAATTTTAAAACTAAAATTAAGTCTTTTTTATTGAGAAACTGTTTCTATTTCGTGGATGAATATCTTAATGCGAATGTAATGTGATGTTTTTAAACTATTGATATGCATTAATCGTGCTGTACTGAGCTGTGCACATGCATGTGCACATGAACTTTGGTTGTATTGTTTTATTATGTTTGTATCATGTAATTATTTTATCTGTATATATTTCTGTTATATTTTTTATATTTATACTTTTATATCTTTATATTAGGTACCTGTACTAAGCTGTGACTTGCCACAAATGTATTAAATATGTATAGTGGTCAAATAAAAATCTATCTATCTATCTATCTATCTATACAAATGAATTTTAATTAACTTAATTAAATAGGTGAAAAGAAACTTATTATTAGCTACCCCTTGCTCGTTAAAATCAAGCGAGACTTAAAAAAAAACAATTTAATTACGTAATAGTATTGGTGGTGATTAAAATAATTTACGAATAATAAAACTTATCTGAAATCTTCTAATCTGTGAACACAGGACAACTTGTGGATATAATTCCCAAGTAATATTCAACAGGGGTAGGTAGGGAGTAAGAATCTCTCTCCATATGACAGTCGTTGGACAGGGTGATATCGAAGGTGTCCATCCACCAATGAAGAATTTCTCCAACAAAACGACAGCATACAAAAGGATTTCCACCAAAGATTCCAAGGGGTAAAGGGAAAAAAAGAAAAACCCTAGAAATATATTTTTTTCATCAACTCAATTCCCTCCTTAGGTAATAGGAAATGAACACAAGAGAGAATTGTAAAAGATACATACCACTATCACAGAGGGTTTTTCCAAATCTGCTACAGTAGACGCTCCAAAGTTAATAAAAGACGTTCGTGGAGGCGTAATAATTCCAAAAAGATCCCACTTTTCAACAAATCTCAAGTCAAAATATAAAAATGCAAAAAGCAACTAAATCCCAAAACGGTTAGATAAATTTCCACAAAAGTATTTTTCACAAAAATGTCTCCGCGATTAGAACGTCTTAGTACTTTTACTAATCAACTGTTTATTAAAAAAACGGATTGGAGGGAAGAAACAGATATGCCAAATAGATAGACATAAAAATCACCAGGAAACCAATATCGATAGCCTATATAGAAATTTCTAGTAGAAAATTATCGGAACATCGGGCTGGAAATAGAGGGTTTGTAAAATAAAAGGTCGATTATAACAGAACCATTACTATGGACTGAAGGAAATACTTATTTCTAATAAGGGGCATTTATAAATTTTACTCGGGAAGTCCTCATATCGCGGCAGAAAAATATGAAGATCGCGGTTGTCAGGACCGACTTGAGTAAATGCGGAGATATTTATTAGTGAATTTCGCAGGACTGACAATTTACTGAGTGAATGGTTTATATTTCTTCGTTTCTCATTCAATCAATTTACTTATTTGTTTATTGGGAATAAATCCAACTATTTATTAAAGTAAAGTCATTATATCATTAATATTACCATTATTCCGATCTACCGAGACTCATATTTAGCTATTGAGGCATACGCTATCATTGGTCTAATAACTGTAACGTATATCCAATACATTTGTTGGGGACCAATGCCCCACGATTTTCCGCAAATTCTTCGACAAGTCTCACTTTGTGGATTACCTCTTCCAAGTAGGAATTCCAGTTGAGTGACTTATCTAGGGTTACACCTAGGTATTTCACTTCATCCGGAAATGGAATGATTTCACCTGATAGGAAGGTGGTTCCAGGTAGTCCAACTTCCTTTTTTTATTGAAGGGTATAATTACCATTTTGTGGGGGTTAACAGACATCTGCTCCCTCTCACAGCAGATATGAATGGCATCTAGGGTACCTATTAGAAAGCACCCCTTCAGATTTTCCTTCCTTATACCGGGTGAGTCACGAATTGCGCTCGCCCCGATATTTCCTAAAATATTTGGAATAGAAAATTTAAATTTGGAGGCCTTATTACACGACTAAAATGCCATCTTTTCAATAAAAAATCAAGTTTGGTGCACATCCGGTTTGACCGGAAATGCCCACAACTTTCGATTTTTAAACGGAACACCCCATATATTTTTACATTTTTGGAATCTAGAGGAAATTTTGAATGCGATACATCCATTTTGGTCACTTTTTGATAAACATTAAAAATTTTATTAAAAAATCTATTTCTGAATCCAGAGTGCTGTCGTTTAAAATTTTTAAATGTTATTTTTACCCACTAACTCGGTTTTTTTAAATGGGAATTTAATCGTTCACCAACATTTTTAAATACCTCATTTTCATACGAAACTAATGATACCAAAATTTTGAAAATCCGCTGAGAAATATATGAGATTTCAGCCAAAATACAATGCAACCAAGCTTTTAGAAACATGCGGCTAATAGATAATAGATTAGTAGGCTTTGGAAACTAAAATGGCACATTTCTGTGTAAATCTGGTACCTAATAACATTGGAAAAATCATAGTAGCCATTGAATGTAATAAAACAATATCAGCTGTCAGACAGATACAAAATAAAGCGTTGCGGAAATCTCTTTGAGTAAAAATTAAAGAAAATGAATAATTTTAGTAGAAATGAAAAGGTCGATATGTTACTGATATATGGAGACATTAGTCAGTCTTCGGTTTGCAGAATTTTAAAGAAACATAAGTTTCGATCTTATAAATACCAAATACACCAACATCTTTATGGAGATGATAACGACAGGAGGCTAGTATATTGCAACTGGTTCTTAAATGCAGTACAACAAAACCCAGGTTTTCCTTTTCATATTTTATATTCAGATGAAAGTAGATTTACGAACCAAGGTATGTTTAACAGAAATAATACTAGGTACTGGGCTCAAGAAAATCCGAGGTTGGTAGGACGGGGGAATATTCAGGAAAGATTTGGGTTTAACTGTTGGCTTGGAGTACTTGGAGATCGAATAATTGGACCCATATTTTTTTATGGAACACTTACTGGCGAACGATATTTATTCTTTTTACAAAACCAGACAGCAGAATTTCTTGACTTACTTCCTCTTGCCTATTTACAAAATCTGTTTCCAACAAGATGGTGCTCCCCCATATAATTCCAGAAGAGTGATGGAATATTTAAACAACTTGCATGGTGAACGCCTTATCGCAAATCAAGGTCATATCAGGTGGCCTCCTAGGTCACCTGACTTAACACCCCTCGACTATTATGTATGGGGCACTCTCAAAAATAAAGTTTATAAAACTTCTTCAAATACCCATGAAGAGCTGCAAAATAAAGTTGTACGGGCTCTTAATGGAATAACGCCGGCTGAATTGCGTAGAGCCATTCAAGCAACTGTTCGCAGAGCCGAATCGTGTATAGAAAAAAATGGTGGACATTTTGAACAATATCTATAAATGTCCATTTATGATTTAATTATATTAATTATTTTAAAGATACCTACTGTTACCTAGTTTAAGTTTAATTGTTCAAACGGAATTGATTTTTATTTATTTATAGGCCCGACATTTATGTTTATTTAAATAAAACTCTGAAAACCGAACTGATGTCGCATTCTATTGCAAATGTCCTTGTGGATGTAATTGTGTTTACCTCCACATACCTATGCTAAACTTAATTGTAACATTCTTTGCGCTCACAATTATTAAATGTTTGATAGCTCAAGATTGCCTATAACTACACGAGTCTGTCTGACAGCTGATATTGTTTTATTACATTCAATGGCTACTATGATTTTTCCAATGTTATTAGGTTACCAGATTTACACAGAAATGTGCCATTTTAGTTTCCAAAGCCTACTAATCTATTATCTATTAGCCGCATGTTTCTAAAAGCTTGGTTGCATTGTACTTTGGCTGAAATCTCATATATTTCTCAGCGGATTTTCAAAATTTTGGTATCATTAGATTCGTATGAAAATAAGGTATTTAAAAATGTTGGTGAACGATTAAATTCCCATTTAAAAAAACCGAGTTAGTGGGCAAAAATCACATTTAAAAATTTTAAGCGCCTCTAGAGAATTAAGTAATGCAATCATATTGCTCTTTTTATTTTTATAGTAACGTAGCACACAAACTAAAATATATTTTGGGCACCACAGCACTCTGGATTCAGAAATAGATTTTTTAATAAAATTTTTAATGTTTATCAAAAAGTGACCAAAATGGATGTATTGTATTCAAAATTTCCTCTAGATTCCAAAAATGTAAAAATATATAGGGCGTTCCATTTAAAAATCGAAAGTTGTGGGCATTTCCGGTCAAACCGGATGTGCACCAAACTTGATCTTTTATTGAAAAGATGGCATTTTAGTCGTGTAATAAGGCCTCCAAATTTCAATCTTCTATTCCAAATATTTTAGGAAATATCGGGGTGAGCGCAATTCGACTCACCCGGTATAAGGAAGATGGAATAGATAGACCAGGATGGGAGGCGATTTCTGAGAGGGGGCAAAATTTTAAAGTATTATGGGCACAATGGAATTCACTACGAGTAGAAGATGGACTACTCAAAAGATCTTGAGAAAGTGTAAATGGGAAACAGGTGACCACGCAATTGGTGATTCCTAAGATAAAAGTTGCAACAGTACTAGGACAAATGCATAATGGATCTTCAGGAGGACACTTCAGCATAAACAAGACTGGCAAAAGTGCGAGAGAGATTTTATTGTGTTCACTGTCGAGAAGACGTTGAAAGTTGGTGCCACAGATACATAATTTGTACATGATCCAAGGGTCCAAAGGCTAGATTAAGAAGGGCTATGAAGCAGTATAGGGGCGCCAGTTAAGAGAATTGCAATGGATTAATTTAGTAAGTGGCCTGAGGCTTGCTATACTCAATTAAGAGGCGTCCACAGTTGCCCAAATCCTGGTGAAACATTTTTTCAGCAGATTTGGTGTACCCTTAGAATTACATTCTGATCAGGGAAGAAATATCGAATCCAAAGTTTTTCAGGAGATTTGCAATTACTTGGGATTAATAAAACAAGAACTGCGCCACTTCATCCTCAATCTGATGGTATGACTGAGAGGTTTAATAGAACTACGGAAGAACGTCTCTCCAAAGTCATGGAGAAACATCAACATGATTGGGATCAACATCTGCCATTATATTCGATAGCATATAGAGGAACTGTACATGATACATCGAGACAGACACCCTCTTGGATAGTTTTTGAAAGAGAATTACGCCTCTCGTGCGGCTTGATTTTCGGATGTCCAACCGAAGAACAGGAAAATGTAGTTGGTTTTGTAGACATGCTCAAGGAAAGTTTATTGCAAAACTCGTAAATTGGTAAGACAGATTGAAATTGGCTAGTGATAGAATGAAAACTCGGTATGATCCTAAGGCAAATTCGAACGGTTTCAAAGGATATTTGGTATGACTATATAATCACCGAAATTGACTCCACCATGGGAAGGTCCCTATAGCGCAATCAAGAGAATAAACGCCGTTATATACAGGACACAACGTAGTTCGCGGTCAAAAATCGAGGCTATGTATTTAAACCGGCTTAAGTTTTTTATTGGAGGATGACCTGTGGAATCCGATTGGGATGATTATATCTAAGATGGGGAAAGTTTTACGTGGCAATCAGAATAAGTATGAAGTGCTCAAGTTAGAATGTAGATCACGGATAGAAAATAATAGACAGAATGACAATTGGATTTATTATGACATGGTGTTAGAGTTGTTCCCACATTAAATAAATCATTTTTCTGCAGTTTATCCTTGATTTCGAACTAGAAACGTTACAATATTATACTGAGAAATTACACAATATCCGTAATATATGAATTAATGTACGACGTTAAATGGTAAATGAACACAAACAGAATAAAAAAGTATTTACATTATTACAACATTAGATCCCGTTAATTCAGCTATGTTACAAACGTTTGTTTTTTGCATACATTTGGTAATTATAAATACGTCCACAGCGGTAAATTTTCCGAAGTACCATTTACAAATGTCATATTAGTAATTTCGTATTTAATCACTCACAAAAGATAAAAAAACCTTTAAATTGCTGTGTGCATACTAAATAAATGCGATATTTACCGTCTCATGAAATCGATGACGCTACCACCAATCATAGCGTGTTTGGCACACCCATTCAAATTGTGAAGTTTTGTGTTATTTGTTGAAATTTCAATTTCATAGGGTATAGAATGTTGTTTAAATATTGGGAACTGCTTTAATATGTACTTTATATACTTCATTTTAATAATATCAAAAAAGCAAATTTGCATAATGAAAATACCTAATTAATGTAAATAGAAAATGAGAGCTGATTTTGTTCCATAGTGTGACAATTACATATGTTTTAGTACCTGTGAAATGTTTCTTCCGTGGTTCTCTTTTCGTTGCGACTTTTTTAGAGGCATGCCTGAACATGGTTCCATTATGCACACTGTATAAATTGCACTAAATCACTTATATTTTGCAAAAATGCACTTTGATCATACTTTATTCCCACCTTCAAATAGACTTAGCTATTGTCTGGGGATGAATATTGTATTCATTAAATAGTCACTTTTAATCTTGTTTTGTAATTTACAGATTTGAAGCGGAAGGCAGCACTAAATTACATAGGAGACAGAAACATGTAACACTGAACCTTGAAGGGGATCTATTTACACCAAACGTTAAGCAAAAACTGAGACGTGAGGACCCTTCAGAAGTAGCAATGTACCAATGCGATTCTTCTTATAAGACTAATTATAAATCTAGCCTCGAGACCCATTCGCTGAAGCATAGAGTCCCTTTAATGGTAACAAAACACAAGTGTAACTCATGCTCTTATCAGGCTGCAAATAAATATAATCTCAAAATCCATTTTCTGAAGCATAAGAATCCCTCAGAAGTAGCAATATACACATGTGACTCTTGTTCTTATGAGACCAGATATAAATGGGTCCTCAAAACACATTTACGGAAGCATCCCTCGGCGGAAGTAGCTACATACAAATGTGATTCTTGTTCTTATCGCGCTAAATATAAATCTAGTATCGAAGGACATTTTCTGAAGCATTCTGAAGATCCCTCAGAAGTAGCAATGTACAAATGTCATTCTTGTTGGTATCAGACAAATAATAAAGGCAGTCTTAAGACACATTTGCTGACACATAAAGATCCCTCAGAGGTAATAATGTACAAATGTGATTCATGTTCTTATCAGACTAAATATAAATGTAGCCTCGAAGGGCATTTGCTGAAACATAAAGATCCATCAGAAGTTACAATGTACAAATGTGATTCTTGTTCATATCAGACAAAGCAAAAAAACAATCTTAAAAAGCATTTTCTGAGGCATAAAGATCCATCAGAGGTAACAATGTACAAATGTTATTCTTGTTCATATCAGACGAATGAAAAGAGCAATCTTACAAAGCATTTGCTGAAGCATAAAGATCCCTCAGAAGTAACAATGTACACATGTGACTCTTGTTCGTATCAGACAAATCAAAAAGGCACTCTTAAAACACATTTGCTGACGCATAAAGATCCCTCAGAAGTAATAATGTACGAGTGTGATTCTTGTTCTTATCAGACTAAATATAAATCTAGCATCGAAGGACATTTGCTGAAGCATAAAGATCCCTCAGAAGTAACAATGTACAAATGCGATTCTTGTTTATATCAGGCATATAAGAAAAGAAGTCTTAAAAAGCATTTGCTGAAACATAAGGATCCCTCACAAGTAATAATGCACAAATGTAATTCTTGTTCGTATCAGACAAATCAAAAAGGCACTCTTAAAACACATTTGCTGACGCATAAAGATCCCTCAAAAGTAGTAATGTACAAGTGTGATTCTTGTTCTTTTCAGACTAAATATAAATCTAGCCTCGAAGGACATTTGCTGAAGCATAAAGATCCCTCAGAAGTAACAATGTACAAATGTGATTCTTGTATATATCAGGCAAACAAAAAAAGAAGTCTTAAACGGCATTTGCTGAAGCATAAAGATCCCTCAGCAGTAACAATGTACAAGTGTGACTCTTCTACGTATTAGACAAATAAAAACAAACAATCTTAAAGGGCACTCGCTGACCCATTGGGATCTCACTACTGGCAGCGTACAAATGTTCCTCTTGTTCGTATCAGACTAAATATAAACATTACTTCAAAAGACATCTACTGAAGCATAAAGATCTTCCCAAAGTGAGTGTACAGATGTGACTTCTTTTTAACAGGTTAGATATAAATGGATCCTTGCGGAAGCATAAAGATCACTCAGGAATAACTGCATAGAAATGAGACTGGTTCTTATCATCAATATAAATACCAACTCAAAACTTATTTGCTGAGCCCTCAAGATTTTTCAGAAGTTGCACACATCAGTCAAAACATAAAGGCAACATTAAAACGCATTTGCCGAGGCATAATAATGCTTCACAAGCAGCAGCATGCAAATGTGGCCTGTGTTGTTTTCAGGTCAGATATAAATGTGCCCTCAAGATACATTTGCAGAAGCTTAAAAATTCTTTGAAATAATACACTGAATTGTTAATTTCAGGTGACACTTAAGGACCTTAAAAGTTATTTTATGGTGCTCAAGAATCAATCAAATCGTTTAGATATAATAGTAATAAATACATTTATTGATCCCTTAGACATGTATTTGTGTAGATTATTACATATTAAACTGTGATACAAAAGTTAGTTCTCGGTTCACTGTGACCAAGTTTAGACCGTCTGCTCTTCCATCTAACCTTGGTATTTTTATTATTCATGTATGTCATTGATAAATGTAAGTAAATTAGAGAAAAAGCAAAAATACAATTAATTAATTTGATCAGCGCCATATGCCTATGTTAAATCAAATCAATTAGATTATTGTTCATCAGTTTATTTTAATTTTCTACCACAGTGTAATAAAAATAAGCTGTAAAGAGTACAGAATGCATGCATTCGCTTTGTTTGTTGTATTCCACATATGCCTCATGTGACTCACTATATCACAGAATTAAATGTTGAAAAGCCTATGCAATATCTAATCAACGATATTTTTATATAAATTAATTACGAATAAAACACCCCAGTCAATTTGATTCAAAGAAGATCGAATATACATCACATGATGTAAATATAAGAATAGATCCATTTACAATTCCTCAACATCATACAAATAAATTTGAAGGATGTTCTTATATAGCACCACTGTACTTAAATAAAATTATATCCAACTTAGATTTGTTCCTACCTCAGTTAAAAAGTAAATTAAAGATAATGTTAAATAATTAGGACACCCTCTCGGAACTTGTTACTTTTAATGTGTTATATTCATTTATATTATAAGGTTTTAAAATTTTATTTTTATACTTATAATTTAGTATTTAAGTATTTTAGGAAAGAAGGAAGAAAGCTTCGTAGCCTCACCCTTTTGTGAAAATATGTATTTTCTTTTGCACAATAAACAGCAGGGGCCTACCCGAATAGCACATGGCCATCCCAAAAACGTCCCCACAGGACATGAAAACGTACCTTACCGACCTAACCTGACCTTGTGTCAGCAAAACGGGGTATTCCGAAGACGTCCAACCCAGGACTTATGTTGGACGAATGTAGGTCTAGAAAGGACGCCCTGAAAATGTTGTTAGGACATACTATGCAAAACATATAGGTAGCTCCCCCTCCACCACTTGAAGGGTGTATTCACAGGTTTTTGTTTATGTTTGGATTTTCTAACCACATGCATTTCTTTCGAAATAGAATCCAGTGTGGGATTCTATTTTGAAGGGAATAAATATGGTTAGAAAAGCCAAAAAGATTAAAAAAGTGACATAATATATAATTACCATCTAGAAAAATTATTCAAATAGATTGATTATAATAACTACTTGGTGTTTTTATTTATCAACACCAAATGACAAATTTATGCTAAGAGTTTATTTCTATTGTGTTATTGAAACATAATTTATGGCATTTGTACTTTTTAAAAATTAACTTCTTACTCTACAAATTCAAGTGTCAAGTGTCAAAAATACAATTCTTGTGGAATTTAAAAGTTATATATTATAATACCTAGTACAGTATAATAATATAGTCATATATGCATTAAGTCATATTGAATATTAAATGTATATTTCACCTTCTCTTAACATTTTGCATACTTCGTCTTTTTATAATTATCTTAGTTTATATTATTCTCTAATATTCTCTTTTTTCTCATACCCTCTGTTCTTTCTTTTGCCCTCTTCAGTCACGATGCAATAGCCATTTCTGTGTCCCTCTAAGACTTTGAAGCGTTAGCGACTTCAGCAGCCCCTGTGCAAATAAAAGAAAGATTAGCATTTCAGATGAAATCTTGGCAAAAAACATTAAGACCACCTGATGGTAAGCTTATTAAAATAAATTGCTATAATTTTCTTGATGTCCTATTAAAAAAACAATTACTGTTTAAATGTGAAAATTTTTTTGTTTAACCAACATTTGCATTTGAAAGGTTCCCTTGCTCATTTAAAAATTTTAAGAACGTAATTTCAGAATAAAATATAAAAAATAGGGCATATAAGTTACAAAATTGTAAATTTTCCTCAAAAGTACCTTTATTAGTTTTTTTGTTATATCAATTTACTGAAATCCCTAATATGCTTTACAAGTTTGGTTGATGTTTTCTGGCAAATGTTTTTATTATTCGATGTATTAAACCTTACCTATTACAAGTTTCATCACCTCCACTTGTTCATCAGATGTCGAACCATATTTAACACTTCATTTAACACACTGAGTAGGTACTCCTTTTCAATTTTTTATAATGTTTAACCAACAATCTTCTTTTAAGTGAATAAGTTCGCTCCATGATAAACAACTAAAAACTACATACCCAAGTTCACAGGTGATCTTCCATAGAATTTTAACAGGGCCAACTAACGGCCGTCTGCACCGTTTTGCATTTAAGCTAGGAATAACTAAGGATCCTTAAAGGACGGTTTAACTTTCAAGCCGTTGCACCGTTCAAAATTTAAGGACACTTAGCTAGGTGTAGAGTTATCGTGGCAACGCTGCAATTTAAGCGTCTGTTTGGGGAATTTTGCGTTAGACCTAAGATGAATCTAGTAATGTTTGTGTCAGTTGTCAGAAATAAGATAAAATCAAATTGTGTAAACATTTTTGCCTAAAATAAAATTAATTTATAGCGTACCTTTAAAATTAGATATTCTGTTAAAAAAAATCAATTAGGCGAAAATATTGCATAATTAAACATTGGAGTGACATTACTATTCTATAAAAGTGTAGGCGACCTAGCTCTTCAGGGACCCAGATCTTAGACCATTGCAACCTCCTCAAAAAAAAAAAATACTCACATGTAGTTTGAGATGTCTGGAAGAAGATATTATCTCGCGAAAAACGGTTCTTCGCGGTTTAAATCTTGTTGGTTTCTTTATTGCGCACGTTTTTTACGTGAACGCTTTATTTCGTTTAAATTCTACTTTTCCTTTAAACCGCTTTTTTAGCAAATTCCATCAAAAATTCTTTTCCCAAAATAATACAATATATCATCTTCCAGACATCGCAAACTACTTGTATTTTTTTTGCTGAGGTTGCAGTTAGTCTGAGATTAAAACCTAACTCAAATGCTTGAAACGAAAAAAAAAATTTTTTTGTTTTGTAATTAAATAAAAAATGTTTGAGACTAATATCATTTACAGAAAAAAAAACTGCGAAGAGTATCTTGTTGAATGTGCAACAATATTATATAGCAATTGTAGTAAATCGGCGAAGAGTAGAATGATTAGCTTGTTTTATATTTATCTATCCCTTGTATGGATTTTTGTAATAAATCTTAGGTATTATTTTTATTGTTATAATAAAGAATTATCGAGATAAATTTATATTTCAATCTAATGTAGTGTTTTATTTCATTCCATCTTGGAATAGGATATAATGCAAAAGTAAAAGAATAATGTGGTAAGGTATACATTTTATTAAAAATAATGAACAATGTCTGATAAATTTAAGAACCTAAAAAATTTGGATAAAACATTTTAATTATTAAGCATGATATAAATTTACCGTAAATTGCTAAAATAATTATTAATTAATTCATCTCTTGTACTTGAAACATCGTCATTTTCCTCATTTACATTTAAAATATCTGCAATTTGACCTACAGCAACAATATAATTAATATGCTCTAAATTCAAATCACAGGTGGTGGTGGTTCATTCACATCCACTGCTATATTATGAAGAACTGCTGTTGCTACTATAATTCTTTTAACTGTTTTGATATTGACTCGCAAGCCATAAGCCAAAACAGGAAAACGTCTCTTCCATGTCCCAAAAAGCCGCTCAACTGAATTTCTTGTTCTTATATGGGCATCATTATAAAGTTGCTCTGGTCTTGTGGTTGGATTAGGTAGAGGCGTCAATAAATAAGGCTTTAAACTATACCCACTATCACCTATATTAAAAGAAAACCATTTCTGAATGAGAAAAATTCATACATAAGTTCATATTACCTAGTAAAACATTATTGGGAAATTCTCCCCCTTCGAAGCGTGCTCTGGCCATCTCGCTACAATATCCCTTATTTTTAATGTGCTGTCACCAACAACCTGTGTGTTTATTGAGAAATATGCTTTTCTATTCCTAAACACTTCTGGATCTTCACCTCCTGTAAAATAAATTATGTCGATTAGTTGCAAAAATTCTGTATACTTTGACAAAAACAACATAAAGTACAGATGCATATGATATACCTGGCGACTGTATGCGAATGTGGGTGCAATCAGTACAACCGAGCACTCGAGGAAAGGAAGCGATATTAAAAAAATCATTTTGAGTTTTTATCAAATCATTATATTCAGGCATTTTAATGTAACGAGGCGCTAATTGTGCTATAGCTGTCGAAACTCTGTATACTATACTAGATACAGTTGTATCATGCATTCCTATATAATCTGCAATACTTGATAAATGCCCAGCGCTACCATAAAATCTTAAACATGCTAATAATTGGTTTATCGGTGATATGCTGTTGTTCCTAAAAAGAGATATCTAGATACATATGTGTCTATAATTAAACTTAAAAGACTTACAGATCATTTTGTAATTCCAAGACATTTTCAGTTTCCGCCAAAATGCTCAAAACAGTGGGTTTCGTTAGACGAAACCTTTTAAAGAATTGTAGGTCATCCATATCGTGACAGTAGTCTGACCTTTCATATATTCTTCTTGGAAAACCATATTCTATGATATCCAAAATTTCAAAGTCATTTTCCAAGAAGTCTTCATCATCATCAAAGTAAATATGTTCCATTTTATTATAAATTACAAAATTATATTTTTAGGTTAAGGAATACTGTCACTAACTTCTATTTTCTTGCAAACTATTTCCAGTGAGCATGCGTGCTCTGTGGCTTAAAGTTAAGGTTACTTTAAGCCAAAGAAATCGGAGGCTTAAATTAAAGGGAGACTTAAGGGTTTTAAGCCAGGTTTTGGCAGCGGTGCACGCGAAATTCTATTTTTAAGTAAAGCTTAACGCTAAGCCACCCTTAACGAAAACGGTGCAGACGGCTGTAAGATGGGTGGTAGTATATTTATTATACAGTATAACCTACAAATAAGCAGCATCAAATTTATCTAGAATAAAATATCGATCTAAATACTTATGTATTAATAAATCAATTAAATAGACTTACCTATTTTTGGTGCTTTCTTTTGTAGCCGTTACAAGTGACTAGCGAGCGGACGAAATAAAAATGATGCAATAACCATAGGGATGCCAAATTGAATTCCACATAGTTTTGACAGCAACTAAGCGAAATTCCCCCATATCAAAAAACACGACACTTGGCGGGAATTTTAAAATAAAAGCTTTATTGGAACTTAACATATTTCTGTTATTCATTCCAGTATTTCCATTTATTCTCATATTTTCGTACTAAATTATAGTAGCACACTACCCACACAGCACAATCGGGATATGGGATGTCAAATTGAAGTACCTGGATATCCCAGTACGTAAAGTAGATAGTGAAATGGACGTCCCATTTAGGATATCCCAGGATATCCTTCAAAAGGAGGCCAAGAGGATATCCTGAACTGGTTTCATTTTGGCATTAACTGTGAATTGACATCGGGATTAAAAAAGGACGTCCAGTGAAGGGCCCTAAATCTCCTTAAACTGTAACCCAATATACTTCTTTAATATGTTCTAATAAGGCGTCATTACGATTTCCGGCGGCCATACCTAATTTCACAAACCTGTACTTTCTATTGTATCTGGTATTCTTTAGTGTAAACCACAAACTACTTAGTGTGGGTGGTTTGTGGTGTAAACTCAAAACAAGCTTGAAATATCAGTTAATTTATCTAGATCAAATAATATAAATTATTAGTGGTTGTAGGAAATATTTTTAACACTTTTGATTGTTTTATCTGTTTAATTCAGTTTTATTTGAGACTTTTTTGTTCGACACCATAGAAAGTAAGTACAAGCCATGTAAAAATAACATAACCTATAAAACTTTAATTAAAATTAAAACTTAAAATTTAATACAATTTTGTAAACTTTCAGGATGCCAAGGGAAACTAAAAAGAGGAAACTTTATAGAAAACTTACAGTATTAAACAAAAATTCTGGCTCCCTTATTTTCAATGACCAACAAACCTACAAAATTAAGCTTATTTGACCCAAGAATTAAATGTTACGAAGCCAGGTTGGAGAGAGAATGTGAACCAGGTCGTACTTAGTGTTGTCAAGTTTGACGATGAACAGCGTATGAAAATAGGTAAGTAAAAATAATTTTGCTTCAAGATAATTGTTTGAAACTTTCATTACACTCTTAAAGGGAAATATGTATCAGACAGGACATGCGTGGATAAATTTCAGTTAATTTGCAAATCTGTCCTGATCCTGATATATTGTTTCCTTTTGAGTAAATTGCACAAAAGGTCATTGGTTTATGAATGGTGTTATGTAAATGGCTTCGCAGCCACGCCACGGCCATATGTGACTTGTATGGAAGACAGATATAATGCATTAAAATGAAGTCGTATAATACAGGATTGCATTTTATAATGCTACAAATTATTTTTATAAGTGCTCCAATTTAAACCTGTATCCCTCGATGTTCTCTATATTATCTTTATCTTACCCAGTTTTCATAAAGACTAATTTTGTTGATAATGCTGATTCAAATAATAAGTAAATGTTTATTTTAGATGCAACCATGAATGGGTACCTATAATATAATGAAATAGGTACAAATAAGCAGAAGTGTTTAAAAGAATCGGAGCAGAGCAAACAGAAGAGCGAGACAATGAAGAGAGTAGAGAAGTAGGAACACATTACTTGATAAAAAAATATGTTTTTATATAATTCAGTTTGAAAAATGTTATTTTATGTTCTTTTAAGAAGTTTGCTTTTTGGTGTTACAAATGAGTTTTGTCTTTAAATATTGAATATATTTAGCTTCTTATAACCCCTAGGTGTTTTTAATTTCTTGACTGATAATTCAAATAGCTTCATGGGTAATTTTTTTATTAATCTCCGACAGAAATAAAATTTAACAAAAAACAAAACATTTATGGAGTTATGTGCAATATACATATTTTGCTATTCTATATGTTCTTTCGAAGTAGTTTGACATTACAAGTGTGAGTTTGTTTTTAAAGTCTGTCTTATATCTGATTTTATTTTCTTGACTGTTTATGTCAAATAAATAGATGAGTAATTCCTTGGGTTTTTCGGTCAGTTCAAATGAGAAATACAATATTTTCTATCGTTTCAGTATATTAACCATGGTCAGAGAAACTACAATTTTACAAAAAACATATATGTGGATTTATGCGCTACCTACTTATATATAATTATAAGTAGGTAGCACTTCGGTCCATACATAGAAAATATTTTTAGTTTATTTGTTTTGTAAAAATGTGGTTTCTTTGGCAATAGTTAATATACTGAAATATAAGAAAATATGATATTAGGATGTTCTGGGACGTTTCAGTGTGTACTTTGTACATCCTCTAATGTCCCTGTGGATGCCCATTCGTAGTACTTGCGACGTCCCGAAATATACCGGGATATCCTGGGTATGTCTCTAGTTATGAGCTTCAGACATCCTTCAGGACGTCCGTCGTATTGCCTTTATCTGGTACCAAGTTGTGACATTGGGATGACCAAGAGTGCCGAAAAGCATACATATTGGGATATTGGGACGTCCATAGGCAAGCCCAAATCCTAAATGGTCTTTGCCATAGTACATCCCTCGGACAGCCTTGTGCTGTGTGGGTAATACAGAGGATAGTAGTATAATAACTACACCGTACTGTCAAAAAGTACAAATTAATGTGATTTCACATGAAAAAAATAGTTGAAACGATTTCTGAAATCAGAAAAATAGAATTGACAAAATTTAAATGAACCATGAAAAATGAAAATATTTTGTTATCAAAAGAAGTTTTGTTACCTAGTAAAACTTTTTAAGGATTTTAATTTCATTTTTAGTTTTTAATTTCCTTTTTTAAACATGTCCTCATCTGCTCAAAAAAACATCACTCCTAGAGGTTATTTCACAAATATGTTTAGGTTTGTCTGGACTAGACTCTAGCAGGATGTCCTTAAAGTGTTTATTCAGAACGTTTTAGGGACGATAGCAAACGGACGTCTTTGGGACGTACCATATAAACCCGGGACGTTCAGACCTAACGAGGACCTAAGTGTACGTCCTGGGGACGTTTGTTATTGTAGATGAACCTAGTATCGTTTGGTCTGATGGACACAAAAATTTTATATAATTTAGGCCGGAGCCGTGTCGCCGCTACGATACTGATCAACTCTACTCAGAGGGGGATTCAAGATACCCTTCGGACTCCCCAAGACAATAATAGACAAAATTATACTTACTGTGATTGCTACAGTCTGCTCTCTCCGTCGAAATCTTATGTCGGGTAGTGCACTTTTAATGAATATATTTTATAATTAGCACTTTCTCAGAAACACTTAATAATTAAGACCATCGATGGATCCTATGAGTATTCGGAAAAGTACACAGACTTGGCGGGATCAGAGGTGACCCGCGGAAAGTAATTGTCCGACTCATGCCACAGAATCGCACGTCAGTCAGAAATCTTAGAATTAGTGGATCAATAAGAAATCGAATTCAAAATATATTTTCATTTATTGAAATAATTCATAAAATGTAAAAAATATAAATATTCAATACTTAGCTAATGTGTATAAGGCAAACATCAAATAGCATCACCACTCGGCAAGCCGTTACCTCCCGTAGGAGTGTAACTCATCCAGCGTCGGAGAACTATAACAATCGACTGTACAAAAAGATTCAAACTCCCAATTAATAATATTTGTAAAATGTATGCGAAACTTTTTGAAAATTATTCACTTTGAATTTTGCACTAAAATTACCGAAATGATTGTCAGGATGCTTAAAGAAGCTATCTATCTATCTATATACTTTTTTCCGTCGACTCGCCTTCGAGCGATTAGCATGGCGTTGTCCGTCTGAGCCGGGATAAAAAGTATTTTGGGTTCGTCGGAATCGACCCTCCGACTTTGAATTCTTTGACTATTTTTCTGTACGTTTTTGGGGTTTTGTATGAGGATTATGTCCCTTTGAGGAATATTAAATGAGAATTTTGGTTTTTATTGGAAAAACCGTCCCATCGATTTTTTCCTAAATTTTGACGTTTAAAATAGCTACTCGCTACATCCTGACTGAGGATTTCGACTTGTGAATCACCAAATTCGTGGTACTTTCGAAAAAACAAATTCGTGGTACTTTCGAAAAATTCATCTCGATGAGCAGTTTTCTTCTTTATTTACGTCTTGTTATTGTATTTCTATAAAAATAAATTTTTGAGATGTTCAAAAAATTAAATTCGTTGTACTTCCGAAAAATTTGTTATTCGGAACAGTTTTCCATCTAATGCGATTTTATTCGTTTTACTTTCGAAAAACCAAATTGTACTTTCGAAAAAATCTGTAGGACGGAGCAGTTTTCCGTTCTGCGTGATTTTATTCGTTGTACTTTCGAAAAACCAATTTCGTGGTACTTTCGAAAAGTTCGTCGGGCGGAGCGGTTTTCTGCTCCGTGAACTTGAAATTTTTGGAGTACTTTTGAAAGTTCGGAAGGAGCCCAAATGCGATTGACCGTCGTCCTCGAGATGATAAATATTTCTAAGTCAATATTTTGGTCATTTTTTTCAAAGGTGTTTAGAAGTATTTTTACAGGCTTAAATATTATTTTTTCATGGGATTTTTGTCTGCACTTACTTTTATAGTAAATTGGATATTTTTTCAAATGGATCGTTTTATTTGGTTCAATAATATTATCAGGGTAGGTATAATTTAGCCCTAACTTTTTTGTGACACTTTTAAATTAATTTATGATCAGAACTTGAAAATTTGAAATTTTCTACACAAAAAGAGACTCCTGTGTTTTTTCTCTAGAATTAGCAGTTTTTGAGTAAATCTTATCTGAACTTTATTCGGGAATAGTTTTTTAAGAATAATTTTAGCAGAACAGAAAAAACTGAGAGTAAAATAAAATTTGATTACATTATTTTTTATTAGACAACAATGAATCGGATTAAAGTAAGGTAAATTACAAATTGCAAGAGTTGTTCAAAGTGCATTCCGCCAGCTTCAACGAATTTCTGACATCTGCACCAAACAGTGTATAGCTTTACGAATGAAATCAGGATTAGCCTGCAAATTTTCACATTCTTCGAGAATTCTTTCTATTAACTCTTCTCTCGTGTTTACAGGGATTGCGTAGACTTTGTCCTTTAAATAGCCCCAGACAAAAAAATCAACTGGAGTTGAATCCAGATAACGGGGTGGCCAGGCTGTTGCACCTAATCGACCGATCCACCGTTCAGGATAATTATTGTTTACCCACAAACGGAGCTCAACAGCAAAATGTGCAGAAGCTCCGTCCATTCGAAACCAGCATTCATTTCTTAAATTAAGAGGAATATCCTCAATATATTGAAAAAGATGGTTATTTAAAAAATCATTAAATGGTCCATTTAAACGGGAGGAAGAATTTGGGGGCCACAAAAAGTCCCGTTTATAACACCACACCATACATTGACGCTAAACTCCTGTTGAAATGCCCTAAGGCGAATTATGTGAGGATTCTGATGAACCCAGATTCTTAAATTATTATCCGATCCATTATGGTTAAAGGTAGCTTCATCAGTCCAAATAATTTTACTTCCGAAATCGGGATCTTGTTCCATGGCATTTATAAACCAATTACAAAAATTGATACGCCTTTCGGGATCGCCTGGTTGAAGGCTTTGGACTGGCTGCATTCGAAAAGCTTTCCTGTGCTATTTTTTCAGAATTCGAAAAACTTTGTTTTTGGAAACATGCACAGCTTGCGCACGCAGCTGTTGGACCGCTCCTCTGATACTTAATTTATTATTGTTAATTTTGGCCAAAATTATGTTTTTAAATCGCCCATTTCGCTGTTCTTCGTTTCTTGGACCTCTTTTAAGTCCAACATTTCTAAGTTCTAGGTGGGTTCGAATAAAAACATCTTTAAATGGTTTCCTTCTATTAGCAAATTCTAACGAAAAAATAATTTTTTCGTTTAAGCACCCGTGCTAAATAAATTTGAATTACCCGCCGAAATAACGACCGGAAGTCAACAAGTGCGCAAACGCGGTAGAACCATCATTTGAAATATCCCTGCTAGTTCACTTTTGATTTCGACCTAGGTGAGTAAAGACTGTTACTTGTTCTTTAACGAATTTTCACGTTTATTTCTTTAATCCTTTGATATTTTGAATATATTTGATTATTAAATGATGTCATATTATTGAGTTAACGTTGCTGTATAGTTATTTTTGGGAATTAAAGGATATTCCGTATAATAATTAATTTTATTAACACACATGTTTGTGTGATGTCGGCGTCCATTTGGACACATGCTAATTCATTAATTATCGCGGCAATTTTGTATTTTGTGGTCGCTTGAGACACAATACCGTGGTGTTTTGTCATTATTTAGATTATTTGTACGAGGATTAAACTCGGAAATTAATCAAAGGATAAATTAGAATCTTTGTTTCTTAATCGTGTGTAGACAATCTTATCTCATTAAAAGTCGAAACCTAAAGTCATTTTGTCGCATTTAGTTAACCTCGTGTTAGTACAAGAGGTTAGGATATAATTTTTTATTAGTTAATTTTTTTTTGGAAGATTAAACCCATAATTTTGTTTGCTATATTTGTTACAGTATTAGTTTTTTTCAGATAGTAATTCAGATATTTTCTCTCTAATTCTAACTAAATTTTGTTACCTTCATTCAAGTTTTTGGTCATAACCAGTCAGCCATTTTGTAAACGGCTAAAATTTCATGAGTAGAGTTTTCTTATTTATTAATTTCATATATTATATTAATCAGTAGTTTATTCATACATTTTCAGTAGTAGAGTAAAGTAAAATTTTATCAAGACTCAGGTTTTTTATTAAATTGCTGATAGTTTGGTTTTGCAGTGACCTTCGTCACCATAGTTTTTGTAGTTTTCTTGTATCTCTTTTTTCCCACCATTTTAAAGTTTTTATATTATCAACTGGTTCTTTACATTCCCCTTTTTCATGTAAAATCCTGGACCAAACCACCATTGAAGCAAGGCACAAGGCATAACTTGAATATTTGGAGTTATCCTAAAAGTATTGGATACTATTCCGACGCAGCGTCTCCTGGAAATCAGCGTTGTCAGGACCTGAATATTACGTCCTTCCCGGGTACCCGTGGCCATCTTCAGGAACAGACCTCGTCGGGATTCCACGTCTCCGCTAATCTAAGTAGCCAAATTTATGTGCAAAATTCAACTTTTGGTCAGAAGATAATTTGTAAACCAGTTGATCGTTTCATTGTCATTTTTTTGTTAATATTCAAATTTAATTTTTTTCTAAACTAAATTTTTGTTGTTTAACTAATTAAATCAAATTTCACCATTAATATTTCTACTAAATTGTAAAGTGTTGTAAAATTTTCACTCTTTTATACTTATATTAATATATTATTTGTTTTATATTTGATTTTGATTGTTTTCTCCCCCTGATAAAGTTTGCAAGAGTGTTATTTACTGAATACGCTGGCGTCCAAATTTGTATAGTTTATTAAAGTTTTGTTTGGTAAATTTGACAAGCAAATAATCGTTAAGAAACAAAAATATATAACTCTTCTCGCCACCTAGTGACCCTCGACCAGCCCTGAGCTAACTGGTTGCTACGCTTTCATAGCTTCCTCAGCAGCCAGCTGAGAAGTTGTGGTTGCAAAATCTTCTGCGATATTTGCGTACTGCGGCATTCGCGTTTCCATTACAATATTCATAAATAAAATTAATATCCACGTACTCCACATAACTAACCATGACCATTTTCTAATTTTCAATACAACACTTTGAAAGGTGCAGTGAAAATGGATTGTATAAATTCCCAAAAATCACTTGCCACGTGCATAGGCAACGAAGTTCTAAAAAACAGATGGATATAGAGAGGTATAATATTACAATAAATAACGATGTAACCAAGTAAAAACTTGGGATTGACACCTCATTTAATTTTAATTTACATGTAAATAACATAACAAAGCAGTATCTCATGACACTAAAGACACTATATCAATTCAAGGATAGTTTATTAGAAGATATAAAAACGACCTTAATGAGATCTTTAGTGTATCCGAAAATAGAATATTGCAGTAAAGCCTATTTTAATTATCTAAGAGAATCCAGAAAAATAAACTTCAAAGGACACAAAATGCTTGTATATGATATATAGTTACTGTATTAATTTTAGAGAACATATTACACCCCATCTTAATAATATTAAAGAATTAAATGGCAGAAACAGAATGAAACATATATTTTCAGTACTTACATTTAAATTAAATAAAACAGCAAGTCTGATTTATTTGAAACAAACGAAACAATAAATATAACATTAATGAAACTCAGCTTCTCAGTTTAAGCAAATTTCGATTTAAAAAGAAATTAAGAGGTTTTGTTTAATATGCAATTAGGGTACTTTTTTCTTGTTGCTTTTTGTTTATACTTACATGTGACCTCAACTCCCAGTAATTCTCATTGCACTATTATTATTATTTTTATTACCCAATCACATTTCTTGAATTTTGTATATGTAAGCTAATATTATCTATATTACAATTAATTACATATCATTTGACATAACCAGAAAAAGCATAATAGCTTTTTTGTAATCTGTTATTGTGTGAGGAGAGGGTTGAAAATCAACTATGTTGAACCCTTACCTTTTGTGTAACTTAGCACAATAATTTTTTATTCTATCCTACTCTACGTGTCCTTTTAAAACTTTCCGTTTAGTTTAGTTACATACGAACTGCATTCTCATGATTCTGTTCTGAAACTTCTCGATGGGTCAACATATGTATTTACAGTGATTCCTTACATTTTGCTTTGAAAGAATAGTTTTATTTTACTTCTGAAAATTCTTGGTGAGTCAACATGTGCGACTTTAAAGTTCCTTTTCTTTTTGTTACAAATGAACTTTTACACGCATATACTGTGACTTCTGAAAGTTAACGATGGGTCAAAATGTGTCCTTTCAGATATTCTTTACGTTTCGTTACAAATGGACAACTATCACACCTATATACCGTTACTTCTGAAAGATCTCGGTGGGTCAACATGTGTCTCTTTAGACTTCCTTTACGTTTCGTTGTAAACGGACAGCTATCACACCTATACACTGTTACTTCTGAGAGTTCTAGATGGGTCAACATGTGTTGATTTAATTTCCTCTTTTCTTTCGTTACATACGAACAGCTTTTGCATCTGTATACTTTTACTTCAGAAAGTTCTCTATGGGTCAACATGTGCGTTTTTAAATCTGTCTTTCGTTTTGTTACATATACACAGCTTTCACATGTATATACTGTTACTTCTGAAAATTCTTGATGAGTCAACATGTGCGACTTTAAATTACGCTTTCGCTTCGTTACATAGGAACAGATTTTACATTTGTACACTGTTACTTCTGAAAGTTCTCGATGGGTCAATAGGTGTATTTTTAGAGATGCTTTACATTTGGTTATGGTTGGACAACTTCGACATTTGTACTTTGTGAATCCTGATGTGTTTTGATAGTTATGAGCTGGTTTTATCTCAATTGATTGTGATGAGGTTGGAGCATCTTGTAAACTGAAAATATTCATATCTATTACCACTTTGCAATGTCATTAGTTTCTACTGAGGAAAATACAAATATACAATTTTGTTTGCATATAAGCGACAGCCCTCGAAACTACTAGCCCAATTTTAGTGAAATAGATTTTATTAACTATATGGTAATTTGAGAGAGCATCATAGGCTAATATCTAACTACATCAAGTATGGTCTGAGTGTGACAGTTCAACTGATACAAATATTGAGGAGGGCTGTTCAATTTTATTTCTTTTTATTTGGTACTTACCAAGTAGTCAGAGATCAAGAGCCTCTAAATCGACATACTGTATATGACTCGTGAACGTAAAAAACTGAGTATACAATTTGATGTAAAACATCATGCTGGATTCGAATTTTGAGTTCGCCCATCAATTTGAAATTTCGAAATCAGTTAAATCTTTGATTTTTTGAAAATGTGAAAATTCTAAAATATTTCGCAGTTACACAGCTCAACAATAAATTCTATTCAGGATAATTTTTACATGTTTTAAATGAAAGAATGTACGGTTTTATGAGGAAACAAATCTATATACTGATCTGCCCATTTTAAAGTTTTAAATTTTAAAGTTAACATGATTATGTGTATTATGTTAATTGTTTATAATTTATGTTATATTTCATCTCATTAATTGTAGTCTATTGTATTTTATTGTAAGATATAGCATCCTTTCTTGCCAATAAAGATTACTTACTTACTATGGCCAAATTGATGGGCTGACATATGCCAGAAATTTCTTGCTGTGATTTATGTTCGAAGAATTAATTCATGTAAATATGAGTTTCCAAAAAAGCCACCTAGTTCCCGGCCTAGAAAATTACTATCACAACTTAATTTGGTTCCTAATTATAACTAGATGGTCATGTAAACTGCAAACTTTATATATTTTTCTGTCTCGATTAAAATAGAAAAACAAATAATATGAGAAGGCTGGATGTATTTAATTCTAAATAAAATAGCTTAAAAGTTCATTTATTATTATTACCTGTTGAAATCTTGATCATCTTTAATTTCAATTTCTTCTTCTACTAGAAATTTTTGTTCCTCCATTTCAACATCTCTCTCTTCATGGAAACTTTGTTCCAATTTAAATGTACCATCTTCTTTCCTAATTTTCGTCTCATCGGCATTTTCTATTTCTTCACAAAATTGTTCTTCTACCTTAATTCTATCAATCAAGGTATCACCTACCTCACTTTTTATTTCATCTTTTATTGTAGACTGTAATAAACTACTTAATTCTATTTGACCTTCACTATTTATATCTAGATTGTTACGATACTTCCTAATTTTGTCTTCTGTAAGAAAACACGTAGTCACAAAACTAAGGTAATGTTCTAGAGAGCTACGGCAGGAGGGACAGATTACAGGTTTCTTGATGGCGCTTAAATCCTGTAAATCAAAAAACAGATATTGAAAATTAAATCATACATGAAAAAAGTGACGACTGTTTAGAGGGAAACAGGCATATCTGGATAAGCATGGGTAAATTACCACCAATAGGAAGATCTACTAAAAAAATATATCAGTGTGTAGGTAAGGCTGAGTAAACGATGTATCTCATTTTCGTTTGCCATTGTACAGTTGTTCTGGAGATGTTTCAACGGAACTTAAGAAAGGAAAACTTAGCAAGATGAAACAAAAACCATACAAAACCCAACATTCTAGAGAATATACCACATATTTATTATGTATGTCCCTAATAAGTTGTAATCGTAATAAGCACAAAAATATTAAATCCGACCAAAGAACTTATCCTGCTCTTTGATCGAAAGAGTGACCACAATCTAACAATAATTTTAAATGGTCCCGGATCTATTCTGTTATCACCGAATGTTTCTTGCTAAGTAAAACAGTGTTAATGTAATTATCAAACTATTACAATAGTAACTCAATAAATATGTAATTTATTTCATTACTAGTGTTACGGCTTCGCATAGCTTCACTAAAATCATTGCCCAGCACAAGTATATCACACGTTAATGGTTCATGCACGAAACCATGCTCAAGATATTCTCTATATAATGGGGAAATAATTGTGGAAACTTCATCAAGATCTGTCAAGTGGTTGTGGAGCTTAACTCGACCGAATTGACAGGCAAACCGACGTACAGCCTAAGTTTTATTGTACACTGTGCTTGTGTGCTTTATTCTTGCTCAGCGCATCAGCAGTCAGTTTTGTTGGTTCATTCCACACGGAACAGATTTTAGTTATAGTTTTTATATATATAGATGCCCAGTGGAGACATTAAAAACGCCACTAAACATGCCTACCCTGGCCCAGATTTGAACCCAAGACTTTGTGGCCGCAAAGAAATGTAACATATTTTGATACCTAAATATTAAATCATGTTATTCCGGTGCGAACGGCAGCCGATTTTTGTTGGAGAGCATAGGGCCGTGGGTTAGGATTGTGTGGACACTCAAAGGGCGCCACCGGCTGTATGTTACGTATAAGATTTAAATAATTTTGCCAGCCAGGAAAAAAATTAAGTTACTAGCAACCATGCGATGGAATTCTCAAAATATCTCTATGATATCAAAACTCTTATATTACTCTCTCAAATTTCAAAATTTAAACAAATATCAGGAGTACCAGTACAAATAATGAGAACATGTAGACATTAGACATTTATTACAACACACGTGAGATGTACAACAGTAAAAAAGAATAAATAAAAAACTTCAAACCTAATCTAATCGTGGTTTACACGCATTAAAGAAATTTTATACAGTAGATCAAAATGCTTGATTTGAATTCAAACTTAGATCTCTGACTGAGATTCTCTTGCAACTACGAGTTATCCAATATGCAAATATGTGACAATAGTAGGTAAATTAACATCTCACGGTACCATGGGTGTTTTACAGTAACACTCTTAAATGTATCATCATTCTACACATAAACTTAGAGCTTGATTTATAGTTGCAAGATTGTGGTATGATTTACTTCAACATACGAACAGAAACTTTTCTAGATGTTCTCGACGTTGGCTGCAACTGCAACTCCGTGTCGCTCCCAAAATTCGGCCCAAATCTCTTGGAGACTGCTGCGAACAACTCTCCAACCAAAACTTCTCTAGATGTCAGCAGGACCCACATAAAACCAAATATATGAGTAATAGACTTCCTCCTAGTACTCCTCTAAATACTGGGCCCCCTTACATAACCAAAATGACAGCACCAAAATTATGCTTATCCCAATTGTAAGCCTCTCCAAAACATATGCCTATACCAAGTACAAGCCTCTCCAAACATAACTTATTTTCAAAGGGCCAGTCCCTCCAAACACTCTGTAATAATTACAATAAATAAGAACTAAATAAGATACCAAACTAAGTAAAATAAGAGCTCACCTCATATAGAGAGTATTACATAACCTCACGAGACACGTGGCGATCAGATTACGACAAGCAACAGAATTTCTTCCTGGAATTTACAAAATGCTTTTGGCAGGATAGTAAAGAAACACTGGGTACATCAAATCAAATCCCTTTTCAGTGTAAGTGATGTAAAACCCAGATTCTTCAATACAAAGCCGGGACCGCCGCCTTTCAGCTATCTCGTCGCTGTAGAAAAACGAAACCCCCAGCCGGAAATCTCAACAGTTCTCAGTGTTGCTAACTTGAGCATCTAGAGAACTCTTTCTCTAGCCAATAAAAATGGGCCAACAAAGGACTTTGCAATTAAAAGACTGAATTACACGATTATGTAATATTTCCACTACAAGAATATGTGAGTAACACCTCCAACTCAAAATTATACTTAAAGGAAACCGTTTACTTTCTGGATAATAAGTATAGATATAAGTATACACGATGAAAAAAATGTGGAGCATGCAAATGAAGTACAATTGGATATCATTTAGAAATTTTTATAAATGTTATCTAGACAAAATAACTCAGGTAAAGGTTATTATAATGGCAAAGGGATACAATGTTTTTAAAGTGTTAGTATATACAGTGACAATGAACACAACTAGGTCGAGTGTTAGTCTTGCGACATGAGGATGGAATTAATTATTTATTAAATGTTGTTAATATTAATAATAATTTTTTTTTCAGTCAAAACTTGGTAGAGTGATATTCTTATGGCTTGGGAATCGTATTAATTTATTCTATTTATAATAACTATCATTATTATGAATAAACACTTTTTCAATGTAAAATAATATTAGTGTTTGGGAATTTGGGTAAGACTGACAAAGTCAATTATTTACCATTTGCGAGTCTAAAATCAATAGTTTCTAAATTATAAAATACACAAAAATCATAAAAAACTTATTGTCAACTCATTTCCTGTCCAGAACATTCGAATATTTTTCACTACCATGATATCGAAATGTGATTTCAAGATTCCAAAACCAAGGAGACCTGTTACATTAACAGCCAGATTTACAATCGCTGGTTAACTTCCAGTCAGAGTTAACTTTCAGGTTATTATAGAAATTGGGTTTTACAATAGCTGGTCATTTTCAATGTTGTAGTTATCTAGTAGTTATCTTTACTAGCAGATGACGTGTGGGTTAACTAGAAGTTGGCAGTTTACTGGCAATTTATAACCTATAAAATAACCTAACCTAACCTATATAACAACTGTCACAAAATAATGTTTTGATATTTCGTTTAGAAATGGATATGTACGAAGTAAATGCATATAGCAGTGAAGAAGAGCCAAGGTAATCCAGTACAGACCTAACTTTTGCGAAAAATACGATGGAAGAGATTTTTTAAATAGATCGAGACTAAATACTACCTACTTAATAATAGACCACTAACTCATAAACTCATGAATTGCTTCTGACATTTATATTTGATAGCAGGTGACGTGACTGACAAAAATTCATACATTTTATGTATATTACCCATTTTTCCAGTACCAACATTATAAATTTATTCATAACCTCTCATTTACAAATCATCACTCAACTTTATATTGAAAAACACAAGTGTCGGTAAAGCTGTAGTTAACCTGCAAGTAAGAGTCAACTAACATGAAAGTTAACATGCGATTGTAAAACCGCCGTTAGGAGTATATTTTCAGATATAGATATTTTAATAAAGTAGAATCTAAGACAGAGAAAAAAAATTGCATTTGTTTTTCAATATAATATACAATTAAAATATATTTATATAGTAATGATAGCTGCATCTTTGCTCTTTTTTTTTCTTTCTTTATTACGATCTGATTAGTAAGTTTGATTTTTATTTTACGCAAGAAGCATAGTACAGTTGAGGACAGTGAATATGGGGCACCAAAATTTGTATAATGTAAAGTGGGCTTTTATTTACTTAACCTCCAAAAAGCCATGGACGGTCCTAAATAATTTAATTTAGATTCTGATAAAACTTAATTTTAATTTCAATATTAGTAAGCTATCAGTCTTCAAATATAGAGAATATTTACATGTCGGTGTTTGAAAGCAATATTATTTTATGTTCCACCCACAGTGGCTTTGATAACTATTTAACCTTTCAGTGGTCGCGCACGGTGTAGGAGACCGGCGCAACGGTTAATTTGTAATTTATTTATTTATATATTTCCTTAGAGGTTAGTGTAAACCTTCATTTGGTTAAAGCTTGAATAAGTCGGTAGGTACAATAATCACTATACAAAAAAAAGAAAGAGAAATTTTTGAGACATCAAATTTTGATAGTAATTTTAAGCTGTAAGTATTTTGGCATTATTATTATGTAGGGATCTGTATGGACGTGGAGGCGGGAAAGATTATTCAACAACATTTGTCCAGAAACAAAATTATTTCTTTCATTGTTGCTGTATGTATGAACATTTTAAAAACACTTTCTCCTGTAAATTTATCGGCTCGATTTTTTACAATCAACTCTTGTACTAGAAATATTTTAGGTTTATTTTTCTGACAAAAAAACTGTAACATAATTTTGAAGGAAAAATATAGGTAACAACGTTTTAGTTTCTCATGGCCAACAACAATGATGGCCAACTGGCAAAACCTAATCGATGCCACTGCCACTTGATTCGCCAAACAAAGATTCGCATCTAACCATGCAAAATCTCATCCTATAATCTTTGATACTAAGTAGCATTTTTAGACGCAGTTTTTTAACTTTTCCATACCTATTGTACAGCAGCATATTGAACAGTTTATTAACTATTTCCGTCATTAGATACAACTTATTCGGAACAATTATTCAACGTATTTTCGAAATATACAGTGCAGTGCCTGTTGCATTATCTATAACTGTTCTCTTGTGCCCATGTATTTTTGGAATTAATTTTTTGAAACACATTATTTTCCAACTATTTTCATTTACCATCAATTAATTATTTTCCAGATATGTATAATAACACACGTAAGCACAAAATACTAACGGAAACTACGGGAACTTTCACTAGCCTTTTGCACCCCATCGAAAATAGCAAAGCTGAGAAATAATTTCATGATTGACAATGGAAAATCCAAACAATTTAAACATTATTCCAGGCGTCACAGCTTTTGTTTTGGAACCAACAAGAGCTTTGCAAAAAATTATTGGTGCGATATATAAAAATAAATACTTAGCAATTGAACAAATCTAAGAATGTAAAAAGCTGGAATGAGAAATACACAATAAAACAAATAAAATCCCCGAACACCAATACTTTAAAACCAAAATTGCCACAGATGCGGTTCACAATATGTGTTTCAGAAATTTAGATCATTCACATATACTTACTTATAATACTGCAGTCCAAATTCGAACAGTGATCCACGTTAAATTAGGTATTTATACAAAAAATTTCTACGTGGTGTCCTGTGGCATCAACGTTTCATGTATTTTGCATGCATGCACTGTTAATTCTATTCTTATGGCAGATATTGTTGTATATTATAAGAAGTGTTGCAAAAAACCTTATCAATCACTGATATGATTTTATACTGAAATAAAGACAGTCTAACTCCAGCTTTTCGTTTTATTAGCATAACATGGCGCAGTCGGAAATTATTTTAAAAGAAAAGCAACTAGTTTTGAAGTGTCAAAGTATAAGAAATTAAAATTTAGTAAAATTGATAAAGATGGGTGAATATAGGGGTGTAGAACCTATGAACTTTACCGGAAATTTAAGTGATAACTGGAAGTTATGGCGACAAAGGTTTGAGAATTATTTAGTGGCTTCTGAAATCGGCAAAAAGGACGAAAGTGTACAAGTTGCGCAATTAATTCACTATATAGGAGTAGAAGGTATTCGCATTTATAATACCTTCACGTTAAATGAAGATGATAAAAAGAAATTAGAAAAAGTGCTGAAGTGTTTTGAAAATCATTTCTTGCCGAAAAAAACTTATCGTATGAACGATTTAAATTTTTTACTCGTAGGCAAGCAGAAAATGAACCGATAGAACAATTTATTACCGACTTAAAAAATTTGGCTTTAACCTGTGAATTAAAAGACTCATTAATTAAAAATTTAATTATTTGTGGTTTGCAAAATGAAGAGTTACGATTAAAATTACTGGATGAAGATGACAAACACGATCTAGATAGTGCAATTCAAGTATGTATACGATATGAAAATACAAAGGAACAGTCAAACATAATCACACAAAATACAAGTTCGCTAACGACTACGGATATCCAAGCAATACGCCGGCAAGGGCAACTCGACAGAAGTCGCAAAAATAAACAAACTACTGCAGCAACGATGTATAGTAATCCGGTAGCAGGGCAGAGTCGTTTGCAGTCACATGGTAAGTCCCAGGTACAACGAGGAGGTGGGAGTCAACCCGCAAATACAGAATATGGTCGATCTCATCAAAGATACACTGGACAGCGTTTGAAAATGAACAACGGAGTGTGCTACAGATGCGGCAGAGCACATGGTAAAAATCAGTGTCCCGCTTATGGTAAAAAGTGTAATGTGTGCGGTTATTTTAACCATTTCTCTAAAGTATGTCAAAATAATAAAATTCATGTTGTAAATTTTGAAAATCATGATCAATTTACTGATGATAATAATTATGTATTTATAGGCTCTGTGGATAATTGCAATGTCAAAGACAACTCATGGTACATTTCAATGCTTTTAAACAACAAACAAGAATTTAATTTCAAATTAGATACTGGTGCAATGGCAAATATAATTCCGGTAAAAGTTTTAAAAGAATTAAATTTAGATGAACAACATCTAATGAAAACTGATCTAAAATTAAAATCTTACACAAATTATGAACTGCCTATTGTTGGAACTTGCTACTTAAATTGTCAATATAAAAATGAAATTTTTACATTAGAATTTTTTGTAGTTGAATTAAATTCTCTATGCATCTTGGGATTAGAAAGTTGCAAAAAACTAAATTTAATTAAAAGAATAGATATTGTTGATAATGTTAGAGAGGCTCATAACTATTATGACACAGTTGTTAAAAAAAATTTGAACTTGTTTACAGGTATAGGGTGTATGAAAAACAAATATCACATAGAATTAATTGAAAATGCTAAGCCTGTAGTTCACCCCTCTCGTAAGATACCGGTACCTTTGCTTAAACAATTTAAAAATACCCTCGTAGAAATGGAAAGAAATAAAATAATTAAAAAAGTCGACGAACCTACAGATTGGGTAAATTCTGTAGTAATAGTTCGAAAAAATAATGGATCACTGCGTATTTGCTTAGATCCTAGAGATTTAAATTCAGTGATAAAAAGAGAACACTTTCAGTTGCCTACAATTGATCAAATTACAAGTAAATTATCGGGTGCAAAATTTTTTAGTAAATTAGATGCCAATAGTGGCTTTTGGCAAATTTGTTTAGATGATGAAAGTGCAAAATTATGTACATTTGGAACCCCTTATGGTCGTTATTGTTTTTTGCGTTTGCCATATGGAATTAAATCAGCCCCTGAAGTATTTCATAAAAGATTTAAACAAATTTTTGATTTAGAGGGAGTTGAAATATATATTGATGATATTATTATTTGGGGTAGATCGCAGGCTGAGCATGATCAAAGGTTAAAAGAAGTATTTCATATTGCTAAGTTAAATAATATTACTTTTAATAAACAAAAATGCAAATTTGGCATGACTGAAATAACTTTTATGGGACATAAAATTACACAAAATGGTTTCTTTCCTGATGAAAATAAAATTTCAGCAATAAAGCATATGCCCATACCGAAAAATAAAAAAGAGGTACAAAGGTTTTTAGGAATGATAACATATGTTGGTCGCTTCATACCAAATTTGTCAAATTTAAATTCACCCCTTAGAGAGTTAACAAGAAATGATGTTGTGTTCGAGTGGACCGACAGACATATGGAGTCATTCAATAATTTAAAAAATATATTGACCAAGAAACCTGTATTACAGTACTATGATGTGAATAAACCAGTTGTAATTTCAGTAGATTCATCGAAAAATGGAGTTGGAGCAGTTTTACTGCAAAATAATTTACCCTGTGCATACGCGTCACGTGCTCTTACTGAAGTACAACAGCGGTACGCACAGATTGAAAAAGAATTAAATGCAATTGTTTATGGATGTGAAATTTTTTTGTATGGCCGTGAATTTGTTGTGGAAACAGACCATAAGCCCCTGATATCAATTTTTAAAAAACCTTTAATTACATGTCCCGCACGTTTACAAAGAATGTTGTTACAGTTGCAGAAATATGATTTAAAAGTAATATACAAACCAGGTAAAGATCTATTTATTGCAGATGCTTTGTCAAGAGCTTTTTTAAGAAATCAAAAAACAGAAAACGTTTTTGATACAAATATGGAAGTTTGTATAATAGATATGCCATACAAAATGACAGACAAAAAATGCAATGAATTAATTAAAGCTACATCAGAAGATAAAGTATTACAATTGTTACATAAATATATAAAACAAGGTTGGCCTAAAAGTATAAACAAAGTACCTGTTGAAATAAAAAATTATTTTAGATGGAGAAATGAACTAATTGAAACTAACGGTTTGTTGTTTAAAGGTCAACAATTAATTATTCCTAGTAATATGAGACGAGACATAATAAATAAGATTCATTATCGCCATTTTGGCATAGTTAAATGTAAAAATCGGGCCAATGATGCATTTTATTGGCCGGGTATGTGTAAACAGATAGAGGATGTTATTTTAAATTGCAGAATCTGTTTAAAACATCAAGTTTCACAACAGAAACAACCCTTAGTTCCACATGAGATACCAACAATCCCCTGGTACAAAATAGGGTGTGATATTTTGTATTTAGGCACTACTATGTACTTATTAGTTATAGACTATTATAGTAAATGGATAGAATTAATTTTGTTGGGAAATCATGCCCATTCAGACACTGTGATTAACCATTTAAAATCTATGTTTGCTAGGTTTGGTATACATGTAGTATTAATATCCGATGGTGGCCCTCAATTCAGCTCATTTAATTTTAATAACTTTGCCAAAGAATGGGGATTTTCACATATTAAATCTAGCCCCCGATATCCCCAATCAAACGGGATGGTAGAGCGGGCTAAACAAACTATTAAAAAAATGTTAAATAAAGCTCTGGAGGATAAAAAAGATTTACATTTAGTTTTATTATTGTATAGAAATACACCAATTGAGAATAATATATCACCATCTCAAATACTTATGTCTAGAAAGCTTAGAGATATATTGCCATCAACCGAAAATAATCTGAAACCGAAACCTATTGACTGTACAAAATACAATAAAAATATTCAGTTGAAGCAACGAAAACAACAAATTTATTATAACAAAAATTGTAAAAAATTAAAACCATTAAAAATTAATCAACACGTTCGGTTCCAGAATACTTTGGGTTCAAAATGGTCTTTTGGTAAAATTGTAAATAAAAAGCGAGATCGCTCTTATGAAATTGAAAAAAAAGATGGTTCTTGTATAACTAGAAATAGACGATTTATCGAAATTGTACCAAATCATACTAATAATCTGGAAAGTAATTCACCATCAAAAGAAAATAGTGTCAAACAATCTGACGTAGATATAAAAAATACTGACTTTGACTCAAATTCAACTTTAGATTTAAGTACAGGTGACAGTATTTATAATATTCCGGAATGTACTAGATCTGGTAGAGTAGTTAAAAAGGTGGAAAGATTAGAATATAATTAGTTTTTTAGGTAGGTAGTAGTTTTATGTATGTAGTTATTTTAAAAGAAAAAATGTATTTTCAACGAATCGATTATTCAGTTTATATTTTAATGTTTGATTTATATTTTATTATAATTAATTGTAAACAGAATGGTTTATAGTTATAAAAAGGGGAAGATGTTGTATATTATAAGAAGTGTTGCAAAAAACCTTATCAATCACTGATATGATTTTATACTGAAATAAAGACAGTCTAACTCCAGCTTTTGTTTTATTAACATAACAGATATCTCTACCAAAAAATGTTTGACAAATAGTAATAGTAGTACAACTGCTTCATTGGCTACTCTGCAGAAACATGTACTGGAATATACATAGGTAAAACCACAAATGACATATCGAAAATGCATGCATACAAAAATGATTTTCGATAGGGCTGAAGGACTGCGGTCAATGGACTTTTGTTAATCAATAAATCACGTTTATTATTATAATTATTTTGCATCCCATTATGCTGCAAATGGCTCCCATTTTATACATAGGAACCGGAACACCTACTAAAAATGTTTGCAAAAATAATTCTTACATTTTTCTTGAAATCGTTCACTCACTAACCCATTTCCTTCTTTAGCATTATATAACCAAAATTAATATATAATGTTTAACGTGATAAATAGTGATACATACCAATTCTGGAAGATATTGTTTGATCATTTTCGTGAACGTAAGATCTCCCTCTCCAGCATTAACGCATATAGAAAAACTATTTTTTACTGGACCCATACACAATCCACATATGTCTTGATCTTCCGAAATTCCAGGACTATTTTCATATTTTCTAAGATAGACCTCTTTTAGATCTAGTTTTACACCATCCTTGTCGTTAACAAATGGAACTATATAATCATGCGCATAGAAGCACGCTGCTTTAAAATCAAAACATTTTGTAAGCATTTCTGTACAGTTTATACAGATCACGGGCTCTCGTATTGCAGTTATAAAATTCTAAAACAAAATTCGTCTGAAACATCAAACGGCCAAGACGTGTAATAACTATTAAACTGAACTAAATTTATTCATATTATGTAATATGTAAACTTCCGTTTTCATACAACTGGGCGTTATTTTCGACTTACCATTTTCGGTAGAACTATATCCAAGACACTTTTCATATCGTCTCCTATAACCCTACATTCATGACATATTTTTAAACAAATTCCACATGTTTTTTCTTCCGTCCGCATTTTCTATAACGAAACAGAACTTGCACAACAAAAAATTTACCACAAAACAATAAAAAGTAGAGAATTAACTAGTTATCACAGTCAACTTTTCGAAGTTTGTGATAGAGTAAAGAGTAATAGGTCATTAGGGATAGAGATTCTGCACTTTGATTCTGGCACAGAATAGTCTTACTATTCTTCTTCTGGTACAGAAACTCCAAGCAGGATAAATAATAAAATCTATTTGTTAGACAAAGTTGACGAAGTTTTTCTGAGGTTAGATCACTGCGGACTTGCACCATTCAGCATCATTGAACTCTATATAAGAGAAAAAAGTAGCGGAATCAATGGTGTTATGACCTACTTTAAATTCTTTATTATTTTTTTTTCACAAGAGCGTATGTCAAAGGCAGTTATTTTTTTCGAATTTTTTGACACATTATTATTCTTATTATCTTTTCCGTCAACTTTCATCAATTTAACTTTTTTCGTATCTCTTCAAATAAAGAAGCCATAACCATTAGTGGTTATAATCTTTGTTTGAAAATAGGACAACCTAATAATAATACATGTATTTGACACATTCCACGTAATATAATAATTTATAATGACATTCTTACATTTAAAAGCACTAACAGAATAAATATGAATAAAGGAAATAAACAAATAGTACTTTGCAAATTATATAATACTTAAGACACTATATTCTATTAATGCCTTATATAGTACCATTAGATCATTGTTATTTAATATATCTTTGATAACAGTCAATATAAATACCTAAATATTTTATATTATTTGTGCGTTCTATCTTATATATATTTTCGCCTAGTATTATGTTTAGGACGCTGTCAGATATGGAGTTCTTATATATTGCGAAAGGTATAAACTTAGTTTTTATTACATTTATTGTTAACAATTTAAAATTGAACCATATTCTATAATTTTTGACAAATCGCTTTCAGCTTTACTCTTTAAATTTGTCCATTGTGTCTTGTAACGTGTGGAATGCGCAATAGCATCCTTCGTTACATTTTCTAACATTTATTAGAAAAAAACATTTTATTCTCCTATGCTCTGGTACTATAACGAACTAGTAAGAGGCAGATTTGAAATTGTCAGTAGCTTATGCTTACGCATCAGTATTTTAAGCAGCGCACGCTCGATAATATTCAAATTAAATTAAATAAATAAATCGAACTGACTGAAAAATGAAGTTGAGTCGAGTATTTATAATAAAGTCGGATAGTCACATGAAACGTAGAACTATCAGTAACAATATAGATCCTTTACTAAATTTAGTATTTAATTAATAAAAGAGAACTACTTTTTGGGTGGAGCCACGTGACTGCCAGTCCGGGATATATCGAACACAATACGCCACGCTAGACTAAATTCCCTCTCTTTCACTCGAGCCGTCCTTTGAGATGGACGTAATTGAAATTTGGTTAGACCCTAAAGGGGATATTAATATGAAGGAACCTTATAGACGTATAAGGTTTTTTTTTCTATAACATAACAAATTTCCTTTTCACGTCGAAGTGATCTCATTGTTACATTTTTGCTTCATGAAAAATTACCTATGTTCATCTTTTCTCAATAATTAGTAATTAAACTCTACAATACTACTTTTCTCTTTATTACGAAATCTTTTGACACAACTCATATTCCAGACATTCCACCAAGTAAAACGAAACTTTCTGGACGAAGAAATTTACTTAATTTTGTCTTGGTGACAAATGATGTATGAGCATGTTCTTTATGATTTCATAACCTCAAAATGGAATTAAGGCGACCACGTTAGAATCATTCCAATTGAGAAAATGGAGGTCCTCTGACATCGAACCACCTACACAATTTTTAAATCTATAATCATCGGAGAACAGGGGCGTATTTAGGAATTTCTTCCATCAGGATTTTTAAAACAAAAGATAAGTACTTTTGATTATTACCTCATATAAAAGGGATTATTTTTACTTATAGTAGTTCTTGCTTAATGAAAGCAATGTACCTAGTTTGGTTCATAAAGCCAAGTATCTTAAGTTGTAAATCTTAGATTCAAGCGTCTTTTGTAAGATTTTGTTTTTTTAATTCGTTGTAATATATTTTAATTCACAGTTACCTTTATCTTGATTCGTTGTTGAAATTTTTCATCGTAGTATTGTATATGCACTTTTGTTTGGTTATATATGGTAATAGTCGTGGTGCATTTTGTGTAACGAGTGTATATAGAGTTGATGTGGTAAAGCCATGGAGCATTTCGTTGTACCTAATATATGTTTTATGAGTAAGTAAGTAAGTAAGTACTTTATTGATGCTTTCATGCCTAATGAATATCACAAACATTAAAGTGGAACTTTAAAATAAAAACTTACAAATTAATTAAAATTAAAATATTACAAATAAAACTTAAAGTAATAGTAATTAAAATCTAAGACAGATCAGAAATATCACAGTCTAGAAATTCAGTGAAATTATAAGGCCTTGGAGATTAAAATTTTTTTGATCCTCTGCTTAAAATGCTGTAAAGGCAAGTCCTTATTTTTTTGTGGCAATTTATTAAAAAAATTTATGGCCCAGTAGTTTGGCCCATTTTGGCACCTCTTGAAACGGCAATACTTAACAATTAGATTAGATTTATTTCTCGTGCAATGATTATGTACAGAATCATATCGTCGCCTATATCACGTATGGGCGTATCTGAATTTTGCATATTTTACAGGAGAAAGCAAAAACAAAAATGTGTGACATTGAAACGGCCCTATCATTTCTGTTTCACAGTATTCTAAAATGAGATCTTAGAGTTGAAACCCAGAGAATATGTACTTTATGCTCATTTAACAATAGTTAATGTACCTATCATACTTTTTTTTTTAGAGGACTAAATTTGCAGATACGCCTTTACGTGAAAATATATGTATTTCGCTCGTAAGAGGGGTCTATGATAGAGACGATAAATAACCATTAAAAAATGGTGAAAGTTAGTGTAATTTTTTTTATTTAATAGCTTTTTACGCAACTAGTGTACTTTACTTTTGAATTATTCCATTAATGTTCTAACAAAAAAGAATACTGCTATAAGTAAAAATGTAACATTTTGTAATGCTGACTGTAATGTTTGCAAAGAAAAGAATAACGATGAATTCACTGTTGGCCATGAGGCAAAGATCTAAAAAATTCTTTACACAGAGTGAAAACAAATCTTCATATTTTCATTTAGGTATTTTTGGTGTCATTATTTAAACCATGAAGTTGCATATTGGATATGCTACTTTCTAAACGTTTCAGAGCAATGTAGTCGTATTCTTTATCAAGACGGCTTTTTCAAAAAATATTATCTTTGTGCAGCTTTTGGTCACAATTACTTCCATCATATCTGGCTACATTAAATTGCCTCGATCAGTTTCTCTAATTGTCAAGGTACTAAGTTGCTTTGAAAGTCTTGAAATCTTTGAAGTCATTATAATTCATTGGCATAACTCTATAGGGCTGTTTCCGTCACACTAATCAAATTATAGGGTGAAGCTGGGCAGGAATACATATGTCCCCTGCAGAAGAAATTGCACTATGAGCAGAATCACCCATCGAAATATCATAAAGATATTTTTTCTAATGAGAAAGAATAGAGCAACTCTCGTTACAGGTTGCGACCTCGGAAGAACCACGCTTACTTATGGGCTCATTCCAGGCAAAGCAGAAATCTTCTTTATTAGCAATATCGTAAATTGTTAAGTTGAAGTATAATAACAATCGGCTTTTATAAAAAAAATGGGCTTTCATTTGAAATAGGCTGATATAAAACTTACTGCACATCAACTATTCCATATAACATGCTTTTATCTTTTTGGGCCTCTTCTTTACATTTAGATTTAATTTTCCTGACAGCGATTTTTTCTGCAATATGAGCATTGTCTTCCAAAAGTTACACATAGTGAACATTGATCCCCCTTGGGTGACAGGAAAGATAAGTTTTTGAACAGACTTATCTGTTTTACGCCTTTACGTGAGAAACCATATACAGCCGTATGCACCGATTTTGTGTTTAAACGCGTTTAAATAATCGCGATTAGAAAGTTAGATTTTATTTCTTATGCACCGTTGCTACAAATTTGTGGATTAGTTAATCCGGTCAGCGATCTGACAACGTCGATAAATCTAGGGAGATTTGTAGTTTTAGTAGAAAAGTTATGTGGTGTTAGTGCAGTAACAAAAACAATAAAAACATCAATGTTTTATTTAATTTTTGATAGGTTACGTTTTTAGCGTGGTTGTTAGCATAATCTTTGCTTTTTAATATTAATTAATAATTAATTATTTTTCAAATATGGAACAAAAAAAAGATCGCCAAATTTTACTGGGGAAGAAAAATATAATGTACTACATTTGGTAGCAAACAAATATGCCTCAGTTTTAGAGGATAAAAAGACGAATCGGGCTGCCATTGCAGACAGAAAGAAGTCGTGAACACGATAAACACGAATTCAATGCTTCATACTTCATCTAGCAGTGATGATGTTTTTCGTTATTGGGAAACCTTAAAAGGGTTTTATGAATACAAAAAAAGTACGTAAGCTAAAAGCAAAAGATACCTAAAAAAGATAAATCATCCATATGGAAGTAATCAACTCTTTCATAGCGACGTCTAGGAAAACCGTAATTAATTATATTTAATATGTCTAGATCGCCATCTATAAAAATTTCATTTTCTATTTCCATCTCTGGATTTTCGTAATTTTAAGTAAACAACATAGAGTAAACAAAAACTAAATAGTAATAAGCCGGAATTTTGAGGTTATATTTGCACTGAAAGAAACCGACCAAATAGAATGTTTTGCTAAGATGATCTGCATTATCATAAGTATTTTTTTTGTTAAGACTACATTATCATTATCTAACCATAAGAAAAACTGTTTTGCTAATGAGATTTTGCAACGGTAAATCTTTGACTATTTGTCCCAATAGCAGCACTTACTTAAACTAGGTAAAATATTGTTATAAGTTTTCTTTTTATTAGGCGTAACTAAATAATTTCTTACGATAAATAAGTGCCTTAAGTTAAAGTTAACTATTTAATGGTTAAAACTCAAATAGACCTATGGTTGGTAAGTCACCTGTTAACTGTAAAGACGGGCTTACTAATCGTAAAATCTTATTTATTTTTGCACGTGGCGCAAGCGCAATTGAGTTTTTATCATAGCACGCCATTTCATCCATGCAGCGACGCATGCAGTAACTAGTTAGCAATTCGACATTCGACGAGACAGTTGTAGGAAAGGTTTTATGCAAAGAATTTTTATAAAAAAACTTGTGATTTATGTTATTGTACATTAGTTGCTTTCGTTCAGCAGAGTGATTCAAAATCATAATAAACAGGATTTCAATGAACAGTAATCATATGATGCAAAATTGCATGGTATAGGGACAGAGACAACACATGAAACAGGTAGGTGCCTTATCATTACGAATCACTCTGCTGAACGAAAGCAGCTATTATATAGTAAACTGTGATTGTGTCTTCTTACAAGTCAAATTCCCCATTTTTAATAGGCACCCTGAATTGTTTATTAGTCGTTTGTTTCCTTAAATGAATCATTTATTTTAATTTTACCAACAATAATTCTTCGTCTGAGTCAACATAGAAATGTATTAAAGACGTGTTTTAATATGAAGTGTGAAGTCTAAAAAATATAAAATTAAAACATTGAATTTACAAGTAAACACGTACTTGCAAAATGACATTACTAGGTCAAGAGAGATTATTTGTTGCCATTATAATGTAAGCTGCATAGTGGTTAAAAAGTCACCTATTAGCAGCAGGAAAGTTCTTTTCCGGTTACAAGGTAGTAATGGTGTAAGGAATAGGAACTTACTAACTATAACAAAAAACTTATTAAGATTAAAATAGTTGGTGACTCCTGATAGCAAAGCTATCAACCTACAGTAACAAATAAATAATAAGAAAAACTTTTATTAACGGTAAATAAGTGCATCTTAGCAAGATCGTTTTTGTTGCGGTTACATCAGAGCAGTCTTGCTGGAGCCTATTTAATGCAGATATTTATTAGGGGTTAGTCAATTTCTCTTTATGGATAATAGAAATTTCTTTCAGTGTGCAATATGCATGCACGAAAATCAGGATTAAATAATTAAACGCCCAAAATTGTAGGTTTAACTTTACACTGGATTAAGCATGTTATAAGTGACGGTGCATAAGAAAATTTCGAGTTAAACCGAGTTAACCTGTTAATCTCGTTTAAGTATGTACGGTGCATACGGCTGATAGAGACTTTGGCAGATACGCCCTCAATTATTATATCGTTTTTGACGAAACTATAAGATATACAGTTAAGCCACTTCGTGAGATGAAAAGTGCACCCATGGAAAGCCTAGAACCGGCGTAACTCAATTTTGCATTTTTTGTTAGTTACGCCCATACGTGATAAGGGAGACGATATGTATCATAAGAGTTTCTTTTAATGTATAATAAGTTTTCTAAAATATATATAGAAGGAAAAGTTAAAATTTCATGATTTATGAATGAGTTCTTGCAGTCATCTCTATACTTGAGAGCATCCAGAATCCTTATTGTTTTCTTTGCAGGTTGAAAACTCTGTGACAATCTGAGCATGTCCCCAAGCGAGAACAGCATATGAAATATTCGGATGACAGGGTGCAAAGTAAGCAGTTCTTAGTTCTGAGTATTGAGATTCCATTACGAGACATTTTTTGTAATATAGTTATTTTGTCTCGTAAAATTCTTAAGTTTACCTCGAAATTATTTTGTAATATATCTTGTGTCGCCATTTTAGTATATCTAATGGTGTAAATTTCGTGTTGCATTTTAGTATAGCTAATGCTGTAAATATTTTGTTTATTGGATCATTTGCGAGATACCTTTGTAATATATTTCAGTTTAAATCTCGTAAGTGCTCACATTTTATTGTAATATATGATTTTTGGTATTGAGGTAAAGTTGCAAGATGTATCTTTTGTAATATATTTTTTTGTGTTGTAAACACCTCAAATTTACCTTGCTGTTGAGCAAATTGTAATATAGTATATTTTGTAATATAGTTTATCTTGTACATATTTCTGTTTGATATTTTGCTATGCAGTATAGCTGATGCTGTGTTAGCTCATTCTTTTGTTGTAATATAATACTTTGTAATATACTTAGACTAGGAAAGATAGATGGTGAGGACTCGTAACAGCGCATAATCGCCACGCTAACAAGTTGTGCCTAAGACGCCATTGCGGTGGTGGCACACAAACGGTAGAGAGCAAAATGAAATTTTCCAATAGAAGTGATTTATAAGTGATTTAGTGCTAATTTATGTAATGTACCTACATGATGGTATCATTTTCTATAAACTACTGTAAAAATCACAGCGGGAAAAAATTGAAATGAGTGACACTTTGCAGGTTAAAGTATATGCAGTTTTCACTTTACCTAGTTAAATTAACTGTAGGCCTATTATTTACTTAATTATATCCGTGTGCATGCAATGATAATGAGAAGCATAATATATCATTTTCTGGTATGCAATTTGCACGTTATTTGATTGAAATTTTCATTCATCTTTTCTTCATTGAATATAGAACAGCGCATCCGAAATGACACTTTTTCCATGGGCGTAGATATATCGATTATGGTGTTACATTATATAGAATGTAGAATAAATTCTGGTATGTAAGATATGAGTAAATATATTTATGGTAGTGAATATTAATTGTATTATTATGAAGCTGTTTTTGGAAAAATACCAGTTTTGTATCGTTTTATTCCTTTGATGTGATAAACTTGACACCTACATATTGTACATATGTTCCGCCACTTTCGCTTGCTCTCTGGTGGCAGGTGGCTTCACCATTGGCAGTAGCGTTACGACTCCTTACAATATATATCTTTCCTACTCTAAGGTAATATAGTACTATTGTATATATGTAACATTTGTCTTTTGTTTATCTTTATCTTTATTTTTCCTTGATTATACTCAGTAATCATGGCGCCCAAGCCTTGAACTCACTGCCCTTTTGCTCTCCGTGTGCTCTTTACTGTGCTAGCCAGGTTAAACCAGTGACGCTAACCACGTCGCTTGTAGAGTGGCCCACACTTTGAACAACTTGGGCAAACTAAAACTTAATTTTCTTAGCCACAGTCTGCTTCGTAATATATAACGGTGTCACCTGCGAAGCTAATAATATTGCCTTCACTTTTTAAAGAAAATAAATTTAGATATATTAGAAAAAGGATTGATCCAAGGACAGTTCCTTGTCGTACGCCATAATTAGCAGTCGCAAATCTACTACGTACACCCCACTGTTTCCTTTTAAACAGGGTGGACACTTAATAGGTCATAGAGCAGGGTTAGATTCTTTGGGCCAAAATATGATATAACCAAATATGCTTCAGAAAAATGTTGCTATGGAAAAAGATACACGGTGTCAAAATTTGTTCGTCTTTTTGCAATAACTCAACAGCCTCTTGACAGATCTTCGCCAAATTTGCTAGAGGAACTTTTTTTATTCCAAGAAACAATAATTTATGTATTAATTACATCATATTAGATCATAGTGGGCGCGCAGGACCTGTATCTGATGAGGAATTTTTTTCATATTTTGTATATTTATGACCAGAAAATCTGATGAGGACGTTATTTCCACGTATAAAAGGTACACTTGGTAGAACTTGATAACTCCAACCCTTTTCGAGGAAATTGCTGTTAAACATTTGAGTAATTTTTTGAAAGACAAATTCAAATTTAATGAAACAAAATGTATTTATTGAAAAAAGTACAAAACGTAAGGGAAAACAATATCTTAACAGCGTAAACTCTTTCTCACTTTCTTATGAACTAATGGAGGATTTTCATGGTATTGAGATAAATACATAAATCAGAAGATTGTGTAAAATAAGGATCTAAGCTTACTAGAAGACCAACAAAATAACATAAAAATTGAGTTAATGACATTAGTATTTATTGTATAAACTTTCCCCACATGTATAAACCCCATTGCTGCAACTTGGAGTAAATTTTCGATATGGTCTCTACGTACTTCTATGCATTTTCTAGCTCTCTTCATAAAAGATTTTCTTACATTAAAAAATACATTTTCCTGTCCTCTAATAAAATTGGCACCGTTTTGTATTTTGTCCCACAGTTCTTCTCTTGAATTGATAGCATTTGTATAGTCTAAGGACTTCTTCATATATCCCCACACATAATAATCCAATCAGGACTCCTTGGTGACCAAGCAAACTCACTTCCTCGACCGATCCATCTGTGTGGGAAAGTCTCATCAAGATAATTCTTGACTTCAATGGAGAAATGAGGTGGAGCTCCATCTTACATAAACCACATTCTGTTCTGTATAGCAGCAAGAGTATTTTGAAGAAAAAACAGATAAGACTGTCCATTTAAATTTGGAGGAAGGACAAATGGTCCCAATAACTGATCGCCGATAATACCACACCAACATTAATCTTAAATTCGCGGTGAAAATGCCTTTCTTTAACGAAACGAGGATTTTCTACTTCCCAGTAATGGGTATTTATCCAGTTAAAAACGCCTCGGCGAGTAAAAGTTGCTTCGTCAGTAAATAAAATGTTCTTAACTAAATTTCGATCCCTGTTGTGTTTATTTAGAACAAATTAACAAAATCGTAGCATTTGTGGAAGATCCCTTCGAAGCAAGTTTTGTATAGGAGTGAAGTGATATGGGTATAAGCATTCTTTGAAATGACTTGCGCTGACTTGAGGATATTCACTCACACGAACTGAAATTTCTAGTTCTTGATCTGGAATAATTCGTTTCGGTCGTCCTACATCAATCTTATGGCGAAATGAACCCATTTCTCCCAAACGACGAAAGAAATCTTTGAAAACCTTATGGTCTGGCTGTATTCTCTTTGGATATTGAAATGAATGCAGCACAATGATAGGTTAGATTGACTGATTGATTTGCCAGCGTAGGTGGGCATTGCTGCCGGTTCCGGGCATCCATGGAGGTTCGTTCCAACATGCAGTCTGGTCGTCCGTAGAACACGCCCAACGGATGGCCAAACCGTGTGCCGGAACCAAATCTCGGATGTTTTATATACCGACGAGTTGGACATTGGACATGCTTGTTGTCAGCAGCGAGAGCAGCATGATGCATGGGGTGGGAATATAGGGTGGGAAGTGTAGGTGTTTTTGAGATGCTTCTTTTAAGATTCCATTTAACCTCCAATGACACATGCTTTGCGTCATAATATATCTCTGTCTCTTTTGCTTATGGGTATTAAGCATTCCTTGTATGTCTAACTCTCCTCGAGTACCTACTACTCTTTTTAAATCTCCTGTTTGTATTGTTACCAATGAACAGCTTCACATCTATACAGTATGTCTCACGTTTCATGACTCCCATATCACAGCTCTCTTATTAACAATGCGATGTTTTGAAAATTTGAGTGGAAGGTACTTTCCCATCAGGAGATTGTATCACAGTGTACCTAATTTTCCAAACAAAGATATTAGGCAAAGTTTTAACTGTGAAACAATCTCATAATCTTATTTGTTGGTATCACAAACCGAATTTTAATAAGATAGTGTACTTGGTGTTCACGTAGTAGGAAAATAAAACTTCCCTTCTTAAAGAACCAATTATTACAGTCATCACTTTATGTTCAGATAGAGTCGGGTCAAGTTTAAAAAGACCGTTGTATGAATTAATATTGCACATACGTTTTCACTATCTCTTGCACACAAACTTAAAGCCATAGCCTAAAGACATTGTCAATGTATGTCTACCAAGATTCTTTCCCACTTCTTTTGAGACGGAAATATGAAATGCACACTGTGGAGTGAGAAACATAGTCATAAGCTCAGCGATTCTCAAACTGTGTGATTTGACGACGAATATTATTTATTTCCGTGAACTAACCACTCTAAATATGAAAAACGTCTTTATATGAAATATTTAAGTTATTTTTAGTGGTAAATAGTGGATATTCATCCGTTAAACGAACAATATCAAACCATTAAGTCTTACAATTTTCTATTACGTACATAGTCCACATCAGCAGAACAAAGTAGCTAGCCTAGCCCAATCGGTAAGATGCTTGATGCAATAAATATAAATGGGGTTGGTGCGGGATCGATCCCAACACTCATCTACTTTTTTTTTTTTATTTAAGCTCTATTAAAAGTTAATAATTTTCGTTCTATAATTTTTATTTTATTAAACTGCGCCTCGAGTTTTGTTAAAACTATATTTTCCCCAAAAATGTGTCTTTTTTTATTTTGTCAACTAGAATCTTTATTTATTACCGCTAAAAGAAAAATAATTTATTTTCGTTATTCTCATAGAGATTTCAGATTTTGTTTTGTTATATGAAATATTTTATTTTTACTGACATCGTTTCCCCTACTAATACTACGATCCTATCCTTTCCTGGCAAGAAAAGCCCAAACCTTCCCGTGTCTCTTGCTGGACTGTAGCAATATTAGTCTTTGATTTCTTTTTCTGATTACTCATTGTTATTCACTGAATTGGGCAATTCATTTTTTGTTATCAGTTTCATTTGTGCCCGAACCTATATACCTACAGTGTCCGTCGTAAAGTTGGCTACATATCGGAAAAATTTGTATTATTGAGATTTCTAAAAAATACTATATTGGGGGTTTGTTTCTTTTTTTACATGCAAATATCTTTATTCAACTAAAATACATACAGTTTTTGTCGAAACTAGTCAAATATTTGTGAAATAGACACAAGAGTTTATGATTTTTCATATAGTAATTAATGGTAGGGGTAAAATTTGCACTTTTTTATTTTCCTCATATCTGCTTCAAAATAGATTTTATTTTTTAGCGGAAATGTTTGGTTTAAATTTTGGACCAATAATTGGACAATATTAATCGCCAATATAATTTAATTAATTGAAAAATTTGTTATCATACACAATATGCCATAGAATTAGACGAAAATGGTTACTCTGGGGTTTTTGAAGTCGCTGATCACCAATCTGAAGTCCGATTTGGGGAATTCAAAATGGCGGACCGGAAATCGGGCCATTTTCCATAAGAAATGACAATGGATATCTTGGCCTTGAAAATATGTGCTAGGAGGTTTTCGAGGTTGCTGATCGATTACGAATCTGAGGTCTGACTTGGTAAATTCAAAATGGCGGACCGGAAGTAGAGTTCATTTATCAAGAAAAACTCGTATCTTTTTCGCTTTTGGACTGAAAATGAGTACTCGGGGGTTTCTGAGGTCTCTGATAACGAATCAAATGCCTAATTCACGTAATACAAAATGTCGGACCGGAATAACAATCTATTTCTCCTGAAAACTCGCATTATTTTCTTTTTTGGGCTGAACGTGGGGGGGGGGACTCGGAGATTCTCGTTATCGCTGATAACGAATCTGATGTCCAGTTAGGGAGAATTCAAAATGGCGGACCGGAAGTAGCATATTTTTCAGGAAATACTTTTTTATTTTTCATACTTTCAGCCCGAAAAAGTAAATAATACGAGGTTTTCCGAAGAGATTGACTGTTCCTCCCGTGTCCGCCATTTTGAATTTCGTAAATTGGACCTCTGATCCGTAATCAGCGACCTTAAAAACCTCTGAGTACTCATTTTCAGCCCAAGAACGAAAAAATATGAATTTTTCCTGATAAATTAACTCTACTTCCGGTCCGCCATTTTGAATTTACCAAATCAGGCTTCGCATTCGTAATCAGAGACCCCGAAAACTCCCGAGTTCAGATTTTCAAGGCCAAGATATCCATTCTCATTCTTCTTCTGGAAGATGGCCCGATTTACGGTCCGCCATTTTGAATTTCCCAAATTTCAGATTGGTGATCAGCGACCCCAGAAACCCCCGAGTAACCATTTTCGTTTAATTATATGGCATATTGTGTATGATAACAAATTTTTCAATTAATTTAATTAAATTGGCCAATTATCGGAAAAGAAATGAAACCAAACATTTCCGCCAAAAAATAAAAGGCACTGTTTTTTTAAATGCCTTCCTGAACTCTTTGCAACAAGAATTAAGTCGATTGACCCTGTACCTTTTTTTGAGGTTTTCAGATTTTTCATGCTAAAATGACGCGACTATATGGAGTCCTTGTTGTATTCTATATGCACTTTTTCTTCATAAAATTTTTCGATATCTTAACAATTTGACCCATCTTTCGGTTCCACCGTCAACTATTTTTTACAGTCCTGCCAAACCGGTGATCGCATGACATGTGTCATGTGTCATGCATAAACAAACCCCCAATAGAGTTTTTTAGAAATGCAAAAAATACAATTTTTTCCCATATGTATAGCCAACTTTATGGACACTGTATAATCAGAATTCCACTAAAATTATGAAGTTACTAAATTAATAATCTTAACATTTTATGATAGTATCTTTTATATATTTTTAAAATTATTTAGCGATATCATTGCTGAGAACTGTTTGAGAACTACTGGTATTTCTTATGCTTTAAATAAAATCTTAGTTCAGACGTTTTAGCGGCCATGACACACGTCAGTTTGAATTGTACCCGACTCTATAAATAAAAGTTAATTAAGCTGGAGAAAGACAGGCTTTCCATTTAGAATTAATCACATGACCAGTCAGTTTACTTAACAGTCAAAATCAAACAAATTAGAAATAAAAGTTTAGTTTTAGACGAATTTGATTTACGAGCAATTCGATACATAATGAAATTTACATAGATAACTAAATCACACTTTGCTCTACGTATCACTTGATTAATTGGATTAAATGGAATGACTGTCTTCTTCAGCTTTATTAAGTCTAAATTACCCCCGAAAATAAAGTTGACTAATAATTGATACTTTAAAAAGGAAAATTTTAGTGAGTTTTCGATAACGAATTAGATTATGAGATTGTTTTACAGTTAAAACATTGCCTAATATCTTTTTTTGGAAAATTAGGTTCATTTTTCTTCATAATGACGAACGCCGCTGGTGGATTTTTTAGTATTTTAGTCCTCATGGGTAAGTACCAACATTTTTTTAAAAATCGCTTTAGTCTAGTCTAGTTACATGCGAACATCTTTCTCATGTGTATACTGTTACTTCTGAAACTTCTCGATGAGTCCATATATGTATTTTCAGTGATTCCTTGTTTTGTTTTGAAAGAACAGCTTTATTTTACTTGTGAAGATTCTCAATGAGTCAACATGTGCGCCTTTAAACCTTGTTTTCTTTTTGTTACAAATGAACAACTATTACATGGATATACTGTGATTTCTGAAAGTTTTCGATGGACCAACATGTGACTTTTTAGACCCCCTTTACGTTTCGACATAAATGGACAGCTATCACACCTATATACTGTTACTTCTGAAAGTTCTTCATGGGTCAACATGTGTGATCTTAAAGTCCCTCTCCTTTTTGTTATGAATGAACAGATTTCACACACATGTGCTGTGACTTCTGAAAGTTCTCGGTGGGTCAACATGTGTCCTTCTAAAGACCTTTTATATTTTGTTACAAATGGACAGCTATTGCACCTATATACTCTTACTTCTGAAAGTTCTAGATGGGTCAAAACGTGTTGATTTAAAGCCCCCTTTTGTTTTGTTACATACGCACAGCTGTTGCATCTGTATACTGTTACTTCTGAAAGTTCTCGATGCGTCAACATGTGTACCTTTAAATCACTCTTTCGTTTTGCTACATAGGAACAGCTTTCGCATCTGTATACTGTTATTTCTGAAAGTTCTCGATGAGTCAACATATGTAACTTTAAATAGCTCTTTCGCTTTGTTACATACGAACAGTTTTCGCATCTGTATACTGTAACTTCCGAAAATTCTTGATGAGTCAACATGTGTTCCTTTAAACCCATCTTACGTTTTGCTACATAGGGACAGCTTTCGCATCTGTATACTATTATTTCTGAAAGGTCTCCATGGGTCAACATGTGTGATTTTAAACCCCCTTTCCTTTTTGTTACAAATGAACAGATTTCACATGCATATACTATTACTTCTGAAAGTTCTCGATGGGTCAACATGTGTCCTATTAGAGATCTTTTATATTTTGTTACAAATGGACAGCTATCACACCTATATACTGTTACTTCTGAATGTTCTAGATGGGTTAACATGTGTTGATTTAAACTCCCCTTTTGTTTTGTTGCATACGAGCAGCTTTCACATGTATATACTGTTATTTCTGAAAATTCTTGATGAGTCAACATGTGTGTCTTTAAATTACTCTTTTGTCTTGCTACAAACGGACAGCATTCACATCTGTACACTGTTACTTCTGAAAGTTTTCGATGAGTCAACATGTGTGACTTTAAATTCCCCTTGTGTTTCGCTACATGGGAACAGATTTTACATCTGTATACTGCTACTGCTGAAAGTTCTTGATGGGTCAATAGGTGCATTTTTAGAGATGCTTTACATTTGGTTATGGTTGGACAACTTCGACATTTGTACTCTGTGAGTCCAGATGCGCTTTGATAGTTATGAGCTGATTTTATCTCAACTGATTGTGGCGAGGTTGGAGCATCTTGAAAACTGAAAATATTTATATCTATTATTACTTGTAATGCTATTTAGTATCTATAGTGGAAAACAGAAATATATATATCTATTTGCATATAGGCGAGAGCCCCCAAAACTACTGGCCCCATTTTAGTGAAATAGATTTAATTAATTATATGGTAATTTGAGGTCTCGAGACAGTCATAGCCTAAGTATCATCTAACTACATCAAGTATGGTTTTAGGGTGATAAAACAGATGTAGAGTTATAATAATAATTATTATTGAACCCAAATTTACATATATTATTTTTTTACATCGAATATGCCAAATACAAAATGAATGCACCTGATTTCACTAGGAAATCGTGTTGTGCTTTAACATTTTCCTAAGTATGTGATATGGGTTATAAGTTTTTTTTTTTTTCGCAGCATCGACTTCTATGGTCATTAGCTGCATTCTCATCCATCGATACTATGGGCAATTGTATATATGTGTGTTATCGCAATATTGGAAAATGTATAATAAATAACGTTTCATTCATATAAGACAAACAGGGGTGTAAAGGGCCTATACAAAAAAAAAAAAAATAGTTTGCACGAACTACATAGAATATTTAAAATAAAATAAATAAATTAACAAATAAGATGACTTCACAACTTATGCAGTAACTTGGTGGCCTTAAGAAAATCGATTACTCTTAACGCAATCTTTTCTACATTACTCAGGCATTCTGGAATGGTGATTGGTATATTAAACCGTTGACGGGCATTTGCGTAGTTTGCACAGTCTAAGAGAATGTGTTTTACTGTCAATCGCACTTGGCATCTAGGACACCTGGGTTGCCTCGCGCCCAATAATAGATATGAAGAGGTAAGGTGAGTATGACCAATTCTGAGACGTGTAAGGGCCACTCCCTCTCTTCGGGTCAATTTCCAGGAGTGTCTCCAGGGTTTTACGCATGGTTTAATATGCCTTAAATTAGTTTCGTGTATTCCATTCGGTTTGCCATACATTATTAATTCTCTCTTTGAAGAACGCTTTCATGTCATCAGAACGTATGGGAATATTTTCTGCGCTCCCGTTATCGGCTGCAGTTCTTGCTGAATGATCCGCTAATTCATTTCCGGCGATGTCAACATGACCGGGGGTCCATATTAGTATTACTTTTTTCCCTGATTCATGTAAATGGTGAATCAGAGAATGAATTTGTTGGATAAGTGGATCGTAAGTAAACACACATTTAATTCCGTTTATGGCGCTGAGTGAGTCTGAGCAGATAAGAAATGTAAAATAGTTCCTAAATATAGCGTAGAGTAGCGCTTGCCATATAGCGTACAGCTCAGCTGTATAAATACTTGTCCATGGATGGAGGCTCCATGAGTGTGATTCACCTAAACTAGCGAACGCGCTCCCGACTCCTGAATTTGTTTTGGATCCATCTGTGTAAATGGCCAATGAATTAGGGTATCTATCAATGATTTCATTAAAGGTCACTTGAAATTGGCGAGGATTAGTACCAGATTTAGATAGGACGGCATTCTCTAAATGGAATACTGGACGATTCAATTTCCAGGGAGGAATCTCACAGAAGCCCAAACTATAAACTGGTGTAAAAGCTGCATTGAGGTTATTCAGAAGCTCGCTTATTCGTATCCCTGCTGGTCTTGTTATTGTAGGTCTTGTTTCGTATATATCATAATCATCTTCATTAAATAATATTCTGTAGTTTGGATGATTAGGCTGTGACCATATACCTATGCCGTAATTTAGCAAAAGGCGATCTCTTCTTAGACGTAATGGCGGTATACCCGAATCAATATATAGGGAGGATAACGGACTAGTTCTAAAGGCCCCTATTGCCAGCCTTATGCCTGCACTATGGATAATGTCCAACACCTTGAGACGAGATCTGCGAGCCGCAGAATAGACTATGCTTCCGTAGTCCATTTTTGAGAGAATGGTAGATGTAAAATATTTTAATAAAACGTCTCTATCTGCCCCCCAATTAATATTTGCTAAGCAACGCATAACATTTAATGATTTCTTACATTTAACAGCGAGATTCTCTATGTGCGGTCCCCACGTCAATTTTCTGTCAAATATAACACCTAAAAATTTTGCTTGGGGCACGACCTCTATCGCCCTGCCATCAATGACCAGGTTTGGGTCATTGTGAGGGGTCCTTAGCCGACAGAAATGCATACAATATGTTTTTGTGGTTGAAAAACGAAATCCCCAATCCTTTGCGTTTTTAAATATGATGTCTATTGCTCTCTGGAGTTTTTGTTCCATTCTGGCCATGTCCTTTACGGAAAGGTATATGGCCAGATCATCCACGTATAAGCAGCTTCCTATGTCTGGTTCTATATTCGTAGCTATATCGTTAACAGCGATGGCAAACAATGTTACATTATTCGCAATGGCGTCGGCCGGAGCGGTTGTGTGCGAGAGCGATTCGGAGATAAAAGTATGCAAACATTGTAAAAAAGGAGTTGTTAATTACGAAAAGTGCTCAAGGTGTTCGGAATTGTATCATCCAGCTTGTCTGAGGCAGTCTGCAGCAGCGAAAACGGCAACTTGTCAGCACGTGGCCGAAAGTGAGGTTAGAGTTATATACGAGTCCGAAAAAGCCGCTTTCGAAAAGGAAATTTTCCTGATGAGTAGAATAATTAAGGAATTGGAAAGCAAAAATGCGATATTAGAAGAAAACTGTGGTTTACTAAAGGAAAAGCTAAAAAGGTTTGAAAGTAATCCAACCAAAAGGAAGACAGAAATAGTAAATAAACCTGAAAAAGTGGCGGCAAATTCAAATGCTGTCGAACCTTCAATAAATAAAACTGACACCGATTTAGAAAACAATGTCACTAAGGTTAATAACACAAATGACTTACCACCACCTCAAGGTAGTTCCAATGTTCCTTGGTCAGAAGTAGTAAAGAAAAAGAAGGAAAAACCAATTACAACTAAAACCACAACTAAAATAAATCGTCCGGAGCCTTTAAAAGGTTCAAATGAGAACAGTCATATGCTAAAAACTGCACTAAAAGTGGGCTTCCTATTTGTATCTGGTTTAGCACCTGAAGTGAAACCAGAAGACATAATGAAGTTTCTAAAAAGTAAAGATCTAGATACAGGTTGCACCTGTGAAAAAATGAGAACCAAAAAAGAAAAATATCGTAGCTCTTTTAAGCTTTCTGTGCCTCTTAATAGAAGAGAGGAATATTTAACTCCTGATTTATGGCCAACAGGAGTTATTATAAACCATTTTCTGAATCTACAAAGCCGCAACAAGGTGACCCGTCAAAGGATGAACACTCCCCAGGAAACCAATACTCGCAGCCTGGTAAATGTGTCAAAGTAAACCCCTTCTCAGTCATGCACTTGAATATCCAGAGTATTAGAAATAAGGGAAATGAACTTGAAGCACTTCTCTTACACAAATGTCCCGAAATTAACGCTATTTGTATGTAAGTGAACATTGGTTGAATTCGATGGAAATAAATCAATTTAATATCAAAGGTTTCAGTGTTGTATCTCACTTTTGTAGGTCTGAATTTGTTCATGGGGGAACAATGATCCTATTAAAAAATGACTTGCAGTTTTTGCCATTACAAAATCTTAATAAACTATCAAAAGAAAAAGATTGCGAGATATCCGCAGTGAAAATCTTACCACATAATGTTCAATTAATAACTATTTATAGATCACCTCTAGGTGATTTTAAAACATTCTCTTCAATTGTAGAAAATATTCTTAGCTCTATAAATATCGATTTACCTACAATAATTTGCGGCGATTTCAATGTGAAATTTGGAACAACTGATCCTCACTCTGTTAGTCTCTGTGATTTACTTCTCACTTATGGTTTTAATTCCACCATTACGTCAAGTACAAGACAAAATAACTGTATTGATAATATATTTATAAATTTCACTGAAAATGATTGGGAAGCTTTTAATATTGATGCACTTTTATCAGATCATCTAGGACAAATCTTAAAATTTAATGTTCCAAAACTAAATAGAAAGATTATTAGTAAAGTACATCGCCCCATTACTAATGAGGGTAAGTACCTTTTTTATCAACGATTATTAGACTGTGATTTCTCCTTTCATGACGATCCCTCTGATAATATAAACGAAGTATTCAAGAAGTTTTTAGATATCATACTGGACTATTTTTACTCTTGTTTCCCATGCAAAGTAAAGAAAGTCCCGAATGACAAATTTATCCATGTGAACTGGTTCACTCAAGATCTAAAAGATATGAGAAATCATTTGCACTTTTTAAATGAATTGTGTAACTTATACCCAGAAAGTTTTGAATTGCGAAACCAACGAAATAAATTTAAATTAACATACAGAAATGCTTTAAAAAAAACAAAAATAGATGCCTACGATAATTTTATTCGTCATGCTAACAATCCAGTTAAAACAATGTGGAATATTATAAACTCTAATAGGACAGCATCACAAAAAAATGAGGTAAATTGCAATATTTCTGCTGAAGACTTCAATAACTACTTTGTAAATATAGCAGAGGAAATAATAAATACACTTCCAGCAACAGTAGAAGGCCCCAGATTGTTTGACCTAAATATCGACATCGAGAATACTTTTAGTTTTAAAGAAATTACCCTGAATAATGTTAGGGACATAATAAACTCGTTGAAAAATAGCAACTCAGTGGACGTTTTCGGTCTAAATGTCTCCCTGATTAAGTTCGCAAAAAATGTCTTGATTTCGCCAATTTGTAAACTAATTAATCTGTGTTTCAAGACTGGAACATTTCCAAAACTACTTAAAATCGCATCAGTAGTTCCCATTTATAAGAGTAAAGGTGACATTAATAGCATTGGAAATTATAGGCCCATTTCCATCTTGCCAATCTTTTCTAAAATATTCGAAAAAGCCATGAAAATGTGTATTGATGAGTATTTAATGAGTATTTAATGAGGAACAATATTTTAAATAACAACCAATTTACAGAACACACTATCGAATGTTTTGAACAAGGTCTTTATTCAGCAGCAGTATTCTGCGACCTCAGTAAAGCCTTTGACTGTGTTACCCACAACATTTTAATCGACAAACTAGTTGTATACAACTTCAGTGTGGCAAGTCGCCAACTTGTGCAGTCGTATCTTTCTAATCGTGTTCAGTCGGTACGTTTAGGCTCAGTTAACTCTAAAGAACTTAATGTAAGTGTTGGTGTGCCCCAGGGTTCTATCCTGGGCCTGTTGTTATTCTTATTGTACATTAACGACCTGTCTTCAAGACTCACTGATGTAAACTGTCTATTATATGCAGATGACACTACACTGATATTGTAAGACACTGACCTAAACTCTCTGAAAGCTAAAAGTATATCGGCACAGTCAAGGGCAGAAAACTGGTTCGCAAATAATCGATTACGCTTAAACCCAGATAAAACGATAGTCATGACTTCCTCCCTTCGTGATCTGAGTGGTATAGATAATAACCCAGTTTCTGTAAAGTTTCTAGGAGTATTCTTGGACCCAAAACAGCAATGGGACACTCAGGGTGAGCATCTGGCCGTTACTCTCACCAAAAATATATATTGTCTTCGATGTTATCGCAAACTGTCTCAACAGGAGTTCTTCGGTCAGCATATTTTGCACTATGCCAATCTGGTATGTCATATGCTATTATTGCATGGGGTCACTCCTCTTGCAGACACAGAATTTTTGGTTTACAAAGAAGAGCTGTCAGGGCTATGGCTGGGGTAGATTATAGAAGCGAAACGCAGGATCTTTTTATAACATTTAAAATTTTAACATTTCCCTGTATATATGCCTTGGAATGCTTAACATACATTAAAAAGCATATTAATCAATACGTATCTAATAAATAAGTCCATAATCATGAGACCAGGAACAAGGATAATTTAAGAACGATCTTCACACGATTAACAAGAGGGCAAACAGGTATAAAGCACTTTGGAGTTAAACTCTTTAATAGTCTTCCCCCCAAAATCAGAGAGCTACCCATGGATAAATTCAGAGCTACAATTAAAATGATCTTCATCAGTAAGGCCTTCTTTACAGTTGAGGACATTTGTGAGGAAATCAAACACTGTCCCTAACTGATATAGCTGTTTTTTAAATATGTTGTAACTACAGTAACTTTTAATGTTTTATGTTTTAACTTAATTATTTTATCTATTTTTTAAAATAGTCGTATACTTACTGTAATAATTTTCTTCTTTTATCTATATTTTGACTTATGTAAATACTTATACCTGTATATTAACATGAATAAACGTATTGTATTGTATTGTATTGTATAAGCGTGGAACCTTGTGGAATTCCGTTTTCTAAAGGTAGCGAATCCGAAAATTGATTCTCAACTTTTACCCTAAAATTTCTTTCTTGTAGAAAGCTTTTTATGAATTTTGGTAGATTTCCCCTAATTCCCCAACCGTGTAATTTTTTCAGAACTCCGTACCTCCATGTCATATCGTAGGCCTTTTCAAGATCAAAGAATACGGCTACTACGTGGCTTCTAGCTGCAAAACTAGTTTGAATGATATATTCTAACCGCACTAGTTGGTCTGTAGTGGATCTAAACTTTCTGAATCCCATTTGTGACTCCGACAGTAAGCCATGCGTTTCGATGTACCATATGAGTCTGGCGTTCACCATTTTCTCAAATACTTTACTCATACAACAAGTAAGAGATATGGGTCGGTAGTTTGTTGGATTATTAGGGTCTTTTCCTTGCTTTAAAAGGGGGATTATAATGGCTTCCCGCCATTTATTTGGGTATGTACCTTCTTGCCAAATTTTGTTATAGAGCTTCAGTAAAGCAACTTTCTGTGAGGCAGGAAGTTGTCTTATCATTTCGTAAGGAATGTTATCTGTCCCTGGAGAGGAGTTTGTTAGCTCTCCCAGGGGTTCCTCGAGTTCGGTCATAGTAAAAATAGAATTATATGTCGCTGATTCGGTTTCCTCGAAGTACAGTTCTCTTTCCAGATATTCTTTTACTTGAAGAAAATCCGGATGATAATTAGTAGATTTAATTGTTGCCTCAAAATGCTCTGCTAATATATTAGCGACCTCTAATGGATCTGTTCTTAATTGATCATCAACAAGCAGCACCAAAGACGCCGACCTGGATTTTCTTCCTTCAATGGTTCTAATTTTCCTCCATATCTCTGCGGTTGGTGTTTGGGGAGTGAGGCCAGATACGTAACGCTCCCAGGAGGATCGTTTACTCTCCAAAATGATTCTCTTTGCCTTTGCACGAAGACGTTTGAAAGCAATCATGTTCTCTCTGGTGTTATGTCTTTTAAATTTATTTAGGGCTCTTTTCTTTTCACGGATGGCTGTCTTCACCTCGTCGTTCCACCATGGCACTGAAGGTTTTAATTGATTTCCTCCAGACATGGGTATACTTAGTTGTGCAGCGATCGTAATATTGTTCGTGATGACTTCGACAGTATCATCGATGTTATCGCCTACATTTATAGAAGCCAGATTATTTGCAAATTGGGTCCAGTTTGCACGCTCCAGAGCCCATCTTTTTGGAGAAACATACTGTTATATCTTTAAGTTGGCAATACTAATAAAATGACTGGCAGTTGTCAATTTCAATTATCAGATATGTTTTTTTACAATATAATAAAATTATGTTTATGTGTGTTTGAAGCAGAAATAAAGATTTATTTTACGAGTTACATTCATTATCATATCCAACAGTCAGAGGCATACATAACATAAATAGGCGACGAGAGGAGAGCAAATCAAATTACGAAACTACACGTGTTACACCAGATACAGATTGTACAAATGGAGAAATTACCGGAAAACCTTACGGCAGTTCTACAGAACATACAAACTTCACAACAGGAACAAATTCGTCTGATAGAAAGTGGAAACAGGGGTCCAAGAGAAACACATTCAAAACCAGTAGATTTAGATGGAGTAAATTTACAGCCATACGACGAACAAAATGAGTCATTCAATACATATATACAACGATTGGAAAATCATTTAAATTTGAGAAACATTACAGAAAACACTCCAGAAAATGATCAGAAGAAGGTACAGATTTTCTTAAATTACTTAGGACCAAAAATGTATCAGACATTGAGCAATCTAACGGCTCCTGAATTACCAAGCACAAAAAGTTACGACATGTTAGTGCAGACGTTAAAAACCCATATTTGTCCACCTCCGAGTGAGATTGCAGAACAACATAGATTTTCAACTAGACTACAGAACGAAGGAGAATCCATTTCAAATTATGTAGCCGAACTGAAACGACTCAACAAATTGCAATTTTAAATGTTCAGAGTGCAATAAATCAACAATAAGTACACATTTACGATCACAATTTATTAAAGGCATAAGAGACAATGACATCAGGGAGAGGTTACTACAACAAACTGCACGTACGTTTACGTTCGAAAAAGCTGTTGAATTGGCACTATCAATTGAAATGTCAAAATGTGAAAGCAAACAATTACAAGTGAATACAGGACAAATGAATTACGTAAATAAACTAAAACCTAGTACATCTGGAAATTACAAAAACAAAAGTAAGAACGCAGAAAACCCAAAATTAAAATCTTTGTGGGGCAAATGTTTCCGATGTGGAAATGACAAACATAAAGCTAGTTCCTGTTTTGCTATAAATAAAATATGCAATAAGTGTGGTACTAAAGGTCACTTAGCGACAGTATGTCTAAAAACAAAAGGTGACACACAATCTAAAGGTAACACAAAACATAACCAATTAGACGTAGAAAATGAGGTGCAGGATCAAGATGTTGATGATGCAGACATTTATACGATTAATGTATTTGACATAAATAATACAAGTACAGATTGCAACAATAAGATTATGTTGGATGTGAAAATTAATGGGGTCCAAACAAAAATGGAACTTGATACAGGGGCTGCCATTTCTTCAATGTCATTAGAAGATTACAAGAAATTATGTCCAAATAAAACATGAAAAAATACACCCATGAGATTGAGAACGTATACTGGAGAAATTATACAACCTATCGGGGTATCAAATGTAACAGTTCAGTACGACAGACAAACAAGAGAGGGAGACATTTTTATTTGCAAGGGAAAAGTAGATGCAGTCTTTGGAAGAGACTGGCTTCGTAAATTTGATATCCAATGGAAGAACATCCAAGAAATTCGTACACTAGATAGTGAAAATTATGACAAAGATAAAAACTTAGCCAAGTTACTAAAAAAATATGACAGCATTTTTGATGGTGACGTAGGGAAAATTCCAGATTACAAATGTTCTATTAAATTGAAAGATAAGTCCACACAGAGAAAAATGTGTGTGATATTTTACCACAATTGTAGAAAATTGTACTCCAAATTGGTCTTAAAATGGTGACAGGAACAATTTGTGCAAATAAATAATACATTTTTGATGCAATGATTTTGTGCAGTTTATGCATTAACATTGTTTGAAATTTTTGTACAAACTTAAAAATCACATAAATTGAATTCTTTACAAATTTGAATTATGGTTGCATAAAAATACATAATTTTATTCCACTTTGTGGAACAAACCTCTGAACAGATTAAGTTAGTTTCTACAATTTGTGTGAAATTTTTAAATATATTCTGAAGGTTTTCTAAACAATCATTCACATCTAAACCTCTTCATTTGTAAAACATATTTACAAAAAATTGTACTCTTAAGTGACACAATGTTTATAGCTTTTAAGGGAATGTGTTTTTAGTTTTCCACAATTTCAAAATGAGAAATCCACAAATTGTCTGTTTATTTTGTCAACTTCGTAATTCATTTTGCACAATATATACACTTAATTCAAAGAAGCTGTTCAGTAATGTATAAACTGGGGTTAGTTTTGCACAATTTATTACTCTATAATCTCCAAATTATGTATATATTTTTTGGTTCACCGTGCACTCATTTCACACACTATATGTATCCACTTCACTATAATTGTATTATTCTGTAACACAGATTGTGAAATATTATTTCCAAAATAGGAGGTATTCCTAAAGGATTTCAAAAAAAAAAATTAAAGAATAAATATTTTATTTTAACAGAACAATACATAATAGAGCATGCATTTATATATTATCATATGGTAAATGAAAACATTTCTATTTTTTTAAATACAAATAAATTTTATATGCATAAAGTTCTAGTTGAAAAGAAGTAGGTGACTTACATTTATGCTTAAAATAAATCCATTTAATAATTCTAATTTGGAAGGCTTCCAGTACTTCTTCTTTTTAGCTTCTATTAACGCAGTTTGTAGTAATAAAGCTTATGTCGTAGTCATGTCATATTCACAAAAAAAAAACATTTATCAGTTCATCACCAAAATCAAATGTATTGCTTACCATCAGAAGTGTTATCTTCGTTTTGAAGCAGTTCTTTTACAAGTTTGCATTTTGGGTTTAGTAGTTTAGGAACAGCTTTCTATCGCTTCGCATAAGAAAACGAAATTACTCTCAAGCTGTAGACGAAATCAAGTATTAGAAGATATGTACCATGCATTCTTCGCATATAAACAAGAAACGATTTTTATATTTATGTGTTAACGAAGTTAATTTAAGAGAACATATATGCAAATCTGTAACTCTGTGTGAAGTACTTACCTCTGCGAATGCTGAAATTAGATTTAGGAAACCCCACTCGGTTAATAAGTTTTCAACAAATTCCATCACAAATGTAAGTAAATAATTCGGAAGTGTACGTATTCACTTAACGAATATCACCTGGATCTGATGCGTAATTGCCTGCGCGTATATGCGTAGCATGGCCGGCGACGTCAGTACAATTTTTAACCAATAACCTTTACGTGAAACAAATGAAACAATTATACAAAATTTTAAAACAATATCACCAAACTGATTGTGAATAGTATGTCACTAAATTGTGCAGTTTGTGAGGGCGGCATAGACTACTATTATTGTTCAGCGGAAATAAATATATTGGGACTCCTACTTTCACAAATTTGTCAACAACCATTTATAAAATAAAATCACATTTTTATGTTACCTACACAAGTTGTGCAAATCTTTTAAACAATTACTTAAAACTAATTCTAAATAGAATGGCAACAAAATATATAGTTTGAGGATACTATTAACAATTAATTAAGTTAAATTTGCTATGATTTGTTGAGAAAAAATAAATAAATTTAACTCTAAATTTCAATTTGTTGATCGAAGTTTTCAATAAATTCATCGTAACTAAATCTTTATAATGGATAAATAAAACGCACAAGAATTATGCACAATTAAAATGTATAAAACTATATAACGTTGTGCTTTAAAATTTTACAATTGTTTAATAAAATGCAACAAGACGTTGTTCCACAACATTGTGCAAAATGTTCCAAAGCGATTTCTCTCTGTGCACTACACCCATTTTTTATCGACCACGATCCGTACCGTATGCACTTAAAGGAAAAGTTGAGGAAGAAATTAAGAGACTGGAAAAGCTAGACATCATAGAGAAGGTGGTACACGCGGATTGGGGTACACCTGTTGTGCCAGTAATGAAAAGGAATGGAGATATAAGACTATGTGCCGATTATAAGGCAACTCTAAATAAACATATACACAATGACAATTACCCTATTCCCAAAATTGAGGATATATTTGCACAAATGAGTGGCGGAAAATATTTTTGTTCATTAGATATTAGTCAAGCTTACCTCCACATGCCAGTTGACGAGGAAACTGCTATGTTACAAGCAATTAGTACACATCTTGGCACATTCAAAGTTAAACGATTAATGTTTGGAGTCAAAATAGCTCCAAATTGTTGGCAAAGATTTATGGATCAGTTGTTAAATGATATAACAGGAGTATCATGTTTTTTCGATGATATTAAAGTACAAGGGTCTACATATGAAGAAACTTTACAACGATTAGATTTGGTATTTGCTAGGTTACAAGTAAACGGCTTACATTTAAACAAATCCAAATGTGAATTTTTCAAGAGTTCAATTAAGTACCTTGGACATACAATTGATGAACAGGGGTTACATACAGCACCAGAGAAAATAAATGCAATTGTGAATGTTCCTAGACCAAACGATGTACAAGAACTGAGGAAATTTTTAGGACTGGTTAACTATTATCAACGATTTTTACCTAATTTAGCATCAAAATTAGCACCGTTGAATGCACTTTTAAGAAAGAACACAAAGTTCATTTGGACAAGAGAATGTAATGACGTATTCAGTGAACTGAAAAATGAACTTACAAGTACTAGTGTGCTTACACACTTTGATGTAAATTTACCCCTATTGCTAGCTACCGATGCAGGACCAAATGGCCTTGGTTGTGTCTTATCACATAAATACCCAGATGGTTCTGAAAGACCAATTGCTTTCGGTTCACGGTCTTTATTAAAGCGTGAAAGGAATTATAGTCATATTGACAAGGAGGCAACTGCGATTATGTGGGGATTAAAACGATTTTTCCAATATTGCTATGGGAGGAAATTTACGTTAATCACGGATAACAAACCTTTAGCTGCCATTTTTCATCCACATAAAGACATGCCTGCCACATCTGCTACACGCATGCTTCATTATGCAAACTTCTTAGCAGGGTTCGATATTCAATTTCGCAGAACAGAAGATCATGCGAATGCAGACTATTTATCGAGATTTCCAGTAGAGACACCGGAACAAAATAGTATTTATGAAAAGGAAGATGTTCAATCGGTTTTGCAATTACGGCAATTAGAAACATTGCCAATAACCTTACAAGAGATTCAAATAGGAACTAAAAAGGATGTAGAATTAAATAAAGTTTATATGGCTTTGCAATCAGGAGATAAATTACCAGAAGGCTATACAGCTACTGAAATGGAATTAGTGAATGGATGTGTGTTTAAGGGCATACGTACAGTAATACCAAAGTCACTACAGAGTGCTATTCTCGAAGAGTTACACAGTGCTCATGTAGGGGTTGTTAAAATGAAGGCACTAGCACGTAGTTATGTATGGTGGAAAGGAATTGATCACGATATTGAGGAATTAGTAAGAAAATGTGTTAGTTGTGCCAAAGTTTCAAATTCACCACCTAAAATGTATCATCCCTGGGAGTTTCCAGAGCACCCATGGCACCGAATACATATTGATTATCTAGGACCTTTCATGAATACAAATATTTTAATAATAGTTGATGCACATACGAAATGGGTCGAAGCTGTGCCAACTAAAAGTATTACTGCGAATGCTACAATCCAGATTTTACGAGATATATTTGCACGATTTGGACTACCCGTTACAGTTGTGACTGATAATGGAAGTAATTTTAGATCTTTTGAATTTGAGCAATTTCTAAAATTAAATGGAATTTACCATAAGTACACTGCACCGTACCATGCAGCAACAAACGGCCAAGCTGAGCGCTATGTACAGGTAGTTAAACAAGGATTACGGAGTATGATGAATGAACCAGGAGATCTACAATTTAAATTATGCAAATTATTACTACAATACCATAAAGCACCAAATTCGACGACCGGCATCAGTCCAGCGGAGTTAATGTTTAAGCGTCCCATTAGGACAAGAATAGATTTAGTACGGAGAGATGTAAAAAGGAATCAAGACAATTTGAATAATAATAATACTAACAAAAGGCCAAGAGAATTTAACACTGGTGATTTAGTACAAGTCCGATGTTATACCAACAAAAATTGCAAATGGAAATATGGCGTTGTATCATCCCGTAAAGGAACATTACATTATGAGGTGTTGGTTGATGGACTGAGACGTACACAACACATAGATCAAATGAGAACCACCGCAGTACAAGAACCTTACGTTCCAATGATGGATACATCTAGTATTGTCGATGGTCATAACGAAAGTTCCCAAGTGAAAGAAAACGGACACTTAAATGAAGGTGATAAACTAAAAGATGACGTAGCTACCACCTCCAGAACACAAATCAAGGATGGATCAGGATGAGACAAAAATTTTAATACAATCGAATGCAAAGGAATCGAGTAGGATTACCGATACATTAGCACAAGAGAGGGCAACTCCATTGAGGCGTTCAAATAGAATTCGTAAACCACCAGTGCGATTGGATTTGTAGGAAGAGAGAAAAAAAAATTCTTCCAGGGGAAGATTGTTATATCTTTAAGTTGGCAATACTAATAAAATGACTGGCAGTTGTCAATTTCAATTATCAGATATGTTTTTTTACAATATAATAAAATTATGTTTATGTGTGTTTGAAGCAGAAATAAAGATTTATTTTACGAGTTACATTCATTATCATATCCAACAGTCAGAGGCATACATAACACATACTGATTGTTGGGTGCTGCGCATTCAATAGAGATTGGGAAATGATCAGAGTATAAACAATCGTCAATGCATTTCCAGGTTAATGTATGGGCTATTTGAGGAGAGCAAATAGCCAAATCTATCGCAGAGAAGTTGTTACATCTAGAATTTAAATAAGTTCCTTTTCCGTTGTTAAGAATAACTAGATCGTATTCTTCTGCAAATTCCTCAACTAAACGACCGCGCGCATCAAGGCGTTCTGATCCCCATAAAGGATTATGAGCATTAAAATCACCCATAATGATATATGGCCTTGGTAATTGGTCAGCTATATTACTTAAATCTTGTATTCCCCAGTCAAAATCTGGAAGGTATATGTTGCATATTGTCATTTTTTCCGGAAACTCAGTTCTGATAGCTACTGCCTGTAGCCTTGTTTGAAGGGGTAAGTTAGATACAGGGAGGTTATCTTTAACGAAAATTGCAACTCCACCTCTAGCTCGCATATTGTGAACAACGTCGTACCTAAAAGAGTTGTAACCTCTTAATGAAAAATGTTCATTGACCTTAAAATGAGTTTCCTGTAGGCATATACAAAAAGGAAAAACCAGCTTAAGAATTTCTCTCAATTCGCAGTAATGTGTTTTGCACCCATTACAATTCCATTGAAGTATTGATTTCTCTTTTATTGCCTTAATATAAAACGCTGATTATGACGTCACTAAACGACTAGACAATAAAAAAAATAATAATATAAAAGTATATGGAACAAAACAGAACTTTAAGGATAGATAAATAAACAAATACATGACTACACAAACATGAACACATAGTTACTAAAAATATCACAGTATTGTATCACCTGGGAGGGTTAGACCCCGCATCCTGCTGTTTTTGTTCAGCAGGCAGTTTGCGGGGTCTACCCTTTTTCCGCCCTTGTTTGCATTTCTTTTTTGTCCTCTCTCCTTGACTGGTTTGAGAGGACAGCATACTCTCGTCGGAGTCGGATATTTCCGAAACCGACTTGCTTGTTGCCTCATTTCTCTTCCTCTTGTCAGAGGTGGAAGGGACAGAAGATGTTATATATTTAGCTGCTGCGTTAGTGGCAGCAGCTGTTTCAGGAGCTGGTCTTGATGCCAGCTCCTGGGGATGTGTGAAGGACTTAGGTCCTTCTGTGTTTGTGGACCTAATAGGTCCCTGGATTAATGTTTCGCATATTTTCTTTATTTCGGGAACAAGTTGATTGACGATTTCTTTGATGTTTAGGTTCGGAGACGTCGAAGTTCTAACTGCTTGGGCATAGGACATAGTCAGTGGAGGACCATTTCCTCGAACTTTGCGCCTAGCTTCCGGAAAAGACAGTTTCTCAATAACCTTGACTCTCTGTATTTCTGCTTCCTCTTTAAATTTTGGACAGTTTCTTGAGCGAGCGGAATGTTGTCCTTCACAGTTAATGCATACAATGGGTTGATTACATTGAGTACCTTCGTGTAATGGGTGACCACAAACACAAATTTGATCTTTGTCACATCGTGATGAGGTATGACCAAACCGTTGACATTTAAAACAGCGCATAGGGGCTGGAATATACGGCCGAACTGGAAGGCATCGGTATATACCTGCTTTTATTTTATCAGGAAGAGACACTCTCTTAAAAGTGAGTATTAAGGAGGCAGTGTCTTGAAGGACGCCGTCTCTCTTAACCTTAATTCTTCTGGCCTCAACGACACCTTGAGTACTCATCTGCTCTACTATTTCTTCCAGTGTGCAGTTTAATAGATCCCTACATGTTATCACTCCCTTAACAAAGTTGAGGGAGACGTGCGGAGTAACTTCTACTTCAAAATCATGAAACTGTTTCATCTCTAATAATCTTCTCGTTTGTGCGTCAGATAGAGTCTCAACTAGGAGACCCTCTCTGATCTTCTTTGCGGATTTCACAATGCCAACTTTCGTTACTAAAACTTTATCAATCAGAAAGGGAGATTCTCGAGAAAAATCTCCCTCTTTCTTTTTCACTACCAGAAAACGAGGTGCAACGTCCATCTTTTCCTGGTTGGTCAAAATGTATTTTGTTGCAGTAGTCCTACGTGGGCCGGCGCTGCTTACGCCACCGGTGGCCACGGTATGCTGTAGCTCGTCCGCTGCAGACCCAGCAACGCGATCTGCAGTAGGGGCTGTTTCACGTCGACTGCCCGACGACGTTTCCGAGGCTACACTTGTCTGCATAAATCCCCATTATTCCCCTTTGTTGCAGGGGACACACACCTCTTTTGCGTAGAGGATACGGATTTTTTAGCGAGGTTTACTCCCCGGGAACGGGAAAGAGAGGATTTACAGGATAAGGTAGGTAGGAGGGAGGTAGCTCAGGATAGGTCACCGTTAGGGACTCACTTACCTTAGAGCCATTCATCCCTTCGGCACGGTACGTATGACACCTTAGGATTACGGTTTTTGAGGTTTGCTCCTCGGGATAGAAAGGATGATAGGTTTGGGGTATAGTAGGGATGGGTGAAAGGTATGGTAGGAAGTAGGGTTGTAGGACGATTGCTCCAGTTAGTCGCCTCTTACGACAGGCAGGAGGTTCCCTGGGTCTATTCTAACCCTGATCCCAGAGGGGGTACGGGTTATAAGTATCACTTAATATATTAATATTTAATAACTAGTACCTATCTAAAAGCTATTCTGTTCAACCGATACAAATATTGAAGCGTGCTGTTAAAATTTTTGTCTTTTTATTTATTATTTACTCAGAATGTCTATTTTCGATCAAAGCAATGAAAAACTCCAAACTTTTAATCATATCATATCTTTATTCATCATTCCAGATACATGGGATGTATATATGATAAGTCCGTTTACAAATAACAAATTATTAAACTCACTACTAAATTATAAATAATAAAGGATAAAAAGATAAAATAATATGTTTACATTGGGTAAAACTGTCATTCATATACACAAATTGTATAAGATTACCTATTCGGTATTGTGTTGTTTATGAAACAAGATTAAAAAACAAAACTCATAAATCCTTATCGGTAAAATATTCACTGATTAAATAATAAACCCTTATTCAACAATAATTTTTTATTATTTTATTAAAACATTTTTTTCATTTGAATTTTCATATTTATTAGGTAACTTATTGTAAGCCTTAATGGCAATGTATTCTGGGCTATTTTCAAGCAGATGTAAATTATGTTGAGGAATTTCCAGTAATAAACGATTCCGTGTATTATAATCATGGTTTTTGTTTAAGTGATTTAGCTGGTTGATTTCAGACTTTGCATTTATTAGCAGCTGCAGTATATAAACAGAAGGTAATGTCAAGATGTCCAACTTAATAAAGATAGGTTTGCAATTCGTTCTTTGGTTCACCCCTACTGTATGTCTTACTGCCCTTTTCTGCATTTATACACCCTTTCACTTTCCTTGGAACTACCCCAGGCAATAGTACTATACGACATCACAAAGTGAAAGTGAGCATAATAGAACATCAGAAGTGTAGAGTGGTCAATAGTTTTTCTTAACTGATTTATACAATAGCAAACAGGAGCAACTTTTTTACATACAGCTTCTATGTGTACACTCCAAGAGCAGTTATCAGATATGTGTAGTTCTAAAAATTTCGTACTATTATTTTGTTCTAAAGATGTACCATCGATTTTTATTAACAAGCTATTATCGGGTTTATTGTTGGATATGTTAAATCTTATGAAACTTGATTTTTTACTATTAGTATTAAATTATTATTTTTGTACCAATGCTGTATCTGCTGAAGTTGTGTGTTTGCATTATTAGTTACCTCCACTATTCTAGGCTCACATATTAACAAGGATGTATCATCAGCAGATATTGTTCAGTTATTAAATCTAAAGTCATTTACATATATTATGTAAAGTAAAGGTCCAAGAAAAGAACCTTGGGGTACACCAATAGTTAATTTAAGATGATCCAACTTACAATTTTTAACATATACATAGTGTCTTCCATTATCTAAGTAACTTTTGAACCAGTCCAAGGCTTTACCTCTAATACCGTAACCTTCTAGTTTGCCTACAAGAATTTCATGATTTACTAGATCAAAGGCTTTACATAAATCTAAAAAAATCTCCACACATTTGTTATGTTGGTCTAAATTCTTGTACAGTAGGTTTAGTACATGAATAGTAGCAGTTGTTGTAGATACACCCTTTCGAAACCCATACTGATTACAGATAAATAAATTATATTTAATAAAGAAACTTATTATCCATTTAGCAACAATTTATTCAAAGATTTTCGCCAATGAACTAAGAATAGAAATAGGTCTGTAATTTTCTAATTTACTTTTATCACCTGATTTATTCACAAGGTGAAATGGAGCACCAATCAGGCGTATCAAAATTCAAAATTGGACAGTCTATTTACAAACTAAACAATAAACTGAGCGAATTTGTATGGAAACTGAATAAATTTATGACAGGATGGTAACAAATACCATAAATCCAGATCAAGAAAATCTTATTATGTTAGTGCGATTATACGGGGTGTCTCACCGGGAATGAATCGATCGATATTGGGAAAAGTGTGTAACAAAAAATTTTGAGGTTTGTGCCCATTAAGACATTTAATCAGCACCAGCAACTGCAATATACTAAAATTTCAGCCAATTCGATAGGGACCGCTTTTCCATAAGATTTGTGTGTGGTTTTTTATAGCAAAATGTAATTGCTTAAATAAATTATAATTATAAAGAGCATTAAAATTTTAACACAAATTGGAATGTGACTAACTTAAAATAATTTGTGCAAAAAGAATCGCAAATAACAAATGTCAAAAACATGTGATACTCTACTTTTGCCCTTGTGGGATCATTTTGGGGCCCTTATGGGGGTGTAATTTGAAAAATAATCATTAATTCGTATTCTTTGGACAACTGTAAAACTAAAATAAGGTGGAAATATTGCAAATTTATTGTAAAATATAATTGTTTAAATAAATTATAATCGGTTAAACAATTTTAAAAACATTAAAATATAAACACAATCTAGAATGTGACTAATTAATAATAATTTGTGCAAAAAAAGTCTCAAAAAAACAATAATAGTAAAAAAATATGATATTTTATTTTTGATCTGACGGGGTCATTTTGGGATCCTATAAAGGGGTATTGTAAGGATTTAATTCAAAAAATAGTTATTAATTTGTATTCTCTTGACAATTCTGAAGAGGGAACTTGTGTGCAATTTTTATTTCACAATATTTTAACGATTCTATACGAAAAAATGTTTTTTACTCACAAGGATACATAGGAAAATTCACCTCTTGTGAGACACGGGAAGGGGTTGACCTAGCTACCCTAAGTTTGGTGTAATATTTTTTTCTTTTATATCATAATAATTTGAGAGGGTGAGGCGATCAAATTTTAAAAGTTGAAACATAAGGACCACCCTATACTACATTTCTCGATAAAACTAATAATATCTGTAAAAGCTATCCCTGGGATGCTTCTAATGGCAACGCACATACATCTAAATTTTAAGAAATGTCACGTTTTTCAGACGTTAGAAGAAAAAATAATTAACAGTGTAGTTAAAGACAACATTCGTTTCTTCCTTAAATATGTTGTCTATATTAAGGAATAGACATATTTAAGGAAGAAACGAATGTTGTCTTTAACTACACTGTGTCAATTGTTTTTTCTTCAAACGTCTGAAAAACATGACATTTCTTAAAATGTATATCCAGCTCAACACTAAATTCTAGTCAAAATAATTTCTACACGTATTTTAAAATGAGAGAATGTACGATTTTACGAAAAAACAAATCTAGATTCTCGGACTAGAAAATTACTATCACAATGTAATTTGGGTCCTAGCTATAACTAGACGATTGCGTAAACTGCAAACTTTGTATGTTTCTCTGTCTCCATTAACACGGAGAGACAAATAATGATATGAAGGCTGGTTGTGTTTCATCTTAAATAAAATAGTTTTAAAAAAATTGAGAAAATATTTTTTTTGTATCTAAAATGAAACTTAATTTATTATTACCTGTTGAAATCTTGGTCATCTGTTTTAATATCAATTTCTTCTTTAACCAGAAAATTTTGTTCCACCATTCCAACATCTCTCTCTTCATAGCATATTTGCTCTAATTTAAATGTATCATCTTCACTACCAATTTTTCTATCATCAGCATTTTCTGTTTCTTCACAGAATTGTTCTATCTTAATTTTATCAATCGAGATATCATCTACCTCACTTTTTATTTCATCTTTTGTTGTAAACTGAAGTAAACTACTTAACTCTATTTGGCCTTTACTGTTTATACCTAGATTGTCACGATACTTCCTAATTTTGTCTTCTGTAAGAAAATAGGTAGTCACAAAACTAAAACAATGTTCTAGAGAGCCACAGCAGGAGGGACATATTACAAGTTTCTTGATGGTGCTTAAATCCTGTCAATCAAAAAACGAATATATTGAAAATTAAATCATATACGAAGAAAATGATATTTGTTTAGAGGTAAACAGGCATAGCCGAATAAGCATCAGTAAATTGCCCCCCATAGGAGGAACTATCAAAAACTATATAAATATGTAGGTAAGGTAAATGATGTATTTAATTTTCGTTTGCCATTTTACAGTTGTTCTGGAGATATTTCAACAAAACTTAATAAAGGAAAACTTAGCAAGATAGAACAAAAACTATATGTAACTACACATATTTATGTACATCCCTAATAAGTTATAATCGAAATAAGCACAAAGATATTTAATCTATTCAAAAAATTTATCCCGTTCTTTGATCGGAGGAGTGACCACTTTCTAATAATATCCTTAAACAGTCCCATATGTCTCCTGTTAACACCTAAAGTGTATTGCTAAGTGCTATTGTTATTATTAAAGTATTACAATAGTAACTCAATAAATTTGTTTCATGTATTATTATTAATGCAATGAACAATTTCCTTTATTGCTAGCATTAAGGCTTCGCATAACTTCAATAAAACCATTGCTGTTCAGCACACTTTCATCAAATGTTAATGTTTCAGACACCTACACATTACTCAAGACATTTATTTATTTGATATTTATTTTATTTATTTATTTATTTGATACACTATTCAACAGGTTAAAAAACCCAATTACAGAATAGGAGATAAAAACTAAAATTAAAATTAGTAACTTGTGAAAAATACAAAAAGATATACATATACACACATATATACATGAATACATGTGAATTAATCCAAAAGACAACTAACTAAACTAAACTTATATAATACATTTTAGTATAAATATACATATACAACTTGTGTCAACAAAAAGGAACAAAATACAAAATTTAAGTTAGAGACAGATTCTTTATGTCTGTAAGACTACAAGTGAATATATCTAATCGATTATTCAAATTATTGTACATACTGCACATCTGCTGAATACAAGAATTTTTTTTTTACGTTTGTCCTTGAGAAAGGCAAGTGAAATAAACTGTTGTGTCTAGATGCCGGTCTAATTTTAATTATTAATATTAATAATTTTAAAATTAAGCATAACATATCCACAGTTGACGTTATTGTATAAAATATTATATAAAAAAGTTACTTGCAATCGGTGTCTACGGATCTCTAGATTATCTAGACAAAACCTAGAGAGCAATTCTTCATGTGGATAACCAATAGCTGGATAAGTCCCGTCAGCCTTGAAAGTCACATGTTTTAGGAAACGGCGTTGAATTCTTTCCAAATTTTGTATGTGTACATTATAGGTTGGACATCATATTATTGAAGCATATTCAAGATGAGGTCTAACAAAAGTAGTGTAGTGTTGCTTTAATATGCGTACATTTTCAAAATGTGCGGAGTTTCTAATAACAAAACCCAGCATTCTATAACTTTTAGTGACAGCAAGTTCGATGTGGTTTACAAACGTTAGTTTTTTACCAAATGTCACACCCAAGTCCCGAAAAGTGTCTGGCCGGAAAAGTATATGATTGTCTAATTTGTAATCATACAGGATAATATTTTGCTTTGTTGTAAATGTCATAACGTTACATTTTGTTTCATTCAAGGGTAATTTGTTTATCACACACCATATATTAATATGATCAATATTGTTCTGAATTTCATAGCAATCTTTTTCGCTTGCAATATTACAAAAGAGTTTTAAATCATCCGCATATAGAAGGCAGTTAACAGTTAGATTATCTACTATATCTTTAAACACAAGTTAAAGAAGAGTGGACCTAAGTTTGAACCTTGGGGGACTCCTGACGTGGCTAAAACCTCAATAGATCTAACGCCATGGTATACAACATATTGTTTTCTATCAGTTAGATAGGACTTAAAAAGCTCAATAGGGTTGTCCGAGAAGCCATAACATTCAAATTTTTGTATTAGGATACCGTAATTCAGTCTATCGAAAGCTTTGGAAAAATCAGTATATATAACGTCTGTTTGTACACTCCTGTCAATAGAATCAGAAATAAATTCTGTAATATTAATTACATTGGTAACTGTTGAACGGCCCTTGAAGAAACCATATTGAGCTACTGATATTTGATGCCTTATGTGGTTAAAAATATAATGGTGTAGGAGAATTTCAAATGCCTTGGCGAAATTATTTATTATTACTATCGGGTGGTAATTAGAAATTTCGGATCTGTCGCCCTTCTTAAATACTGGAATTATTTTTGATAATTTCCACCACGACGGAATTTTGGAGGACCTTAGTGATAAGTTGAATAATATAGTAAGGGGTTTAGCAAAAACAGCAGCACGGTCGCGTAATATGAATGGGATACCATCTGGCCCAGAGGTTAATTTAGGTTTGATTTTCTTTAATACATTCAATACTTCATCTTCTGTAAAACGAAGTATATTTAAAGGTGAACTACTCTTAACAAACGTAAAATCTTGGGTGATATTTTCAGATTCAGAATAAGATTGTTGAAAAAAATTAGCAAAAGAATTAGTAATTAGTTGAGAATCAGACATATTCATTATTATAATTCATGAAGTTTGGCAAATCTAAGGAACTTCTTTTGTAATTAATAAATTGCCAAAACGAATATGGATCACCAACTATATTTTCCTCAATATGATTACAATATCTTCTATATGAACTCTCGGAATCTATTTTCACTTTTTGCCTTAATCTTTTAAATTCATTCTGAAAAGTGATATTACCTGTCTGCTTGTATTTATTCAGCGCCTTTTGCTTTTCTTTAATAGATTTGATTAATGGATAATCAAACCAAGGTGGATATATTCTTTTTGAGGTTTTAGACTGAGGTATAGTGTTAACAAATATTGAGCTTAACCTAGAATACAACTGATCATAAGCGTCATCAACGGTTTCATAATTATTTCAAAATTCCCATTAGTTTCGGCTAATGTTTGGTACAGAACTGGAAAGTTAGCCTTCTTAAAGTTAAGTTTATAGTTAGAATTAAATTTAACTTTATGACTTTCACGATCTTTTATGATACTAAATGTCGACATAAGAGCAGGATGATGGTCATCCTGTGCGATGAGAATATTACTAGCTTTTTTCGACCTGGCAGATTTTATTGGATAGAAGTAGGTCTAGTAATCTGTTATTTCTATTTCTTATTGTATTAAATTGTTTTAGGTTAAGAAAATTTTGAAAGTTTGTTAGTGGCTGAAGGGTACCCAAAGTAGGTGCATTAGTTGTACAGCTGCAGTACTCAGGTACATTAAAATCACCTAGTACTAAAACGTCAGAATTGTAAATTAGGTTCAAAGAGCAAAATGCATCGAACAACGCATGATGCATCTCCACAGATGTTCTAGGAGGAATATAAAGAGTGTAAATATATAAAAAGAGTAGTGATTCTCCATATAATAGGTAAATGATAGTGAAAACTTCATCAAAATCTGCCAAGTGGTTGTTCAAATTAGCACGACCAAATTGACAGGTAAACGGACATATAGCGGAAGCTTTATTACACACTCTGCTCGCTGTGAGCTTTATTCTTGCTCAGTGCATCAGTGGTTAGTTTCGTTAGTTCATTCTTCATGGAATCAATTTTAATTTTTCAAAAGACAGATGCCCAGAGGAGACATTAAAAATATCACTAAACATCGCTAACGTGGACAGGATTCGAACCCGAGACTCCGTGGTCGCAAAGCTAATACAGCACTGCACCACTGAGCTGATATATACTATGCCATATGTTTTATACTATGTACGCGATTATGCAGAAATTTTAAATATCCTATAATATATTCAACACCTTATTAGGGATTTATATGAGAAAAAATTTGTGGCATGTTTTCTAGAATGTTTGTTCCCATATCATTTTGGTTTCGTCATGCTAAGATATGTAGTTTACAAAAAATGCATTTTTCAAAAAGCCTTCCTCTTTGCAGTTTTGTTGAAATATCTCCAGAACAACTGTAGAATGGTGAATGAAACTTAGATAATATGTTATTTATAGCCCCATCTACACACTGATATATTTATTCATAGGATTTCCTATAGCGAGCAATTTTCCTATGCTTATATCGTTTGGTAAATATGGAAATTAACATAGTAAAAATAATATCTCCATATATTTTCTCAGTAGAATAATCCAGGTCAAGGTTATCATTTTATAATGGCAACAAGAAAGCGACAGTTGACTATGAACAAAATTATATTGTGCCTTGGCAGAAATTGTTGAATAATTAAATGTTAATAATATTATTAATAATTTAAAAAATTAAAACTAGGCCGAATGCTAAACTTGCGACATGGAGACAGAATTAATTTATTTATTAAATGTTGTTAATATTATAACAAATTATTTTTTTTAGTGAATACTAACTCGAGTGTTAGTCTTGTGGCTTGAGGATATTATTTTATTTTAATTATAATAAATAATTTATTTTTAATGTAAAACAATACTGTTCGTGAGTTTGGGTAAGAGGGTCAAAGCCAATTTTTCATCATTTTCGAGTACTTAATATGAAATCAAACCTTTTTAAATAATAATAATAATAATAAAAATAATCATAACAATAATAAAGTTCTCTATTGGGTAAGAAATAAATAAATAACCAAAAGGCCATCGACCGAAGTCCTTCAGCCTTTAAATTATAAAATGCAGGAGAATTTCAAAAAACTTAATGTCAACTTATTTTCTGTCCAGAACATTCTAACATTTTTGACTACCATGATATCGAAATGTGACATGAAGAACCAAAGACCAATGGAACTTGTTACATTATCAAGTATATTTCAAAATATAGGCAATTTAATTGAGTAGTTTCTAAGTCAGAGGAAGAAAAACTGCATTTGTTTTTCAATATTAGAAACAAATGTTACAATTAAAATATATTCATATAGTAATGATAGCTGGCATCTTTGATCTTTAAAATAATTTCTCTTTATTACGATTTCATTATTTCTTCGAAAGTTATCAAAGCTTTAGTACTAAAATGCAAGGAAAAAGTTTGATGCCATTTTGTTTTATGGTCCACCCACAGTGGCTTTGATAACTTTTAAAATATTTTCTATTATTAAAACCTACATAAAAAATCAAGTCATCAGGTTATTTTTTCCGAGCTTTTCACCCTATTTTTTCCCTGCGAACGGGGCTATTATATTTTTCAAAATTACCACCATTACAGTCAATTTCATTCTCAACATTACAACACAGAAAACACTTCAATCTATCATTTTTACTGGTTTTCAGCACTTTTTGCCACGAATGAACTAAAAACAACTCCAAAAATTATAATATGACACTACAACTGTATATGTGTACGATAAACTATAACTGATTTACTGAAAAGTACCACGTGGATAGGAGGACGAAGCAGCATCTATATCTTTTTCTACTGCTCTATCTCTGCTAGTAATATTCAACAATATAATTCAAGGACATTCCCAATCCTTAAAGAGACTAACACCGGTCATTTTGGAAAATTACCTGCTTGGAATATGTAAACTGTTAATAATAATGATACAAATGTATGGGAATTCCATGTTGTTTTTTAAAATAAAAAGTTTTGTGCCTGCTCTGACAGGTTTGGAGGTGGCACAAATGTATATTTCATTAGAGGTAAGAAAAAAATGTTGTACCATGATATTGCGACAGGATTTAATGTTTAAAAGTGAATTATTTATTATTTGTTTGCTTATAGTAATGAAACATATTCTTTATAGGATTACAAAATCCTATAAAGAATATGTTTCAGAGGAAAGAAAAACTATCTATAAGAACTAAAAGAAAAACTATATGTAAAAATATTAATGAAATGTTTGCATTCTTTCGAGAACCTGACTTCTGGTTATGCTAACAAGCAAAAATTCTTATTTTCCATTCTCATTATAACACTAGCATCCCATATAGTCCCCTACGGCTAGGCAGGTTAAACTGGTATCTACATGATCCCCTATGATATGTAAATTCTGTTAAAAATGAGAACAAAGGCCTGAAATTAATTAATTTACCTACCTTGTCTTTAAAAAAAATTTCATTCTAATGAATTACATTTTCATAAAATCTCATTCAGTTATTTGGAAATGCCTTTGAAACGTTTTTCGTCCTTATTGTGGACTCATCAGAAAAGCCCAAAGCCACTCATAACGATGTTCCATGCAAAACCAAGACAGTATCCATGAATAAGTATGAAATATCATCACGTAGATACTATAGTTTAACCTGCCTAGCCGTAGGGGACTATGTGGGATGCTAGTGGTATAATGAGAATGGCAAATAAGAATTTTTGCTTGTTAGCATAACCAGAAGTCAGGTTATCGAAAGAATGCAAAGATTTCATTAATATTTTTACATATAGTTTTTCTTTTAGTTCTCATAGATAGTTTTTCTTTCCTCTGTTTGCAAAATCCTATAAAGAATATGTTTCATTACATTACATTACTTTTAAACATGCATAGGGTATATAGGCTCCAATACTAGTTAGCTAATAGAAAGGTGAAGATCTGTTGTTTTTCATCAGTCAGTGTCAAATATAAATATTTCATACTTATTCATGGATACTGTCTTGGTTTTGCATGGAACATCGTTATGAGTGGCTTTGGGCTTTTCTGATGAGTCCACAATAAGGACGAAAAATGTTTCCAAGAAACTGAATGAGATTTTATGAAAATGTAATTCATTAGAATGAAAAATTTTTTAAAGACAAGGTAGGTAAATTAATTAATTTCAGGCCTTTGTTCTCATTTTTAACTGAATTTACATATCGCAGGGGATCATGTAGATACTAGTTTAACTTGCCTAGCCGTAGGGGACTATGTGGGATGCTAGTGTTATAATGAGAATGGCAAATAAACATAGAAATAAGGAGCATTACAAATATTAATATTTAATAAGAAGATCAAGATCCGGTCTGAACGAACCAAAAAAAATATTTATACAGCGGGGCTCAACATGTTAAAAAATATATATTGGTGCTATATAAAAAAATAAATACTTAGCAATTTAACAAATCTATTGAAGAAAAAAAGGTAAAAAGCTGGAATGAAAAATACACAACAAAACAAATAAAATCCCTGAACAGCAACATTTCAAAACTAAAATTGCCACAGATACAGTACTCTAGGTTTTTCTTACTTTTTGTTGGGTATTTTGCCACTGAGAAATATTTAAAAATTTTAATGAAAAAACCTCTGCATCAGGTTGGTTCTTGAACACTTGATTGTTTCAAAAAGTCTCACACCAAAATACCCAACAAGTAAGAAAATCTGAACATGCCACAAATAAACAATTATAGACAATATCAGTAGGTACTCTATGTGTTTCAGAAATTAAGATCATTTGCTTATAATTTTATTGCAGTCCAGACTCGGACAGCGATATACGTTCGATTAGGTATTTATACGTCTTATGGCAGATTTATCTATCACATAATAGCGATTTGGCAGATAGTAGTAGTGGTACAACTGCTTCATCGGCTACTCTACAGAAACATGTTCTGCCATCGAAATATACACATACTATAGGTACAACCACACGAAATTACATATGTATCGAAAATGTATCTCAATATTTTGAAAATGATTCCCATTTTCCCATATAGGAACCGGCACACCAGCTAGAAATGTTTACAAAAATATTCCTTTCATTTTTCTTGAAATCATTCACTAACTTACCCGTTTCATTCTTTAACATTATATAACCAAAATTAATAGTTTAATGTGATAAATAGTGATACATACCAATTCTGGAAGACATTGCTTGATCATTTTCGTGAACATAAGGTCTGTCTCTCCAGCACTATTTTTTACTGGACCCATGCACAATCCACAAACGTCTTGATCTTCAGAAATTCCAGTACCATTTTCATTTTTTCTAAGATAGACCTCTTTCAGATCTAGTTTTACTCCATCCTTGTCGTTAACAACTGGAACTATGTAATCATGTGCATAAAGGCACACTGTTTTAAAATCAAAACATTTTGTAAGCATTTCTGTACAGTTTATACACATCACGGGCTCTCGTATTGCAGTTATCAAATACTAAAATAAAACTAGTTTAAAGTTTAAAAGTTTTGTAAGTACTTAATAACTATTAAACTGAATTAAATTTATTAATTTGTAAACTTCCGCTTTCTTAGAGCTGAGCGTTATTTTCGACTTACCATTTTTGGTAGAACTACATCCAAGGCACCTTTCATATCATTTCCTATAACCCTAAATTCATCACATATTTTTAAACAAATTCCACATGTTTTTTCTTCCGTCCCCATTTTCTATAACGATACAGAACTTGCACAACAAAAAATTTATAATAAATTTACGAAAAGAAGTATAGTTAACTGGTTATCATAATAACTATTTGTAGTTGGTACTACCTGGTACTAGAACCCTGCATTCACTTCACTGCAAAAGTATTACATGTGTAACATTGTTGCCAACATTATTTATAAACCTATTAAAGATTGTCGCTACCTACTTTAAGTTTAAAATGCTCCCAACAAATTTCGCTCCGCCTATAAATGAACTACTCACAATGTGAGCGTTTTCGCTAGCATTGGCAACCATGCTTCTATTAGGGCACATGACCGTCCCAAAAACGTCCCATGTAGGTACCCAGAGGACACGAAAACGTACCGAGAACGTACACTGAGAAATACGTTCCAAATTAACAGTGATTCTGACCATAGATAAAGAATTATATATATTCTGACACGATACTCTAAGAGTATAGTAATTTTTATTGTGGTTTATTCGGTTTCTTCATTCTATCTAATCCTCTTTGGTGATCAATTCGAAAAATTAACATAACCTAGAAAACTGTGCATAGACTACCGAAGTTTATTAACATATGATATGATTATAACATTTATAACAAGCTTCTTCTGGTTTTGTGGTTAGTTTAAACACTTTAAACTTCTTACTGTTGTGTTAAGTATTTGTTGTATTAAAAAATGAGCACCCAAACAACAATAATATGCAGACTGTGTTTGAAAATATGTGACAACTTTGATGCTATAGAAGAAGATATTAAAGATGTATTGGTTGTACTTCTGCAAAAAATAGTAGGTATTTTATATTAGCGCTTAGTTACAAATGATATTTATTTATGAATAAATTTGAATCGATTTAATGTATATTACACATTTGATTTTGAGATGCTTTTGGTCTATATTGTTTTAGGACTTTGCTGCAATACAGCAACCAGTGATGTGCACAAACTGTACAGAGAAACTTATAAAATGCTTCGATTTTAAAACAACATGCTTCTATACACATGATTACCTATTTCCATTTGTCAACAAAGATGCTGCCCGGCTGGATTTAAGAGATCTCTATCGGAGAAAGAATGGAAACAATGCAAATGTTGCAGAAGATCAGGACATATGTGGATTTTGCATGAATCCAGTAAAACGCTGTTCTGCTTTATCCCTTAATGTTGAAGACGGAGACGTTATATTGGCTAATATGATGGAACAATGTGTTCCAGAATTGGTAGGTATTCATATTTTTCATATTTCATATGTAAAGGCTAGGAAGCTCATGAGAAGAGAGTTGTAGGCAGGAATTTTTACTAATTGTTTGAAAATATAAACAAAAAGTGTTGCACATGCCAATTATTGTCTATAGAGCACTAGCAGTGATGTCACAGTTTTGCCAGCTGTCAGTTGCCTGGGTGGCAAATTAGGAGCGGCTAAATATCCGACGGCGCTCCCTCCGAAGAGCGCACGCTCAGCTTTGAGATTCCCGCTTCAGTGCAAATTAAACTGAATATTTGAACTTTCATCCAAATTTTCATATTTTATTATTTTATGAAGGTTGAGGGTAGGCTAAACTTTCCTCGTTAGTAAATTATAACCTCATTTTTTTTTGTATGACGATGTATATACGATACATGTGACATGTAGGAATTAGACACAGTGAAAAGTGATTTATTAAAATTACCTACTTTATAAAGTGTACAGCTTGGTGTACAATAATGACGGAAATAACAACAACTGTAGATATTTTATATACACATACATATATTTGAAATTAATGTTACAAATTCAAATTTAATTTTACTTAATATATAATATACACATATACTTTCATTAGAAATTGTTTTAATATACCTATATCAAATATACTTCATGTAAACGAGTCCTAAAAAAATAATCAGAACTAGTATTTTATTAATATTTTGTTGCTCTGTATAATTAATTATTGTTCTAAAATCTATAACATAGGTACATATATATCTTAAAAACTAATACTTATAGGTATCTATTTGGATAAAGATGCATTTGAGGATTGAACAATATGTATAACGTTTAGCTTACTATGATTCAGTGGTGGCGGTATAATTATGGTCATTAGATTTATCTGTAGACACAAAAGGTTTATTTTGCAAGTAGTTTTCAATATTTAAAATCTGATTTGAATTTGGTTTTTTGTATGATTCTTTACGAGTTGTTTTATTTTTCTTTGTTGAAAGAAAGTTTTTTTGCTTCTTAATTTTTTTATTAGGCGGCTCCCTGATCGGTTCTATTTCCAACTCATCTAATTTTTGTTTTGGACTAGTTCGCACTTCTTGTAATGTAGCTGCCGATCTTTTAGCAGTATCTGTACACATGTAATTACACAGTACCTTTAGAGTTCTCTCCGTATATTGCAATGTGTCTTCATCTGCAATTGAAAGATATTCACTGACGTTGTTTAAAATTTCTCTGAGTTCAGCAATCTTTTTGGTTTTGGTTAGTTCCTGGGACTTACTAATAGCAGCAGAACCTACAGTATTTAAATGAATGGCTAGTTCTGGATTGACGACAAGTTCTTCATTTTTCTCATTTTCAATTACTAACTGCTGACTTGAGTCGGGATGTGTATTTTCAATATTTAAAGCAACAAAATGGATATGTTTACAAATTGTAGATTTAATAAAAAAGTCTGTACAAGTACATGCATAGGAGTGAACACAAACATTACATGAATGGCACAATAACTTACAACAAGGTTGATCTTTTGTTTTTGACACAAAATATGTTGATTCCTCAGATGTTAACGACCATGTGTCATTAGAATTTGCGGTTACAGCAAAATCAGATTCTTCAGCAATATGATGACGTTTCTCAATATCAACGATATGAGAGGAATTTTTCCCTTTTGTAATTTTAATCATTCTCTCAATAATTTTGTTTCTGACATATGAAACAACAGAATTTATTCCTTTATCGAGCCTTTTAGTTTTTTTGCCATCTAAATAATTATACTTGAGGACTTTGTGCATGGACTCTAAACGCATGTTAGTATTGATATGACAATTTTTACGAAAACAGTAAGCCCATTGTTCACAATTGTTACTATAATATTTAAAAAAATATTCACCAAAACCTTTTGTTTCCTCTTCTGAACATAACAATTTAAGTGTTGAATTAAGTTCTGTATTAAATTTATTTTCATCTAAAAGGTGTTGTAAATACTTAAGTGTTTCATAAACATTCTTTCTTTTTTCATAATTCGTAATTTTATTTAAATTACTACGCCAGGCATGATCTACATGCCAGGAACAAAACAACTGATTTTCTACAGGACCCATTACAATTTTCCAAGCATTATAGAAAGTATGGGTAATATCTGTCATAAATGAAATCGGATTCAATATACCAATCCTCTCTTTTATTTTTTGAAAAAATATTTCATTTATGATAGTATCTTTTCTATTGCTAAACATACATGAACCTGGCAACCCTTCACCATACTCATCCACCACTAAAACTGTTGTTAACTCGAAGTCGTAACTGTTAAGCCCATGCGTACTATCTACACAGATAATTTTATTCCCGTACATTTTTAATAAATGTTCTTGAGACTGATTCATAAATATCAGGCAAAAATCCTTATTATCTAAAATATCATGATCTTCCCCTTGCCTTTTGTAATACACAAAGCTACTTCTTTTATATTCCTCCACCCACATATCTACACTAATAGAATCATTTTCATGCTGAACCTAAAACAAGACATATGTGCATTTATATACTTATAATACCCTGTATATATCAGACAAAGGAAAATCCACATTGTAACTTACTCCGTTAATAATGTCTATTTTAAAAGAATGTATGACATTGTTAATATCTTTGCGTGTTAGCAGGTCCTTCCTTGATAGAACTGTAGTGTTAATGTCTTTCCGATTATTATCTAAAATCTTAAAAATAAATATGATACATTATATATCCATTTCTCTTTCAGTCAGTTATTGCCACGTCTTAAACATTTTCTTATAAGTACCAACCTTGTAACAGTTACACCACTGGAAAGTTTATGGGCAATATTAATTCTATCTTGCTTAGGTAGTCTTAAGTGTTGCAGTTCAGTTTTATGCATATAATGTGTCTTATAGTAAGTAACAATACATTTCCCACTATTTTCTTTCTTTACTATTATTGAACTTGTGCAGCTTCTATTCAATTTACATGAACCCTGCATCTTTAATTTACGTTTCCTACCCTTCTCTGCTTTCTTGGGGACATAAACGCCTACAAATAAAAGAATTATCAACTTTAAATAAGTATAATACTGTCTACAAATAAAACTTACCGCTCCGATTGCAATAATAATAAAACGTTCTGGATTTTTCCTGATTATTTGTCGCCTTTTTCATTAGAGAATATTGAAAATTATGTTTGTTATTGATATCATTAAGCCACACGTTAACATCTATAAAAAATATCCATGTAAATATACAAATTTAAATATATAGGTACCTATAAAACAAAAAGATTAATTACCTACCTTGAGAACTCTCGAAAGTGTGAATTTCCTGAATTACTTCATAATTGTGAGTAATTTTCAAATGTTCACGTAAGTCCTTTAAGTATTTAAAGGAACAATTACAACCATCCAAACATTTATTTATGAATTTTTCAAAATCGTATGATGTTATATTAGTAGCGTTATGCACATTTTTATAATGTCTATTTAAATTTCTCTGTTGTGTAAATATCACGCCACACATTCCACATGTAACAGGCATGTTTGAATTTTCACTATGGTAGGTAACGCAAAATTCAAATTAAGAAATAAATATAAACAACATACATTCAGAGGTTATGAGACGAATTCATTTCAGTTTGCGCATGAGCAATCATCGGAGCGCTGTCGGGTATCTAGCCGCTCCTGGCAAATTCAGAAATTTGACATTTGAGTTTGATGTCAATTTTCGTTCAGTATAAATTAAAGTGGAGGATTTCTTAACATCAGATATATGCAGTGATGTTTATACATATTTTTGTTAAATCTACTGTGAGAGAGAATTTTATATATACTTTATTAGTGTTGTTTTTACAAGTGTAAAATTTGGTGTCAAGAACGTTGACATCTTTGTGAACCCATAAATTAGTGAAAATAAAGGCTGTATTAGGCTACAATAATAATTTTTGTTATAATGTATATTTGACATATTAAAATATTAAAGCAGAAAGTTAAGAATGATATTCCAATGATTTTTCATCTGAAAGATAGAAAGGTAAAAAAAATATTTGGTGGAAAGGTGAGAGACATTCTAGATGATGGGAACATGTACATGAACGAAGAGTTAAAGTAAAATGATAATTAAATACCTGCCTAAAAGTAATAAAGGAGGTATATTTGCCCAATATTCAGAACTAATATTAGTATCTGCACATTGCGCCAATATTATAATAATGTTAATATTGAATCTGATTTGCCAATATTGGTAAAATGTTGGCTATATTTTGGGTGAAAATATTAAAAATACAGCTGATAATCATATAGGTACAATATTGGTTAAAGCTGACATATATTGGCCCAATACACAATACATTGTGCAAAACATTATCTTTTAATTAACACTCCAATAGCCAGTACCATAAACAATGCCAATAGGATCCCTTTAGAAAAGGATACTTTATGCTAAAAGTTGACTTTAAGCATAAAGTGTGCTTTACGTAAGGTGGCCATTCCCTAGAAAGATACATCCGATAGTTAAATATTATTTTTGGCCATAACTTTTTTTCTTAGTACGTATATTTTAAAAAATTATAAGAGTACCTAAGTAGAACCATAACAAGACTATTACTATGAATTTTCATTAAATAATTTCAAGGTGTTGCAAAATAGCTAGATTTAAATTTAAAAATTATGTCAATCTTCCTACTTCTTAGTTTTAAATCGAGCTATTTTGCAAACCACTGAAATTATTGAATGCAAATTCATAGTAATAGACTTGTTATGGTTCTACTTAGGTACTCTTATAGTTTCTTTTAAATATATGTACTAAGAAAAAAGTTATGGGTCAAAGATAATAAATATTTCCCTATCGGATGTTTCTTTCTAGGGAATGGCCACCTTAAAGGATCCTTTCAGTGTTGTTTATGGTACTGCCTGTAAGTTTTTCCATTATCAAACTTCAACACTTCATGTTTATTAACTTTTATAGTTTATAATTGCTTATTTGTGGCATATTCAACTCTTTTTACTCTTGGTTGGGTAGGTATAGTCACTGCTGGAAAAGTACCTAAAAATTTAATAAAAGAGGCCTCTGCGCCAAATGGATCAGAGGTTGGTTCTTAAATACTTAATTGTTACAAAATATCTCGCACAAAAATATATAAACTAAAATAAAGTTATAAAAACTGAGGGTAAATACTAAAGGCTGTTAATTTTTCAAAAAGATGATCTATTTCCATAGTAACGTGAGATATTAAATTGTATTAATAGTGTTCCTTGTGAATTCGGAAAATATTATGTAGATGAGTCGTATCTAGACCTTTCAACGTAGGGCTTGGCGAACTTGCACTAGAAGGGGAGAATTAAAGAAATCCAATATTTTTTAACATGCATGGGATAACAATCATATGATACAATGTGACTCAGCGAAGATATTTGAAAAGCAAGCAACTAAAAGAAAGACTAAGAATTCCGTCATTATTTTATTAAATCAAAATTATTCTATAGATTTTTGTACTAGTTGGTTGCCCATCCTTAGAGACGAAGTAAGCAAAAATAAAATAAATATAATTTAATGTTTCATGACTATGGTAATATATAAACAACAAATTGTCATGGTTGACAACCGAAAAGTTTTGAGAAAGGTAAGAGGTCATTTTTCCGAAACGTGTTAATGATTAGTTTTCATTGTCAGGTTTTATTTTATAACTATTTTAGTTTACATATTTTTGAGTGCAAGACATTTTAACGATCAAGTAATCAACAGCCAGTCTCTGTCTGATCCATTTGGTGCAGAGGTCTATTTCAAGAAATTTTTCAATATATTTACAGTAGTGGCAGAATACCTAACTAAGAGTAACAAAAGTTGTCAACTTCTATCCCCAATGAATTACGTTTACAAAGATCCACCGACACAAGCATTTTTTTCATATTGGATTTTATTTTAAATATTGCTTCTTGATTGACAGGATTTCAATGTCATCGATAAACCTGTAATCTGTGGGCCTTGTTATGAATCTCTAGAGGACTGTTTCCATTTTGTGAAGAACTGTTTGATTGTAGAAGAAAAGATTAAAGAATATCATGAAACCCTAGATATAAACAATAAAGATAAAATAGAGCTAAGCAGTTTATTAGAATATAAAATAAGGGTTGTAACACCAGAGGAAGATGGTAACTTAGCTGACGTAATCGAAATAGAAAGTAAAGGAGGAATTAATAAACTTGATGTGAATAAAATAGAAGGACCATTTTGTGGAGAAAACGAACTTAAAGTAGAAAAACATAATCAAATGGAGGACCAGAATTTTCTATTTAACGAAGAAATAGAAATAAAAATGGGCGATTCCGATTTGAACAGGTAAAATTAAATTAAATTAATTTCAATTTTCTCCTTAATGTTATTTTTTATGTATTAGAGAAACTCATTGATGCCTTGCCAGACATATTGTGGTTTACATATTATTTTTGTTGGCCTCCATTTGCTACATAGCACGTCTGACGGCTTGATGTCATCTGTCACGGTTGCCTGTTAAGTGCATAGCTTCACTAGAGCTTTTTCCTATTAGCTCCTTTTTAATATAAGTCCAATATTTTGTAGAGCATCCTCTTCGTCTCGTGTTGTCTGGTTTTCTCTGGAGTATTTACCATTCTCTATACTCTCTCTGGTTGATGTAACTGACAAATGAGAGAATTCGGGGGAACACTTTGCAGGAGAGTCGCTTTTGGGGACATATTTTTTGGACGATCAAGCTATTAGTTAATAATAATAATAATTTATTTTTTGTTAAAGACAATAACAATTAAGCAGAATATGATAGGCTATCCAGGAAATTTGTAGCTTATGTGGCCATACTCAATGCATCTTAATTACAATAGTATGTCATTTGTCTGCATTTTAAACTGCTCATGTATTAGAAACGCAAAGAAAGATGTAGAGAATTGATGTATTGATAAGTCTGATTTTTGTGGGTTTAGTAACATTTCTATCATATCAGATTCTACTTGCTGAATTTCATACTCGTAGTAGCCAGTATTGTCCGTGCAGACTTCAGGGTAAACAATCTTGATTTCCTGCCCCACACTTAGCTACTCTTAATTTATGTGGGTGGTTATCGTTTGTCCTGTTCATAATCATAATTTTCATTTTGTTGTAATTTACAGTAAAACCAAGATCATAGTTTATTTTCTGAAGTCTGTCCAGCAAGGCGTATGAACTCATACTCGCTTACCGCACATAAGGTGGTATCGTACGCAAATCTCAAGTTAGAAATCTTGTGTCTAATAATAATAATAATAATAATAACATTTGTTTTCCATTGTGACAATGTACATTGTATGAGATTCGTCAATTAATGCAAGAATTCAGACACTTTATAGTAAAATTTATCAATTAAAAATGTTTTTTAAATTTCCTTGAAAAATATTTAATTAAATTTCCATTGTTCTTTACTTGTTTGTGGCAAGCAGTTAAACACCTTAGGTACTATACAATTGGGAGCATCGAAATTAAGTTTTTGTTTAGCGAACTGCACATGAAATTCATCAACATTATAACTCTATATATCTTTATTCATGGTAAAACTGTTCTTATTCTTATAGACGTAGACACACATTTTATGTATATATATACACACAGGAGAGTTAAAATATTCAGCTTTTTAAAAACATCTTTACACTGCGGTATATTTGTTATACATTGGATTTTTTGTGCAAACTGACGTGTTTCTAGTACCATCCTCAAATTAATAAACAGAAATGTCAACGAATTCATTTTACAAATAAGTTTTAAACAATGCGACTTCTAGTTGAGAAATTCACCTAAGTGATTACCAAGAAAACGTACACCATTGTGTGGATTTGTTACAGGTACTGTGTTGACGTCGAACTTTAAATCGTCTGTTTCTTTTTGGCAATTATGTATCCTGAGTGTACCACTAACTTCTGCCCCCAGCAGGTTAGGAAGTTGAGGTTGCCCAGTTCTCGTTTTGTTTTTGGAGACAGGGTCGTGATTCGGAAATTATTCAGAAAAATTTAGTCTTAGGTTACGTGCCAGTAGTCATATAAAAAGCATCTATAACGTACTTGTTTAACTGTACGACTAACTACTTAGAGATAATAAAAATGTTATAGATACTCATAAAAAATTTACCATCACAGATAAACACTGCTTTGTTAAATATATGTGGTTTATTGATCCTATTGTTATGAATTACACCTCCTTGAAACTCGAAACTGATACACCCATGGTAGTAAAAGCTGAAGTTAATTAAGTACCAGTGGTTAGGCAACCAGTAATACACACCATCATTTCTTCTGGAAGCTTGTAGATGCTCTACAGTTCTCTATTGGTCTCGAATTGGAAATCTCGATGGATCTAGAAGGCAATTTTGGGATATATAATGTCGTCAAAGTTGACAGGAAGATTTTGAACTGCACGAATTATTTGGTTTTGTAAAAGCTCTAAATATTTATTGCCATCGATTAGCAGTGGGCCTATAATATGATTGTCTAAAAGTCCCGTCCAAACGTTCAACTTTTGAGGATACTGAGTTCTCACAGCAGCACTCAAATGTTTATTTTTTCGAGACCAATATCGTACTACACATGAATTGTGTTTCCTATGTAATGAAAAGGATGATTCATCTGTAAACAATATATTCTTTAAGAAGTTTTCATTCTCATTCACTTTATTTATCATGATTTCACAAAATTCCATCCGTTTGAAATTGTCCTCGGGAAATATTTCATGCTTTGTTTGAACTTTAAAACAACTGTACCCATTTCTTTTCAAAATGTTTCTTACAGTTCTTTCCTTCATGTCAACTTCTTCAGCAATTTGTCTACTAGTCTACTAGTTTCAACAAGTACACAGACATTAGTTTCGCGAATTTCACGTTCTTCGCTCATTTGTTGATGACGGGGTTCGGGTTGACAGCATTTTTTACAATAATTCACGACACACCCGAAATTCTCAAATTTTTTAATAATGTATGAAATTATGCTAGCTGAGGGGATTGGTCTGTCTTGATATGCTACAGTAAATAAATGTATTGTGTCATCAGTGGAATGGCCCCCGAAGTACCACTTCACAATTTGCACTTTTTCTGCAGTTGTATAAACACACGGTATTTTAATAACGAAATTGAGATTAATTTATTTTATTCCCACACGTCTAAACAGCTACGCTATTAGAAGCGGAATGGGTGCGCTCGCGCTGTTCTCAACTCGTCGCGGTCAAGCGATGGACCAATGCCCTGCATTGTTCAACGACAAGGTGCGGTTTATCTGCGCAGAAATAAGTTTACGTACCTAAAACTAAATTTGCTGAATCTGTATACACCAACATCGTCAGGGAAACTATCGAGGTCAAATCAAAATTAATACCATGTCCAAACACTTTCTTTCAATTTCAATTTATTTCACACTTGTGATTAGAAGTATTTTTTTTTATTAAATTTTTTTTGAAGATTCTTTTATAATTCATAATTCTGAGTAAATAATTTATTGAATTAATATCCATTGCACGATGATGATGTGATGTACGAAACATATAATTCTGATTGCCAAACATCCCAGGGCATACAAAATCATGGCGTATTAAATACGTTAGCAAACATCGTTTGTTGCATCAGCCATTTGATATGCAGAAAACGAAGAAGAAAGTTTATGTATAATGTACTTACAGTTTAATTATTCTGTAGCTTAGAACTTCACTACTTCACTATATAATTTTTTAAATATTAAAAACATTATATCTGGGTATCAATGTCCTAGAGCAGGTAGGTTAGATGACCGAAGTTATTGACTTTTTTAAATCATGGAGACAAATTCTCGCTAACCCTCTTTAGATCGAAGGTCCTATCTGGAATGTCTCTCTCTCTACGCGATTCCACCATGCTAATGCTTTTGGTGGCATCGTTTTTGATTGGTTATTTATAAAATGACTATTGCTCTAAGTGCAATGGATCTATTTATTCACCCGTATGAATTTCTAGCATACTAGCAGAGTAGACGTAAGGTAAGGTTAGATCAAAATATTAAATAAAAACATTATTTTAGTTAAATTACTCTTATTGTCGAGTTGATAAAAATTGACCCGTTACAAATGATGCTATAATTTTAAAAACTATTATATACTGCTCGTGCAAATATTCTCGATTGATCGTGCAGAACCGAACTCATCATGTTTGGTTACAATAATTCAATGGTTTGTTGAAGTTATTTATGAAGTCATTGGAAAAGCGAAAGGTTCTTACACCATAAAATACACTTGTACTTTACCTAACATTAGTAAACATGTGTCATGCTAATAATGTTTTTGGAAAATGTTTAAATTCGTATATTGAAGTAAAGTAAATTTATTGATATCAAAATACATTATTACAATGCTTACATAAGTCAGAAACAGTTTCATGTTATTACACAATCACTACAAATTTAAAAGTAGCATTTTTTTTTTACATATACATAAGTTTGTTTGTAGACGAGACATGGCTTTCCCACGGCACAGAATCCCCTAGGTTAAGAACGTGGTGTCTACCATAAATTCTGCTACACTGTAATATGCCCTGTTTACAAAACCATTTTTTACGATATTTAAAAACTTATTTTTAGGCAATTCTCGGATTTCATCTGGTAGTTTGTTATAGAACATGGGTCCATAATAATTTTCAGCATTTCTACTTCTGCTGAGCCGTAAATATTTTATTGACAAGTTATGTTTCTTGCGTGTTTCATATTTATGGTGTAATTTGTTTGAAGTATATTCTACTTTATTTTCGTGTACATATTTTAGACATTCATCGATATACATAGATGGGACCGTTAATATTGTTAATTCAATAAATTTATTTCTAACATTTGCTCTATAATTGTTTTAACATAAATCTAATTAAGTACTTTTCTTTGAACTGAAAAGAGTTTTTGTATGACACGAGTGTCCCCAACATAGGATTGCATACGAATATGTTGATTGGAATAACGCGAAATAAGCTTTTAAAACTACGTTTAGCGACAATATATGAGATAAATTTCTTAATAGATATGCACATTTACACAATTTTGGACATATATATTCTATATGAGCCTGCCATGTTAATGTTGAATCCAGGATTACCCCTAGGAATTTTACCGATTTCCTGCTGTCCATGTTTTGCTCCCGTGGGGTAAATATACTTTGGGTTTTTGCTTCGTTTAAGTTTAACTTACTTGTATCAAACCAGTTTCTTACTTTTTACTGTGTCTCGCCCAATTTATTTTCTAGGGAGAATTTGTCTTGATCAGTGTTTAATAACGTGGTATCATCGGCAAAAAGTACCACATCTGCGTCTGGTGCACATGCATTCAAATAATTTATATGAATTAAAAATAGCAGTGGACCCAACACAGATCCTTGTGGTACTCCATGTCTTACCTTTTAAGATTTGAATAGTCATTGTTGTAATAAGTTTGTTGCTGACGATCAGTTAGATATGATGAAATTAATTTTACAATGCAACAGTTTACCCCATACATTTTTAGTTTATCTAATAATATATTGTGAGAGACACAGTCAAAAGCCTTTGTGAGGTCACATAATGTGCATCCCACAAAAGCATGATTTTCGAATCCCTCATTTATTATTGAAATGACTTGGTTTATTGCCAAAGTTGTAGACTTTTTATTATGGAGCCAAATTGGGCAGCAGAGAAAAGGTTATTTACTTCAAAATGATTACATAACATGTTTTTTTAAGTTTTTCATAAATTTTAGAGAGTATTGGCAATAATGAAATTGGCCGATAGTTTTCCGTTTCATTTTTGTTTCCTTTTTTAAATATTGGTATTACTTTTGAAATTTTCAGGCACTTTGGATATAATCCTGCTTTTATGCTTTGATTTATTAGATTTGTTAATGGTATTACTATTAAGTTTTTTATTGTCTTTATAAGATTTACATTTATATCATATGTGTCTCTACTAGGATTTTTTTTTAAACCGTTTATTACATCACGTACTTCATTGAATGATACCTCTTTCAACTGAAGGCTACTTTTATTTGTATGCACAATATCTATGGTCAACTGGGTCTTTTCCAGAATGAGGATTATTTGATATTATGTTGTCTGCTATTTTAGAAAAATAGTCATTAAATGTGGAAGCTGTGATATTTATTGATGAGTTTGTAGTATCATCTTTTGTACTATTTCTATTTTTGTTTATAATATTCCAGGCACTTTTTGACATATTTGAGGAATTTTTTATATAATTATCAATATATTCAATCTTGCATTTCCTTATTTTTTTCTTATATTCATTTCTATATAATTTGTACATATTTTTGTTTTCCTCTGACGGTGTCATGCCTACTACATTTTTTAGAAAATTTAACCTTTCTCTCATATATAAATCTCTATTAAACCAAGGTGCATATATTTCTTGATTTTCATGAATGATTTTTTCTTTTTCGGGAAAAGACTCATTTGCCGCATCTTGAATTACTTTTAAAAAAGATATAAATTTTTCATCAATTGTTAAATGGTTATATTTTATAAAGTCCCAGTTTGAGTTTTTAACAATATTGTAAAATGCAAATAAACCACTATCAGTTATTGGCCTTTGTTTGATTTTAATGTTTACTTTTTTTTATTTCCCCTTGTTTTTCAAAGATAACCGCCTTGTGATCTGAGAGGTGGGTTTCAAGAACATAAGTTGTATAATTTTCAGAGATATTTGTTATTACATTATCAATGCAAGTTTCTAATCGTGTATTTTCTTTAATAGTTATGGTAAGACCATTCATCTCAACAAAATCACGGAAGTCAACGGTTTGAATCTCATTTGTGTTGAATCTAACATTGAAGTCTCCATTTATTACTACATTTTTTTGCTCAGTTTACATTTTATCAGTACATCATGAAGTATGTTTAAAAATTCCCCAAAATTTCCCTTTGGTGACCTATATATAGTTATTATTATTAAATTGTGGTCTAACAATTCGGCCGCCGATAACTCGCATGTAAGTTCAGTTGATAGTCTACAAATGTCATCTCTAGTTTTTATTTGAAGATTTCTTTTGGTTAAGATTAACGTACCACCATGAATGTAAGTTGAATGTGAGAAATATGATGTAACATTATATCCATGTATACTTAACATTTGGGATTCCGCTTCGGTGAGCCACGTCTCGCTAAAACATAAAACATCAAAAGTTACATTTTTAAAATTACATAAATCAGCTAAATAGATTTCAAATTCTCCGATCTTATTTCGGAGAGATTGAATGTTAATATGAAATATTTTGAGAGTATTCCATAATTTAGTACTCTCAATTTGCCTCGTCTTTATTTCTTGATATTTCTTTATTTTTGATGGTGTTGTTTCGAAAGGGCTGTATGAGAATTTGCTTTGGCCATGAAGAAGGGTTTTCCAGCTCTGGGACCTCAGCTTCTTGACACCCAATCTTGTAACACTTTTTACTGTGTTTAGATTTTTACTGAACAAATTACTGATTTGATGAAATCAAACATTGGCAAAGAAAATACTTTATCTGTAGAAATAGATCAAGATAATTGAAATAAAAAAGAGATTTCCTATGTAATAATTCCTCTCATGTTAGTGAAAATTTTAAATTACATTTTTCTGGTCCTTATTAATTTTTCCAAGCACTATGTTATCTGGCAGAAACAATTCATGAAATGGTGAAAATGGTAAATGTGATTGTGCTAATAATTTGACGACAACTGAGTGTTATTGCAATATATCTGCCATATGCAAGATATCAGATGAATATTATTAGTTAAAGTAGTTCTAGTTTCCCTATACAGGGTGTTGCATCATGAGAGGGACATAGCTTAACAGGAGGTACAGAACATCAGTGGTAATCAGAACCTTCATTACGAAGTTACAGGGTGTTTTGTCATTTTTGGCAGAAACTACTTTTTGTCATTACTTTGACAGGGAATGGAATAATGGATTCATATTTGGTACAGCTAATACAGTAACGATCCTTCAGAGGTACCTGTGAGACATGAAAAATAATCCAGACCCGGAGTCACTAAAATTGAGATTTCTTCTTTGCCTCTAAAAAACATGACCCTGTATGTATATTTTTAGGAATTTCTGTACGATATTCGAATAGAACGCAAAAAAAGAAGCAAAATGGCCTGGTTCACTTTTTTTTTACACATTTGTGGTTATTTAAATACGGTGTTAAATGTACAAGAATATGAGTTTCAGAACGGTGTATTAAATGTTACATGAAACAAATAATTTGGTAACTAAAATTTGCAAACATTTTATTAAGTGTGAGTGATTTCTAATTCCGGCACGTTTTAAAGATCAATTTCAAAATATTTAATCAATCATATTAGGCATATTCCGAGTGACAGATAATAAAACTATTTAGGCCTAAGCAACAAGTTAGTTTAATCAAGGAAATCGGCAATATTTCACACCTAATAAAATTGGAAAGCAGAACAAACTAAAACCCCGAAATTAATAAAATAATTTCCATTCCGGTAACAATAAACGACCAGCCAATAACTGAATATGTTTAAAAATAAAATACAATTTACACTAAAATCGCCTTTTATTTTTGAGACATTAACTGCAACTTATGTTTGGATTCTTTGTGTGATTAGTAGTGTTTTTTATATATAGACATACTATAGTGGCAAATTTGTCTTTAATTAGTTGAAAGCAAAACAAAACGTTAGTAGCCTATGATTTTCTGTACTAACACCCATAAATAAACTTTGTTTTCTATGACTCCCTTGGGAAAAAATAAAGAGATTTATGTCCTCGACCCTTGCCGCAAAGCATTGCTAATATTACTGTTTATTTTGCCAAGAACTATTTTTCATAAATAACCATTACTTATGCCACAATTATGAGCCTTACTTGTAGACAGTGGGACAAATTGACACCAAACATCAAGCTTCAGTGGCTGAACATATGTAGCCGTTAGGTTTATTGTTGAAGCAATAAAAGAACGAGCCACAGTTTCATAGTACAATAAATTTGTGCAATGGATATTAATTCAATAGATTATTTACTCAGTGAATCACAAAAGTGTGAAATAAGTTAATTTAAATTGAAAGAAAGTGTTTGAACATGTTGATTATTTTTTCAAAAATACATATTTTAATGTCAAATTAAAATGTTTGCATGTATTTTTTTAGGTGGGGTCGTCGTTTCTAATTTATTTAGTATTATTTTGTGCTTATCATAGTGGACATAATATCGTAAAGAATTTAATACATGCTTTTTGTTGAAAAAAAGTAAGAGAAAAAATAAATTTAGTTTAATAATTAACAAACAATAGAAACAAAAACCAGCATTTCAGGTTTTTTAAACACTTTTTTGTAATAGTTTTGTTTATAAAATACCTTAATAACATTTCAAACCACAAATGATATATTATCTAATTTATGTAAAGTTTGTCAGAATGGAAGAGACACACTGTGTACTTGTTGCAATTTCAAATCTTGGAAAATATACTTTGTAGTGTGTTTGTATGCTTAATCAAAGACCTTAGTAATATTTTGCCCCAAAATTATAATATGATTAATATATTTTGCATATGTTCCAAATTTGAAACAAGAAGATTGAATCTAGCAAGTTTCCAAAAACTTAAACGCACTGACGGAAATAGAAACACATACATATACACGCACTCTTTTCGTTATTCACTAATAAGTGAAATAACCAACACCATTTTTTTAAACAATTTTTGTGGTTTTTCGAATTTTGTCCACTACTCAGATTCTAAAAAAAATGTTTTTGCTAACCTTGCTTTCAGTCCAAGCAGAGGCGAAACGCTTTTGGAAGTCCAGCTCACTATTTAAATATTTATTTGAGAAAATTTTCGAATTACTCGAACATAGAACCTTTACATACAATAATTAACTTCCGCATACCATTTTTCTTGCATTTTACATAGAGAATTTATTGTACATAACACCTTAGACCATGACAATACCTGTTACAAAATGGCATTACAAACATGCTGATTTACATTTAACGAAGAGAACATGAATGAAAACTTGAATTGGGTACCAAAAAAGGTTAGACTATTCTTGTTATGATTGCTGCACACGGACATAATTCGGTGTTTCTTCAAATTTTAAAGTCTCTTTGACTGTGAAGATAATACTTAATTATGTTTAAAAATACTTGAGTTTTCACAACCAATTGATTAACATCTAAAAATAAGCTTTTTAAAATTTTATTTAAGATTTTACCGCCAAGAACACTGTCACATCAGCAGTAAACTAGTAAACTAATGACGATATATTTTGTTAAAGGCTCCTACTTGAAGTTAGTGTGCAAAATAGAAACAGTCTAAATAGAATGTATTTTCCATACCATTTGTTTTCATTACAATTTTATGAACAGCATTTATAGGTTATATTTATATTATTCAAACTTGCGTGTATAATATTACACAGACATTATACAGTGTCCATAATATAGGAATCAATGTACGACGTTAAAGCGATAGTAGATGAATACAAACAGAATAAGAAAGTATTTGCATTATTACATTAGATCTCGTAACTTCTGCTATGATAAAAACATTTTCTTTTCCATACATTTGGTAATTATAAATACGTCCACGGTAAATTTACAATTTACAAATATCACAGCCATTTCGTTTTAATCACACGGAAAAGGTAGAAAAATGCGAAATTTACCGTCTCATGAAATCGATGTCGTTACCGCCAATCATAGCGTGTTTTGCATGTTCCCTCAAATGGTCAACTTTTATGATATATATTTGTTAAAATTTCAATTTGATAGGGGATAGAATGTTGTTTAAATGTTGGGAACTGCTTTAATATACTGAATACTTCATTTTAATAATATCACGAAAGCAACTTTGCATTTTGATGTCCACGGTTTGTTTACCACCAGCACAATGGCGTCTACACCGACTTTGATCATACTTTATTCCCACCCTCAATTAGACTTAACTTTTATCTGAGGATGAACACTGTGTTCAGTAAATATTCACCTTTAATCGTGTTTTGTAATTTTCAGATTTGAACCAGAAGGCAGCACTAAATTAAAGAGAAAACAGAAACATGTAACACCGAATCTTGAAGGGGATCTATTTAAACCACACGTTAAACAAAATCTGAGGCTTAAGGATTCTTCAGAAGTAGCAAAGTACAAATGCGAGTTTTGCTCATATCAGCCAAAACGAAAAGAACATCTTCAAACACATTTGCTGAAGCATAAAGATCCCTCAGAAATAACAATGTACATATGTGACTTTTGTTCTTATAAGACTAAATATAAATCGGCCCTTATAGTACATTTACCGAAGCATCTCTCGGAAATAGATACAAAAAAATGCGATTCTTATTCTTATCACACTAAATATAAATCTAACCTCAAACGACATTTGCTGAAGCATAAAGATCCCCCAGAAGTTACAATGTACAAATGTTATTCTTGTTCGTATCAGGCAAATAGAAGAAGCAGTCTTAAGATACATTTGCTGAAGCATAAAGATCCCTCAGAAGTAACAATGCACAAATGTAATTCCTGTTCGTATCAAACAAATCAAAAAAGCTATCTTAAAAAGCATTTGCAGAGGCATAAATATCCCTCAGAACTAACAGTGTACAAATGTGATTCTTGTTCATATCAGGCAATTCAAAAAAGCAATCTTAAAATACATTTGCTGACGCACAAACATCCCTCAGAAGTAACAATGTACAAATGTGATTCTTGTTCTTATCAGGCAATTCTAAAAAGCAATCTTAAAAGGCATTTGCTGAAGCATAAACATCTCTCGAAAATAATGTACAAATGTGATTCATGTTCTTATCAAACTAAATATAAATCTAACCTCAAAGGTCATTTGTTGAAGCATAAAGATCCCTTAGAAGTAACAATGTACAAATGTGATTCTTGTTCGTATCAGACTAAATATAAATGCACCCTAGAAAGACATTTGCTGATGCATAAGGATCCCTCAGAAGTAAAAATGTACAAAAGTGATTCTTGTTCGTATGGTGCAAATAAAAAAAACAGTCCTGAATGAGATCCCTCAGAAGTAACAATTTACAACTGATTCTTGTTCATATCAGACAAATCAAAAAGCATGCTTAAAGTGGATTCGCTGACCCATAAGGATCCCTCACAACTGACAGCATACAAATGTTACTCTTGTTCGTATCAGACTAAATATAAACAACATCCAAAGACATTTGCTGAAGCATAAACATCTCTAAGAGGTAGCTGTGTAAAATGTGACCTTTATTCTTTTTTGTTCTATTCACTTATTTAACGTCGGCCTTCCGCTGTTAAGGCCAATCACCGACGCCAGGAGACGAGCTACGATCTGGAAATTTTGCCAAACCTCTTCTCATTCGAAGATAGATATAGAAGCCTTTAGAAGATGGAGCTAGAGCTGTTCTGTGTTTCCCTGGACTGGTTGACTCATCCCGGTACTAACCGCGCTTGACGTTGCTGCAGTTTCGTATTGGAATACGATTATAATAATAGGAGTCTTAATATTTACTATAACAAAATAAACGACTTCACTCTGCTACACTAACAAAGCACCATTAAGGAATGGATGAAATAGTTGCATCATGCCTAGATCACATTGTCGCTATAAGTGTTCTCTTAGTGGTTGGGGCTATGTGACGTCACAACCCGACTATCTGAATATCGGTGTTTTTGAGAGCACCAACTTCAATAATTTTTTTATATATGAAAGAGTATTCAGAAAATTCTACTTTGTGCATAATAACTATACGCGTCAGTCTTTCAGAATTTGCAAAAAGATAAACTGGTTAAATGGGCCTGTTATTATAGTATAAATGAATTTTTAACAACCAATATAAACTAATCCATATATTATGTGGCTATTTTGTACTATTTCAATATTTTAACCAAATGTAAAATGTAATTTATAATCATAATTTTTCAAATATTAATAAATTTATTGTTTTGACAACTACAGGTCGTCCCTGATTATTGTACTGAATGGATAAATTGTTATTTCTCAAAGAAAAACATCAATGCAAATCCATGTATAAAATAAAATAATTATATCTAAATAAAATGAAACTAACAAATTGTTGTAAAAGATTATTTAGTAGAACATACCTGGGTATTAGTGCAACTAAGTGTGTATGATGGACTTAAAAAGGTTAAAATAGCTCTATGTTCCTGCCATATGACCTGCTTAAGTAATATAGTGAATAAGAACTTGACCTAGTATCAAACTAAGTAGCAGGACAGCATACATATTACTTACCTAAAATAAAAGAGAAAAACATTATTATGTTTTTATTATTAATTGTGAAAAACTTTGTTAAAACACATTGTGTTAGCACCAAGTGATAAAATGTCATAGATAGTTATGGTAATGCACTAAAGAACATGACAGTTCTGAATTAGTTTAACTATAGGGGGTTTCCAGCTCCATAACTAGATTTCAAAGTGCTTGGGCCTCACTTATTTTTATTCAAGTAGAGAGACATTTGTTATTAATTAAACTTAGTCATGCACTGAGAAAAAAGTTTATCAGCAACAATTAAAATTTTAATATTGGTAAGTAAAAAGTTCATCTGTATATGGGACTACTCCACCGCTTCTTTGCTATAAGTAAAATAGGAATTCTGACACAAATTGCTAACAGGAATTAAACGGTTTTTAAGCAAAATAATCTACTACTCACTAATAAGCCGCTGTACTTACAATAAATAAAGTAGTGTATTTATACTTAAGAAGTATGTCTTTATTTTTAATGAACTATGTGTATTTATCATCATTAGTTTGGTTAGTTCCCACAAAGAAAATTACTACTTTCCTTTAGTAATTGACTCTACTATCATTAAATATTGTTATATCATCAGATATCACTTGTGCTTTTATAGAAGTTTGAAAGATAATTTAAGAAATGTAAAAGAAATTGTTTTAAATATTTTAAAAATTGTATTTGTGAACATTACTAAAAACTATACGTGACAAATCAGCAAATCCTAAAAAAATATGTTGTTCTATGACTTGCTGCACTCAACAATTGCGGCAATTCAATTTTCGCCTTTATTATTATTTATTTTGTCGTTACATTTACGCATCTTGATCTTCCAATCCCTACTGATGTAATAAATTTGCATATTCCATCATGTGTGCAGTTATAGAATATATGAAAACACATCAAAATTTAAAAACCATCAGACACAACACTCAAAGTAGTGGCAGAATGAAATGAACGAGACAAGAGAGAACGTGCCAAACAATGTCATCCAGTGGCGGCTGGTGATATTGTCTGCAGAGGAGGCCTGATATTCTGAAAGACAACTGATGTAAAATATGACTACAATTTGTACATTTCCCCACCACCCCTGAGGTAGTACAATGGCGCGTTACATTTTTTTGCCATGGGTTGTTCGCCAGCATACCGATTTACGACTTGAGAGAACAGGACTAATAAAATAATAGAAAGAAAAGGAAATAGGAAATATGATGGGATGAAAAAATCATTCTCATGAAATTCTCGTTCCTTGACTCGAGTATCGGTATCCAAAGGAGCCCTAATATCCCACTTGTAATTAAATTATATAAATTTTAATAAAAATAAAAATAGTTTTGGTAAAAAAAATTAAAGTGTTTTTCTACAAACAAAAAATTGTATTCATTATCACTGCCAGGAGTGTAAAATTATAACTTTTAATAAAAATTAAAGTAGTTTTGAGAAAGAAGTTATATAAAAAAATATAACCGCGGAACTGGAGAATTAAAAAATATTTCCTAAAAAATAAATAGCACAAATAAACATATTTTTTTAAATAACAACTACCTATATTAATCTCTGGTTTAAAGTATAAATATTTTTATACATGAGCGGTAACCTGCGACTTTCAGAACTAACAAAATGGTTGATTACTTCATAAAATGAATCGTGTTTCCTCAATTCTGACAAAAAACATTTTTCTATAGAAATAAGCGATACATTTGAGAGGCGGTATTGACTCATTTTGTTTCTAGTAAATGTTTTTATGCGTTTAAGTGCTGAAAATGATCGTTCTACAGAAGCTAAGGTTACCGGAATTGTTGACACTAATGACAAAAGTTTGTACAGTTCGGGGAGACAGCTTTTTAAATTGTTGTTATATATAAAAGTAAGCATTTCTTGAGATGATTTTGAATTTGCTAAAAGTTACTGGTCAGAATACAACACACATAGTTCATTTCTTAACGAAATACGGTCAAAAGAAGGATAATGGTCCATTAATTTCTCCATTAGACTAGTAGTAAATGCATGATTTAGAAAACGTTGTAAAATTATTAGGATTTACTAAATCGAAACATTGCAAAGAATTTAAATCAGAAAATCTCATTTCAATTAGGACTATAATGGTGTCCAAAATGTCTATAAAAATTTGTTTGTAATGTATATCTGCCCTGTCAAATATTGTATAAAATATTGAAATGTATTTCGGTATTGGGAAATTCTTTTAATTTAAATATAAGTGAATTAAGTCTATTTTTAGAATATGTTATATGAGTTAGTTTATTCTGTAAAATTTGGAAAACAACATCAGCTAGTTTGCTCAAAAATGATTTTAAAAGCCTTTAGAAAAAATACGAAATTTTTATCCAACAATAACGATTTTAATCCGTAAGCTGCTCGTAAAGTTTGATCGTCAATTAAAAAATCTTCACTTTCCGAAATAAAATTAAAAATATCAATAAGTTCTTTCCTGTATTTGTCAACAGTGAAAACAACTCTAGATGAAAAATTCCAACAAGTGGGAAAGTTTGTCGGAATTTTATGTTTCATATTAATTCTATTTAAAACATCAGTTCTTTCGGTAGATTTTGAAAAAAATTACGAAAAACCAGTAATATTTGAAAGAAATATTCTAACTTCTTTAATTCCGTTACATGCTTTACTCAGAACTGAATTTAATTGGTGTGCGTAACAGTGAATGAAGTAAGCTTGAGGAACAATATCTTTTATTTTTGTTTGGAGTCCATTAAGATGCCCTGACATAACTGCAGCGCCGTCATAAGTTTGTGTTTTTAATTTATTTTTCAAATCAAATTTACCAAATTCGACGATTAATAATTTAAATAAACTCTCCGCGTTTCTTTCACTACTCACATCAAGAAAACCAACAAACCTTTCAATAACTTCTCCGTCCATTACATATCTAAAAATTACGGAAAGTTGAGATTTACAAGTAACGTCCGTCGTTTGGTCAATTTGCCACGGGAAAAATTCGCAATTCTTCATAAATTTTGCCTTTAATAATCGAGCTAACATTCTCAATTAGATCATTTAGAATTGATTTAGACGTTCCGGAAAAAATAGTGGCGTTATTCAAAAAGTTCTCTAATTTTGGGGCATACGGAGGTGTTATTAAATGAATTCCTTAATAATTTAAATAACTTGCAGTACTCATTTTTCCAATCGTTTTGAACTTTTGAATACGAAAACAAATAACACACAACAGGTAATATTTTGCAACTTTTGAACAATTAACCTATTCGCGTGCTATAATCGAAATCGAGAACTAACTCGTTTCGTACTGAATGTAGCCCATGATGGCAAAAGTGGGGGGTCATGGACACAAATAAGGGGAAGTGAATCAACTGTATACTAGCTGCGCTTTCGTTTGCAGTGAACATAATAAACAGGATTTCAATGAACAATGCCCATATGATACAAAATTGCATGACAGGTTCGTTATGATTACGAATCAATTCCGAACGAAAGCAGCTATTGTTCAACTGTGGTTTATGTTAGACATTTTAATTTCTGGTGGTTTCAAATTATAAAATGATATCATTAAGATAATACCAAAGATTAGGGAATTAACAAGATAAGGCAGCCGGCGAAAAACCTCTTATCTTTTAGCAATGGCGCCATATTGACCTCGATATTTAAATTGGGGTTGGCGCAGTTGCCACAATGTGACAATCAGACAGAGAAGGTAACATTAGAAAGAGAGGCTAATGGTGAATAAAGAACAACACTGTCCTGATGGAACGACCGAACTCAGACTGTCAGTAGCCATAAGGTCACTAAAAAAACAGGTTTCTTTGTAATGTATATGTCACATGAAGTATTTCTATGTTTATATGTAAGGTATATGATAGGTATAGGATAGAATTGTTCATTGAAAGAATAATTTTGAAACTTTTTTCTATAAAATGAAGAAAAAACAGCCACACACAGCTGTCCATATATGACGTAGCACTTGTCGATTTTAATGAGCCAACCTATCTCTTAGTAAGCTTGGTCAAATTCATTTAATGTGTACCCGATAAAACCCGAAACCGTTTCCGCTGGATATCGTGTCCTTTTAAATTGAAGTACACAACTGTCTTCGTCTATTTCGTCTTCTCCGTCTGACTATCCTATCTTGTTAGTGCTCTAATCAAGATATTCCTTGATAAAAAATTGTTTAGTTGCATTCATTCGTTGAAACAAAAAGTTAAATTTCGTTTGCCTTTTTTTTACTTCCTTTCTATCCGGGCCGCAAAAGTTCTACTTTCGTAGCTAGCAACGCCTTAGTAACCAAGTAACTCGAATGTTTACTTTCGTTATCTCGCGTGTCGCTAGGGTTTCAAAGTTCATGTATATAGACGGTATAGTAGAAAGAAAATATATTGGTATTTGGAAAGTCGTGATCACATCACGCTTTTCTAATAACTTTATTAACAGCCGTTTATTACCTGTGATTTATTAGTATCTGTGATTAAATCACAGTTCGCGATATATCGCCCATCCGCCCAACCCTAACGTCAAGTTTTTGAGGTTATTGCTCTCTAAGTGTTCAGTGCCTATTCAAATATTTGTGCATTATTTATTAATATTGAGAGCAAGAATGCAACTTTAACGGTATGCAATTGGAGAAAGTCAGTAAAATGATAATTTTCATAAAAAATTTATTATATTATAAAATTTTAACTCATGAAGAAATTTTTAATATACTTATATGATCTTCAGTAAAAATAATTTACTATTCTTTAAGAACTGTCACAAATAAGAAATATAAGAAGGCAAATTCTGACAGCAGTGAGATGACTTAATTATCATGTTGTATTTAAGAGTCCAGAGTGTATCTCAAGACCAACATGAAAGTTGAGAACTTCGTTGCACTTGAGAATGCCAATACCTAAGTTTGACACAAAAAATGTACTAGCTAATATAAAAACTGGAATTGGTGAAAATACTGCTATAATCGCTGAAATGAATCGCTCTTTAAAAGTAGACAGCGGTGAAATCAAACCTAAATATCTACCAGATGTCGAGTTACAGAATGCTGAGCTGAACTTAAAAATCGAAGAGAATGGTATTAAAATTGAAGAGAGAGATATTAACACCAACATGGAAGTCGAGAACCTACTTGAGTTAGGTAATGCAGAGCTTGACACAAAAATCTTGCTAAATTTTAAGAAGGAAATTGGGGAAGATGTGATCACAGAAATAAATCACCATTCTTTAATAACGGACCCCATAGAAATCAATCCTATGTATGTATCAAATGTCGGTTTGCAGAATGCAGAGTTGGGCATCAAAAATGAAGATAGCGATATTGAAGGAGATGAGATTATGATGGCAGAAATGAAGAGTGCCTCTATGGAAACAGAGAAGGAGGAAATAAGTGCTATTTACGAACGGTAAGTAAAACTAATTATTCAAATTGTAGTATAAAGAATTGACAGGAATTATGCAGAATAGCGTGGAATGGTGTAGCCGTACTTCCATGGTAAAACTGCCCCCGATAGGGAGGATAACCTATGTTATATTGCAGTGGCCCTAATAGTCGTTGACTGAGTAGATATTAGCTCTATATCATAGTTGAGCAGCTATTCGAAAAAAAGTGTCCTGAGACGATTTTGTTTCAAAGCGATATATCTTAGTTCAATTTAAAGCTAATAAAATAAGACTAAATGGCAGTGTTTTGGTACACTACAGTTTATTTTATAGCAGTTTCCTATGGGCCAACCCTAAATAAAAGTATTAAAAAAAAAATGCAAATAAAAATTTTGTCAATGGATTTGTATCAGATCTAATTGAATTATCACTTTGAAAAAAATATGTAATAATTGTCTGTCTTGCCTAACAGCATGCCAAGTTCCATTAAGATCGAAGAGGTGCAACATGTCGAAAAAAAAAATTAAAGTAAGTGGACCACCTTATGACAACTAATTGCTGACGCATTTAAATTGTATTACATTTTTAATTTTAGTGAGCATGAAAGGTTTAAAAGGAAATGGATGTTCTTTTCTCAGTAAGAATTAAACCGATATTCATAAAAAATGTTTTCTTTCGTTTTCCAGTCTTCCACAATATAAAGCCACAATTATTACGTTTCCCAGATATAGTCAATATATTTTTACATCACTGCTTTATTCACTGATTATTATATATTTTTAAATATAAACAATACGTCTCTGAATTAGGAATTTGTGAAACTGAGCAAGTAGGAACAGCGAGAGCGTACCACGACTATGTGCTATTGCTAATCATATCATGTAGGAACATGCCCGTGCGTGTACACTGATAAGCTATAGTTCATCTCAATTTAAAATACAGTGGTTGTGAAGATAGGGAACCTGTGTCCTTGTCTCCGATTGGTAAAGCAAGCCAAGTTTAAGCAGGGAAACAGTACCTAAATCAGAACAGATTTCTTGCCAAGTCCGGGATATATTATTGTTATTTAAGTAATAAAAAAGTGATATTTTTTAGAATACTTTTGCATTTATTATATAAAATTATTTATTTATTAGTTTTAATACAGTTTCAGATAAATTATTACACTTATAAATTAGAGCAATCATCACCCGTATTAATGTTTTTAACACCCATCACCGAAAACGAAATTATTAAACATACAGCCTCCTTAAAAAATGACAGTTCTCCGGGTGAAGATGGTATATATATCAGCAAAACTTATTAAATTAATACATTTAGAAATATTAACTCCACCTTCAAAACTGTCATAGTTCCCTCATATTTTAAAAATACAATTGTAACCCCTATACATAAAGGTGGTTCAAAAAATTATATACAAAATTACCATCCAATAAGTCTCATTAATAACATTACCAAAATCTTTGAAAAGTGCCTTAAAGACATTAATAAGTTTTTTTAGAGGAAATAATACCATATCCAAGAAACAATTTGGTTTTACAGAGGGGGTTAGTACCAGTGATGCGATGTACCATCTTATTTCTAAAGTCACAAATAATCTCAATAACAGCAAGAAATGTATAACTATTTTGATCAATTTTGCTAAAGCATTTGACACAGTACCACATGATAAGCTCCTTGATATGCTGTCACATTGTGGAGTTCATGGTACTGTGTTGAATAATCTTGAAAGCTACTTAAATAATAGACATCAACATGTAAGAGTAAATAACATAATAAGTAATTCACAGGTAAGAAAGATTGAAGTACCACAGGGCACCATTTTCGGCCCTATTTTATTCATAGCCTATATAAACTCATTATTAAATCTAAAAATAAATGGAGAATTTGTATCATATGCTGATGATACAGCCATAGTATTTGCAAGAAACACACAGGAAGAAACCAAAGAATTTGTTATTCAAGGCATAGTGAAAATAAAAAATTGGCTTGACTCATACAAACTATCCTTAAATATAAAAAATACTAATTGCATAGCATTTTCTTCAACTACAGCAGATCGCCCTGATTTTGGTAATATTAGCATTAGCCTATATCAATCAATCAATGAGACATATAAAGTGAAGTATCTAGGAATCCTTATCGATCAACACTTGAAATGGAATACTCATATTGAATATTTAACAAACAAAATTAGTGAGCTGATACATAAATTCTACTTATTAAGAGAATTTCTAAATGAAAAGCTCCTAATCTCAATATATAAGGCACTTATTGAATCTTTAATCTGTTATGGCATTATCGTTTGGGAAGGATTATATAAAAGTGTGTTACATCAATTAAATGTTCAAAATTATATATTACAAATAATAGGTAAAGAAAAAACAAACTCTATCCTACTAAATTGTTATATGATGATGAAATCTGTAATGTCGAACACTTTACATTTGTACATATATTCATAAACATATCAAACTTAAGCAATACGTAAATCACACTCATGAAACCAGGAATAAAACAAACAGACATTTAAAAATTCCCATTAGTAATAAAAATATCAATCTAAGATTCATGAACTACCTCGCACCAAAAATATGTAATCTTTTACCAAACAGTATAAAAATTTTAAATAATACAAAGCTCTTTAATAAAAAATGTAAAAGTTATATAACTCCTAACTATCCTTAATTCCATAGTATATTGTGAATTATGGACTTAAACTGATTTCTATTTTTTAGCTAACCTATTTTATGCAACTGTTATAACATATCTACAGGTCTATTCTGTAACATTTTTGTTAAGCTTTAACGGCAAACGGAATGAAGTTAACGGTCAGTGGTATTCTGTATACTTTTTTAAGGTTAAATTTAACCAACATCGTTTAAAATTAAAGGCGACTTTGGACCTGCCACTAAAATTTAACGGTGCCGTTAAAGAGGCAAAAACACCTTATTTTATTTTTTGGTTCATAAAATTTTGTATAATATCATTCAGTAATGACACTTTATTTAAGTAACTGGCAGGACCATTCAAAATACAGAAACAAAATATTTAATCTAAACTTTGAATTTTTATTTGCATAACTCCGAAGACAACGTAATCAGAAATTTTCACTAGAATAAAATGTTTGTCAATGAGTTTGAGATTCTTTTGACGACCCATTTGCTCATTTATATCCAGTAATTTTTTTCCGCCTTCAAATAATCGTAATTATAACCACAAATAGAAGCGCGAGTCCTGTTTGACGATAACCTAATGCGGAAGGTATTCAATTTCTTCGTGTATTACATATTTTGAGGGATTCTTATTCGTCTTAACTGAATACTCTACTCCTTGTCTTAACTACTCTCATTCAAAGACTTCCCTGCTCTCGTTAGGTTTGTTTTTAATTTGACCTTGAGCATATAATATAAGGGAAAGAAATAACTGGTCGTTAAAAACTATGACTAACGGGTCCGTTAAATGGTCGCATACAGAATAGAAAAATCAGTGTTTTTAGCGTACCGTTAAAATTAAAATTTTAGCCGGACGTTTATTTTTAACCAAAAAATTACAGAATAGACCTGCTAATCTTTTAAATGTTAATTACTAACTTTTATTTTTTGGCACATACAAATGATCAATCATTTAGGTACCATCGAGGTACCATATTTTTGCATATTTTTTTCCTTTTTTTTTAATTTAAAACAGTATTATATCTTCTCAGTAATTAGTAATTATGCGTAAAAATTATAAGGCGAATTGTCGGCACTGTTGTCGCTATTTTATTTGTATACTCTTCAAAGAGTAATAAATCACTCAAGTACAGATCGGCCAAGGGCGTACTATTGTTTTTATAACATTCATAGAAATTATAGGGAAAAATCTAAATAAATTTATTTTATATGGAAAAAATATCTGTTGTTTGAACTATTCAATTATTCTCAGTTGTAACAAGTCTCCTCTGCGTTAGTGCATGGCGACGTCGGCGCACCGCACAGCGCACATCACCAGAGATCAGGAATTTTATTTCGGTGATGTAAAAGTCAGGGTTGGCTCTGCCGGCGCGGAAAGATTTTTATGCAAGTATGATGCAATTTATCTTACCTTGTTATTTTTTTTTAGGGAATTCTGTAATAATCAAAGTTAATATTGTCAGTTTATTATTAACACTCACTCGAAGAGGAGGTAATGGGGAATGTAATATTGAACTAAAACACACGTGTATTTTTCACTATCTTAAAGGAACCCACACATATGTAATTTTTCACTATCTATTGCAACCACAACCTCTCAGCTGGGTGCTGAGGAAGCTATGAAAGAGTAGCAACCGGTTAGCTCAGGGTTGGTCGAAGGTCACTCTGTGGCGAGAAAAGTTATTTAATAATTTGAATGTTACAAAACAAAAATAAACAAAGAAACTGGGCGCCAGCGTATTCATACAAATGATATTCCTGCAACGGTTTAAGGAGGAAACAATCAAAAGCAAAATTAATAAAATATAACAATATATTAACAATAAATAAAGTTTAAAATTTACAATTTACTTTACAATTAAATGTGAGAATTAATGAAAATTCAAAATTTACTATAATAAAAATATAATGCTTAGTGGCAATGAAAATTTGTTAAGAGAAAAAAAAATAATTTGAAACGAAACTTGTAAAATTGAAAATATCAACTGGTTTACAATTATATCTAGTAGTTATCTTCTGACCAAGAAAAGCTACGATGATAGTTAATTGCTTACGTAACTTTGAGCGGCAAGTGCGGAGTTCCAAGGTGTCAATTCCTGAAGATGGGCACAGGTACCTGGGATTGAGGACTTATATTGTTTGTCCGGGTCAACGAGGAGGTTCCAGGATGACACGAAGTTGGAAATGTTCTGCCAATTATTATTCTCGTCCAGCCACCAGCAAAACTACCATGTGCCTGATCCAGATTATTACATGAAAACAGTGGTAAATCAGGAACCAGTTGATACAAATTAAGTCACACAAAGAAAAGAAACTAATGATTTAAATTTAAAATGACTAAATAAATTATTTAAAACTTTAAAACTTATTGAAAAGAATTGAAAAAATTGGCCAAGGTTACGACTTTATAAAAACTACACAAAAATATATTAGAATTTGTAAAATTAAAGCATTAATTTAAGAAAATGGTTGAGGACCGAAAAAGAAACTCTACTACTAACTTATCAAAAAAATTAGGCCACCAAATTACTATAAATGACAAACGTTAAGTTATTATGAAGGAAAATGGTCCAAAGAAAACATTGTTAATAATACCAAAATGTTCAAAGTAGAACAAAGGAAATAGATATTAAAATTGAAAACAAGAAAAATTAAATAAAATATAAATTTTTGGAGATGCTCTCCGGTACTATGACAAAATTAATTTAGATAAATTGACTACGTCTCGCTTTTCGACAAATTCAGTAATTTAGTATATCAGTCGTGAAATGAGATTATCTAATAAAAAATTTTAGAGCGACCCTAAATACAAAAAAATATATATGTAAGTATATAATATAAACTACTGGTAAAAATTATTAATATGATATCTAAACATAAAATAATCCGCAGCAACTGTCCCAAAATGACAAATAAATAAACTACGGCTAGGGCAATCCACTAACAAGTGGTTTTTTATTAACCACGTGGTTAACTTCAAATATACTATAATTCAATTAAATGCCAGCTTAAAATTCAATAACAAATCAAAATAACTAGGTTATTATTCTAATGCAATAATAATTCAATAATAAAAGTAAACTTTCAACAAAGTATTATAAGATGGCTCTAAACTTCAAATCTTTTAAGAAAAAGAAATAGAATAATCTCACCTCAGCGACGTCAAGACGGAAAGTGCCGATTTTCTTTGCTGTTAATTCCATCTCTCTCTAATATTCCGCTCGCGCATGCTCAATGGTGACTTTGCATTGGGGTATTTATCGCGGGAAATTTAAATTTTATGTAGCACGGGTGCTGAATGGAAAATATTTGGCAACTAATTAAATAATTGACAACAAGTTACGGAAAAAACCTGTTACACTATAACGAATATAATTTATATAATATATTATTAATATTTGTTCAAAATGCTCTGAAGTTAAGCTTCATTGCCTATCATTAAAAATCCATTTATATTAAGAAAAAGACCGCTCAGCGTCAAAAATATGTGTAATTTCTATTTTGACGCCTGGTGTAGAGAAGTAGAATTCTTTACCATTTAGAAGGTCTGTTACCGATGACATTGTAACAAATCTGGGATTGATTTTTAAAACTCTTTGGGATTTTGTTTGAACCCTCTCAGCCGTTTCTCTAGGTAATTGAAAAATATATTGCCGGAGATCGAACACGATGTTTATTGCATCAACTGTAGTAAATTTTGATGTTGGCATATGTTGAAGGTCCCGTATGGCTAGAGGAATTTGCGAAAAACTTCCGTCTATGGTCTTCAGATCAGTTGGATCCATAAATGCCTGTTGAGCCTGTGTAATAACTGTGTCATTTGGATTCAACTGCAGTACTACTAGTTTGACATTTTTAAAATGGCAAAAATAGTATGATGCCGCCTCTAGATAAATTCCCCACCGTGTTATAATGGGCGCTAGAGGTAATGGTGTATTTGGAAGTATTTCTTTAAATAACCATACACGATGCGGTGCATTCAGGAAAACTTTCTTTATCGTAGATTATCAACATTAATGTAGCACCCTCTAATAGTTTCAGCAATTCTACGGAGTCCATGTGCTAGATATGTTACATGCAGCATATTGTGATAAGTTTCCTTCATAATTCGTCCTGCAGCTTTCATATAATTCACTCCATCGGTAAGAAATAATAACACCTTGTCCTTATTTTTTACATATTTGTCATCCCATAACTTTTGTTAGACTTGAATTCACTGCCTTCACAATAATGTGACAATTCGTCATTCCTACAACTGTAGAGGCAATCAAGGGTTCACGCACTAAACAATTTTCCTCCAATGCACCCACTAAAACATTTGCTACCTTCTCACCACAACCATTGGTGGTTTCGTCCGCACTAACCCAGATGTATTTCCCAGTAAGCTCAGAAGAAATTTTTTGTCTAACATTATCACACTCCGTTGATAAATATTTTCTTCTGAGTGTCGTGTCCGACGGCACCTGAACGTTGTTATATTTGCCACTAATACAGTTTTCCAAAAATTGTCTAAAAAGTGGATTATCTAGTTTTGACCATGGTATGTAACATCCCACCATCACTTCCACTAAATCTAAATTAAAACTGCGTTGACTGTCACTATCAGTTGAGCCACTAGCACTAATATGCTTTTGTAAGGAAATATGTCTATTAACATTTGTTTTAGATGTCCAAGAAATTGTTTTGTTGCAACTACTACAATAAAGATCTGCTCCATCAAACTGCAGTTCTGGGAAATCGCGAATCCGCAAGTCAATTGCAGCCGGATAAGCACTAGACATTTTTGTATACCACCGACTCTGTATAATTTCACACCAAGTTTGTAGATACATACATACGTACATATGGCTAGATTTATACTACGGTTTGCAAAACTGCGATCTGGGATGGTCTACCCCTTCCCTTTATTAAATGTTGACATAAATGCCAATAATTGCCACATTAGGTAAAAAGCGATTTTGAAATTTCGTTGGCGTCATATAATTAAAGGAGATAAAGCCATAAAAAACATAAAAGTACCTCCGTAAACTGTAATTTATTGTTGACACTCGATCGGGGTCGAAAGGTTTCATTGCTCTAAGTAAAATATGCTGCAATATGAATTAAATAATTTCAATGTATTTATAAAAGAGCCAAATGCCAAGTAAAAGCCAATTTAAACCGTTAATTTTTATTTTATGTACCAACTGGCTTGGGTCGGCCATGGGGGGGATTCTACTTACTTATGAATTCCCATATCCTGTGTAAACTGGACTCTGCTCATAACGTAAACAACTGCATTCTTAACTGAGACTGACTATAGTCACTGTATAATTAGATAAAAAAACATTGTAATAGGCTAGATGACACCACCATCCGTTGATATACTTTTTATGAACTGTCAAAACGCAACTTTTCCAAAGATTATTAAAATGTAATGCAAATTAAAAGCGTCAACGTAGTGGTCGTAAGGTGATCCACTTACTTTAAATTTTTCTTTCGGCATGTTGCACCTGTTGGATTTTAATGAAACTTGGCATGCTGTTAGGCAAGATATAGATAATTATTGCATATTTTTCTCAAAGTGGTAATTCAATTAGATCTGATAGAAATCGATTGACAAAATTTTTATTTGCATTTCTTAAATACTTTTATTTAGGCTTGGTCCATAGGAAACTGCTATAAAATAAACTGTACAGAGTGCCATAACACTGCTATTTACTTTTGTTTTCCTAGCTTTAAAATTATATAAGATATATCACTTTAAAAAAGTCACTCCCGACACTTTCTTCAAATAGTTCCTCATTTAGCTAAGATACAGCGCTAATATCTACTCTATCAACTACTATTAGCGCCCTTGACAATATAATATAGGTTACGATATAGGTTCCTATCGGGGGCCGTTTCGCCATGGAAGTACGGCTAGATCCTTTTTTCAAAATACACAAATTTTGGGTCGTAGAACACGAATCTGAAATTAGTTTCCAATTCAAATACAAAATTTAAAAATAGGATAATTTGGAAAGCTTTCACCATACCATGAATCTTCTGTCAACGTAAACATTGAAACGCCTTGAAATTCGGCCGATTCGGATCTTGTGTTTACACTGTGCAGTACATATTTTACCCATTGCAAAAAATAGCTCTTTCTAACTTTATAAATTAAGAAGTGACAGGTAATCAAACTGTCGAACTAATCTATGTGTCTCCGCAGTTTTCGAAATTGTGTTGAAGGCATTCAGCAAAATTATCAAGGTATTTTTTTGCCTGTCAGGTACTGAAATGGTTAAATATTTCAGCAGTAAGAGATGATGTTATGGAAACAACAGCATTTTATTTATATGATATTAGGGATTGACCCATACCAATATTGATATTGGTATATCGGTGTTGTGGCCGATTATCGGTATCGGCCGATATTGGGTTGTAATATCGGCGCCATATATGGGTCTCGGTCAAAATACACTTTTTTTAAATTTTACTTCCACATCCACGTAGTGGAGTGGAAGTTTAGTATTCGTCAAAAAATTGTCAATTTTTTTTTTTAATTTGGAAGGGTTTAGCCGGATAAGTATGACGAGTCGGCCCCCCCAAGTGGCAACCTAATCGAAACTTATGTTTTAATATCGACTTGATGTACGCGTTGACCTTGAGATATGAAAAAAAAATTATGACTATCGTTCAAAGAGACATATCTCGAAATCTAATAGAGCTAGAGAGGTAGAACCAACGTGAGGTGTTAGTTAGGTAACCTTCAAGGGCATATTTTATGTTTTTGGATTTTTCTAATAATTACGCACATTAAAAAAATAAATAAAAATATAATTATTTTAATTTCAGTGTTTTATATGACTTACAATCGCTAAAATAATACATGTTGTAATACTTGATATGTACTATTACTCATAAGAATTGCGTTAGAAGAAAGTTGGTGCAACACTTCGAAAAAAAAAATTGACAAGCACCACATCAAATAAGGATACAAACTTGACATAGGACGCACATATATAAATTATTTTAAGTCTTAAATATCTTTGTTAATACCTTATCAGGACGCAATATATTGGATAAATAACGTCCGTATGATAAATAATAAATTACAGCTGCTACATGAGAACAGCATCTCACTGTGCAGTTGCCATTAGGACAATCACAACAATAACGCTGAATGCTATTGTAGTCGGTACCATCAGAAATGTAGTCGATGTAAATACGATAGACTTTGCTACTTGTATGCATTGATTTTACTTCTGCTTATAACGTTAGTGTTGATTTTACATATTGTATGAAAAGCTTGTTTTGATCGTCCAATAATTCGAGTAGTTTTAACGTAATTTTCTAATTCAGTATACCTTGGGTCATAGGTAATATTGTATAGTAGTAGCTAGGTTTTATTAGTTTTAATCGTACATCTTGTGTTAGATTAAGTGTGGGCCACACATTTAGGTATATTTTTTGTGAAATACTATTTTTGTGGGATATTGAGATAGCCATACCTAAATTTGATTATTCGATCCGTTTCTAATAAGACGCTTATTTGTTTTCACCAGTGTACAACCACCACACCCCAATTCTTCGAAGCCACCCCCACAGTCGTTTGAGTCGTTTTGGCCACCAAAATAATGCAGGAAGGGGACTGCATGTAAAATAAGTGTGACGAGCTTTCCTCCTTTTGTCTAACGCATAAACATGTGGAAGCGTCACTTCGACGCTGAGCGTGAGATTCCGGTTATCTCGAGCGCCACCTTTACAATTTTTACGTGGGTCAAAGGTCCTACATTAGACTTCCACTCACATTAAATGTATCAGGTATTTCAAAATTATTTTTAGAAAACTAAATTAGTGCATACCAAAAAATGAACCAGGCAATGAATGACTAGCTAATTTATTTACTATTTTCTGAGACTATGAGTTAATGGCGGCAGGCAGGCAAGCAGTGTCATTGTCATCAACATTTGAATTGATAGCAAAATTAAGAAGCAAAAAAATTATAAATCGGTAAAAACAGCAGTAAGTAATAAGCAAAAAAATGGTGTGCAAATACTAAGCAATAGCAAGCAGTTATTTACAGTAAAATCATGCTTACAGGAGCGGTCAGCATATTCGCGTGAAAAGTTGGCAAAATTTAATTTCGGGGCATTTATGTGAAATTTAATTCGGCCATGTGCTATCTTCTCCGAGTTGATGCGGAAAATATCAAAATGTGCAAATAATTAATTCATTTTATTTCGCCTAGATTTTACGCTCAATTCCTGGACTATTATAAATCTATAAAATCAAATACATATATGAAAGTGATGCATGTGGTTTTGACTCGAGGCAGCACGAAATATTAGTAACAAAATGTTTTAAGTCTCTACCCCCTTCAGGGATAAACCAGGTTTAAACAGGAATTATTTTAACTCAGTAAAATTACTAGACGGTTAAAACCTGGTAAACGGAATATACCATCCCCAATTTCCCCTCGAAATAAGCAAAAGTCCCTTACCTTCTGGAAATTGTTTGGGTCATAGCTATTTGGATAAAATCGCGAGAATTTAATAGGCCCTAATTCGAGTCTTTGGTAATAATTATATTTGAAAATTGAAATTTAACTGATCAAAACGGAAAAACAATCGATACATTTTGATATATTTGCTCGGAAATTATTTTAAATCGGTGTTTTAGCACGCACTTTAGTAAATTATCTTATCTAAGTTAATGCAAAAACGGTGACAAGAAAACGTAGCGCTGATAAAATCATGTGTACTTACTGCGGGCTCGGTTTCGGGAATCTCTTTGGCATGCGTGTCGGTGATTTGAAGAATCGGATCAGAATTGGGAGACAAATATGCTTTAATGAAACAGATAAACGCTGATCTACCCAAACGCCACTTCAGGTAAATATCAATAATTATGTTAATTTTTGCAGATTACCTTCTCCCGGCTGAATTCTTTGTATCTAATTTTAGATTTAAAATAGGAAACTTGTTTCGCGGTGTAAACTAACTAGTGTTGAAGACATCTATCATACTCATTTTAAAACAACTCTTCTGGTCGTAAGCGGGACACATAATGAAGGAAAATATGAATTTACATTGCATTTTGGCCATGAAAAGGGCACTTCATTACGTACGAAAATTTTGTTCAGGGCACAGGGTGACCACCCTAACCTGCAGTAGCTGATACATCAGCCTTCGCCTTTAAAATTTGTACTATTCCCCGTTATACCTGGGGGCCCTGTGACAATTACAATTTCATTCTGATCAGGAAAAAAATTTCGAATCCAAAGTTTTTTAGAGGATTTGCAATTTACTTGGGATTAATAAAACAAGAACTACGCCACTTCATCCTCATTCTGATGGTATGATTGAGGTTTAATAGAACCATAGAACACTCCAAAATCGTGGAGAAACATCAACATGATTGTGATCAACACTACTATTATATTTGATGGCATATAAATTAGCTATACATGACACATCGGGACAGACACCCCCTCGGATAGTTTTTATAAGAGAAATATGTCTCTCGTACGACTTGATTTTCGGATGTCCAAACGAAGAACAGAAAAATGATGTTGGTTATGTAGACACGCTCGAGGAAAGACTATTAGAAACTCATAAATTGGTAAGGCAGAAATTGAAATTGGCTAGTGATAGAATGGAAGCTCGGTATGACCTTAGGACAAATTCGAATGGTTTCAAGGAAGGAGATTTGGTACGGCTATATAATCCTCGTCGAAAAAAAGGTATATCGCCGAACTTGATTTCACCGTGGGAGGGTCCTTATAACGTAGTCAAGAAAATAAGCGACGTTGTATACAGGATACAAAATAGTTCGCGGTCAAAAATGAATGTTGTGCATTTAAACCGGCTTATGTTTTTTAATGGAGGATTACCAGTGGAATCCGATCCAAGATAGGGAAAGTGTTACGTGGCAATCAGAATAAGTGTTCAAGTTAGAATATAGACCAGGGATAGAAAATAATAGAGAGAATAACAATTGCTATTGCTATTATCTACCTGTTGATACTATATCTACAAAACTATTTTCTGAAGAATAATAAACTTTAGTAGGTATAAGCTATTTCCAACGAAGAAACAGGATGTGGTTGTAGTGAATAATATACAAGGTGGATATCATAATAGAATAATAAATGAAACAGATGTGACAGATGTGTGGCAAATATTTAACACAATTCTCAAAGAAATAAACCTTGTATAATTTTTGTGTTAATTAAACTAGTTAATTATAAGATTTAGTTGGATACATATACAGACTGTCTATTTTACGAGGGCCACACCAAATATCTCGCTTAATGTCTATTGTAGAAGAATAAAGTTTTAGAAACAGTTATCCCATTTTTTGTGAGCTATATTTCAGTAAAAAGAAATTTGAAATCCATAGCCTACTTTATGAGATATATTACAAAAACCTGAAATATAGGAAAACCACAAACGGTTATAGCTTCCTTATTTGAGGAGATACGAAAAAAGTTAAAGGAATGAAAGTTGACGGCAAAGACAATAAGAATAATAACGTGTAACAAAAACATCGAAAAATGCAGTTGGCTTTGACATACGCTATTGTGCAAAAATTAAAAATACATCTCAAAGTAGGCCATGACGCCATTAATTCCGTTATTTTTTTCTCATTCCAACGATATAAAACATGTCACAGAAATTTTAACCGATAGTGTCAATATTTAATATTTTACCACAATTCATATAATTGAATCGTAACAATCAGCTGTGCCATAATAGTAAAAATTCACTTTATAATAATTATAATTCCGTAATTATTTATTACAATTTAATACAAACCAATAAATATCTCATAAATAAAAATACAAGTACAAAACGAACATCCAAAGAAAAAAACGAAAAACTATGTATAACAGTACTACCTACTACTATATTGAAAAGAAATTGTGTGTATTTATTTTTCTAACTACAAATGCTCAAATTGTGCACCATGCATTCTGACACATAAACGTGCTCTACGAGACACGTCACGCATTACATTTTGGAGCATTTCAGGAATAATTGCCTCACATGCGTTTCGAATTCTGGTTTTGATGTCCTCAATATTTTCAGGGGCAGTTTGAAATACCTTGTCTTTAATGTAACCCCAGACCAAAAAATCCAAGGGAGTAATATCTGGTGATCGAGCTGGCCATAGAATGGGTCCATAGGTGCCTATCCAGCTATCTGGCATAACTTGATTTAAATAATTTGTACATATTACAGCAGTGTGAGGTGGAGCCCCATCTTGTTGAAAATATGAATAATTTAATCTTTCTGCCACTGTTAATTCATAAAGAAAATCTTCAAATTCGTTTTGCAGGAAATTAAGGTATCTACGAGCGGTTAATTTGCCATCATAAAAATAAGGTCCAATTACTTTAGTCCCTAAAAGACCCAACCAAACATTCGTAGAAAATCTTTCTTGGAAAGCAGTCTCTCTGCACCAATGTGTATTTTCTCGTGTCCACTTATAATGCATATTTCTATTGAAAAATCCATTATTAGAAAAATTTGATTCGTCCGACCAAAGAATTTTGCTACATATCGGCGCGTCATTCCTTTTCTTATTTAATAACCAATCTACAAAATCTTACTCTCCTTGGCTTATCTCCCTCATTTAAATGTTGAACTTGACAGTTTCTCTGAATTTGTCTCAAAGAGGTTTCCTCATTTTGGTTAACATAATTCATTACTCTATTCACTTTTCTTACATTATCCGCAACATGCGCTCGCCTTACTACTTTTTTTGAAAATGAACCGTGCGTTTTTAGATTTTGAACTAACTTCCTAAACATAGTTCGATTTGGCTGCGGAGCATCTGGAAATCTATCTCCGTAAACCGTGACTGCCATCTCAGCGTCAAAATTGCACTGACAATAAATGCTAATCATATCGAATTTGTTATAATTGGTGCACACCATAATTACTGATATAAAATTTGTCTTAGAACTCGACAACGCAACATACAACAGTGACAATCTGTCAAATTTATTAATAACTGTATACATTGTTTTTCACTAATTATGGCACAGCTGATTGTTACGATTCAATTATATGAATTGTGGTATTCGTAAAATATTAAATATTGACACTATCGGTTAAAATTTCTGTGACATGTTTTATATCGTTGGAATGAGAAAAAAATTACTGAATTAATGGCGTCATGGCCTACTTTGAGATATGTATTTTTCATTTTTGCACAATAGCGTATGTCAAAGCCAACTGCAATTTTCGATTTTTTTGTTACGCGTTATTATTCTTATTGTCTTTGCCGTCAACTTTCATTCCTTTAACTTTTTTCGCATCTCCTCAAATAAGGAAGCTATAACCGTTTGTGGTTTTCCTATCTTTCAGGTTTTGGCAATATATAAAGTACGCTATGGATTTCAAATTTCTTTTTACTGAAATATAGCTCACAAAAAATGGGATAACTGTTTCTAAAACTTTATTCTTCTACGATAGATATTAAGCGAGATATTTGGTGTGGCCTTCGTAAAATAGACAGTCTGTATATATTATATATATTGTTTTGAGTTATCAAAGTATGGAGAATTTACATCTACTAATTCTTTCGGATAATACCGATTGACGTAAAATTTGGGCAGTATGTAGGGAATGATTCAAGGAACAATAGTTATATCATGCCGATGTGCGTTTTTGCCCTGGGGGTGGATGCCACCCCTTCTTGGGGGTGGAAATTAGTACACTCAAAGTAATGCAGATATTATTAATAAATAAAAGAAATTTGGTGTGAAAACTTTTACAAGTTTTTAAAGTACGTTGTCACATTAAATAAATCGTTTTTCTGCAGTTTATCTTTGATTTCAAAAGAACTAGAAACGTTACATTATACTGAGAAATGTTACAATATCCATAATACAGGAATCAATGTTCGACGTTAAATAGTCGATAATCACAAACAGAATAAAAAAGTACTTACGTTATTACAACATTAGATCCCGTAAATTCTGCTGTTAAAAATGTTTGTATTTTTTGCATTCATTGGGTAATTATAAATATGTCCACCGGTAAATTTTTCAAAGTACCATTTACAGATGTCATATTAATCATTTCGTATTTAATCACACGGAAAAGGTAGAAAAACCTTTAAAATGCTATGTCCATACTAAATAAATGCGATATTTACCGTCTCATGAAATCAACGACGCCACCTCCAATCATAGCTTCTTTTGCATACCCATTCAAATAGTCAAGTTTTGTTATTTATTTGTTGAAATTTCAATTTGATAGGATATAGAATGTTAAATATTGGGAACTGCTTTAATATACTATGTACTTTATTTTAATATCGAAAAGCAAATTTGCATATATTGATTACACCTAACTATGTGAATAAAAAATCTACAGCTAATTATACAGCATGACAATTGTATGTTTTAGTACCTGTGTAATGTTTCTAACGTGGTTCTCTTTTCGTTACGACTTTTTTAAGGGGAATGCTCAACATTCTACCTTTATGCATACTGTATAGATTACACTACATCACCTATGGGCGTTTTCTTTATTTCAACGTTGAGTCCATCAGGTGGCACCAGTTCCACCAATGTTGTTCCTTTATTGTCTGGTGGATCAACCAGATGGTTAAAATTTGTTCTTTTATTTATGATGGATATGATCTGGTGGCATTACCTCAGAATAGATTGCATCACTGTGCAACCTTAAACTTGTGATGGTGGACTGATGAATGTTGTTTGGTGAATGTGAATCTAACCTCAAAAGTTAGTTATAGACAATATTATATAAAATTAAGGAATTCTTAGATCGGATAACTATAAAAATAACATATAATGACATTGAATACGCGACTGATCCAACAGCAGCATGATGTGCCACAGTTTGTAAAATATAATTTTTTCTTTTACATATGTGGCTCCCTTTTAATTAATAAAGTTTTTTCTACTATTTTCTGCAGATTACTTGCATCTCAGATAAAGAGACTTGGAATAAAAGCTGCTTTGGTATTCGTTCAGCACTCAGCAGTGATTCGTAATCATAATAAACAGGATTTCAGTGAACAGTAATCATATGATACAAAAGCTGCTCTCGTTTGCAGTGAACATAACAAACAGTATTTCAATGAACAGTGATCATATGATCATACAAAATTGCATGGTAGGGGCAGAGACAACACATGAAACAGGTTCGTTATGATTACGAATCGCTCTGCCGAACGAAAGCAGCTAAAATTGCATGGTAGGGACAGAGACAACACATGAAACATGTACCATATGATTACGAATCACTCTGCTGAACGAAAGCAGCTAAAGTAAACAAGCTTAATATTAGGTTAGGATAAAACCAACAAAACTATTCTTTTATTGCTAAACTGCTGTGTTCATCAGTGGATGACGTCATTCCACCATATCCATCACAGATGGTTTCCACCAGAAAAAAATGTTGAAATAAAGAAAACGCCCTATATTTTGCAAAAATTCACCTTGATGTCCACGGTTTGTCTACCATCAACACGATGGTATCTACACCGATTTTGATTATACCTTATTCCCATCCTCAAATAGACTTAGCTATTGTTTGATGGATGAATATTGTGTTCACTAACCATTCACCTTTAATCTTGTCTTGTAATTTACAGATTTGACGCAGACAGAACCAAATTACATAGGAAACAGAAACATGTAACACCGAACCGTGAAGTTAATCTATTTCCACCAAACGTTAAGCAAAAACTGAGGCATGAGGATCCTTCAGAAGTAACAAAGTACAAATGCGATTCTTGTTCTTATCAGACTAATTATAAATCTAGCCTCAAAGCCCATTTGTTGAAGCATAAAGATTCTTCGAAAGTAACAATGTACAAATGTCATTCTTGTTTATATCAGTCAAATAAAAAAAGAAGTCTTGAACGGCATTTGCTGACGCATAAAGATCCCTCAGAAATAATAATGTATAAATGTGATTCATGTTCATATCAGGCTAAATATAAATCTAGCATCGAAGGACATTTGCTGAAACATAAAGATCCCTCAGAAGTAACAATGTACAAATGTGATTCTTGTTCATATCAGGCAAAGCAAAAAAACAATCTTACTAGGCATTTGCTGAGGCATAAAGATCCCTCAGAAATAACATTGTTCAAATGTGATTCTTGTTCATATCAGACAAATGAAAAAATCAAGCTTAAGAACCATTTGCTGAAGCATATGGATCCCTCAGAAGTAACAATGTACAAGTGCGATTCTTGTTCGTATCAGACATATCAAAAAGGCGCTCTTAAAACACATTTGCTGACGCATAAAGATCCCTCAGAAGTAATAATGTACGAATGTGATTCTTGTTCTTTTCAGACTAAATATAAATCTAGCATCGAAGGACATTTGCTGAAGCATAAAGATCCCTCAGAAGTAACAATGTACAAATGTGATTTTTGTTTATATCAAGCAAATAAAATAAAAAGTCTTAAAAAGCATTTGCTGAAGCATAAAGATCCTTCAGAAGTGACAATGTACAAATGTGATTCTTGTTCGTATCAGACATATCAAAAAGGAGCTCTTAAAACACATTTGCTGACGCATAAGGATCCCTCAGAAATAATAATGTACAAGTGTGATTCTTGTTCTTTTCAGACTAAATATAAATCTAGCCTCGAAGGACATTTATTGAAGCATAAAGATCCCTCAGAAGTAACAATGTACAAATGTGATTCTTGTTTATATCAGGCAAATAAAAAAATTAATCTGAAACAGCATTTGCTGAAGCATAAAGATAGTTCAGAAGTAAAAATGTACAAATGTGACTCCTGTTCATATCAGACAAATAAAAAAAGCAATCTTAAAGTGCACTCGCTGGCTCATAAGGATCTCTCACAACTGGCCGCATACAAATGTTACTCTTGTTCGTATGAGACTAAATATAAACATTATTTCAAAAGACATCTGCTGAAGCATAAAGATCTCTCAAAAGTGAGTGTGTAGATGTGACTTGTTATCAGATTAGATATAAATGGATCATGAAAATACATTTGCGGACGTACAAAGATCACTCAGAAATAGCTGCATGGAAATGAGACTCTTGGTATTATCAATATAAATACCGAACCAAAACTCATTTGCTGACACATCAAGATTTCTCAGAAAATGTTACTCTTGTTCGTATGAGACTAAATATAAACATTACTTCAAAAGACATCTGCTGAATCATAAAGATCTCTCAAAAGTGAGTGTGTAGATGTGACTTGTTATCAGATTAGATATAAATGGATCATGAAAATACATTTGTGGACGTACAAAGATCACTCAGAAGTAGCTGCATGGAAATGAGACTCTTGGTATTATCAATATAAATACCGAACCAAAACTCATTTGCTGATACATCAAGATTTCTCAGAAGTGTGCATATCACTCAAAGCCTAAAGGCACCTTTAAAACGCATTTACCAAGGCAAAAGAATCCTTCACAAACAGCAGCATACAAACGGGTTCTTTTCAGATCAGATGTAAATGTACCATCGAGACACATTTGCAGAAGCATAAAAAAATTCTTTGAAATAATACACTGAATTGTTAAATTCACAGAGAAGGACCTTATAAGTTATTTTACGATACTCAATAATCAGTCGTCGTTTAGATATAATAGTAATAAATACATTTACTCATTCCTTAGACATAGATTTGTATAGATTATTACATATTAAACTGTAATACAAAAGTTAGTTCTCAGTTCACTGTGACCAAGATTATAGCGTCTGCTTCTCCATCTAACCTTGGTAATTATATTATTCACGTAAGTCACTGATAAGTTAACTTAATGCCACATTAAGTAAATTAGGGAAAAAGCAAAAATACAATTAATTTATTTGATCAGCCCAATATGCTTATATTAAATGAATCTGCAAGCATTTAAAAAGGACCCCGCATTGGTTTCTTATATAAAATGGTTCTCGGTTAAATTTCTGAATTTTTAGTATGTTATATCTCGATCTCCTGATTAAAAGTAACATGTGCCACGTAATACTTTGAATAGTTTTTTGGATACAGGGTATTCAAGTTCAAAAGCGGCTATTTTTATAAAATATATTCATAGCAATTGAAGAATTCGAACGGTGCCACCAATAACACGAAGTTATTTTTTAAAATCGATGTGTTTATGCTGAGACAACAGAATTTTGAAAAACTATTTTTGAAATGAAACTGTTTCGTAATTACAGAAATCAAAGATATGGAAACACGTGACTCATTTTAATATATATTCATTGTCCATTGACAGCTGATTCCAAATATATATATATCTGGAAAATCCGTTACTTCTGTCTGGGTCAAAGCTCATAATGACGATGACGAAGAATGACGATGACGACATTTTGGCTAAGGACACCGCCACTAACGGGGCTATACTAGATCATAAGCTATGCCTGACTGACTGGTATAACTTATATAAAACACGAGCAAAGAATACATGGATACCCAGCAAACAACATTATAGCATATACGTAAATACTGCGTAAACGAAGTTTTGCAGAAGTAACATGCTATGTAAAATGTGACGTATAATTATATATGCATACTCTGTCAAATGTCGGCGACATGTGCACATAATTTTTATATAGTAGAGTGTGACTCATGATACAGAATATATTTATGTAGTTGATATGTATATTTTTTATCTCTTGATGACGTAGCGTATATGTAAATTCAACAACTTAATAATGACCTTATGCTATGTAAAAAAACAAATGTTCACTTCAGGAATTATTTATTCTTTCGGTTTTTATTCACTTTACGTCTCTATTATTAATTAGGAATAGTTCCATATATACATATTCAGATAGCACTGTGGCAGAATTTTAAACTTACCTTTAAAAATCCGCCGGCTGTGGGGATTGAACCGTCAACCACGTGCATGGTAGGCTAGTGCGCTTCCACTGAGCTATTGTCCTTCATGTCAGTTTTGCTTTAAAGAGCGTATATAATATTGGCAATTGAGTATCCGGTTTTAAGCATACTATTCCCTTTTAGCCTTAACCGTACAATTTGTGCATTAATAAAATCAAATGCAATAGAGCTTTCTATATAACATATAACACTTATGGTGCGGAGAGTGAATGTTATTCAATTAAGCAATGGATTCTATGTTCATATGGGTGATAAAAATTATTTAAAAATATTCTTTCATGAAAGGGAGTTGAGTTACATTTAAATTAAGTGTTTCATTTTATATATTTGATATAAACATCTATACATGTTTAATAAGTAAAATTATGTAAAGAATATGTAGACAAAGACAGTTAATATCGACCTAAAAATAATATTCTTTTACGTATACAATATGTAATATGATGCTTTATTTACATAAAATTTTACATATTCCCAATGTAAATAATATATAAATTTATGTAACCTATACATTAACAAATTTTGTTTAAAATGACTTAGTCCTTACATATTATTTATGTATATTTTATATAAATATTTTACGTAAATATGTTCTTTTAATATTACCTCTCAGAGAGGTAAAGTTAGATGAATGTTTACTGAGTTATGTATATTTTATATAAATATTTTACGTAAATATGTTCTTTTCATCTTACCTCTCAGAAAGGTAAAGTTACATTAATGTTTACTGGGTAGACTCCTGGGAACAACATGTTTTGAATAAAACTACTAAATATTGCACAATACAACCAACTATTCCCCGTTATTTTTGGCATGACAACCTCAACGTACCACGAAAATATATAACAACTATTATGCTAAGATATGGACACGCGAGCTTTCCCGTTCATCTACATAAAATCGGCGTTCTCCCATCACATCTGTGCTATCTGTGTGGTGTTATTAGTGATCTTGACCATGTTTTCTTTTCATGTTTCAAAAATAACGCTACAGATATATTTATTAAAAATATTGTCTCATATGTTGCAACACTATGGCTCCATTTAACTTAGTTAATCTCCTTCCTCTTGGCACTAAGCAAATTATAATCTATTATCGGTTTTTGGTAGAAAGTAAAATAAAGTTATAGGTTAGCTTTGTATTCCTCTTGTCTTACCTCTTGTTTATATCCTCCTTCCCGTAGTCCTTTTTGTGATGCTAATAATTTAATGCTCTGACAGACCCCAGGGCGAGAAGCATGTGTCCCTGTAATTCCTCATTTTGTTCATCTCTCTCTACTCATTTTGTGTTAGGTTTTGTTTTAGTATCCCATATTATAAATTGCTCTTTTGTGACTGGCTGTATGGTCTATGACCCAAAGCCATAAAAAAATTAGTATTCGCTGTCTTGTTTTGATCTGTTTATTATATTGTTTACATTGATTTTCATAGAGATCAAAGACTAGATTTTTAGTTTTCGATACCTGACTGGGAAAAATTATGCGCTCAATTCCTTAAAAAATCAGATTTTTTCCTAACTTAAAATACACAACTATTTTTTGTTATCGTATCTCAGACGTCTAACTTTTCCAATTTCATAAAATAATTACTAATTTTTTAAGCTTTTAACACAATGTTACAAATGTTAATAAACCACTTTTAAATTTTATGAATTCTTATGAACGACAAATAAACGCTACAATACCTTTGTTCCAAATTAATAAACACATGTAAACAAATCCTATTTAAACCCCTGCGGCCATGCCATGCTTGCGTTGTGCGGAAAGAGAAGGAATTATTTACATTTTCATAATTAGTGGTATAAAGTTCGGTACAAGTAATCCCATCAAAGTGCCGCACTCCTTACGGCGGGAACACAAGTCGGGTATTACAATTTTTTAATATTTCTAATATTCGGAACTATAACATTCATTGACCCTTAAAAACAGTGGTTTCCTACCTTAACATTAAAAGTGCCCCTAGAGAAAAAAGTCATATAGGTTCTTTGTTTGTCTAGTCGGTCCCTATTATCAGTTTTTTTAATGGCATGAAACTAATTACACCCTGTATATTGTACCTTGAAATATTACAAAACCCCTCCTTAAATACATCAATTATTATAAATATATAATATATAAATATAAATCGTGACATTTTAATTGTTCAATTTTCATTTTTGTATATTTTTCGTAATCCAATTTGTTTTAATTTAATATTCAATTATTCATATGTTTAACGATTATTTATGAATTAAAATATTTTTACAAAGTTTACATTTTCATGGCGAGTTTTCGCCATTCCATTTTTAAATAAATACGGTTGCTCTCTGCCTATATTACTTAAGTGATAATTTCGACCAATCCTTATTAGGTACCTAAGAAGGCTTGTTCAAGAAATACGATTACCTATTTAGTCATTTCAATACATTTCACCTATATCTTCTATTAGGGTCTAATGACAACTTAACCAAAATTACTTAATAAGTTATTTAACAATCATATTACTTATTAGGTAATGTAACGTGCGGAATGCGTAATAGCATCCTTCGTTACATTTTCTAACAATTATTAGAAAAATTTTAATAATCAAACATTTTATTCTCCTATGCTCTGGTACTATAACGAACATTTCTGGACAGATGAGAGGTTGGTAGTACCTTATGCTTACGCATCAGTATATTAAACAGCGCACTCTCGATAATACCCAAGTAGCACAGATTGCTTTTTAAAAACGCTATGAATATCTACTCCACCTTTTTATAAAGCTTAATACTTTATAATTAAGAGTTAACAACAATAGTCCAGTATTAATAAGGTATCTATATACCCAAAATAGGCGCAGTTTATACAGCATCGGTAAACTCTGTAAAAGATATATAGATACTTAAAGTAACATTACAGCAACCTCTTTGTTTCGACTTACCAGCTATTATAAACCATGTCATATGACTGCTAAGAAGTTGTTATATAATTGCTGCAAATAAGTTTCTATGCAGTAAAAATTGCTCTAAATGTGAGTTACTGTTTGCAATTATAAAGCATCGATATTACAGTGTCTTTAGCAGCTTCACACACACACATACATTATAGTTGATATATTCTTCTGGGATGATGTCGCAAATTGTTATGGCAACTTATTAGGAAGCTGAATGAATATTGCCTGCGAATTAGTGTATACTGTCATTCGTAGAAAACTAAATTTGTCATGCGAAGAAAATTTTTCTGTTGAAATATGCTATTCTACTTTGAAATAAATAGACGCGCCTCCAAAATTCCTTGAATTTGATAATGTTGAAAATTATTTAAAAAATATATTTTAATTTTTTTTTCTGCGGAATTGTTTTAAAATGATAAACCACGTATATTGAACACCCTATTAATGATTGCTGTAAATATTTTGTAGAATTTTCCTTTTCAAGTGAAAAAGTTAATTATACCTCGAACCGGTAACAATGGCCGCCCTGTCATATATACTTTTAGAAAATACAATATGGTTCCCAATAAGTATCGAAAGAAGGTCACTACAGAAGCTGTTATAAATTCTTAAAACAGCCCTTTGGCTGTCTAGAGGTGATATAATAGCATTTTTCGACGATTATAAGATATTCCAATGAAACCTTCGAGCTCTCTCGTAATCAGTGGCATATCCAGAGAAAGGTGAATTTTATTTGAAGAAAATCCACATTTTATGTAATAATTGAATTCATCATTTTGATTTTGAGGGATGTGATTTTATTACTTTTATTTCAATTTCAGACCTATATCTTTTATTGATTTTGGTAGATTTTTGTAGTTTGTAATGATAAAATGATTGCATGAAAGTTTTTGCTACATAACAAGAAAAACTCGAAAGCAAATCAAATGACATTGGAGAATTATCACTTTTATTAGCACCAATATTGTATATACAAAAATATGACCAATGGTATTAGGTACATTATATCAAATAAAATTGAGCTGTCGAGGCATAGGGTCCAGTAAGCTGAAAGAAAATACTTAACCAAGCATCGATCAACCAGGCATTAAGTTTCATTTCCATACATTTGTGGCGAGCATTCCATTAAGATGTTTGTTTCTTGTGTTTTTTTAAGATCTTATTTATTTTACCGCCCTGGCGGAGTTAGCCATATAATTCCATCACTCACCCAGAACATAAGCACACAACATACAAGTACACAACAACCATTCCTTGTGACATTCCCATATGCCGCAGCTGAGAGCTAGTACTCTAGCTTAAGGCAGCTTAAGTGTTACTTTAACTTTCCTCCTGAAATGACCACTTCGCTTTGTCTTTCTCCAATACTTATGCATATTGTAATGTAACACTTAACAACAAACAGCACATAAAAAATGTACGGAGTTTCAATGAAACTATAAGCGATTTTTTAAAGGTTATAAAGCGGAGTAAGTTTAGCTGTATAAGAGATCTATAAAGACGGAATATTGTAACTACATAGCTCCAAAGCAGAATTTCAATTGAATAAGCACTTTATAAAATATTCCTACTACACGTAAAATGCATTTACAAATAATCTATATTAGGGCTGACGTAAATGGCATTTGGATTACACAACTACATTGCTGCAAAGTTTTGGTGTGTGTCTGTATAATAGACCTTACTAAGCCTTTATAAATTAAAAAAAACTATATAAAATGTTTTAATAAAGAAGATTTATATTTATGCTGTGAAAGCATTTTATCAGCAATCTTATTCCGCAGAGTTACTTTATAAGCAGTTTAGTGCTGAATAAAGCTTCGATATAACTAATTTTCTGTATAAGTTGCCATAATGTATTATTTATAAAGCTTTAAGCGTGATAAGAGGACGGCTTGTGTTACTTGGGTATTCAAATTAAATTAAATAAATAGATCAAACTGACTGAAAAATGAAGTTGAGTCGAGTATTTATAATAAAGTCGGATAGTCACATGAAACGTAGAACTATCAGTAACAATATAGATCCTTTAGCTAACTTAATATTTCATAATTTAAACAGAACTACTTTTTGGGCGGAGCCACATTACTGTCGGTCCGAAACATGTCACAATACGCCGCGTTAGACTAAATTCCTTCTCTTTCACTCGAGCCGTCCTTCGAGGTGGACGTAATAGAAATTGTGTAAGACCCTAACGGGGATATTAGTAGAGAGGAACCTTATAGACGTATAAGGTAATAGTTAAATAATTATATATTGTTAAATACCATCTAACATTTAAACATATTGTTTTAGGTTCTTTCTTTTATTTTTTTATATAATTACAAATTTCATTTCAACGTCGAAGTGATCTTAATGTTACCCCTTGGCTTTAAGCAAAATTATCTACGTTCTATGTTGATACTACGTTTTTATATACGTTTTCTTGATAACTTTTTGGGATAAGAATACTACGTTTATCTTTATTATGAAATTTTCGACACAACACCTACTAAAGATTTTCTATCAAGCATACGAAAACCTGGGCGAAGAAATTATTTGTTATTCGAGCATAGCACGCCTCTACGATTTCATAACCTTCAAAGTGGAATGGTACGACATGTGACATCTCGCTAGAGCAAAATGGAGATCATGAACCATTTAACTACCCAACGGTTATAATCTATTATCATCGGAGGGCAGCGGCATACTTAGGAATTTCTCTCATCAGGATATAATAAAAGATAAGTACCTTTGATTATTACCTGTAACAGGGATTATTTTCGCATATCTAGTGATACACATTAATTCGTAGTCACTCATATCTTAAATTCGTTGTTACAAATATTTCGTCGTAGTTATTTATATCTTAAATTCGCTGTAGCAAATATTTCTTCGTAGTATCGATTTCTTGTATTCAACATTTAACGTAATCGTAGTTGCTTGATAACGTGATATTGTTTGAATTTTGCCAGTATCGCAAATTCGCGGTGTCAAAGTACTTTTGTTTTAGATGTGTCTCAATGGTTAGACACGTCAATTATTTGCACATAATACGCGTCGTGTGATCTGATATTTCCTAGATTTGACTTGTCAAGTCGCATCACTTATGTGGATTATTTATTTAAAGGAATTCGGATGTTCGGGGCGCGGTGAAATGTGTATTATCTTTTGTGGTTATATAACTTGGGGTGTCCCGTATTTTATTTGCTAGAGATGAGTTCTAGTATTATTTTTTTGGTTATATAACTTGGGTGTCCCGTTTTTGAGTATTTGGCATTACGTAGCGGGGAGGCTATATACTGGTGGGCTCAAATAAATATCAAGTTCGAGTGAAATAGCATATCTTCTATTAGTTAAGTTTTCTTATCTTATCTTTGTAAAATATTTTAGTGTATCTAATGCTGTAATATAGTTTGTTTGTCGGATCGTTTGCGAGATACCTTTGTATTATAGTTCGGTTTAAATCTCGTAAATGTTCATATCTTTTGTAATATATGATTTTTAGTATTGAGGTAAAGTTACGTATCTTTTGTAATATAGTTTTTTTTATCTCGTAAACATCTCAAGTTTATCTTGCTGTTGAGCAATATGTAATATAGTGTATCTTGTAATATAGTTTACCTTGTACATATTTTGGTGATATTTTGCTATACAGTATCGCTGATGCTGTGATAGCTCATTGTTTTTGTAATATAATATTTTGTAATATAGTTCTATTGTACATATGTAACTTTTGTCTTTGGTTTATCTTTATCTTCAATTTTCCTTGATTACACTCAGTAATCAATGGCGCCCAAGCCTTGAACTCCATGCCCTTTAGCTCTCCGTATCTTTAATGTGCTAGCCAGGTTACACCAGTGACGCTAACCACGTCGCTCGTAGGGTGGTCCACACTTGAACACTTGGGCAAATTAAAACCTTTACAAAACAACGCCACAGTAACAAATGTCCCCTTATTAAGTTTACCAAATTTTTCCGAATAAATCACTTTCTACCTACTTACCCTATTAGGTTATTAAAGCCGTGTATTCCCTACCACTTAATTAGTGTGTTTTAATGTACACTACCGATTAGGTAAAAATATTTTTCATAACCTATTAGAGCATTAATTTACCAATAATTGACCTGTACCTGATAGGTACCGAATTCCACCAAGTGAACTTAAACATTACATAATTTCGACCTGTCTTGGTCGAATTTCCTTTAGCCGAAGTCGCCGACACTTAAATTGTTAGCTGGGAAATTGGGTATTTTGAAGGCTTTTGATAGTATAGGAATTAATGATATAGGCCTGTAATTATTTGGATCATTGGCAAAGCCTTTTTTGAATATAAGAATAACTTTAATGGCTTTAAACGAGCTGGGATATATTCCATTATACAGGGTGATTCACGTAGGCCATTCATTAGAAGTTTTTCAACTTGCAGTTGGACTAGAAACTTGAAATTTGGTATGCAGCCATAATCGATCATGTCCGTTCTATCTAAAATATTTTCAGTCCTCCAACTATACAGGGTGTGCCAAAAATTGGTACCAACTTTCTTATTTTAAAGGGAAACCTATATTTTTCTTTACATGGTTCGATTGGTCTTCTAATTCTGAGTTTAGGGAACCTAAGTTATGTTAACTTATCTATTAGAATTTTTGACATGTCCAATTTTTTTTTTAAAATTGCCGCTGTAGTAGTTTACGAACAAATTTGTATCTCGCAAACCTTTCAAAATTATGAAACCAAATTTGTGAAGCAGTTAGCTGGAAGTTCAGGCTAACTTTCGATGTCCTATCGGTGGTCCCATTTTGTACCATATGGGCGCAGTCGATTTTTAAATGTCGCAATCAAAAACTGTCAAAAAGTCAATTTTTTCAAATGGCACCTACTATTTTCTTTCACACCATTCGACAGAAAATTGAATTTTAGGGTGACTTACTTAAGCATTCCCTATACCTAACTTCACCCCATATCGAGTTATTCAATAAAAATCAAGAAATACCTTATCTTGCCTTCATCAAGTATGCCATGGAAACAAAAGACAGTTGTAATAATTTTTAAAGAAAAAATATGGATTCTTATTTAATTACACACAATGCCAACAAATTATTATTAACGAACAAGAACAATGTTGACGAAATTCTGACGTAAATGTTCAATGTGACCACCATATTTTTGTTCAAATATTCTATTTTCAACAGATTGCGTAGCACATCTTTGCGCCTACCATTTCTGACGCCAGAAATCAATGCAAAATTGAATTTTAGGGCCTCTTTTATTAACATTATTGTGTATGTCTATCTACAGTCGTTTTTCAGTTATTGGCATTTTTTGAAAAAAATGTTTTTTTCAAGGGTAGTAGGCTTTGGAAACAGTCATTTCATTTTAGTTTTTATTCAAAATATTGCAATAATAAATAATAACAACAAAATAACAACAAATAAACAGATTAACAAAATAATTATTTCAATACATAAATGCTCAATGTGTGCACCGTTTTCACTGACAGAATTTCGTCAACATTGTTCTTCGTTAATAATAATTTGTTGGTGTTGTGTGTAATTAAATAAGAATCCATATTTTTCTTTAAAAATTATTACAACTGTCTTTTGTTTCCATGGCATACTTGATGAAGTAAGGAATCTCTCGGCAAGATAAGGTATTTCTTGATTTTTATTGAATAACTCTATATGGGGTGAAGTTAGGTATAGGGAATGCTTAAGTAACTCACCCTAAAATTCAATTTTCTCTCGAATGTTGTGAAAAAAAATGGTAGGTGCCATTTGAAAAAATTGACTTTTTAACAATTTTTGATTGCGACATTTGAAAACCGACTGCGCCCATATGGTACAAAATGGGACCAACGATGGGACATCAAAAGTTAGCCTGGACTTCCAGCTAACTGCTTCACAAATTTGGTTTCATAATTTTGAAAGGTTTGCGAGATACAAATTTGTTCGTAAACTACTACAGCGGCAATTTTTTTCAAAAAATTGGACATATGTCAAAAATTGTAATAGATAAGTTAACATAACTTAGGTTCCCTAAACTCAGAATTAGAAGACCAATTCGAACCATGTAAAGAAAAATATAGGTTTCCATTTAAAATAAGAAAGTTGGTACCAATTTTTGGCACACCCTGTATAGTTGGAGGACTAAACATATTTTAGATAGAACGGGCATGATCGATTATGGCTGCATACCAAATTTTAAGTTTCTAATCCAACTGCAAGTTGAAAAACTTCTAATGAATGGCCTACGTGAATCACCCTGTATATAGATAAGTTGAAAAGTTTAGTTAGTGGGTATATTGAAACATTTTTTACAAATTTAATGATAATGGCATTCATATAAAAACAGTTTTTGCTGTTTTTAAGCTTTATCATATCAGCTTCACTTACCTCACAAATTACCGGTCTGCCGAAGTATGAGCTTTAGGCTTAGATAAAATAAGTTTTCTGTTGTCATTGACTATGTCCCTCATGGATTTAACTGGATTTCCAGACTTTAAAACATAGCTATAATTTGCAGTTCTTTTAGCCAAACTTATCTCAACTCACTAATCCTATAGTTTCTTGTGGTAGAGCATATTTATTGTATTTTGCATATTTTTTAATTTGTCAGTAAGCCAAGATACATTTTTATTTTTATGTTCCATTTTCATAACATTTGGAAATCAGCAATGCAAGCATTTTAACAAAATCTTCATTTTATTAATAATTATCGTTGCCGTCCATAAAGCGCCAGTTTTTATTTTTAAATAAACGTAAAACTTCATGAGTTATAGGTCTATGATGATTAATTACGTTGACATCGATGGGTTCGCTACCCGCATCAACTCCTGTGGCTAAAGCTCTGTGATCAGACATTTTTGGATCGAAGACATCCATTTCATAGTCAGTCAATCCCGAGAAATTTATAAATATATTATCTATGCAATTGTCTAGTCTGGTATTTTGAAGAATAATTTGCCCATAACCACAAGTAGGTACTTATCAAATCTAACAGTTTTTTTGTATTTAATTCATCAGCAGTGTAAATTTCAGATTAAATCACCATTTATGATTACAATCTTGTCAGATTTAAACAAAAGTTCCAAAATATAAAATATCAGAGAAGTCACCATTAGGTGAGATCTGTATATTGATGGTATTTTCCCTCAAAAGTTCAATAGCAGTTAATTTCACTAGAGTATTTTATGATGTCAAATCTTTCTTTAAATTACATATTTTTTCACAAAATATCATTGTACCACCATGGCTATGATTTAACCTAGCATAAGCAGAAGCCACATCATAGTTTTTAATTTTTATGTTGTCAATTTGATCGTTACAAAAAATGCTCACAAAAACAGTACTTGGAAGGATATAGTTGAGCACTTTAAGTAACATTTCAAAATGCCACATTTTCTGAACTCTATAAGTTTGAAAAAGACAAGATGGTTATGTTAGAAACTATATTAAACAATACAGTCAAAGTATCAAATAAATTAATATCAACAAAAAAAACATCCTGCAATAAAAAACCAGCAGATAACAGAGCAAAAAAACCTCACAGTCCCTGACCAAGATGGTTCCTATCACATTCAAGTAAATAAAGAAAGTTATAGTACAGTGGCTTCTTCCAAAGCTAATTATCAAAAGCCTAAGGATAGTTACGGTACGATTGCTAGAACTAAAAAAGTACAACAGAACAATTCTGTATTTATACGACCACGCAATGCAGATGACAAACCAGAAGAGTTATGTAAAATGATAAAATCTACAGTAAACCCGGCTAGTCTGTCAGTTGCTGTCAACAAAATAAAGAGTACCAATAATGGGGTGTTAATACACTGTGATAACGCCGAATCTGCGAATAAGCTCAAAGAGAGTCTAACGCCCCACCTGCAAAAAAATCAACCACAATGGGCTTGTCAATTTGATAGTGGCGGTACATCTTTCAGCCAATTGTAGTAGCAAATTCTCCGTTTGTTTTTTTTATGTGCTGAAGCCCATGAACCTAAAATGTGCAGTTCTACTTTTTAAAAATGTGCAAATTGTATAAGATCCAACAAAAATTTTAAAACAAATCATGACATTAACCATTCAGCTAAAGACAAGAAGTGCCCAAGTTATGTAAACCAACTTAATGCAGTAAAACAACGAACTCTAGATACGACAAGTGAATAGCAATAAATTCGTAAGGTAGAAAACTCAAGCTCTAAACAAAAAAAATTGATAAATATCGTGCACCATAATGTTCAATGCTTAAAAAACAAAATTGAAAACATACAGATTTTTTGTTCAATGAGAATATTGATATACTGTGTGTCAGAAAATTGGATACAAGAAAATGAAATAGACTTCATCAATTTTCCAGGATACAGCGTAGAAAGTTATTATTGTAGAAAATCATTTATACACGGTGGTGTTCTTATAATAGTTAAAAGTACTCTCAATGCAATGTATATATCTAATATGGTGAGTTTAAGCCTCGATAAAACTTTTGAATGTGCAGCTATAAAGTTAAATGTAAATAATGTAATTTATTATATTGTTTATAAATAGCTCCCAATTCCGATATCTCTACCTTCTTTTTGCAATTTGAAAAATGTTTAAATTTATTATTTAGTAAGAACCAGTACTTTAAAATAATATGTGGTGATATCAATATAAATTACCTAAATAAGAACAATGACACTGCTGAACTTATTGATCTTATTAGCTCTTTTTACATTAAACCTGTTTTTGATGAGCCTATCCGATTTAGTAATAAAAGTAGTACTGCCATTGACTATATCTTTACAAATTTCAATGATGATTTAGTTGAAAAAAGTATAAATCAGACAGGCCTCTCAGATCACTCTGCTCAACGGATAGCTTTTAACTGTTGCACTAACAAAAAAACTGAGCCTTACAAATATAGATCTTTCTCTAAAAAAAATATTCTCCAGTTTACTGATAATCTCAAAGCTGAAACATGAGAAAATGTTTTTATTGAAAACAAGTTTAAACTTTTTCATGAAACATTATAATTTTCAGTCCAAAAACGAAAGATACGAGTTTTTCTTGATAAATTGACTACTTCCGGTCCACCATTTAGAATTTACCAAATCAGACCTCAGATTCGTAATCAGCAACCTCGAAAACCCCCGAGCACAGATTTTCAAGGCCAAGATATCCATTCTCATTTCTGAATGAATGGCTTTATTGAATAGGACTAATATCCTAATATACTTTCTATATACTATCCAAAATTATTAAATTAATACATATTACACAACATATGTTACAATGAAAATGGTAATTTAAAAATAATAATTACTAAAAATATAACACCTAACGTAATTTAATTAGTGCACAATGTCTGTTACAATGAAAATGGTATTTTAAAATAATTATTAAAAATGCAATACCTATGGTAATTTAATAAAGCAATACTTAATGCTCACCTTCTATGAATCATGTTCTAGATAATGTTTAGTCTGTACTACCCTTTACTTTTTAATATAAGTTTACTTTTAAACTCGGGAACTGATTTGGTGTTTTTAACAACATCTGGAAATTTATTGAAGTCGTTAAGGCCTTTATAGGATAAAGATTTCATAGATCTACTTAAGTGGAACTTTGGCAAATCATTAATATATATTAAAAAGAGAAGCGGCCCTAATACACTCCCTTGAGGTACACCAATGTCATTGCTAAGAGAACTAGAAAAAGTGCTATAAATTTTTGTAATTTGCATTCTATTTGATAGGTAATCTTTGAACCAACTTAATACATTACCATCTATACCAATACTCTTCATTTTATTTAGTAATATAATACGATCAATTGTCTCGAAGGCCCGCTTTAAGTCAAGAAATGCAGTAATAATATATAATAATAATAATAATAATATAACTTTATTTCCTTTAGACCTGCTTAGTACAAGTATTGGACAAGTCAAATGGTATCTATTATTAAATTTAAGTAAGGATGTAAAATAGTAGGTGGATACATACTATTTATGTCTGAATAATAATACCTAGTGGTTATGATAATACATACATGTAAGAATATTTACATAGTCAAGTCAGTTATATAATATAATATGTCAAATAAACTCTTATAACAATTAAAATATACACAACAGAATCCACTATTCAATTCTAAACATTATCACAGAAGTTGTAAAATTCATTTTGTGAGTAAAAACATTGGTTTATAAGGAATTGTCTAACAGAGCATTTTAAAGAATCTAAGCTATTTATATCTTTAAATTTCTGAGGCAAGCAATTGTATAATTTAACTGATGTGATAAAGGGTCCTTTATTTACTTGTGTTAATCTATGTGCTGGAACATAAAGATTATTTACACTTCGAGTGGTATACTTGTTGACTTCATTACATTTTAATTTATTTATATTTTTCCTCACAAAGTACACCGACTAAAATATACATGCTGAAAATGATGAGTATACCAGTATATTCTCCTTGATCGATTGACTTTTTCCATTTTGTTACCGTAAGTTGTAATGAGGACTTGCAGGAATGTTTAGGTCTAAAGCATGATTGGTTTGACATAAGAATATTACTTTTATTTAGATAATCTAAAGGCTGGTTATAGACGACTCTCTCTAATATTATGTCAGTACAAGGTAGTGTATTTAGTATTTATAGGTCTTGACTCCCAGGACTTATTAGTATTAGGAACTATTGGAATTGGTACTACCACACTAATTTTCAGTTTACTGGGAACCTTACCAGTGTCCAAAGATGTAAGGTGCAATAATCTTATGGAAAATGGCCCAATTTCCGGTCCGCCATTTTGAAATTCCCAAATTGGACTTCAGATTGGTGATCAGCGACCTCAAAATCCTCCGAGTAACCATTTTTATCTAATTCTATGGCATATTGTGTATGATAACAAATTTTTCAATAAATTGAATTAAATTAAATTGGCCAATTATTGGTCCAACATTTAAACCAAATATTTCCGCCAAAAAATAAAAGGTACTGTTTTTTCTAAATGCCTCTCTGAAGTCAATTGACCCTGTACCTTTTTTTGAGGTAAAACGCCAAAATGACGTGGCTAAATTTAACTATGATAAGAATGTAGCTTTTTATCTACTTTTTTATTATTCAAACAACTTAAATAAAATAAATTTGTTTAAATATAATACATACAGACTGTCTATTTTACGAGGGCCACACCAAATATCTCGCTTAATATCTATTGTAGAAGAATAAAGTTTTAGAAACAGTTATCCCATTTTTTGTGAGCTATATTTCAGTAAAAAGAAATTTGAAATCCATAGCCTACTTTATGAGATATATTACAAAAACCTGAAAAATAGGAAAACCACAAACGGTTATAGCTTCCTTATTTGAGGAGATACGAAAAAAGTTAAAGGAATGAAAGTTGACGGTAAAGACAATAAGAATAATAACGTGTAACAAAAAAATCGAAAAATGCAGTTGGCTTTGACATACGCTATTGTGTAAAAATGAAAAATACATATCTCAAAGTAGGCCATGACGCCATTAATTCCGTTATTTTTTTCTCATTCCAACGATATAAAACATGTCACAGAAATTTTAACCGATAGTGTCAATATTTAATATTTTACGAATACCACAATTCATATAATTGAATCGTAACAATCAGCTGTGCCATAATTAGTGAAAAACAATGTATACAGTTATTAATAAATTTGACAGATTGTCACTGTTGTATGTTGCGTTGTCGAGTTCTAAGACAAATTTTATATCAGTAATTATGGTGTACACCAATAATAACAAATTCGATATGATTAGCATTTATTGTCAGTGCAATTTTGACGCTGAGATGGCAGTCACGGTTTACGGAGATAGATTTCCAGATGCTCCGCAGCCAAATCGAACTATGTTTAGGAAGTTAGTTCAAAATCTAAAAACGCACGGTTCATTTTCAAAAAAAGTAGTAAGGCGAGCGCATGTTGCGGATAATGTAAGAAAAGTGAATAGAGTAATGAATTATGTTAACCAAAATGAGGAAACCTCTTTGAGACAAATTCAGAGAAACTGTCGCATAAAAAGACAGTGCAAGAAAAATATTGAAAAAAAAACGGATTTCGATGCTACAAATTGAGGAAAGTTCAACATTTAAATGAGGGAGATAAGCCAAGGAGAGTAAGATTTTGTAGATGGTTATTAAATAAGAAAAGGAATGACGCGCTGATATGTAGCAAAATTCTTTGGTCGGACGAATCAAATTTTTCTAATAATGGATTTTTCAATAGAAATAAGTATGCATTATAAGTGGACATGAGAAAATACACATTGGTGCAGAGAGACTGCTTTCCAAGAAAGATTTTCTACGAATGTTTGGTTGGGTCTTTTAGGGACTAAAGTAATTGGACCTTATTTTTATGATGGCAAATTAACCGCTCGTAGATACCTTAATTTCCTGCAAAACGAATTTCAAGATTTTCTTTATGAATTAGCAGTGGCAGAAAGATTAAATTATTCATATTTTCAACAAGATGGGGCTCCACCTCACACTGCTGTAATATGTACAAATTATTTAAATCAAGTTATGCCAGATAGCTGGATAGGCACCTATGGACCCATTCTATGGCCAGCTCGATCACCAGATATTACTCCCTTGGATTTTTCGTCTGGGGTTACATTAAAGACAAGGTATTTCAAACTGCCCCTGAAAATATTGAGGACATCAAAACCAGAATTCGAAACGCATGTGAGGCAATTACTCCTGAAATGCTCCAAAATGTAATGCGTGACGTGTCTCGTAGAGCACGTTTATGTGTCAGAATGCATGGTGCACAATTTGAGCATTTGTAGTTAGAAAAATAAATACACACAATTTCTTTTCAATATAGTAGTAGGTAGTACTGTTATACATAGTTTTTCGTTTTTTTCTTTGGATGTTCGTTTTGTACTTGTATTTTTATTTATGAGATATTTATTGGTTTGTATTAAATTGTAATAAATAATTACGGAATTATAATTATTATAAAGTGAATTTTTACTATTATGGCACAGCTGATTGTTACGATTCAATTATATGAATTGTGGTATTCGTAAAATATTAAATATTGACACTATCGGTTAAAATTTCTGTGACGTTTTATATCGTTGGAATGAGAAAAAAATAACGGAATTAATAGCGTCATGGCCTACTTTGAGATATGTATTTTTCATTTTTGCACAATAGCGTATGTCAAAGCCAACTGCATTTTTCGATTTTTTTGTTACACGTTATTATTCTTATGGTCTTTGCCGTCAACTTTCATTCCTTTAACTTTTTTCGTATCTCCTCAAATAAGGAAGCTATAACCGTTTGTGGTTTTCCTATTTTTCAGGTTTTTGTAATATATCTCATAAAGTAGGCTATGGATTTCAAATTTCTTTTTACTGAAATATAGCTCACAAAAAATGGGATAACTGTTTCTAAAACTTTATTCTTCTACAATAGATATTAAGCGAGATATTTGGTGTGGCCCTCGTAAAATAGACAGTCTGTATATATTTAAACAAATTTATTTTAAATAAGCTGTTCGTTTTAGAAATTGACTATACAATCTTATTAGTAGCAACCATCATTTATATTCATCAGAAATTCGCTTTCTTTTTGTAGTTTCTCAGAAAACTGTAATTCATTCAATGTTTTTATTTTAGACATGTTTTATTGAGTGATTACAACAGATTCAGAACAGTCAGAAACACTTGAGGAGACAGTTAATTTGAACTATGTTGAAATAGTAAAAAAATATGTTTTTAAGAATTATATTTTAATATCAGATAACTACATTATGCTACGAAAAAGCTATATTTAAAAACTGATGGGGTTAGGGTAGCAGTTCAATAGTTAAACAGTCGGTCTTTATCGGTGGCAAATGGCAACCACTGTTGATTATATCAGGAGCGTGTGAAAATTGTACTATTTTCATTCTCTTTCTTTTCACAATTTAAACCAAAAGTATGTGGAATGACTCCATTAGAAGTTAACCTGTGGGACATGAATATTTAATTTTGAAAATGGAGGTGAATGTATCATGGGGTCTCACACTTGTACACTGTTATTTTTGAAAGGACCTTGGTGGGTCATACAATGCCCAATCATACTAGATTTATGTTTTGTCTGAAACGTACATTTGTAACACTTAAACATCGTCACTTCCGACTCGTCCTGATGAGTTAGCTGGTGCTTCTTAAGACTATTCTTATGCTTGGTCTCGAATACACACTGCCCACATTTGAACAGCGTAATCTCCGACCGTCTCTTGTGTTTCAATAAATGTGTCTTCAAGTATTTCTGCAGCTTGGTCTCGTATGTGCACATGTTGCAAGAGAACATTTCAACGGGGCTCTTATGCGTCATCTTATGCACGTTAAGCTGGCTCTTGTGTATCGTCTTATAGTGACAGCTCTCACACTTATATACAGTTAACTGAGACGGGTCTTGGTGAATTAGCACATGCCTTTTGAGGCTATGCTTATGTCTTGACTCGTAGGAGCAAGTTTCGCATTTATACACTGGTAATTCTGAGATGTCTCGGTGTACCTGCATGTGCTTTGTCAGGGTGCCTTTGCGTTTGGTCTCGAAATGGCATAGGTCACAACTGTACATCTGTACTTCCAGCGGGCTCTGATGGATCAGTGTGTGTTTCTTGAGATTGCCGGCCAGTCTTGTTTTGTATGAGCACTTGTCGCATTTTTGCAATTTTTCCTCGGATAATTTTTCATGGATGACTGAGTGTTTCTTGAAGTAAAATTCGTATTTTGTTTTGTATGAACACATCTGACATTGGTACATTATGTCTGGGATGTCTTCCTCAACTTGAGTGGGTTTGTCGAGGTTATGCGGGAGAGAATGTTCATCTGTATATCCCAGTTGTGATATAGATGTGCTTTGGTATCTGGAAAAAAGCGAATTACTGATTTATTTATTTATTTCATCATCACATATTAGATATACATAGTATATATGAACGTCACATTACAAACATTTAAGATTAAATAGTAAAAAAAAAAAAATTAGATAAAACAGTAAAAAATTATAATAACTAGTTCAAATCACTATAGAGAACCTAACCCTAATGTCACTGGCTGTATTATTAAGCAATTTTGCATCACTGCGGCTCGTGATTCATGTACTCTTCAACTGAGTAGAAACAATTTCCACCTAGAAAGTTTTTCAAACAAGGAGTAAATTTATTTACAGAATTTATATTTTTGATATCTGGTGGCATTCTGTTGTACATTTAAATACCACCATGATACAGAGATCTTTTATACAAAGTCATGTTGTAATTGGGTATTTTTAATAGATGGCCTTGTCTTGTGTTATACGAATGAGTATCTGAGGTTGTTTCAAAGTTACTTAAGTTCTTCTTTACAAATCTAATAGTGCTTAAGATATAGATACTATGAATGGTCAATATGTTATTTTTTTTTTAAATAAGGTCTACACAATTCTCTTGGCGCTATGTCAAATAATAATTATTAATTAGTATTCCTAGTGATTTCTGCAACAATATAATATGGAATATAGCTTAATATACAGGGTGGATCATTAACAATAGGTCATAATTCAAGGGTATATTCTTTGGACCTAAATATAAGGATATAACCTGCTGTAATTGTTGCTGTGGAAAAAGATAGAGGGTTGAAATAGGTAAAGGCTACTTCGAAAATTTACTCTGAGTTGTACCAAATAGTTCGTAAGTCAGTGAGTTTGTGTAGTGGTCACTATTCATGTTTTTCTTACGGTGTTAATTTTTTCAAAGAATTTGGAAAATCTTTTGTGGCAGTTTTCTCTAAAATGGTTGGAATTATCAAGTTCCATCAAGTGTATGTCTTTTACGTGGAAAAAACTCTTGTATGAGATTTTCTAGTCAATAGTGCCATGTTTAAATTATTGTTTCTTAGCTTAAAAGATGGTTCCTTGCCAAATTTGGAGAAGATCGGTCAAGAGGTAGTTGTGATATTGCAAAAAAAAAGAAAAAAAATTATTTTTGACACCCTGTGTCTTTTTCCATGCACAACAATCATTATATACTGTGTCCCGTCTCAAGTAGACACACCTTGATGTTTCGGTTATTATTTGACAGATTGATTTCAAATTTTTCTCGGCTATGAAACACTTCAGGCCGCATCTTTTTATGATTTTCAATATATTTGTTATTGTCATACCAACACACGGTCAGGGTGTCTACTTAAACTTAATCTTAAAATTCCTTGACTTTTCCAGATATTATTTTATCTAAATTCCAGGTTTTTAACTGCTTACATTCGAACAAATATGAAAGTATGTACTCACCTCAAAAAAATATAAACAAATTCTATGAAACAATCAGAAAAAGTTCCTGCATTTAATTACTAAAACATTTATTTTCTAGAATCCAATTACGAGCGGAATTATTTCTACAAAAATTATCATTGTTTTTTTTTTAGTCTTTAAAGAAGTCTCTCTTTTTTAATCAGAATTAACAACAAAAAATATATATAGAAATAGTGAAATAGTACAAATATAAAATCTATCTATAGTACAGGCAATGAAGGCAAAATATTGTAAAAACCTCGGAAAAATTGATAAAAGGATCATCTCTAGGATTTTAGTAGGTACTAACCAGTAGTATGGAATGATGCATTCTTTGCACTTCCAAGTCCCGGGAAAATTAAAAAAAAATTGGAATTGATTTTTGTTTTTTTGTTCCAGCGGCTAAAATAATGAAAATAGAGAAAAAAGTTTTAAACAAAAGTTGTAGCTCGTCTCTTTCTCCACAAAAAAGACCTTTGCAAATTTTTGTCTTACTTAAGCCGTTTAGGGGATAAATCCAGTTTTCCACTTACAATTTTGAGCCGTTCAGAAATGCGCGTAAAATGAGAATTCTCCGGGAGTTTTGTACGACCAGACACATCGATAATTCTTACTATTCAGAGCCGCTAAAAAAATGATGTGGATGTGCTTTAATGTGGAACTAATCACAAAATTCATACAAATTTTTATCATAGAGAAAAAGTATTAGAAGATGGCTTAGTAAACTTTATACAGTTGATTTATTCATATCTTTGAGTTTTATGCATGCTCCCTACTTCTCCCGTAATAATGGGTGCTTCTTCACTGCATGAATTCGATTCCATGCACTTTAATCTATATTTCGTGAAAATCTCATTGAAGAATATTAAGAAACAAATAAGTTGTATATGTGTTACTGTATAATTGTGCATTTTCTGAACATTTATGAATAATGTAGACAAATTCAAAAAGTACTGCACGCATTTAAAAAACTCTAAAGTCATTCGAAAGAATATGTCTTATTGTACTTATAGTTCAGAATTTAAGACTATGCTATTATTATTAATTAATATATAGCGAATTGAACTTCAAAATTTGGAGGTGACTGATCAATGAGAAATATACCCTCTACTTTGTTCGCAAGGCATATTTTTCCAACAAAAGTAATTGCAATAAAATGTAATTGGATTAATATATCATTATATAAGAATATATTAGCAAAATAAATTATCATTCTAACGACTCCCGGCAAAGATATGAATAAATCTGTGGTTCAGCTGTACAAAATTTACTAAGCCATCTTCTAACACGTTTTCTCTGTTAAATTTTTTTAAGAATTTTGTGATTAGTTCCACATTAAAGCTGATACTGTTCTCTACATTTTATGTCATTTTAATTTTTTTACGGGCTCTGAATAGTAAGAATTATGGATCGATGAGCCCGGTCGTACGAAACTCCCAGAGAATTCTCATTTTTCGCGCATTTCGAAGCGGCTCAAAACTATAAGTGGAAAACTCGATTTATCTTCTAAATGGCTTAAGATACAAATCTGTAAAGACCGTTTTTAGAAAAAGAAACGAGCTACAACTCTTGTTGAAAACTTTTTTCTCTATTTTCATTATTTTGGCCGCTAGAGCAAAAAAACCGAAAATCAAAAAGTTTTTCTAATTTTTTTTTAGTTTACCTGGAACTTGGAAGTGCAAAGAATGCATCATCTCATTCTCCAAGTTATTACCTACTTAAATCTCGGAGATGATCTTTTTATTAATTTTTGTTGCGCTAAATGGCTAATTTGCCTGTACTACTATTCATATATTATATTTTCAACGTAACGCCGCAGGCATTACCACACAGCGGCGGCACTGATTGCGGCCAAACTATCTGAACTACCATAGACAATCAACTCTGGAACCACTAGCAATAAATAACGGGAAAGTACGCACGCGCATTCATATAGCTATATAGAATTTGTATCAAGAAGTGTTCATCTTCGAAACATTTCTAACATATTCAATAGTTTGTATTAATAATTATCTGAATGTACAAATTCCAGGTTATACTGCTTATTTTAACAAATTCCCTGATATTTCCAGGTTTTCCCTGACTAAAATAAATTCCCTGACAATTCCAGGTTTTCCAGATTTTCCAGATTAGTAGACACCCTGACGGTGTCCATTCAAAAATTAGATTTTTCTATGTTTTACTTAGCATTAGATATACAGCAAGAATAAATTAAGAAAACTTGTTCAGAATAAAAAAATACACCTAGATACCGAATTTCATCAAATATGAGCATTTTGATTATCTTCAAAACTTTTGCAGTAGTCCAGAGATTTACTTTTTAAATTGTACAGATACTTTAACAAAGATTGCTGTGGAAACAAAAAGTACTCAAAATCAGTTTATTATTAATTTTAATAGGGTACTTAAGTAAGTAAATCAACCCTTTTTCAACTAAACCACCATCAATAGCAATACATTTCTCATTATTCCTTGCCAGTCGTCGTAGTTCTTGAACGGTAATTTCTTGGCAGGCTTGAAAAATTCTATCACAAAGCTCTTGCCTACTTCGGGGCCTCACTTTGTAGATTTTGTTTGTAATGTCGCCCCAAAAATAAAAATCACGCTGGGTAACATCCAGAGATCTAGGAGGCCACTTGACTGAAGGTCTGTTTCACCCAATCCATTTTTGAGGAAAATGTTCATTCAACCATCGTCGGACAATTACCGAGTGTGAATCGATGCTCCATCCAGCTGTAAAAACATATCTTAAGAGATATGTTTGCTAAGGCAATGCCAGTGGAAAATCATCAGTTAAGTACTTCCATTAATGTATTATTTAAAAAGTGTAACAGTCTTACCGCATTTAAAGTGTGGAAGAAAAAGAAAGGGTCTATTATTATCTTCATCTAAAATTCCGCACCACACGTTTACTTTTTCTGAGTACTGACGCTTACAATTAATTACCCAGCGCGGGTTTTCTATTGCCCAATGTCTATAGTTTTGCGAGGATACTACACCATTAGTGAAGAAGGTCGCTTCATCAGTGAACATGATTTAAAAAAAAATGTCTATCATGAAGAAAATTGCCTCGAGTCCAGAAACCGTATTCCAATCTTCTGATATCATCACCTTCTTCCAAGGCGTGTAAACATTTTTGTTTGAATAGCTTCAATTTATATTGAAAGAAGACACCAAATTTTGTTGGGGGTCAAATTCAAGTTAGTGCCTCGTATGCTACTATGAGGATTGTCATTAAAGGCATTTAAAATTACTTGGTCTACATTTTTCTGATTATTTCTTTTTCTTTTGGTTTTAATTACAGTATCATTTTGGTTCAAAAGTCTGTTAATTTTGGCAACAACTGAGTAACTAATTTGACGTTGTGGATGTCTATCATTAAATTCTTGAGCTACTGCTCTAGTAGAATGACTATTTTCGACAGTAAGTCTAATAATTTCCATTTTATTTGAGACTCAACCATTGTTCAGCCATTGCGCAAGAGAAAAATTAAGTACAGGCACACGTTTGACGTTCTTAATAACAATTGTCATAGTTTCTTGTTACCACGGCAATCTTTGTTAAAGTCTCTGTACAATTTAAAAAGTAAAGGACTGCACACAATTCCTTATGTAAAAATGGCTTCCGTTAAATTGACTGTATTTTTGATATATTCTGTATTTTGGCCCCCTGATCAAATGTCTCAGTGGGTCAGACATTCCACATCACCAGGGTTTCAAGATAGGGCCAGTTGAAATTTGGATTATCAAATATCACATTTAAATTAATTTCCTTATTTGTAGTCCGATTCGGCTGAAAATTGTTATGCAGGAGTTCTTGATGCTGCTGATCATGAATATCCCACCGGCAAAATTCAGAATGGCTGCGCCAAAATGACGGATGGTTTTTATCATTTATACTGATGATGGATTTCGAAATCCTTCATCAGCGACCACGAAAACTCCCACACACTGATTTTCAACAGTATAGGACTATACATGTTCAAAATCTCCGTCATTTTTAATTTTGTAATTCCGATGTCATATTCGTGATCAGCGCCATCAAGAACCACCCCTGCTTACCAATTTTCAGCCGAATCCGTGTAACTTGCGAAATGCTCTACAGCATCTTTCGTTACATTTCTAAATGCTCTACAGCATCTTTCGTTACATTTCTAACATTTATTAGGAAAGTTATAAATTATCGAAAATATTATTCCCACAATATCTTGGACTAATAATGTCTTAGACTAGTGACCATGCATCTATCAGCTGTTAACGCTCACGAACAATAGACAGCGCACCAGGCAAGACAATTCAACTAAAAACGCCGGGTGAAAGTCTATCTCGCTGAACCATCAAACTAGTTAGACGTATTTATAATTTTGTTTGACCTCTAAGGGAGATACAATAATTTGAAAAACCTCGTGGACGCATGAGGTAAGAATTTTAATAATTATACCGGTGAATACCATCTAACATTTAACATATTGTTTTAAGTTTTCCTTTAGAACGAAATCTTTTTAAACTGTTCAATTTTTCTTTTCTTTCTTTATAATAAAATTGTTTTTAACATCGAAGTATCTCAACGTTACACTTTTGCTTTAAGCAAGATTATATACGTTCAATTTTGATACCACGTTATTCTATTAAGAGCTAACTTTTAATGTCAAGTTATACTACGCGCTTTTTGGATAAGAATACTGCGCTCGTCTTTGTCACGAAATTTTTCGACACAACACATATTTAAGATTTTCTACCAAGGAAAACCTTCTGGGTGAAGAGATTTCCTTAATTTTGTCTTGGCGACAAATTATTATGTACGTTTCTACGATTTCATAACCTCAAAATGGGATTAAGGCAGCCACATGTGAATCATTCCAAGTGAGCAAAATGTAGGTCCTCAGACATCGAACCATCTACACAACTTTTAAATCTATAATCAATGTGGAACAGGGGCGTGTTTAGGAATTTCTTTCATCCGGATATTAAAAGGAAAGATAAGTACCTTTAATTATGTCATCACATAAAAGGGTTTATTTTCACATGTAGTTTTGGTTCATAAAGGCCAAGTGTCTATATTTAAAATATTAGATTCAAGCGAAATCTATTTTTTTTTTTTTGTTAGATTACATCTTTAAACCCGTTATAATTAATCTACTGTTGTACATTAATTTGTAATTACTTACATGTTAAATTCGCTGTTGCAAATATTTCGTCGCAGTATCGATTTCGTAGTTACTTTTATCTTGATTCCTTGAGGTCAATATTTTGTAATACACTTTTGTCGGTAATTTTGTTGTAATATATGATTTTTCAGTATTGAGGTAACGTTACGAGACATCTTTTGCGATATATTTATTTTGTCCCTCGTAAACGCCTGAAGTTTACTTTGCAGTTAAGCAAATTGTAATATAGTATATTTTGTAAATATTTCTATTTTAATACAGCATTGCTGATGCTGTGATAGCTTATTTTTGTAATATAGTACTATTGCATATAAGAAATATGTCTTGTTTATCTCTAGCTTTCTTTTTCTTGATTACACTAGTTATTCATGGCGCCCAAGCCTTGAACTCACTGCCCTATTTGCTCTCCGTATCTTTGCGGTGCTGGTCAGGTTAAACCAGTGACGCTAACCACGTCGCTCGTAGGGTGGCCCACACTTGAATATCTTGGTCAATATTTTAACACCATTTAAACACTCCTTTATCGCCACAACAAACAAAGAACTTAATTTAAATGCAATACCTTATAATCCCAATTTGAACTGGCTCTATCTTGAAATTGTGGTGGTTTGGGACCTTCGACCCACTGAGACATTTGATATAGAACATACAAAAAATCCAGTTAATTTAACGGAAGCCACTTTTACGTATGGAATTGCGTGGGGTACTGTTGGGACTATTGCAAAAGTTTTCAATAATAAAAATGCTCAAATTTTGATGAAATTCGGTATCTAGGTATATTTATTTTATATGAATAAGTTTTCTTAATAAATTTTTACTGTATCTCTAACGCTAAGTAAGATATAGAAAAATTTCATTTTTGACTGTTGGTGAATTTCTAGAGGTCGTTACTGCCCTCCAAAGTTTTTAAAAAATAAAAATTTTGGAGATAATTGTTAGATAAAACTATGGATCCCTTTCCAATTTCAATTTCGAGCACAGAAAATGTCCAAAAAATAAAATTAGGAACAAAACATCTTGAAGGTTTGATAGTTTTTCAGATTGCCCAGAAATGAGGTCTTCTAAACCTAATCAAATGCTTTGCCACAAAATACAAGGAACAGGAAAGCATTCTCGACATCTGCGCTTTTACTGTCACTATTTATTTGCGTTTGTGGTTTCATGCTGACCATGTTGCATTCCAAAAATTAGTCTGCAAGTCCTTAAGAACTACAGAAAATGCAACAGATTACATAACATCTCTCCAAAAGTTCAATGAAAGAGCCTTATACCCCTTCTTGATAGTAGCTTTCGTTTTTTCAATAAGATATGGTTGGTACAAAGTTATATATCAGTGATAGGGACATATGGGTGAATTTTAAAATCAAATTGATGACCTCTTGCTCCTATTATTAAGCTACGTACAATTACTTGCCGAACACCCTGTGTAACTACATCCAATCAAAGAACAAGCCTAGATACATAACGGCTATCTCTTCAATACATATCTTGTTTGCTCCCAACATAATCACATTAGCCATAAAAAAGGATATCATAACATTCCTAAGGCAACAGTGGCGGTTATGTGTTATCATCGATATAACATGTGTAGACGGGTAAATATTTTCATCAAAATAAATTTTTGTAGTTCCTACATTACATGCTGTTTATACAACAATGTGATGTATACCTAGGTATGCAAAACTACACACTAAGATAATGCTTGGTATTTTCCAAATTTAATTAGCATAAACTTTTAAATATGTCTATCATCACAAATGCATAAAATGTTTCATCATTCATAAACTATTCTTTCTGAAAGTTTACATATAATAAGAGGGTAAATTATACATATTGTGACATCAGTGATTCGCAACCGGCCTAACGGTCGGCAGCGGTCACTGAAAAGATTCGCCAACGCGGCAGCTCGTTAATGTCGGCGGCGGTTCGTGAATAAGGTTATGCCATCCATCAGTAGTTATTGTAAATTAACTTTTTCTTATAAAAAATAGATGTTAACAAGAATTAATTTATAAGCCTCTGGGCGCCAGTCACAATTAAATGAGTTTGGGGAGGAGAAACAACACAAACAAAAATCTGAGAAAAATCCACGTATGAAAATGTATAATTTAATGTATAAATGGTAATAAATATAATGGTAAAATAGCAAATAACGTGTTACACGCAAACACAAACTGCAACAATTACTCTGAAAAAGCCGAGTACCTATAAAGGTAAGTAGGTACTAATACATAGACATTGTTTCCCTAAAAAAGATTGATAAATGTACTTAATGTATGTGAATTATATAAAGACTACTTTCAGGGTTAACCGCAAACAGCTGTTCATGGCTTTACAAAGCACATAGTTTGGAAGGAAATATTCCCATTAATCTTTATGGATTAAAATCAAGGTTGCAGTATATTAACTTAGAGAATAGAAAATTAACAAGAAAATTATTTATACTTAAATCGCTAAACGAAAACGTGAAATAACAATTAAAATGCTGAGGGCTGGTTAAAATAAAAAACAGGCAACTAATTCGAATATATTATAGAAGGGCGATAATAGTTCTTACAAAACGCTACTCGTATCTTAGACACAAAAAGCTGAGACACAGCTTATAACAATCTGGACTAATCCCAGGTGCAGACAAAGTCAAATTTAAATGCTGTTAATTGGCAACAGTTCTTCGTAATGCTAAGGGCGATTAAATGGGAATTCGAAAAGCGTACTCACTTTGGGGCTGATATTAATACCGTCTTTGAGTCTACCATGGATGAACTATCCCCCTGCAGCTAGCCTCCACCACCAAATCTGAAACTTTCGTCCATGGCATGCTGAACACAGATATGGCATGGAGAATTAAAAGTCTCAACAGGCAAAGGTTGACTCCAAATTTCAGCAAATATTTCTTTCTGAGTGGTTTGAGAGAATAAATTAATAAAATAAAATAAAGGCCAATTTTAACGGTACGAAAAAAACCTGAAAAAGTGGACTTATTGAAATTGCCCAGGTAAATTGATGCAAACATTTGTAAGTCCTGTAATTATAGTAATTAAGCACTAACCTTAGGTGTTCTTAGGTCTTAACTCTCTCCCAGAATTACAGGAACTGGAGAACTACTATCTGTTCCTCCAGGATTTAAAATGTCTGCCCCTTTTTTGCTAATTTTCAACAAAAAAATTCGGACTTTGCGCGAATTTATTTCTCAGGCTATTCAATAAAAATCCCTAAATTGGATTTTGACATTTGTCAAATTAAAAATCAAAACATAGCCTCACAGAAATTTCCGAATTTAAATTAACACCCTCAAAATTTTCCAGGCAACTAACTCTGCTCAAATGTCACCTAAATAGCTGCTTATTAAAGGGAAACATGGATGCAAGCCTCTAACCTGCTTCAAAATGTAATTAGGCTAGAACGTTGACTTGGTACTAGAGAGCCCATGGTAATATCACATATAAATCCCATATGCGAGACTCCTTTGATCTAGCAGAAATGCCGCCGATGACCTCGGACTTTTACTGTGGATTTGACAGGTCAAGATAAAATACGCTCGGGATCATTCGGATAATCCGAATCGGAATTTTAGTACCTGACTGAAGTAGGTAATACTAATAGAGGATTTTAATTGTATAATTATAATATCTGCATCCTACAATACATTTACCTACATCGCATAATTCCTTACATTACCTATTTGTATCATTTGTAATGCTTATTTTAAAATAATAGTGAAATTTGTGCGTCTTACGAAAATTCAATCTTTTATTGCAGCTAAACTGTTTATGCGTATGAGTCTCGGCTCTTTAACCTGGATATATCTCTGCTAGTGTTGCACAAAATATCTCTGTCCTTTTTAGTGTCGCATATGGGATTTATATGTGGTAATATGTTCGTCCACCTAGGAGACTCAATGACTGGAGATGTTACTGGTTTATCAAAAAAATATTGTAAGTGTATCAGAAATCATCACTACTTAGTTTAAGTTCCGTTTTTATTTTCAGAGAGTGCCCAAGCCTCAAGAATCTGCTCGAGTAGCCAACATCAGTCTTTCGTGAAATCCACATATTTGTTTTAATAATTAATTGATAATTTTAATTAATAGATATTTTGAATCATTACAATATTCACACGGCTAAATTGTTAGGAATGAACTTTGGTCATTATGATTTATTATATTTCTACACTATCGAATGGCATATTTATTAAACACACCACAAATTAGACAAGCCTCAAATTCAATGTCAAGATTGTCGGGAAAGGAGTTATATATTTCATATAACACAGACATACATTCGTTACTAGCCAACATTACCATGTTGAAGCTGGAAATTGAATTCAGTTATTAGACAATGGAATCAAATATGCTACCCATGACAAATGTCAAATATTCACAACCACCAGATGTACAGAAAATTAGAGAGAAAAAAATTGTAGTAAAGCATCTTTATTTACACATACCAAAACAAAAAATCATTGATTTAACAGTATTTGTCAAAATACTTCTTATTCCTCCTATATCTTTTAGTTTCCAGGTTTCATAACGAATTCTGATCCTAAAATATTTGCTAAGTATTAATTTTATAATTACAGTATCGGATGATACTGTATGCTTCAAATATTTAATGTCACTCGGCTTTATTATAAAATCATTTGGTATAAAGTGATCTGAGCACATCGGGCTGTTGTTGCTGATGTTAATATTTTCCTTTCCCAAAATGGAACACCATAGTTATATTAGCATCCTTTGGGAACTTACAAAGTAATGTTAAGGTGAGTAGCGTTCAGCTAAATTTTCTTAAATATTAGGAATAATCAGTGTAAACTTTTATGTTCAATAAAGTAATTTTATTATAACTATTAATTGTTGTGTTCTGTTTATATATTAACAATGAAAAAACATTATTCGTTTTACTGTCCAGGACCTAAAAAATAGTAATGAAATTAGCATAGCGTGTACATCACCTGTTGTGTGATAAACACATATTTGTTTTTGTGTAACTTCCATGCATTGAAGTTTATCTAAGAAAATAAATATGTTAATAAAAATAATGACAATATTGTACCTATTTTATGTAATAATTTTTGGTTAAATTTTCATAAATTTCTAGGTACATAATCAAGGATTTAACAAATACAGGGTGTAATCAGTTTCATGTCATTAAAAAAAACTGGTAATGGGGACCGACTAGACAAACAAAAAACCTTTATGACTTTTCTCTCTAGGGGCACTTTGAAAAAAACTGATCTAGGTCAACATTTTTAATATTATGGTAGACATCAATTGAGAACCACTGCTTTTCTTGATCAATGGACTTGTAGTTCCCAATTATACAACTTTTAAATTGTCATAAAATCATCGACCGCCTCTGATGGACAATCATAAAGAGGTAAATAATTCGTTCTCTCTTCGTGCACAATTGCAAGCAAATAATGGCCATAGAGGTTTAAACAGAGCATTTCTTTACATGTGTGTTTTTTAATTTGGAAAAAAATATTGGATTTATGATTTAGAAAATTTAAATGTGGTTTATTAACATTTGTAACATAAATGAGTGTCCTGGGTTAAAAGCTTACTACCTACCTAAATGGTTCAAAATCTCTGCATCTGCACAAATACACAGTTCAGTACATCGAATTAAGGACATACGCACTTCGTTCAACACTAAACACTAAACTATCAACTAACATTGTCAATAAAGGAAAATAAAATAGAAACTTGGTACAAAAGCCAAAAAAGAATACAAAAAGAACGAAGAAGTAAGTTGTGTCTGAACGTAATCAAGAATTTGACAACTTGAAGGTTAAGTCAATAAAATAAATCTTAACTATAAATACACAATGACGCCAAATTAAAAAACAACGAAAACAACGAATGGCGGGTTGTACGTGTGTACATAACGAAACACCCAGAGTAACAAAAATATTGCACAAGGAAGAGTTAGAGTATAGTTTTCTTCAGCTCAGATCTAGATCTAAACCTACCTCAATATTCCAGCAGTTCTCAACAAATTTTATTGAAAATTTACGAAATTTTTGTTTATTTTTTTTCTCTCCAAAACTATGAGCTTTAGACCCCATGTTATATAAGGTTTTTTGTTTGTCTTGTCGTTCCCTACCACCAGTTTTTTTTTAATGACATGAAATTAATTACACCCTGTATAATAATAGGTAGAGAGTACACATGTTTTATTCTAAGGGAATATTATGTTGAACTGATATTAAAATTTAATTGCTATTTCACCTTATTATAACTGTCAACAGAACCCCATCATATTACGACTATGAAGTTTATACTTACTTGTTAAACGATCATTTACATCGTTTCTAAACTGTTTTCTGCAAACGGAAGAGCACTGCACCATTTTATAATAACTATATTATCACTAAACTGTATAAAATATCACTTCTTCACCACTAAATCACTCTGAGATCCTAAAAACACCTCCGTTGTGGATTTTTGACAACAGAGTTGAGGAACTTTGGGAATGTTTACCACTGAAGTGTCTCAGATGGCGATAAACTAATACACATTATGTATCTAGGGATAAGTTCTTTGATCGGTGGCAACTACTATATTTTAGAGCACATAACACATTAAGATTACCTCTCACAATCATTCTGCTCCGACTTGATTTCGCTTTCTCCACTTTTTATAGTTACTTCCGGATTATCTATTTCCATACGTTCTTCACATTTTATTTCATATTTCACAGAAATATATTTTTCTTCCACTTTAATTATATTCGTAGTGCTAGAGCCAATTTCAATAAAGCCATTCCCACCTATATCGTTTTTAATTTTTTCATTTGCTTCTAAGCAGGCTGTTATGAAACTTACCAGACATTGCAATGAGCCCAAACATGTTTCACATGTTGATAGTTCCTCAGTGAGATTTAAATGCTAAAACAAAAATATTTATCAAGAAATTTAAAGAACCATATTACGTCAACGTTTACATGTTCTACAGCCACTTGCACCATTTTCATTTGAAGCAATGAATAAGTAATCCAGATTTAATTCTTAACCCAAGATTATTACCTCTCGTCTTCTTGCACTGTACTCTATTGTTCCGGTTTATTTAAATTGATAGCTAACATGTGTATTTAGGAGAATTTGGTATTCTGTTAGCTTCTTTTCTCAAAAAATAGGTAATATAGCTAGCAAATAAAATGCATAATGATAAAAAAGAAACAAAAGGAATTTGAAATCATTATATGTTTCTTATTTAGTTACTTCATGGAAACTCATAATAATAATAAAAGAGCAACTACACCTTTTCCAGTTGTATTTCAGAAATATCAATTTAATTTCAGAAATGTTCATTTGTCATTCAGAAAGCGTTAAGATGTCCATATTCTACATAAACTACACTACAACTTCTACAATATATCCATGAAAATGCCTTCATACATAGTAACATAAATAAACCTTTTAGGTCAATTGACTTTAAAAATTGTAAATCAGAATAATTATCAGATCCCAGACAGCACGCCACGTCTTAAAGACACCTTTTACTTCCCTCGCATACCGAAGGGAAGTATTGTATTCGAGAAAAAATCACCCTCCGAGATTTTTTCGGATTCTGACGTTTCAGAACACGTAGATTCCGAAAATATAGGTTTTTCAATTCCGTCAGTCTGTCTGTCTGTCTGTCTGTCGGTCTGTCTGTCTGTCTGTCTGTCTGTCTGTCTGTCTGTCTGTCTGTCTGTCTGTCTGTCTGTCTGTCTGTCTGTTGGTGTATTTACTAAAAAACTACTTGACGGAGAGCAGTCAAATTTGGTAGGTAGATAACCCTACTGTCAGCGGAGAACTGGTAGAATTTTCACTGAAAAATATACAGGGTGGACCGTCTAAACGGAATAAATAGTGAAAAAAATTTTTTTTTGCTCAAATTTAAAATTTCCACGTTTCATGACGCGCTAAACCTGTTTCAGGAAAAAAAATTTTTTGAAAATTTTTTTCAAACATTTTTGAAAAAAATTTTACCAAGATGAAAAAAATTTGTTTTTGCTCAAATTTAAAATTTCTATGTTTCATGACACGCTTAACCTATTTCAGGAAAAAAAAAATTGAAAATTTTTTTCACCAATATTTTTGAAAAAATTTTTACTACTAAAATGAATTTTTTTTTCTTTCTTCAAATTTAAAATTTTCACGTTTCATGGCAATCTAAGCCTGATTAAAAAAAAAAGTTTTTTGAAATTTTATCACTAAGATAGAATTTTTCTTTCTTTGTTCAGATTTTAACTATCCACGTTTCCATGACATTCTAAAACTATTCAAACAAATTTAAAAATGTTTTTGAAGAATTTTTTAAAAAATTTGAAAACATTTTTAATCCATTTATGTATCACTACTATAGAACAGACGAAAAAATTTTTTTTGCTCTAATTTAAAATTTCCACGTTTCATGATATTCCAAACCAATTTCGGAAAAAAAATTTGCAACATTTTGTTACCAGTTTGGAAAAAAATTTAACACCAGAATGCTCAAATTTAAATGACATTCTAAACCTAGGTATTTCAGAAAAAAAAATTTGAAAATTTTTTTCACCAACATTTTTCAAAAAGTTTTTACCAATAAAATAGATCGAATTTTTTTTATTTGCTCAAATTTAAAATTTTCACGTTTCATAGCATTCTAAACCTATTTTAAAAATACATCATTTTTAATTTTTAAACTTTTTTTAGCACTACTATAAAACAGAAGGAAACTTTCCTTTCTGCTCTAATTTAAAATTTCTACCTTTGACATTTTAAACCTATTTTAGAAGAAAAAAATTTGAAAATTATTTTACCATCTTTTGAAAAATTTAAAAAAAATGAAATTTTTTAACCACCACTATACTTCCACTCCATTACGTGAATGTTGGATTGAAAATGTGACAGATGGCAATAACATCTGGCATATGCACCTATTATACTTTTATTGAAAAATGTACAGGATGGTCATCCCAAGAAATAATTCAGTCATGGTGGACATTTGTAAAGGTATTTGCGGAAGCCTGCCATATGTGGCACCTGCTATTTAGTATTGAACTTTTGCTGTTGGATGAGCAATCTGTATATTTTTTTGACCAAAACTTATCAAGTTTTCTTTGTAATAATAGCAATAACTCTACTCCGATTATTATTCTCAATGTCATTTCGTAATTATTATTTTTTTTAGAGAGACTGCCATGAACGAGGGAAGTTCTGTGTAAATACCTTTACCGATTTTTTTATGTACATATTATGTCTGAATACCTGAAGACCTTAAAGAGACGTCTTAAAGACATCTTTTTATGATTTTCTAAAGACATCTAAAATGGATGTCTTTAAGACGTCTCTTTAAGGTCTTCGGACCTGCATTTCAAAATTAAACTTAACTAAGTACATAAAATTGTCGAATGTATTAAATATCTGATTGTATATTTACTTATTTATTTTATAAAATGCTGATGCGGTCATATAATTTTAAAACAAAATTTTTGGGAATGCAAATTTTAAATTAAAGATAAAGAATATTCATCTTTAAATATTACAGTTTAGACAAAAACAATTTTAGTTAAATTATTAAATTTGATTTAAACGCCGTGCATTCTTCTTTCTTGTGTTTCAGTCATTTATCTTTGTTTAGCGAAGGACAACGGATTATCGTGTGCGTGCCATACATAGCCATTATAGTCCTTGTCTATATCTTTAGTGCAATAGGGTTCAGTGTCAGTCCTTAAATAAAATGCCGAAGTTAATTAGCATTCTTTAAAATATGTCTATCAAAGAATTAAACTTTTAATATAATTCTACGAAATATAGCGCTTTATAATGTAAATCTATTAGGCAACCCAACGACCTGTCATTTGTCAAACATAATTCAATATGGCCGACACGTCCGCACACAATGTTGATGTTAAAGTACTTCGTTTTGTTATATTTTACGTGTTCAGAGTTGTTTTATAGTTTTGTGAGACTGATTTGTGTTATTACAAGCACAATGCCTAAAAGTTGCATTGTAGTTAGTTGTGGGAATCGAGCTGACAGGGTTCAAGTAGGTTTTTACTGTATACGATTTTCAATACAGGTTTTCAACGAATAAAAATGAATTATCCAGGCGTTGGGCCCTAAGGGTAACTGCAATAAAGCGAGATAATCTCACACCAGAATCAAAACTCAAGTACCAGAGAGTCTGTAGCAAACATTTTATAAGAGGTAAGTGAATTAATACATTGCGCCCCCATTAAAAACTTAACATTATTTTTTAATGGCCATTTATGAAACATAGTGTCTACTTCCGCGCTAACGTGTACCTTGTCTGTTCTTTTCAGGAAAACCTGCTTCTTTACTGAATGAAAACCATCCTCACTGGGTTCCCTCACAGAATATGGGACATGTGTCCCAAAAAGTTCTAAAGCAGCCAAATTATGTTGAAAGAAAAGAGAACCGGGACAAGAAGAGCAAGTTGTATGGTGGCTTCATGTATTGCTGGTGAAAAATTTCTCAAATTTTAATTTTGGTATGTGATTCTTCCCTGTTCTTCTCATTAAACACCTCTTGCTTTGTGTGTGATACTAGTTTATTTCAATCACATCACGTTGTGAACAAGGTTATATCTAACTTTTGACCTATAATATAGTGACAATTTTACTACTTCACAGCTATAAAATACGTAAGTAAAGCATGAAAAGGACAGAATTAAATAAATATTATGTGCGGGCTGAGAGCGTAATGTAGGAAATGACTGAAATCCTACTGAAGAATCTGACAGCATGATCAGTGAAACGTCAAATTCGACAACCACAGCAACAACTGGAAGATACCACTTGCAAATATGTTTAAGTAATATACTAACTTTAACCTTTTAACAAAAGAAATTATTTTTGCAAATTGATTTTCTTATTAAAAACATTCCTACTCACTTCACATATTCCAACCTCAAAAAATGAATAATCATAACTTTTTTACGCTTTTGTAGGTCCATTTTTGTAGTATTTTATTTTTTCATGCAAAAAAGGTGTATTTACATCATATGCAAAATATTTATTAGTAGTTTTCTGTACCAAAACTGAAATTATTTACTAAACGATAACATAAACTTCTTTTAATTTAATAACTTAGTGATTTTGTTTTTAAAATTGAAATGAATATAAATAATCAAATTCAAAATAGCATAATTTTAATATTTTCTTAATAAGTAACCATAAAATAAATATACTCTTGTAAGGAAAAAATTCGTTCCGCAAGTAAGAACAACAAATCAAAATAAGTTAGGTACGTTATAGCCATGGTAATCTGGTGTGGCATTTTTAACAATTTTAATACCCATATTCTATTTATAAACCTGTAATAAAATATAACCTAACTGCTCAAATTTCCATGGCTATAACCGTACCTTAGGAAATATACCTGTAATATGATATAAATCAACATAAAATATTTATGTTTAGATTCAATAAGTAGAGCCATCAGGACTTGCAAAATCACCAAAGACACAGAAAACTCCAGGCATGGTTATAAGGAGAGCATCTGACTGCAGGACAAATTTACTTAAAAAATTCTAAGTTAATAATTTGTACAAGCTTGGAAATAATAAAATTATACTTTCTTACTGATAAGGTGAATTATTTTCTTTCATGTACCTAGCAGTATCAACAATTTCATACAAAAAAACATTCTGACACATACATCTTAAAAATGTTGTGATCAAGACATCTTAAAGACGTTGGGTTTTGTAACATTGGATGTCTTAAAGACATCTTAAAGACGACATAAGGCATAATGAGACATCTATAAGATGTCTTGAATATCTCAACCCGACATCTCTTGAACGTCTTTAAGATGTCTTTGTGCTGTTTGGGGAACTTAACAGATAACTGTGCAATTTGTCGATTTTCACTGGCAGGATATCCAGTTACAAAATTAATACCATGTCATCACCAACTCCACACCAAATGTGCTGAACCTGTGATAAATATACCAGATGTAATTTGTCCCCCCCTTGTGCAGAGTTGTTGTTACTGATAATGAACTTGTTACAAGACAATGATATGGACAACATACTGATGACAATCTCCAGAGGATAGGAACAGTGCCAATAGAAAGGATGATTGGGTAGCTTTGGCAGCAAGTAAGATTATCAAGTACCCAACTAAGGGACTTATACTTAATTCAGAAGCAGTATCCTAATCTCCATCCTTTATATAAGAGAAGAAAGTCTGAACACAAGAGTCTGGTAGAAAACAGTAAGAAATGTCACTTTAATAACATAATCCAAAATTCATCAAATAAAAGCAAATCTTCTTGGTCAATCATTAATAAACTTCAAAATAAAAAGAGTCCTAACTCATCAATTTTAGAAATAATACATAATAATGAGATAATAAAGTCACCAAACACAATGGCAAATATTTTCAATAATTTTTTCATTAATGCGCCAAAGGCCGTTATACAAAATATTGTACAGGTAAATAATAATAATTACAATGATACCATAGATACTAATCCGCATTCTATGGTAGTACTACCTTTTTCAGAGGAAGAAATGCTAGAAATATTTTCTAAGCTGAAAAATAAATCGTCTGCGGGACCTGATGATATGCCAAGCAACATCATAAAAGAATTTAGTAAATACTTATTAAAACCTATAACCCATTTAGTCAACTGCTCCCTTGAATCTGGGACAGTTCCAGACAGCTTAAAAGTAGCAAAGGTAGTACCCATCCATAAAAAAAATGCAAAAAATTGTGTTGATAACTAAAGGCCAATTTCTTTAACATCAGTAATCTCTAAAATTTTTGAGTATTGTATGCTGGAGAGGCTCGACTCCTTCATCAAAAGATACAGATTGATACCTAATGAACAACATGGATTCAGAAAGAACAAATCAACAATGACAGCCACAACCGAGTTCTATATTTACATTCTTGATGAATTAGACAAGAAAAGGTGTCCAGTAGGTGTGTATTGTGATTTGAGCAAAGCTTTTGACTGTGTTCCTCATGCCCGATTACTTCACAAGCTCTCGACGCTAGGCATTAGAGGCAATGCACACCACTGGTTTGCATCTTATCTTGAAAATAGAAAACAATATGTTGAAATATCTCACAGTGAAGGAGAGAGCACCAGCAAACATTGCTCTACCTGTGCGAATGTGGATGTGGGAGTACCTCAGGGAAGTGTTCTTGCACCCACACTATTTTCTCTTTACGTAGCTGACATCGCAAAATATTTATCGGACTTTAAAATAACAATGTATGCTGATGACTTATCGATATTAATTTCAAGGGAATCGGCTGAACTTAACCAATCAGCTTGTAAATATCTAATGGATAAAATAGCACAGTGGTTCTCTAAAAATTTGTTATATTTAAATTCTAGTAAAACCGAATATTTATTGTTTCATACTAAACAAAGAAAGGTAGAAAGTATAAACATAAAACTAGGTGAAATGGATATAAATAGAAGTAACACTGTAAAATTTTTAGGGATAACACTAAGTGATACCCTTGAATGGGATAGTCATATATGCAGTGAATCAAAAAAATTAAATAGCAAAATATATCAAATAAGATGTATGCGGAATCTACTCGATACAGAAGTTATGAAAAACTTTTACTTTGCAGAAATACAATCCCGCCTTCTATATGGAATAATACTGTGGGGTACATCCCCAGCAGCAAAAAAAAATATTCTTAACTCAAAAAAGATGCATACGCACCATATTAAATAGAAGCCAAAGAGAGTCGTGCAGAAACTTATTTGTACAGCTAAATATACTTCCCCTATGCTGCCTCTACATTCAAGAAGTTGCCTGTTTTATATTTAAATGTAAATGTATTATTCATCGTCAAAGTGACATACATAGCTATAGTACAAGAAACCGGGACCTACTTTGTACACCCCAAAATAATTTAAATTTAACTCTAAGAGGGCCACTAAGTACTGGCATTAGAATCTATAATAAAATTCCAACCTCTATAAAGGAACAGCCTACCTACTTCACTTTCAAGAAGTCATTGAAAAAATACCTTCTTCAAGGCATGTATTACAGCTTAGACGAATTCTTCTCAAATTGATCTCTTTCTTTTTAAGTATTTGTTAGATATGTCAATATGTTTGTTTGTTTTTTTCCTCTTCTATAATTATTTTATGTAAGTTTGTGTATATCATTTTTTGACTTGTTTTATACCTTTGTGGTCTCTTTGAATCAATAAAATTTATTATTATTATTATTAAGTTTGGGCGTGAAGTATAAAACTGCATTTCATTGGGTGCGATCTGACAGAGACGTAATGTTAGCAAAAGGTGGTAAAACACGGAAGATTATAACTGCGACTACACGATAAAACAACTAAAGGGAAAAATATTGCAGACTTTTGTAAAAAATGTTTGTTTCTACCATAGGTAACTACTGGGAAGGTAGGCTCTTTACTGTAAAGCAGGTACACAAAGAGCCTCTTACTATGAATTCTGAAGAAAATTAAATGATAGGTGCCGAATAGTCTACACGATAAAACAAATAAAGGGAATAATATTGCACACTTTTGTAAAAAATGTTTGTTTCTACCATAGGTAACTACTGGGAAGGTAGGCTCTTTACAGTAAAGCAGGTACACAAAGAGCTTCTTACTATGAATTCTGAAGAAAAGAAAATAATAGGTGCCGAATATGTTCGAGTTATTAACATGTTCATACAGCAAGGTAAACAAATTGTTCGGATGGACGAGACTAATTTTAATTTATTTTGCCGTCGGAAAAGGGGCCGAGCTCGAGCTGGTGTGAGAGCGGTTCAACACCTACCAGCATCATGCAGTCCCAATGTGCATTTAATAAGAGCTATATCAGCAGCAGGCGTAGTAGCTATGGAGCGTAGAAGAGGATCTTTTACCTCAGATTTAGCCAATGCTTGGGTTAGGAGGCTTCTACATCACTGGGAGGATATGGGAAATCAACTGGCAGACGTAATTATTTGTGACAATGCACCTTGCCATTTAACCTTCGAAACAGTTATTAATGGTATGGCAGCAAGTCTTTTACGATTGGCACCTTACTCCCCAATGCTAAATCCAATTGAATGCATTTGGTCTCAAGTAAAATGTTAAATAGTTATGTTAAAACTCATCTTCAAGGTCCCCATGTAGGAGCTCCTCATGTTATTGAGCAGAGATTGATGAAGCAATTATTGATGAGACCAGAGACACAATTGCTAGAGGTGATTGTGCACGTGCAGCTCAATGTATGACTGCACACCATGCTGCAGCCTTAGCCATGAATGACATGCCAGTAGGACATTAAATATTTTAAAATGCTTAAAAATGCAGTATTTTGCTAGCAATTTGTTAATAAGTTGTACTCATTTAAGAATAAATACTTTTATAATTACTTTGTCTTGACAGGTTCTGAATTACAAATGATGTCTCAATTACAATTGACTAATCTGAATTACAAATGACGTTTTCTTAAATATATTTGGGTAATCTAAATTAGAACTGAGGATTTCTGAAATGTAATTTACTAATCTGAATTACAATTGATACTTTCTGAAATATACTTGGGTAATCTGAATTAGAACTGTCGATTTCTGAAATACCTACATAATCCGCAAGGAGAAAGTATATCTAATGTACATCTAATGGACGTGGATTTAACATTCCTAGCATGTACGTCTGTCACCAACTTCCATATCTATTTCATATCCAATGAATGTACATAAACATACGCAATGTACATTCACTGGATATGAAACACACATCATATACACAATCGCGTATTTTATGAATATACATTACATATCTCTGAAGTAGTTTCCACGGACATTAAAACACTTATTGAACAATTCTAATCATCTCAATGATACCAACACGATTGGTGCAGCACGGGTCGAATGAAAGTGTTCAAGTGCTTTGATGTTCATGGGAACTACTTCAGAGGTATTCATATAAAAGGTAATAAAACACAGTTTAACAGTAGTTTAACAAGAAATATATTTTTATAACTATTTTAAACATACACAAACTTTACATTTACAAAATATTTAAAATTTTCAATATATACATATACTTTTATACCTTTTGGTAGTTTAATAAATTGTAAACATATGTATAATACTATAGTTACTCATGTCCTACATGTGTTTAAAACATTCTCTATTATCAGTAAGTTATATAATATGAACGTATGTAATTTTTATTCACCAAATTTGTAAAATACATACCCAATATGACTTGACATAACAGCAAATGTTTAGGCCTCTGTCACTTTGAGCCATCTTAACTAAACAAACACCTGCCACAATCAGTTAAATATGAAACTTGCAAATTTTCTAACCTTAAAAGAGTATATATTTACAAATCTAAAGAATTGCATCATAGTAAATATACCCTTTCATTATGGGAGCTTCATGCAAATATAACAGCATAATATAGCGATAAGCAAATATAAAATCAAGAGAATAATAAAGAGTTAACTTCCATCACACATAAACACTATGCACGCTATAAGGCTTAATGGCTGCCGGCCGTTGCAAACTCCAATCCGCAAACGAATGATGCGTTGTGCGCCGACGCACTATACCATAAATTAGATGCACATGCACATTAGATAATGAGATAAAATTCGAGTACGTATATAATTTAATTGTACTTTAATGGACATGTTATGTATAAATTATCATGTATATACCTCCAGCAATATACACTGTTATATGACCCTGATGGATGTCAGTAGCTAAATATACATTTCATATCATATGTATATTTAAAAATACATATTCAAATTCCAGCACCTAATGTATATGCTATGGATGTATATATCCACGAGATGTTATATGGGTATTATTTTCTATTCTGAAATACAATTGATATTATCTGAATCACAGCTGGAAAAGAAGTAGATGAAAAATTGTACTGATAAATATAGCCCAGTGTAGGAGCCAACATGCAATTACCTGACACATTGTATCAGCTCGAGACACAATAAACCCTTTGTCTTAGAGCCATAGTAGACAACAGAATTGACATGACAATTTTGTAGTCTGCCTTGCTCTAAGGAACAGGATTAATGTCCAGCTGATGCATATTAGAAAATAAACAACCCACATAACAAAATGATATGCAATGTACATACACTGTATCTTCAATCTATGGATATATATATCCACAAGATGGAGAAAGTATATCTAATGTACATCTAATGGATGTGGAATTAACATTCCCAGCAGATATGTTGGTCGCCGACTTCCATATCTATTTTATATTCAGTGAATGTACATAAACATATGCAATGTACATTCATTGGATATGAAACACACATCAAATACACAATCTTATATTTTATGAATATACATTACATATCTCTGAAGTACTTTCCATGGACATCAAAACACTTATTGAATACTGCACCCGACGCGTGTTGCCCCAGTCATGGCATCATCGGCAGATGATTAAAACGAAAAGATTTAATCATCCCGATGATACCAACAGGATTGGAGCAGCACGCATCGAATGAAAGTGTTCGAGTGTTTTGATGTTCGTGGGAACTACTTCAGAGGTATCCAATAGTATCCATATAAGAGGTAATAAAACACAGATAGCTTAATAAGAAATATATTTTATAACTATTTTAAACATACACAAACTTTACAAAATAACCTAATATTACACAACATTTAAAATTTTCAATATTGACATATACTTCTTTTACCTTCCGGTAGTTTAACAAATTGTAAACATATGTATAATACCTACTATAGTTACTCATGTCCTACATATATGTTTAAAACATACTCAACCATCAGTTAGTTATATAATATGAACGTATGTAATTTTTATTCACTATATTTATAAAATACATACCCAATATGACATAACAGGAAATTTTTAGGCCTCTGTCACTTTCCGCCATCTTTATTTACTAAACACACACCTGCCACAATCAGTTAAATATGAAACTTGCAAATTTTCTAACCCTAAAAGAGTATGTATTTACGAATCTAAAGAATTGCATTATAATAAATATACTCTTACATTATGCATTTGCTTACATGCAAATGTAACAGCATAATATAGCAATAAGCAAATATAAAATCCAGATAACGAGAAAGAGTTAACTTCCATCACACATAAACACTATGCACACAACACTACAGGGCTTAATCGCTTAATGGCCGCTGGCGCCGGCTGTTGCGAACTACAATTCATAAACAAATGATGCCTGGTGCGCTGACGTAGTATGCCATAAATTAGTAGCGCATGCGCATCAGATAATGAGATAAAATTCGTGTACGCGTATAATTTAATTATACCTTAATGGACATGTTATGTATAAATCATTATGTATATACCTCCAGCAATATACACTGTATATGACGCTGATGGATATCAGTAGCTGAATATACATTTCATAGCATATGTATATTTAACAATACATATTCAAATTCCAACACCTAATGCATATGCTATGGATGTACATATCCATGAGACGTTATGTGGGAAACTCCCTCATTCTCAAGAAGAGTAATTACAAATGAAGGACAGTATTCTTCAGCAGTCTAAACCATTATCTAAATTATTAAAATAGTCACATCTTTCACATATTTGTCTGGGGAATACGAAATAAATTAATTATATTTAAATAGTCATTGAAGATTCCATTGTAGGAGTCTGAATCCATGTTGCGATTTGTAAATTTGTATTAATAATAAACAACATGTGAATGAATATCCCTTTCTGACAAGGTCAAAATAATGAAAATATACTAAAAACTGAGGTTATGAAACTAAGATTAATTTTAAACGTCCTCTAAATGACCAACTTTGGTGGTTTGAATTAAACTTGGTTTAAGCCGACTTAATCCAACATTAACAAGTGGTGCAAACAAAATTTTATATTTAACAAAGGTTTAGTGTTAGTTCTATGATAAACAACACGGTGCAAACAGTTGTCAACGTACTATATATTATAAAAATATGTATATTATAAAAAAGTTGCTTACCAATTCTGGAATATGTTTTAATATTATATCAACCATAAAAACAGTTTCCTTATTTTCCTGTAAAGAAACAAATCCACCACTTTCTGCTGGTTTCTTACAAAATCGGCATATTTCCTGGTCCTTAAAATCATACATAAATTTTACTACTGATTCTTCCTTTTCTTCCTTGATACCTTCTCCAGAGTTAATGTAAAGTAACGTTTTATTTTCTGCATCCAGGCACAATGTTTTAAAATCAAGTGCATTTTGGAGTTTTCTGTCGCAATCATCACACATGACAGCTCCATCCCCTTCATCCAAATCCTAAACATAAAATTAATTTTCAGGCACATTTTTGTTTACTTATGTATTTGATTTCAATATACATTTTAAGACAATTGTTCTTAAATTAATAATTTGACAGTTGGGATTCAATTGATGTACAATAATTTCAATTAATATTAATACATCAACTATACAAGATCATTACCCCAAAACTCTATTATTTATTTGCACAAAATTGTTTCTATCCGACGTGACGAACTAACTAAAATGTGCTTAAAAGATGTTAAACAAAAAAAGAACTATTTTGATAATTAACATACCAGATTCAAAAATCCACACTAAGAGAACCTTTGGTTGTTGAAAAAATATAGCTCAGTATATATATTTATCTTTACAGTTACCACATACACCACACTGAAGATTTGTGGAAAATGCACAGTGCTTAACCTGTTGGTATTCGCACTTTTGAAAATCTTGCTTGCAGGGTTTTTAAGATTATCCAATCTTAAAGTATTTGGCAGCAAATGTTAAGTTGAACTTTATATTTATTGAGAGTAGTAGCAATACCAATACCGATCAGAAAAAATAGTGTACCCAATATGCAGAAAATGTTTTTAACGGACTCGTAGGCTTTCAGCATTCATCTGCAATGGAATCTGTGTCTATTCATTTAGGAAAATATTACTTTCCAAATTAGTTACATACATTTCTCAGCTCAAGGTGTCTGCTGTGTCTGTTGCAAAACTGAATGTGTTTGATTATCAAAGTAATGGTGTGATATTTACTGAATATAAACTTCTTGCCATCAAATAAATAAATAATTTTGCTTGTGGTTGTTCGGTTTCGTCATTTTGTCAGAATAGATCATAAAGTGTTGTTTGTTGAAATACCGTCCTAATATCAAATATATCACCGATATGGCGCAATTTTTCAGATAATCCACATACATAAGAAATTAGCGCTGTGTAATGTTTTTCAGGTTCTTGTCGTAACTGATTGTTATTTTCAATATTCTCCATTGTCACCGATTTTAAGCAATATATTTACTGAGGATTTTGAGACTAAACATGTTCAAAATTGTGCATACAAACCGATTATCTGGTACAGATATGTAGACGATATCAATTTGGCCTCACAGTATTGAGTTACTTGATAGTAACTCAAATCAGTTGATGCACGTTAAGAGGGGTGTTATGAAATGTTTGTATGATAGGGCCAAAATCATTTCTTCTAATGATGAAATATTTAACAATGAGAAGCTGTTTATAAAAGAAATTCTTATAAATGAAACTTTCATAAATATTGAAAATAACAATCAAGTACGACAAAAACTTGAAAAACATTACACAGCGTCAATTTCTTATGCATACAGATTATCTGAAAAGTTGCGCCATATTGGTGATAGATTTGATATTAGGATAGTATTTCAAACAAACAACACTTTAAGATCTATTCTGACAAAGACGAAACCGAAGAACCAGGAGCAAAATTCAAAAAACTGCATCTATAGTATTCCGTGTGAGTGCAACAATCATTACGTGTGCGAGTCAGTCAGACCGCTTAGTGTAAGGTTGGGTGAACACAAAAATTATATCAGAAAAAATGAAATTCAGAGGTCCAAGATCTGCGAATATGCTTGGGAGAACGGACAAAGAATAAACTGGGACTCAGCAAAAATGTTAATAATAGAGGCGGATAGCAAAAAAAGGAAAATTAAAGATTCAGTGATAATATTATTGAATGAGGATAGATGCGAATTGTTCCTTAGATGTATGTACAACCAGGTTGCCAATATTAAAAGTAGAACTTCACCAACTTAACATTGTATAAAATTAAAAAACTGTTAACTATATCAATAGTTCTATGTAAATAGTAAGTATCTATGAATATTGAATATAACAAACATTCTTAGAGCTGAGTATTTTTCATACGCAGCACAAAGCCTTGAAAAAGGGAACATATTAGATTTCCGAAACGTCGGCGAAATATCTAATTTCAATTTTTTATACTTATTTGTGTATTTGCCAAAAAAAGCAACCTCTAACTGATCCTCTGACGTAAAAGTTATAGGCGAAGAGGTTATTAATAATAATAATAATATTTATTCATCCTTGGAAATTTTACATTATAGACAAGTCAATAAATAAACACAATTGAGTCTGTGCATAATAAATCTAGTTAATAATAACATTTCCCAGTAACATACTGATTAATTGTGATATTTTGTAGATTTTCCGACCATCGGTTAAAAGGAAAAACACATGTGGCAGGAAGTCTCAAAGAATTAGAAAAAATTAAGATTCAATCACATCTTGGAAGGAAACGGAGCCATGACAAAATATTAGGATACATTATTTACACAATAAATACAACAGCAGTTATGTGCAGTTGTATCTGTGAATTTTTCTCCGTCAATTTTGTCATTTGTTATAAATCGAAATCATTCCCATCGAATGGTGTAAAAAAGTAAAAAACACAAAAATATTTGTTTTTCCTCTGCATTAACATTATTCAGTTACCTTATTTATTTTGACTCTCTCAATCTGTCGTTTATGAAAGAAAAATTATTTAAGCTAGGCATTCGAGGAGTTTTTTTACAGTGGATCATGTCATATTTAACGGACAGATCTCTTCAGGTAAAAATCAATCAAACAATTTCAAAGGAACATGACGTTAGTCTTGGAGTGCCACAGGGCTCGGTACTGGGCCCTTTGATTTTTTTGATTTTTGTAAACGACTTACCATTATTCATATCAAAAGGAAACATCGCCATGTTATGCTAGCAAATTAAAATCCTAAAATGAATTTGTCTAATTTCTTATTTGACAATTCTCATTCTAACACTAGCATCCACACAGTCCCCTACGGCCATGCAGATTAAACTAGCATCCACACAACCCCCTACGATTATGAAGATTCAGTTAAAAATGAGAACAAAGACCTAAAATGAATTTATTTATCTACGTTGTCTTAAAAAATTGTTCATTCCAATGGATTACATTTTCATGAAATCTATCATTCTGTTTCCTGGAAATGCTTAGCCTTTGAAACGTTTTTCGCCCTTATTCTGGAGCTCATCAGAAAGACATAAAGATGCTTCATGCAAAACCAAGACAATTTCTATGAATAAGTGTGAAATGATTATATTTGACATTGACTGATAAAAAACAACCTCACCTATCTATTATCTAACTAGTATTGGAGCCTATATACTCTATGTATGTTTTAAAAATGAATTATTATTTGTTTGCTTATAATTGTATTGAAACATTCTTTATAGGATTTTGCAAACAGCAGAAAAAATAACTATCTATAACTAAAAGAAAAACTTTGTGTAGAAATATTAATGAAATCTTTGCGTTCTTTCGATAACCTGAATTCTGGTTATGCTAGCAAATTAAATTTAATTCATTTTAGGATTTTAATTTGCTAGCATAACCAGAATTCAGGTTATCGAAAGAAAGCAAAGATTTCATTAATATTTCTACACAAAGTTTTTCTTTTAGTTATAGATAGTTATTTTTTCTGCTGTTTGCAAAATCCTATAAAGAATGTTTCAATACAATTATAAGCAAACAAATAATAATTCATTTTTAAAAATCACCATGTTTGCCGATGGTAACTCCTTTGGCATATCTGCACCGAGCCTTACGGAGCTCCTTGATGATGGTATGGCTGTTATGACAGAATTTGATGACTATTGCTGCAGAAATAATCTCATATTAAACCTCGAGAAAACTGTGTGCGTGTATTTCTGGCAAAGAAAATCTTTACCTTCCAACGCTCAATTAAATTTTAACATGACCCTGCCATTTAGCCTGAATACAACATTTTTGGGTCTTTCAATAGATACAAAACTAAGCTGGGATATACAAATCGATGAAGTACGTAAAAAAATACTGAGGCTTTATTGCAACTGTATTATTCAATGGCTTATTCCCATATATCCTACAATATTATAATGTGGGGACGTGCAAAAAATTTTCAGCGAGTTTTTGTCTGCCAAAAGCGCATAATTAGATTAATTTTTAATCTTGATTTCACCACATCATGTAAAAACTGTTTTAAAAGTCACAGAATATTAACGGTACCATCCATATATCTTTTTTCTTTATTAAAGTACATTAAAAGTAACATTGACCAATTCAAAACTTTTGCAAGTTACCATAATTATAATACTCATCATGATGACTTATTAGCTCTGCCTCATCATAATACCTCTCATTTTGAAAAATCACTTCATTTCTCTGGTATCAGTTTTTACAACAAATTACCAAGTGTGATTAAGGAGGTCAACAATTATAACAAATATAAATCTAGTCTTAAACAACTTTTGCTTGAGAAATGTATACCTATATTCGTACAATGAATTTTAATCTGTATTTGTGTCATATTTGTGTCATATTTGTTTTTTGTGTTTTATATTTACTACGTATTGTCCCGTGTTGTATACTGAATTATGTATTTTTTTTTCTTATTGACGTTCACATCTGTATTGTAACAGCCTACGTGATTATATATAAATAAATAAATAAATATAACGCTTCACAATGCATGTAATTTTTTTTTAACCTATATGATACTTGCCAGGTAATTACACATTGGGTCCTGTATTATAACACTCCTCGTAGTCGATATCAAGTGTAAGTATCGCTTCATCTGCCAGATATCACTTTAACTACACAGTGATACACTAATTAACCCTTAATCACTTCAAAGCAAAATGGAAAAGGTCCAGTAATAGTAACAAATTAAGAAATGCTGTGGAGTTCGAGGTAAGAATTATATACAGGGTTTCATGAGGAACTGTACCTACTTCCAGGGGCGGTAGAGGACTGCTTGGGTATTCAGGAAATTCTCTTATCGCTCTTCATTTCTGAGATACATGGTGTTAAACTGATTTTGGTCTAAATTTATTTTGGCCAGAAAGTCCTTACTATTGATCGGATTTTGTTTAAATTTTAGACACTTTATACACTTATCACAGTTGATGGATTGCTATTATAATTTTTTTTTTAATTCCAGTGCCGGACTATTTTACTTTGATTTTTCCGATTCCTGTAAAAATGATCACCTTGTCATATTTTTTTTAACATCTAGGTACCAATTATAAAAGTCCATACATTACTAAACATAAACATGTAATGAGATTTTTTTGTCTCACCTTTGTTGATTTTTTTACAAGCAAAAAGGGGAAAAGTCGCTGAAGTAACCTGTTTGTAATATTTATTGGGACACTATAGTCTTCAGTTTTAAGATACCCCATGGAAAATAATCGATGGGGTTGAAATCTGGTGGTCTAGTCGGCCAAGGATGAGGTCCTCCACATCCAAACCATCTTTTTGGATACTCATTATCCAAATGCCTTCTAACCTCAATACCAAAATGAGGAAGTATTGTCCTCTTACATTAATACCTTGCATTAAACCAGGTAAAATATTTTGTATGAAATCTAAATAAACCTCAGTAGTTAGTCTTGCCGGAAGAATATGTGAGCCAAACATTTATCGAGAACTTATGTTGAGAATGGGCTTCTCTTGTAGCAAGTACACTAATTCTACTGTTTATGACAACATAACAAACAAGAAATGTTAAACTATCTAGGCCTACTAATAAAAAGAAAACTGTTTAATGATTCCTATTTGTACCTAGCTACACTATTTTTTTGTTAATATAGAACATTATTTAGTTTCAGTTGATCCTTTTAATAAAAGGTCAAAACAATATAAACAGATACAAAATTAAATGGAGATCCTGAGGTAATTTCTAATAATTTTAACGAGTGCTTAATAAACATTGCACTGCACATTTTAAAGATCTTCCATATATTGAGGATATAAGGGAAAACAATAAGTCTATGTTTGTCAAACCAGTGAGCAAGAAGGAAATAATTGACATTGTATCAAAACTAAAAAATAAAATGAGTTGTGGTGATGATGGGATTCCTACTGCTATTATAAAAGTTTGCATATTTGCAATTATTGATCCTCTATCATATAATAAATAATTCTTTAAGATTCGGAGTGTTTCCTGATAAATTAAAAGTGGCAGTAATTAAACCACTGCATAAGAAAGGTAGTACGTCATTATTCGAAAACTATAGACCTATCAGTCTTCTACCCTCTTTTTCAAAAATATTTGAGTCGTTAATGTGTCAACGACTTATGGAATTTTTTCTCAATAATAATATAATAAATGATACACAGCATGCCTACCTTAGAGGGCGATCAACGCAAACAGCGATATTTTAGTTTACCCAGAAAATACTTGAAGCTACAAAAATGTAGCATTAGGCTCATTCTTAGATCTCTCAAAAGCCTATGACTGTTTAAATAATGAGGTATTATTACAAAAGCTTGAAAAATATGGTGTACGGGGAATTGCTTTGCAGTGGTTCAGCTCATACCTTGCAAACCGCAAACAAAGAGTTGCTATTAATGCCCAAGGGGAGGAAATAAAATCTGACATAATGTCCATTAAGTTAGGCATACCGCAAGGGAGTATATGGGACCGATTCTTTCTATTATTTTTATAAACAGCTTAGCCAAAAGTATAAATTCTATAAATTGCTGTATGGCAAACTATGCAGATGATACAAATTATCTAATATTTGCTCAAACACTACCATGTATAATAACTCATTCCAATAGATTAATGTTAGATGCAGAAAATTACTTTCAAGCCAACAAGTTACTATTAAATCGTGAGAAAACAAACACAGTCTTGTTCGTACCATGTCACGCAGGCTATGACCACTCAAATAAAATAACAATTAACGACTCCAAATTAACATTGAATGATAATACTAAATTTCTGGGTATGTATATAGATGACACTCTTTCGTGGCAAGAAAATGTAAACAATGTATGCAAACAAATAGGTAAAGCTTCTCATAGTATTAGAGTCATATCGAGGTACGTAAACCCCCAAACATTAAAAACAGTTTATTATGCAAACTTTGAATCATGTATGCGCTATGGAGTAATTTTCAATGCAAGCAATGTTAAGGTGGCCATTCCCTAGAAAGAGACATCCGATAGGGAAATATTTATTATTTTTAGCTAACTTTTTTTTCTTAGGACGTATCATATCGGATGTCTCTTTCTAGGGAATGGCCATCTTAACAGAATTTTCATTATACAGAAAAGAGTGTTAAGGATTATGTTTAAGCTGAGTTTTGTGGAAACTTGTAGAGGTAAATTCAGAGCAAACAATATGTTAACATTTTATGGTATTTACATTCAGGAGCATCTAATATTTTTCTTTAAAAATAAAGATACCACATTCAAAGGCTGCATATCCCATCATCAACACAACACACGAACTGTAGATTACATTTATCCTCAGCATCGCCTTACAGCCACAGAAAAGGGTGCACAAATTTTATGCAACTATAATTAGTTGCATAAAATTTTTCAACGATCTTCTGCTACACATTAAGCAAACAAATACACTGCAAGGATTTAAGAAAAAAATACATAAGCTCTTAATTGAAATGGAACCGTATAATATTTATGAATATTTTGGGTATAGAGAATAATTTTCATATCTGCAAATAGAGAAATATACATATATAAATACATGCTAGTCCTAATTAGTCTCCATGTGTATTTTTGCAATATATTGATTATTTTGTAATTTTGTTAGTTATTGGGTACACAGGTATTAGAATAGAAAAATGTTTATGTGGGTATTTGGGTATATGTATGTGTAGTATATATTTTTTACATGAATATCAGTTGTTTGACGTCTATTTCATTTTATTGTTGTTTGTACAACTTTACCTTGAAATAAAGATTATTTGATTTGATTTGATTTGAATTATTTGGGCAATTAATGTATGCAAATAAAGCTGTTTTTCTTCAAATTACCCTTTTTGCCAAATTCAATGGCTTGTAAAAAAATCAACAAAGGTGCGACAGAAAATCTTATTAGATGTTTTTGTTTAGGGTTATAATACGCACCTGAATGTTAAAACAAATATTACAGGGTGACCATTTTCACAGGGATCAGAAAAATCAAATTAAAAAGTTCAGCACTGGAATTAAAAAAATATTATAATAGCAATCTATCAACTGTATTGAGTGTATGAAGCGTCTAAAATTTAAACAAAATCCGATCGATAGTAAGGACATTTTGGCCAAAATAAATTTAGACCAAAATCAGTTTATCACTCAGTATCTCAGAAATTAAGAGCGACAGGAGAATTTCAATGGCCATTCCTGAATAGCCTGTAGGTACTGTCGTGAGCAAAAAAAAAATAGGACAAGTCTTATAACGTATTTTTTCTAAAATTTAGTTGTGTACATCTAACTTTAATTTTTCTGACATTGTCAGATAGTTGTCAAAGTTCATTACAAGTGTGCCAAACCTAATATGCCCCATATAAGCGATTTAGTTAAAGCTGGAGTTATTACTAAAGCAGAAGATGGATAGTCAACGAGACAAATTGCACTGCATTATAATATTAACAAAAATTCTGTGTTTAACATTTAAAATAAGTGGAGAATAAACAGTACTATTAGTAGAAATCCTGAATCAGGGCGATGAAGGATATCAACTCAACAGCAAGATTTGCAATTGGTAAATAAATTAGTAGAAAATCTATTTCACTCAGTAATTCAGGCTGCTGAAGAAACAAATTTTCGTGTATCGAGTAGTACTGGTTGCCAGTGAGTAAGAGAATCGGAGCTACGCTGTCATCCAGCAACACAGAAATACCTGTTTAAAGCTGAACGTAAAGAAACTCCACTGGGATTTGTGCTTAAATTTGTAGTGCATGATGTAAATTTCTGGAACAATGTAATCTTTACAGATGAAAAACTTTCCAGTCTACACACAGCGGTCGTATTCGTGTTTACAGACGCCTGAATACTCGATTCGATGAGAAGTATGTAACTAACAATGACAAAAGTGGTAAATTTTCCATTAATATGTGGGCTTGGATATCGGCAGGTGGTCCTGGTGTTTTGTGGCTTATTGAGGAACGATTTAATAGTGAAACGTATATTAGGATTTTAGACAATACTCCCTTCTGTGTCACAATTATTTCCTAATAATAAATTCATATTTCAACAAGATAATTGCTCAGTTCATACTGCTCATACTGTGACTAACTGGTTTCAAAATAACAATATTAATGTTCTTTACTGGCCCAGTCATAGTCCAGATCTTAACCCTGTAGAAGACGTATGGGGACTACTCATAAGAAGTATCCAAAAGTGAAACGTGAGACCATGGAATGCCCAAGAATTACTGGTGCAATAACAAAATATTAATAGGTACTTGGTTTCTTGTTAAGTTGGATATCCTTTGTTGCTCTGATCCAGGATTTCTACTAATTGTACCATTTATTCTCCACTTTTTAAATTGTTAAACACAGAATTTTTGTTAATGTTATAACACAGTGCAATATGTCTCATTGACGATCCATCTTCTGCTTTAGCAATAACTACAGCATTACGATAAAAAATATAATAAAAGTGCTAACTGTTTTATTTTGGCTACTTATTACATATTCAAATTACAGATTTACATTAGAAAAAAATAGTTGTCCTATTTTTTTTTTTTTGCTCACGAGACTACCTTACATTTAAGTTTTTAAACAGAAAACTGTGTTAGCACCTATTTAACATATTTCTAAAACTTACTAATGTGAGAAGAAGTCCATTCAACATTTGTTTTGTAATCTTTCCTATTATGTCAAATTCATTTTCGTATACAATTTTCAGGCAAAATCTGCACTTTTTCATGTCGTTCATGTTGATAAGTTGCTGTATTATTCGAAGAACGCTCTTGAATATATTGAATACCCACGGCCCACTGAACTCTATATCGTAGAGTTCAGTGACACGACCACAGTCCTCGGTCCTTAGCCACAAAGCAAATCTTTTTACGTCTCAGTGTTCATTTTGTTACTGTGCCAGTGTGCCTCAGCATTCGACATAACCACATTCGACATTCCCAAGTGACAGTAACGACAGTAGTGATGTGATAGTTAACATAGATTACTGGGAGGGAATAGTTAACGAGCAACGAACTAACCACAGATATTTATGACACGAGAGATTGGATTCAAAAAGTTCTTTCTTAACGCGGAATTACAAAGAATTTATATAAATTCTTTGCGGAATTATTGTTTTGTGGTCATTTTTCACAGTAGAGAAATATTTTCTGGATTTAGATATTACTTTTCCTTTGCAAGTATTTCTAGATATTTTCTTTAACAGAGCAAATGGCATTTTAAGAGTATATTTTAAACGCACTAAAATACGAATACTCGTGCTGGATCAGGGTATACCTAGGCTATATTGGGTACGAGTGGGATATTCTTGAGGAGTGGTATATACAGTCAGGTGATATCTTCTTCAATCAAATGTTATCAGACAAGTTTATGGTTTATTATGGGCACATTACAGTACGCAAGGTCGTAAAGCATAGTTAAGGCAAGGATTAGATAATTAACAAGATAGGACTAGGGATGGCAACAATGTATCGATATAAAATAAATATCGATATATTAATCCTAAAACATGAATATATTCATATCGTCTTTTGTTGCAATATATCGGGTTCAATTATCGATATTTTTCTAAATATATCGAAAGGGAATTGTACTGCTAAAACGCAAACTGCAACTGGCGCTGATGCCAAGAAGAATAAAGGAATATCACCCCCCCTAGCTTTCCAAATTTTATTTTAGATACATATTTTTTGCCATCCTTAAATAGGATAGGACAGTCAGACACCGTACCTATTACATTTAAATATGTACCTTGTCTATCGGTCCGTGACCTGCCGATGATACCGTTATACACAGCACAGAACACGTATAGCTACTACAGCGGCTTGTACATAGTTGTTCCAAAGTAACGTTATTTTGGAGCGGTATTTTCCTGGAGCGCTCCACATGGGGAACCGATCTTCCCATCTCTAGCATGATGTGTAAAATAACATCTCTGAAATAACAGTAGCAAACTGCACACTGCGCGCTGCGATAAGCGAATGTCAGTACTTCTCAGCGAACTGTTATTTCTAAACTGTTATTTTAGACTGTTATTTGAAAATAAGAGGAATAGCTTAAACCTGTTATTAAAAAATAACAGCTTTTACCCATCACTAAATCTGTCAACGTCCGCGCCGACGCAGTCGTCATGACGTCATCAACGTGGATTTAATTTCTGAATTAAATCCAGATAATTAAATCCACGTTTCACGTTTGACGTGGATATAACAACACGGTGGATTTCTATACAACTCGCCCTTAGTAAAACTTGTGACATTAACTCCTCATACATAAACAATTAAACTACTTGAGTGAGCCTTCTAGTGTGTTATTGAGTTCGACGTGAGTTAAACACATGCACCTATTCTCTGTTTCTTCTACTTCTCCTGTCAAGAAGACGAAAATTCGTTGATGTTGGTTATGTCTTCTAATTTATATTTTGACTTTTAGACACGTCCTAAACTAACGCGAAATGGGTTCGCATACTGAAAGAAAAATATGCAGGTTGTGTCTCCAGAGATGCGACCAGTGTGAAATTATAGAAGGAGTAACGAGACAAATTTTAAATTCACTTTTACTGAAATTGGTAAGGTTTAAAATCGCCCTTTGACATAATGTGTTTCAAATTATGTATTAAACACGACTTACACACTCTATTCCAGAATTTAGACGTAAGCGATGGACCTGTCATGTGTGATAATTGTGCCTTCAACCTTAAACAAAGTTTTTGCTTTAAGTCAATGGTGGGAGTTTTTACTCCTATTATAAAGCTAGAAGATGACGCGACATTGGATTTAAGAGAACCATTCTTAAATGAAGAGGATAATCAAACTACACAGGAATCTCGTACTGTCTGTGGCATATGTATGAATTCGGTCAAAACTGGCTTCTTTATACCACTAGATAATCTAGAGGAAGAAGGAATACTTCAGAGGATAATGCTGGAAGAATGTCTACCTGATTTGGTAAGCATTGTTATTTTTACTAATTAAAAATTTGTAGCAACTTTGGTTATTAATTATTATAGATCCCAGAGCCGCCAGACCTACGTCATTTTAGCAAAGCTAAACTTTGACAATAAATAGTGTGATATGTGGTTATAAACGTATATATAGTTGAAAGAGGGGCACTTTTACTGGTAACCAGGTGCTAAAGGTACATAAAAACACTATGAACTTACGTCATAGTATGATGGCTGGTTTTTATATATATTTGAGAAAATACTGTTAAAAACCAACATTAATTTTCTTACTTTTTATTGGGTATTTTGCCACTGAAAAATATTTAAAAATTTTAAAGGAAAAACCTCTGCGCCAAACGGATCAGACAGAGGTTGGTTCTTGAGTACTTGACTGTTTCAGAAAGTCTCGCACCTAAAAATATATAAACTAGAACAATGTTATAAACTAAAAACTGAAAATCAAAGCTATAGGTAGTTAACGTTTCGGAAGAAAATCTACTTCCGTTCTCAAAACTTTTTTGGCCGTCAACCATGACAGTTCTTTGTTTATGTATTTCCATAGTCAAGTGAGACATTAAATTATATTTATCTTATTTTTAGCTACTTACTTCGTCTCTAAGGATGGGCAACCAACTAGTACAAAAATCTATTGAATAATTAGAAACGCATCTATCCTCGTTTAATAAAATAATCGCGGATTCTTTAAGTTTTCTTTTAGTTCCGTTGCTGTCTTTTTCCAAAATCTTCTCCGAGTCCCATTTAATTCTATGATTATTATCCCACGCGTGTTCACAAATTTTGGATTTTTCAAATTCTCCCCTTCTAGCGTAATTTCTATGTTCACCAAGCCTTACGTTGAAAGGTCTAGATGATTCACCTACATAATGTTTTCCGCACTCACAAGGAACACTATAAATACAATTTTTTGAATTTTGAACAATATTTGGAGGTTTGGTTCTTGATACCGATCTTAGCGTGGAACCAGTTTGAAAAACCGTTCATACGGAAAACCTATTCCCAATTTTTCGTAATTTATCCGATAAAGCATGTATATATGGAATTACTGCCATTGACCTAAATACCTCAGGTTGTGATAGTATATTCTCTCTACTACCAATGTTCAATAACTGACTATCAACAAAACTCTTAGGATATTAATTATTTAATAAGGCAGTTTTTATAAATTGTTTTTCGTTCCTTAATATTACATCATTTGAAGAAATAATTTTGGCCCTGTCATACAAACACTTAACAACACCTTTCTTAACACTAATATGTTGATTTGAATTGAAATTTAAGTATCTGTTTGTAAAGAATGTGTAAGTAATTTTTTGAATCAGATTAACGAAAAAGAACCTTCAATTAAATTTACAATAGAAATAGAGAATAATAATGAATTACCTTTCTTAGATATTTTAATTAAAAAATTAGATAACACATACCAAACCAGTGTGTATAGAAAACAAACACACACAAACAGATACTCTCGCACCTAAAAATATATAAACTAGAACAATGTTATAAACTAAAAACTGAAAATCAAAGCTATGAGTAGTTAACGTTTCGGAAGAAAATCTACTTCCGTTCTCAAAACTTTTTTGGCCGTCAACCATGACAGTTCTTTGTTTATGTATTTCCATAGTCAAGTGAGACATTAAATTATATTTATCTTATTTTTAGCTACTTACTTCGTCTCTAAGGATGGGCAACCAACTAGTACAAAAATCTATTGAATAATTAGAAATTTTGGCCCTGTCATACAAACACTTAACAACACCTTTCTTAACACTAATATGTTGATTTGAATTAAAATTTAAGTATCTTTTATGGAAATACATAAACAAAGAACTGTCATGGTTGACGGCCAAAAAAGTTTTGAGAACGGAAGTAGATTCTCTTCCGAAACGTTAACTACCTATAGCTTTGATTTTCAGTTTTTAGTTTATAACATTGTTCTAGTTTATATATTTTTAGGTGGGAGACTTTTTGAAACAGTCAAGTACTCAAGAACTAACCTCTGTCTGGTCCGTTTGGCGCAGAGGTTTTTTCATTAAAATTTTTAAATATTTTTCAGTGGCAAAATACCCAATAAAAAGGAAGAAAATCTGAATATGCCACAAATAAACAATTACAGACAACGTTCATTCTTTACAGACACTTCCCGTGGGTGAAAGTTCGAAGAAGACCAAGCAAGTTAGCTAATTAACTAACTGTGGATGCTATAAAGCTCGAAAAAACCTAAACTAACCTAACAAAACATAAATCTTTTGTTTCGTTTCGCTTTTTTACATAGTAGTAGTTGTGATTCCACAATTAGTTAGTTAGCTAGCTGGCTTGGTCTTTTTCGAACTTTAAAGCGTCTGGCAGAAGTTAGGGCCCACGGGAAATGTCTGGCAATAATAAATGTTAGTTTTTAACACTATTCTCTCAAACATGTAAAAACCAGCGGTCACACTATGACGTAAGTTCGTAGTGTTTTTTTTTATGTACCTTTAGCACCTGGTTACCTGTAAAAAGGCCCCGCTTTCAAGCTAGCAATTATACATATGTTCTTAACCACATATCACACTATTTATTGTCAAAATATTATCTTTGCTAAAATGACGTAGGTATGGTGGCTCTGGAATTTTACTCTATAAAGGAAACATCTTATGTATAGTTCGTATCAAATTTATAGAATTCTAAGTCATAATACAGAGAAGTGCTTGATCTAAAAAAGACATGACATTCGTCTGCTCAACGAGAACTTGAAAATACGTATTAGAATTTTGCTTTTACACCAAAGCTACAGATATTCTTTCGCTGATTAAACTGAATCGGCTGAAATCTTATTAATTACTTCTTGTTAGTTCAATCTTATGGAACAACAGGCATGTTGCAAACAAAATAGTACATTATTTATTATCTAAATTGCAGGCTACTGTGCAGGGTTGGCAGTTTTAAAACAAAATGTTTTAAACAAATGTTTTTTAAGTGTTTAAAACACAGTAACCTGTTTTAAACACATTTGTTTTAAACACGTTTAAAACAATTGTTTTAAACATGATTTTTTTCAGTGCGTTTTTTCTGTGTGTTTGATGGACAATTTTCGGAACATCGTTGTATTTGATAAGGTAAAAAAAAATAAAGTAAAAAAATATGAACTTTTATGTAATGCAATACAACTAGTTATAATAATATGGTAGTATAAGTACAACGAACGAAACATATTACTATTATTATAGAAGATATACCGTTATTATTTATTTTCTTAAGTGTTAATTTTAAAGCAATTAAAAGCAAAAAAAAAGTCGAGTGCCGGAAGGTAGACCTATGTATTCCCATGCATTTTGACCTGCTCAACACGAATCCGATGTCCGTTTTGCCCGATTGGCTGTTGTATTTTCCCTAACCTCAAAAAAACACCGGAAGGATGCCCGAGAAAATGAGAGTGTAGCTAAAAATCTGAAAAATTTCAGAGGTACATAGAATGGCGAGAGAAATCGAATGGCGCAAACTAGAATTCTATAGCTTTTTTGGTTTCCGATATAGAGCCTCGAAAATTGCGAACAAAACAATTTTTTTCCTTCCGGTGACTTTGAGCTGCTCTATCTCGAAAACTAAGGACCGTAGGGATGTCTGGTTTGCGCCATTCGATTTCTATTGCCATCCTATCCATATTTTGCCACTCCCTTGCATAGTCATTTACCAAGCGCTAATTTTTGTAAAAATGAACGAAGGAAAGTTTCCACAAAATAACTCAGTACATCATCATGACACTAGGTCAAACACTAACATTTTTGTTTCAAACATAAATTTGTCTATGTATAAAAAAAGTCCCTATTACTTTTGTAGTGAAATATACAATCACCTACCTAACTCTTTTAAACACATTGATTCGGTAAGCAAATTTAAAAAATATGTAAGGGGCTACCTTCTCGACAACTGTTTTTACTCTATTCAAGAATACTACAATAAGTAATTTAAACTGCATTATTGCATCATGTTTTTACACTTTTGGATACGTACTGTGAATTTCTTACCTCTCTGTTTTATTTATTTATTTTAATCGTTTAATTCATAAGATTTTACATCTAGTGTTTATTATTGATCGGTTTATCTATTAATTATTGCTATCTACCTTTTATTCCTAATTAATGACGTTGTCAATATCTTTGTAAGATGATGCGGCAATAAAGTTATTATTATTATTATTATGTACCCCTGATTTTTTCAGATTTTCATTTTTTCGGGCATTCTTACGGTGTTTTTTGAGGTTCGGAAGAATGCAAGAGCCAATCGGGCAAAACGGACATCGGATTCGTGTTCAGCAGGTCAGAATTCATGGGAGTACTTAGGTCTGCCTTCTCCAACTCGACTTTTTTTTATGTGCCTGTGTAGTCAATAACCAATCATCAAAAACGTTATTGCACTATTGACAACTTGACGTATTTATTACACCGAGTTGGCCGAGTCGTTGTCAAGTATCGTCCTCGTCTTGTTATGATGCAATATGGGCATGGCTTATGGAATAAACAATGTATTGGGTCGACGCGCCCGTATAAATTTAAGTTTAAAAACATATTTTTTATTGTTTAAAACATGTTTTTTTCAACAATTAAAAATCCATGTCTAAAACACATTGAATTGTTTTAAATAAAAAAAACATGTTTTTTGATTAAAATAAAAAAAAACACAATTTTTGCCAACCCTGCTACTGTACAAAAAAACACGAGTAAAATTGGACGCCGGAACTCTTAACTCGAAACGCTGCCAATACCGTTAGAGTTATGAATAAAATGGACATAGACAATTTTATGCAGAACTAAATTTTCTATAAAAAAGTCAGTGGTAGCATATGTCTATCTTTCATACTTTAGGCGTGAGAGTAATAAAACGTTGAATACAAAATTTACAGTTGTCCAGTGCGCAACTTTCAAAATTGGACGCCGGAACTCTTAACTCGAAACGCTGCCAATACAGTTAGAGTTATGAATAAAATGGACATAGACAATTTTATGCAGAACTAAATTTTCTATAAAAAAGTCAGTGGTAGCATATGTCTATCTTTCATACTTTAGGCGTGAGAGTAATAAAACGTTGAATACAAAATTTACAGTTGTCCAGTGCGCAACTTTCAACCATCTTCTTGCCAAAAGCATTTAAGGTAAGACATATGCTACCACTGACTTTTTTACAGAAAATTTTATTTTCCATAAAATAATTTACGTCCATTTTTTTCATAACTAACGGTTTTTGCAGCGTTATGAGTCAAACGCGCTGGCATCCAATTTTTAGGAGAGGCTCGTTCATAGAAAAACAGACACCGAAGAAAGACAATTTCTCCAAAAGTGCAAGCCAAACATTCGACAGTGTTGTACTTCTCCAACTTCGTCATACATCTTTCTTTTTTTTTAGGGGGGGGGGGGAATCCCAAGCAGCTGGAATTTGTTGTTTAGATTTCTATATCACCTGCAATTTTTTACAATTTATGCAATGGCTCAATAGCAGCTGAACCAAATAGTCATAACTTTTGGTTTCACTGTATGATTTTAAAAGAATGTGGTTTGGCAGCTGAAATATATTTTCCATGTTTGTATTCATCGCACACCTTTGTTTATTTTAGGAGGCGGCGGTGGCGGGCGGTCGAATATACCGGCCATGCGTTTCTTAATATGATTCGGTTAGAGCAGTTCTATCATTTTTTATATAGTTGAATTTTAAATTGCCATTAGTTGGAAATAAATATGCATTTATAACTATAATGAAATAAAAGTTTAATAAGTATAGCATACGACAATTTCCAAATCTAGCAGTTGCTTTAAGAATTTTACTGACCATGCTAGTATCTGTAGCAACAGGAGAGAAATCATTCTCGAAACTTACAGTCATTAAAAATTATATGATATTGACAATATCGTAAGAAAGGCTATTTTTTATGGGTGTGAAATTATCCACATCCACATTTTAAAGTAGGACTATAATCGATAAAATCGTGGGCTTAGAAATTATTTTTTAAATTCAAAAATAGCTTTTTAAAACTCTATCATTTTAAATATTAGACAGTTTCGAAATACAAATATATACATAGGAAAACGTATCAATACATTGTCAGCCCACTTAGAAGGGTGAAATGAGGGTTGAAAAATTTTAAAATCCAACTATTTTTTAGCCATGGTAGAACTTTAATTTTAATAATTTAAATATACAGGAAAATTATGCTTTTTAATGTTTCGAAAAGTTTTATTAAAACTCTACACGTGTTTCGGCTTATTAGGCCTTTATCAAGAGTACAAGATAATACTTTATACTATAATACTACTAATACTATAATAAGTATTATCTTGTACTCTTGATAAAGGCCTAATAAGCCGAAACACGTGTAGAGTTTTAATAAAACTTTTTGAAACATTAAAAAGCATAATTTTCCTGTATATTTAAATTATTGAAGAATGTTTCACAAGGAACCAACCGTAGAATCAACCCAATGTATTTAATTTTAATGTGGTTTCATTAAGAACAAAGAAACGCATCAGAAAAATGTATTGAAATCATTTGTCGGCCTGTCCAGCAGAGTAAAATGGGGGTTGAAATACATTAAAAAATCAACTATTTTTTTAGCCACGGTAGAATTTAAATTTTACTGTGCTTTTATTAAGAACAAAAAACATATCAATCATGTAAAAGAACTAAACTGGGTTATGGGAAGATATAAAACTTGAGGTATTTTTTAGGATTTAATCGGCTACGTTTTTCATTTATACCTAGTAATTTTTATTTCAAAATTATAATTTACATTCCTTCTGAACATTTTACAGTAAAAATAAAAAATATGTTATGACTATGTACCTACTTATATCAGTGGCAAGAAGTTAAAGTGGATTTGAATCGTCAATTAAACAAATTAATTAAATATAAGAATTTGTATTCAATCAGGTTTGACTACAACATTCTTCTACTGTTTGACTGAGACCATAGAACATTGTGTATCTATCATTCAGCAACAGTGACTCGTTCATTCTATTTCAATAATACAATCACGAATGATTTATACAAAAGATTCGATCTTTTAGTAAGTATTGTTACGAGTTTCCGCCTTTTTAGGAAACACCCTGTATGAATCCGTGGGTGCAAAATAATTTTATCAAGGGGTAAACCACAAACACTTTATTTAATAATTTATTGATTACACAAACTAACTTTTACAATGTTTATATTTACACTTCGAATTTACAACCTCACGTTCGCTATTAACTTCACTTTTGTAAAGCTTCTCTTCCTGCGCCGGTAATCGCGCCTTATATACTCTGAAATTGCCTCTAGATTCATCCAGAACACAATCAAGAATCTTCTCCCACCACACTCTAGAAAACTCTATCTCTTTCTACAAGTTTCCAGTCACTATTAGGCATAGGCGTATCAATCTCCAGTTTCAAGGGGGTGTAATACAATACAGTATCTTTGATTCATCAATGGATCGAATCCTCTCAGAATGAGCGAATGACACAACTCTAGAATCCATCCCGCGATTAGACAATACCAGTTAACTCGTATAATTTCACGCGCAGGTAAATGGCATCATTGAAACTATCACAAAGCAGTAAGCACATGGCACAGCATAAATGTTATTTTAGCAGTTTGCTACATGTTTTTTAATCGTTTGTTTTCTATATTAACCGTGTTTTTGTCATCTAATAATTGGTAGTTTATTTTTCAAATATAAATACAGGTTGTAATAGTATTTGTTTTAGTTAAATTCATTTTATTAGCTAGTAAATACGTAAATGATGCGACACGACAGCTAATTTCACTCCATATCTACAAGTTCTATGGATATGTTGGTTTCATAATTTGATTAACAAATATTTTCGATATACATTATTGTCAGCCGAAAGTTAGTTTGTGTTTTATGTGATATTATTTTTCAGTGTAATTTTTAATATAATTCGTTGTACTTTATTTATTGCTCCTGAGTGTGACCCTATTATCTCTGAAAGATTTCCGACCCTTGCTCATTTGCTATCAGCCTCATCCCCTACAGGGTGTAAAGTCAAACAATACTATAGGAATTGAAGAATAAAAATAATATTTGTCTCATGTTTGAGGATGACTCCTAAAATATGAAGTGAAGTGGTTCTACTTTTTTTCTTATTTTCTTTTAACAGAATCTGAATACTACCAAGAATCCAGTAATTTGCACAACCTGTAACAAGTCCTTGAAGAATCATTACAATTTTGTAACGGAGTGTGCGAATATTGAACAAAATATAAAGCTGTACTGTGAAACTAATGGAATCAATGATGGAAAAATAAGTCTTCACAATGTGCGGAAGTTCAAGTACAAAGGTATGTTTTGTGCTGAGGATAATTATTTAGTTGAGGAAGAACATTGCAATGATCAAGAACACCAAAATGAAGAAAATGAGATGGAAAACAAAAGTACTATAGAAGTAATTGAACATGAGGTTGTCTCAGATACTGGTGAGAAATTTGAATTGGATATGGATCAGCAAGACAGGTAATAAACATATACATGTACAGTAGGATAGGCCAAAAGAAAATGTTGTTTTTTTTGATCGGCCAGATTATTTAATTATTTATTTATTCATTATTTAACGGGTTTGCCCTCAATACTACAAATAAACTGAGATAAACATACAAAAATGTATAGAACAAATAAATGTAACAGGAATAATACAAATATCTGCTTACATCATGTTAACTATTTCACAAATCTTTTTTAAGAACATTAAGGCAGGTATGAAAAAAATCCAGGATAATTTTGTTACAGTTAGACATTATTCTTTTAATAGGATTATTCATCCCATAGTGTTCTGTGATACTGTGATACTCCAGAGCAAAGCTGTAGACCATGCGAAGTTGACTTTGTAGAGTATGAAAGCTTATTATTGCTAACAGATCAAGACAGTCAGTGCAATTATTACACAATTAGTAGACTAGAATGACATTGGTATTGTATCTTCGTTTCTCAAGACTTTGTATGTTTAATTTTGACAAGATAAGTAAAATAAAACGATGGAATGAAGAATCGGTTAAAATTTTCCAGTCGCACATCGTCTTCAAGATTCGTAAAAATTAGTGGAATTCAACTAATCTCCGTGTTTTTGTAATATGTGTCAAACAGTGGCGGCTCGTCAGGGGAGGCTGAGCCTCCCCTTGGAAGAACCACCATATCTTCAAAAGTAATATCTTAAGAAATTTCTATTAGGTATATCTCAATTTTCAATATTTTTTATTGTTTATTATTCATTAATTAATTTTCAGTTTATATATAACATTTTTGCATTTCCTTTCCACAAACATACCTATAACGTTACAGTCCGGATAGTATGCATATTTCCCGGTCGGCCGGTCTTTTACTGAATGAACACTGAGGTTCGCTGGAGGCTAATACGAAATAGCTTCCAACTTTACCGCATTTACTTATAACATGAATGATTTTGAATTTCTTTGCGCTGTGTAAAATAGCAACACTTGGAATAACCAAGTATGAGGCTAGCCTCCAGATCTCAGTTCTTTATAGCACATGTGCACAGGTCATTCAAGAGTCAGGTGATTCACAAAGAAAACGAACTGACGTCTGACAGTTGCGTTTAGCTAGTTATAAGAACAACTTGACGTATAAATACATAAAGCATTTGATAGGCGGGCTAGAAATAAGTGCTCTAGGTGAAAATATTCCCAACAACATGTCTTGTTGTCCAGACGTGGTGGATTATTTGTTATTTAATGGATTTACTACTCTTATTTATGACGAAAAGGCAAGAATTAAAAGAAATGCCAGGCCTACACCAGCAATGCTTTCCTTAGTTTTTAAAAGTGGTAAACAAAACAGAGGGTTTTGTTATAACAATTATAAAAAAGTCGAGTGGTTAAGGCATCAACAGTTAGAAACAAATTATATTGTTGGAGATGTTTATTATTTACTAATGATCAATCCTCAATTTGGGGCAGGGCTGGGTTTAATAATTTGCAAAATTTGTCGCGACGTTTATAAAGACACGAAAAATCCCAGAAGCACATTTCATCTTGCATTAAATTCGAAATGTTTGGTAAACAAAATATTGGAAATTTCTTGCATTCTGCACATAAGAGAGAAATAGAAAATTTTAATGAAAAGGTCCGTGAGAATAGGGAAATATTAAAGAGGTTAATAGATGCCATTATATATTTATCTTCACAAGAAAATTCATTCCGAGGACATGACGAAAAACGAGAATCGTGCAATAAAGGAAATTTCAAAGAGCTGGTAGATTTTCAGCACTTAAACGCATAAAAACATTTTTACTAGAAACAAAATGAGTGAAGACCGCCTCTCAAATGTATCGCTTATTTCAATAGAAAAACGTTTTTTGTCAGAATTGAAGAAACGCGATTCATTTTATGATGAAGTAATCAACCATTCTGCTAGTTCCGAAAATCGCAGGTTACCACTCATTTATAAAAATATTTAGGCTTTAAAGCAGAGATTAATACAGCTAGTTGTTATTTTAGAAAAAATATTTATTTGTGTTATTTATTTTTTAGGAAATATTTTTTAATTCTCCATAATATAGAGTTCCACAGTTATATATTTTTTATATAACTTCTTTCTCAAAACTATTTTAATTTTTATTAAACGTTATAATTTTACACTCCTGGCAGTGATAATAAATACAATTTTTTGTTTGTAGAAAAAAACACTTTAATTTTTTTACCAAAACTATTTTTATTTTTATTAAAAGTTATATAATTTAATTACAAGTGGGATAGTAGGGTTCCTTTGGATACCGATTTTCATGAGAATGATTTTTTCATCTCATCATATTTTCTATTTCCATTTCATTCTATTCTTTTATTATTTCTATTCTTTCAAGTCGTGAATCGGTATCCTGGCGAACAACCCACGGCAAAAAAATGTAACGCGTCGTTGTACTACCTCAGGGGTGGTGGGGAAATGTACAAATTGTAGTCATATTGCACATAAGTTGTCTTTCAGAATATCAAGCCTGAATATCAAACTGATTAAGCTTGAACTGCTATACCGTGGAAAACTTGCCCCTCGGACAGATAAGTAAAAATAAAACCAACAAGCAAAAGTTAGTTAATATCTCCTGGTCGTGCATCCTGAACCCAAGGACAAACTTGCCTCCCTCTTCCACTCTCATGTACCACGATGCCTGGCGTTGGCTTGTCTTATCTAGATCTGTTTGCAATAATCAGTGTTCTTTTTAACATGTGTTTGTTATGAGTTATTAGTGACATGGAAGCTTCCAAGAGAATTACTCGACAGGCATTTGAGTGCCTCTTATTCGACCCAAGAGACTTAGTTGTGAATAAACTTTCAACTCATTAGGACATCCTCAGATGTTTTCAGGAATGTTGCAACTTTGCTCTGGAGACTAACAACAAGTGTGTTAGTTCTTCTAAAGTTTCAGCGGCAATGGTGCAGAACGTAAAATTAGTATTGGTCGAAACAACGATACCAGCTGTTATGGAATATGGGATTGTGCAATTAATTAATGATAGTTATCATAAACTGAGAAAATCATATAACCGTGATAGGATAAGGCAATTTTCAAAGCAATCATTGAAGAATTCAAAGTAAAATCGCCTTCACTCTTCACTTAACACTGCACAATTCTGTATTCCGCCGTGTGTGGTGGAACATGAGAGTGGAAGGGGGCGCCAAGTTCATCCGTAGGATGCGACACCGGAAGTGATTAACCGATTTTTTGTTTCTTTGTTTTAGTTTACTTATTTGTCTGAGGAGAAAGTTCTTTGTGGTATAGTAGTTCGACCTTAATCAGTTTAACACATATTTAAAAAAACAGGAAGAATAGTTGAATTTCACTAATTTTTACGAATGTTGAAAACCACTCACGACCGTAAGATCTTAAACGATTTTTCATTTCTTTGTTTTATTTTACTTATCTGGCCAAGGGGCAAGTTTTCGATGGTATAACGAAATAAAAAGAAAATTAGTAATTTTTTTCAGCTCACTCTAACATACAGGTCCCCTCTTTACAGTTGTCCAGATAATACGAATTAATAATTCCTTTTTCATTTAGTCCTTCGTAAGACCCTTTTATAAGGTGTTAAAAACAATCTTATAAGAACAAAACACAGTATTGTGCATTTTTGATATTTTTTAGTGTTTATTGACGATTTTATTTGCCCAAATTATTAGGTATCTTGGTTGGAGTTAATAGCGTTCTTTATTATTATTATTATTAGGTAGACAGATTATATTTTGTGTTAATAGATTACTATTTTCAAATTGTTTAGACAAATGTAATTAACTTAAACAATGGGCTTGTTATCGATAATTCATTTTTCGTTATATTTTCATAGTATTCACTAGTATTCGATGATCCAGACAAGCTGCTAAAATTTCAGCTTCATAACTATATCCAATTCGTAGGGATTCAATGTTAACAATTGGATTTCAGTACAAAGCGCTTCGCCGATTCGTGATGTCATACTGCATAAACGCTACGGCGAACGGATTTGAGTTTGCTATAAGTAGTGAGTAGTCCACTATAATTCGTCAAACTTTAATGTCATGAAATGAGTTAATCTGTTTGAATAAAAAAAAGTGTTTGTTTCTAAGATACAATTTAATAATCAAGCACCGTTTCCATACATACTTGATTTTCACTCAATCAGCATATGCAAAGTGACGTTACAGGAAGCTCCACCCTGTTTTCACGCGATCTAACTTTGGTAATTTATTTAAGGGTTTAAACGTTCCAATAAAGACCTAATAATTTGAAAATTGTCTTAAAAAGTGTTCTACTGTCGATTTCTAAAATAAAAAAAGGAGCTGAAAGGGCCCATTATATTTTGCTATAACGATTTATGATTTTTATTTGCATTTTTTGAATAAAACTATACTCGCAGTACTATTCATGGGGTCCCTTTGAGTTGAGTTAAATTGGTCATATGGAGGTTTAGTTCAAAAAGGAATTATTGAGTCGTATCCTCTAGACAATTCTAAACAGGTTGCTTGAGTGCGATTTTTATTTCACAGTAATTTAACAATTCTATAATAAATTTTCAAAAAAATATGTTTTACCCATAAGAAATAATTGGGAAGCATGGTTTCGAAGGCATGTGTGAGTGTTACTGTATTTTGCTCAAATTTCGGGATTATTCCTTGTTTGTTAAGATTTGGAACAGATATGACACATAAAGTTAAACGGAATTTTTTAAACCACCATGAGATACCAAAAGAATACATACATACATGCATCCTAGGGCAACTCAAATTTTTATTAGTATAAAGAAGTTCGATTTTTTAAATTTTACTTCCCAGATTTGTTTGAAATATCAAAAAAGAAGATCTCCATAGGGATAAGCCGGATAAGCATTTGCAAACTGTCCCCGTTAGGAAGCCCTATTAATAACTACATTAACGTGTAGGTCACAATATGAAACATATCATTGACCATTTTCAAGTTGTTCTAAAGATATTTCAATAGAACTTCAAAAATGGAAACTTTGTTCAAAAAATTATCCCTTATAAACTACTTAACACAATGAAACAGAAACTCTAAGAACACGGGTATTCTAGAGAACTTACCAAATCATTTTTATAGATATGCCTAATAAGTTGTAATTGTAATATGCACAGAAAATGTTTTTGTTAGGTTCCTACAGATTGACCACTTTCTAAAAATTACTTTAAATTGCCCTACATTTCCTGCATTATCTTAATCACTTAAAGTTTCATTAAAATCTAATTAGTATAGAAAAACACTTTGGAAAGAAATTTTTAGATATGTGTACCTACTCACCTCCTGGTTATACAAAATTTGGCTTGCTAAGTAAAACAATAATTATTATTATAAAAGTGTTTCATTTGTATCACCCAAAGGCCATTGACCCAAGTCCTTTAGCCTGTTACAAATATTACAATTGATTTATGTATAAATTTTCATTGCTATTACGGTCCTCTGTAATTAAAAGTATTGACTAGTGATAACTTCAATACAGTTAAATGCTTTTAACGAGTTGTTCCAAAAGTCAACCCAATATTAGATAAATAATAGAGTGAAATCAGTTACAATTAGTGTATAAACAATGTAAACAAACTTGTGCTCCTTGGAAATTAATGAAAAACCATGCCACTGGTTATTTAATTAGCAAAGTAGAAAAGGAAATTATATTATGTTATTGTTTTTCTGTGGTTATGTTTAATAGTGTAATATAAAAATAGAAGAAAAAACTGCTGCCTAAGGAATCACTGCTTCCACATCCAGATTTCTCGTCCAAGTCACCTTAAAGGAAACATCTTGACTATATTTTCAACCATATACGTTAAAGTCATTACCATAGGGAAATAATTTTTTTTTCTAAAATTATTGGCCTTACAAGCAAAGTGTTTTGGTCACAAACATATAACTACATATGATAAGACAAAAATAAACCGAATTTTCAGAAATAAAAAATTACACATATATACGCCAATATAGAATAACGAAAGTACCCATTACAGGGACTTAATTATGCATGTTATTGTTTTTCTGTGGTTATGTTTAATAGTAAAGTATATAAATAAAAGAAAATTACCATATTACCATAAATAAAAGAAAATTACCTTTTTTTTGAAAAAATATTTTAAATTTAATACAGACTTGATTAATACATATGAAGTATTTGAACTGGTATCATACTTTTCTGATATATCACACTCTTCATAGATCAGTAATGATTCGTAATTCTACCCCAAGTTTAATAAACGTTAATAAAATATTGCTTAAAACTGTGTAACTTACTAAAACTCAAATAGAACCAAAACATAGCTATCTCAATGTTGCATAAATGTTTGTCAATAAAGTGGGGAATCTATAAGAGTGTTACAAAATGTTGCAGTACTGTTTCAAACACTTTATTTAACACTACTAAACGCTTTATATAAGCGTTCCAAGAACATACATGATATGTAAAGACATTAATAGTTGGGAAGAAAACTATATTAGTTTTTGATTTTCACTTTATTTCTTGTCAACATGACAATTGTTTCCCCACACAGTGGCTTCTTCAGATGTTGAGTACTGGTATAATAATTTTACAATGCAGAAACTATATGGTTTTATACAATATCGATCTAATCCTAATCTTAATTGCTAAGCGGAAAAGTACAATATAATTTTAATTACTAAATGGAAAGGTACATATATTTCTAAGTAATTCATTGAATCTAATTTTATTAGTCTAAGTAAATAAATTTAGTAAGGGAGATGAGTTTGTTTCAATTTGGTCATTTAATACAATATCAGACAACTTTAGTTTATTTATTTCTAGAGATTCTAGTAAATCTAGTTTTAACCCTTTTTTCTCGGTGTGTAAAATTTTAAACTCTTCGTTGAACATGTGACCTACTTCTACTAGGTGGTTAGCATAAGTTGTGTCTATTTTATTACTGATGTAACTTCTTTTCTTAACTCAGAACATAAAAACTAACTTCTTCGCTTTTGACGAAGAGAAATTATTACCTACATCCGCATCCATCAGTTCATGCTGTACTAAATTCAATTCATTAGGTTGGTCTTGGTTTTGAGAAATACCCTGTCCTCGGATGTCCTCGGACGTCAGGCGCATGCGCAGTTAGTAAAACGCGTTGTGAACTTACCAGCTGTGCATGTGCCTGACATCTGAGGACTGGTATTTCTCAAAACCAAAACAAACCTACTGTGTGCCTCTGCTTTCACGATTTATGGAACTAGCGGGGCGTGGTCAATTACATCGTTATTCCTATACTCTAAACTGCATTTTCCGAATCTGTATATCACAATTGTGCATAATGAATATTGCTTCTGAACCCTGTCAAACCCAAAAGTTTTAATAACTGCACAAAAACTGCAGTACAAGGTATTTATAGAATCAAAAGTTATAAATTTAGGATCAAGTAATAGAGATGGTAATGTTATTTTTGGTAAATTTAATCTAATAATGGTACCCAATGGCTTTTACTAAAACATGTAATCATATCTAGCAAATAAAAAGACAACTTTGATTTAAACACATATTCTCCTGTTTTGTTTAATGTATGTCATGTTTATTTTCATGATAATTAAATATAAATACCCAATTAACTGCTGGCAACATAAAACATTTTTCCCAATGAAATAAACTATTTTAATATAATATGAAATCATGCATGAAAAACAAAGTTAAGGATTAATGCCATAAGACTGCCATGTAGGTGCCATGTGCTTCACAAATGCACACAACTTGATAAAGTGAGTTTTATTGAATTATTAAATGTTAATACATATAACCTACTTTTGTCGGGCATTTGCGTTACGTACTGACAATTACCTAAAAACATAGTTGATTGCAGTGTTGGAGGCATTCGGCATTTGACCCTGGCCGAGTGTCAACACTAGATTCCAGTGTACAGTGGTACTTTAAGTTGTTTACAAATATGGTTTTATTGTCTCCTTTAATTAGATGCCGCCGAAATTGTAAAACATTGCTTTGACAAAATCCCTTTTTACCTAGGTATACTGTGGCAATTCTTGGCATTTACGTCAACGTTTAATAAATGGAAATGGTAAACCATCCGAGTTCAGAGTTATGCGGTTTCACAAACTGTAGTGTGAATCTAGCCATATGTATGTGCATATTCTACAAACCTAGTGTGAACTTGTACAGAGTAGGCGGTATATAAAAATGTCTAGTGCCTCTCAGGCTGCAGTATACTTGTGGATTCACGATTTTCCAAAACTGCAATTTGATGGAACATATCTTTATTGTAGTAGTTGCAACAAAACAATTTCTTGGACGTCTAAAACAAATAATTGTTAATTATAAATTAAACACTGCTTTTAGATGAATCAGTCTATATATTATAAATACTCTACATATGTTTCGGCTTATTAGGCCTTTATCAAGAGTATTACATAGTGAATACTAAAGTTTCCGACGTGCTTATTCTAATTTATACCTACTATTTATATCTTAATCTATTTATGACTTAATCTATTTAGGACTTAATTTAAAATCCTTAATTATGCAAAGTTTGGAGTGGACCTAAACTGATTATATAAATCAATGAATACTTCTTATCAATTTGTTTAATATAGGGGTATTCAAGAAATTTTGCTGGTCGTTCGTGGTACAAGGGTTGTACTTGAAAGATTTTTTGATTTCTAGTTGTTCTAGCAGATCTAAACGTTTACCTTTTCTTTCTGAATGAAGTAAATTTATGTTATCAGTATCTATGAAATGGTTGTTTTCAATACAGTGTGTTGACATTCCTGTATTTTTATTGTTAATTAAAGTTAGATTTTTTATATTCTTTTACCCTGTTTACAACGCTTCTACCACTCTAACCGATATAGACAGCATTACAATCTTTACAATTAATTTTATATACACCAGATTTATCCATTTTATTTAGCTTTTCTTTGTTATTAACTAAAATGTTTCCTATATTTGTTTTGTTCACACTTATTCTAGAGATATCTAAATTGTTTAATTTTCTAGAAATGTTGTTACTATATTTCGGAACATAATTAATAAAGCTATATTTTGTAGGTTTGTTAGGCACAGTGAAAAATTCTTTTTGAAGCATTTTGCGTTGTTTGCTTTTGACCATGTTATCTATTAGTGACTCGTATCCGTCATTTCTTGCAATTTGTTTAATTATATTTAATTCTCTATCAAAATCACTTTGATCTAAAGGGAAATTCGTGAGTGTATGTATTAGACTATGAAAGGGTGAAATCTTAATTTGCCACGATTGCTGCGAATTATAATTAAGTATTACTGTATCTGTAGTAGTAGGTTTGCGGTAAATGCTAAATTTCAACTGATTGTTATGTTTTTTGATATTAATATCTAGAAAGTTTAATTGACTATTTTGCTCTGATTTCATTGTGAACTGAATTTTACGATTAAAAGAATTTAAGAAATTAAGGTAATTACTTAGGTTCCTTTCTGTACCGGTCCATATAAAAAAAATATCGTCTACATATTGAGTTCAATAAAACACATGTGTATTTAATATTTTACGATATTTGTTATGATATGAGTGGTAGAAGAAGCGTTGTAAACAGGGTAAAAGAACATAAAAAATCTATCTTAAATAACAATAAAAATACAGGAATGACAACACACTGTATTGAAAACAACCGTTTCATAGATACTGATAACATAAATTTACCTCATTCAGAAAGAAAAGGTAAACGTTTAGATCTGCTAGAACAACTAGAAATCAAAAAATCTTTCAAGTACAGCCCTTGTGCCACGAACGACAAGCAAAATTTCTTGAATACCCCTATATTAAACAAATTGATAAGAAGTATCCATCGTTCATTTATGTGTTTAACCCTGTGTTTATTTTACCTACTATCCGTGGTCTTAATCCTGTGTGTCTTTATAAATGCCCTGATGGACCCCTGGGCGAGAAGAGGGTGTCCCTGTTTACGTCCTTGTTGTTAGTCTTCAATTAATCCACTACGTTGTTTAGGTTAGTTTTCAATATATGCACCTGGCTAATGGATTAGGTCCAATGCCATAAAAAAAAAAAAAAAAAAAAAAAAAAAAAAAAAAAAAAAAAAAAGTATCCATCGATTTATATAATCAGTTTAGGTCCATTCCAAACTTTGCATAATTAAGGATTTTAAATTAAGTCCTAAATAGATTGAGTCATAAATAGATTAAGATACACATACTTATAGGTATAAATTAGAATAAGCACGTTGGAAACTTTAGTATTCACTATGTAATACTCTTGATAAAGAAAGACCTAATAAGCAGAAAGATATGTAGAGTATTTATAATATATAGATTGATTCATCTAAAAGCAGTGTTTAATTTATAATTAACAATTATTTTCAAGATGTTTCACAAGGTACCTACCACAAGTTCAGTTCAGTGTATCTAAAACAAATGTTAATACACATATGTCCGTACAGAGGCATGACTGCTAGTAGCTCTACTTATAGTGACGATCAATGTAATTTGAATTTAGATTTGGTGGAAGTGTGATGTAACATACTGCAGTTGAAACTAGATAGATGTTCATCCTCGACCCCCCCCCCCCCCACTTCATAAATAGGCTTTACATATTTTTTATGCTTAGTACAACTTGTTAAGATTTCATATAAAAGAATATGGAGTACATTCCCCAGAATAGCTGCTTTTTTATAGTTTTTGTTTCATAGGTTAAGTAGCTAGTGAGAAATACATTTTTGAAACACGTCTCTCTTTTTGAGGCTTTATTGAAATGTCTTCGGAGCAACTCAAAGATGGCAAACGAAAATCAAATATATAATTTATATTCGTACCCATAGCTACACGTGATTTAGTTATTAATAGGGCTTCCTGTCGAGGGCAATTTACCCTTGCTTGTCTGGCTATACTCTCTGCAAAGAAATGTATGGAAAATTTCTTAGTCTCAGAAGCACCTGCTAATAGGCCACTTTGCCTGAATTTTAAGTTCTTTTTTCGGAATTTAGAACAAATCTACCGAATGAGACAAAACTTTTAGCCACCTTAATGCATGCCTATTCACATAAGCACTAACATCAACGTTTTCCCTCCCACTGTTAATAATTTAAAAAAAAATATTTCCAGCTCAGAAATCAAGGTAGAATTTCCACAACTAGAAGTCGGTGTTATATTATCTACTAGTGGAACCATTTCAGTGCTGCAATCTCAAGAACCTCACTTTGAACGACCAAAGAGAACGAAACACTCCCAAGAAAGCCCCTCTGGGATAACAAACCACAACTCAGAGAAATGTTCGGATAAGATCAAAGATAAAACAAATGCCAGAAAGCGTAAAATTGCCAATGAAGACATCATAGAGACAGTCTCTTACAGATGTCAATCTTGTACATTTACAACAGAACATGAAGATAGCCTTACACAGCATATGCTTACACACACCAAGAAAGTAGTTATGTATAGGTGTGAATCTTGTCCCTTTGAAACAAAGTACGTAGATTCTCTTAAAAGACATACGTTGATTCATGGAGATCCTTCAGAAGTCACAATGTATCCGTGCAAGCACTGTTCGTATAGGAGTAGATATGAGGCGAACAGTAAGACACATATGAAAAAGTGTAAAACTAGGAAAAAATCTAATAAGGTCATTAAGAAGCACCCTGTAAAAGAAATCAAGTATACCGGTCAGTCTCATTTATCTGAGACCAAAAGTAGGCGAGGACGTAAAAGACGGGCCGTGTCAAAGGACATGCCGAATCAGATAGAGTCAAAAAAGAGACAGATAAACCCTGCAGGAATTAAATTGTTTAAGTGTAACTTCTGTTCTTACCAGTCAAGATATAAAGCGAACTTGCAAAAGCATGAGTTATTGCATTATACATCGGAGGATGCAAAGTCTCAGGATGCAGATCCTTTAGGATTTAAAATGTATAAGTGTTACTTGTGTTCTTTCCAATCAAGATACAAGGCAAGCTTGCAAAGGCATACGTTATTTCATCGTACATTGAAGGATATAAAACAAGACTCATTAAAAACAAAAATGTTCTGCTGTGATTCCTGCTTATTTCAAACAAAGTATAAACACAGCCTACTAGTGCATGCCCTACTGCACAACTATTCATCACAGGACGTGCATCAATGTGAATATTGTAAGTTTACGACAATCTATAAGGGAAATCTTCAAAGTCATGTTAAGAGGCGCCATAAGGAGCATTTAAAATCAATGACGTTTCAGTGCAAACTTTGCTCATATGAAACCGAGTATAGAGGAAGCCTTCGTAGGCATAACACTATACGCCACAGCTCCCGTTCAGAAGTAAAGATCCATAAATGTAAGTCGTGTAAATATCAGACAAAAGTTAAAGGGAAATTGGCAGAGCACATGCAGAAGCATTATAAATGTTTGGAGAAAAATGTGTATCAGTGTTGTTTTTGTTTATTTAAGACACAACATAAAAATTTGATTGAGAGGCATGGATTAATACATAATGTCCAGTCAAATATTTAAGGGTATATCGTTAAAATAATAAGACTTTCCTTTCTTGTTAGACGCCTACCCAACATAATACAGATGTATAGATAGACAATTTATTAATTCATGTAAAGAAAAATAGTATCTTGCCCAGTAGGCATTGAACAAGTCAGAAAACAATAGAATGTTAAAACTGGTTTTCATTGAAATATTCATCAATAGGCCTTGCTTATTAGGAGTTTATTTCATGCGAAATAGTGATACAGTTGTACCTTGTCAATGTGATGATGCTAAAACTTGGTGGAATGTACATATTTCAACACTCAGGACACCAAAACTATTCATTCGTGGTGTACAATAATAAAAGTGAAAAATTAGAAATTGTTATAAACGACGAATACACCATTGCATACAACCAAGACATTTGGCTTATCTTTGTTATCGATTCTGCAGCAACGCTAATTTTTTCGCATTTCTTACGCACACAGAAATTCACATTATATTATGGAAATTGAACCACACCATCAGTTTCACATGTTGCCGCTAGCTCACTATAAGAAGATAACTTCTTGTTACGTAATTTTTTTTGAACCATTTGAATGGGTTCATTTAGCTGTTTTTATTACATTTTCTGAAAGATCTTTTAATTTTAGAGCGAAATGCAAAAGAGAACAAATCTATAGGCCTTAAAATTAATCAAAAACATCAACACGTGGCACATTCGTGTTATAGCTGCGTGACGTCAAAGGCTCCTATCGCATCGAGAGATGAGGCTGCTTGCCTAGATGCCTAACAGTCTGTATACAGATTCGGCAATTATAGATCGTGATATAGGGAATAAAATTTCTATTGAAAGCAGAATGCGTGAGGTCGTTGATTCGGTCAGGCGGTGGTGGTATGAACGACGAAGCGTGGTTTACCTGCGCAGATACATGTTTACATATCACGAACTGCAATTGCCAAATCTGTATAAATGCTGTAGTATAAAGTACTGTTTGTGTCATGGACAGTGCAAATACCGAAGTAAAGCGTTCCATTTTATTGTGCCCAAATACAAACACAAAAGTAAAAACTCCCAATAAACTGTTTATTAGTCTACCGAAAAATCCTGTCGGGAGAAAATAGTAACGGAAAGCGATGAGATGCGATATATATTTTGGAGGTAAAGCAAACAAATATGTGTGTGAAGATTATTTTAATGTAAGTGGTATTTTGTATAAAAGCAATGTAATGCAAAAAATATATGTATGTGTGTGGGGTGCTCTCTCATATGTAGTCAACATAAATATTGTGGGTCAATACCCCACAAATTGGTGACCCCGCTATTTGAATCCCGTTAACGTTTCCCGACGTTTGATTCCCGCTGCCGTTTCCCGCTGTTTGATTCCCGCCAACGATTCCCGATGTTTGATTCCCACTGCAGTTTCCTGTCATTTGATTCCCGCTAACGATTCCCACTGACGTTTCCCAACATTGGATTTTCCGACCTTGGGTGATTTGGAGTTCCAGGAACCTAGAGCTACTTGCCGCAGCTTCTGTCTCACAACACCACCTTGTACCACTGCATACCCGCAACTTGGTGATCAATTGCACAGGTGAGAGCTCTTTCAGTAGTCCTTTGGTGGTAAATTTTAATTCACAACCAAACAATCAATTTTTAGAATTATTTAATTTTTTCACTTTGGTATTATGACAGAGTCAGCAGAATTACCTGCTCAATTGGATATTCAATCTCAGTAAAATTATATGTCACAAACCAAATTGCCGCCTTTCTGGACTACCCGTCCAGAAATCTGGTTCAGTCAAATTGACTCACAGTTCAATTTATCACGTATCACCAATGATAGAAAAAAGTATGATCATTTCTTCATTGCCTTTCGAAATTACTGACTTAGTATACGACGTTATTCGCTCTCCGCCGCCCCCAAATTTATATGACAATCTTCGCGCGGCTATCATTACGCGCTTGTTGACAAGTCGGGAGAAACGTCTCGAAGATCTACTCACGGGCACTCATTTAGGAGACCGTACCTCCGATTTTTACCGGCGTATGTTGAGTATCGTTGGCATCTCTGAAATGGTTTGCTCCGATTTGTTGCTTCGACTCTGGCAGCGTTGTCTACCCAAACCTGTCTCTATAGCCATTACGACTTCGGGCAAAACTGGTATAGAGGGTGTTTTTGAAATTGCTGATAAGGTTTGGGTAGCTTGCGATAGTCCATCCATGTCCCCTGTTTTTTACCCGTTGCCGTCTCATTCTAGTTTTGCTACTTCGCGTATTATCCTTTGAGATCACTGTGCTTTCACTGTAGTTTTTGGTTCGAAAATGTCTAGAGAGCGCAAATCTTGCCGGAAATGAACAATTCTTTTTTTAAATTAAAGCTTATAGAATTTCCAACAAATGCTCGGAGCCCGAAGTTTGAAAAAAAATTCCCTCGGATAAAAATAAGCAACACGGGTCCGGAAATGCTTTCTAAAGAAGCTACGCCCTTTTGAATGGGGCACCCTGAAGACGATTTTTCCGCAATATTTCCGAAACCGTTAACAATCAAATATCGAAAATACATACACTGTATAAAATTCTGACGCTGAACTTGATTCTGGATTCAGAATTTAAAAATTTTAGTCAGGGGCGTCACATACCGGGAAGGTTAAGGGCTAAAATAACCCCATTTTTTACGTTTTAGTTTATTACGGTTTTCATTCAAAATTATAACATTTCAAAGTTTCTAGGTAAAGAAGGTACCTACTCTTAGTTCATCTCGATAGAATGAACCTTTTCGAGAAAATTGATTCTGAAAATTGAAACTTGTGATTCTCGAATTTATTTATTAATTAGTATTTATTGCAATAATTCTGGGTTAAAAGTTTGAGGTATGCGTCTGAGATTTAATGCAGCATACCTACAATAAAAATAAAATAAAAATTTCTTATTAATGTGGGTCCGGGAATGCGTTACTACCAAAATATCACCCCTTAAATAGCGAATAATTTTTTTAAAAATTTTATTGCATCATTTAATTTTAATCCGCTAAAATCACAATATATCGTATTTAACCATAATGCAACCCCAAATACTCCAACACTGAATATCGATAATAACACAATATACTGCCAACCTACAGTAAAATATCTAGGAGTCACAATAGACAATAAACTTAATTTTAACATGCACACAAAATTAAGAAGAAATGTATTACAAGAAGCAGACATTTCCGGAGCTTAACATATAAAAACAAAGGGGATTGACAAAGAAACTGCTGCCCATATTTACTGTACGATTTGCCGACCTATATTAGAATGCAGCCATCCTCTATATTTTAATACAAGAAAACCATAATCACTATACCCAAGCAGAACCTAGACCATTCTAAAACAAACAGCTACAGACCGATCACATTACTACCAGTATTAGAGAAAAATTTAGAGAAAATTATTAAAAACAGAATACAAGAAGCCATAGGAAATCAAATCCCTGGATACCAATTCGGATTTAAAATGGGTCATTCAACAATACACCCTCTTTCAATTTTAACCAACAATATAGAGACGAGCAAGCTTAATAGGAACAAGTCTATTTTTAATTATTTTTTAATAATAACTTTATTGTAAATAGGTAAATCCTAATACATAAATATATAAATATAACACATACACAGAATGAAAAACAAACATTATAAAATTACCGTTGTTAAGAATATAAAATATAAAAATAAGATCAAAAACATAAGGTCAGTCAAATATACAAATATAATACACAAAATAAAAGACAAATATTATGAAATTACCAATAAATTTCCCATGATATGCCAAATATTTAAGTAATATCTTTAAAAATATAAGATCAATCACCACTTAGTTAAATGCAATTTTAATTCTTGTTTAAAAGTGTTTAGGGACTTACTGTCTTTAATTTTCTTGGTGGTGCACTATTCCTGGGTATCAACAAAGCGTTTGATAATGTGTTGCACGATGGTCTATTATTCAAATTTTATGAAATAGGATGTCCAAAATGTATCATATTTTTTATTAAAAGCCTACTTACCAACAGAACGTTGAAAGTAAAGATCCTAAATACCCACTCAGATGAATTCACCCCCAAACAAGGATTACCAGAACGTTCACCACTATCACCACTGCTTTACAACGTTTACTGTTCGGATATTTACATCTACCAACACGACGACCCTGAGCACTTCGCTCACGATGGATATATCCTTCAATTTGCTGACGATACCGCCCTTGTATCCCACAACAGAACCACCACCAAGGTATCAGAAAATCTACAATCATTAGTAAATACAACATGCAGGTGGTTCAACAAATGGAGACTCAAGCCAAATCCTCTAAAAACACAGTTCATTTTGTTCAAACCACCACCCATCGGATAATTCCCCATCGTGAACATGTATCAGCATACTTTACATCCAGTAACTAAGATCAATAACCTTCGACAACAAAATCAATTTTAATGCCCACATTGAGCTCAAGAACAAGAACATCATATCGAGAGCCAAACACTTCTGAAGTTTGACATATAACAGGATGGGGCTTAACATAGAGACAGCTAGTAGAATTTACAAGCTTATTTATCGACCAATGATTGAATATGGACACGTTTTGTTTTTGAATTGCAAAAATCAGGCATTAAAAAAACTAAAGGTGGCGGAAACAACATCAAAAAGGAAGATAACCAAAATTCGACATCCTCTCAACCCGCCGCACATCCCCCAACTCTCTTTTATACCAACAGACTAATATAATGCCTGTAGAAGACCGTCTAACCCATCTGTCTAAAAGATTTTTCTAGATACCACAAAATCTAGAGAGAATCGAGAAATACTGCATTAAAGGAGACCCAGGAATAAGAACGGTACCCAAGCACCCGAAACAAACCCTACTAGAAAAACTATAAAGATTAGCCAATAACAATTAATCAACACCGGAACATCATATTGTTGTAATTATTGTTGCTATTTGTATATCTATAACAGCTATCACATCATAAAATATTATTTATTGTATCATAAAATTGTAAAATATTATATGTGTGTTTATGTAATTTAACAATAGGCTGAAGGACCTAGGTCAATAGCCTATTGAATCAGTTTGTGGTTCAATAAAGTTCATTTATTATTATTAAATTGAAAGAAATTGAATATTCTTGCTCGGCACTTTCTATCACTTGGATGTATTAATTAATTATAGCAGGCAAAGAAGTTATCAAGAACCTACATCTGAAAACCAGTATTAAGAAAGTTACAGCAATTAAAAAAAATATGACACTAAAAAATTAAACAATGGAAACAAAATATCTCAAAAACTACTGCAAATCTGACTTTATCGAATAAGAACAATTTAGTTCTTAATCGAATAGCATATGTTCCAAAGCTTGCTTGATCGAAAAATATTTTTAAACTGCAGTGCCATCTCTGGCGATAATGTTATGTAAATCGTACTTCCTGAAGAAAACATACAATAGAAATCTATTACCGTTTACAGAATAAAGATATATTTTTTAGTTTCCGAGATATCGCCTGAGGGAATGTTAACTGATACACCCTGAATATACCCTAAGAGATTACATTTTTTTCTCTATGGATAAAAACTAATCCAAAATTCGACACGCATCTATCCTCATTCAAAGGCCTTGAAAAAGGAAACAGATTAGATTTCCGAAACGTCGGTGAAATATTTAATTTCAAGTTTTTATACTTATTTGTGTTGCTTATTTAAAAAAAGAAACCTCTAACTGATCCTTTGATGTAAAAGTCACAGGCGTAGAGGTTATTTACCAGTAACATACTGGTTGATTGTGATATTTTGTAAATTCCCCGAGCACCGCTTAAAAAGAAAACATACATGTGGCAGGAAGTCCCAAAGAATTGAAGAAGGAAAAAAAAAGTTTCCTTTATATCATCCTCTAAATTATCAGCCACTATGGAGTTAAAGCCTGGTCTATTGGCAGCGGTTATCGAGAAAGCTACATAATTTGTTTTTTTAATATTTAATGATAATTTAAAGCTATCTAGCCAGATCTTTACTTTTTGAATACCAATCGTAGCTTTATTTCTTGTTTGTTCCCATTCTCCATTAAAAACTAGAACAGTGTCATCCGCATATGAAACAATTTTCCCATTTATGTTAAGATTCGTCAAAGAGTTTATATATAGTATAAAGAGTGTAGGGCCCAGTACTGCTCCTTGAGGTACACCAATTTGAATAGTGGCAGGGTAACTTAATGCCTCTCATATTTTGACATATTGTATTCAATTACGTAGATATGAATCAAAAACATTTAATACTGTTCCCCCGGACTCCATAATGTGAAAGTGCATCAAGGAGTTTATCATGGAGAACAGTATCAAATACCTGTGTAAGATCTAAAAATATTGCCAGGCATTTTTTATTATTGTTAAGATTGTCTGATATTGCTTTCGTTAAACTGTACATCATGGTATTATCTGTACTTAGTCCTTGAGAAAATCCAAACTGGTGTTTCGATAATATTTTATTTGACTTGAGAAAATTTACTAATCGATCTTTTAGAAATTTTTAAAATAATTTAGCAAAATTAGTTCTTAAACTTATTGGTCTAAAATTGTAAATGTTCACCATATTTCCTGATTTATGAATATGAGTTACCACAGATATTTTAAATTGGCTAGGATTTATTAGTGTTTTAAAAGTTAAATTTGTAATGTGTTTTAAGGGTTCTAAAATATGTTTATGAATATGTTTTATATTTACCGAGATCCCGTCCATGCCAGGAGAGCTGTTATTTTTTAAAGTATTAATGTGTTTTATTAATTCATTATTATCAACTGGCCTTAAATAATTGATAATATTAAATTCGGTTCATTAGAAATTTTCGCTCGATCTTTAGGTTCCTTACTAGTTTTTGCCATGTCTAGTCCTATTTTTGAAAAATAATTATTACAGTGATCGGCCATTTCTTGGTCATCTTTAAAGGACTTATTATTATCATTGTATATTTCTAAATTTTGATTACTGTAATTTTTTGTCTATAATAACAATTTTTCACATATTTTATAATCTTATTTAGGTTGTTTCTGCAGGTTTTATATTCTCTCTCTTTGTCGGCTGCATAATTTTTTTAAAGAATTTTTTTCATTTTATCACATTTTTTTATAGAAGTTTCTAAAGCATTTGTTATACATGGCTTTATTTTCTTATGAGTTAAGATTTTGTAGGTTCTGGTTATTTTTTATTGATCTATAATGTCAGAAATTTCTCTTGCAAAAATATTTTTAGCTCCTTCTGGGTCACAAACATTTAAAACATTTGCCCAGATGCTTGAATGTTAATAACATAACCTCACAAAAAAATATGTTCTGATCCCTGAATGCAACCATGTTGTTCTTCTGTATTTCTGAACGCTGAAACCGAATCTGATATTAAAAAAAGTTAAATGCCAATAAATCGTAAAGAATGTTGAAGTTTGTAAAGTTTGGAGTTCTACAAAAAATTCAACATTTTTATGATTTATTGGCATATGTGTACTGTGTTTTGTGTATGCTTGGTTTCCACCACATTATAGGGCATTGTATGACTAACATAACCTTAAATATTACATTTTTGTAAGTTTATACTCATTTTTAATATTTTCATTCGCATTTCTAGATTGGAACCAGTGTAGCATTAATGAACTCTCGCGGATAGGATGCATATAATTTTTTTAAATCATTGATTATTAAAAATTGGCCGCTAATTATAGGTTAGATTTCCAACCTGTAAATATCAGTATATTTTCAAAAAGGTAGTGGCTACTGAACCGCCGCGGCGGTTGCTTTAACTATATTTACGTGACCGCCGCGGCAATTGGTTTGGTTACATTCTACTTATTTTGTGCTATAGCAATGTTTACCATGTGGGCCTCTGGCCTATGCGTAACGTTGTCGCGTTGTGGAGCAACAGGTCCCGGGTTCGACTGCTGGCAACTGAACTTTTTTTTTTTTATATTTTGTAACGATTAATATCCCTTTTCACAAATTCTGGTTGGATTTGACGACAGAAATAATGTTCTTTTTTTCATATAATAATTTATCTCTTTCATGTGATGGTAGTTGGGTTAGTTAGGTTGATTTTTATATTGCTAAATAATTGTTAATAAATTATCAGCGCCGCAGGCAGCATTAGCGTCGCAGACAAAAACGGGGGGTGCGGGGGGTGTCCCCCCGCCTTGTTTTTCAGAAAATTGCACAAAATATTTCAATTTCTCTCCGCGGCGGTTCAATAAGTCGTGCAAAAGATCCGCCGCGGCGGTTTCGTAGTCACTCCCTTTCAAAAATCAACAATATAAATAATTTCCGTGTATATTATTTGGGAGACTTTTAAAAACTTATATTGGTTCCAATCTAGATATTCGAAAAAAGAACATTAAAAATGAGAATAAATTACAAAAACGTAAAATATGCAAACAGAACAGCACTGCACCTTTTATAATAACTATATTGTAACTAAACTGTATAGTATATCACTTCTTAACCACTAAATTGCTCTGAAATCCTAAACTACCTGTTACTATTAATGGTGTACACGTAAATAGAGATATTCGTCATTGCGGTAAGCGAATCCCCCACCGATCATCTCCGAAACGTTACGGATTTCTGACAATAAAGCCGCGAATAGATCGACTAGTCAACCAGGAACTTTGGGAATGTTTACAACTGAAGTGCCTCAGATGGTGATTGTATCGGCAACAAACAAACTAATACACGTTATGTGTCTAGGGATAGGTTCTTTGATAAGAGGTGTCTATAGTTTAGCAGCATCGTATTGACAAGGTATGATTGTGTTATTTTTGCTCATGTGATACGTAAATACAGGGTAAATACATTTTTATAAACGTCTATCAGTGTGCTTTTCGTAAATTGCGAACTGGCACTCACATTCCAACCCTGACAGTAATTAACAGTATTGATCCATACGGGGTATGGCTTTTATTAAGTCCTATTGGTATATTAAAAAATACCATTTTTTAAATGGAAAATCATATTTGGTTAAGGACCAAAAATTTAATCAGCTAAAAATACACGTGTAACTTGATTGCTAATGCATGGATTTTGATGAAACCGTGTGCAATGTGTTTGTAATGACGTTAATTTATTTATTTATTAAACAGTTTTGTCCCCAATTGTACAAATAAACTGAAATAAACATACAAAAATGTGTAAAACAATTAAATATGACAGCAATAATACAAATGTAATATTACATCACTTTAACTATTACGCAAATTCGTATTCGTAAATATGACAGAATATCCCACACATTAACAGCAACGAAATGGTTAAATATGGAAAATCGAAGAAAACTCCATGCTAATGTTCTGTACTACAAAATATTAATTAAAAAACTACTCCTTATTTAAATAACAAAATTAAGTACAGAACTGATATCCACACAACATAGAACGGCCATGTTCCAACGATCGTTTTCATTTAATATTGCAAAGGCTGTAAATGCTCTCTCGGTATATATTATTTCAATGACGCTAAGGAAATTTTACAAATATTTGTACGATTTATTATTATTAGAACAAGATGAGTGGCAATAATATATGATTATGTTGTCTTATATACAGCTATATTAATTAGATATGTTGTATTAATTCTTTCATCCACAATTATATTTGGAAAGAGTTTGATCTGTCACGCCTTCGCTCTCTATGGATAGGTGCACGTTAGTATTGTTAATCATAGTTACACAACAGAACATTTTGCATATTCTAACTATTCGGACATGTTCTTCTTGGTAGTAGGCGCTGGGATGTGGCTGGCCTGTCCTCAAACTACATGTCACAGTAAATAAGCTAGTTATTAAATAGTAACATTCAATTATCCCTAAAGTTCAAGACGAATAACAGACATTTTCCGTCTGAATCTTGCTCCTTTTAATTTATTATATAACATATTTTATTCAATCTACTCTCAAGGTTATTTTAAAAACTTATTCATATATTGTTAAATATTGAAATTAATAAAGACATTTATTATTATTATCATTATTAAATATTTTTTAAGAACATTAAGACTGATATGAAAAAATCCACTTTAATTCAGTTACAGTTAGAGTAAATTCTATTAATAGAATTATTCATCCCATATAGAGTTCTGTGATGCTCCAGAGCAAAGCTGGAGACCATGCGGAGTTGTCTTTGTGGAGTATGAAAATTTATTAATGCTAACAAATTAGGACAGTCAATGTAATTATTACACAATTTATAGAATAGAATGATATCGGTATGATATCTGCGTTTCTCAAGACTTTGGATGTTTAACCTTGACAATATAAAGTCATATGCCATCAATTCACTTGGTATACTCATTTTGAAAAATATATAGCTTAAAAAACGTTTTTGGACCCTTTCTACTTTATTTACCTGTTTGAAAATATGGTGCCCATACACTGCTACAACTTTCCACGCATGATCTAACATAACTAATATATAAGGTTTAATTGCACATATATTTGTGAAATCTTCTCTTAATAAAACCAAGAGTCTTCAGGACCTTGTTGCATATGTCATCTATATGGTATTGGAAATTTAGTTTAGAATCGAAATATATTCCTAAGAAATGATCGGAAGGGGTAGAAAACACCCCTTTTATCACGGGTTCCGTAACACATAGAATTAGGCCAAAATGAAAAAAAAAAATTTACTTTTGTGGGCCCATAATATGATGTTTTTACTCTTGTGAATATTTTAGAAAAGTGCATATTTTTGGAGATATGGCCACTCAAAAATTACTAAATGTAGGGGAGGGGAAATGTAAAAGTTGAAAAAAAAAATCTGAGAAAATCACGTGAATTAGGGTGGAGCGAAAATGGCAAAATTTTTTTTTTTCGAATTTGATTTCTCCTATATGTGGAAAAGTGATTACATGTAGGGTCAATTTACTGTGAGAAAACTGAGCCTCATACGATTACGTTTTCCAATGCCCCAGGCTCTTCAAATTTATGACTTCTCTAAATAAGTGAAACTATTAAAATTTATGATTTATACAGATCTTCGCTTGTTTTAATATAAAACAACCCAGAACTCATCACTTGGAGGTGGCTGCATGGCCAAATCCTCCGATATGTTACACTTTGATACCTATAGACAAACTCATGTTATACAAATATTTTTGGTCTGTGCTTAACATTTGTAAGTCAAATTCGGGAAGTTCTGTGGTAATCTTTTGAAACTCTCTGACTGGTATAGATTCGCAAGATTGTAATGCTTTTCCGATTTCGCCAGAAAACCCAGAAGGGCCAGTAGTTTCCCCATCTAAATGTTTTATTAAATGACGCAAAAGTAATTCATTTGCATGTAACATACAAATGAACCACTGTAGTGGCCTTCCAATATGCATTTCTAGCTTTCTATTTACACCATTATGAATTCCCTTATTGCCAGCGGTCCCATCACATCCATAGCCACTAAGTTCGTCAAATCCTTATGTTGCTGCAGAAACTGTATCATATTTTCGGAAATTGCCTCTGCTGTGCCACATGGCACAGTGATATGCCCAAAATATTTAGATCCGGGTTCTGAAAGTGACAATATGTTCTTCGCTAATTTTACTTATGTGATTTTTATTACCAATTGAATGCTGAACGAGGGTATTATCTTTTCGTCCATCGAAATAAATGGCTTGTAAAAAATCCTTGTCTTGCTTGGTTCTTAAAATGTTTTGTCTTCTTTTTCTCTCTCTTCTTATCTTACTTCTATCAATTATTTTACAAGTTTCTTCTTTGGTTAGCAGTCCAATATCTTTTATTACAGCGCACGCTTGTGCGAGACTTGGTAAGTTAATACGCATTTGTTTAGATCGTTGGCGATGTAATTTTTGTATAGCCTCCTGCTTTGCATTAGAACTGCCATCAATATCATCTGTCTCTTCACCATCTGACAGTTCCATATCCAGCACATTGGAAGTAGAAGTTGAAGGTAGCGATCTTGTTTCCAAGACTCTACGATGTAAGGATTGCTGAATGTTTCGCGTAGCTACTGGATCAATTGTGCCAATGAACATTTTTCTCTCAGTTCTTTAGTCTACTAGAAATTATCTTTCTCTAATTGGCACTTTGTTTTTACACTTACACAATGAAATCTGTCACCACGAGAATAGTTGCTTTAGACCAAACAAGTTTCAGCTCTGCAATCAAAATCTCTGCATTGTTACTTAAGGTCAGTTCTGCTTTATTTTGAGCTGAATTAATTAAGGTTTGATGTATATATGCATAATTTTTTCATCACATCCCCATATGTAGGTAACGTATTTTTCACAAAAAAACTCGAATATCAAATTCACTAAATAACAACCAAAGTAACCGAGATACAATTATGCGGTTATAAAACTATTTTCGAATGAATATCGGCAGCTTAAATGCACACTCACTTAACGACAGTCGCTGGAGAAATAATTGAATCGGCTTTGTTTCTGGCAGTCGGCAACAAATTTTGAAACTGGTGGGGGCACTGCTAAAAGCCATCCAATCGACTCTAAGTTTTGCAGGGAATTAATATTACTTAACCCACCACTTTTCCGCATATAGGCGTTCAGAAATTAAAATGTCAGATTTTTCACTCCACCCTAATGTAAATGTATCATCAAAATACAAGACTTTTTTTATTTGTAACTTTTCCGTAAAGTTTTTCCAGAAAAACATGAAAAACTACCCCTTTCTTTGATATTGTAGCGCGTTAAAAATATGACGTATGCGTTGAGGCCTTCTAAACATTTTTTGTCTCCTGGAAATTTGTTGTAACTTACTGATTTTCCGAGTTACAGGCAGTTTTTCACGATAAATAATGTACTATATTTTTTGCACATTTTGAATTTAAAAATTATATTGAACCTTTAGAAGTGGTATACTTATATAGGTTTCATATTTTTTTATAGTAATATATATATATAGATCACGCTCATTTTTCGCATTTTCATGTCTTTTTTAATTGACAATGTGCAAAAAATGTACATTATTTATCGTGAAAAACTGCCCGTCGGAAAATTAGCAAGTTAAAGAAAATTCCAAGAGACAAAAAATGTTTAGAATTCCTCAATGCATACATCTGATTTTTTCAAAATTTCAAGTTACACATTTTTAAAGCGCTACAGTTTCAAAGAGAGAGGTAGTTTTTCATGGTTTTCCGGAAAAACTCGGAAAAGTTGCAAATAAAAAAAGTCTTGTATTTTGATGATACATTCACCTGATTCCCCCCCCCCCTCCCCCCACTTTTAGGAGTTTTCGAATGGCCATATCTCGAAACATATGCATTTTTCTAAAATATTCACAAGAGTAAAAACATTCCATTTTTTTTTGGGCCAATAAAGGTAAATGTACTGTTTTTTTTTTTCATTTTTGATCCAATTCTGCAAGTTACGGAACCAGTGACAAAAGGGGTGTTGTCTACCCCTTCCGATCATTTCCTACTCTAATATTTTATTCAACGTTTTTATTAACGTCATTACAAACAGATTGCACAAGATTTCATCAAAATCCATTCACTAGCACTCAAGTTAGAGATTATTGTCATTTTAGCGCTACGTTGACTGTACTATTTATTTACTTAAAAATATATTTGCATTTTGATCAGTAAAATAGCCAAGTTTAATAACCTGACTAGTATTTTAATTCACTGTAATAGGCAGATTTGAACAGTAACTGGTTGTTTTTCTTTTGAAGATCGGCCTCTCTTACATTCTCCTTTAGTGGGTATATTTTGCATTCCTAGTGGTGATTTGGCAAACCTAATTTCCGTCCCTGCAATATATTTATACATATGTAAATATATTTATCCAAGAGGAGAGTTAACGACTGTTTAAATTACAAACGGAATTTTAATTAACAAGGATACGGTCCTATTAAATAAAAGTAGGTACACTCTTTATTTAAATTTCAAGCTTTCCAAACTTTATTTGTTTCTTCATCAGGAAAGATAAAATGTGAGATTAATAAAGAAGTTAAAACATTGAGTTAAAAAAACAAATGTTTTCATTGCAAGAGCTAGAAATTAAGATTCAATCTTAGTAATTTTAAATGGAAAATGCTATTGTATCTTTAACTCGATGTTTTAACTTCTTTATGAATCTCACAATTCTTTCCTGATGAAGAAACAAATAAAGTTTCGAAAGCTTGAAATTTAAATAGTGTATTTTTATTTAATAGGACTACATCCCCATTAATTAAAAATGTGTTTTAAATGTACCTATTTATATATATTTTTTTTTTAATCCAGACATTTACAATATCTTAGCTTGTTCTTCAAAAGTGAGATTAAAAATATGTATATCTCAGCTATAGTTTAGTTTTATTGTTATATATGCGTGTACAATATATATTTTATATATTTGAATTACCTTAGCTAAAAGTTGTTCTTCAAAAGTAATGTTAAAAATATGTAGGTATTACATCTCAGCTATAGTTAAGTTTTTATTGTTATATATTTGCGTTTACAGTATTTATTTTATATATTTGAATTATATGTTAGATATTCGGAATTTTGTTTTTAGTTGTATGTAGTTTTATCGTTATTCTGCTGATGTAACCAAACAAGTTGAAAATTGTATTTTTAGATAATAAATTGTTGTATATTTTCTTATTTATTATTTTAACAATGGGCAATTGGACAGCAATAAATATAACAAAAAGTAATATTATAGAATGATCCTCCAATATTAATGGGGTGCACTTAGACAATAAAACTAAGTTATAGGAAAATTGATTAAACTTAAAATAGACTTGCTAAAAAAACTTTTTTAGTGGCTTTCTATAATCATCGATTAACTTTTCTACCACCTTCTTTTTTTTACAATTTTTTTTTTGGTACTTTAAAAATGGATTTTGTTATGAAAAATTATTTTCAAACTGTTGAAAAAAATTGTTATTTGGCTTAAAAATATTCGCGGAGGAGCTCTCGAGGTCAATGATAAATCAATCTGATGTATAGTGATGTTAAAAAATAGAAACAAAAAGATTTCGGATCCAAAATAACCAAGTTTAACACAAACGTGCAAAATTCTATAAGTATTAGAAAATATAACAAAATACAAATGTAAAGTTTATTTCAAAATAAGGACCGAAATAAAAATTCATTATAAATACAAATTCTATAGAAGCATAAGTTAGAGTGCATATTAGTCAGTTTTTTCTATTATATGTTACATTTTACTGATAATAATAATAATTTATTTGTCACGTATGCTGCTACATATAAGAGCAGATATGAGAGACAAAAGTAAAAATAAAATTACATGTAAATACACAGTAGTAAAACACAAAATAGATATGTAACATCCTAAACAATAGACATTTAAACAAACTCGTTAAAGCTATATGCTTTTAAATTAGATATTGTTTTAGTAATGATTCGAAATAATTAAAATTCCTAGCATTTAATTATGTATAGGTAATGTGTTATAAATTTTAATGCCTGAGAAACAAGGTGATTTTTGATAGAGAGATTAAATTATGCATGAGAATTGTTGATTAAGGTTCATATCTAGTGTGTGGCGTTGTTTTGGAAGGTTTTAGTTTGCCCAAGTGTTCAAGTGTGGGCCACCCTACGAGCGACGTGGTTAGCGTCACTGGTGTAACCTGGCTAGCACAGTAAAGATACGGAGAGCTAAAGGGGGTGGAGTTCAAAGCTTGGGCGCCATTGATTACTAAGGGTAATCAAAGAAAATCAAAGATAAAGATAAACAAAAGACAAAAGTTACATATATACATAGTACTATATTACAAAAATATTATATTACAACAAATAAACTATCCCAGCATCAACGATACTGTATAGCAAAATATTGGACAGAAATATATACAAAAGAAACTATATTACAAAATTTACTACATTACACGATACTCTATATTACAATGTGCCCCAACGGCAAAGCAAATCTGAGGCGTGTACGAGAACCAAAAATATATTACAAAAGATACGTCTCGTAACTTTCACCTCAATACTAAAATCATATATTACACAACATAGATATACTTGAGATCCTTTACGAGAGGCCAAATAACTATATTACAGAAGATAAGTCTCGTAAATTTATCTCAATATTAAAAATCATACGTTACAACAAAATTAGGAACTTGAGATCCCTTACGAGAGACAAAATACTATATTACAACAAATATGTCTCGTAACGTTATCTCAAAGTTCATAAACCTCAAACACTTTCGTTACAACCAAAAATTGAACCACGACTCACTATATCAACAACAAAAATGCATTACAGTACTACAATAAGATATTAATCATAAGGGATCACGATAAAAGCAACTACGAAACAATACTACGGCGGAATATTTGCGACAACGAATTCAGGATATAAAGAACTACGAATTAATATACAACAATGAATTTAAAATGCAAATAGCCAAAATATAATAGATTTCACTTGAATATAGTATGTTAATTTTAGACATTTTTGGCTCTAATAGCTCAACAATCATGTGAAAATAATCCCTTTTATTGGTAACAATTAAAAGTACTTATCTGTTATTTTGTTATCCCGATGGAGAGAACTCCTAGATACGGTCCTATTCTCCGATGATCATGGGTTTAATTTCACACGTGGCCGCCTTAATCCCATTGTGAGGTTAAGAAATCGTAGAAGATTGTCGCCAAGACAAAATGAAGAAAATCTCTTCGCCTAGAATGTTTTCATGTATTCCGATTCAAAATGTAGTATAGCAAGGTGTGCATAATCTCAAATCTTGCTTAAAGCAAATAATATAACGCCAAAGCTACGTTAAATCATTAGACGTGAATAAGTTTTGTTTCATAAGAAATTAATTCTTATTTTATAAGAATATAAGAAAAACCTAAAACAATATTTCAAATTTTAGATGGCATTTACCGGTATAATTATCAAAACCTTACCTCATGTGATCATCACGAGGTTTTTCAAATTCTAACATCCCCATTACAGGTCAAACAAAATTATAAATACGTCTAATTAGTGCAATGGTTCAACGAGAAAGAGTTTCACCCGGCGTTATTTAGTTGAAATACCATTGCTCTTGCGCGATCTAGTATTTGCGAACTTTAACTGCTGACAGATGACGTACGTTCATCATAGTCTAAGCAGTAAGGGACTCTATTAGTACTAAAGTTTGTGGGAATAATATTTCCGATAACTATAATTTTTCTAATAAATATTAACAGTGTAACGAAGGATGCTATTGAGCATTCCGCATGTTACAGTATCCCGCAGCCCACACAAAAATATATATCAAATGTATATATTTTTTAAGAGAAACGTTTTTTCTAAGAGATTATTTTCACGTTAGATACATCATATTTCTATCAGATATAACAAAATACAACATACACTTATAGAGGTAACTTACATAAATAGTAAATACAGAATATACAACATATATAACATAAAGCAGACAATTTGGTCTATTTGCTTAAATTATTATGTTTTCTAAATTATTTATCAAATTTAAAGAAGGGTTATCAATGGAGATATCGTTATGCATGGCCTTGATATCTTTTATATAATAATGACCAATGGTCTTCCCTTCTAATTCATATATTAGAGGAGATATTTCACAAGTTATAATGCTTTTTAAGAACTTAGGAGCCGACTTTTTGAAAAATATTTTCTAGTATCACTCAAAACATAGTTCCTTTTATAATCTACATCTCAGACTTCGAATTCAACATCTCGTTTCCATAATAATTTAACAATTTATTGGTCATTTAAAACTTAACATAACTTATAAAAAAAATTATTTCTTTCATAAACTAATTTTATTTTTTTTTCTGTTACGTAATTCCTAAACGGTTGATTTTCGGTTCAATTTATTTTATGTTCAGCTAAGCTAGTCAATGATAAGTTTTGATATACTAATTCTTGAATTTTTTCTATGACTACTTAATTGTTGGTTTTGATCAACAATTAAATCATACTAAGCCTGTACAGAACAAGTGTGCAACATAATCACTAAGATTTAACAAAATTACTTGTCGTAATATTCTTAGTATTATGACCTGGACTATTAGTTTTATGTCATAGGTGACATTTTATTCATTTCATTACTAAACTTGTTTTCAAAATCTAAATTCAATTTGGATGGTTCACAAAAGCCTATATTTAAAATTATAAAATGGCGAATATTTGATACCATTAAACATTTAAAATAGCTTTAAATGAAATTTATCCTATAAAACATTGATTACTTGTATATTAGGTAGAATTTAATTATTTTATTTTCCTATATAAATATAAAGATTATATTTGTTTCTGCACCTCTACCACCTAACTATAAGCATTAAATTTAATTCTTGCAAAAAAATAAAGATAATAAACTTCAAATAAAGGAAGGTGTTTGATATCTCTTATCAACTATAATGAGATTGTCACGGTCCCTGATTTCACCATTGACCATCAAAGTTTTTATGTATTTATATCTTTATAAATCATAAACGATGTTTTATAGAGATTTTTATACATACATTGAAATTTCTAGCAGTAAGCTTGACATTTATACTTTATAAATAGGTAATAAAATAATTTAAATGATAAATTAAATGGTTAACTGTATGTACGTGATAAATATTAACTATATTTAGTTCTAATGAATTTTCTTTCTATAGATACTCTATTATTTAAATGACTAAGAGAACTTTGTGCCTGAAAATTTTTAGCACTTAAAATTTGAAATGATACAGCAAAAATGTATTACATTTTCATGGGTACCTATGTTTTGAGATATTTCTTGCTTTACTTGATCAAATTATAACATAACTTGAGTCATAAGTTCAAAAGCATACTTGCAAATTAGCTAATTGTTAATTTAACTTTGAAAATTTATTTAAACAATTATGTACATGTAACAATTTAGTTTTAATCCTTTTGTATTCAGGATATCGAATATCAGAATAAAATTTAGATATCATACCCTCTAATATACTCATTTTTCCTACAAATTGAAGTTTCTCGTCATCTAAAAATTGATCTTCTTACATACTCCCATGAACGATAGCTCCTCTGATCCTTAGTTCATAGTTCAATTCATCTGAATGTGAGTAATTTACCTCCATATTGTATAACAATAAAATTCTCACTGAAACACAATTTCCAAGTATCGATTAGAATATATCAAACGATTAACTAAATCGTTAGTAAATAAAAGAAATTTAAAAGTATATATAGCATTAATAAACTAACATTAAATGTTAAAAACAATATTTACAAACTTACTAAAGTTAAGGAAAATAATTACAAAAAATAGCAAAACATAAAAGACAATAGATAAACAGCAAAAGATAAAGATAGCAGACAAATAGTAAAAGATAGATACAGAAAATTTTCCTTGAACTCTACTCCTTTAAAGTAATCAAGCCCCGCGTTGAAAAGGCGCTACTTTGTGTGGCGTTGTTTTGGAAGGTTTTAGTTTGCCCAAGTGTTCAAGTGTGGGCCACCCTACGAGCGACGTGGTTAGCGTCACTGGTGTAACCTGGCTAGCACAGTAAAGATACGGAGAGCTAAAGGGGGTGGAGTTCAAAGCTTGGGCGCCATTGATTACTAAGGGTAATCAAAGAAAATCAAAGATAAAGATAAACAAAAGACAAAAGTTACATATATACATAGTACTATATTACAAAAATATTATATTACAACAAATAAACTATCCCAGCATCAACGATACTGTATAGCAAAATATTGGACAGAAATATATACAAAAGAAACTATATTACAAAATTTACTATATTACACGATACTCTATATTACAATGTGCCCCAACGGCAAAGCAAATCTGAGGCGTGTACGAGAACCAAAAATATATTACAAAAGATACGTCTCGTAACTTTCACCTCAATACTAAAATCATATATTACACAACATAGATATACTTGAGATCCTTTACGAGAGGCCAAATAACTATATTACAGAAGATAAGTCTCGTAAATTTATCTCAATATTAAAAATCATACGTTACAACAAAATTAGGAACTTGAGATCCCTTACGAGAGACAAAATACTATATTACAACAAATATGTCTCGTAACGTTATCTCAAAGTTCATAAACCTCAAACACTTTCGTTACAACCAAAAATTGAACCACGACTCACTATATCAACAACAAAAATGCATTACAGTACTACAATAAGATATTAATCATAAGGGATCACGATAAAAGCAACTACGAAACAATACTACGGCGGAATATTTGCGACAACGAATTCAGGATATAAAGAACTACGAATTAATATACAACAATGAATTTAAAATGCAAATAGCCAAAATATAATAGATTTCACTTGAATATAGTATGTTAATTTTAGACATTTTTGGCTCTAATAGCTCAACAATCATGTGAAAATAATCCCTTTTATTGGTAACAATTAAAAGTACTTATCTGTTATTTTGTTATCCCGATGGAGAGAACTCCTAGATACGGTCCTATTCTCCGATGATCATGGGTTTAATTTCACACGTGGCCGCCTTAATCCCATTGTGAGGTTAAGAAATCGTAGAAGATTGTCGCCAAGACAAAATGAAGAAAATCTCTTCGCCTAGAATGTTTTCATGTATTCCGATTCAAAATGTAGTATAGCAAGGTGTGCATAATCTCAAATCTTGCTTAAAGCAAATAATATAACGCCAAAGCTACGTTAAATCATTAGACGTGAATAAGTTTTGTTTCATAAGAAATTAATTCTTATTTTATAAGAATATAAGAAAAACCTAAAACAATATTTCAAATTTTAGATGGCATTTACCGGTATAATTATCAAAACCTTACCTCATGTGATCATCACGAGGTTTTTCAAATTCTAACATCCCCATTACAGGTCAAACAAAATTATAAATACGTCTAATTAGTGCAATGGTTCAACGAGAAAGAGTTTCACCCGGCGTTATTTAGTTGAAATACCATTGCTCTTGCGCGATCTAGTATTTGCGAACTTTAACTGCTGACAGATGACGTACGTTCATCATAGTCTAAGCAGTAAGGGACTCTATTAGTACTAAAGTTTGTGGGAATAATATTTCCGATAACTATAATTTTTCTAATAAATATTAACAGTGTAACGAAGGATGCTATTGAGCATTCCGCATGTTACAAGTGATATACAGATGATAGCTACCATTATTTTCCCAAACAGCACAAGTACGTCCAGTGAACATCCACTGGACGTCCTGCAATAAATTTGTGGACGTCTAATGGGCGTCATTTTTTTGCACAAGGACATTCATTGGACGTCCAGTGGATGTCCAGGTGTCACAAAAATCTGTATCCAGTGGACGTCCATAACACGTCCATCACAGGACATACTCGGCATAACATGGACGTCCGATGGAAGTCCAGAAGCCACAAAAATCTGCATCCAATGGACGTCCATAACATGGCCATAGAGAATCCGGACATATATGGGCTATATATTAATAGTGGTAGTTGGTAAGATTTAGATTACCACATCTTACTATGTAGGAACACTGGACGCAATCGATACTTAGAGGCATAATTATCTAGTCTATATAAACAAGTTTCACATAAAAAAAAATAATAGAAATTTGTGAAAATTGCAATTTAAAATTTTGGTCAAGGAATAAAACTACAAATGTGTAAAATGTAAACAGTCTAAATTTCAATGAAATGTCAAATCTGTCAAGAACTGTTCCTTCAGAACGACGAAAAAAAATTTTTTATTTTGCACCTTTTCACAAATTTCAGTCACAATTTTAGTTTAGCAAAGCTTCTTTTAGCATTGATAGTTATGTTTTAAAATATTCTCTTGGGTTCAATTAATACTATAACTAGATTATAAATCTGAATTATACACAATATGCCACCAATAAAATATGGCCCATATTATATTTCCGGTAAGTGTAAAAATCTATAGATATGCTGTTGTGTATATGAACTGTGCTTTATGATTAATGATATCGCAAATATAATAAACGAAATTGACTTTATTTACAAATTCTTTACATTTTAAGCAAAATTCCTTTTGGCACATTATTATTACCACACTGTTGATACTAGTTGGTCACGTAAATACAAAATTCTTTATTCTTAAAGACAAATATTTGTATAAGAAAATCACAGTTTTAATATAATATAATAGTAATGGAATGGGTAAGAAACATGTATTTATTTTAGTAATTATCAGTGTGTGACTAGCTGTAATTTAAAAGGACAAGAAATTGTTTCAAATGTGTTTTTAATTTGGCTTTTTTCAGTTTTCTACCTTCATATATTTTCAATAATCTCGGTTTACAAAATATTTGCGAAAAAGGCGCCTGTTCAAGGCCGAGAATCCCGTCGATATGTCGAAAAATTATATTTTTTTCGATAAACGCATAGAAATGAATCAACAAACATGACCCTATATGGATCTCTGAACACTTATGAACATAACATGAACGTTCAGTGGATGCATTCTTCTTGTACATCCACTGGACGTCCAAAGTGTATCCTTACATCTTTGAACAAATTGTGGACATAGAATGGACGATCATTTTCTCCACATCCATTGGATATCTTGGTATGGACGTCCACTGGACGTACCAAATATGCCCATGGACATTCGGACTGGTTCTGGACATAAAATGGACATCCACCGGATGTTGTGTGCTGTCTGGGTTTGAATGAGGATGTTTTTCCTTACACATTTAGAAATGCTCTATCTATAGGGTGTTTTAGGTATGCACTCATTAATTTCTAGGGGTGATCCTACATAAAAAAATATAAAAGATAATTCATATAACCATGGTTCCGGAAGTTCCTCCTAAGGGCGCTGCGGGCCTCTGAAAGGGGCACCCAAAATTTGTGGAATTGCATTTATTATTCTCTTGAATAAACTAAGGAAAAATAACATTACTAAATTAAATGTTCAAAATGGGTGCCACTCATTTCCACACAAGCAAGAAGACTGGAAATATTCTTTAGGTGCTATGCCATAAATTAGTAGTGCATAAGCATCAGATAATGATATAAAATTCGTGTACGTGTATAGTTTAATTATACCTTAATGGACATATTATGCATAACTCATTATGTATATATCTCCAGCAATATACATTGTATATGACACTGATGGATATCAGTAGTTGAATATACATTTCATATCGTATGTATATTTAACAATACATGTTCAAATTCCAACATCTAATGCATATATAAATACCATGGATATATATCCATGAGATGTTATGTGGGAAACTTGCAAATTTTCTAATCTTAAAAGAGTATCTATTTATAAATCTAAAGAATTTCATTATAATAAATATCCTCTTACATTAAGGCAGCTTGATGCAAATGCAATACAGCATCCCAGATAGCACAAAGTAGTCCTATGGATGTACTGTGGACATCCCTTTATGGACGAGTGGACATCCACTGTACGTCCGTTTCCGTCCTATGGACGTCCAGTGGATGTCCATTCAAGGCCCATTTGTCACAACATTGGACGTCCATAAAGTGTCCCTAACCGGACGTCCATAACGAGTCCGTAATTGGACGTCCATAAGACAGCCGAACATTGTACATAACATATTGTTACAGTATTTAACAATGGCGGTCCCGAGCACAATAATGCGTAAATACAAGGTATCGTAGTTCGACAATTTCTCTATTATCCCTGAACCGATTCAAAAACTTCATTGAATGGTACGTGCCTAAAAAAAGTTAACAAAAAAAAGATGTATTTTTTTAAGTTTTCAATATTCACCTTTTAAATTGCCGCCAGTTTTTAGAAACTCGTATCATCAGATAATTGACTGATATAAATATATTTCCTCTACGGATATAATTTCACAATCTTTTGTATAATACAATAATAAATTGTTAAATATCTCGATGATCTTATTACTGAAATTTGAAATCGCCTACTTTTTAAAACTATAAAATTTAGTGGACAGAGATTGACGAAAACAAATAGTTTTAGAAAAATTTTATATAAAATAATAATTGCATATTTGCACATAACCCCACAACATGTAGGTACAGAGTAATTGCATATTTGAATAACTCCATGCACATTAATAATTGCACATTAGAACAGCAGACTCCTATATATGTACATATAAGTAAATAATATAAAACTAAAATTAGAAAAAAATACACAACTAATAAAATAGCCAATATAAATAGACATTATAATTCAAACTGTTGGTGCATTTCTTCTTTGCACGTTCTATGCAGCGCCGAAGTCATTCCGCAATGGCCACCTCATCTTCCTTCTCTGAACAATTGGGAAAGATCTTAAGAGCCGCTTCTGGAATCATAAAATAATGGTATATAAAAATGTCTATCAATAGAAAAATGTCCTCACTTTTCAGCAATTGATTTAACTTTAATGAAGAAAACTTCAGCTTCTTCTGGCGTCCAAAATAGCTATAATTAGCTGCAAATTTATTGGTTATTAGCGCTTGAGTCGCTCTGTACTTATACCAGGTCAGACATTTTTTCTTCCTGATGCAGCTATCTTTTTTACCTAGTAAAAAAAAATGAATTGATGAATTTGGAATGAAAGAGGATTTCATTCCAAATTCATCAATGGTGCATCGTTTCACCGATACTTTATTAAATCGATGTTAAGTTTTGCCATATAACCTAACCGCGAAATGAACATTTTTGACAAATTTGTTAAAAATGATTGACAAATGTACGTCTACATATATAAAAAATTTCCCCATGTACCATCAGAATTCAGAAACATGGAAAAACAAATCAAATGTACTAAATTTTTCAATTTAGGTATACAATGTTTATCTTCACTGACATTTTATCTGTGAGGCTTCAATAAAAGTACTCGTTAACGATAGAAAAAGTTTAGCAAATACGGAAAACGTAAATAAAGTAAACCTCGTATATATATATTTACATAAAAATTCCCGTCAAAGGATTCCTTGTGCAGCGATCCCATATATGAATCGGTAAAAAGGCCTCTGCTTTGCACGTGCGACATTTTTTTATGTGCCATATGAGGAGAACTTTTATGTACAACACCTGAGACCGTACCCTAATTATTATCATGCATGTACTTACCAATCCCTTTGTAAGTACCAAATAATTTAATAATATCACCAAGTATCACAAATTTAATGGGGAACAAACCAAGTAAACGACCGCATAAAAAGATTGTCAAATATCAAGACGGACTACGGAGTCGCTGTAAACAGGTGCACAATGTGCAATCGTAAAGCGAACATGTACGCTCGTGGTTGCCAGATCGAGTTATTAGTACCCGTCCCTGATAATGAGGCAATGTATGTACAACGCACATAATAAAGTCTATCTTTATCTTTTTATCCATGTAAAATGGATTGTTATTCAGATATTTAAAATAGTTTTTTTTAATAAAATGAGAGTAACTATTTAGGAGTCTCTTGTTCTACTAAGGGTTATTATCTTTTCATCGGGAACATTACTGTTACTTAACACAAGAAATCTGGCAACTCTGCTGCATGCATCTCACACATTTGTGTTGATTTTAGCAGTTTATCTCTCTCACACTTACTTTATTTGTATTAGTTATATCTTACCTCTCTTTTGATTTAATTTAAAGACGGCCATTTTCCATAATCAACTTTAAAGTTGGTTTTTGTTAAAGTTAAATTAGACTGTGATATATTTGTGAGTTTGTATCTGTCACAGTCAAATGTAACTTTAACAATAGCCAAACTTTAAAATTGATTATGAAAATGCCCATTAGTTGCCATTTTTTTTTTCTTAATCGTGATATTTCTGCTAAGCTTCGAGTCCAATGGTGAAATTTTTGGGAAAATCTTGAGGAAAATTTTGGCAACACTCATCTGTATTGAGAAAATTCGTAATCTGGAAGATGTTAATAAAATCGTATAAGTAGGTATATCAGGGATTAGAAATATTAAATAATAAGGTCTAAAAAGCGAGGGAAAGTCTTCCAGCAATGGACACTAAACGGACGCCCATAGAACGTCCACTTTTCATCCATGGATACTTAACGTGGACATTTAACGGATGCCCATAGTACGTACTCTGTAGCCGTACATAGGACGTCCATGTGAGAACGCACATAGTACGTCCAGTTTAGGTCCATGTACTTATGAACTTATCGTGGACACTAAACGGATGTCCATAGGACGTAATTTACAGCCGTACATAGGACATCCATGATGGGACATCCATAGTATGTCCAATTCTAGTCCATGGACAACTGGACTTAAAATGGACACTAAACGGATGTCCTAGGACGTTTGGTGCTATTTGGGATATATATAGCAATAAGCAAAATAAAATCCAGAGAATAAGAAAGAGTTAACTTCCATCACACAGACATTATGCAAGCAACACTATGGGGCTTAATGGTTTCCGGCTGCTGCAAACTACAATCTGTAAACGAATGATGCACTACGCCATAAATTAGTAATGCATGCGCATCAGATAACGAGATAAAATTCGAGTACGTGTATAATTTAATTGTATCTTGATGGACATATTATGTATATACTTCCAGCAATATACATTGTATTTAACAGTGACGGATGTCAGTAGCTGAATATACTTTTCATATATGTATATTTAAAAATACATATTCAAATTTCAGCACTTAATGTATATGCTATGGATGTACATATTCACGGGATGCTATGTGGGTATCATCCTTCGTTTATGGAGAAATCATCGGTTTGACACTTGAAACCACTGGCAAAAAAACTTTCGCAGCGCATTCTTCACTTGCCCATAACTTCCCAGCTAGCACACTGACGTCAATTTGCCGTTATATACTTGTCATGATTTACGTCATATAACGACGTTCAATGTACGTCTAAATGACGTCATATCCTAACGTCACAGTCACGTTCAATACGACCTTAATTTGACGAATATGGACCCAAATAAGAACCATTTTCACACGTCATTTGACGTGTACCATCAAGGTTTAATACTGACGTCAACATAACGTTTAATATGACCTTGATTTGACGAGTACGGGCCACTGAACTATATACACGTAAATGGAATGCTAATGTCTATACCTAATTGTGTGTCAAATTGAATCTCGCGCAAGTATGGCGACCCCCGGTAGGGGCGCATTCGCAGTGTGTAGAAAGCCAGGGCCGGTTCTATTTTTATTGCAAGTGTTTTAATTTGTCTTTTTTTCAAAAATCATCAAAAATATGCTTCCATAGATTGACATTTCATATATAATTAACTCTTGTCTTAATTTTTATTAAAGAACATAAAAGTTGTCATGCCCAAAACACAATTATTGAATTTTCAATTTCAACAAGCGAGAGGATTACTTGACGCCGGCTCTGAAATTCTGCACTAATCTAAGACCTCCTGCCACAGGAGACAAATCAAAGAAAAATTGCCTTGGTGCATAACGTCCCCCACAAGCATTCTGACTCAAGCTCCAACATACTTTTAAAACTAGATTTCTACTGCGGCGACGCATATCCCGGGAACCTTCAATCGCATGATTGAAGTATTTTGTTCACGCGCATATATCTGTATTGGTCTTCCATTTATTACGTATAGTTCAGTGGTACGGGCCCAAATAAAAATCATTGTTCACTTGATAATATGATTTAATCTTTCGGTTTTTATTCATTGTACATTTTTATTAATTAGGAGTGGTTTGAATATACATATATTATTGTAAATAGCACTGTAACAGAATTTTAAGCACTTACCTTAAAAAATCCGGGGGCTATGGGAGTTGAACCATGGTCTCTCGCTTCATAGTCTAGTACTCTTCCCTCTGGACTATTGTCCTTCATGTTAATATTACTTTAAAGAGTATATTTATTACTTGCAGTTGAGTATTCGGTTTAAACAGATTATTTCCTTTCAGCCTTAACCGTGTACGCCAGTGGCGGCTCGTGATATTGTCTGCAGAGGAGGCTTGATATTCTGAAAGACAACTGACGTGCAATATGACTACAATTTGTACATTTCCCCACCACCCGGCCCTGAGGTAGTACAACGGCGCGTTACATTTTTTTGCCGTGGGTTGTTCGCCAGGATACCGAATCACGACTTGAGAGAATAGAACTAATAAAAGAATAGAAAGAAAAGGAAATAGAAAATATGATGAGATGAAAAAATCATTCTCATGAAATTCTCGTTCCTACGACTCGAGTATCGGTATCCAAAGGAGCCCTACTATCCCACTTCCCACACAGCACAAGGCTGTCCGAGGGACGTACTATGGCAAAGACCATTTAGGATTTGGGCTTGCCTATGGACGTCCCAATATCCCAATATGTATGCTTTTCGGCACTCTTTTGGTCATCCCAATGTCACAACTTGGTACCAGATAAAGGCAATAGGACGGACGTCCTGAAGGATGTCTGAAGCTCATAACTAGGGACATACCAGGATATCCCGGGATATTTCGGGACGTCGTAAGTACTACGAATGGGCATCCACAGGGACATTAGAGGATGTACAAAGTACACACTGAAACGTCCTAGAACATCCTAATATTATATTTTCTTATATTTCAATATATTAACCACCGACAAAGAAACCACATTTTTACAAAAAAAAACTAAAAATATTTTCTATGTATGGACCGAAGTGCTACCTACTTATAATTATATATAAGTAGGTAGCGCATAAATCCACATGTATATTTTTTTTTTTTGTAAAATTGTAATTTCTCTGATGATGGTTAATACACTGAAACAATAGAAAATATTATATTTCACATTTGAACTGACCGAAAAACCCAAGGAATTACTCATCTAGTTATTTGATATAAACGGTCAAGAAAATAAAATCAGATATAAGGCAGACTTTAAAAACAAACTCACACTTGTAATGTCAAACTACTTAAAAAAAAACTACTTCGAAAAAACATAGAATAACAAAATAAGTATGTTGCACATAACTCCATAAATATTTTGTTTTTTGTAAAATTTTATTTCTGTCGAAGGTTAATAAAAAAATTACACATGGCGCTGTTTGAATTATCAGTCAAGAAATTAAAAACACCAAGGGGTTATAAGAAGCTAAATATATTCAATATTTAAAGACAAAACTCATTTGTACACCAAAAAGCAAACTTCTTAAAAGAACATAAAATAACAATTTTCAAACTGAATTATATGAAAACATATTTTTTTATCAAGTAATGTGTTCCTACTTCTCTACTCTCTTCATTGCCTCGCTCTTCTTTTTGCCCTGCTCGGATTCTTTTAAACACTTCCCTGCTTTGTACCTATTTCATAATATTATAGGTACCCATTCATGGTTGCATCTAAAATAAACATTTACTTATTATTTGAATCAGCATTATCAACAAAAACTTAGTCTATATGAAAACTGGGTAAGATAAAGATAATATAGAGAACATCGAGGGATAAAGGTTTAAATTGAAGCACTAATAAGAATAATTTGTCGCATTATAAAATGCAATCCGGTATTACGACTTCATTTTAATGCATTATATCTGTCTTCCATACAAGTCACATATGGCCGTGGCTGCGAAGCCATTTACATAACACCATTCATAAACCAATAACCGTTTTGTGCAATTTACTCAAAAGGAAAGAATATATCAGGATCAGGACAGATTTGCAAATGAACTGAAATTTATCCACGCATGTCCTGTCTGATACATATTTCCCTTTAAGAGTGTAATGAAAGTTTCAAACAATTATCTTGAAGCAAAATTATTTTTACTTACGTATTTTCATACACTATTCATCGTCAAACTTCAAAACACTAAGTACGACCTGGTTCACAATCTCTCTCCAACCTGGCTTCATAACATTCAATTCTTGGGCCAAATAAGCTTCATTTTGTAGGTTTGTTGGTCATTGAAAATAAGGGAGCCAGAATTTTTGTTTAATACTGTAAGTTTTCTATAAAGTTTCCTGTTTTTAGTTTCCCTTGGCATCCTGAAAGTTTACAAAATTGTATTAAATTTGGGAAGTTTTATAGGTTATGTTATTTTTACATGGTTTGTACTTACTTTCTATAGTGTCAAACAAAAAAGTCTCAAATAAAACTGAATTAAACAGATAAAAAAACAATCAAAAGTGTTAAAAATATTTCCTACAACCACTAATAATTTATATTATTTGATGTAGAGAAATTAACTGATATTCCAAGCTTGTTTTGAATTTACACTAAAGAATACCAGATACAATAGAAAGTGATAGAAAGTACAGGTTTGTGAAATTAGATATGGCCGCCGGAAATCGTAATGGCGCCTTATTTGAACATATTAAAGATGAATATTGGGTTACAGTTTAAGGAGATTTAGGGCCCTTCACTGGACGTCCTTTTTTAATCCCGATGTCAATTCACAGTTAATGCCAAAATGAAACCAGTTCAGGATATCCTCTTGGCCTCCTTTTGAAGGATATCCCGGGATATCCTAAATGGGACGTCCATTTCACTATCTACTTTACGTACTGGGATATCCAGGTACTTCAATTTGACATCCCATATCCCGATTGTGCTGTGTGGGTTGTAATTAAATTATATAACTTTTAATAAAAATAAAAACAGGTTTGGTAAAAAAATTAAAGTGTTTTCCTACAAACAAAAAATTGTATTCATTATCACTGCCAGGAGTGTAAAATTATAACTTTTAATAGAAATTAAAATTGTTTTGAGACAGAAGTTATATAAAAAAATATAACCGCGGAACTCTATATTATGGAGAATTAAAAAATATTTCCTAAAAAATAAATAACATAAATATTTTTTCTAAAATAACAACTATCTATATTAATCTCTGCTTTAAAGCCTAAATATTTTTATAAATGAGTGGTAACCTGCGATTTTCGGAACTGGCAAAATGGTTGATTACTTCATCATAAAATGAATCGTGTTTCTTCAATTCTGACAAAAAACGTTTTTCTATTGAAATAAGCGATACATTTGAGAGGCGGTCTTGACTCATTTTGTTTCTAGTAAATGTTTTTATGCGTTTGAGTGCTGAAAATGATCGTTCTACAGAAGCTGAGGTTACCGGAATTGTTGACACTAATGACAAAAGTTTGTACAGTTCGGGGAGACAGCTTTTTAAATGGTTATTATATATATAAGAATAAAAATAAAATTTATTAAAACAAATTACACAGTAAGTACATATAAGTAAAGAAATTATGACATGGTGCAGCATTTGTATATGGCACCTAGGTGCGTGATGCCCCTGTATGTGCCTGTAAAAGAAGCATTTCTTGAGATGATTTTGAATTTGCTAAAAGTTGCTGGTCAGAATACAACACGCATAGTTCATTTCTTAACGAAATAAGTACGGTCAAAAAAAGGATAATGGTCCATTAATTTCTCCATTAGACTAGTAGGAAATGATTTAGAATACGTTGTAAAATTATTGGGATTTACTAAATCGAAACATTGCAAAGAATTTAAATCAGAAAATCTCATTTCAATTTGGACTATAATGGTGTCCAAAATTTCTATAAAAATTTGTTTGTAATGTGTATCTGCCCTGTCAAAGTTATATGTTGTCTTTCTCTTTTTACATTGTGGCTCAGGCTCATCGTCCTCATCTACTTTTTCAACATTTTCTAAAAAAATGTTGTATAAAGTATTGAAATGTATTTCGGTATTGCGAAATTCTTTTAATTTAGATATAAGTGAATTAAGTCTAATTTTAGAATATGTTATATCAGTTAGTTTATTCTGTAAAATTTGGAAAACAACATCAGTTTGCTCAGAAATCATTTTAAAAGCCTTTAGAAAAAATATAAAATTTTTATCCAACAATAACGATTTTAATCCGTAAGCTGCTCGTAAAGTCTGATCGTCATTTAAAAAATCTTTACTTTCCGAAATAAAATTAAAAACGTCAATAAGTTCTTTCCTGTATTTGTCAACAGTGAAAACAACTCTAGATGAAAAATTCCAACGAGTGGGAGCGTTTGTCGGAATTCTATGTTTCATATTAATTCTATTTAAAACATCAGTTCTTTTGGTAGATTTTGGAAAAAATGACGAAAAACCAGTAATATTTGAAAAAAATATTCTAACTTCTTTAATTCCGTTACATGCTTTACTCAGAACTAAATTTAATTGGTGTGCGTAACAGTGAATAAAGTAAGCTTGAGGAGCAATATCTTTTATTTTTGTTTGGAGTCCATTAAGATGCCCTGACATAACTGCAGCGCCGTCATAAGTTTGTGCTATTAATTTATTTTTCAAATCAAATTTACCAAATTCATCGATTAATAATTTAAACTCTCCGCGTTTCTTTCACTACTCACATCAAAAAAACCAACAAACCTTTCAATAACTTCTCCGTGCATTACATATCAAAAAATTACAGAAAGTTGAGATTTATACAAGTAACGTCCGTCGTTTCGTCAATTTGCCACGAGAAAAATTCGCAATTATATAGTTCTTCATAAATTTTGCCTTTAATAATCGAGCTAACACTCTCAATTAGATCATTTTGAATTGATTTAGACGTTCCAGAAAAAACAGTGGCGTTATTCAAAAAGTTCTCTAATTTTGGGTCATACGTTTTTAAAAAATCTATCAGCTCTTTGAAATTTCCTTTATTACACGATTCTCGTTTTTCGTCATGTCCTCGGAAAGAATTTTCTTGTGAAGATAAATATATAACGGCATCTATTAACCTCCTTAATATTTCCCTATTTTCACGGACCTTTTCGTTAAAATTTTCTATTTCTCTCTTATGTGCAGAATCCAAGAAATTTACAATATTTAGTTTACCAAACATTTCGAATTTAATTCAAGCAGATGAAATGTGCTCCTGGGATTTTTCGTGCCTTTCTAAACCTCGCGATAAATTTTGCAAATTATTAAACACGGCCCTGCCCCAAATTGAGGATTGATCATTAGTAAATAATAAACATCTCCAACAATATAATTTGTTTCTAACTGTTGATGCCGTTAACCACTCGACTTTTTTATAATTGTTATCACAAAACCCTCTGTTTTGTTTTTACCACTTTTAAAAACTAACGAAGTCAGTGCTGGTGTAGGCCTGGCATTTCTTTTAATTCTTACCTTTTCGTCGTAAGTAAGAGTAGTAAATCCATTTAATAACAAATAATCCACCACGTCTGGACAACAAGACATATTTTCACCTACAGCACTCATTTTTAGCCCGCCTATCAAATGTTTTATGTATTTTTACGTCAACTGTCAACTTAACCGGCTAATCGCAACTAACAGTTCGTTTTCTTTGTGAATCACCTGAACGACCTGTACACAATGTGCACATGCGCTATAAAGAACTGAGACCGGAGGCTGGCTTCCTTTGGCTATTCGAAGTGCTCTGCTATTTTACACAGCGCAAATAAATCCAAGGTCATTCATGTTATAAGTAAATGCATTAAAGTTAGAAGCTATTTCGTATTAGCCTCCAGCGAACCGCAGTGTTCGTTCAGTAAAAGACCGGCCGACCGGGAAATATGCATACAAAGACTATCCGGACTGTAACGTTATAGGTATGTTTGTGGAAAGGAAATGCAAAACTTTTATATATACACTGAACATTAATTAATGAATTATAAACAATAAAAAATATTGAAAATTGAGATATAGGTACCTAATTGAAATTTATTAAGATATTACTTTTGAAGATATATATGGTGGTTCTTCCAAGGGAAGGCTCAGCCTCCCCTGCCTCTCCTGACGAGCCGCCACTGGTGTACGCAATTTGTGCATTAATAAAATCAAGTGCAATGGCAAATTTCTATAAAATACTTACGTTATGCGAATAGTGAATGTTGTTCAATTGAGCAAAGGATATTATGTTCAGAATGAAAAGTGTCAATATTGGTATCATATCATCAAAAAAGTATCGATACCTCGCTAAAATTTTTTGAAGAGCGGGGGGGGGGCGAACATTTTCATAACTTTAGTGATACCGATATGGGCTAAAAAGTATCAATACTGGTATCATATGAAAGGAAAAGTATCGAGTACACAACTAATTAGTATCGAATGAGAAGTATCGATACTGGCATCGTATCGGAATAAAAGTATCGATTACAAAAGCACTTGGTATCGAATAAAAAGTATCGATACTAGTATATCGGTAGTATCGGAAGTCCCCCCCCCCCACTCTTTAAAATTTCGACCGAGGGGGGGGAAAATGTGCACCAGAGAAATCCCCCCCCGCTCTTCAAAATTCGATCGATATCGCCGGAAAGGCTGCGGCACCACCGAATCGGACATTCTTGGACATTTTCGGATATTTTCATGTCAGTCGGCGGATAATCACAGCTAATATCATCGGCAACACTGTATTCTGTACTATAGCAATGTTTTCCAAGTGGATCGCTGGCGTACGCATAACGTTCTCGCGTTGGGGAGCAAAAGGTCCCGGGTTCAACTGCTGGTCACTGAACTTTTTTTTTATTATTTTGTAACGATTAATGTTCTTTTTTACAAATTCTGATTGGATTTGACGGCAGAAATAATGTCTTTCTTTCATGTGATTCTTTTAGGTTGGGTTAGTTGGGTTGATTTTTATTTTGCTGAATAATTGCTGATAAATTATTGATTGAGGTTTGAGCAGCAACAAACCGAATTTTGAACCTTTATATCAGGTGAAAATAAGACTTACAATTGTGGGTAAGTGGTCTGTAAGGGATACAACACCTTCGTAATTTAATAAATCCAAATGAGTTTCATTTTACATATTAATATTTTTGTAAAATTAATAAAAACCCAATTGAGACATTATTTCCGCATACATAAAGTACTTAAGTGAGCTTTCCAGTTTGATTTTGAGTTCTATGTGAGTTAGACACGTGCACCTATTTTCTGCTTCTTCTACTTTTCCTGTCAAGCAGACGAAAATTCGTTGATGTTGGATGTTGGTTATGTCTTCCTATTTATATTTGGACTTCGATACACGTCCTAAATTACCGCGAAATGAGTTCGCATACCGAAAGAAAAATATGCAGGTTGTGTCTCCAGAGATGCGACAAGTATGAAATTATAGTAGGAGTAACGAGACAAATTTTAAATTCGCTTTTACTGAAATTGGTATGTTTTTAAAATTGCCTATTGACATGATATCATTCAAATTACCTATTAAACAGTTGACTTACTTACTTTATTCTAGAATTTGGATGTAAGTGATGGACCTGTCATGTGTGATAATTGTGCATTCAACCTTAAACAAAGTTTCCGCTTTAAGTCAATGGTGGGAGTTTTTACTCCTATTATAAAGCTAGAAGATGATGCAGCATTGGATTTAAGAGAACCATTCATAAATGAAGAGGATAATCAAAATTCACAAGAATCTCGTACTGTCTGTGGCATATGTATGAATTCGGTCAAAACTGGCTTCTTTATACCGCTAGATGATCTCGAGGAAGAAGCAATATTTCAAAGGATAATGCTGGAGGAGTGTCTACCCGATTTGGTAAGTATTGTTATTTTTGCTAGTGTATTAAAAATTTGCAGCAACTTTGATTATTGTCTATAAATGAAACATTCCAAGTAAAGTGTTTACGAAGTCAATTGAAACTGGTCAGTGTTAAAGCACAGGACCGTGCGCACTTAACTTGATATTTTGTCCTATGTATTTAACAATGGTATCGAGAATCAAATAGTAGTTGAAACTGTGCAGGCGAGTTTGCGACTGACAATGTAATCAGCCTGAGTGAACCATTTACAACTGCACTGGTTTAAAGATTAATAAAATGGACAGGTCCACTAGCATAAAAAAAACTTTGTAAATCGTTTCTCAAGAGTCAACGTGGACTTGTGAGATGTGTTGCCATTGGCCTGCATTTAAGGACGGGTAGCGACGATTGGCTGGCACCCGGGTATTCCTCAATCCGATTGGTCAGTCGGTGTTTGAGTTATATCAGTCATTAGTCAACGTGGATTGGATAGTTCTCCAGTGCAGTGCGAAAAATGGTTTTCAGAACAACTTTATACCAAATATTCCGCCTAATTCGGTAATTGTATTAGATAATGCTTCGTATCACTCGCGAATATTAAATAAAATACCAAACACCAGTACAAGGAAGATATTTTAAAATTGATGAGAGAAAAAAATATGGAAATTCCTGTAAAAGTTCCAGTAAAGCGAGAATTACTGAAATGAATAAAAGAACAGAATTTCAAAAGGGAATATGTTATTGATAACTTACCCAATATACACGGTCATACACTTTTGCGGTTACCTCCGTACTATTGCATATTAAATCCTATCGAGATGGTTTGGGCAACTTTAAAAGATTGTTTGCGTGGTAGTAGTTGATCATATAAGAGAAGTAATAAATGACCTCGACAATACTGATTTATGGAAAAATTGCGTTAAGCTTGTAATTAAAAATGAAAATCAATATCCAACACTACCCCTCATTGCGCCGATTATAATTCAACCGGATAATGATTCATCTTCAGAAAGTGAAGATTCGGACGCGTCAACTTTTAACATTTAACTTTTTAATATATATTTTCAGAACAAAATATTTAGCTGTTATATTAGGTATGAAGTTTACTTTTTTATTGTTACATTTCTTAGAATATGTTTTATTTAATTGACAAGAAATTTTAATTTAAGTTACCTTATTCTAGAGGCACATTTTAATTTTGTTTTTATTTATGTTTTATCTATAAGTATTTATTTTTGTTGTACTAATTCTTTGCTTTGGTTAAGAAACTTACATTTTTATTTTTATTTTAGAAGAAACTTAAATATTATTTTTACTATTTAACATCCTTGCCCCTCGCCAGTCTAACCTGTCCCATTTCCCCATCCCTGCAACGATATGTTCATACCTTCTCGTTGTTCCTTGCTAAGCAATAACATATTTCCAAATAGAATGGGATAACTTTAAAACTAAACCCAATAAATTTAAATATTTAGACTTTGTATCTAAAACTGATATAATACTTCAAACATATGTTATTGAATAAATGAACAAAAATAGCCTATCTAATAAACAAAAGATAATAAAAATTAATACAATTTTCAAGAAATTGTAACATTTTCTTGTGACAAGCATTTCTATTTACCTCCGCCCATGTACAATAAAGAGTTGCCGACTGTTTTTGCCGGCTTTTAGTTTTTATACGATTTCAATTGTGCTCGGATACACTTTAGCACAATGTGGACCATCGAGTTTCCGCAGGTAAAATTTGACTGCAAGAACGTTGGGGTGGCCACTGTTTGGCTGCAATTTGGGTTTGAAATCTCAAAGAATTCAATTTCAAATATTTTTACTGCTAAAACATTTCCACGACATAATCAACCAAATACTTAGCTGAAATTTGCTATTTAGATTTCTATATCCGCTGCAATATGACTTCTACAATTTGTGCAACGGTTTAATAGCAGCTATAACAAATAGTCATACTTTTGGTTACACTGCATATTTTACAGTTATAAAAATGTGGTTTGGCAGCTAAACTATGTTTTCCACATTCGTTACTGTGGGTTGGCTTTTACAACTGCAGCTAAGAACCATAATAATGTGGCAAATTATCCGCCTTTTGGAAACACCCTGTGTGAATCCGTGGGTTCTAAATAATTTCAACAAGAGATAAACACTACTAACACTTTATTTAACAATTTACTGATTATACAGTACTTCAAAATACACTTTGCTTACTTTTTCTATTTAACCTCACTTTTCACTTTTCAACTTGTTCACTTTTATAAACTGCTTTCTTAATAAAACTTCCCCCTCTGCGCTGGTAATCGCGCCTTATATACTCCGAATTTGACTCTCTAGATCCATCTAGAAACAATCAAGAATCTTCTCCAACAACATTCCAGAAAAAGTCCATTTCATTCTGACAGCTCCCAGTCACAATTAGTAGGCATAGGCGTATCATCTCCAGTTCCAAGGGGGTGTAATTCATAACAATAATGTCATAACTAGTTTACTATTATCTAGTATGTAAATTGGTAAACAAACCAATTCAGTTGTAAATATACTTTACCATTGGCTTCTTTTGTTTCCACAATTTTAAACATTATCGTACAGAACGAACTGATAGAAGCATCTTTGGAATAGGCTAAATGTTACCTACCAATTATTATTAGTAGTATTAGTTACATACTATTACGCATATTTCGAATCAACTATTAGTTGCGTCATAATTGGTTGAGGTTCTTCCTCTGATATGTTGCTAGTTCTTAAATTGCAGAAGAGAGTAACCAGCGGGAGTAACCAGGCGAGCTAGTTGTAGAGAGATTTACAAACAATATGAAATACTTACGCTCCCTTGTTTGTTCTTCCTTAGCTTTTTAATATATGCCAGATCACAATTAAACAGTAATACTATTAATGTAAATCATTCATATAACACTCGAAATATTTATACCCTAGAAATTCCGTATCACAGACTAGAGGTGTTTCAGAATCTCATGAGCCGCGAAATGCGCAAAAGGCAAAGTTTAATCTGAGTTATAAGTATGTTTTTGAAGACACTGGAGGCTGCCTTGCTGTATACATAAACAAGAGCTCGGGATAAATTGTAAACAATAAATAAAATATTTTTAAGAAGTATAACTGAGTCAACAGGACGGATTATGTCTCTGCGCATATGAAGGTCACAGCTCATGAGGTTTTAAAACACCTCTAACATTATATGAACATAGCCCAAAATATCTAGCAATTAATGTATACAATAAACTACTGAATTCGTGCAAATCTATCGACGAGAAACATTTTAAAATCAAAATAAAGCTTTTATTGAAAACCAAAGCATACTATTTTATTAACGCCTTAATAATATTGTATAATTTTACGTCCACATCCACGTAGTGGATTGGAAGTATAGTATTTATATTTTGTATTATTTCATTTTAATTTGTATCTATGTGTTGTACTTTACTTTTAGTTGCCTGTTTATACATTGACTCTGATATTTCAGAAATTATCTTGACTTATCCTATATCATGTAAATGATTGTTTCGATTAATTAATTATTATTATTTTTTTCGGTTTACCCATTGCCGGACAGGGCTTCCGTGTTTTCCAACTGATACCACACGGTAGCCATGCCAGCGATACTTACAGTCACTCCCCACAAACTGTGGGGTTAGTGACAGTAAATTCCAGAATCGTGTGACCTAAGTAGACGAGGGGACCCCAAGACAACTGCTTTCCGCATTTGGCCTGCCAGCCATTCGCCTGATTTCTGACAGGTATGATTATCAGTTCTGAAAGCAGCGCAGGCTTCATACCTCTGAGTACACCGATTATTAGAACAACCATCTTAACCGAGTAGCCTGGGTACAATTTGCAGCTCATACTGGAGATCACGGTATTTGGTCCGTTTTTCCTCCTCTTTCAAAGCGATGTTTGGCTCAGCATGTGCTGAGAACTCAATCACAAACATCACCTTGTTTTGATGGTCGAGGAGGACTATATCAGGCTTGTTAGCTTGGATTAGCCTGATTGTCGGAAACGAGAAGTTCCAATAAATTCGGCACCTCTTGTTTTCGACTCGATGTCTCCAGGGACGTAAGGCAGAGCTGGTGTCTGGTCTACTCTGTATCATCTATTTGTCATAGATGATAGTACAGCACCCGTAACACCACGTTATGGCGATGAATGTAAGCCGAAATTGCATATACTGGGCATGCAGACAGTAAATGCATGAACGATTCCGGTGCCTGACGGCAGGTTCTGCAGTTAATATCAGGAACCTCTACACCCATTACGCGGCTTCAGTAGAGCAACGTGTTAATTACACCATTTTGGCAGGCCACAATGAATCTCTCGGTCAACGAGTATTTCTAGGTTCTTATAGGACACACCATACATGGGTTTATCGACATGCTGCCTAAACAGATGTTTCTGTTTAGCAGTTTCTATTTGGGTCTTTAGGCGAGGTGACAGAAGTTCAGTGACTGACTCTGGGTCAGCACCGCGCTGGCCTTCTCGTCTGTCATCGAATATGAGACCAAGTTCATGTGTGGCTTCTTTTGCCGCCTTATACAATCCTGCACCCTCCCCTGCATTTTCGTGATCTCTCACTAATTGCAGAAGCTGGTCTGAGCTCCTTAGGACGTTGCATGCCATGCTCAGTGCTACTTTGCCATGCATACACTTCAACTTCAAGTTGCAAACCTAGGTATGTGTAGGTCTCCCCGGCATCCAGATGTCTTAGAATGCTTCCGTCTGCGAGCTGCGTGCCTTCAGCAAAGTAACTGCATCTTCCTCTCTTGAGGTGGATGACCACGCAGTTGTCCAACTTGAACTCCATGCCAATGTCCCACCTCCTCGACCACCCTTAGAACATTCTGAAGGTCACGCTCTCCGGAGCCGAACAGTTTAAGGTCATCCATATAAAATAGATGGGTGACCCGACCCTATGCCTCTGATTGCTGGGTGGTCCACAATAGTACCTGCGAGTTTGGCGGAGTTCAACAGATAACGGCAGCAGTGAGATGCAAAAGAGGAGAGGACTCAGAGAGTCTCCCTGGAAAACTCCTCTCCTGAATACCACCTGCTCTGTCGTAACTTGCTGTGCACTGGATGTAATGAATTTTGCTCCATACTCCGTATCAGCCTTATTAGCTTCTTCTTGGTCTCCATGAGCGCTCGAATCCTATCTAAACAGTGTTACTTAATTGTTAGCATCACTGTTAAATTTAGTGTGTGGTGCTAGCTTCTTAGGCCGGCTGCTGTTTGCCTGACTTTAGGCGTGAATGCCTTGCCATCTGTGACGTGTTCCACCACACTCTGGATTCGAGATGTGTGTTGTCTGGCCAGCTTTATTTTGCCTTCGATCTTTTGTACATGCCACTTAGCCTTTTCGATACCGCTTGTGTATTATTATTATTTACACTCTTCTGTTCATTTTGTATCACCTGGGAATTATGTACCCTCAATTTATTAAAAACTTTTCCCCCCATGTTAACATTGACTTATATACTCTACAAAAGGCATCTTGAAGCAAATTTTATTTTCTATCTTAAAACATATCTGCAACAGTATATTATTAATAGAAAATCATTTACATACTTACTTTAGCTTACAGTGTACTTCATATTTTAATCAAGTTAAATCGTAATAACAATAACAATAGTTTGAAGACAATTAATATGACAATGATTCACGTCGATACTATAACCACACTACTCTGTGCTATAACAGTAAAGGAACGACGCCCGTCGATTATTCCTCTATTTGTTAATTGCGCGTGCTCTCACATCTGACGTCACCATAGGCCAATTCAAAATTTCGCAACTTAAATAATTAATTTCACTATTAAAATGAATTTGGAATGTAAAATAAAAAAATACTGGTCAAATAAAATTTTATAAATTACTTGAATATAAAATTTTTTAAAAATGGTCTACGACCCTATTGTCAATGATCAAACCCAAGTTTTTCACTTCTTTAACAAATTTAATTGTATCATTAATAACTACAATATCGTAGTTCTGAACTTCAACTTGTTTTTTAAATATTTCGTTCCCTATGCACATAGCAACAGATTTTTGAGCGTTTATGTAATCCATTATTCCCACACCATTGGGAAGAATTTATATTGCTAGCAGTTTCTCTTGCCTTATCCACCTTAGATGATATATACACTTGTATGCATACATATGCAATTAGCAAAATTTAAATATCTGCGGCAGATCTACCATAAAAAATATAAAACAATATAAGGCCCAGAATAGTGCCCTGGGGGACTCCCTTTTCTGTAACCCTTGTTTTTGAGTATTCATTATCGAACTTTACCATCTGACATCTTTGGTTTAAGTAATTTTCAAACCAAAGCAACTCCAAACCAACATTTCAGTTTTGAGACTAAGTTGAATTTACCAGGTCAAAAACTTTGCTTTGATCCAATAGAACTCTAAAATAATAATCTCTAAGTTATCCATGTCCTTAATCACATCGTTTATTACTTTAATCAATGCTGTGCTAATACTATGTCCCTGTCTAAATCCTGATTGAAGCATAGGCATTATATAATAGAAAGTTAAGTAATCTGTAAGTTGTTTAGACACTATTTTCTCGAGTATTCTCGAGAGTGCTGGTAAGATATTTATTGGTCTGAGCTCGTTCAGTTCAAGGGGGTTAGATACTTTCGGAATAGGAAGAATCACAGACGATTTCCGAATATTTGGGACAATTCCTTGGAGTAAGGATTTATTCATAATATTAACTACTACTTGGATGCAGTGCGGAATAGCGATATTTATCATCTTTAAATTAATGCCATCAACCCCAAGGGCATTACTTTTAATTTGTTTTAGTTGTGCATAGATTGTAACATACTTCGTATTGTTCCATCTCAAATGGATTGTAGAAATCGCTTCCGTGTTGAAATAAGTGATAGGCCTAGGCATGAGATGTCAGCACCGACATCACAACGATTTAAAATATTGTATCGAGACGACTCTAATCGACAAAACTTTCTCTTACTGTTTTATTTCCGAGGGAGTAACATGTGTTTTTAACTTCCCGGCTTAAATTTTATTATTCAGTCGCTTAAAAAGGACATTTGAATGTAAGTAGTTTGTCTCAAATTTTAATCTAAATAAATATTAATATGTTCCCATTTTCTTTTAGAATATGGATTGAATTCAAAATTAAAATAATTTTTTTTTTAAATTAAAACTTTCTTAAATTCCGTTTAAGTTTCTTAAATTTTTCGAATTTCACCATTTACTGATGTAATAAGGGATTAATTTACAAGTCTCCTATCGATTTACTGAATTACGTAATTTGATACTTTACAATTCTACGGATTCACATTTAATACCTTTGAAGTTTTCCTACTTTGATGGACACATTTTAGAAGTTTTAACAACGTATCATCATATTTCGGCATATGATCATGTTCAAAGATGTTATTCCGCCAAGGTCATTATCCAGCGACGTAAATATTCTTCGAATGGCCTGATCAACCATCACGAGGAAGTTTTTTGCTGTTTCTATGAACACACCGCGTTTGGAGAATCCTGGAAGTTAGCGTGCACTCATGTCACGTATATGAGAGAGACAACAGTACTGCGATATCACCAGCTACATGCCGAGTATCGACAGGAAACATTTCATGAGCTAAGTATCCATAATTACAGTGTTATTACTCCTTTCCAACAAAATTTCGTTTAACCTTCATGTAATTAACTGCCGCTAGACGGGATGTTGAATTCAATAAAATTTCATGTCTATCAACCACAAATATAACAGTAATGAGCCTATATGAAGAATTTGTGTAGATTTGCTATTTTTGTAACTTCATAGTACTTGCGCCGGATAGGATTTACGACCGTAAGAAACAGCGTTGTTAATGAAGTTTTCATTAATTTAAGTCCGAGAGACGATTTTGTGTTTCAATGCTGCCATAAAATCGCCGGTCAGTTCTATAGCCTTACGCTATTTAAACCCGTAAATGTTTCTTATTTTCTGGTTTACACCAGTTTTACCGTTATTTTGTATCGTATCGTATCGTGATATTTTGGCCATGGGGTCATATTACCTGTAGTCTAGAGGCATGTATTATTCTAATGAGATTTTGTAAATTTTCGGTTAGTTTCGGGTATTGTTACTAATAAGTTTCTAGAGTTCTAGAAGTTGTCTATAAGTTAAAGTTTCTAGTGGTAAACAAAATTGTTTTATAATTTAGCTGCTAAGCGTCATTATTTTAGCTGTGCGTGTCACTTTTCTTACTTACCTTATATAAAGTTCTCTCACTCTAGCAAAACGTGGCTATCTTTCTTATTATTGTTGTCGAGCAGTTTAATGAATGTGTTTAAGTACAAATTTAATTAGATGTCATTTCTAGTGTTGATTTAATAATTCCCACTTGCTATCATTTTATATAGTCCGGTAAATTGTACCTTCTCTTTCCTGGCGGTTGGGATATGTCATATGATAATTATTAAATTGCCATCAGGTTTAACAACCCAATTCAAACAATCTCTAGCAAAAAGAGAACTGCTCCCTATTTTGATAGTTTGTCATATGTATGTCAATCTAGGTTGCCAGTTATGAGAAATTCATAGTCTCGTACCTTTACTTTGAATTAACCTTATGTAATTGCGAGTAGTTTAAAATTTTAGTGAATAAATTTGGTAGCTTAATGCGAAACCGCTTAAGGTTTATCTTGTTGTTTATCACTAGAACTATTTCTTATGTAATTTGGTGATAACTGTTACATGTATAGTTATCTGTAATTTATATTTCTTATCGTAAAATTTTAACCCTACCTCTACATTTGATTAACCCGTATTTCTTCTGTTAGTAATTTTACATGCGTGTCTGTTGTTAAAATTTTTTTTGATGTCGTGTATTTTAACCTCATTATCTAATTACCCATGATTTATATTTGTTAATCGATATTAAATCGACTTCAATTTTATCTGTCATTTTTCTGTGTGTTGTCTGTGACGTATCTTCCTTTTTTATAAAACTCCTTTAGGTTTTGGCGCCCAAGGTACTTTTGAATATATTTTTTTAATACAAAACTTAGATTTTAAACACTTAAATTAAATTTTCTAACTTTAATTTTTTTATAATTTAATCACTCTTGGCCTTATTATTTAAGTTGTCGCTGACGCTTACCCAGGCCCTTGCTTCCTATAAAACTGGCTAGCCGGAGCCTAATTCTGTTTGGTAGTAGGTTACCACATTTGTTTACTTGAGCCTGTGAAACTGCCAAACAAATTAATTTTATTGTGCTATAGGCACAATTGAGGGAGGAGATATTACAAGATATCATTTTCATTGATTTCCTTAAACCTAAACTGTACCTTTTCATTATCTATGAACCTTCTACTACGAAAATATGATACTAGTTCATTATTTATTTTAGATTCCCCATTCACATTTATGAAGTAATCATTAACTCGATCAATATTGTCGACTGGTAGTTTATACAATTTGTTTGTACTGGGATTATGTATGCCCCATTTTTTGAGATTCTTCCATAGTTCACTTGGATCCTTGTTTGAACCTTTTAGTTGAAACTTCATATAGGCCACTTTCTCCCTTTTAATGGCTGAATTAATAATTTTTAATGTCTATATAATAATATTTATCCACTTAGAATCTCCTTTTTACGTATTTTTTATGAGCTTTGTTTTTTAATTTTATCATTTCTTTTATATTGAAAGTTATATATGGTTTGGATCCACTATTTGGCTTGATTAATCTTAAAGGCGCATGAACATCAAATAACGCTATTATATTATTATTGAGCAATTCTACCTGAATATTTAAATCTTTCTCCTTATTTATAAGATTCCAGTTTACTGATATTGCGTCTAAGGCAAATTTATTTATATCAAAATTACTATAGTTGCTGGCATAAAAATATTCTTGCCGTTTTTCTGAGAAGTGTATATCTATCGTGCAAGACACCATCATATGATCTGTTAGATTGAGCATGTTATAGGAGTCAACTGAAATTATTTGTAAATCTGAACTTGTACATATTACATCTATTAGTGATTCTGTTTGTCGGGTAATTCTTATTGGTGAGTTGATAACTTGTTTCAAATTGAAATTGTCAATTAAGGAAAGAAAATACTTAGTATCACTTTTTTCCCATTCCATCATATTGATATTGATATCGCCCATTAAAATTACATAATCCACTTCCACGTAAATTCTTTCCAACACCTCACTTAGTTCTATTAAACAGGACACGTGTATACTTGGAGGTTTATACTGTGGCTAAGAAAATAAGGTTTTCACTCGATGTTAAAATGTTGCCCAAGTGTTTAAGTGTGGGCCACCCTACGAGCGACGTGGTTAGCGTCACTGGTTTCACCTGCCTAGCACAGTAAAGATACGGAGAGCAAAAGGGCATGGAGTTCAAGGCTTGGGCGCCATTGATTACTTGGGGTAATCAAAGAAAATTAAAGATAAAGATAAACAAAAGACAGAAGTTACATATATACAATAGTACTATATTACAAAAATATTATATTACAAAAAAAATTGAACTATCACAGCATCAACGATACTGTATAGCAAAGTATCGCACAGAAATATATACAAAATACTATATTACAATAACCGAAGCTCAAGATAAGCTTGAGACTTTTACGAGAGCCAAATTAAATATATTACAAAAGAGATGACTCGTAAATTGTCTCAATTATGAAACAAAAGTATATATTACAAGATAATAAAATACTATATTACAAGTTGCACTATATTACAAATTTGCTCAACCGCAAAATAAACTTGAGGTGTTTACGAGAACCAAAATATACTACAAGAGATACGTCTCGTAACTTTTACCTCAATAATAAAATCATATATTACAACAAAATTAAATAAACTTGAGATCTTTTACGAGAGACAAAATAACTATATTACAAAAGATAAGTCTCGTAAATTTATCTCAAAATTTATAAACATTAGACACTTTCGTTACAACAAAAATTGAACCACGACTTAACGATATCACTAACAAACGTGCATTATAGTACTACAATAAGCTATTAATCATGAGGAATCACGACAAAAGCAACTACGAAACAATACTACGGCGAAGTATTTACAACAACGAATTCAAGGTATAAGCAACTACGAATTAATATACAACAATGGATTTAATTATAACAATGGATTTAAAATGTAATCTAACCAAAAATATAATAGATTTAGCCTGAATCTAATAATAATAATAATAATACAAGTATTTTATTGGATAAACCAAATGGCCATCGACCGAAGTCCTTCAGCCAGTATTACAAAAAGTTACTATATACATTTTAATAAGTAATAATAATAATAATAAGGTAATAATTTAGGTACTTATTGTGTAAAAAAGAAAAAAAAAAAAAAAATTATATTCTGGATTTGCTTCATGACATGTTCAGTTTTCCAGTGCCAGGGACAAGAGAATCTCTTGGAGTGTCCTTGTAGGGTATTTGCATTTGGGCCTCGCTTCTGTTCTTTCTATTAAAAGTGGTTCTAGGTGTTCCATGTTGTGTGTTTGTTTGGCAAATTTGGCAGAAAGTGTCGGTATTCTTTGGATGATTGGCAGAATTTTGGTTTTGTTGTAGAGCAAATCATTTGGTGGGTGATGTAGCGGATTTGCGGGATGGCGAATTTTTGTGATAATTCTAAGGGAAGATGTTTCGGCAACTTGGATGTTTTTTAAGGCAGGATTTCTACAATTTAGGTAAAGGGTGTGCCCATATTCTATGATTGGTCTGCAAATTGTTTTGTAGATTTTGGAAGCAGTGGAGATATCGATGCCTTTATTTTTGTATGTTAGTGCCCTGAAGTGTTTCGCTCTGGCCTGAATCTAATATTTTAAATTTAGACACTTTTAACTCTTATAACTCAACGATCATGTGAAAATAATCCCTTTTATTGGTAACAATGAAAAGTACTTATCTTTCATTTTGTTATCCTGATCCAGGAAATTCCTAGATACGGTCCTGCTCTCCGATGATTGTGGATTATGGTTTCACATGTGGCGGCCTTAATCCCAACTTGAGGTTATAAAATCGTAGAAACGTTCGTATATTTGTCGCCAAGACAAAATGAAGAAAATCTCTTTGCCCAGAATGTTTTCGTATATTCCAATTCAAAATGTAGTATAGAAAGGTTGACTTCAAATGAATATTACTGGCTTAGTAGAAAACGTAGTAAGTCTTAAAACTTAAATGTAAATAATCTTGCTCAAAGCAAATAATGTAGCGTGGAAATACTTCGACGTTAACAGCATTAGACGTAATTAAATTTGATTAAGAAGTAATTCTTTATAAGAAAATATTTATCAAAAAAAAAAAATTAATAATAAAAATCGTTTATGAGAAAATTATAAGAAAAACCTAAAACAATATTTCAAATGTTAGACGGTATTTGCCGGTATAATAATTAAAACCTTACCTCATGTGATCATCACGAGGTTTTTCAAATTCTATTATCCCCTTTACAGGTCAAACGAAATTATAAATACGTCTTATTAGTTCAATGGTTCAACGAGAAAGAGTTTCACCCAGCGTTATTTAGTTGAAATTTCATTCCTGCAGCGCTATCTAGTATTCGCGAGCGTTAACTCTGACAGATGACGTACGTTCATCATAGTGTAAGAAGTAAGTGCACTCTATTAGTACTAAGGTTTGTGGGAATAATATTTCCGATAACTTATAATTTCTCTAATAAATATTAACAGTGTAACGAAGGATGCTATCGAGCATTCCACACGTTACAATACACAACCCCTATGGCTACCTTTTTATGTTTTAGGTTTATGATTACTCACATGTATTCGATTGCACTTAAAGTGTTACTATTTGCACAGTATAATTTCACATTCAAATGCTGTTTAACATATATACCTATGCCTCCACCTCTGGTTTTTCAATCACATCTTAGAAAGATATAGTTTTCGATGTAAAGATACTTTAAGTCTATGTCATCAGATATCCAAGTTTCAGTGATACCAATTATCTCTAAGTTTTTTTATATGACTTCATCACAAAAGCTATTGAAGCAAGAGTTTACTGACTGGATGTTAACATGGCATACACTCAACTTGCATTTTAATTGTTTTTGAAAGCAACTTGGCTTTGGGGCTTTAATTTTCTGATGTAATTCCTCTCTTCATGTTATCCCTATTTATAACATTAACATACTACCTTTCGCATTTCTGTAAAGTTATTTTATCGATTAGAGAAATATTTAATAGCAAATAATAATCAGTTGGAACTGAGAAAATGTATTGGAGAAGTACTTACCCCAGATGTGTGCCTCTTTGTGGTCAGATTTAGACGACATATAAAAGTTTAAAAGTGAATTATTATTTGTTTGCTTATAATTGTATTGAAACATATTCTTTATAGGATTTTGCAAATAGCAGAGAAAAATAACTATGAGAACTAAAAGAAAAACTATGTGTAAAATTATTAATGAAATCTTTGCATTCTTTCGATAACCTGAATTCTGGTTATGCTAGCAAATTAAAATCCTAAAATGAATTTGTCTATTTCTTATTTGATAATTCTCATTCTAACACTAGCATCCACACAGTCCCCTACGGCCATGTAGATTAAACTAGTATCCACATAACCCCCTACGGTCATGAAGATTCAGTTAAAAAAGAGAACAAAGGCCTAACATGAATTTATTTACCTAGCTTGTCTTAAAAATGTTTCATTCTAATGGATTACATTTTCATGAAATCTGTCATTCTATTTCTTATAAATGCTTAGCCTTAGCCTAATCGAGATATTTTTCTTGCAAGACCTTTCCTGTCTTATGCATATATATTTCACGCCATCAGTGACTAATAAAATAAACATGTTTCTATTACACTGCTCCAATTCCCGATAGTTTTCTACTCTATCACTAGCTAACACTTCGTTAGGTCTTTCAATTAAATAAGAACTATGCAAAAGTCGAGGAAAATTACTAGACAAATAGTTTCGCTAACGAATTACGCGGAATACTAAAGTCCAGCCTGCTCGCAGCAACTGCTCAAATCCAGCCCATTAATAGTCAGTACTGATTGACTCGTATAACTTTACGTGCAGATTGTTTTCTATATAAAACATGTCATTTAGTAATTAGTAGGTTATTTTTCAAATATAAATACAGGTTGTAATAGTATCTATTTCAGTTAACTTCATTTTATTAGCTAGTAGGTATATAAATAATGCAACGCGATAACTGATTTCACTTTGTATCTACAAGTTTTGTGGATTTGTTGGTTTCGTAGTTTGGTTAACAAATATTTTTGATTTACATTACTTTCAACAGAAAATTACTTTGTTTTATGCGATATTACGATCCTTGCTCATTCCCTAGGGGGCGTGAACTCGGAACAATACCATAGGAATTGAAAATAAAATTAATATTTGTCTCATATTTGAGGAGGTGTTTCTAATTTCTCTTATATTCTTTTAACAGAATTTGAATACTACCAAGAATCCAGTAATTTGCACAGCCTGTAACAAGTCCTTGAAGAGTCATTACAATTTTGTAACGGAGTGTAAGAGTATTGAAGAAAATATAAAGCTGTACTGTGAAACTAATGGAATCAGTGATGGAAAAATAAGTCTTAGCAATGTGCGGAAGTTCAAATACGAAGGCATGTTTTGTGCTGAGGATAATTATTTGGTTGAAGAAGAACATTGCAACGATCAAGAAAACCAAAATGAAGAAATTGAAATGGAAGACAAAAGTATTATAGAATTAATCCAACATGAGGTTATTTCAGATACTGACGCAAAATTTGAGTTGGATACAGGTCAACAGGATAGGTAATAAATATATTCATATACTGTAGGGTAGGCGGAAAAAAAAATATTTTTTTTTTGATTCGCTATACCGTGGAAAGCTTGCCCATCGGCCAGATAAGTAAAATAAAACAAAGAAATGAAAAACCGGTTAATATCTTCCGGTCGTGCAACCTGCAACCCAAGGACGAATTTGTCTCCCCTTCCACTCTCATGTACTGCCATGCCCGGCGTTGGCTTGTCTTATGTAGATCTGTTTGCAATAATCAGTGTTCTCTTTAACCTGTGTTTGTTATAAGTTATTAGCGACATTAGTGTGATGGAAGCTTCCAAGGGAATTACTCGACAGGCGTTTGGGTGCCTCTTATTGTATTTAATCCCTGCATAGCTGATCATACAGCTCACATAATTTGCTGCGAGGATCTAAAAATAAATAAACAAAATAATAATACTTTTTATCATGTTAGACAATTTTCAGATGAAAATATTGAAAATTTTAATTATATGCTAGAGACAACTACTTGGGATAGCATATATTCCGAAAATATTGACGATGATTTCAATAATTTTATCGAGTTGTTCCTAAAATGTCTTGATGGCTCATGCCCTCTAATTACCCACTGTAACAAAGAACCAAACAAAGTAAGTTGCAAGAACTGGCTTAACTGTGATTTAATCAAAGAGAGCCAAAAATTGAAAAATCTGTATTGGTTAGCAAATCAACTAAATGATTTCAATCTAATCAAACTGTATAAAGACAAAAAAAAAGCAATATAATAACAACATAAAACAAACCAAAAGAGACTATTTTTCACAAGTAAATAAAGCAACAAACAGTTCAAAAGAAATTTGGAATTTGGTTAATAAACAACTCGGTAGAAATGTTGAAAGCAGAAAAATAATAATAAACATAAACAACACACCTACAACTAATCCCAAGATCATTGCTGACCATTTTGGGAATTATTTTTCAAATGCCGCATCAGAGAAAATGTCTGAACATTTCAAGGACAGTATTTCGACTGAGTGTACTAGTTCCTCTTATGTGGAACAGACAATATTCTTGACGCCTACAACCCCCGAGGAAGTTATAAACATAATAAAAAATTTAAAAGATAAGCCTGCTACAGGTGTAGATGGAATATCCAGTAAAGCCTTAAAGTATGCATGTGAGAAAGTCGCAGCACCTCTGGCATATTTAATTAACAAATGCTTTCGGCAAGGCCATTTTCCTAGTATTGTTAAGATTGCAACAGTTCTGCCAGTATTCAAGAAAGGTGATGAGCTTGATTCAGAAAATTATCGACCAATTTCCATCTTATGTGTAATATCAAAGGTTATAGAAAGATTAATATTTAATAGAATATCAACATTCTTAATTAAATATAAAATTATAACAAGCCAGCACGGCTTCCAGCAAAATAAATCAATAGAAACTGCCACCATCCAGCTTCTGCAGTTTGTATATGATGAATTCGGCAAAAAAAATCATTTTGTTGGCTTATTTTTCGACCTAAGCAAAGCGTTTGACACTTTGAATGTTGATTTTGTTGCATACAAATTGCAAAAGTTGGGGATTAGAGGTCCAGCATTAAATGTTATTAAATCATTCTTGACTGACAGAAAATTGCACGTGAAAATATATGGCACAATATCACAAAATTATAATGTCACTCAAGGAGTTCCTCAAGGTTCTGTGCTGAAACCATTACTATTTTTGCTATTTGTCAATGATCTCCCTGCAATTATACAGGAGGGATTAGTTGTTATGTTCGCCGATGACACTTCAATGCTGCTCTCTGCACGGGACCCAGTAGAACTACAAGGTTAAGTAAATAATATTCTACTTTTGTATCAAGAGTGGTGTCAGAGTAACACACTAATCTTGAATATTGGTAAAACTGAATGTGTGTACTTCTCACAACGAAGATCATCTTCGGAAGATCTCGTCAAAGTAATACCTACTGAAAACTTTTCACCAGTAGTTAAGTTCTTGGAAACTATAATAGACAAGAGCCTTTGCTGGGAAGAGCAAATTCAAAATATTTGCACAAAGATAAACCATGCATACTTCGCATTAAGGCAGTTGGAAGGTATTTTTGATATCAAATCACTATTAAATGTTTATTATGCACTTGCATATTCACATTTATCATATAATATTGTGGCTTGGGGTGCCGCCTCAAGTATAAATCGTGTATTCATCCTGCAGAAAAGACTTGTCAAGTTATTATTTGATATTACACCAAGGGATTCCTGTAGGCCCTATTTTAAAAATTATAAAATCCTGACCATCCACAGCATATATATTATTATGATATTGGGATACTTTATAATTAAGCCAAACTTTACAAAAGATTTGCCAAAATAGTAACACATAACGTAAATTAAAAACATTAAATTAGAACGCTTAAGCCAGAAACTACCTCACCGCAGAACATGAGAGGGTGTTGCACGTGGCCGCTCACAGCAGTAATAAGTTCAATATGGTAAGGTGAAATGGTAAAAAGAAGGGCTCATACAGAATGTATAGGCAATAGCAACGCGTAGCAGTAATGTTTGAAGTATACTGAATATCGATTAATTTTAATTTTATAATTTTAAATATTAAACGTACCTGATATTAAAAAAGGATATTGGTACATCGTTTAACTTACAAAAGGCTTATGTAACAATAACAAGTGGTTAAACATAGGTAGTGTTCTACCAGAGTGCATAGATGTAGTTGGAACCCAGCGTAGAACCTACAAAATACAAAATAAACATTTTAAAAAGAATGTATTCACAAATAAACTTTAAATATAAAGGTAATAGGCTAAGAAAGTGCTTAATGAATAACATTTTAACTATAAAAATCAAATGGGAGACCTAAACTCAGTGACTTTAGAAGATAGTGAAAAACTCTCCCGCAGCTAACGTAAAGTTATTGAAAATACAAATTTCAAGCCTCGTAATGACTAAAATCAGTGTTTAGATTATAAAGACTTACCAAGTGTATGTAATCACACACCAAGCACTGGAATGCGTTGATTTTTAATAGTAGAAACTTTATAAAATAGTTGGTAGTAATCTTTGGTTAGGACTTTCTCCATAAAAGTTGCATAAAACATTTCAAATAAAGAGTTTGTGTAAGTTTATTCATTTTGTAATTATAGAGACCACTTTGTAGTTTGATTTGATGTAATAGCATATTTCGAATACCATACCCAAGGACTGGTACAAGCATTGCATCGTAGGCATACCTGAAAAATGCAGGATTATTATTATTATTGTTATAAATGTTAAAATTGGTGTTTATATGATTTAAAACGATAGTAGGTGATTAGAATTTAAGTTAAAATGGGAAAAGTAAAGTAATTTTAGTAGTTTTAAGCAATTGTGAACAATTTTATGAAAAGTTATCGAAATTACTAATAAGACTCCTAGAGACATGTATGGGGTATCAAAATGTTCAGAAGAAGGTCAGAAAGATTAAAACATAATCAGAGTAAAGATTTATTCAGTAAATTACAAGAAATTTCAATATAAAAAATATAGATTTTAAAAATGTCAAAACTAGATTGCTTTGGTTTTTAGAAATGTCACATCTAAGCCAATAGAATTTTAGGATTAAGAAAAAAAGAGGGTGATTCAAGCGTGGGTAGAAAATAGACGCCGTTTTTTGAAAGCTCCACAAAAATTTACAAAATAAATTCAAATTAAATAAAATTTTCTTAAATAAAATATAAAGTGCAAGTTTAAAAGTATCTTGAAAGTACGTGGAATACGTCAAACAGTAATTTAGGAGCTAAAAGGCAGTCAAAGGTAACCAAATACCTTTTCATTGAATTGTGTAAACATAACCCTACTTTTATAAACAATTTTATCCAGTTATTATTTACAAGTGAGCAGTTTCTCACAAATATTGATAATCAACTACTTACCTTAACAAGTAGAACAAAGTTCGGAAGTGTATCCGTTTAAACAAAGTGCAAAATTCGTCGTTAAACAGAATTCACCAAAACGCAGAGAAATCAAGCAGGAACTCACAGATCTGAAAGATTGACAGTGTAGCGGGTCTACATCACAGGCCGGAAGGTAGAAGCAGCGATCTTTATATCCAGGACGGAGTAAGAACTAAACACAATTTAAGCTTAAATTCGAACGTTAAAAGGAAACCAAAGATAATAAAGTTGCAACAGATATTTTATAAGTTTAAAAAGGCCATTAGTTTAAAATTTTAGAATAGTTTATTTCATTCAGTTATACCTACTTTTCCCAGATTTATTTATTTATTAAATTTTGTGATTTTGAATGGGCCTTTCCTTTTGATTATTATCGAGATAACATTTATTTACAGGACACCGTAGAACTTACTCCTGAGGTGAGAGGCGAGCGAGCGGTAGGTTTCATGTTCTAAAGTGAGCTAGCATAATACCTTGTCGCGGGGTGAATCGTGACTGGCGCTCAGGCAAATTTTAATAATAATAAAAATTAATAAATATAAAAGTTGTGTAATAAAAAGTTATATTATTACATAACAATATATATTAAACACCGGTAAATTTATTAAGAAAAATTTAACCATGTTCGAAACAAATTCAGACAATCACTCATACGATACCAGACAAGGTCACCTATTAAAAAGTAGAAATCACAATACAACTTTATGTAAAAAATCTCCACACCATACAGGCATTAAAATGTATAATAAGCTACCGACAGAAATCAAAACCATAGATTCAGTAAATAAATTTAATTTTTGTCTGAAAACATTTCTTGCTGTTAACGGTTTTTATTCAGTTGAAGAGTACTTAAACTATGAGCCACAGTGATATTGGAAAATTTTGAAAATTATCTGTGATGATCCTATATTTTTACCAGTTTGTGATTATATGTTTATTTTATTCATTGTGTATTGTTATTTTATTGTAAAGCTAACTGTAAATTATTTTATTCTGTATAATTTTAGTGTTGTTGACGTTCATATATATACTATGTGTATCTATAGTGATAAATAAATATACTATACTATACTATACTATTCAACCATCCAAGAGTGAATAAACTTTCAACTCATCAGGATGTCCTCAAATATTTTCAGGAACGTTACAAGTGTGCTAGGTGTTTCAGCGACAGTGGTACAGAAAGATAAATTAGTGTTGGACAAAACGATACCAACTGTTTTGGAATGCAGAATTGTACAGTTAATTAATGCCTATCATTATAGTTACCATAAACTGAGAAAATTGTACAACTGTGATAAGGATAAGGCAATATTCAAAGCAAACATTAAAAAATTCAAACTAAAATCTCCTTCACTCCTCACTCAACACTAACTACACAATTCTTTATTCTGCCGCCGGGCATGGTGGTACAGGAGAGTGAAAGGGGGTACTAAGTTCATTCACCGTAAGATGCGCGACCAGAAGTGATTAACCGATTTTTTGTTTCTTTGTTCTATTTTACTTATCTGTCCGAGGGGAAATTTTTTTGTGATATAGCAGTTTAATACATATCTTGATCGGAAAACTCAGAATTGAAGATGACAGATGTTTTCTTAATATTACGATATATTCTCTCCCGGCACCGATTTTTTTAATCTAAAGATGGCCTATAGAGTTAGTTTTGTTGTAAAACGCAATAGTAATCTTTGTAGTATATCCGCACGTGCCTGCCAGTCTGCACAAGTTGGAGTGTGGTATCTCTGCGCTGTTTTGTGTGTTGTGGACGTATTGTCGCAGTTTAGAAAGTTGTTATGTATGCTACCATTGTAAAGGTAGACCCTGTATATATGTTTCCACATCATAAAAAGTTGTAAGTTTTTGTATACTTAATATTTGCTTATCGACGTCGTGCGGTGGGCAGTTGGAAGATGACATGTATATTGTTGGCGATGTATCAGTATTATTGTCGAAATAAAATATTAGTGCAAAATTAAAAGTTTATTATTTGTTCTATCTTAATACAGAACAAATGGCGACGAGGTGTGTTTAAAAAAAACCCTTGTAAAGTGAGTAAGCAAGAAAGAAAAACTGTTTTGTTTTATACACGTAAAGTAAAAACGCGGTCAAGATATTAAACTATATTATACTGCTTTGGAGACAATAATAAAATGGCTGATCAACAGATATATTGTCCATTAGCAATAATAGAGAAGTATGATCCAAAAAAAGGTGATTTTGTGGTTTTCAAGGAAAGGCTCAACCAAAGTTTCATTGCTTATAATATCACTACTATGGAGCGAAAGAGAGCAATGCTTTTAAACTCGTTAAGCGAAGAATGTTATATAATCATTAGAAGCTTATGTGTACCAGATTTACCAGAAACAAAAACCTTTGATCTATTAATAACAATATTGACTGATTATTTTTCGCCGGTGGCCTCGTTATTTGGTGAACGACAAAAATTTTACCATGCTGTAAAAGGTGAAACGGAAAGTATTTCGGAATGGTCGGCAAGGGTGAAACAGCTGGCAGCAAACTGTAAATTTGGAGAAGAATTACCAGTACTCTTACGTGATATTTTTACAATTGGAGTTGATAACTGTAAAATTAAAGATCGTCTTTTTGAAGAGGATCCAACATTAGCAACCACCACTTTAGCAAAAATGGTAAAAACTGCCAGAAATAAAGAATCGGCGCTTGGCGAACATTGTCCTAGGGAAAAACCTGGTTATGTAGAGGTGAAGAGTGAAGCGGCAGAGGTAAATTTTAATCAACAACGGAGGCTATCAGGAGCGCGGCCCAGGTCAAATCGTACCAACCAGATGGCAGGATGCTCCAGTCAAAATGAGGTTAGTTCGGCAGTAAGGAATAAATCACAACAAAATCAAAGTAAGTGTTTTGTTTGTGGACGTCGTAATCATAGTGCAAATGAGTGTTCATATCGTAATTGCACGTGCTATAAGTGCGGAAAAAGAGGTCATTTAGCTCCTATGTGCAATTCACGATCTCAAAATTTTTTAATAGACAAAGAGTTGGAAAATAGCTCAGATATTGAGGAAATTACAATGTTTAATTTAAGAAGCATTGAATTAGATGATCAAGGTAATGTAAAACCCACATAGATTAAATTAATAGTAGAAAATGTACCGATGGATTTTCAGGCCGACTCTGGCTTTGCACACGCTGCTATTTCTGAAAAAATATATTTGAAATATTTCACAAAGTTTAAACTTTTTAATAACGATCTGTCTCTTAAAGATTATGTGGGGATAACATTTAAACCTTTAGGTTATTTAAAGTTACAGGTGTTATATGAAAATGTTCTTCATTTGTTAAAGATTTATGTAATAAAAAACGGGGGTCCCCCACTAATAGGTAGAAATGGATTAAATATGTTCAGATTAGGTATTAGTAAAATTAATTACATTAAAAAAAATGTAAACATAGAATCTTCAGCCAATATTAAAGAGTTACTGGAAAATTACAGAGAACTGTTCGATAATAGTCTTGGGACTTTTAACAAATTTAAAGTAAATTTAAAAATTAAAGATGGCGCTACGCCAAAGTTTTTTAAAGCACGAAAGGTCTCTTTTGCATTAAAACCAAAAATCGAACAAGAAATTCAACGTTTGATTGATAATAAAGTGTTAGGTAGTATTCGAATTTGTGGGGACTTTAAAATCACAATAAATCCTCACTTGGAGGTACAGCAGTATCCTTTACCTAGAATCGAGTATTTATTTTCCCAACTGCAAGGGGGAGATAAATATTCAAAAATTGATCTATCTGAGGCATATCAACAGCTCTTATTGACAGATGAAAGCCAAAAATTAGTTACCGTCTCCACTCACAAAGGTCTTTTTGCGTATACACGTCTTCCATATGGTATTACCAGCGCACCGTGTATCTTTCAAAAAATTATAGAGCAGCTGATTGTAATTCCAGGGGTTGTGATATATCTCGATGATATCTTAGTAACAGGAGTAAATGATAAAGAACATCTGGAGCGTCTCGAAAAAGTGTTCGAGATTTTAAAAAAAGTAGGGTTAAAGGTAAAGAAAGAAAAATGTGTTTTTTTTCAAAATTCGGTTCATTATTTAGGTCATAAAATCGATAAACATGGTTTGCATACAACCGAAGAAAGAACTTTAGCAATAAAAAATGTACAACCTCCTAGAACAATTACTGAATTAAAATCTTTTTTGGGTATGGTTAATTTTTATTGTAAATTCATTCAAAATGCTTCAATTATTTTGCAGCCTCTATACAATTAAACATGCGGCCTCTATACAATTAAACATACCATGGAATTGGTCCCAAAAATGTCAAAAAAGTTTTGGACATATAAAAAAAAATTAATGTCCTCACCGGTTTTGGCACATTATAATCCTGATTTAAAAATTAAGTTAACAGTGGATGCGTGCCAATATGGTCTTGGGGCCATAATTAGCCATGTTTACGAGGATAATTCAGAGAGACCTGTGGCATATGCATCCAGGTTATTAAGTGATGCCGAATCCAAGTACAGCCAAATTGAAAAAGAGGCAGGTGCTATAATTTTCGGTGTGCAGAAATTTTTCCAATATCTTTATGGTAGGAAATTTATGCTGTACACCGATCATAAGCCACTTTTAACAATTTTTGGCCCAAAAAAAGGTATACCTGTTTTTGCCGCAAACAGATTACAGCGATGGGCACACATTCTCTCTGCTTTTGATTACGAAATTCACTATGTGAGTTCACATAAAAATAATGCAGATTTTTTGTCGAGATTGCCGATTGAAGATAATCTAAATAATAATAAAACATCATATTTAAACTATAAACAAGGTAGCGATAACATTACATATTTGAACTATGTAGAAGATAGTGATTTTGTATGGGATTTTAGAAATATTAAATATGAAACTGCATCTGATCCGATACTAAGCAAAATAATGTTTTACGTCCGAAATGGATGGCCAGATAAGGCACCGTCAACACAATATGTTCCGTATTTTAGAAGGAAAAGTCAAATCACAATAGAACAAGGTTGTTTAATGTGGGGGTATCGTATAATTATTCCAATAAAATATCAAATGCATGTTTTAAATGAACTTCATTCATCACATATGAGAATAATTAAAATGAAGTCACTGGCGCGCTCATATGTCTGGTGGCCATCTATTGATGAACAAATTGAAAATATTTCAAATAAATGTAAAACATGTGCAAAGTTTGGAAATAATCCACCCAAAGCTTCACTTGTGGGGTGGAACTGGCCAAAAGAGGTTTGGAACAGAATCCATGCAGATTTTTTTGGACCTTGTCTGGGAAAATATTTTTTTGTAATTGAAGACGCTACGTCAAAGTGGATAGAATGTTTTGAAGTAAATAATATCACAGCATATACGACTATAAATATCCTTAGAGATTTATTTTCGAGATTTGGTTTACCAAGGGAAATATGTACAGATAACGGTCGGACGTTTATATCAGAACAATTTCAAAATTTTGTCTCTAAAAATGGTATAAAACATTCGATGGGCGCGCCATATCATCCAGCCACAAATGGACAGGCAGAAAGCGCGGTGAAAATCATGAAAAGGGCAATATTAAAAAGTACTGATGAGGGCGTTAAAGATGTAAATCTAATAATAAACCGTTTTCTATTACAATATCGAAATACTCCTCACACTACCACATGTGAGGCACCTGCGAAGCTGTTGATGGGTAGGTTTTTGCGTTCAAAATTAGACCTGCTGTTACCTTCAACTGAGGGTGTAGTAAAATCGAAACAAAACTATCAACAAAATTATTACAGGCGTAAACATGATATAACATTTGTAAAAAATGATAATGTCTGGGTACGCGATTTTAGAACAAATAATCCGAAATGGCGCGAAGGCAAGATTGATAGTGTTATTGGCCAAAGAACCTATGTTGTTGATGTAGGTGGTGGAATAAAATGGAAGCGGCATAAAAATCAACTAAAGCCAAATAAGAATCAAAGGGGTGAACCTAAGAATCCTCTATCCATAATTCCACGACAAAATTCAGAAAATGTAAATGATAATTCAGAAAATAATAATTCTGTACTGATACCAATCGAAACGGAAATACCTATTCAAAATAATTTACCTGATGTAACCAATGATAGCATAGATATTACCCAACCTGGAACTTCTACAGATAGTAATAAGGAAGATCGAGTACTTCGAAGAAGAAGTAAATTAAAGGCTCCTAGTAGGTTTCAAGTAATGTAATTTAATCATATTCTTTATATATTTGGGGTCAAATATAGGAGGAGGGTGTTATGTATGCTACCATTGTAAAGGTAGACCCTGTATATATGTTTCCACATCATAAAAAGTTGTAAGTTTTTGTATACTTAATATTTGCTTATCGACGTCGTGCGGTGGGCAGTTGGAAGATGACATGTATATTGTTAGCGATGTATCAGTATTATTGTCGAAATAAAATATTAGTGCAAAATTAAAAGTTTATTATTTGTTCTATCTTAATACAGAACAAAAGTAAATTGTTTGTGTTTATTGCAATAACTGTTCTTCGATGTTTACTGTGAAGGTGTATCAAAGTCTTTTTAACCAGTTGTTTTTATGATCTGAGCAAGGATAAGTGTACCAATCTTTGCTGTTATGGTCTTGTGTATTTTAGATGGAACCGTAACTAAATCTACACCATAGTGGTGATAGTCACAATCATTTGTACATACTTTGTTCGAAATGTAGTCTCGTATTCACGCTGACAACAGGAATGACAACAGGTTATGAGATATTGAAATCCTGAGCAAAAGAACGAAATGCTCTGCGTGACGAAATTTACAGTATCGCTATAGACAGAATTTTGTTATTTGTTGCCAAATAAGGATATCTCAGATATTGTCTGTAATTGTCTATTTGTGGCATATTCAGATTTTCTTACTTTTTATTGGGTATTTTGCCACTGAAAAATATTTAAAAATTTTAATGAAAAAACCTCTGCGCCAAATGGATCAGACAGAGGTTGGTTCTTGAGTACTTGACTGTTTCAAAAAGTCTCACACCTAAAAATATATAAACTAGAACAATGTTATAAACTAAAAACTGAAAATCAAAGCTATAGGTAGTTAACGTTTCGGAAGAGAATCTACTTCCGTTCTCAAAACTTTTTTGGCCGTGAACCATGACAGTTCTTTGTTTATGTATTTCCATAGTCACGTGAGACATTAAATTATATTTATCTTATTTTTACTTACTTCGTCTCTAAGGATGGGCAACCAACTAGTACAAAAATCTATTGAATAATTAGAAACGCATCTATCCTCGTTTAATAAAATAATCTCGGATTCTTTAAGTTTTCTTTTAGTTCCGTTGCTCTCTTTTTCCAAAATCTTCGCCGAGTCCCATTTAATTCTATGATTATTATCCCACGCGTGTTCACAAATTTTGGATTTTTCAAATTCTCCCCTTCTAGCGTAATTTCTATGTTCACCAAGCCTTACGTTGAAAGGTCTAGATGATTCACCTACGTAATGTTTTCCGCACTCACACGGAACACTATAAATACAATTTTTTGAACTTTGAACAATATTTGGAGGTTTGGTTCTTGATAAAACCGATCTTAGCGTGGAGCCCGTTTGAAAAACCGTTCGTACGGAAAACCTGTTCCCAATTTTTCGTAATTTATCCGATAAACCATGTATATATGGAATTACTGCCATTGACCTATATACCTCAGGTTGTGATAGTATATTCTCTCTACTACCAATGTTCAATAACTGACTATCAACAAAACTCTCAGGATATTGATTATTTAATAAGACAGTTTTTATAAATTGTTTTTCGTTCCTTAATATTACATCATTTGAAGAAATTCTTAACACTAATATGTTGATTTGAATTGAAATTTAAGTATCTGTTTGTGTGTGTTTGTTTTCTATACACACTGGTTTGGTATGTGTTATCTAATTTTTTAATTAAAATTTTTAAGAAAGGTAATTTATTATTATTCTCTATTTCTATTGTAAATTTAATTGAAGATTCTTTTTCGTTAATCTGATTCAAAAAATTACTTAAACATTAAATGTTTAAGTAACAAGTAAATGAAATAAATAAATAATCCTCTAGATTCCAAAAATGTAAAAATATATAGGGTGTTCCATTTAAAAATCGAAAGTTGTGGGCATTTCCGGTCAAACCGAATGTGCACCAAACTTGATTTTTTATTGAAAAGATGGCATTTTAGTCGTGTAATAAGGCCTCCAAATTTCAATTTTCTATTCCAAATATTTTAGGAAATATCGGGGCGAGCGCAATTCGTGACTCACCCGGTATATATTTTTTTATGTAAAGTTGTTGACTATATCATAGCTACTACTATGTGGTAATTTGAAATACTCTAATTTTATGTTACATCTGTCATATTGCACAGTCTGTACCCGACTGTTCTTTTATTCTTCAATGAGTCGTGCGTTTTAATCAAAAATTCATTCTATCTTTGTCTATCCAAATCCGAGCTCAAAAAAGTTCCTATACCCTTAAATTTTGGTGTAGGGGCTAAAGATCCCTTCAATAAGGTACATTTATTATTATAAGCACCTATCATTAAGGAGTGAATGGGGACTTTATCTCTCGTACTCTTCAGTGAGGGAGTAACAATTCTCCAGAAGGGGTTGATACACCTGTACACCCCTTCTACAGTGTGACCCGTTTTGAATGGAAACACCCCCGTAAAAAAATTGTCTATTATCTAATTTTAATGGGGCTTTTTTCAAGAGATGGGCCATTGAAAGCTCTAGTTTATGACAAAAATTTAGAGATAAATTTCAATTTTCAAGACACTATGATTTTTTTTCAATGTCAAAATGGACAATTTTGATTAGCTATTTTTTTTTTTAGAAAATCTAACTATACCACTGGATTCAGAAACATCTCAAATGGGCAAATCCAAAATTTCGTGAAAAAATATTAAATAATGACAGATCTATGACAAAATTAATGTAGGTAATATTTTACATGATTTTTTCTAAAAATCGAAGTAGCCCATGAAAAATACACAATAGAAAGATAAATTAAGTAAGGTAGTTTTAATAAATATTGTCTTTTAAACGAACTTAATCATATTTGACTTAAAAACATGTATGAACAATTGAAAGTAATAATAATTAGGTATTTAATAAACAAAATAACGACACATTACAACATTACACTAAAACTACAACACGATAATACAATTCATCTTAAATTTTTCTAGCCTCTACAAGGCCGCCGTTTATTTCGATGCAGTTGTTGAATCTTTTTTAATATTCTTTACGACATTCTGTAATTGTTGCCAGGTAACTTCCGCACAAGCTCGTCTTATTCTTGCACACAAATCTTCTCTATTACTCAGACGTGACCTGTAAACTTTAGATTTTATTAAACCCCATAAAAAGAAGTCCATCGATGTTAAGTCCGGGGATCGGGGTGGCCATCCAATTAATGAGCTACCTCGACCTATCCATCGATTAGGAAAGTTAGCATTAAGCCATCTGGTAACCATTCTGCCATCTAATTGAAAGTGTAGATTCACTCTTTCTTGTATTGAAAGTTCATGTAGCATATCCCAAAATTCGTTTCTTAGGAATTGTAAAAACTGCATGCTATTCATATTTCCTTTAAAAAAGAAAGGACCAATGATTGTTTCATTGAGTAGCCCACACCAGATATTAACTTTTTGGGAATATTGTCTTTTGCAATTAATGACCCACTTTAGGTTTTCTGTAGCCCAAAACCTAGAATTTTGTGATGATGCTACCCCATTTGAGGTTGCCTCATCGCTGAATAAAGTAGTTTTCAAAAATTTTCTGTTATTAAGATATTCTCCTTGAGCCCACAAGCAAAATTCCATCCGTGTTTCATCATCACCAGGTTCCAACGTATGTAAAACCTTGGGTTTGAATAGTTTTACCTTATTCTTTTTAAGGCATCGGCGAATATTTTCTCTAGGTAAATTCAGATCTAAGCTAGCTACTCTTACGCTGGCGTTTGGATTGTTGCTAAAATAATTTAAAATGGTCTGCTCGTACCTGGGTCTTCTTTGTACATTATCCGTTCTTATAATACACCTTGTCACAGTGCCACACATTAAAAATTTTTGTTTATTTTAGAAACGGTACTTTTACCGATGTTGGCCCTATCCGGGCGCCTATTAAATATCGCACATATCTCTCCCTAAGTTCTGTCATTATCCCCTCTAAGGCGCACAAGTTCAATTTCTTCTACTACATTTGGAGTATCCATAATTTTAACTTCAAACTAATAAACTAATATTTGATAATATTATTGATCAATTTTATAATTTCAATAACAATATACTCTAAGTATATGTGTATTTTAAAGATTTGACGTCTGACTTTAAAATTTCTTTTCCATGGCATCTTATTATTATGTCATTACTCAAAAAAGACAATATTTATTAAAACTATTCACTTAATTTATCTTTCTATTGTTTATTTTTCCTGGGCTACTTCTATTTTTAGAAAATATCATGTAAAAGTTATTATAAAATATTACCTACATTAATTCTGTCATAAATCTGTCATTATTTAATATTTTTTCACAAAATTTTAGATTCACTCATTTGAGATGTTTCTGGATCCAGTGGTATAGTTAGAGTTTCTAAAAAAGAATCGCTAAACAAATTTGTCCATTTTTGACACTGAAAAAAAAAATCATAATAGATCTCGAAAATTGAAATTTATCTCTAAATTTTTGTCATAAAGTAGATCTTTTGATGGCCTATCTTTTATAAAAAGCCCCGTTAAAATCAGATAAAAGACACATTCTTTACAGGGGCGTTTCCATTTAAAAAGGGTCACACTGTATACCCTTCTGGACATATAACTGTGTCATAAAAGTTTATAGCTTACAAGCTCTTGAGAATGCAAAGGAAATATAGCAGAGGGTGAATTCCACTTCGGAACCGAGCCTTCAGAAGGGTATAAATTACCTCATGCTGAATAAGGAACACAGGGGTGGAGAGAGATCTGGGAGAGCAAGTGTTCTTTGTTTTTACCGCAGAATGGTCGCAGTGCATTAACGAGAATCTCGTTCAATTTTCTTGACCGCACCCTGCAAAGGAAGAAAGCTACCCCCCAAATCCCCAAAAAGGGTTCGGAAAACTTTTAGGACCGGGAAGGTGCACTTTGGGGTTTTAAATTCTGGGAGGGAAGACAAATGGGAGTCTATCTCTGTAGATTTTTTTCACTTCAGCACTCACTATATACAAGGTGTCTTGTTTAAATGTGGAACAAGCCTGCAAATCCTTTGTCTACTGCCAGATTTGATTTTTTTTCTCTGTAATGTAGTGCTACATAAACTCTATTCTTGAATAACACATATTATTTCTTCAACGCAAAACGTGACCTACTGCGACACATTTTCAAGGACAAAAATCAGTGTGATTCATATTAGCGATTTTGTTTCAAGAAACTGATTGCATGTTCTGAGTAGGTCACGTTTTGCATTACAGAAATCATTTGTGTTATTCAAGAATAATTTATGTGGCACTACATTACAAAAAAAATTAAATCGGACAGTAAACCAAGGAGTTACAGGCTTGTATAGGAGGTGTGTAGAGGGTGTATCAACCCCTTCCGGAAGGCTGCTGAAGCCCTCGGCATTAAAAAAGAAGGCTACGAGATAAAAGTCCCCATTTACTCCTTAAGGATAGGTGTTTATAATCATAAATGTACCTTATTGAAGGGTATAGGAATTCTTTTGACTTCGGATTCAGCATCGAAAAATACTATGGTCAGTCCTCCAGATTTAAAACTTTTTTTTGTGGCGCTGTGCAATTGCTCAAACAGTCTAAAATAATCATTTTCGGATTCTACGACAAAAAAGACCATAACCAGTCTTTAGATGAAAAATATCGGCTCCGAGAGTGAAAATATCGTAATATTGAGGAAACGTCCGTCATCTTGAATTCTAAGTTTCGGGTAAAGATTTTGGCGTACCAACATCGAAGTTCTTTCTTGAAATGTCTTCGAAACAACTCAAATATGGCCAACAAAAATCAAATATATAATTTATATTCTTACCCTTAGCTACGTTGATATAGTTATTAATAGAGCTTCCTGGTGAGGGCAATTTACCAATGCTTCTCTGGCTATACTCTTTACAGAGAAATGTATGGGAAATTTCGTGGTCTCAGAAGCACCTGTTAATATTAAGCGATGAATTTTTAAATTCTTTTTTTGGGATTTAAGACAAATCTGCTGGATGAGACAAGACTTGATTTTTTTGAGCCACCTTAATGCATGCCTATTCACCCAAGCACTAACATCAACATTTTCCCTCTTACTATTAATAATTTTTAAAAATTAATTTCCAGCTCAGAAGTCAAGGTGGCTTTTCCACAACTAGAATTCGGTGTTACATTATCTACAAGTGGAACCATTTCAGTGCTGCAGTCTCAGGAACCTCATTTTGAACGACCAAAAAGAAATAAAAACTCCCAAGAAAGCTCTTCTGTGACAACAAACCACAACTCCGGAAAATGTTCGGATAAGGTCGGAGATAAGACAAACGCCAAAAAACGAAAAATTGCCAATGAAGACATCATAGAGACAGTCACATACAGATGTCAATCTTGTACATTTACAACAGAACATGAAGATAGCCTTACGCAGCATATGCCTACACACACCAAGAAAATAGTTCGGTATAGGTGTGAATCTTGTCCATTTGAAACAAAGTACACAGACTCTTTTAAAAGACATGCGCTAGTTCATGAAGATCCTTCAAAAGTCACAATGTATCCATGCAAGCATTGTTCGTATAGAAGTAAATATAAGGCGGGCACTATGAGACATATGAAAAGCTGTAAACGTAGGAAAAAACGTAATAAGGTCATTAAGAAGCACCCTGCAAAAAAAATCAGGTATGCCAGTCAATCGCATTTATCTCAGACCAAAAGTAGACCAGGACGTAAAAGACGGGCCGTGTCAAAGGACGTGCCGAATCCGAAAAAGTCAAAAGATAAGTGGATAAATCCTTCAGGAATTAAATTGTATAAGTGTAACTCCTGTTCTTTCCAATCAAAATATAAAGCAAACTTGCAAAGGCATGAGTCATTGCTCAAAAAATTCCTATACCCTTCAATTTTTGTATAGGAGCAAAACATCCCTTTATTGAGGTACATTTATTATTGTAAGTACCTATCATTAAGGAGTGAATGGGGACTTATTCCTCGTACTTTTCGTTTTTAATGCCAAGGTCTTCAGCGAGGAGGTAACAATTCTCCCAAAGGGGTTGATACACCCTCTACACCCCTTCCATACCTTGTGGACATATAACTGTATCATAAAAGTTTCTAGCTTACAAGCTTTTGAGAATGCAGAGGAAATATGGTAGAGGGTGAATTCCATTCCAGAACCAAGCCTCGAGAAGGGTTTAAACTACCCCCTGTTGGATGAGGAACACAGGGTGGAGGGAGATCTGGGAGAGCCAGTGTTCCTTGTTTTTACTGCAGAATGGTCGCAGTGCATTAACGAGAATCTCGTTCAATTTCCTTGACCGCACCCTGCAAGGGGAGGAAGCTACCCCTCAAATCCCCAAAAAGGGTTCGGAAAACTTTTAGGACTGGGAAGATGCACTTTGGGGTTTTTACTGCTGAGAGGGAAGACAAACGAGAGTTATATCTGTAGATCTTTTTCCACTCCATCACTCACTATATATAAGGTGTCTCGTTTAAATGTGGAACAAGCCTGTAACCCCTTTGTTTACTGCCCGATTTAATTTTTTTTTTTAATGTAGTGCTACATAAACTCTATTCTTGAATAACACAAATAATTTCTTCAACGCAAAACGTGACCTACTGCGACACATTTTCAAGGTCAAAAATCAGTGTGGTTCATATTAACGATTTTGTTTCAAAAACTGATTGCATGTTCTCAGTAGGTCATGTTTTGCATTGTAGAAATCATTTGTGTCATTCAAGAATAGTTTATGTAGCACTACATTACAAAAAAAATCGAATCGGGCAGTAAACCAAGGAGTTACAGGCTTGTCTATAAGGGGTATAGAGGGTGTATCAATCCCTTCCGGAAAGCCGCTGAAGCCCTTGGCATTGAAAAAGAAGAGTACGAGATAAAAAGCCAGATTCACTCCTTAATGATAGGTATTTATAATCATAAATGTACCTTATTGAAGGGTATAGAAATTCTTTTGACTTCGGATTCGGATTCAGCGTCGAAAAATACTATAGTCAGTCATCCAGATCTAATACTTTTCTTTGTGGGGCTGTGTAATTGCTCGAACAGTCTGAAATAATCATTTTCGCATTCAACGACAAAAATGACTCCATAACTGGCCTTTAGATGAAAAATATCGGCTTCGGGAGTGAAAATATCGTAATATTGAGGAAACGTCCGTCATCTTGAATTCTAAGTTTCGGGTAAAGAATTTGGCGTACCAACAACGAAGTTCTTTCTTGAAATGTCTTCGGAGCGACTCAAAGATGGCCAACAAAAATCAAATATATAATTTATATTTTTACCCTTAGCTACGTTGATATAGTTAATAATAGGGCTTCCTGTTGAGGGCAATTTACCAATGCTTCTCTGGCTATACTCTTTACAAAGAAATGTATGGGAAATTTCATGGTCTCAGAAGCACCTGTTAATATTAAGCGATGAATTTTTAATTCTTTTTTTGGGATTTAAGACAAATCTGCTGGATGAGACAAGACTTGATTTTTTTGAGCCAACTTAATGCATGCCTATTCACACAAGCACTAACATCAACATTTTCCCTCTTACTATTACTAATTTTTAAAAAATAATTTCCAGCTCAGAAGTCAAGGTGGCTTTTCCACAACTAGAATTCGGTGTTCCATTATCTACTAGTGGAACCATTTCAGTGCTTCAGTCTCAGGAACCTTATTTTGAACGACTGAAAAGAAAGAAAAACTCCCAAGAAAACTCTTCTGTGACAACAAACCACAACTCCGAAATATGTTTGGATAAGGTTGAAGATAAGACAAACGCCAAAAAACGTAAAACTGCCAATGAAGAAATCATAGAGACAGTCAAGTACAGATGTCAATCTTGTACATTTATAACAGAACATGAAGATAGCCTTATGCAGCATATGCTTACACACACCAAGAAAATAGTTCGGTATAGGTGTGAATCTTGTCCATTTGAAACAAAGTACACAGACTCTTTTAAAAGACATGCGCTAGTTCATGAAGATCCTTCAAAAGTCACAATGTATCCATGCAAGCATTGTTCGTATAGAAGTAAATATAAGGCGGGCACTATGAGACATATGAAAGGCTGTAAATGTAGGAACAAACGTAATAAGGTCATTAAGAAGCACCCTGCAAAAAAAATCAGGTATGCTGGTCAAACACATTTAACTCAGACCAAAAGTAGACGAGGGCGTAAAAGACGGGCCGTTTCAAAGGACGTGCTGAATCCGAAAAAGTCAAAAGTGGATAAATCGTTCAGGAATTACATTGTATAAGTGTAACTCCTGTTCTTTCTAATCAAAATATAAAGCGAACTTGCAAAGGCATGAGTTATTGCTAAAAAAATTCCTATACCCTTCAATTTTTGTGTAGGAGCAAAACATCCCTTCATTAAGGTACATTTATTATTATAAGTATCTATCATTAAGGAGTGAATGGGGACCTTTATTCTTCGGACTTTTCGTATTTAATGCCAAGGTCTTCAGCGAGGGGGTAACAATTCTCCCAAAGGGGTTGATACACCCTCTACACCCCTTCTATACCCTTCTGGACATAGCACTGCGTCATAAAAGTTCCTAGCTTACAAGCCCTTGAGAATGCAGAGGAAATATGGCAGAGGGTGAATTCCACTCCAGAACCAAGCCTCCAGAAGGGTTTAACCTACCCCCTGTTGGACGAGGAACACAGGGGTGGAGGGAGATCTGGGAGCGCAAGTGTTCCTTGTTTTTACTGCAGAATGATCGCAGTGCATTAACGAGAATCTCGTTCAATTTCCTTGACCGCACCCTGCAAAGGAAGAAAGGTACCCCCAAATCTCAAAAAGGGTTCGGAAAACTTTTAGGACCGGGAAGATGCACTTTGGGGGTTTTCAATTCTGAGAGGGAAGACAAACGGGAGTCCATCTCTGTAGATTTTTTTTCACTTCAGCACTAACTATAGACAAGGTGTCTCGTTTAAATGTGAAACAAGCCTGTAACTCCTTTGTTGGAAACAACACAAGAGGTGAGTCACTCCTAGAATTTATTATTAGTAATAAGTTAGAAGTAGTAAACCGCGGAAACGAACCGACTTTCGTCACAACAACAAGACGAGAAGTTCTCGACATCACAATTACCACACAACGCGCGGGACGAGTGGTAAGTGAATGGCACGTGTCCCAAGAACCATCGCTATCGGATCACAGGTACGTAAGATTCAAAACAGAAACCCCACCGGAAGAAGGGAGGATGAGCAGAAACCCAAGAACCTGTGACTGGGAACTCTTCAAGGAGAACCTAGAACAGGGGCTGAAGGACTGCCCATCAAGACCACAAACACCGGCGGAAGTGGAACTACTGAGCGATCTAATAACCTCAGCAGTAATAACAGCCTTCGAGACAAGCTGTCCTCTGAAAGAGAGAGGGGCCAAACGTGAAACCACATGGTGGAACCGCGGGCTCTCCTCCAGGAGGGCAGAGGTTCGAAGGTTGTTTAATCAAGCCAAAAGGACTGGCAGATGGGACGAATACAAAGCGACCCGTCTAAAATACGTCTACGCCATAAGAGAAGCCAAAACCAAATCATGGAGAAAGCAATGCGAGGAGATAGAAAATACTCCAGAAGCTGCTAGACTCCAAAAAATCTTACAGAGAGACAACCAGGTAAAGATTGGATCTCTGCAAAGACAACAAGGGGAGTATACAAATACCGAGAAGGAGACTCTAGAACTACTACTGGAGACACACTTCCCAGGTAGCGTAACCACTCCACAAGACAGAAGCGGTCCACACGAAGATATACCAATAAGAAGGGCATCAAAGGAGGACTGGAAAACTTCAAATAGCATAATAAACAAAACAAGACTTGCATGGGCAATCAACTCATTTGAACCATACAAGTCACCAGGGCTGGATGGAATATTTCCAGCCCTACTTCAACAGGGAATGGACATACTTGCAACACCCCTGTGCACACTATTCAGGGCCAGTTTGGCCCTGGGTTATGTGCCAACTGAATGGCGGAAGGTAAAGGTGGTATTTATACCAAAACCAGGGCGTGACACTTATGCCCAGGCCAAATCCTTCCGACCCATCAGCTTAACATCATTTCTCCTGAAAACCCTGGAGAAACTGGTTGACAGGCACATCAGGGACGATAGAATGAGCATAAAACCTCTACATCGAAACCAGTATGCCTACCAAACAGGAAAATCTTGTGAGCTCGCAATACACGAGCTTACGCAAAAAATAGAAAGGGCCCTGGACAGTAAAGAAACTGCCATAGGAACCTTCCTAGACATCGAGGGTGCCTTCGACAATACCTCATTCGACTCGTTAAACGAGGCAGTGAAGAGGCGCGGAGTTGAAAAGTCAATTACAAGATGGATCGACTCAACACTCAGAACTAGAAAAATTCAGTCCACGCTAGGATCCACAACAGAGGAGGTGTCTGTGACCAGAGGATGCCCGCAGGGGGGAGTCCTATCTCCTCTCCTGTGGTGCTTGGTTGCAGATGAGCTTCTATCTCGACTGGAACGGCGAGGAATATATGCGCAAGGCTATGCAGACGATATCGCCATCCTGGTAACAGGAAAACACGAGGGCCCTGCATCGGCAAAGATGCAGCGAGCCCTTGTCACGGTAGAAGAATGGTGCACACAAGAAGGTCTTTCTGTGAATCCGGGGAAGACCACTGTGGTCACCTTCACAAGAAAGAGAAAACTCAACCTGGATAGTCTATATCTCAGAGGAAAAGAATTACAGGTGAGCACGGAAGTCAAATATCTGGGACTGACTTTAGACACCAAATTAAACTTCAATGCACATCTAGATAGAGTGACTACCAAAGCTACGCGGGCCTTATGGGCTAGCAGAAGAATGGTAGGTAAAAACTGGGGACTACAACCAAGAATGGCACACTGGCTGTACCAAATGGTTGTAATACCAATAATTACCTACGCCTCCCTGATCTGGTGGCATAAAGCCGGAAAAGGGGAGGCAATGAGAAAACTAAGAAAAGTACAAAGACTAGCATGTCTAGGCATAACGGGAGCAATGTCAACAACGCCTACCGCAGCCATGGAAGCACTACTTTGCCTGCCTCCACTACACCTAGTCGTGGAGAGCGAGGCAATGTTAGCGGCGTACAGGCTGAAAACAAACGGACATGGGACCATTCCAAGAAAGGGGCACCATACAGAAATATTTCAACAAATAAGGAAAAATCGCATACTAGATATGCAGTCGGATAGAATCAGCACAAGCCACAACTTCACAAAGACCTTCAGGGTATACATACCCAATAGGGAAGAGGAAGGAACAAGGCAAATGCGAAGACACTCAAATGATACCATATGGTATACTGACGGATCAAAGACGTCAAGTAGTACTGGAGCAGGCGTTGCGGGGGATCAACCAGGGATAGATATCAGTCTAAACCTAGGCAGTACCGCAACGGTGTTTCAAGCAGAAGTCACAGCTATACAAATCTGTGCACAAGAAATGATGCAGAGGTCATACACAGATAAGAGAATCCGCATCATCACTGACAGTCAAGCAGCTCTCAAAGCTCTGAATGCAGTAGAGGTACGTTCTAAAACGGTAAAAGACTGCCTCGAATCCCTGGCGAAACTGGCGGAACACAACAGCATACAACTGGAGTGGACGCGAGGACACCAGGGAAACGAGGGCAACGAAAAAGCAGACAAGCTGGCCAAAGAAGGTGCCAAAGCAGCCTTGATAGGTCCCGAGCCATCTTGCGGGATATCATACAATACCGCAAGAAGAATGGTAAAGGAACTATTGAGACAGAAACACAACTTGTACTGGACTGAGACGCCGGGGATGAGACAGTCACGTATGCTCATCATTGGCGGACCTTCCAAGACAAAGACTAACGAACTGCTGAAGCTGAGCAGAAAACAGCTGAGATGTGCAGTAGGCATCCTGACAGGACACTGCACACTGAACAAACACCTAACCAATATAGGTGTGAAAGACAATCCATATTGCAGGATGTGTGAAGAGGAGGAAGAAACTCCCTACCACATACTCTGTGATTGCCCGGCCTTGGTGGCTGGAAGGTTCTCACACTTCGGGGGGCCAACCGTGACCCCGGAAGAAATAGCCAGATTTCCCATTGATCGCACACTCTCCTTCTGGAGAGGAACGGGATTAATGGGGTAATGAGACTATGGGGTACAATAAGCTTAAGCTTCAGTACAGCGGGGATCTGGTACCGCAACCCATAAGGAAAAAAAAAAAAAAAAAAAAAAACTCCTTTGTTTACTGCCCGATTTGATTTTTTTTGTAATGTAGTGCTACATAAACTCTATTCTTGAATATCACAAATATGTTGTGCAATGCAAAACTTGACCTACTGCGACACATTTTCAATGTCAAAAATCAGTGTGATTCATATTAGCAATTTTGTTTAAAAAAACTAATTGCATGTTCTCAGTATGTCACGTTTTGCGTAGCAGAAATCATTTGTTATTCAAGAATAGCACTACATTACAAAAAAATATCAAATTGGGCAGTAGACAGGCTTGTATAGAAGGGATGTAGAGGGTATATCAACCACTTCATTCCGCTGAAGCCCTTGGCATTGAAAAAGATGAATGCGAGAGATAAAAAGTCCCCATTCACTCCTTAATGATAGGTATTTATAATCGTAAACGTATCTTATTGAAGGAATGTTTTTGCAACTACACAAGAATTGAAGGGTATAGGATTTTTTTTTACTTCAGATTCGGATTCAGCATCGAAAAACACATAGGAATACTGTGGTCAGTCATCCAGATATAAAACTTTTATTTGTGGGACTGTGTAATTGCTCGTACGGTCTGAAAGAATTATTTTCACATTCTACGACAAATATGATCCATAACCGGTCCTTAGATGAAAAATATCGGCTCCGAGAGTGAAAATATAATATTGAGGAAACGTCTGTCATCTTGAGTTCTAAGCTTCTGGTCAAGATTTGGGCGTGCCAACATTAAAATTCTTTCTTGAAATGTTTTCGGAACAACTCAAAGATGCCAGACAAAAATCAAATATATAATTTATATTATCACCCTTAGCTACACGTTGACATAGTTATTAATAGGGCTTCCTGTCGAGGGCAATTTACCAATGCTTCTCTGGCTATACTCTACAAAGAAATGTATGGGAAACTTTGTGGTCTCAGAAGTACCTGTTAATATTAAGCGATGAATTTTGAATTCTTTTTTTGGGATTTAAGACAAATCTGCTGGATGAGACAAAACTTGATTTTTTTGAGCCACCTTATAGACCAGGGAAATTAGATCAAATTTGCCCGGAATAACTTAATTTTGACTACAGCTCGATTGAGATGCGGTTTTCGGCATCGTTTTCGGAAAAATATTAGGAAAAAAGTCTACATATAGTAAATAAGCCATTCGAAGAAAATTGCATAGGGGGTGCATAAAATGCATCTAAAGTGCATAACTTCTTGACAAATTCTAGAAATTGATAGAAAGTTATGAAAATATCGTGGGATTGCTTCCCAGGGGCTATCGAGGTCGCTGAGTCCAAATCTGACATCAAAACTTATCAGGGATGTTCGGGGGTGGGAGGGGATGAAATCGAGTGAAAATTTCAGTGCCCAAAAATCGCTTTCCGGGGGTTTTCGAGGTTGCTGGGTCCAAATCTGACATTGAAACTTACCAGGGATGCTCGGGGGTGGCTCTACGGGGGTTAGTCTAATGCATATAGACAGAAAACACTATAAATTTTTTGAAAAAAAATGCACGAATCGAGATTTCTTTCAATGTGGAAGGGAAACATGGGTAGAGTCTAAAACCAAAAAGTCGAGACTGTTCCTGCTGCCTTCCGGTCGTCATCTTAGAAAAAGTGAATGATGTTTTATTTTCGTTCCTGTTCGTTTTCTCGGAAAATTTATGAGAACCAACAGTGTTTATCTAGTTGTTTGTTTTTTATTTAATTTTTTTTGTAGCATTGATATTGCAAAAGTTACAGCTGCTTGGAAAAAAATTTTTAATATCAATTTTTTAACTACTAAATAAAACTTTCGGGTGTAAAACTCTAAATAAAAATTATTGAAGATTAGTTTAAATGCCCAACGAAGTTTCTAGGCTAATGGTTTTAAAGCATTGGATGTGCGAATTCAGCTCCACAGTGCTTGCACGTGCCTGGGATCTCACTCCGCCTGTTCCATGTATGATTGCTCACGGTAATGTGAATTCAATTTCAATTCGAAAATTGGCAGTTTTATTTTTCTGTACTGAGATGCATTATACTACGAATGTAACTCTAACGATTTTTCAACATTCCACATATTTACCACTTACTATAAACCTACTTACCACTTACTATGAACCTACTTACCACTTTATATTATATATTACATTGTATTTTTATGTATATTGTGTTTTATATTTATGTATAATATATATGCCATACATATATATTATATATAAATATAAAACAATATACATAAAAATACAATATACATGATGTATTGTTGTGACAACAAGGTAGTCACATCCCAAAGAATTGTACAGATTATTAAAAAATTAGATTTCACAGAGAAAACTGAAAAATCCACTACAAAATAGCCAAATAAAATTATAAAAACATTACTGAAATCTTTGAGCAAGAGCAGCATGAGATTTTAAACAGGATAACGAACCTAAGTTCTAATGAAACATAACCAAAATGATTAATTTATTGTAAATGAAACGTAAAAGGCCAAATGACCAAAAATAATAATTAAATGTATCATACCCGAAAATTTTATATAACATAATATGTACAGGACGTCAAAAAAATGGTTTAATATCTATTAAGTTACGTCACCATGAACTATAACATGTAGATATAGGTAAGGACTTGACCCATGGTCAACATAAGTAGCATAGTAGTGGGAAAAATATATGAAAAATAACAAAAATTTATTTAAATGTGAAATAAAAACATTATTTGTAGTGAAATTTTCAATAAGTACTCATGAGTGAGCTATAAGCACTAAAAGACTTGATAAACGCATATCCAAAATCATGGATACAAAAACATTATTAGTAAGAACGGTAGACTCCGCCGCAAAAGTGAAAAGTGATAAAAAACTGTAGAATTTCACATCGTATTAAAAGTAATGAATATGGTAGATACTTACTATATTTCACTAAAGAACGTAAAAGTTCTAGAATACTTGGACTATTAGAGGTCTCAAGATCCATTAATTAAAATAAGGGTGCATAACCTTACATATTTCAGACTGTATCTCACGAAAGAGAAAATTTATGTTGATAAAACCCAGACATGGTGTTGAAGGGAACTTTTCCCAATAGTTTTCATAAGTTGTATGTTAAAATTTCATCAAGGTAGATAAGTTGTAAGCCTATCAAGGAAACCAATGACAGTTTGCGGTACCCTAAAAAGGCAAAAAATGCTTTGGTCATTATTTTGATATAAAATATAGTAGGATAAGTGTTATTAGTATAGAAATGTTCAGAGAGGATTGTTAATCAATTTACATAGTAGTTATATTAGTATAAGATAGTTTTAGTTGGAAATTTTGTAAAAATAGTTGGTAATAGAAAAATTTTAAATATTGACAAAAACATATAGCATGGCATATCAAAAAACGCAGAATAAGCTCTAGTAAATGAATATGAAATCAGTTTTATCATTCTCAATCTACAAAAAGAATTATATTAAAATAAAGTTTTTCATAAAAAAATTACAGAAATCAAGTATCCTGTTTGGAATATAAATGTCAAATTAGGTTTGTGTGGGCCAATAGAATTCCACAAGTTCAAATTTAGTATGTTGATAGTATTGAAAGCGTAAGGACACAAAAATTTGAGAGGAAAAGATAACCTCACTTTTAAAAATCAAAATAAATTATGAAACCAGCATACTCACATTAATTAATAAACCATATTGAAGATAAATTTTAAAATATTTGATATCCAAGTGGATTAATATATGCTGAACAAGTAATAGTTCCATTTCTGAAACAAATCTTAATTTAAAATAAAATTCTATAACCAAATATGTCAACAAACTTTGTTTACAAATAAGAAGAGTAATTTAAAAGGTATTGTTTTGTGCAACGCGTATTTTGAAGTGTAAATAATCTGGTAAATACTTAACTAGATTTAATAATAAATCCAGTGTTATTTAAAACAAAGTGAAAATTATCGATACCAAGAGCTGAAGCGTGCGCACGCAAAAGAATAAGGAACACCTATCGATAGAATTCAAGGTAACATCTAAATGACCAATCAGATTAAATCCTAAGTATTTGAAATCAAGTGAATGATTAAAAGAACGCAGATTTAAAGAATTTTTCAACTGAATAAAGGCCAAATTGCAATTTTATTCTAGTTTTAAGTTTTATTGTCCAAAATTTATACTCGATTGTCATATTTCATTTTGTTTACCTTTTAATTGATTAGCACATTAAAATTTGTAAAAACCAGTGGCTGTGTTTTCATTGGAACCTACAGTTTGCTGAGGAAGATAGAAACGTGAATTTTGAGCAATTGAAACCACTCTTGACCCTGAAAGAGTTAATAAAAATTCTCATGCTATTAAATTATACTGTTGTAAAAGGAGATAAAAATTAAATCGGTTTGGCAACAAACCTGGCGCTCAACAAAACTTAAATAAAAATAAATAATTAATAATATAATAAATAAAAACAGTATAGTATATTAAATATATCATATATTCACGAAATATGTCATTATATATGTATGACATATATATTATATATAAATATAAAATACAATATATATAAAAACATAATATATAAATAATATAAAGTGTTAAGTAGGTATGTAGTAGGTAAGTAGTAAATATGTGGAATGTTGAAAATTGTTTAGAGCTACATTCGCAGTATAATACATCTCAGTACAGAAAAATAAAACTGGCAATTTTCGAGTTGAAATTGAGTTCACGTTACCGTGAGCAATCATATATGGAACAGGCGGAGCGAAATACGAGGCACGCGCAAGAGCTGATGAAGTCTGTGGAGCCGAATTCGTGCGTCCACAGCTTTAAAACTATTGGTCACAGAAACTTCGTTTTGCATTTAAACTAAAGGTAATTATGTCTTCTATAATTTCTATTTACAGTTTCACACCCGAAAGTTTAATTTAGTAGTTGAAAAATTGATAAGAAAAAAAACATTTTCAAGCAGCTATAACTTTGGCGATATCAATCCTGCAAAAAAAGTTAAACTAAAACTGAAAGATAAACAACTAGATATACGACTTCGGTTCTCATAAGTTTTCCGAGAAGACGAATAGGAACGGAAATACGTCATTCACATTTTCCAAGGTGGCGACCGAAAGCCAGCAAGTACAGTCCCGACTGTTTTGTTTTACAATACCCATATTCCCCTTTCACGGTAGCAAAAATCTCGATTCGCGCATTTTTTTTCAAGACCTTCATAGTTTTTTCTGTCTAAGTGCATTAGACTAACCCCCGTAGAGCAACCCCCGATCATCTCTGGTAAATTTCAATGTCAGATTTGGACTCAGCGACCTCGAAAGCCCCCGGGAAGCGATTTCCCCGTGATTTTTGGGCACTGCATTTTTCATTCGATTTCATCCCCTCCCACCCCTGAAGAGCCACTCCCGAGCATCCCTGGTAAGTTTCGATGTCAGAGTTGGACCCAGTGACCTCTACAGCCACCAGAAAACGATTCTCACAAGATTTTCACGGCTATCAATTTCTAGAATTTGTCAAAGAATTATGCACTTTAGATGCATTTTATGCACCCAGTATGCAATTTTCTTCGAATGGCTTGTTCACTATATGTAGACTTTTTTATCTAATTTCCCTGGTGTATTAATGCATGCCTATTGACACAAGCACTAACATCAACATTTTCCCTCCTACTATTAATAATTTAAAAATAATTATTTTCAGCTCAGAAATCAAGGTGGCTTTTCCACAACCAGAAGGTGGTGTTACATTATCTACTGGTGGAACCATTTCAATGCTGCAGTCTCAGGAACCTCATTTTGAACGACCAAAAAGAAAGAAAAACTCCCAAGAAAGCTCTTCTGTGACAACAAACCACAACTCCGAAAAATGCTCGGATAAGGTCGAAGATAAGACAAACGCCAAAGAACTTAAAACTGCCAATGAAGACATCATAGGGACAGTCACGTACAAATGTCAATCTTGTACGTTTAAAACAGAACATGACGATAGCCTTACGCAGCATATGCCTACACACACCAAGAAAATAGTTCGGTATAGGTGTGAATCTTGTCCATTTGAAACAAAGTACACAGAATCTTTTAAAAGACATGCGCTAGTTCATGAAGATCCTTCAGAAGTCACAATGTATCCATGCAAGCATTGTTCGTATAGAAGTAAATATGAGGCGGGCACTAAGAGACATATGAAAAGCTGTAAACGTAGGAAAAAACGTGATAAGGTCATTAAGAAGCACCCTGCAAGAGAAATCAGGTATGCCGGTCAATCGCATTTATCTCAGACCAAAAGTAGACGAGGACCTAAAAGACGGGCCATATTAAAGGACGGGCCGAATCTGAAAAAGTCAAAAGATAAGTGGATAAATCCTTCAGGAATTAAATTGTATAAGTGTAACTCCTGTTCTTTCCAATCAAAATATAAAGCGAACTTGCAAAGGCACGAATTATTTCTTCATATACTGGAGGATGCAGAGACTCAGGATACAAACCTTTCAGGGATTAAATGGTATAAGTGTAACTCCTGTTCTTACCAATCAAGATATAGACAGAACTTGCAAAGGCATGAGTTAGTACATTGTACTCCGAAGGATTTGTATAAGTGTAACTTCTGTTTTTTCAAATCAAAATATAAAGAGAACTTGCAAAGGCATGCGTTAATACATTGTATGCCGAAGGATGCAAACTTTTCGAAAATTAAATTGTATAAGTGTAACTCCTGTTCTTTCCGATCAAGATACAAAAAGAACTTGCGAAGGCATGAGTTATCACATCAGACATCGGAGGATGCAGACTCAGGATGCACACCCTTCGTGAACTAAATTGTATAAATGTATCTTCTATTCTTTCCAATCAAGATATGAAGCGAACTTGTAAAGGCACGAGTTATATCATTATACTTTGGAAAATGCAGACTCAGGAAGCAAACCCTTCGGGAAATGAACTGTATCAGTGTTACTCCTGTTCTTTCCAATCAAGTCATAAAGCGAGCTTACAAAGGCATGTGCTATTGCATTGCACATTGAAGATTCTGATGTAAGGGTTGCATATTTCGAGTAAGGAAAGTCTAACAATTTTTATTCTTTCAATATAACCTTCCTAACTAGCCATTAGCTTTGTAAACGAACTAAATTATTGTGGAAGTGATTTTTAAAGCAGAACAACTTTATTGTTTAGTATAAATTAGGGCAGTTTATTAGTTCATATAAAAAAAATTGTATATTGCCCAGTAGGTGTTGAACAAGTCAAAAAATTACTAGGAAACTAGTATAAAAGCAAAAATATTTAACTACAGACTAAGATTATAAATGTATAGAGGTACTTTTACTAACGTAAAGTTCAGAACACAAATGTTGTCGTTCACATCATCCTTTTAATTTCCAAATCAAATTGACTCACTGTCACAAAATTGCAGGCATAAGCACGCCATTTGAAAGGAGTTTTCTGCAAAATAATTATTCATAACATTTATCAATGGCATCCTTTTATTTTCCACATAGTTTTGTGTCTCTTTTCACAGATGACGCCTTAGTAGCAGTTAGTTCAGATAATATTAATGATTTAAGTATCATAGCACATGATGTAATTCACTACATAAAAAATTATTGTCAGTACACTGGTTTTATACTCAATGATCTCAAAACTGATCTATTGTGCTCTCCAAGAAAAATGGATGAAAAGTATACTAATAAAAGTAAATAATAGAAGTGTTCAACAGAGTGCTCAGGTTAAATTTCTTGGGTTGTATATGGACTCTCATTTGACATGGAACAATTAGATTGATATATTGAAAAAACTATCAACTTCATGTTTTGTCTTATGGTAGCTCAGAACTTATGTTACAACTGATATTCTAATAACATATTACTATGTTTACGTCTACTCTACATTAAACTATGGTATAATATGTTGGGGCAACTCAACAAGAGTCAGTGAGGTTCTAATCCTCCAAAAGAGAATTAGAACAATGACTTTCAAAAGCTCTAAATTTCTATGCAGAAATTTATTCAAGCAATTAAACCTTTTAACTGTAACTAATATATACATTTTAAATTGCGTTTGTTACTTTAAGTCCCATCCTGACGAGTTTATCCTTACCAGAGACACAAATTCACCTTACAACTTTAGACCAAATCTTAATATAAGTATACCAAGGCATACTATGCCTGCATCAGCAAAAGGGCCACTAGTCATGGCTGTTAAAGCATATAACAAATTACCTATCTCTATTAAGGCTATACCTACCTTTATTTTATTTATATATCAAGAGTTCGTAACATGCTGCAAAAATATAGTTTTTATTTTATTGATGAATTTTTTAATTGTGAAAATTTATCATGATGTCTGTGTCCAATTTATTTTCTTGGTGACATTTTTATTATATACTTCTGTATTCATTTATATTATCCGACAATTTCAATACTTGTAAATTACAGGTCTTATGGAAATAAATTATTATTATTATTATTACTTCATATGATTTTATTAGACTCCCACATAACATCTCATAGATATGTACATCCATAGCATATGCATTAGGTGTTGGAATTTGAATATGTATTGTTAAATATACATATGATATGAAATGTATATTCAGCTACTGATATCCGTCAGCGTCATATACAGTGTATATTGCTGGAGGTATATACATAATGATTTATACATAACATGTCCATTAAGGTATAATTAAATTATATGCGTACACGAATTCTATCTCATTACCTGTTGCGCATGCGCTACTAATTTATGGCATACTACGTGAGAGCACCAGGCATCATTTGTTTACGGATTGTAGTTCGCAACAGCCGGCGCCAGCAGCCATTAAGTGATTAAGCCCTGTAGTGTTGTGTGCATAGTGTTTATGTGTGATGGAAGTTAACTCTTTCTCATTCTCTGGATTTTATATTTGCTTATTGCTATATTATACTGTTACATTTGCATGAAGCTCCCGTGATGTAAGAGTATATTTATTATAATGCAATGGGCTTGTTCCATGATATTCTTTTTATATGGCTTTTATACTTTTTCATATAGTACTCGATATTCTCATTATGCACTTAAAATTTCGTATTATTAACTTTTTCCGTTCTCGAGATATAAGGAGTTGAAATTAGTAATAGTTGCAAAAACCGAGCGCCCATTTGTGACGTCACTATACGCAAGTGACGTAAGAAAAATGGCTTTCTCGGACCTTTCAAATTTATTCTGAAGAGTCGAAAGACATGCAATTTTCAAACGCTGGTAACTAAATAAATACATCGAGTGGAAGTTCGTTCTATGTCTCTACGGAAAGGAGAAGGTCACCGATGAATCCTAATCGTAAATTGCAGGGTCAAAATCGAAAATTCGTTCCGACAGGAGCAAGAGATAATTGTAATTTTTTGACATTTCACCAAATTGTACTCCCCTACTGTCAAGAAGTAAGCAAACCAAACAATACTTCGAAAACACTTATAATTATAACTAAGGAGCATCAAGTCTACTGAGATCGCCAAGTCTATGCGTATAGTGACGTAGCGCCTGGCCACGCCCCATTTTCGCGAAGTGGAGATTTGCAATAATTTTTAAGATACTAAACGTGCGAATAAGATTCTGATTTTTTGCAGATCCATTATTTTATACTTGCACTTTCGATTTATGAAATAAAAAAAAATGCCGAACAAGCCCATTCTTTATATTTGGAAATACATACTCTTTTAGGGTTAGAAAATTTGCAAGTTTCATATTTAACTGATTGTGGCAGGTGTGTGTTTAGTTAAGATGGCGGAAAGTGACAGAGACCTAAAAATTTGCTGTTATGTCGTATTGGGTATGTATTTTATAAATATAGTGAATAAAAATTACATACGTTCATATTATATAACTTACCGGTGGTTGAGAATGTTTTAAACATATATGTAGGACACGAGTAACTATAGTAGGTATTATATATATGTTTACAATTTGTTAAACTACCGGAAGGTAAAGAAGTATACGTCAATATTGAAAATTTTAAATATTGTGTAATATTAGGTTATTTTGTAAAGTTTGTGTATGTTTAAAATATATTTCTTATTAAGCTATCTGTGTTTTATTACCTCTTATATGGATACTATTGGATAACTCTGAAGTAGTTCTCACGAACATCAAAACACTCGAACACTTTCATTCGATGCGTGCTGCTCCAATCGTGTTGGTATCATCGAGATGATTAAAATTGTTCGTTTTAATCATCTCCCGATGATGCCAACATGACGGGCAACACGCGTCGGGTGCAGTATTCAATAAGTGTTTTGATGTCTGTGGAAACTACTTCAGAGATATGTAATGTATATTCATAAAATATACGATTGTGTATATGTGTGTTTCATATCCAGTGAATGTACATTGCATATGTTTATGTACATTCACTGGATATAAAATAGATATGGAAGTCGGCGACAAACGTATCTGCTGGGAATGTTAATTCCACATGCATTAGATGTACATTAGATATACTTTCTCCATCTTGTGGATATACATATCCATAGATTGAAGATACAGTGTATGTACATTGCATATCATTTTTTTATGTGGGCTTACTTTCGGTGTACATATTATAAATTGTATCCTTTACATCCTTCTTCCTTGCCTCCACCAAGTCATCAGTTTTATTTTTCTTCTGGGTTCATATTTTGCAACATTAGTATTTGGGGTGTCCTGTTCCTCACGAGTTTCCTTACAAATCCGTTGCACCATCCGCATACAAATACCCAGTGCATCAGAAATACACTAAAAGAAAATTTACTTTATAAGCATCTGCCACATTTAATTTTCTGATTCACCTCATGGATTGCTTGCAAAGGTAAAATGGGACATCGTTGCATCTATCCTGATTGAAGTACTCAACTAATTTCACCACTATATATGTTTCAGTCTTCTGCCAGGCATTTTGAGATAGAAACTAATCTCAAAATGCCCAAACAGTAAAACTAAAGCGCTCGCAAACTATTTACACGACAATTTACTTAAAGGGAACTTAAAACATGATAGTGAAAAACACTACAAATTTATATAAATAACAAGAAATAGAAAAATCATGAAATTTGACAATAATTGCGTCAACTGCACGCTACTAAACTGACAGAATGCTGAACGTTGGTTGCTGTTACAACGAGCGGTTGTATTATTTATTTTACTCTTCGCAAATACAAAACGAAGAGTATATTGCATTCGATCGGCACATTTCTAAAACCGGTAAAATTGCTCGTAGAGAAAAAAATTTCATATCACTCTGTTGGTGATCGAATACTGAACGACTTTCAAAATATCTGTCTGTCTGTCCGCCCGCCCGTCATGTTTCTTGTAAGCATGATAACTTAAGAACGAAAAGTCCAAGTGTATTTAAATTTGGACAGTAGGTTAGTGTTAGCTAGAGGAAGAACCTTATTGCTTTTGAACAAATTCGATCAATAAATAAAAATGTTATTAATTTTTTAAATGAAAAAAAAAAATTTTGTTTGTAATATCATTTACAAAAAAAACTGGGAAGAGTATCCTATGGAATGTGCAACAATTATATAACAAGTGTAGTAAATCGGCGAAGAGTATAATGGTTAGCTTGTTCATCTCTAAAATGCATCAAGACCTCTGTCATAGCCCCTTCAGACGAGCCTTTCTGTTATTTGCATTGTAATGTGCTAGTACTTAAGCTGATAGAAGAATCTATAATAAATTTGACAATATCATAAATCATGCTCTAAGATTAATTTTTCCTTTGAAAAATACAAAAATATCCAACCACATTCCTAAACCATGGGTAACTAAAGGAATAAAAATTTCCTCTAAAAGGAAACGATTTCTGTATACAGAAATGTTAGCAATCGAATCCCTAGAGAATATTACAAAAAATATTCCAAAATTCTAAAAGATGTAATTAAAACTGCAAAACTATCCCACAAGCACTATGTGGAATCTGCACAGAATAAAGGCAAAGCTGTTTGGGGCATTGTAAAAAATATACAGTTAACAATAATGTAAAATCTGAATCTATTCTAAATCATATACAGTATGGAAATCCCAAAGACATATTAGACTATATAAATTATAATCTCGACAACCAATGTCAAAACAATAGTAATAAAAGAAATACCCATACGGAGAATATATCTACAAGCTTGAAAAATTCTCTATTTTTAGAACCTTCCACATCACAAGAAATATTCAATATAATCATGCTACTAAAAAATGAAAAATCGGTTGGTGATGACGAGGTACCAATAAAGCTATTAAAATATGTTGCGGATATCATCTGCTATCCATTGAACCATATTGTAAATTTAATGCTCTGTAAAGGAAAATTTCCAGATACATTAAAAATGCAAATATAAAGGCCATCTTTAAAAAGGGTGATAAAGCTGATTGGCAACACTATCGTCCCATAGCACTCCAACATAAGCAAGATATTTGAAAAATGTATCTACAATAGAATTATTAAATATAAAGAAGAAAAAAATTTACTTTCTGATTCTCAAAACGGCTTTAGAAAAGGCAAGACAACTATCCTTGCAATTTTTAAAGCTTTAATGGAAATACTAGACTCACTAAACAACAATAAAGAAACAAGTACAGTATGTCTGGACCTGTCTAAAGCGTTTGATAGTGTTGATCATGATATATTCTCTTAAAGAAATTATGCAATTATGGTATAAGAGGTACAGCAGTACAGCTAATAAAATCTTATTTATCAAACAGATATCAACAGCTAGTAGAGAGTGTCAAATCAGACAAAGAAATAGTTAAGAGGTGTACCATAGGGCTCAATTCTCGTGCCCTTGTTATACATACTGTACACAAATTATCTACCACAAGTTGTTAATCATAATATGGTGCAATTTGCAGATGATATATCTTTAATATTCAGTCACAACTCTAAAAACAGCCAAGAAAAGGACATCCTTGATGCGGTAATCACACTACAAAATTGGTTCACTAACAACAATCTGAAATTAAATATTCAAAAAACCCAGATAATTACATATTTGTACTTCATCCAAATTGAAGAAACAACACTTACTTACAATCACAAGTAGCTGATCAGTAAAATTCTTAGGAATCACTCTGGATTCAAGGCTTGACTGGAGGCCTCATGTTGACAGCTTGACTGGGGATATGTCATGGTATTGTTATGCACTTGGGGTAGTGGCACGTTTTGTAAGTGTGGAAGCTGCCATGAGTGCGTATCATGCATATGTACAGTCACACGCCAGATATGGAGTGATATTCTGGGCAAGTTCTATATATGCATAAAAAATCCTCATATAATGCAAAAAAGATGTTTGCGACAAATATTTAATATGAAACCTACAGATAGTTGTAAATCGGTATTTATAAACAGATTCATACTAACACTAACAAAGCCTATATATTTACGAAGCAGCAATATTTGCAAAAGAAAACATCATACTTTTCAAATCTTTAGAGCATAATTATGACACAAGAAATAAAAACAATTTAATAATAGAAAAAACTTCACATATATACAAAGAAATGTTGAGTATTCCATAATTAACATTTTTAACAAATTGTCTCATAACACAAAAAATCTCACCACAAAGACATTAAAGTTGGAACTCAAAAGAATACTAATAAAAAAGGCTTATTATACGATGGACGAATATTTCAATGATATTTCGATACACTAATAGAAAGACTTACTTTTATACTCCAAACTACGCTATTCCCAAATCTTATCTCTAGCTTTACTATTTTACTTACATTTTAATGCTTTAACCAAAGACATTTTTTATCCAAATTAGGCATATCTATTTTAAAACGAATTTTAATACTATTGTCGTTAGTGTCTCAATTTTATTATATGTTATTTTTACATTAATATTAGTTATATTCTTTCTTTTCTCTGTTGTTTTTGCTTAATGTTTTGACATGTTCTGCACCCAGTGGGTATTGTATTAAAAGGGAACAGATAAATGTATCTATCTATCTATCTCATGCCTTTGATAAGTACATAAATTGATGATGTGAATAAACACATTCGTGATTTGGACTTTGGTTAAAGCGAAAATTAGATATACAGGGTGTGGCAATAGTGCGTCGTACCTCGATATCTCGAGTTCTATGATAGCTAGAAATTTTAAAAAAACTACAAGTAAAATAGATAAAAAAGCCTATAACTGGAAATTATTTTCGAACATACAGGGCGAGCCAAGACGAAATTACAGGACCAAGTGTCTTTTTTAAATGGAATGCTATGTATATCCAGTACATTTTTTGAAGCCTCTTTCTATAGGCTCTATTCATTCCTATGTTAGCGTTGAATATCTCCCAACCACTTGGATGTAATGAATTTTTTTGTTGAAATAATGCAATTGCAGATGAATATTAAAAAAATCACCACATTTATGGGTTTTAAGAAAAACTTATGTGGATACCAGTTATGAGACATCTAATTAATGTTTTTGAATCATTTTCATTTTCTAAAACTGTAGGTACAGTGTGGCCAAGAATTATGTTTCTATTAAGAACTTCTTAAATTGAATTTTCTCAATTTTTTCAAATGGAACACCCTGTATATTTTTCAATTCTGTGATGTAGAAATGAAAAACGAAAATTTTTTGTAAGTACTTTCCCTATGGCTAATTGAAACCATTTTCGTAAATAAATAAGTGTCAAATTCAAGAATAAACTTAAAAAAAGAGGGTCCCTCAAATAATTCATTAGAAAAATTTATAATAGGTGTTCGATGTGTTGCCCATTTTGATTGACACACGTCTTTATGCAATTTGGAAATGAAACCATTTAATGGGATCATTTCTTCCAGTTCATTGAAATGAGTAAATAGTATATAACAGGTCCTTTATTGTAATGTTTTTTGGTACATTTTTTTTGCCGTTTTCGTTATTCGCCAAGCAATAGAACCTCAGTTTGGGACAAATTGTCGTGTACAACGGAGCATTTATCACACTTATTGGTCGTTAATTACAATTTGTATTGAATTTAAAATATTTGGAATTTTACAATATGCGAAACTTGTAGATGACTTTTGTTTTTTTTTTCTTCAATTCTTTGGGACTTCCTGCCACATGTATGTTTTCTTTTTAAGCGGTGCTCGGAGAATCTACAAAATATTACAATTAACCAGTATGTTACTAGTAAATAACCTCTACGCCCGTGACTTTTACGTCAAAGGATCAGTTAAAGGTTGCTTTTTTTTTTAAATAAACAACACAAATAAGTATAAAAACTTGAAATTAAATATTTCGCCGACGTTTTGGAAATCTATTCTGTTTCCTTTTTCAAGGCTTTTTTTGAAAAATCTTTTTTGCTGTGTATGATAAATACACAGCTCTAAGAATGTTTGTTATATTCAATAGATACTTATTACTATTTACATAGAACTGTTGATATAGTTAACAGTTTTTTAAATTTTTATGCAATGTTAAGTTTGTGAAGTTCTTCTTTTAACATCGGCAACCAAGTTGTATAGTCCTCTATGGAACAATTCGACACACACATCTATCTTCATTCAATAATATTATCGCGAATTCTTTAATTTTACTTTTTTGCTATCTGCCTCTTTTGTAAAAAATTTTTGTCGAGTCCCAGGTTATTCTGTGTCCATTCTCACAAGCGTGTTCGCAGATCTTGGACCTCTGAATGTTATTTTTTCTTATATAATTTTGATGTTCGCCCAGACTAAAAGGTCTGGATGATTCACCCACATATTGTTTATTGCACTCACATGGAATACTATAAATGCAGATTTTTGAATTTTGCTCGTGGTTCTTCAGTTTCGTCTTTGTCAGAATACTTAGATCTTAAAGTGTTGTTTGTTTGAAATACCATCCTAATATCCAATCTATCTAGATTTCTGGAAACTGGAAATGTCGGATATAAAAAAAAGTGAAAGAATAAAACATGTTGTGAACAAAGAAAATGAATTTTCTGTGGTGCTGGCAACGGTTGAGAATCCCATGTTAGTCAAAGAGAAGTGAGCTCATTAGTAGGAATAAGCTAGTAGACGGTCTGTGGGTCGAATCTTAAAAACAAATAAGTTTCATGCATATCATATTCAAATGCACCAGGAATTATTATCTGATGACGATTTTCAAAAGTGCCTACAAGGTAAAATTCAAGATGATGTCAACTTCGTCAATAATGTTTTATTCACTGATGAGGCAACTTTTCATAAAAATAAATTTGTTAATAGGCACAATTTCCATTATTATGCTTCGGAAAATCCTCAATTTTTTATGCAAGTTGATAACCAACACAGATGGTCTATAAACGTTTGGGCATGAATTATTGGAGAACATGTTCTTTGATGGTACATTGACAGGAGCTATTTATCTTAATTTTTAGGAAAACTATCTGCCACAATTATTGGCAAATCTCCCTGAAAGAATTCGAAATAGGATGTGGTTTCAGCAAGATGGTGTTCCACCACATTATTTAAATGCAGTTAGAGACCACTTAAATAATGCCTACCCTCGTCAATGGATTGGAGGAAATGGGCCCACTAAATGGCCTGCTAGAACCCCAGATCTTACAAAAATAGATTTCTTTTTATAGGGATACGTGAAGGAAATTGTTTATAGACACACCAACAACAGTACAAAATATGAAGGAAAGAATAATAACTGCCTTTAGATCTATCACACCGGCAGTTTTAGAAACAGTGGGAACCTCATTTCAAAAGCGCATAGAGATGTGTCAATTAAAATGGGCAACATGTGGAACATTTATTGTAATTTTTTCTACTGAGTCATTTGAAGAAAACCGTTTTTAAGTTTCTTTTGAATTTTGTAATTATTGCTCAATAAAACGAAATTGCTTACAATTAGCCATAGGGAAGTACTTACAAAAAATTTTCGTTTTTCATTTCTACATCACGTCGTGAAAAATATACAGGGCGTTACATTTGAAAAAATTGAGAAAATTCGATTTAAAAAGTTCTTAATTGAAAAATAATTTTTGGCCACCCTGTACAGTTTTAGGAAATGAAAATCAAAAACATTAATTAGATGTTTCGTAACTGGTATTCACATAAATATTTCTTAAAACCATAATTGTGAGTGTGGTGATTTTTTTAATATCCATCTGCCAGATTGCATTATTTCAACAAAAAATTCATTACACCCAAGTGGTTGGGAGATATTCAATACTAGTCCTGTAATTTCGTCTTGGCTCGCCCTGTATGTTCGAAAATAATTTCCAGTTATAGATTTTTTTTTTATCTAGTTTATTTGCAATTTTTTTTTAAATTTCTAGCTATCGTAGAACTCGAGATATCGACACTATTGCCCCACCCTGTATACAAAAACAGTAACTTCAATAATAGAATGATAAAACTGGTTTTCTTTGAAGTATTCGTCAATAGGTCTTATTAGGAGTCTTATTTCATGTGAAAAATGATACAGTGATACCTTGGCAATGTGATGATGCTAAAATTCGGTGAAATATATACAATATAACACTCAGGACATCAAGATAATTAATTCATGGTGTATTATATAGGTAGTGCAGTAGATATAGGTTTTTGGGTGGAACTAATTCCCACAAAGACGGGATTTGAATTTTTTAGTTCGATGTTGGTATCTTTTTGACATACCAAAAGCCTAGAAAATTTTAAGTGTGTAAAATGCGTTTTTTGCCATCATCTGTGGGGATTTTTTGAAAAATTGTGTGGTATCAAATTACAGAATATTTCATGCTGAAAAAGATTATGATATTGGTTTTAAAAAATAAAAATAAATAACACGCTAAAAGTCTATGCGCCAGTCAATTTATACACAAAAGAGGATTTGACCTTGTAAAAGGTCATGTAGTTCTAATTTTTTAATATTATTAGGACCTAGAGTCGGGTATAGTTTAAGCTGACTTGTGTCATGGCCGCTAAAACGTCTAAACTAAGATTTTATTTGACGCATAAGAAATGCAAGTAGTTCTCAAACAGTTCTCTCCTGTAACTGATGACGCAAAATAATTCTAAGAAAATATGAAAGATACTATCATAAAATGTTAAGATTATAAATTTAGTAACTTCGTCATTTTACTGGAATTATGATTATACAGTGTCCGAAATAAAGTTGGCTACATATGGGATAAAATTGTATTATTGACATTTCTAAAAAACTCTATTGGGGGTTCGCTTATGCATGTCCAACAACAAAAAATTACATTTTGACACATGTCATGATATTGGTATTGAGCCCAGTAAAACGATCCATCTGAAAAAATATCCAATTTACTAAAAAAGTGAATTCATACAAAAATTCCATGAAAAAATAATATTTAAACCAATAAAGACTTCTAAACACCTTTGGCATCATATTAAATCGAAATCTACGTAAAAAATTATTTCACTAAAAATGACCAAAATATTGACTTTTATTCAATTTTTCATCTCGAGGACAACGGTCAATCGCCTTTGGGCGAATTTTCAAAAGTACTCCAAAAATTTCAAGTTGCACGGAGCGAAAAACCTCTCCGCCCGACGAAAGTACCACGAATTTGGTTTTTCGAAAGTACAAGGAATAAAATCACGGGGTCGGAAAACTGCTCCGTCCAACAGATTTTTTCGAAAGTACAACGAATTTGACTTTTCGAAAGTACCACGAATTTGGTTTTTCGAATATACAACGAATAAAATCGCATAAGATGGAAAACTGCTCCACACAACAAATTTTTCGGAAGTACAACGAATTTAATTTTTTGAAAATCTTAAAAATTATTTTTACGAAAATACAATAACAAGACGTAAATAAAGCAGAAAACCGCTCCTTGAGATGAATTTTTCGATAGTACCACGAATTTGTTGGTTCACAAGTCGAAATCCTCAGTCAGGATGTAGCGAGTAGCTATTTTAAACGTCAAAATTTAGGAAAAAATCAATGGGACGGTTTTTCCAATAAAAACCAAAATCCTCATTTAATATTCCTCAAAGGGTTGGAGCATAATCCTCATACAAAACCCCAAAAAGGTACAGAAAAATAGTCAGAATTCAAAGTCGGAGGATCGATTCCGACGAACCCAAAAGTAAGATTAAAAATATGTTACATCTAAGCTATCGTTTAGTTTTTATTGTTATATATTTGCGTACACAGTATATGTTTTATATATTTGATTTGTTTTAGGAAGTTGTCCTTCAAAATAAGATTAAAAATATCTAATACATCTCGTTTTAGTTTTTATTGTTATATATTTGCGTGTACAGTATTAATTTTATATATTTAAATTATGTGTTGGGTACTTGGAATTTTGTTTCAGTTGCATGTAATTGTATCCTTATTCTGTTGATATAACTAAACGAGTTTATAATTGCATTTTTAGATATTAAATTATTGTATATTTTCTTATTTATTATTTTAACAATGGGTGAGTGGACCAATAAAAATAACAAAGAGTAATAATTATATATTATAGTACGACCCTTCAATATTAATGATAAGATAAGATTTTCTTTTTAAATTTTTCTTTTTTTTTAATTCATCCGCAAAGCTATACAAACATACAACTTATGTAACTAGTCAAAGAGAAATCAATAACTTGAAATAGAGTACAAATATAATACACAAGAAGAAAGTTGTAAAAATGTAAGGATTTAAAAAAAATATATATATATAGGACAATAAGATGATAGGTATAGTGAAATTTATCGTACGATGATGTGACGCACAGCAAAACACCGAAGAAAGAAAAATGCATATCTGGCCTCTCTACACGTGCAACACACACCTCTTCCTCCTCGAAAGATTCACCACACATTTCGCCACCATACAACAATTTCACTCTATGACATACAGCTACACGTGTATACCTACTTTATCCCAAACTTCTTGTCGGGACCTTTGTTCTTTACCACGCTGACAAAAGCACCGGCGTTCTTTATACCCAGAATAACTCTGAGATAAGCAGTACATATATTACTATTATTTACTGATATTATTGAACTAGTCTTCAGACAGACGCTATAATATAAAATTGATAAATTAGATATAGATGAAACAAATTCACCAATTAGGAACTCTTCAATATCATCTACTTATTTTTGAACAAAGTGTATTTACATGTAACTTTATGATCTAAAGTAACACCTAAGAATTTAGGACTTGTTCTACTCTGGATGAACTTGTTTGATATCTTCAGATATGGATCATAGTTTGTTATCGCGTTTTAAAAATGAGCACCGAGGACTTTGACAGAAATAGCTTTACTAAATGTTGTTAAAAGTAGTTTTGTTATTTGTTTTCGTAATGTTATTTAGGTATTTTTGCTAAAATTATTAAATTAAATTTTATATTTTTGTACAAAATGTAAGTATCTAACAAATGGCATTTTATTATTTTTCATTTATCGAAATAAAAATGTGTGCATAATGAAATCTGCATAGCTAATAACAAATAAATACTTAATTTGTAATTATTTTTTTATTAATAAACAGTTTTATATCAGTATATTCAGTGTGTTAGTTTCTTAACAGAAAAAAGGACCCTTATTATTATCTAAAAAATACAACAAAAATATAAACTCTCATGTTCTTAAAACTTATATTTTGGTAACAAAAAATCACATTAACTTTTCCTACCTGTAATAGTTTTAGTTTTATATTATCATATAATTATTGTACAGATTTCTAACCTATTATCTTTAAAAGTCATGTTTGGCAATGAAAAATCACAGGTTTCTTTAACTGAGAAGATAAGTAACAAAAAATGCTACCTGCTAAAATAAAAAACAAACAAACCCGATTTATAGTAATACCTATCGACTTACAAATTCCTCTGTAGGATGGTTTTGATTAAAGTTTGTTGATTTTGAAAGATGTCTAAGTGAACATTCAGTCTATTTTCCTCAAGTGTAAGCCTCCTTTTTTCCATTTCAATTCGTTTTTTCCTTTCTTCAGCTTCCATTTCAAACTGTCTTTCCTCCAGGCTTTGCTTTCTCTCTGCAAGAACTAATTCTCGAGATCTTATCTCATATTGTCTATTACTTTTTTTATTTAGATACTGAAGAGTGTGTTCCTTTATATTTGTATATGTGCGTTTGCGTATTGTTGGTGCTAAAACAAAACAAGCCAACCATTATACTCTTGGTCGATTTACTGCACTTTTTATATAATTGTTGCACATTCGATAGGATACTCTTCGCAGTTTTTTTTGTAAATAGTATTAATTTTAGACATTTTTTGTTTAATTACAAAACGTAAACAATTTTTTTTAATTTATTCTTCGATTTTATTCAAAAACAATAGGGTTCTAGCACTAACTTACTGTCCAAGTTTCAATACAATTGGACTTTTCGTTCTTAAGTTATCGTGCTTACAAGAAACGTGACGAACGGACAGACAGACAGACATTTTAAAAGTTTTTCAGAATTCGATCACCACAGTGATATGAAAATTTTTTCTCTACGAGCAATACTACCCGTTTTAGAAATGTGCCAATCGAATGCAATATACCTACTCTTCGTTTTATATTTGCGAAGAGCATAATAACAGTAAACAAATATAGCCTAAGAAAAAGCTTATAAAAAAGAGAGAAACAAAACAATTGTATCATACTTACATAAAATATTTGCCTGAGCAAGAGGTCTTTTTCTTGCGGCCTTTTCATATTTGTTACCTTTCTCAGTTTGAGGTTGCACTTCAGGTTCTATATTTGTGACATTTTCATTGTTTTCTGTTTCTATCAGCACAGTTTCTTCTACACATTCAGGTGGAAAATCGTCAGTGTACGTTTCTATTAAATTCACATTTCCTTTTGACGTGGATGCTAAACAATTAAACATTATACATTTTTAAAAAAAATAATAAAAAAATTAGCTTTACCTACCTTCTTGCATGTTTGCAACATACTTTTCTCTTGCATCAAAACCTTTTTGAAACGAGGATGCAACAGGCTCTGTAGTAGCAGATCTTTGTTGTATGTTTTTATTACTATTTTGAAATGCTTTAACAAGTTCGACAATTTGTTGTAATAGGTCTTCCAACTCGGTTACAATTTCTTCCACTCCAGATCTACAAATTAAAAAAGATTATAACATAGCGCATCGTTTAAAAAATTTTTAAGTATTTAAGAAATGGGACACCGTTGACAACACTTACTTTCCCTCATTTAATTTCGATTTTGTTACGTATTTTTTCACTAAATTCTGTATTCTATCTTTAATTGTTCTTATCGATATAGATTTGCCTGTTATCTGTAACATGTTCACCTGTACTTACAATGAACCATCTTTTTAGGGTCCTCATAAGGATTTTGGCTATAAACTTCACGGGCCAAGTGCAAGTCGATTTCCTGGGAGAACCGAAACCTGCTTGAATAACATCCATAATGAAACTACCGTTTTCACATTTTCGCAAATGCGGACTTGGTTAGGTTAGGTTTTCCACTATTAAAATGTAAACTTGTAAACAGACTTTCGACAGCTATCGTCGTGCCTCGTCAAAGCTTCGGCACACTTCGGTTAGCGTACGTTAACGTTTTAGGTAGACGTAGGGATCCGTAAGATTACGTATATACGTAGGCGTAAACCTGAAAATCTTTAAACTGCGCAAGCGCAAGTGCTGAAACTTACGTTTACGCTCTCGACACGACTTAAAAGGTTTGTTCATTTGTGTTGATTTAAAGCAGCTTCAAGCAGTTAAATAAAGATAGTGATATCACAAATAATGTGAGTATGAGAGAGATAACGCGTTTCAAACTTGCTATAAATCAACACAAATGAACAAACTGAATGTGTCTAATAACTTACCGCCTGACGTAATTTGCGTTCAATTAACGTAAGTTTATTTTAGGAATAACGTCGTACCGAAGATTACCAAGTTCGTCCGAATGTATACGAAATTCGCAAATCAACATTTGCCATTTGTTTGGGTATTATGTGTTTAAGAAAAAATGATAACGTGATATAATTTATTCTCGATTATAAATATAAACCCAAAACAAATGTTTTAGTTATATGAAAGTCATATCCTCAACTTTGCCAATTGACTTTAGCTAACGTTAAAAGACCTCCGGGCCATAACTCCGTGAAAATCTAGATTGCGCCAACCCGTGTTATGTTCCATAGCGTAACGTTAATAGCGAACGTCACGCGCTATTGAAAGTTGCCATATCTCTCTATTGACTTCGACATTTATAAATTGGAGTTCTCGCGCATTTGCCACAATGTGACAATCAGACAGAGAAGGCAATATTAAAAAGAGAGGCCAATAATGGAAAATTGACAACACTGCCCTGATCGAACGACCGAACTCGGCTGTCTGACTGTCCTCACACGGTCGCAGTACCCAAGGTCACTAAAAAACAGGTTGCCGTGTAATATATGTCACATGAAGTATTTCTACGTTTATATGTAAGGTATCTATTTGGTTAGGATAGAATTGTACATTGAAAAAATAATTTTGAAACTTTTTTCTATAAAATGAGGAAAAAACAGCCACACGCAGCTGTCATCGAGGTCTACACATGACGTAGCACTTGTCGGTTCTAATGAGCCAACCTCTCCTTCAGTAGGCTTGGTCAAATTCATTTAAGTTAATGCGTACCCGACAAATCCCGAAACTGTTTCCGCTGGATGTCGTGTCCCTTTAAAATGTATTCGTCTTCTCCGTCTGACTCCTATCTTGTTAATTCTCTAATCTTTGGTATCGCCTCATACACATACAGCAGATCGTTTGTAGCTTCGAGGTTTGTTGCACCGCAACGGCTAGACTCTAGTGCGAAATTAGTAACGCATTACTAGTCCTGAAGTCCTGTTCATGTAAGCAAATAGCAAAACTGGCATAAACCTTAAAAAGTCGACCGTGATAAAATACTTTTTATTGTAAATTTATCGTTAATTTTTTGCTGTGTATGTTCTATAGAAAATGGGGACGGAAGAAAGAGTATGTGGAATTTGTTTAAAAGTATGTGATGAATTTAGAGATATAGGAGATGATATAAAAGGTGTCTGGGATATAGTTCTACCAAAAATAGTAAGTCGAAAATGACGCTCAGCTGTAAAAAGACCGAAGTATACATATGAATAAATTTAATTATATTTAATATTTATAACGCATCTTGGCCTTGTGATGTTTTAGACGAATTTTATTTTAGAATTTTATAACTGCGATACGAGAGCCCGTGATGTGTATAGACTGTGCAGAAATGCTTACAAAATGTTTTGATTTTAAAACTGTCTGCTTCTACGCACATGATTACATAGTTCCCTTTGTTAATGACAAGGACAGTGTAAGAGTAGATCTAAAAGAGGTCTATCTTAGAAAAAATGAATATGGTACTGGAATTTCGGAAGATCAAGACGTTTGTGGATTGTGCATGGGTCTAGTAAAAAATTGTTTTTCTGTTTGCCTTGGTGGTGGAGAGAGAGACCTTATGAAAATGATCAAGCAATGTCTACCAGAATTGGTACGTATCACTATCTATCATGTTAAACATTACTAACTTCAGTTATATAATGTTAAAGAAGGGAATGGGTTAGTGAGTGAGTGATTTCAAGAAAAATGTAAGTAATATTTTTTTGCAAATGTTTCGAAGAAGTGTGCTTGTTCCTATATAAATTGTGGAAATGGTAGAGCTTTTACCGATTTCATCGAAAATCTCTTTATATATGTACTATTCCTACATACAATCATTTTTTATGTGAAAATATGATAATCCAACAGCCACATGTTTCTCATTTCATTTAAGCTTCTTTGAGCTCAATTTCATTAATTAGTTCAAGTTACAAAAAATTTAATGTAACGCTTCCGAGACCGTGCACGCTTCGCAAGCCGTATTTATGCGTTTCCATTCTCGTGCGTTAAACAAGAAAAATCTGGAGCCTGGAACTTCATATATGTTTTAGCTATGATATTTTCCCCTCTATTGCCTAGTGCTATTTGTTCTTTGATATATATATTTTTTATTTTTCGAGTTATTGGCCAAGAACCGAATTTCGGCCAATATTTTTTATTTCTTTAGGGGTCGCCGGCGCCTCACAGCTGTAAATTTTTTTTTTATTGTATTCTACGCCAACAAAAATGCTTTGAAAAATTCAGCCATATAACATTTAGTGACTAACATTAGAGATTGTAGTAAAAGATCGGCAATAAAACTTCTACTGTAGGGCCTTTTGCCTGTCTATTCGGTCGGGTTAATTTCAACACTTGGCAGATTTGCATGAAGTTTTCACTATTATTTCTCTATTATATGGAGAATATCTCGAGCAAGGTTTAGGTGTGTAAAACATTAACATTTGATGAAAATGTTTTGAGAAGTGATAATTTTAGTGAAGCTATGCGAAGCCTTAACGCTAGTAATGAAATAAATTATTTGTCGCATAACATGGAACATTTTTAGTGATTTACTGTTGTAATAGTTTGATAATTGCATTACCGCTGTTTTAATTAGCCATAAACTTTTGGTGATAACGGAAGATATTTGGGACTATTTAAGGTTGTTAGAAAGTGGCCACTCCTCCGATCAAAGAACATGATAAATTCTTTGATCAGAGGGTCACTCAATAGCAACCAAACGAAAATATTTTTGTGCTTATTATGATTACGACTTATTAGGGAAGTGAATAACAAATATGCGGTATATTCTCTAGAATGTTGGCTTTCATATAGCTTTTGTTTCGTCTTGCTAAGTTATTTAAGTACAGTATGATCGAGAAAAAATGAAGGTCATGTGACAGAAAATTCACTAAAATTATCAAAATTGGTTTCTATTCTATGTATATTATTAAAACTAATTTCCTATGTAACAAGACTGTAGGAGGAAATAATAAAATGCAAATGGCCGCCACATCGTGATCAGCTGATCGAACTTGTTGTTTTACGTGTATATTTTGCAGATTTCGTAGTATTTTAAAACTTTATTCTGGATTATTTAACATCCACAATTATCCTTAATCAATTCATGTGGAGAATTTTGTTTGTTAAGATGGAGACGAGCTTATATTTTACGAAATTGTCTTATTGTACATTCAGAGTGCATTAGCATTATGCCATAAGATGTAAGTATAATACGTATGATTTAATTTTAGAGAGGTGCATTCATATTGTGGTAAACGTAAGATCGGTGCATGCGCAGTACACTACAAATCTACATGACAGAAGTAGTTACATTTTGTTGATTTATATATTTTAGTATTATTTTCATCCAGTAAAAGCCTAAGCGATTTAATATATTTTATCCTGAAATGTTAGATCTGTGGTGAAACTGTTTTGCAAAAGTACCCGAACATGTATGCTTTTACCCGATTCTGTAAGAAATAAGCATAAGACATAATGAAATAAAAATAAACCATTTCATACACCATACGTCTTATGTTATGTACACTATGAATGCTCATAAGATTTGGGTATGTTTATTTCTGTTATGGCATATACTTACACCATACATCTTATGCTTAATGCACTCTGAAGCCTGATAGGTGTATGGAAAAAAGTTGGTGCTATCAGTTTAAATCCCTATATATTAATTAAAGAAGATTTTAGTACAGATGTCGATGTATTTCCGAATGTTACACCTGTGCATATAGTGTAATTATATGATTTTAAAAAGGAGTATTAGTCCAAGATATTCAAAAAGTCGAAGCTTACGAACTTGGCGTGTTTATTTATTTATTTATTTACGGGAAAGCACAATGAATACATGTATCTATAACAGTGGATATTACAGTTTGGTGTGGTGTAAAATGACATAATTAACAAAGAATGTATATATTATTTAGACTTATTTAATAACAGACTGTTTCCTAACTTATATAATGATACATTGAACAAGTCTAGCTGTATAGTGTTGGCATTTTTCATAATCCTGGTGATACCCAAATTTGCACCATATAAGGAACGGTGATTTGAAATGTGAAATGTATATGAATTCCTTAGCTGTCTTGGGGGTACATAGAAGTCTAACATAGATAGCAGTTCTGGACTGTCTATAATTCCATCACAGAGTTTAAATGCAAAGATAACGTCTGAGTTTATTCTTCGTAGCTGTCTGAGTGTTGAGATGAGTTAGTATTTCATTATAGCAGATTTGCTCACTGGGAATGTGGAGTTTAAATGCTATATAGCGCAGAAATCTTTTTTGCACTCGTTCAATTTTGTCTATATATATCTGGTAATATGGAAACCAAATAATTGAACAATTTTCGAGCTGAGATCTAACTATTGAGTAATATAAAGATTTTATGGCGTTAATGTTGCTAAATTCTGTACATTGTCTTTTAATAGATCCAAGGGTTTTTAGAGCTTTATACCAGATTGATTCGATGTGATGTACAAAGGTTAATTTAGAGTGTACCGTCCTAAAGTTCCAGGACGCTACAGAATATATATAATTTAATTATGGTGTTCTTAAAACTACTATAATAGCAGATACTTTAAATTTATTTACATTTTGTTCACAGAATCCTAGAGCTGCCAAAGTCCTCATTTCCACTCGAAGATCTATCTTTAAAATATACACCGAGCGCCATCTGTACTTTACAAGCAAACCCAACCGATTCTTAACGAATAGACTTGGATTAACTTTAAAATATACACCGAGCGCCATCTGTTATTCTACCAGCAAACCACCGGCTCTTACTAGTTAGAAATCTAGATAATATTGGTAAAAATTAAAGAATAAACTTTAATTAATAATCTGAATCAATAGAAATTTAGAAACAAACAGAGGAAGGGGAAGAGGAGATTTGAGTGGGACGAGGCGCTCTGGCAGCTTGTGAACAGGATCTGTGGTGAGAGTGTCATTCTCCTTTGAACATCTATACGCTCAACTTCTTGTGAAATTTTTATTGAACATATAATTTTTAGCCTTCAGCAAATGTAAATTTTTATCTTTAACTTTTCATCGGCCGTCAGCCTTATAACATTCTTACTCCTACATATAATTTATGTAAGGAAGGTAGCTACCCTCTAAATTCAACTTTTGTTAATCAAATACCTAAATTCATATACAAATATTTACCATTTCCAGTTTTGTCTTTAAAATTTTAATATACAACTTATTTTTCTTACATTGTGTTTTGATACTAAATTTTCTAAAAACTCATGATACCTATGTAAACAATAAGGCCACTGAATAGCCACAGTATTACATTTTGAAAACTAGTAAGGCATAGGTATCGAGCAATTGGCTATTGGCGCCTAACAAATATTAAATTTTATTAATTTTCGAACCACGACCCAGCCTCCACAAAATAAATGAGAACCGGGTAGTTTCATCGTTCCTATTCCACTCAGGGGCAGGAATTGATGTTACAAGAGTCAAAATAAATTCCTAGATCATGTATTGTATCAACATTATCAATAAGTGTATCATTTATGATATGAAGTACGTGTTTAGTGATTGGAAAATCTCTTTATCAAACTCAATATATTTACATTTTGTGACGTTAATAGTAATTTTTTTTGTTATTACACCATTTCTGAAATCTCTCAATGTCTTCTTGTAGTTCTATAATGGAGGTGGTATCGATAATTTTTTAAATATTTTTAAATCATCAGCATGTAACAATACTTGAGTATGAAGGAAACAATCAATAACATCATTGATAAAAAGATTAAATAGTAATGGAACCAAATGAGTTATGATTCTAACCATTGAAGGAGCTTACCATGAACATAATTAGATAATTCTTTGAGTAACAAAGAATGATCGACCTTGTCCAATGCCTTGGAGAAGTCTGTATAAATTGAATCTACACAGTTGCCCCTCTCCAAGGTACTGCCAATATAATTTTCATATATTAATAGATTAGTTGTTATAGATCGACCTTGACAAAATCCATGTTGTTTAGAACTTATAAGGTTCTTTAGTTCCCCTGTCAAATAATAGTCGTTTATTTTAGGTATATGAGAGATATGGGTCTATAATTAGTCATCAGTTCTTTGTCGTCAGTTTTTTTATATATAGGAATGATATATGATTTTTTCCAAAGTGCTGGACAGAGATTTATTAAATAATGGCCGCAGAGGTCTAGATATGGCAAATGCACAAGATTTTAAGAAATATGAAGATATTTCGTGAGGACCAGGCCCTTTTTGCAATCAAGGTTATTCAGTTTGTTTAGAACCTCAGATATATTTATGGTAAAGCTACTGATGTTGATAGAGTTAACCTTACAATGTGATTGATTATAATTCAGTGGGGCAGTGTAAGTGTTGGTGTCTGAGTAGAAAGAAGAAAAATACTTTCCAAATAGATAAGCTATTGTGGGCCCTTTATCAGCAATTTCATTGAGATATCTATTATTACTAGAAATGAGATCTTCTTTATTATTAACACGTCCATAGTCCCAGAAGACTCTAGAGTCAGATAATAAATTGTTTTGTACATTATTTATATAGTAGTTATAGCACCTAGCTGACTGCTCTTTACAGAGTGCCGCAATTTGCTAAAATCTTAATATTCTTTCTGGCATTTTGTAATTTTATATTTTCTGTGTGCTGCTCGTTTATTGATTACACTTTGTTTCAATTCATCATCGAACCAAATCGGAAATTTAAAATTACTTTTTAATTTAATTTTAGGTACAAACTTGTCAATGCACTGCATTAACAGTGTGTACAAAACTTCCACAGCAATATTTGTTTCGGCATTTACAACCAGATCCCAGTAAACGTTTAAAAGATATTCATTTATGGCATTAAAATCACTGTTTTTGAAATTGTATAAAAGCACTTCATATTCTAGATGTTCATATAAATGGCTACAATTAATAAATGTTCCAACCTCAACTTTTACTAGTTGAAAAATTGAGGTAATTTAATAAACATAGACGTCATTCCTTATTGCCACACTTCTACAATTAATAATACAGATAATGTCCACAAAACTACTAATGTAGTGAGAAGTTCGATCAGTTTCCGTTTAGCATCTTGGTAATTTGGGTCTGTTGTCCCTAAACTCTGACAAATGTATAAATTTGAGATTTCGCGCACGCACGGCCTGTATAAGCAGTCACTGTCGCCAACGTTTAAATGTTAAAAACATCACAAATTAGTGTGAGTGGCACACAAAAAGTCGTTAGGGAGCGGCACATTCAGTCTTTCTCGATCTCTCTGTAGTTCATGAGGTAGAAATTGAAAGAAATTTTCCTGCTTTAAGTTTTATTGAAATAACTGTAAAATGGCGAATGGTTTACTCATAGCCTTACCTATACATTGATACCGTGTTTAATAGGTCCTCTTATCGGGGGCAATTTACCCATGCTTATCCGGCTATGCCATTTTACCTCTAAACAAGTATTGCTTTCTTCATATGTGATATAATTTTCAATATTCGTTTTTTAATTAACAGGATTTAAGCATCATCAAGAAACCTGTAATCTGTCCCTCCTGCCGTGACTCTCTAGAACACTGTTTTCGTTTTGTGACGACCTGTTATGTTGCAGAAGACAAAATTAGGAAGCATCGTGACAATATAGATATAAACAGAAAAGGTCAAATGGAGTTAAGTACTTTATTACAGTCTACAATAAAAGATGAAATAAAAAGTGAGGTAGATGATACCTCGATTGATAAAATTAATGTAGAAGAACAATTCTGTGAAGAAATAGAAAATGCCGATGAGACAAGAATTTGTCACAAAGAAGATACATTTAAATTAGAGCAAATGCTCTATGAAAATAAAGATGTTGAAATGGAGGAGCAACAATTTCTAGTTAAAGAGGAAATTGAAATTAAAACAGATGACCAAGATTTCAACAGGTAATAATAAATTAAGTTCTCAATTTTTTTAACTATCTTATTTAGGATGAAACACGCGCAGCCCTCAAATCACTAATTATCACTGTTTTAATCGAAATGGAAAAACATATAAAATTTGCGGTTTACATGTGGTTTACATGATCGTCTAGTTTTTATAGTAAAGTTAGGAACCAAATTGATAGTAAATCTCGAGTCCAGAAACTGGGTGGCTTTTGTGGAAACTCTTCTTTACATGAATTAATTGTATCGAACATTTTTTAAAATTTTTCATTTATTTATTTAATCATCTTATTTATATTAACGTCCTGGTGGAATATAGGTAGTGCTATTCCACCACTCAACCAGGACTCCTACACATAGACATCAACGCACAACCATTCCCTGCAATATTGCCATCTACCGCAGCTAAGGCTTGTTGTATATTCAATTATTTATCAAATTGTTAATTTGGAAAATATTTATAATACTTTAGTTTACGTATTTGCAATACGAACGTATATTTTTTATTATTATACTCTTCGTAAATACAAAACGAAGAGTATATTGCATCGATTGGCACATTTCTAAAACCGGTAATATTGCTCGTAGAGAAAAGATTTTCATGTCATTGTGTTGGTGATCGAATTCTGAACAACTTTCAAAATGTCCGTCCGTCTGCCTGTCCGCCCGCCACGTTTCTTGTAAGCACGATAACTTAAGAACGAAGAGCCCAATTGTATTGAAATTTGGGCAATAAGTTAGTGTTAGCCAGAGGAAGAACCCTATTGCTTTTGAACAATATCAGTCAATAAATACTGACCCTCTCATCGTAATCAGCGACCCCAAAAACCCCTTGTAATAATAATAATAATAATAATGTTTATTCATCCTTCGAAATGATACATTTATAGACAAGTCAAAGCAAGTGTACAAAATTTAAAACTAAGACAAAACATTTTATAAAACTCTATTTACTATGAAATAAATCTACAACAGATTAAAATATCTTTTCACATTTAAATAAAATAAAATCAGTATCAGTGATCAGTGTGACCTTTGTGTATCAGAATCGTTTCTGTCATATTCAATATGAAAAAAATCATTTAGGTTATATAATGGATTATTTGTTAATATGCCCTTTAATTTATTTTTAAATTTTCGCAGTGATAAATTACGCAGATCCAAAGGCAGAGAGTTGTACAATTTAATGCCGATGTTTCCCGTTTTTTTCAATCTGGTTAATGGAGGGACGATATTCATATTATTGCGTGTATCATGGTGATGTACTTCTGCATATGTAGGATAATTCGACGGATACTGATAAATATTTTTCTGAATGTATAATAGGTTTTGATATATAATTGTAGAGAAAACTGTCATTATTTTCAGGGATATAAATATAGGCTTGCAGCTGTCATTCTGTGCAGCACTTACTATACTTCTCACAGCAGTTTTTTGAATGATTAATATTTTTTCTATGTGAGTATGTGATGCGTTACCCCAAGTCATTATACCATAACTCATAGCTGAATGAAATAGTGTATGGTAGGTAGTTAATGCCGCATTTTGGTTTACAGAATTACGAATTCTTTTAATTGCATATACAGTCTTACTTAATTTGCTAGAGAGTTTTTCAATTTGTTGTATCCAAATTAGATTTGCATCAATTTGAACCCCTAAAAATTTAACACTTTGGTCCGATTTATTTGATTTTTTTGTCTCGAAATTTAATGTCTTTGTTTTGTTTTCATTTATCACAAGTTGATTAGATATGAACCATGATTTTGCCTTTTCTAAAATTGTAGTTATAATCTGGTGAGTATTTTCATCTTTGCTCACATTTTTGCTTAGTATTGCGTCGTCTGCATATAATGTACTATTTATACCAGATGAAATGATTGCATGTGGCAAATCATTTGTAGCCTATACTGCGTACGGTGTTCCCGCATAGATCAAATGTTGACCTGTGTTATTGTATTAAATATATTTTTACGTGAATTACTAACTGTTAAATTATAATTAGTGCTTTCTAATTAAATTTTTTAATATTTTGTTTATTTTTTATAATAAATGCAAAAATATATAAAATGTCGTGTGTGGTAAATGAACAAGAACATTGTAGAGGTAAAGTGAAAGGATTGTGCAGCTTCTCAGTGTGGTTGTAAGCATGCAATAGCTTTTGTGATGTCGTTATATCGTCGAAGTGAAGAATCCTCGCCAACCAATACAGTTTGCTATTGGAAAAAAATCTGTTTTATCTGGAGCTCTTCAATCAAAAAATTTGTCACAACAGCTGACTTTAAATCTGTAAGCGATACTTCTTTATCTAATAATTTAACGCTTTAGTTTTTAACAAATGTATCAATGAGGCGAAAAACAGAAAAATAGAGAGCTAAGTTACACGATATCACATCGACGATCTTTTAAAAAAGAGTGCGGCTCTTCACTATCTAAAACATCAATTTATGGTTTTATCTCTAGATCCGAACGAATTTATAGATTTTTACAAAACAAATATGGTCCCAGGAAATCTTGAAACTATAGAAATTGAAACCCAAAATCAAAGTAAATCAAGTCTTTGGATGGAAATGAGGTATGGTTGAGTAACTGCATCTAAAGCCCACGAAGTAGCTCATTGCCATAATAAGACAAAAGCTATGAAACGAGGTTTAAAATTGGAGAATTTGGTAATAAAAGAATTGTAAAAACAAAACAAAAAAACACTCATAAAAAGCTGGTGTGTTTTTATCTCAATAATTTCCAATAATAGGAACATCTCCTGATTTCGTTATTGAAATTAAATATCAAATTCAATTACAAATGCATCTTGCCTGCTGTTTATTGGCGCACAGATTTATTTAACCTAAAACATTACAGTGCAACGTTATTTTTTACATGTTTAAATAGTATTTAAAATTTTATTATTAGTTAATTAAAAAAATTTGAATATTAATTATTCTACAAAAATTAATAGAAATCTTATCTAAATAAGTAATTACTTTATTATGTACACAATCATATAAGTAGAGCAGTGGACTCAGTGCGTCTATTAGGATAAGTACCATCAATTTTAAAAGATGGTAATTTTAAAAACCTTTGGCTGAACTTTATCCTTAGCATTTTTTATAATTGTAGCATGGATTCCAGATTATGGAACTGGAATAATATAAAATATTTAGTATCTCATTTAATAAAAAAATTTCTATATTTTGTAATTAAATAAAAAATGTCTAAAACTAATATTATTTGCAAAAAAAACTGGGAAGAGTATCCTATAGAATGTGCAACAATTATATAAACAGTGCAGTAAATCGGCGAAGAGTATAGTGGTTAGCTTGTTTAATTTATTTCATGTGTCTCCTGTTTGACTATAAACTATTTGTATACTTTTTATATGTACTTTTTATAACCAGAAAAAGCACCTGAGATCGCCAGTCTTGTTGGATTTGTCATGTACAAAGGTTTTAAAATATAACAATTATTTTTTATTTACCCAGTATTTCCCTGGAATACATCACAGTGGCGACGAGGATTAAAAGCATTTCCAGTTAAGTGTTGAACCCAGAAAAGTTTTAAGAATATTGTGTCTAGTGAACTCTCAACAGTCCTTTAAAATGGCGAAGAATCCATCATATTGTGGACAATTAAGGGAATTTAGTGCTCAAAATAGTGACTGGGTAATTTACAAAAGGAGACTAGATAATTATTTTCTAGTAAATACCATTCAAGATGATGGCAAAAAACGTGCTATACTGCTCAACGCTCTAAACGAAGAAGTCTATAAATTGATATATAACTTATACCTACTAAGAATACCAGACGACAAACCATATAATGAGCTCACAGAATTATTTAATAAATATTTTAAAGTTGCCAAATCCCTATTCGTTGCAGAGCTAAATTCTATGCAGCATATAAAAACCGACACAAAGGTGTCGGTACTCAACTGCGATTTTAAGGAGGAAATTATCGATATGATGTTACGTGGTTGCTTTATTATTGGTTTTGAAAAAGGCCAAAACCAATCGAAGCTTGTTAAGGAAAAAATAACGTGTTCATTCGCTGACGTCATTGAAGTAGCTGTTACAGATGGCGGCTTCGGAAACATCTGAGTTTAAGCGTTGATAAAGATGGAACCAGCCTTACATCACGTCACTTCCAGAAATCAACGTCAGACCCCAACGTCTTCTGTGCATTCACCACAGAGTGTTAGTAAAAAATGTGCTTGTTGTGGTAGGAATAACAATCCCACAAAGAAGTGCCGTTTTCGTGACTATGTATGCAACCCGTGCAAGAATAAAGGGCATTTAGCCCCAGTATGTCCCAAGAAAAAAGATAAAGGAGTAAGTAGTATATTTAGGCAAAAAAATATGCAAAATTTTATCGAATTTAATGACTAGTTGCCAAGTTAATTTTAATTCAGAATCAAAAGTGTGGCGAGGTACGGTGCCAGTTTAAGTGGCGAGAACTCGATCGGCGAAGTTAAGCAACGCCGGGAGAGTCCGTTACTTGGATGGGTGACCGTATCTCATTTCGCCGTCCTGATTAAGTGGTGGAATAGCTTTAGCTAAACTTCGCCAGGACGTTAAAATAAATAAGACGTTAAAAAAAAAAAAATAATAATGATTATTTACTTTTACTTTATTATACTACTTTTAATAAAGGAAGTTTCGTTAAAATTAAAAGACGATACGGTGACACCTAAATTTGTTAGGGCTAGACCATTACCTTTTGGTATTAGGGATAAGGTTGAGGAAGAAATAGATAATTTAGTAAAATTAAATATACTTAAACCTGTAGATTATTCTCCATGGGCTACGCCTGTTGTACCAGTCTTAAAAAAATCTGGTGCTGAGCGAATATGTAGCGACTTTAAAATAATGATAAATCTGGTATTAGAAATTGATCAGTTTCCATTACCACGTATTGATGGTATGTTTTCTCGTTTACAGGGGGGTGTTATTTTTTAATAAAATAATATTGATTATTTACTTGAAAAATATAACGATGTCTTTTCTCAGGGATTAGGTACTTTTAATAAAGGAACAGTTTTGTTAAAATTAAAAGACGCTACAGTGACACCTAAATTTGTTAGGGCTAGACCATTACCTTTTGGTATTAGGGATAAGGTTGAGGAAGAAATAAATATTTTAGTAAAATTAAATATACTTAAACCTATAGATTATTCCCCATGGGCTACGCGTATTGTACCAGTCTTAAACAAATCTGAAACTGTGTGAATATGTGGCGATTTTAAAATAATGATAAATCTAGTATTAGAAATTGATCAGTTTCCATTACCACGTATTGATGGTATGTTTTCTCGTTTACAGGGGGGTGTTATTTTTCAATAAAATAATATTGATTATTTACTTGAAAAATATAAAGATGTCTTTTCTCAGGGATTAGGTACTTTTAATAAAGGAACAGTTTTGTTAAAATTAAAAGATGCTACAGTGACACCTAAATTTGTTAGGGCTAGACCATTACCTTTTGGTATTAGGGATAAGGTTGAGGAAGAAATAAATATTTTAGTAAAATTAAATATACTTAAACCTATAGATTATTCCCCATGGGCTACGCCTATTGTACCAGTCTTAAACAAATCTGAAACTGTGTGAATATGTGGCGATTTTAAAATAATGATAAATCTAGTATTAGAAATTGATCAGTTTCCATTACCGCGTATTGATGGTATGTTTTCTCGTTTACAGGGGGGTGTTATTTTTTCTAAAATCGACCTTTCACAAGCATATGCACAGATTTGCTTGGATGAAAAACCTACAGCTTTTGTTACAGTTTCAACTCAAAGGGTTATTTCAGTATCAAAGATTACCTTACGGAGTAGCATGTGCACCTTCAAAATTTCGAAAATTAATGGAGTCATTACTTCTCGATATTGAAGGTTGTCTGTGTTTTTTAAATGATATACTTATTTGTGGACAAAATAATGACGATCATTGGTCAAGATTAGAGCGTGTGTTATGTAGATTTGTAACGGTCACGTTTTAAACGAATACTCAGTACCGTGAATTAAATAAAAGCATGTCCAAATTGTGTGTATTTATAAAATTGTTTTTGTACGAAAATAAAATTTTATCTTCGAGCAGGTACTAAGACCGTTTGACCTTTAACTCGGTGCAGACGGGGGCAGGGGGTGTTGTTTACTTCGTGTAGGTAAATTTTCGTCGGTTTTAAGAGTCGAGGGTTGGCCTCGAGCTGATATAAATACCACGAGTGAGGTGAATTTGACCTCTTCGGTATAATTAAGTGGTAATAAGTCGAACAATGGCTGTAATGAGATACGGCCAAGTTGTTTAAGTAAGAATATTTAAAGTCTTTTTATGGTGATGATTATTCTTTTTCAGTATTTCCGCTACGCTTTATGTTAAATTGTGCATCAGAATAATGTGTAAATCACCAAGTGCAAATATTTAATAGTCAATTAAATGACAGAATGAATTTGTATTAAATAGCAGCAAATTGCGTGATTAATCTGAATTTGTTGCTTTGATGCCATCCATGATTATTGGTGATTTTAATTATCTGATTTGTACGTTCATTTTTGTCATACGTTCATTGACCTTCATGTGTCCAGGAATGAAACTGTAAGTTTTTTATTTCATGTACTAGCTGTGGTAGCTCAAAAGGCTACGCACGTGGAGAACAATATTTTTAGTGTTGTTAAAGAACTAGTTTCGTGATTGATTTTTCCTTCCTGAGTGAGATCAGTAGACAATTTGATTGCTTCCATGTTAGTTGTAGACATTTGCCACATGGACTAGATTTGTTGACAATTTCGTTGCCCCAGTAGGCATACATAGGGGCTTAATTAGTGTGTGCTCGCTAGCAACATTTAAGGTTATTCAGAAACAATCGAAAGACTGTTACGCGCCGAAAGCTTTTTGTATGTCTGCAAATAGGTTAAGACGTTGGGCAGTGATACTATCAAATTATAGGTACTATTAAGCAATTCGCAGAATCTGATGATGTATTAAAATTGGTTAAAAATTTTGTGGAAAACCGGTGGCCCAAAAGTTTTAAAAATAATATTAAATTTAAACAATTTTATATGATTTGAAATGAGCTAACAATTGAAAATAATGTTTTAATTTGGAATAATAGAGCAATAACATTTGATAAATTAAAAGAACGAATGCTGTCGCAGTTACATATGTCACATTTAGGCATTGCCAAAATTAAAAATATGACAAGAACTAATTTTTATTGGCCAGGAATAAATATTGACGTTGAAAATTAGGCTAACAGTTGTGCAAATTGTTCAATAAATAATAAATAAAAGTTCTCCTAAAACAGAATTACATCCCTGGAAATGGCCAGAGGAAGTTTTTTCACGCATCCATATAGATTTTATGGAATCATTTCTAAATAAATATTTTTTTATTATCAATTCACATTCAAAATGGATTGAGGTGTTTCCAACTAATACTATCACTACAGATTTTACAATTCATGCTTTACACGGTACTTTTGCAAGATTCGGTCTACCAAGAACTGTAATATCCGATAATGCAAGCAATTTTAGTAGTTTTAAATTTAAAGAATTTGTAGAGAAATATGGAATTGAGCATGTTACTATATCACCTTATTTCCCTCAATCTAACGGAGCAGCAGAAAATGCTGTGAAAAATATAAAAAAATTCTTTAAACATTTTTTTAGGGCATAGTAAAACTTTAGATATAAATTCTGCTCTAAATCATTTTCTATTCGATTACCAAAATACTAAGCATTGCAGTACAGGACTCTCTCTGTCGGCGCTAATGTTTGGTCGTGCCTTACAAACTCGTTTGAGCATGATGAGACCTGTTGGAGACACACAGAAAGAATCTTTTATATTTGTTATTTCTGGGTATTGATGTTATTTGTTTGTTTTGGGAGCACCGTTTTCAATAATGTCAGTTATGTCAGTCATCTCGGTGAGATGAATAAAAATGTATTGTCGAATTGTTGGTTAAAAGTGTCTTAATTACCCGAATGGGATACTGCTTCGGATTCATTGTTCATATTTATATATTTATTCAGTTTGAGATGAGTCTCAGCTTGCAAAATCGCCGCCGAGACATCTGTGTTTCTTTTACTGGTTGAATTTTATTAGGACTTCCGGATAGTTGATGATTTAAACTTAATATCTCATTGAATTTGTTTTTAGTATGAGTTGCAAGTTCTTCATAAAATGATTGTTTATTTTTGCTGTGGTCATTTTTTCTTTATTATCTCGGTTATCGTTCTTTTTGTTTGTATTTACTTTTTTGTTGTGTGTATTAATAGTTTTTATTAGAATGTTATCAGCTCTGACTATTATTTCTTGTTCCTTCTTTTTGGTACATTATTGTTAATTAGGCTTAATAAATATATTTAATCATTTAATAAGCTTAGTTTTTTTCCCTTAATTCATTTATTATTGTCTTTTTGTTGTATTATATAGTTTAAAGAATATATATCATTATTATTATCATTGATTTTGTTTACTGGGGACTCACCCAGTATTAAATCACTTTCATTTGGTTCTAAATTTTTATTTTGGAGATGTCACAGAAAATTAACTTTGACCCTGCACTGAAAGAAATTTATATTATCCATAAAGAGAAATTGACTAACCCCTAATAAATATCTGCATTAAATAGGCTCCAGCAAGACTGCTCTGTAACCGCAACAAAAACGATCTTGCTAAGATGCACTTATTGACCGTTAATAAAAGTTTTTCTTATTATTTATTTGTTACTGTAGGTTGATAGCTTTGCTATCAGAAGTCACCACCTATTTTAATCTTAATAAGTTTTTTGTTATAGTTAGTAAGTTCCTATTTCTTACACCATTACCGCCTTGTAACCGGAATAAAACTTTCCTGCCGCTGATAGGTGACTTTTTAACCACTATGTAGCTTACATTATAATGGCAACAAATAATCTTTCTTGACATAGTAATGTCACTTTGCAAGTACGTTACTTCTAAATTCAATATTTTAATTTTATATTTTCACACTTTTCATATTAAAACACGTTTTTTAATACATCTCTATATACTGACCTAGACAAAGAATTTTTGTTGGTAAAATTAAAATAAATGATTCATTTAAGGAAACAAACGACTAATAAACAATTCAGGGTGCCTATTAAAAAAAGGGAACTTTGACTTGTAAGAAGACACAATCACAGTTTACTATATAATAGCTGCTTTCGTTCAGCAGAGTGATTCGTAATGATAAGGCACCTACCTGTTTCGTATGTTGTCCTTGTCCCTATACCATGCAATTTTGTATCATATGATTACTGTTCTTTGAAATCCTGTTATTATGATTATGAATCACTCTGCAGAACGAAGGCAACTAATATACAATAACATATAACACAAGTTTTTTTATAAAAATTTTTTGCATAAAACCTTTCCCACAACTGTCTCGTCGAACGCCGAATTGCTTACCAATTACTGCATGCGTCGCTGCATGAATGAAATGGCGCACGATGATAAAACCTCAATTGCGCTTGCACCACGTGTAAAAATAAATAAGTAAAACGTTACGATTAGTAAGCCCGTCTTTACAGTTAACAGATGACTTACCAACCATAGGTCTATTTGAGTGTTAACCATTAAATAGTTAACTTTAACTTAAAGCACTTATTTATCATAAGAAATTATTTAGTTACCCCTAATAAAAAAAAACTTAAAACAATATTTTACCTAGTTTAAGTAAGTGCTATATTGGGACAAATAGTCAAAGATTTACCGTTGCAAAATCTCATTAGCAAAACAGTTTTTCTTATGGTTAGATAATGATAATGTAGTCTTAACAAAAAAAATACTTATGATAATGCAGATCATCTTAGCAAAACATTCTATTTGGTCGATTTCTTTCAGTGTGTTATTTTGACCCCTTTGACACGTTTAGCACAACTAGGATGAAAAAACGAGTAACACTTTTCACATCGTAGACCATTTTACACTTTACTATTGCAATAATTACAATTTTTACTAGGAGCAACTAAAACTGAATTGTCTTTGTCGGCCATCTTTCTTTTATTTCCTCCTCCACCAGTTTAATCAATAAAAATAATTTGTGGAGAATCTCTAAGGTAGGTACATCAATATAAAAAATATGTGTATTGCAATAATTGTTATTTACATGGATGAATACTAAATTATTGTAATTATTTTTACAAAATATGTTTTATATAATCTCACTAACTTAATAAGATTTTCTTGATCTGGAATTATGGTATTTGTTAGCATATATAATGCGCAATTTTTTTGCCATAATTTAATTTAGTTTCCACACAAATTCACTCAGTTCCTTGTTTAGTTTATAGACTTATTCAATTTTGAATTTCGATATGGTACATTGGTCCTGAATCTCATTTTGTGGATAAGGTTTAGTTTGAACTTTTCCGTTGCTTTGACGGAAAATAGTCTGCTAGTTAAAAAACAAACAAAAATACAAAAATTTGAATAGCGGGCTGTTCAAATTTTTACTTTAATATTTGTATCAGTTAAATACCGCATCTGTTTTATCACACTACTTGATGTAGTTAGATGATACATAGCCTATGACACTCTCGAGACATCAAATTGCCATACAGTTCATTAAATCAATTTCACTAAAATTGGGTCAGCCATTTCGGGGACTGTCACCTATAGGCAAACAACATTATATATTTGTATTTTCCTCAGTAATTATTAAATGACACAAAGAACTAAGTAGTAATAGATATAAATATTTTCAGTCTTCAAGATGCTCCAACCTCATCACAATCAATTGAGATAGGATCAGCTCATAATTATCAAAACACATCAGGATTCACAGAGTACAAATGTCAAAGTTTTCCAACAATAGCAAAATGGAGAGCATCTCTAAAAATACACCTATCAACCTATCGGGAACTTTCAGAAGTAACAGCATACAGATGCGAAAGCTGTTTGTTTGTAACAAAATTGAAGGGAAGTATAAAAACACACGTGTTGACCCATCGTGAACCTTCAGAAGTAACAGTATACAGATGCGAAAGTTGTTCGTTTGTAACAAAATTGAAGGGAAGTTTAAAAAGACACATGTTGACTCATCAAGAACTATACACGTGTGACTGCTGTCCGTTTGTAACAAACCATAAAGGATCTCTAAAATCACATATGTTGACCCATCTAGAACTTTCAGGAGTAACAGTATACAGATGCGAAAGCTGTTCGTTTGTAACAAAATTAAAGGGAAGTTTAAAAACGCACATGTTGACTCATCGAACACTTTCAGAAGTAACAGTATACAGATGCGAAAGTTGTTCGTTTGTAACAAAATTGAAGGGAAGTTTAAAAAAACACATGTTGATTCATCGAGATCTTTCAGAAGTAATAGTATACAGATGCGAAAGCTGTTCGTATGTAACAAAACTAAAGACTAATTTAACAAGGCATATGCTGACCCATCGAGAACTCTCAGAAGTAACAGCATACAGATGCAAAAACTGTTCATATGTATCAAAACGAAGGACGGATTTAAAGTTACACATGTTGACTCATCGAGAACTTTCAGAAGTAACAGTATAATGTATTCAAAATGGCGGACGATGCAAATACACAATTTGTTGCTCTATGTAAATATTGTGACAAAAAAGTTAGCAAAAAGGTGAAATGTGTAAATTGTGCAGCAGTATTTCACAGAAGCTGTGCAACAAGAAAGACATGCTGTAATAAACAAGAATTGAAAAAAGATGATCAGAAAAACACTAACAGTGAAGAGAGTGAAGAAGAATTCAATGACATCGTAATGGAAGCACTAAAAGCAGAAAACAAATTATTACAAGACTTCAACCAAGAATTAAGGGAGATGAATCAACTCTTGAAAGAAAAAATATACAACTTAGAAGCTGAAATCAATTTTGTAAAAAAAATCAACAACAAATACACCTAACCAACTTAGCATGGAGAAAAATAAAAATGAAAAATCAAATGAGGAACTTGTAAGAAACGCAATAGCACAAGAAGTTAAATTATATTTTAATAACAATAATATAATAAATAAGGAGGCACAAAACAAAAAAGTTATTGATGGTGACAAAAATCAGCAACAAAAAAGAGTAACAACAGATATGGAATACAAAGGACAAAAAAACAGTAAACAAGCCAGTGACAAAAAGTCAGAATTAGAAAATGACATGACAAACTTGGAACAAAAACAAAGACAGGTTATGAGTGAGGTAATAAATCTAGGAGCCTCATATGACCAGGACGAAAAAACAATAAAGGAAACACAGAGAATAAAAACTAATGGAAATACTGAAAAAGGTAAACCCTCTTATAAAGAAATATTAGCAAAAAAACCAAAAAGGGATAATAAAAGCATGCAAATTGGAGATGGAAGCACAGATGAAGGCTTAGAGGGAATACAAAAAAGAATATGGATATTCCTATCCCGGGTAAAATTACACGTAACTGCTGAAAACATCCAAAAATATTTATGTTCTAAACCAAATATGAAAGAACGCACATTCATAGTAGAAGAACTAAAATTAAAACGAACACAGACTAAGGCATTCAAAATAGGAGTAGAATATGCATTGAAGGAGGAGGTATATAAACCTAACTTTTGGCCGAAGGGGGTAGGGTTTAGTAGATACACATTTCCAAGACAGAACAAAAAAGACAATAATGAACAAAACTGGGAAGAACAAAACAATAAAAATGAAATAAATTTTCGAATAGGATTAAAGACAGTAACAGAGACTTAAGGAAGAATCTTGTAGTATTACATCAAAACGCTCAATGCATAAGAAACAAATTGGATGAAATCGTTCTATTATTAGAAACAAACTATGACAACAAATTAACTGTGTTAGCGATCACTGAACACTGGTTGAATCCAGGAGAAGAACAATTCATACAAATTCCAGGCTATCAGATGGCATCCTGTTTTACACGAAAGGTTAGTATACATGGTGGATCATGCATTTTTGTACGTAAAAATGTAGAGTTCGTGGAAATCGAACAATTGAAACAAAAAAGTAAGGAAATCATTTTAGAATGCAGTGCGGTAGAATTAAAGTGGCAGAAGACAATAATTATTAATATATACAGGTCTCCAAGTGGTGACATAAATGAATTTCTCAGTATTTTAGACGATATCCTAAAAGAAGTGTCAATGTACAAAACACACACAATAGTTGTAAGTGGTGATTTTAATATAGATTTCGGAAATAAAAAAAGCAAAGAATTAATAAACTTTATTGATATGGTAACATCTTATAACCTGAAAATAACTATTCACGATCCAACAAGAATCACAAATACAAGCAAAAAAACATTAGATAACATCTTAACAAACAATGAAAAATATTTAAGTAAAGTAGTGATATCATCACTATCTGATCACTTAGGACAAGAGATTACTATTGACACTAATATAAGACAAAATTTCTTGAGAACCTATGAAACCAGAAATTTCTCAGATAAAAATTTAGCTCAAATTGAAGCAAAACTACAAGAGATAAACTGGAAAGAAAAACTAACAAATAAAGATGCAAATAATTGTCATTTAATCTTAGAAGAAACAATATTAAAAATAATCAATGAAGTGAGCCCGAAAACGATTTGTAAACAGACAACAAAGTGTAAAAAATGGCTGACAGCGGAACTTAAGAATAAATGCAAAATAAAAAGACAGCTATACGAGGGAATGATAAAAGGAGAAGTAAGCAGAAAAACCTATGAAGAATTCCGTGATCAATTAAAAAAAGACATACAAAACCAAAAACAGAAATGTAACAGTGAATTCCTACTTGCATCCGATAATAAAATAAGAGACACGTGGAAGTTAATTAATAACATAACAGATAAAAAGTCACAGAAGAAAAAATTCAACATAGCAAACTTTAAGATGGAAAGTGAAAGTGACGAAGAAAAATTAAACTATATAAATAAACAGTTAATTGAGATGGTGGAAGATATAAACATAAATACACATGTAAACAAATCACTCATAACTAGTACTATAAACACATTTGTCTTATGGCCAACAGATGCAGAGGAAGTATACAACACAATACAGGCACTGAAAAATACACATACAGTTGGATATGATGAAATCCCTACAAAACTTCTAAAATACTGTGCACACTCTTTGGCAGAACCACTTTCAATATTAATCAATAAATGCTTTAAAGAAGGTACGTTTCCAGATAAATTAAAAACGACTATGCTGACACTACTACATAAAAAGGGAGATGTCTCAGAACTAAATAACTATAGGCCAATTGCTTTGATGTCAGTAATAGCAAAAGTAATAGAAAAAATAATAGCCAACAGAATTTATGATTTTCTTATAAAGTACAAAATATTAAACGACAATCAAAATGGTTACATAAAAAATCGGTCTACAACTAGAGCTGTGTTTCAAATGTTAGAAGACATAATAACAGGAATAAATGAAGACGAATATACGGTTTGCCTATATGTGGACTTAACAAAAGCATTTGACAGTGTGCATCATCAAACGTTACTTGATAAATTAGACGCATTAGGATTTCGAGGGCCAACATTAAAACTCCTTAAATCATACTTAAGTAATAGACAACAATATTTAGTCACAGAAGATAATCATACTGGTAAACGAATAACATCAAACGGATATACAATAAAAAGAGGAGTACCTCAAGGTTCGGTTTTGGGACCGATCTTATACCTTCTCTATGTAAACGAGCTGCCAAAATTGTTAAACCACATAACAACATCATTTGCTGACGACACATCGATCGTAATACGGTCGACAGGTGTTACTGCTGATAAAATATTATTAGTATTAGAATCTCTTAATGAATGGTACCAACAAAATAATTTGAAGCTGAATATAAGCAATACCAACATTATGGAATTTAAAAAGAACCAAAATGTAGCAATCAAATTCAAAAATGAAAAACTTAACCCCACTAACGATACAATGTTTCTGGGAGTCAACATTGATTCCGAATTAAATTGGAAGGAACATATACACTATATTTCATCCAAGTTAAGTAGTTTCAATTACGCCTTAAAAATTTTGGCAAGAACGGTTAATAGAGAGGCCAGTTTAAGTGCCTATTATGCTTATGTACATTCTCGTCTAAAATATGGCATTATTTTTTGGGGTAATTCAGCAGAAGCCGAAAGATTATTTAAAATCCAGAAAGCCTGTATTAGAAGTATGTTCCAACTAGATTATAATGCAACATGTAAAAACACATTCAAGAAGGAAATGATACTTACTGTACCCTCCATCTACATTTATAAATGTGCATGTTTTGTCAAGCTCAATTATGAACTATTTAGCAATAAAGAACTTATTCATACATATGACACAAGAGGCACAGTGAATCCATACTTAAATCCAGCACAAACAACCAGAACTAAAGTTCAAAAAAGTGCACCGTACCAATTAATACGTATATATAATGCATTACCTAATCAAGTAAAACAGATGCCAATTAAAAACTACAAGAAGTGTTTAAAAGATTTTTTGTGTAATAATGTATTCTATAAAATAGAGGACTTTTTTAAGACAGATTTTAATTAGCGAAACTACGTATTTTAATGTGTTCAAATGTGCAGTATTTAATTTTAATTTTATTTATGTAATTATATGGTTTTGACGTATTCTATACTTTTGTATGACTACTGAATAAATGTGTATTCTATTCTATTCTATATACATGTGAAAGTTGTTCTTTCGTAACAAAATATAAGAATTCGCTAAAATCACACATGTGGACCCATCAAGAATATTCGGAAGTAATAGTATACAGATACAAAAGCTGTTCGTATGTCACAAAGAGAAAGATGGATTTAGAGTCACATATGTTGACTCATCGAGAACTTTCAGAAGTAACAGTATACAGATGCGAAAGCTGTTCGTATGTAACAAAATTAAAGAGAAGTTTAAAAACGCACATGTTGACTCATCGAGCACATTCAGTAGTAACAGTATACAGATGCGAAAGTTGTTCGTTTATAACAAAATTTAAGAGAAGTTTAAAAACACACATGTTGATTCATCGAGATCTTTCAGAAGTAATAGTATACAGATGCGAAAGCTGTTCGTATGTAACAGAACGAAAGAACAATTTAACAAGACACATGCTGACCCATCGAGAACTTTCAGAAGTAAAAACTGTTGATATGTATCAAAACGAAGGACGGATTTAAAGTCACACATGTTGACTCATCGAGAACTTTCAGAAGTAACAGTATATAAATGTGAAAGCTGTTCTTTCGTAACAAAATATAAGAGTTCGCTAAAACCACACATGTTGACCCATCGAGAATATTCGGAAGTAACAGTATACAGATGCAAAAGCTGTTCGTATGTCACAAAGCGAAAGATGGGTTTAAAGTCACACACATGTTGACTCATCGAGAACTTTCAGAAGTAACAGCTGTTTGTATGTAACAAAATTTAAGGGGGCTTTGAAAAGAGACATATTGACCCATGTAAGACTTTCATAGGCAGAGCCGAAGTTGCATTTTCAGAAACCATTTCGAAACAAATTTGATAGTGGTAAACACTTTTGTAACTAAATGGATTCATATGTCAGATAGAATATTTCTGACTCTTCGCAAATATAAAAATCAAGAGTATATTGCATTTGATTGGCACATTTCTAAAACTGTAAATACCAGTAGTATAGAAAAAATTATCCTATTGTGTTAGTGAATGAACTCTGAACAACTTCTCAAATATCTGTCTGTCTGTCCTCGGCACAATATCCTAACAAAGAGAAGTCTAGTTGTATTGGAATTTGCATTGTTAGTGAACTTAAGTGATCCCCATTGTTTTTGAACAAAATCGGTCAATAAATGAAATAGTTATTAACCATTTTATTGAAGAAAAAGATAGTTTTCTTCATTTTATGTTACTTCTGATCATTTATATATATCATTGTCATTAAACAAAGAAAAACAAAATATAATTTTATCTATATATAGGGATGCTGAGAATGCATCTTTAAAATTTTTGGTATTAACTTTGGACAGCAAGCTAAACTGGAAAGGTCATATTGATGAGCTCTGCAAAAAACTTGCTTCAGCTATTTACCCTTTTAGGGTACTGAAAAATGCGTCTACCTACCAAATAGTTAAAGGAGCAGCATATGGAATATAAGAAGGTAGGTAGAATACTATGTGGTATGACCAACAGGGAGAGCTGCAGAGATGCCTTTAAAGAACACTGTATACCTACCATTCCTGGACTGTACATATTCAGTTGTCTTAAATATGTGCACTCACACAAAGAGAAGTTTACACATCACTCTGAAATTCATCACTACAACACAAGAAACAGGGAACAACTACAAACTCCGCACCACCGTTTATGTATAACGCAACAGGGAGTGGACTATTGGGGTCCAAAATTAATCAACTGAATCCCACTCGAGGTCAGAAACAAAAATCTTAATGTGTTCTCCAAGTGACTAAAAAACCACCCAAGTGTTTATGATGATCGAGCAGCAAAACTTTCGAATAAAATAATACAAAGGTGGCGAATTTGAAACACAAAAATGTTTGTATATACTTTTTCATTTTATTTTATACACATTACTGTTTTACACCACTAATGAATTTTTAGACTGATGTGTCAGTAATTAACTAGTGATTAATATTTTATCTTGAGGTTAATGTCTATTTTAATATACTTTTTGATTAATAATTTATTAATATGAATAGAAACTATATTTAATGTATATATTTTATTTCGACATTTTGTACGTAACTTGTTTTTTTATCAATGTATTTGAGGCATGTATAACGTTTCTTGTTTTGAGCACCAATAAATATTTTTATTTTATTATTTTTTTTCTATTTTAACAAAAGACAGTCACCGTTCTCTCTGTTTCCAATGCTACCAGAGAGGGTACACTCGTAGTACCATAGACCACTTTCTAGGCTGTTGGGTTGATGATCACTGGGTCCGCGAATCGTGTGCTCTGGGCAGGCACAACAAACCTAGAATGAGTCTTCTGCATTCTTCCAGCTATAATTTTTGTCGAGGTTCGGCTTGCTGGTATTATTCTCAACTCCAAAAGCAGCGTGTGCCTCATCCCACTGGGGGATCCTATTGTCAGTACCAGGGTTAGCACTATATCTAAAAAACTTTGGTAGAAAACTGTCAAATTTGGTAAGTAGTTGACGCTACTGCCAGCGAAGATATTGGTTGAGTTTCATTACAAAATATGGTGGACCACCTAAAGGGAATAAATAGTGAAAAAAATGTGACAAATGGCAATACTCTTTGGCATATAGTTAGCACAAACAGCAAGGCACCTATTATACTTTTTATGAAAAACTAATCAACTATGGTGGAAATCAGTAAAGGTATTTACGCAAGCCTTTCAAATTTAGCACCTTTTATTTATTATTTATTTTTCAGTCGGATGACCACCATGTATAATTTTTTAATCAACAGTTATTAGGTTTTTCTTGTAGCAATAATGATAACTACATTCCGATTATTGTTCTCCTATGTTGCTTATTACTTAATAATTTTATAGGGTGGCCATCATGCAAAAATAAAGAGGGAAGTTCTGTGTAAATACCTTCACCGTTTTTTAAATTATTCCCACATCCACGTAGTGGAGTGGAAATTTAGTAATCGTAAAAAAAAATTCAGTTTTTTTTTGTTTAAATAGGCTTAGAATCTCATAGAATGTCGACTAAATTTGAATGAGGAAAAATTTTCTGTCCATTGGTCAGTCTGTCTGTCAGTTGGTTAGTCTGTCTGTAACTTTTTTCTGCTCATCGTGATGAAAGCAACCAGTGTGATGCAAAATATATCGGAATGGTTTCAGCGAAATTCGTTGATATTAAATAATAATAAAACCAACTGTATTTTATTTAAGCATAGTAGAAATAAAATTGAATATCCAACAGAAATAAACATTAACAATGTAAATATTAACTACACTGAAAATATAAAATTCTTAGGAGTGATTATTGATGTACATATGAATTGGATGGACCATGTACGGGCTCTCTGCGGCAGATTAAGTACAGTTTGCTACTGGTTAAAAGAACTGAAGAAGGTAGTGAATCATAATACTCTCCTCACAGCTTACTATGGACGTTTTTACAGTTTAATGTCATGGAATTATATTTTGGGGTGGTTCTCATATCCAAAAAATTTTCGTAGTTCAAAAAAGGGTACTGCGAATCTTATCCAATTTGAGGGTAGATCAATCATGTCGACAACACTTCAAAGCACTCAAATTATTAACAGCTCCAGGCCTTTTTGTTTATGAATGTCTTTGTTTCATTTTCATGCATATGAACGAGTTTAAAGACAATGTCACAGCTATGATACAAGGCGTAAAGACACTCTGTCATACCCAATTCATAATACAAACATTTTAGAAAAAGGCTGCTTTTATAAATGTTTGCATTATTATAACTTGCCCAGCAAACATTTAAGTATTATTTGACGTCAAGACTACCTAATTTATGTATAATAAATTTAGTCGCAAAATTAGAATTAACCATATTTTGGTAAAATTTACGTTGATGCTACGTGGAATCGACATAAGTGGAGAATAAGACGACGTCGAAATTAAGTTATATCAACTAAAACAGGTAAAATTACATATAAATCTTACTTGTAGTCGCACAGTACATTTGGTTACTAATACCTGTTTAGGTAAATTTTACTTGAATTCAACGTCAATTTGACATCAAGTTGACTAGTTTTAGGTAGAATTTACGGACATATGTGAAATTTAAAAATGACACCAAGTGGAAAAGAGTAAGATTTTTACACTTATTTGGTATTTTTCTCTATAAGTAGTCGACATATGGTTGTCAGTCACTTACAAAACTGAAGAGATACCTAACTCACAATAGCAATACAAGATGAATGCCGGTAACTAAAATAAATACAATTTATGAGGAAAGTATTTGCAGTTCTCGCTTATTGAAATCAATGCGCCGAAAATTTTTCTGTGAATAATAGCAGCTATACTCCATAAAATACTAATGCGCCTCAAAAACATTCATCTATAAGAAAATTTATGTTACCAAATAAAAAAATTATTGTAATATTTTGAGCCGAAAGTATACTATACTTGTTAAATATTAGTTTACAGGTATAATTATGTATTTTCTTAAACTTTTCGTCAGTTTGTTTCCATATACACTCATTTTACAAACTACAGTTTGGAATCATACTTCAACTGCGCTGAGAAAATATGGCGTCTTGTGCTAATTAAACCTCCAAGTTAAAATTACCATGACAATCTACGTATTTTATAGGTGGAAATTACCACAGGTCAAGTTACACGAAAATTTACGACATTTTGGTTAACTTTACCTATTGAAAGTATTATTAACTCTGTTGTTATATCAAATAATTACTTGAAGGTAAATATAACCTATTTATATTACCTTATTTTGAATATACTACCTATTGGTAAATTCTACTTATTATGTGTAAATTTTAACTCGACTAGTGTATTGTGTTGACGAGTGAGTTGTCATAATGGAGCCATATGATACTGCTTTGGTATTCGACAGCGGCCAAAGTTCTGGAAGCTCGGCTGGCATTCGGCAATACCCTTTTATTGAAATTCTACAGGCAATTAGTTCCACATACTAGAGTGCAAATATAGTCAAGATGTTCTCCTTTAAAAAGACTTGGAGGGGAAATCTGGATGAGGAAGTAGTCATTCCTTAAGCGGTGGTTTTTTACCTTTGGCATACTTCATTTGTACATTGGCACCTCGAATTATCCAACCATGCTACGTTAATGGCCTCTTTTAATGGCTGAAATTTTTAGATAATAACTATACCACCTAAGTACCTAATGGTTCAAATAACCTAAATAATATGAATTCTACAAACAGGTTAGACGGGGGTTAGCTTCTGAATTACTATTTTATAGTGAAGTTTACTTTGAGGTCGATTTGCCAGGTTACTGCGACAAAGAGGTTTAAAATGTATTTTTTTTAGAGTAACTTCAAGGTCAGTTTAAGGGTAATTGACTTAATGGGTGAAATTAGGTAGATAATCTAGGTAGAATTTACCGATGTTGTCTACCTAATATTACTTCAAAGAAGAGTAATAAAAGTGACCAAATAAGTTACTATTTAGGTATATATTACGTAGGATTTCCAACAAAATCTACCTAGAAAGATATTCGACTATTAGAAATATTTTTAGTCGCTAAAAAGGTAAATACTACCTAATTATATTACCTATTTCGACCTTATTGGAAATTTACCCTTGACGTCAATTTTGGTAGATTTTTTAGTAGTTTTCCACTTGCTGTTTTCGTTAAATTTACCTTCAAAGAAAATTGTGTGTGAGGTAGATTAATTGGTATTATTTACGTAAACTTAAATCTAAATTAAGACTAATTGGTCAATTTTTATCGGAGGTCTATTTTTCGTTATAATTACTTTGGTAAGTAAATTTGTCTTGTCCCAAGGTGAATTGGAGCTAATTTTGACAAAAATGTTTGCTGGGTGTTGCCCACCCAACTGAAAAAAAATACAGTAAGCAAATTCTTAATACTTGCAGAACCTTACACCTTAGAGGGAGTGAATGAAACAACATTTACTTAAAATTAATATTTTTACTAAGTTAAACTATTATCATTATTTGAATTCTTGGAAATTTGTGAGAATCACTAGGTACATTAATATTGTTACCGTTATGCCCCTTAAGAGCTGGAGACTGATAGCTCATGAGTAGTGGCATTGGTTAGCAATGACGGTAGGCAACTGTAACTGCAGTACCATCAAAGCTTCTAGTGTGCGCCATGTCTGAGACACTAGTGGTAGTATGTTTTCTAGAAAATTATAGAAAAGGATCAGATTATTCTAGATTGCCATGGAAGGTTCTTGTCTTTGCTGGATGGTTCTAGAGGCAGTTGGGAGAGTGTATAACCCGATGTAAACAGGCGGAAAGAGAGATTTACTGTAAAGTTAGAAATCCGAAGTGAATACAAAGTGTAAATGTCAAGTAATAATCATTGTTAAAGGTTATTTTAGTCAGTAACAGTGCACTTTAGTTAAAAGTATTGAGAAGTTTTCAGTAGGGTATTAAATAAAGTGTGTTAGTGTTATCTCTTTTGTAATAGTTTTTGAACACATGGGATTTTTAAGGGAGGTTTCCTGGGGGTGGAAACACCTGACAATATAAAAAAATTGTGTATTGTCATAACTCTTATTTATCTGGATAAATAGTAAATTGTAATTATTTTTGCAAAATATGTTTTATATAATCGCACTAACTTGGTAAGATTTTCTTGATCTGGAATTATGGTATTTGTTAGCATCTACAATGACACCTATGACACTTTCGAGACCTCAAATTACCATACAGTTCATTAAGTCAGTTTCACTAAAATTGGGTCAGTAGTTTCGGGGGCTGTCACTTGAATGCAAACAAAATTATGTATTTGTATTTTCTTCAATAGATACTAAATGACATTGCAAAGAGTCTTAAGTAGTAATAGATATAAATATTTTTTCAGTTTTCAAGATGTTCCAACTTCATCACAATCAATTGAGATAGAATCAGCTCATGATTATCAAAATGCATCAGGATCCACAGACTATAAATGTCGAAGCTGTCCGACCATAGCCAAATGTAAAGCATCTCTAAAAATACACCTGTTGACCCATCGAGAAGTAACAGTATACAGATGCATAAGCTGTTCTTATGTAACAAAACAAAAGAGGCATTTACACACACACATGTTGACTCATCAAAAACTTTCACAACATTCAGAAGTAACAGTATATAGATGCAGCAGCTGTTCGTACATAACGAAAGTAAAGAGGAATTTAACAAGGCACATGTTGACTCATCGAAAGCTTTCAGAAGTAACAGTATACAGATGTAGCATTTGTTCTTATGTAACGAACCGAAAGGGGAATTTAAAGTCACATATGTTGACTCATCGAGAACGTTCAGAAGTAACAGTATACACATGTGAAAACTGTTCTTTCGTAACAAAATATAAAAGCTCACTCCAATCACACATGTTGACCCATCAAGAATTTGCAGAAGTAACAGTATACAGATGTGAAAGCTGTTCATATGTAACAAAGAGAAAGGGCAGTTTAAAGACACACATGTTGACTCATCGGGAACTTTCAGAAGTAACAGTGTACACTTGCGAAAGCTGTCCATTTGTAACAAAACGTAAACAATCTCTAAAATGTCACGTGTTGACTCATCGAAAACTTTCAGAAGAAAAAGTATACAGATGTAAAGTCTGTTCCCATGTAACAAATAAAAAGGAGAATTTAAGAACGCACATGTTGACTCATCCAGAACTTTCAAAAGTAATGGGATACAGATGCAGTAGCTGTTCGTACATAACGAAAATAAAGAACAGATTAACAAATCACATGTTGACTCATCAAAAACTTTCAGAAGTAACAGTATACAGATGCGAAAGCTGTTTGTATGTAACGAAACGAAAGAGGTACTTAAAGCAACACATGTTGACTCATCGGGAACTTTCAGAAGTAACAGTATACAGATGTGAAAGCTGTTCTTATGTAACAAAACAAAAGCAGTATTTAAAGGATCACATGTTGACTCATCGGGAACTTTCAGAAGTAACAGTGTACACTTGCGAAAGCTGTCCATTTGTAACAAAACGTAAACAATCTCTAAAAAGGCACATGTTGACTCATCCAGAACTTTCAGAAGTAACAGTATACAGATGTGAAAGCTGTTCTTATGTAACAAGACAAAAGAAGTATTTAGAGCATCACATGTTGACTCATCGGGAACTTTCAGAAGTAACAGTGTACACTTGCGAAAGCTGTCCATTTGTAACAATACATAAAGCATCTCTAAAAAGTCACATGTTGACTCATCGAGAACTTTCAGAAGTAACAGCATTCAGATGTAAATTCTGTTCCCATATAACGAAGCGAAAGGAGAGTTTAAAGGCACACATGTTGACTCATCGAGAACTTTCTGAAGTAACAGTGTACACTTGTGAAAGCTGTCCGTTTGTAACAAAATATAAGCGTTCTCTGAAGACTCACATATTGACTCATCGGAAAGTTTCAGAAGTAACAGTGTACACTTGCAAAAGCTGTCCATTTGTAACAATACATAAAGCATCTTTAAATAATCACATGGTGATTCATCGAGATCCTTCAGAAGTAACAGTATATAGATGTAAATTCTGTTCCCATGTATCGAAACGAAAGGGGAATTTAAAGTCACACATGTTGACTCATCGAGAACTTCCAGAAGTAAGATATACAGATGCAGCAGCTGTTCATACATAACTAAAATAAAGCGCAAATTAATAAATCACATGTTGACTCAATTAATTCGAGAACTTTCAGAAGTAACAGTATACAGATGCAAAAGCTGATCTTATGTAACAAAACGAAAGTGGCACTGGAAATGACACATATTGATCCATCGAAGTCTTTCATAAGCAGAGCCCAAGTAGCATTTTCAGAAACGATTTTGAAACAAATTCGATAGTAAACAGTTTTGTAACTATATTGATTCGCATTCGACTGTGTCAACCATAAACAACTATTGTGTATTTTAGAAACTTATGGCATAAGAGGTGTCGCAGTGATCTGGATATCAGCATTCCTACAGGATCGCAAATAATATGATCTTTAAAAGTTGAAACTGAAAAATCTGTGCATTATATAAACTCTGATTGCTTGGATTGTAAATATAGGGGTCTCCCAAGGATCAGTAATCGGTTCGATCTTATTTATTTTGTATGTAAACAATATGTCCTCAGTAAATAAAAACAATTATTACACAGCCTATGCTGATGACTTTTCTCTTGTTATATCGTAAACCACCTGCTTTCCATCCGGGCTTTCCCATGCTCTCCTCAACAGCCCGTTCATGGCGTTCAGTAAGTTCCACTGTGCCCATAGTGCCTTCAGTCCCACTCTTTTGTCTGAAACATCCTTCCATTTTGGACGAGTTCCCCTTTCTTTGGCTGTCAATATAGGCCCAATTTCCGCATGGTTCAGTTGGTCTTGTCTGAGCGCTTCATCCTGTCGTCTGGTACCTCCACCTTGACAGTGTTGACTGCTCCCGTGACCTGCAGTTTCTGCTAGTGGTAGTACTTGCAATCTTCCTTGCACCTTCTTCCGGATGAAATGTCTGCATTTTTCTGGGTTTTAATTTCATTCTCATATCCTTGTAGTGGAGGTCTTCTTGTAATGCGCCGAAGCTGGGAAATCTTCACTTCTCTATTGGCACCATGTTTCTTATCTGACACAGCCTCACTGGTACCGGCTTCCTCTGGTTTTCCCCTTGGCTACACAGCATCGGCCTCTACTCTCTTCAAGCTCCTCAGTGGACATTCTAGCTGGATATGTCCTCGTTCTCCGCACCTGTAACATTTCATACACCGTCCGCTTGGCCTTCCACTACTTTGTTTATTCTGTGTCTCCACGCCACGATTAACGCCACAGCCTTCACTTCGTTACTCCAGTTGTTTGCACTCGCTGCCGCCTCAAACTGCCTCTTATAAATGATTCATGAACTTTGGCCGTCAAAGGAGGGAGGTTCGAACAGCTGATCTGATAATACCACTTGCTGGCTTTCTCTATCCCTTAACTGTCGCTTAAGCAGGTCTATTTCCTCTTTGATTTCTTCTTCAAACTTGTTACTACATTTAGAAAAAAAATGTAATATAGGTTTTGCATTTTTCCAGTGGACCATCGAACCCAAAAAAAACGTCGGATCGAAACAAGTCATATCTATCGATTCGAGAGCGAATTTAGAAAATTCCGTCCGTTGGTCAGTCTGTCTGTCTGTCTGTCGGTCTGTCTGTCACGCCCAGCCCCCCCTAATCCATTTTCGGATTTCGATGAGACTTGGGTGGCTAATAGGAGGTCTTTAGAAAACCTTAACGCCGGAAGCTCGACTCCGTTCGGAAACTGGAAGTACGCGATATAGACTTTTCGAGTTTTTCGGGAAAAATTGAATAACTCGGTAACAGGTAGTCGAATCGAGATATTTCAAAAAAGAGATGGTGCCGCTGACAGAGCTCTACAAATAAGTATTCCAGAGACTATGTCGAAAAACAAACGAAAATTGATTTTTTTTGCAAAAAACTGGTTTTCTCGAAATCGGGCTAGCACGATAACTGTCCAGAATATTGATTGATTTCCATGAGACTTGATGGGATCAAAGTTACACGGCCACAAATGAAGCCTATTGCTGGCGGCCCGAATTCGTTCACCGCAAGTATGTTTTCCAGGGCCGAGTATGGTTTTTCAAAGAAATTGATAACTCCCGAACCGAAGGTCCAATTTTGATTTTCAAAAATGGAAATTGTGGGGCTCGATTAGGTCTATTAGTTGACGTTTGTGAGAAATTTGACAAAACAAAAGCGAATCTACAAATCCTGGAAAACTTGATTTTTTTGATAAATTCTACAAATTCCAAACAGTTTCCTAATAAAAGTCGAAAACTAACTATTCCGTCGATCGATCTCTATAACCAGTATAAGGCACGGACCTTTTTGGACAAAAAATCTGAAATAGAGTATTTTCGAAAAATTTAAATTATTTACGAAAATGCATTCCATAGGATTATTTAAAAAATATTTTAAATTGATAAATTCTCCGTGTGATATAGGTGCAAAAAAATTATGTAATTATGTAATATTTAAAATATCATCATTTATTTCCTTATTTTCATTTACTAAATAAAAATAGAACCGATGCCCTTTCCGTGTTTCAAAATGTAGTTAGCTTTTACTTTAGTCAATGTAAAAAGAAAAAAAAAATAAATTAAAGATATCAAAGCACTGAGTCATCTTGCAACTCTCTGCTGAAAATGTAATGAATCATCCCAACAAATTGGATAAAAACATATCAAAATGTAGTTTTTTTCGCTTGTTTACTTTCTTTTTGACTTCACTTACTTCTTCTCGATGTCTTCTTTTTAGCTCTTCCAACACTTTCTTGAATTGTGCAAATAAGTCCTGTATTTGCTTTTCGGTTGTCATTCTTCTGGTTGTTATAGGCATACGACTAAGTTGAAATCAAATAAATCTAACAATTACGCCACTATCGGTAATGGGACTGTCCAGAAAACCTCAAAACAGCACGAAAAAGTCTTACCTAAAGTCATTGTCACTTAACCACTAATATCCAAATTTTTGTACTAGTTGGTTGCCCATCCTTACAGACGAAGTAAGTAAAAATAAGATAAATATAATTTAATGTCTCACGTGACTATGGAAATACATAAAGAACTGTCATGGTTGATGGCCAAAAAAGTTTTGAGAACTGAAGTAGAGTCTCTTCCGAAACGTTAACTACCTATAGCTTTCATTTTCAGTTTTTAGTTTATAACATTGTTCTAGTTTATATATTTTTAGGTGTGAGACTTTCAAGTATTCAAGAACCAATCTCTGTCTGATCCGTTTGACGCAGAGGTTTTTTCATTAACAATAATAATAATAATAATAATTTATTTCCATAAGACCTGTAATTTACAAGTATTGAAATTGTCAGATAAAAATATAAATGAATACAAAAGTACATAATAAAAATGTCACTAAGAATATAATTGGGACACAGACAGCATCATGATAAATTTTCACAGTTAAAAAATTCATCAATAGAATAAAAACTATATTTTTGCAGCATATTACGAACTCTTGATTTAAATAAAATAAAGGTAGGTATAGCCTTAATAGAGATAGGTAATTTGTTATATGCTTTAACAGCCATGACTAGTTGCTCTTTTGATGATGCCGATATAGTATGCCTTGGTATACTTATATTAAGATTTTTCCTAAAGTTGTAAGGTGAATTTGTGTCTCTGGTAAGAGTAAATTCGTCTGGATGGGACTTAACGTAACAAACGCAATTTAAAATGTATATATTAGTTACAGTTAAAAGGTTTAATTGCTTGAATAAATTTCTGCATGAAAATTTAGAGCGTTTGAAAGTCATTGTCCTTAAGATCCTTTTTTGGAGGATTAAGACCTCACTGACTCTTGTTGACTCAATATGATATTAATCTGATTGTTCCATATCAAATGAGAGTCCATATACAAGCCAAGAAATTTAACCTGAGCACTCTGTTGAACACTTCTACTATTTACTTTTATTAGTATACTTCCATCCATTTTTCTTGGAGACCACAATATTAGATCCGTTTTGAGATCATTGAGTATAAAACCAGTATACTGACAATAATTTTTCATGCAGTGAATTACATCATTTGCTATGGTACTTATAAATCATTAATATTATCTGAACTTACTGCTACTAAGGCGTCTTCTGCAAAAAGAGACACAAAACTATGTGGAAAATAAGGGAATATGTCATTGATAAATGTTATGAATAATAGGGGGCCCAATACACTCCTTTGGGGTACTCCTGTTTCAATATCTTTGGGCAGTGACTTAAAAATGGTATTGTTGGTTTTTAAAATAACTTCTTGGCTCCTCCCTTGAAGATAGGAGGAGAGCCAAAGTAAAGCAGGCCCATGGATGCCATAATTGTATAACTTATTTAACAATAAATCAATATTAACGGTATCAAAAGCACGTTTGAGGTCAAATAAAATACACACTGTTTTATTTTTAAGTTCAAAATTATGCAGGATATAATTATACACTGCCAATAGCATTCTGGGTTGATAAATTGCTCCTAAATCCAAATTGGTTGTTTGACAAAATTTTTTCTGTTTCTAGAAATTTTGAGTCTTGTGTGGAATGCATTTTCATACAGTTTAGAAAAAGCCGATAGGAGGGCAATTCCTCTATAGTTTGTAATTTGAGATAAATCACCTTTTTTGTAGATTGGAACAATTTGTGCTTTTTTTCAAAAGTACTGGAAACATACCATCTCGAAAGGATAGATTGATAAGTATAGCTAGGCAATTTGTGATATGAACAGCCACTTTGATTAATAATGAGCAGGGAATCTCACCATAGCCTGCAGAATGCTTGTTGGATATTTTTATTAATATTGATCGTACTTTTTGAGAAGTAATAGGAAATAAGAAAAATGACTTTTCTCGAATATCAGAGACTGCATGTGCACTGACAGACATCTTGTCAGTTAAATCATTTATCGAATTAATAAAATAATCATTGAATGCTTGGGTGGCATTCTGATAGTTATTGATATTATGGTCTGCTTCGTCTACTAGGCATAGTGGCACACTATGCGTTTTCTTTTTATTCACTTGGCTATTTGTGATTTTCCAGGCAGTAGCAGATTTGTTACTGGAGTTTAGCATTGTTGAGTTATGATAACTTTTTTTTGTCATTTTTATATGGTATGAATGGTTTTTCTTTAGAATATTATAACGGATAAGAACACCTTCATCCATAGTAGCTTTATAAGTTTTGTATACATCCCTGACGAAATTACCCTCATCAATTAAATGTTGTGTAATCCAAGGTTTATGGGAAATTGATTGCTTGTGGTTTCTAAGTGTCTCTGATGGAAAAGCGTGGTCCAAATGATTAAGAAATATATAATAAAAAGATTCGAATTTAGTATTACTGTCTGCATCGGTGTTAAGAAAATACCAGTTTTCAAGGGCTAATAAATGGTTAAATTTGGCTATATTATTCGCATTATTGAAGGATCTCTTCAGCCTGATATCAGGGTGAAAATCAGTATTTTTAATATGTTCATAATTGTAAGTAATATGCTGCAAAAAATGGTCAGATATATCACAGTTTATAACAGTAGGGTTTAGTAATAATGAGTCAACATTACATAAGATATTGTCAATAATAGTTTTTGAGTTGTCAGTAACACGAGTATACTCAGTTATACATATATTTAGTCCAAAAGACCTTATTAAATTCGAAAATTCCCTACCATACTTGTCTATACACTTGTTGTCTAAATTTATGTTAAAATCTCCACATATAACGTTTATAGAGTTTGTTTTAAAAGCAAGACATAAAAAATCAAACATACAGGTTAAAAACTTATTGTAATTTGTATATTCAGGTGGTCTATAGACACATCCAATTTTGATGAGATTATTTGTATTGAAGTTAATTTCTATTAAAGCGTATTAGAAGCAAGATTCTTCTTTTTTTATACTACATTCTCTTACAGTGAAATCCAGACCCTGCTTTACAAAAATGGCTACACCTCCACCACCACAGGAACTACGGCAGTAGTAATCAGCTAGAATATAAGGATATAAATTTATCTGAGTTATTTCGTCTTCTTTGTAGTGTGTTTCTGTGACACAGATGATATGGGGATATTCCAATGATTGTAAAACCCTAACATTTTTTAATATTTTTCAGTAGCAAAATACCCAATAAAAAGTAAGAAAAACTACTTGATGTAGTTAGATGATACATAGCCTATGACACTCTCGAGACATCAAATTATTATACAGTTCATTAAGTCAATTTCTCTAAAATTGTGTCAGCCATTTCGGGGACTGTCACCTAAAGGCAAACAGCATTATATATTTGTATTTTCCTCAGTAGTTATTAAATGACATTTTAAAGATCTAAGTAGTAATAGATATAAATAGATAGATAGATAGATAGATAGATACATTTATTGGTCTTTGTGGCTACAATAATAGTAGATAAGATAAGTCAAAAGTATAAAGTTGGAACTTACATATTACAGTTTATAATATAATAATATAAAGTATAAGACGTATTACAATATAATATAAAAAATGTTAAAAATACAAAAAAAACACATTAAAAATATAGATACAATAAAAGCATATCACAAAGATTAAAAAATAATTATTTAGACTAGTCAACTGACTTCTCGGTTTCAATTTTTGAAATAAACTCACCAATGGTGTAAAATGAGTTGGAGGTTAGGAAATTTTTTATGGTTTTCTTAAAAGCATGGACAGGTAAGTCTTTAAGGTTTGTTGGTAGTAGATTGTACAAGTGAGATCCACTATAGAAAGGAGATTTCTCGTAGCAAGTGAGACGGTGTTGATTTGAGTAAAAATTATTTTTATGTCTCGTATCATAACTATGTACATCTGCGTGTGTTAAAAATTGTTTCTTATTTTCATGACAGAATAATAATGTTTTTAATATGTAGATACATGCTAGAGGTAAAATTTTTTTATTTTTAAAAGTATCTCTGCACGAGGTATGAATATCAAGGTTATAAATCAGCCTGATAATCCGTTTCTGTAGGATAAAGACTCTTTTAACATGAACAGACTGACCTCAGACTACAATATTGTACCTTATGGCTGAGTAACACAGAGCGTAATAAGCCGGCAATAGAGCGTCTTGGTTTAATTTATTCTTTAGCTGATTAATAGCATAGTATGCTTTATTTAGTTTGTTTGCTAAAAAGGTAATCTGTGGTTCCCAAGTTAAGTGATTGTCGATCATTGATCCAAGGAATTTTGTTTTTCGTTCGAATTTTATTGTGTTATTATACAAAGAGAAGTTAAAGTTGTAAGGTTTTTGGAATCTTGTATGAAACTGGATGATAACAGTTTTATCAGCATTTATTATTAAGCGATTTTTATTACACCATGCGCAGAACTGCCGTAGAGTAATATTGACTTTATTTATAATTTCCTTTGGATCAGAGTGCGATATGATGACTGATGTATCATCTGCATACATAAAAGTCTTCCCTTCACTAATGTGTTCTGGAAGATCGTTGACATAGAGAATAAATATTTTCAGTCTTCAAGATGCTCCAACCTCATCACAATCAATTGAGATAGAATCAGCTCATAATTATCCAAACACATCAGAATTCACAGAGTACAAATGTCAAAGTTGTCCGACAATAACGAAATGTAAAGCATCTCTAAAAATACACCTATCGACCCATCGGGAGCTTTCAGAAGAAACAGTATACAGATGCGAAAGCTGTTCGTTTGTAACAAAATTGAAGGGAAGTTTAAAAACACACATGTCGACTCATCAAGAACTTTCAGAAGTCACAGTATACACGTGTGACTGCTGTCCATTTGTAACAAAACATAGAGGATCTCTAAAAACACATATGTTGACCCATCGAGAACTTTCAGAAGTAACAGTATACAGGTGTGAAATCTGTTCTTATGTAACGAAACGAAAGGGGAGTTTAAAAACACACATGCTGACTCATCGAGCACTTTCAGAAGTAACAGTATACAGATGCGAAAGCTGTTCGTTTGTAACAAAATTGAAGGGAAGTTTAAAAACACACATGTTGATTCATCGAGAACTTTCAGAAGTAATAGTATACAGATGCGAAAGTTGTTCTTATGTAACAAAACGAAAAAAGAATTTAACGAGGCACATACTGACCCATCGAGAACTTTCAGAAGTAACAGTATACAGATGCAGCAGCTGTTCGTACATAACGAAAGAAAAAAATAATTTAACAAAACACGTGTTGACTCATCGAGAGCTTTCAGAAGTAACAGTATACAGATGTAAAATCTGCTCCCATGTAACAAAACGAAAGAGGAATTTAGAGACACACATGTTGACTCATCGAGACCTTTCAGAAGTAACAGGACACAGATGTAAACGCTGTTCATATGTATCAAAACGAAGGACAGATTTAAAGTCACACATGTTGACTCATCGAGAACTTTCAGAAGTAACAGTATATACATGTGAAAGTTGTTCTTTCGTAACAAAATATAAGAATTCGCTAAAATCACACATGTTGACCCATCGAGAGCATTCGGAAGTAACAGTATACAGATGTAAAAGCTGTTCATATGTCACAAAGAGAAAGATGGGTTTAAAGTCACACATGTTGACTCATCGAGAACTTTCAGAGGTAACAGTATACAGATGTGAAAGCTGTTTGTATGTTACAAAATTTAAAGGGGCTTTGAAACGACACATATTGACCCATGTAGGACTTTCATAGGCAGAGCCGAAGTTGCATTTTCAGAAACCATTTCGAAACAAATTTGATAGTGGTAAACAGTTTTGCAACTAAATGGATTCATATGTCAGATAGATTATTTCTGACATTTTCTGAAATTGTTACCAATTATCACACTCTTATAATATAAAAATTAAGAGTATATTGTTTTTGATTTCTAAAACTCCAAATATCTGTCTGCCTGTCCTCGGCACAATATCCTTTTGCAAACAGCAGAAAAATCACTTTCTATAACTAAAAGAAAAACTCTGTGTAAAAATATTAATGAAATCTTTACATTCCTTCGATAACCTGAATTCTGGTTATGCTAGCAAATTAAAATCCTAAAATGAATTTGTCTAATTTCTTATTTGACAATTCTCATTCTAACACTAGCATCCACACCGTCCCCTTCGGCCATGCAGATTAAACTAGTATCTACATAACCCCCTACGATCATGAAGATTCAGTTAAAAATGAGAACAAAGGCCTAAATTGAATTTATTTATCTAGCTTGTCTTAAAAATTGTTTCATTCCAATGGATTACATTTTCATGAAATCTATCATTCTGTTTCTTGGAAATGCTTAGCCTTTCTATCATAATGAAAAAAATTTAAAACATGCCAAATTAAGAAAAAAATTAAAATAAAATTGATGAACTGTGAACGTCACGCTTTCTTAGACCCCCCGCCTCCTCTACCCCTCTCTCCCTCCCCCTTAATTGCCACAGTATTTTATGAACGGCCCCTAATGAAGAATATTTATAATGTTAAGGAAACATTAAACTTATTACACGAGTCATATCAGCAAGGTAAGGTTACAAAAATTATAGATTACAGATTATAAAAATTATTATTCTACTCTTCTTATACAGGAAAAATCTCATTTCCATGAAACTCAAATTAATAATTCTTTTAATAAATCAAAAACTATGTGGAATATTGTAAATACTGAAACGGGCAAAATTACAAAAAGAAATAAATACAAATAAACGTCAGTTATTTAAGGAAATTAATAATAATGGTGTTATGATCACTTCTCCGCAACTTGCAAGTGAAAATTTAATAATACTTTTGTAAATTCGGCTACAAATCTGGTTGGAGCAATTTCTGCAAAAACCACAGTCAAACACATTTTTTGTAATTCTAATTTAATTTTTTCATCGGAAGTAACACAAAGTGAAATCTGATGAAGAAGGAAGCGCGCGCTGTAACAGGTCAGTGGTCCCAAAACAAAGAAATCTACCGGCAACCGTAGAAAACGGAGATTTCGTATACTATGGTAAAATATATACCACCCTTTTGGAATGATTCACATGCTATTAGGAAGCTTTCGTTTCTTGGTATTTGAATTATTTAATCAATAAATCAATACCTAAGCAGTAATTAGAAAAACTTAGAGTCCAGTGGAATTAGCAAAAAAGTGGGTCTTAGGGTACTAATGGAAGTTTCGATGTTCAGCTAAAAATTCTACTTTACGAATATGAGTGGCACAATTTATATTTTTATGTTTTATGGGTGATTCAGCCGTAAAAAGGCAAGATTGTTAAAAAACAATTTGACATTGAAAGTAATGGTAAATATTTTTTTTCTTTAGTTCTTGGGACGGCATCTTATTTTTTGAGTAAAAAAAAATTGTTCTTGATATTTTTTCTAAAAAGTCAACCTTTTTCAGTAAAACTTGGTGAAAAAATCTTCAATGTTAAAATTTTGAGAATTTTTAACCCCAAAACAACGCACTTGATGCAAAGATAAAACAAAAATATTCTTGGGAAAACTAAAAACATTTCACGATTAGCACATGTAACTAGATTTTGGATTATTAAATAAAATTTATTACCGATGATATAGGTTAGGGTCCTGCTTCGGCTGGCTTTTACACAAAAAACACCGTTTCATTTTTGTGGATATAGGTTTACACCATGTAAATACAAATCCCTATTTTGATAAACAATAATAAAATACATAAAACAACTTCACAATCTTAGAACACACAAGCGCTTATAATATTAATGTCTGGAATTGGAACTTGGAACCACTGATATAATGCCTATAGTGCACAATTTCTCCGATTAGATTGTGACCACTCATCTTCTATATTTAGTTGAACTGTCACATTCTCGCGTCGATGTTCCGCCCACTAAGACATGCGCACAATACCAAGTCCTCTTAAAGGATAGAGAGACACATGATACAATGTGGTCATTGTATCATGAGAGAGACAGGCTTTCCTTGGCGTCAAATTGGGAACGAAACTCATAGTATATAGTTAATAAGTATATGATCATAATACTCTCCTCACAGCTTACTATGGACATTTTTAGAGGTTAATGAAATGTTAATGTTATATTTTGGGGTGGTTCTCAAAACCAAAAATTTTTCGTAGTTCAAAAAAGGGCACTGCGAATCTTATCCGATTTGAGAGTAGATGAATCATGTTGACAACACTTCAAAGCACTCAAATTATTAACAGCTCCTGGTCTTTTTCTTTATGAATGTCTGTTTCATTTTCAAGCATATGAACGAGTTTAAAGACGATGTCAGAGATCATAGCTATGATACAAGACGTAAAGACACTCTCTCATAAGTCTCATACCCAATTCATAATACAACAATTAACAATTGCAACACGTCTCTTCTAGGTCTGCTGTAGTGATGGGCGATATATCACGAACTGTGATTTAATCGCTGATATTAAAAAATCACAGGTAACGACTGTTATTAAAGTTGGTAGAAAAGCGTGACGTGATCCACGACTTTCTATATACAAACATATTTTTCACTAAATAAATAAAATCATTAGCTAGGTATGCGTTTTGTGCTGTATATATATTCATATGTAAGTATCTTGAGATGCTTTACTCATACTTATTGATGATTAGAGAGAGTGACGTGAAGTAGATCGCTGAAGAGTATTCATAATGCTTGTTCGCCTTAAAAGTGTTGTTTAGTGAATATTGTATCAAATTTTCGACAAACCTTTGGTGAATGGGAGAAATGGTCGGACTGAGTGTTAGCAGATCATTAAATAATGGTAAAATAGTACTATAAGTATTAGAAATCTTCCCCCGCTCTTCAAAATTTTGATCGAGGTAAATATATAATTTGAAGGAATATCGCACCCCCTGTTTTCCAAATTTTGTATCGAGATAAGTTCGAAGACTAGTGGGGCCGTATGTTACTACTTCCAGGCCCTGTAAATCACACAATATCAGAAGTATTACACATATCTACGGCTGCACAGACTACCAATGTAGTGTATCACATTCACCGTCTGTTGGCACTTATTTAAGATAGAGAGCAATTAACAATTTTTTCCATACGCCGTATTATAAAAAGTCGTGATCAAATCACGTTTTTAATTCACTGATATCTGAGAATCACAGTAAAGATTCACGTTGTGATTGAAAAATCACCATATCGTCCAACACTAGTTATCCTATAGTTAAGGCACAGTTTATAATATAATAGGGTTACTTCCCCGACTGAAAGTAGTCCACGCGTCGATAGCCTTACATCTGCTATGGACGCGTGGAAGTGTCCCTACTTAATTAACCTGTGATTTAACCTAACCATAAGATAACTTATCATGGCATTGGTAAACCGCCCTGAGTCTGTGTGTCTATATATAACTCTTTAATCTATGGTCTGACCTTAGCAATGTTATCTATGTTAGCAATTTTATCTATGCTTTTGCTCTAGCACAGAGGCGTCTGGGGACAGACCATGGGTATTATTACTACTCTGTGCCATGGGCAACCCCACGAACATTACCGAATGTACTCGAGCCCAATGACAGGTTGATGACTCATTGGACAAAGAGAAGAATGGCTATGAACGATAACTTGATAGCCTGTTAATTCTCTACTTTTTATTGTAAATGTATCCTAAATTTTTTGTTGTGCATGTTCCGAATCGTTACAGAAAATGGGGAGAGAAGAAAAAATATGTGGAATTTGTTTAAAAATATGTGATGAATTTAGGGTTATAGGAGACGATATGAAAAGTGTCTTGGATATAGTTCTACCAAAAATAGTAAGTCGATAATGATGTTCAGCTGTAAGAATACGGAAGTTTACATATGAGTAAATTTGATTCAGTTTAATATGTATTTCATGTTTTGACCCGTGATGTTTTAGAAGAATTTTGTTTTAGGATTTTATAAGTGCAATACGAGAGCCCGTGATCTGTATAAACTGTGAAGAAATGCTTACAAAATGTTTTGATTTTAAAACGGTGTGCTTCTATGCACATGATTACATAGTTCCATTCGATAACGACAAGAATGGTGTAAAATTAGATCTAAAAGAGGTTATTCTTAGAAAAAACGAAAATTGTACTGGAATTTCGGAAGATCAAGATGTATGTGGATTATGCATGGGTCCAGTCAAAAATTCTTTCTCTATATGCGTTGATGGTGGAGAGGGAGACATTATGTTCATGAAAATGATCAAACAGTGTCTTCCAGAATTGGTATGTATCACTGTTTATCACGTGTAACATTAATTTTTGTTATATAATGTTAAAGAAGGAAATGGGTTAGTGAGTGAATAGTTTCAAGAATAATGTAAGGAATATTTTTGCAAACATTTCTAGTAAGTGTGCCTGTTCCTATATGTAAAATGAGAGCCGTTTGCAACATACTGAGATACATTTTCAATACATAAGTAATTTCTTATGGTCGTACCTATCGTATGTTCTATTCAGATGACAGGACATGTTTCTATAGAGTAGCAGATGAAGCAGTTGTACTGCTAATACTAATACTAGTATTTACCATACCGCCATTATTTGGTAGATACATATCTTTCATAAGAATAAAATTAACAGTGTATGCATGCAAAATACATGAAATGTTGATACTTCAGGGTACCAAGTAGCAATCCTTTGTATAAATACCTAATTGAACGTGGATCACTGTCCAAATATGGACTGCAGTAATATGACTGCTAATGATCTAAATTTCTGAAACACATCTGTATCTGTGGTCATTTTGGATTTAAAGTGTTCTGAAGGAGTTGTATCTAATGATGGAAATAGTAAATTGTTCAGTAATGCTGATGTACTATATGGAAATGTTAAAAAGTTGAGAACAATTTCATAGAAATGTTAGAAATATATGTAAACTTTTTTATCTCACTTGAGAATCGAAACAGTTATTATGTTTTCCATTACCAAATTTATTTCGAAACTTCGTCTAAAAATGCTACTTGCTATCAACGATTATAGGATGAGATTTTGCATGATTAGATGTGAATCTCTGTTTGGCGAATCAAGTGGCAGTAGCATTAATTAGGTTTTGCCAGTTTATCATCAGTGTTTTTGGCCGTGAGAAACCACAGCGTTGGAATTCATATTATTCCTTCAAAATTATGTTAGTTTTTTCATCAGGAAAATAAACGTAAAACATTTCTAGCTGATTGTAAAAAGTCAAGCCGGTAAACTGAATAACCCTTCCTATCCCCACTTCCATACGGTTTCCTAAGTAATAATAATACAATATACTTACAGCTTAATATTGTTATGAATTACACCCCCTTGGAAAAGGAGATGGTACGCCTATGCCTCTGATGGTGACTGGAAAGGCTCTAGAAAGAGCCAAGGACTTTTCTAGATTATGGCTGGAGAAGATTCTGGATTGATCTAGAGCTAATTTCGTAGTATATAAGGCGCGATTACAAGCGCGGGAAAGGAAGTTTATTGGAGAAGTGACACGTTCGGGAAAAAGTGAGGTTAAAGTAAACAAAGTTTATTTTGAAGTATTGTATAGTCAGTAAATTGTGAAATAAAGTGTTAGTAGTGTTTATCTCTTGTTGAAATTATTTAGAACCCACGGATTCATACAGGGTGTTTCCTAAAAGGTGGAAATCCGTAACATTTTGGTGTCGGAAGCGGAATTTTGACAAGAGGATTTTTCGGAAGTGTTCGAGAAGGTTTGGCAGTGTATTCTCGAAGTTGGTGCTAACACGGAGGACTAATTTACTGGACGTTGTTCGATGGTTATTTTCGAACAGGAAAATAGTGTCAAGTGCATTTTTTGAGACATTTTTTGGACATTTTATTCGGACATTAGAGGTTAAGTGACGAAGACTCTAGATAAGACTTTTTCGTGTCGTTTTGAGGGTTTTCTGGACAGTCCCATTACCGATAGTGACGTAATTATTAAACTTATTTGATTTCAACGTAATTGTATGCCGGTAACGACCAGAAGCGTGGCATCCGAACAACAAATGCAGGACTTTATGGCCCAAATGCAAAAGATGATGATGGATCAGGAAAGAAAGCGCCAGGAAAAAGAAGAACAAGACCAAAAACGTCAAGAAGAATTAAGAAAAATGTTTGAGGATCAAGAGAAACGCCGTCAAAAGGAAAATGACGACTTAAGGAAAGTTATAGAGACGCAACAGAATGCCTTGTTTACAGTCGTTGAAGAAATAAAAAATGAGATTAAGGAAGATATGGGTAACGTAAAGACGAAAGTTAATGAGGTCGAAGTAAAAATGGACAAAGTCGAGGAAAAAGTAGACAAGGTTGAAGAGAAAATGCATCAGGTAGAAGGAGAAATAGACCAACTTAAACAACAGTTGAGGGATAGAGGAAACCAGCAAGTGGTATCATCAGGCCAGCGATTAAAAATTCCCTCCTTTGATGGTCAAAATTCCTGGATGACTTACAAGACACAGTTTGAGGCAGCAGCGAGTGCAAACAACTGGAATGACGAAGAGAAGGCTAAGGCATTAATCGTGGCTTTAAGAGGCCAAGCGTTGGAGTTGCTCCAGACAATTCCGGCAGACCAACAACGGAATTTTAGAGTTTTAGAAGCTGCCTTAGATCTACGATATGGAGATCAACACCTTGCTCAAGTATACCAGACCCAGCTGAAAGTGCGCGTTCAGAAAGCTGGAGAGAGTCTGCAAGAATTTGAAGCTGCGGTGGAAAGACTGGCACACTTAGCATATCCTAATGCGCCAAAAGAATTTAAAGAACAATTGGCAGTAGGAGCATTCCTAGACGGGATAAGGGATGAGGAGATCAGGCGAGTCCTCAGGCTATCCCGACATAAAAGTAGTAGTGAAGCCTTGGTGCATGCACTAGAGGTAGAAGCCGTCTATAGGGATACCCCAAAGTCAAGAGTGCGGGCTATGACGCTTGAAGAATCGCAGCCAGAAGAGAGAGACCAAAACCCTATCTTGAATGCGATTCTCAAAACGAATAAAATGATCGGTCAATTACTGGCTCAATCGAATCCTCCAAGAAGACAGGAAAACCAACAAAACAGAGAAAGGCCAAGTGGAGGTATTAAATGCTACAACTGCGGCAGGATGGGACATATGAAACGAGACTGTCGACAGCAGAACTCGGACAGACGAGTAAATGCTGTAAATGTAGAAGAGCAGCAGGAAAACTAAAGATAGCCAGCACTAAGGGGGCTGTGCTGGCTAGGGAACACGGTGCCCCCAGAGAAATAAAGATTTCCCAGCTGCGAAGAATTCCAAGTAGTCTGCTGTTGCAAGGATATGTGAATGGAAGAAAGTGCGTGTTTACTGTTGACACAGGCGCTACGTCATCAATAGTGCGGCCAGGGTTTATATCAGGCTTGCAGATTAAGAAGAAGCAAAATGAAGTAATTATTCGGACAGCCACGGGAGACAGGGCTGCGGTCCATGGAGAGGTCAATTTGGAACTGCAGGTTGGACGATTGAGATTCAATTACAAGGTCATTGTGGCTGACATTACAGATGATTTCATTTTGGGACTGGACATCATGGAAGAGAAAAGGTTTATTGTTGACGTAGGGGAGCGAGTCTTGAAAATTGGAAATGAGGAATTTATCCTGGCAACCGCAGATGACCAATTCCATAAAGCAAGGTTATTGACAACAAAGACGATTAAGATTCCTGCTCATTCGGAACAGATCATCGATGCTGCCTTGGAAGGAAATCCTGGAGGCTACCGTGTTGGCCTGGTGGAAGGTGACGAATCGATTAAGTCCCTAACCAATATTGTTGTGGCAAGAACTTTAACCCGGACTAAAGATAAAATCCCAATTAGAGTCGTCAATTTAAATTCCCATGCAGTAACAATTAAAGAAAGCAAACCGATTGGCTCCTATGAACCGGTTATGTGGGTAGCAAGGTGCGAAGAACAAACAGAGGGAAATTCATCTACAAATATAGACCAGGAAGTTTTAACCTTGCTGAGTTCCCAGTTGGAGCATTTATCTAAGGACGAACGAGAGGAGGCGATCAAGTTCCTGGAAAAGGAAAGTTCAGTATTTGCCAAAAGTACGGAGGCCCTTACAAAAACAGATATAGTCCAGCATCGGATAAATACTGGTGACTCACCTGCTATTCGACAACAACCTAGGAGGCTTCCGCTAGCAAAACAAGAAGAAGCCTCGGCAATGATAGATAAGATGCTACAAGATGGAGTCATTGAGGAGTCAACGAGTCCCTGGTCATCGCCAGTAGTTTTGGTTGCCAAAAAGGACGGAACGTTAAGATTTTGTGTCGATTATCGGAAATTGAACGATGTAACGAAGAAAGACAGTTACCCATTACCCCGGATTGACGACACGTTAAGTACATTGGCAGGCTCACGATGGTTTTCGACGTTAGACCTTAGGAGCGGTTATTGGCAAGTTGGGCTTCATCCTGATGATAAGGAAAAGACAGCGTTTTCAGCAGGCAGTGGTCTTTACCAATTTACGGTGATGCCTTTTGGACTTTGCAATGCTCCAGCCACGTTTGAACGATTGATGGAATTTGTACTACGAGGGCTAACCTGGAAGACGTGCCTGGTTTACCTTGACGACGTGCTGGTTATGGGACGAGACTTTACAGAACATTTGAAAAATCTTCAAGAAGTATTTGGACGAGTCAGAAATGCACACCTGAAATTGAACCCGAAGAAGTGCCTTTTATTTCAGAAAGAAGTTAAATTCCTTGGTCACGTAGTGTCTTCGGAGGGAATACAAACGGATCCCGACAAAATTTCTGCCGTACGAGATTGGCCAAGGCCATCTAACGTTCATGAAGTACGAAGCTTCCTTGGCCTTTGCACTTATTATAGACGCTTTGTGGCAGGGTTTGCAGACATTGCGAAGCCATTACACCGGCTAACAGAGGAGAAAGTTCAGTACCAGTGGACACCGGAGTGTGAAACGGCATGGAGAAAATTGAAGGCAGCTCTATGCACTGGTCCTGTACTAGCATACCCACAACAGAATGGACTTTTTATTTTAGATACAGATGCCAGTAATTCTTCGATTGGTTGTGTGCTGTCCCAAATTCAGAACGGAGAGGAAAGAGTGATCGAGTACTTCAGCAAGGTGCTCTCCAAACCAGAACGAAACTATTGTGTAACCAGGAAAGAGTTATTGGCCATCGTCAAATCAGTGGACCATTTTCATAAGTATCTCTACGGGCGACATTACAAAATCAGAACCGACCATGCTGCGTTGAAATGGCTGTTGCAGTTGAAAACCCCGGAAGGTCAACTGGCTCGTTGGATAGAACGGTTGCAACAGTACGACTTTAAAATCGAGCATCGACCAGGAAGATCTCATAAGAACGCAGACGCATTATCTAGAAGACCATGCAAGGACGACTGCAAGCACTGCCGCCACGTGGAAAAACAGCAGGGCGCGGGAGCAGTCAACACTATTAAAATAGACGTTCCGGATGATTGGACAACTGAAGCCCTGAGACAAGAACAACTGAACGATGCAGAGATTGGGGCTATATTGAGAGCAAAGGAAAAAGGAACTCGACCAGAGTGGAAGGATGTTTCGGACAAAGCAGTTGGATTGAAGGCTTTGTGGGCACAGTGGGACTCACTTAGAGTTATGAACGGGCTGTTAAAAAGAGCATGGGAGAGCCCGGATGGGAAGCAAGTTGTTATGCGTCTAGTGATTCCCAGGTGTCGAGTACCGAAAGTACTTCAAGAAGTGCATAATGGAGCATCCGGTGGACACTTCGGCGTTAACAAGACCCTGAATAAAGTACGTGAACGATTTTACTGGGTAAATAGTCGTCAAGATGTTGAAGCTTGGTGTCGTAATTGTAAAATTTGTGCAGCCAGTAAAGGACCACAGACTAGGAGTAGGGGTGCAATGAAGCAATATAACGTCGGGGCTCCTTTTGAGAGGATTGCGATCGATATAGCCGGACCATTCCCAGTAACCAAGGACGGTAACAAGTACATACTGGTTGCCATGGACTATTTTAGTAAATGGCCTGAAGCCTACGCAATTCCGAACCAGGAAGCGGTTACTGTCGCCAAAGTCTTGGTAGATAACTTGATATGTCGGTTTGGTGTACCCCTGGAGCTGCATTCAGATCAAGGGAGAAATTTTGAGTCAGGGGTATTTCAGCAGATCTGCAAGTTATTAGGAATACACAAAACACGGACGACAGCCCTTCACCCGCAATCAGATGGAATGGTGGAGCGACATAATAAGACTATGAAAGAACATCTCTCTAAAGTCGTTCATAAAAATCAACGTGACTGGGATCTCCACATACCGTTTTTCCTCATGGCATATAGAGCTGCTATCCACGAGACTACAAAACAAACTCCGGCTCGTGTAGTATTTGGACATGAGATCAGACTGCCGTGTGATTTGATGTTTGGAACACCAGGTGGAGAACGGCTTCCTGTGAACAGCTATGTAGATGAAGTGAGTGAACGGCTAAGGAATGTCCATGAGTTAGTTAGAGACCAAATCACCATAGCCAGTGACAGAATGAAGGCTCGATATGACCGTAAGGGTAGTTCAGAAGGGTTCAAGGCAGGAGACCTGGTTTGGCTGTACAACCCACAGCGGAAGAAAGGCAGGTCACCGAAACTTCAACCGCCTTGGGACGGACCGTACACTGTTATTACCCGAATTAATGACGTCGTCTATCGGATTCAACGAAGCAAAAAGTCCAAGATGAAGATCGTGCATTTGGACAGACTGGCGAAATACATCGATGATTTTGAGTTGCCTGATCGGGACGATCAGGCTTAAGGAGGGGGCAGTGTTATGAATTACACCCCCTTGGAAAAGGAGATGGTACGCCTATGCCTCTGATGGTGACTGGAAAGGCTCTAGAAAGAGCCAAGGACTTTTCTAGATTATGGCTGGAGAAGATTCTGGATTGATCTAGAGCTAATTTCGGAGTATATAAGGCGCGATTACAAGCGCGGGAAAGGAAGTTTATTGGAGAAGTGACACGTTCGGGAAAAAGTGAGGTTAAAGTAAACAAAGTTTATTTTGAAGTATTGTATAGTCAGTAAATTGTGAAATAAAGTGTTAGTAGTGTTTATCTCTTGTTGAAATTATTTAGAACCCACGGATTCATACAGGGTGTTTCCTAAAAGGTGGAAATCCGTAACAATATTACTACCAAAATTTAATGTTTACAAAGTTATAACAAAATAATTTTTTTGCCCCCTTAAATCCTGGCACAAGATTTTTTCTTCCTTTTTTTATAGTGATTATTGTACCCATCAACTTACAGTTTTAAGTTTGAACCAAATGAAAGTTTACATTCACTTCTAATGAAATATGCGCCACCTCCAAACCTGTCAGAAATAGCAGGCACAAAACTTTTTATTTCAAAAACAACATGGAATTGTCATACATACTTATTATTCCCAGTTGCTATATTTTCCAAGCAGATAATTCTCGAAAATGACTGCTGTTAGTATATTTAAGGTTTAGGTATGTCCTTGAATTGTATTGTTGAATATTACCAGGAGAGGTAGAGCATTAGAGAAAGATATAGATGCATCTTACCACTCCTATCCATACAGGGCATCTCAGTAAATCAGTTGTAGTGTATCGATAGATAAATAGTTGTGGTGTCACATTATAATTTTTGGCGTTGTTTTTAGTTATTTCGGAGCCAAAGTGCTGATAAACTGTAGAAATGATAGCGGGAAATGTTTTGTGTGTTATAAAATTGAAAATTTGTTGAACTGTAATGGTGGTAATTTTGAAAAGTATAGTGGCCCAGTCACCAGGCAAGAAATAGGGGAAAAGCTCATTAAAAAAATCCAATGACCAATATTTTTTAGATAGGTTTTAATACATAAAATAAAATGGCGTCAAACTTAAAAGAATGTTTTTTTGGAAATAACTTTTAAAATACTAAAAATTCAAAAACTATCATTGAGATGACATTTATAAAGAGTCAATACAAAATTCTACAAAAAATTTCATATATACAACGGCTATCGTGTAAAATAAAAATCAAACCTATGGCATCATGAGCCAATGCACGAATGCCCTTTTTCTTGCATTTTGGCACAAAAGCTTTGATAACTCTTGATGAAATAATCTGATCGTAATAAAGAAAAATATTATAAAGATATAAATATATTTTAATAGTAATATTTGTTTCTTATATTGAAAAACAAATGCAAATTATTTTTTCTCCGTTTTAGTTTTAGAATCTATTCCCATTAAATTGTCTATGTCTTGAAATATACTTATTAATATAACAAGTTCCATTGGTTTTTGGATCTTCATATATCACATTTCAGTATCACGGTTGTCAAAAATGTCTGAATGTTCTGGACAGTAAATGAGATGACATTAATTTTTTTGTAATTTTCGTGTGTTTCATGACTTAAAAAGTTTTGATTTCAGATTACTTGCAAATGACCAAAAATTGACTTTGACACTCGTACCCAAACTCCCAAACACTAATACCTATCATTTTACATTTAAAAAAAAATTTGATCATAATAATATTTGATAGTTATTATATATTATAATTAATCTCCAAGCCTTAATAGTAACACTCGAGCTAGTTTTCATTTCTTAAATTATTGTTAATAATATTAATAACATTTAATTATTCTACAGTTTCTGCATAGGTACAAAATAATATTGTTCATTGTCGCTCTGTGTATACTAACACTTTGAAAATTTTGTATATCACTTTAGCGGTTCAGCTTTTTGCAGTCAGCTCTCGCTCTTTTATTGCCATTAGTAAACTTGACCTGGGTTAATCTGTGAAGACAACATTTATCCAAATTTATTTACATGCTCCAAATTTTGTTTTTTTTTCATGGTGTATATTTGCTTTTTACAAGGTCAGGTCCATAGATTTTGCACCTAATATATGGAGTTATTATTTTCGCTGTACTTAAACTGCCGTTAAACGGTAGCCTACTAAAATGCCGTTAACAGATGCGTGCTAAAATGCCGTTAATCTATTTGATTCGTCCCCTTTGCCTTATTATTGTAGTAACAATTTGTGCTAAATGCTACAGGTTAATTTTAAATGAGGTGTGAATCTTTATATTATTGGTTTAGACTGAGGTGAGTGTTTTAGTTACTTTTCTGAATATTAAGTTATACCTAGTGATACATTTATAGATTAGGTATTGAAGTACATGGCGGTAATGCCGGGAATCCTGAAAGTTGGCGATCGATAAAGCTCATTTGCTGAAGCAAAGAAATCGGTTGAGGATCTTGGTGAAAATACGTACACAACATTTTGGAAACGAGATGCATATAGATGCAAGCTGTAAAATTGAAAAGCACTCGAAGTAACGTCGGTTCAAACCAAGTTCAATCATGTCCCTTCAAAAGTAAGTTCGATATTTTCATAATACTGTTCGAGCAAGAGTTCTAAATTCTTTATCTCAACTACTCTACGAACTTACCTTTAAAGTGACATAATTGTGCTTGGTTTGAACCGACGTTACTTCGAGTACTTTTCCATTAGACGATGGCTTGAATCTTACATGTGTTGGACAATCTTCTTTAAATGTATAAGTATCATGTATATGTTTTTCCCACTGCTCTTTAACTTTTTTCCAGCATTATTACATGCCTATAGAAATTGGTATTATATCAAAGAGCTTTCTAGTGGTCTCACAATTTTACTGCTTGTAATAGTACGTGCATCTCGTTTCCAAAATGTTGTGTATGTATTTTCACCAAGTTCCTCAACCGCTTTCTTTGCTTCAGCAAAAGAGCTAAACCTGTCGCCATCTTTCAGCATTCCCGGCGTTACCGCCATGTACTTCAATACTTAGGTAACCTATAAATGTATCACTAAGTATAACTTAACAATCAGAAAAGTAACTGAAACACTCACCTCAGTTTACACCAATAATATCCAGATTCACATCTTATTTGAAATTAACTTGCAGCATTTAGCACAAATTGTTACCACAATAGTAATGCAAATGCGACGAGAATAACATTCCAAAGCAACAACAATTCGAAAACGGCGTCAAATTGATTCACGGCATTTTAGTACGCGACCGTTTGACGGCAGTTTAAGCACAAGCCGTCAATGAAGTCACATCTATTAGCGGCATTTTAGTAGGCTACCGTTTAACGGCAGTTTAAGTACAGCGCATTATTTTTACTATGCTAATTTCCATATTTAGCAAAGGGTATAAGCATAGGAAAATTGCTGCCTGTAGGGAGTACTATGAATAAATATATCAATGTGTAGATAGGGCTATGAGTAAATGACATATGTAATAAGTTTAATTCGCCATTTTATAGAATAGAATAGAATAGTTTATTGGCCTAAACTAACATACGCAATACAAAGGGCAGGTCACAATATTCAACATTACTAGTACATAGATAAAAGCTCAGTTTATAAAATAGTGATCACAAAAAGAAAAAAAAAACAGTTAAAATATTAAGGCAAGATTATTTTAGTTATAAAATAGATAAGATTATATATGGGACAACAGACACATAATACATCATTTCTTTTTCCTTTCTTCCTGACACATTTTTACTCATTTAAGAATTAAACTTATTTACAAACTCATCCAATGTGTAGAAACATTCATCAAGTAAAATTTTTTTTATTTCCGATTTAAACTTTGTGTAAGATGCAATTGATTTTAGATGTTCAGGGAGGTTATTATACACTACTAGGTATAATGTGGCGATTTTCTGAATGTAGTTGTTTTATATTTATTAAGCAATAGCGTATTAGAATGTCGTGTTTCATAATTATGTATATCTTTTTGGCTCTTATAATCTGAATAGTAATTTTTTACATAAGTAACACATTTTAGAATGAAAATGCATGGGAACATTAATATTCGCTTTTATCTAAATGTACTTCTGCAGCTTTCTCGAAAACTTAGGTTAAACAATAGTCTAATTATTCTTTTTTGACAAATAAATATTCTTTCCCATCCTGTAGTTTGTCCCCAAGAAAAAACGTTAAATGATAGATGACTATACGCAAAGGCATAATATAAATTTATAAGACCCTTTTGATCCAAACACGGTTTCATTTGTAGAAGGGCATAATATGTTTTGTTTAATTTGGCACCGACAAAGTCCAGGTGTGCAGTGAATGAAAGATTAGAATTAAGCCAAGTTCCAAGGAATTTGGCATTGTCAGAGAAATTTAAATTAAATTGTAATTGCGCTTCTGCGGAAAGCTGTTTTCTAATAAAGAAGTTAATGTAATTTGTTTTGCTTTCATTGAGAATTAGCCTGTTTCTTTGACACCATGTATCCATTTCTTCATACACCAGTTTTATGTTTGCTTGTAGTTCTTCAGGAGTTTCAGCCGTCACAGTGACAGTTGTGTCATCTCCAAACATAGTGATCTTTTGTGACAAATCTTGGCAGGTCGTTAACATAAAGTAAGAAAATCAATGGACCCAAAACTGACCCCTGAGGAACTCCAATCGGGACATCATGCTGCGTTGAAAATTGTACTTGAATTTTTATTATAATAGATCTGTTTTGAAGATATGAATTGATCCAGGATAATAGAGGGCCTCTTATGCCTAAGTAATGCAGTTTGTCCAATACAAATGATATATTAATTCTATCGAAGGCCTTAAGTCAAACATAATTGAGACTACAAGTTTACCTTTGTCCAGCTCAGCGTAAATGTAATTCAAGAAGTTGTAGCTTGCTGTTTCTACAGATTTTTTTTGCTCGAAACCCGTGTTGATTGGTTGTTAATAAGTTGTTTTGCTCTACAAATTTTATAATAATGTTATAAACACAGCGTTCTAAGATCTTAGAAAATTCAGGTAATAAAGATATTTGTCTATAGTTATCTATTTGTAAGGTGTCTCTTTTCTTGAATAGTGGGAAAGCTAGTGCAATTTTCATCTGCTCGGGAAATTCACCGTTCTGGAAAGATAGCTTTATAATTCTAGTTAAGGGACATATAATATAATTCTGGATTATGTTTATCAATTTGGGGGATATATAGTCAATTCCATGACAGCCTTTGTTTTCCATCCTATTGATTATATCAGCAATATCATCTTCAGTAAAAGTAGGAACGAGAATTGTGTTTAAAGAGCTGACGGACAAAGTACATGGAAGAGCAAGGTTTTGGCCAAAATGTTCAATAATTTTTTTGTTACATGTATGAGAAAAATAACTTGCAAAAACTTCAGACAATTGTTTATTATCAGTGACGAAATGATTGTTGTTCATGATCGCAATGTTGGAATTACTTCTTTGCTTACCTAAGTTCTCGTTTATAATTTTCCATGATTCTTTGATTTTGTTGAAGGCCGAATTGATTCTGCAATTGTAGTGTTCTCTTTTAGCTACCATAATTTGCCTTTTGCATTGCTTTTTACAACTTACATATGCTGCGCTGCTTTAACTTGATCACAGTTTGTTGCTACCATTAATACGTGAAGTTTATTTAACTGATTATTTTAAATTTTTAAGTTTTCTGAATAAAACTTCTTATTTTTTTGTTCGCTATATCTGCCGATAAGTGGACAGCTACTCTCTAAGCACCAATTAATGTTAGCCAGAAGTTCCTCATAAGCCTCGTTCACATCACATTTTGTATAAAAGTTACTCCACTCTATTTTATTCAAATGAAATACTAGCTGTTTTAAATTGGATTCTCTCATATCACGAGTTTTATATGAAGTTACAACCTTTTCAACTTTATCGTGGCTTGTTAAGTTTAAGGAGAAAACATGTGCAAAATGATCACTCAAGTTGGGGTTGATGATTTCTGAGTGATAACTTTCTGTAGCAATATTTGTTATTACATAATCAATAGTGCTAGTAGAAGTGATACCATTAATGTTTGTGAATATTCGCGTAGGTTGATTTGTTGTTACTTGTAGTTGAAATTCTAAGATATCGAATAAGATTTTAGTGCATAAGGCATTTTTGTTATCATAATGAATGTTAAGATTGCCTGTTAAAATAATACAAGAGAATTTATTGAATATATATTTCAGAGCTGCTGTTAGTTTATTGGCAAAAATTTTAATGTCACCGCTACCTGGTCTATAGACATTCAGTACGCCTATATCAGTATTCCCTGTAACAGAACTTATCCCACAAACTTCATATGGCATTCATCTGAAAAATCTTTGATTGATAAAATTTCTTTTGAATTAATACTGTTCATGGCATATATTGCTGAGCCACCATGAATATGAGTTTTTCGAGAGAAGTGTGTAAGAAGTTTATAGCCTGGTAAAGAAACGCTCTCAATGTCTTCATTGACGTACCAATGTTCACTAATGCATAAAATGTCACTATTGTACTGATGTATAAAACATTCAAGTTCATTTAGTTTATTATTAAGACACTGAATTGTTGAATAGTTCTTCCGAGATTAAAAAAAGTGAGAATTAACCGAATATTGAGTGATCGTTTAATAGTTATCGCTGGTATTCCCCAGGGTACTCTATTAGGCCCCATATTTTTCTTAATATGTATTAATAATATAACAAAAAATGTAAATCCAGAAGATCACTTATCCTATGCTGACGATACTGCCCTTGCATTTCAAGGCAAAACATGGAATGAAGTATACTTCGGTGCAGATACCAGTCTAAGGAAAGTATATTCCTGGTTAAATATAAGCCTTCTTGGCCTTAATACCGCTAAAACAAAATTTTTAACATGTAGGATATCAGCGGATGATCAACCAGAGAAAGGTAATTTAAAAATTCATAACATGTGCAAAAATATATAAATTCTATCAACTAAGAGGCATTCTTAGCAGAAAAACCTCATAGGTACAATGCTTTGGCTGAATCTATTATTAGATATGGCGTTACAATCTAGGGTGGTCTTTTTAACAGTCTATTAATCATTTAAAAATTGTCTAGAACTCCTTACTAAAAATAATAATAATAATAAAGTACTTTATTGCTAAAACCAAATGGCGATCGACCGAGGTCCTTCAGCCAGTTACATATTTTGGATATATTTTACATATAATTTTATAGGGAGTATTATCTTGATTTACAAAAAAAAAAAAAAATCGAAACTCTGTTTGCAATTATTCTTCATTAAGTTCTTTAAGGAGTTCCAATATGGTTTTTTCAGGGTACTTGTACTTCGGGCGTTGTTGTTCTCGTGTCTTACAAAATGGTTGCAATGTTGTCAGAGTGTGTTCGTTTTTTGCAAATTTGGTAGAGAACTGCATGATACGTTGGGTTATGGGTTGGATATTTGTTGCTTCGTACAAGAAGATTGTTTGGAGAGTTGTGTAGTGCATTTCTTGTATGACGGATTTTGGTTATTGAGCGTAAGGTGGATGTTTCTGCTACTTTAAGGTTGTTTTTGGCTGGTTTTCTGCAATTTATATAATAATGGGTGTGCTTATTTGAGAACTGGTCTGCATATGGATTTGTATATGTGTGCCACTGTTTTCTTGTTTATTCCCTTATCTTTGTATGTCAAGCTTCTGATATGTTTTCCTCTGGCTATGCATTTTTTCTTTATGAGGTTTGTGTGGTGGTTGAAATTAAGCTTGTGGTTTAAGTGTATACCCAAGTAATTAGTAGTGGGTTTATTTTTTAGGGTTTGTCCATTTATTAAAATTGTTGGTGTATTATCAGTTTGGGTATGATTGAATATAATGAGCTGTGACTTAATTGGATTTGCTTTTAATCTCCATAAATTAAACCAAGTTGTTGTTCCGTCCATAAGTTGTTGCAATTTAGTTATAGTACTAGTGATCGAGCTATTGTGAGATACCAGCGCGGTATCGTCGGCATATTGGAGGATATAGAGGTCCTTATTAAATGTGTTTTGGTTTGCCCTGTTATTGTTGTATACATTGTATAGGAGGGGTGAAAGTGGCGAGCTTTGGGGAACTCCTTGCTGTGGTGAGAAATTGTTAGAATATTTGCCGTTAATTTTAACTTGTAGGCTGCGATTATTCAGATAGTCTCTTATTAAGTGAATCAGATGTTTTGGACAGTTTAATAAATGTAGTTTGTATAATATACCTTCATGCCACACACTGTCGAAGGCCTTGTTAATATCTAAAAAGATTGCAGCACTGTGTTGTCCTGAGAGTTTCACTGTTTGTACGTTAGAAGCTAAAATTGTGAGAGGATGCACTGTTGAACGTTTTTCTTGAAACCCGAATTGATAATTTGCTAAAAATAATATTTAACAAAGAAAAATGATATTCCACGAATTATAATGTAACGAAAGAGGTTTGTTTCATACAAGAAAACAATACGGAACCGGCTGGAACACAAACCTTTCTGTACAAGTGCCAATATTTCGAATGATGCATACCCAGAAGTATTTTTTATTACGGACCCAAACTTTATATGTTACCTGTAGAATTAAAAAATATAAAAATCAAATATAAATTAAAGAAAAAACTATTTTTAAATGGAAAATGTAATCAAATAAAGGTAATCTTTCAGTAACTAAATATTTTTAAATGATTATAATTAGCCATTAATTCAATATTTCCAAACTTGTCTTCCTTATACTGAAACAAGAATTTAATATCCTCCTTCTTACCCAACTCTGTTTAGCATGATATAATTTTATAATTTCTATATAGTTGCTCCTGTCCTGTGTTGTTGATTTATCTACAAAGGTGAAACGCAAACTCTCAGAGAGTTTAGGTTATCTTGTAGATGTTCAGCAAAGACCTGTGATAGAACATATTACTATAGGAGTAATATGTATGTATTGTATATTAATATTGTATATGCTGTTATTGCTACTAATGCGACTACTGCTATGTATGTATCATCTAACTGAATAAACTATAAACGATTTCAACAAAGCTTAAAAAAGCAAGGGTTTTTGAAAAGCGTATTTCTCGTATTATCTTAGCATAATGAAACAAAAATGATATAGGAAAAAACATTCTAGAGTATTTATCATCTCAGTGGTGCAGTGCTGTGTTAGCTTTGCGGTCTTGGGTTCGAATCCTGACCAGGGTAGGGTTGTTAAGTGGTGTTTTTAAAGTCTCCGCTGGGCATCTGCCTGTCTGTTCAAAGAGATAAGATTAAAATCTGTTCCATGCAGAATGAACCAGCGAAACTGACCGCTGATGCGCTGAGCAAGTATAAAGCACACAGCTAGCAGTGTGCAATAAGGCTTCCGCTGTACATCCGTTTTCTTGTCTATTCGGTAGGACTTATTTTGACAACCACTTGGTAGATTTTGATGAAGTTTTCACTAGTGTTCCCCTATTATATGAAGAATACCTTGACCAAGGTTTATAGATTTATCATCTTTATCCAGTAATTTACTTGTAAGAATAATTAGAAATAATCACGCTGTCTTTGTTTAACAACAATGATGTTTTAAAATAATAAGTTTTTTTTCAATTCTGTGACGACGAGTATCCGATTTTAAAATCAGAATTAAATAATAAAATAAACTCGAGAAAACTACAAAAAAAATATTAATCGAAAGTATAAAATGTACCTGGTAGCATAGTACCATTAGTGAATAAAGAAAAAAATATATTTTTTTTAGTTAATGAAAAAAAAATCATTTTTTTTAAATTTAATAATAATTTTTTGAGGAATACATCTCGATTATTCATCGAGCGGCGCACGAGTCTATTCAAAAATATGTACTTGGCATGCATGGCATGTTAGATACTCAATCCAACATTTAAATAATTTCTGACGAGAGTAAAGAAACTCACCAAAAAAATTCTATATAGTACTTTTATGTAAAATATCCCCCACTATTGCCTAGTGATATTAGTTGTTTGATATTTTTTTATTTTTCGAGTTATTGGGCAAAACCGAATTTTGGCCAATATTTTGGATTTTCTTAGGGGTCGCCGGCACCTTACAGCTGAAAACTTGTTTTTCGTATCCTACACCAAAAAATAAAAATACGTATCCTGAAAAATTCAGCCATATAACATTTAGTGACGCCTTAAAACCCCTGACGACAGGGCTATTACTATTGTAATAGTTTAATAATTACATTAATACTGTTTTACTTAGTAAGAAATTTTAGGTGATAAAAAAAGACATATGGGGACCATTTAAGGTTATTATTAGAAAGTGGTCACTCCTCCAATCAAAAAACGGGAAAAGTTCCTTGATCGGGTTAAATATTGACGGACAGGAAGAAACAGAAATAATCTGTTGTGATTTGAGTAAAGCTTTCGACACAGTTGACCATAAAGTTTTACTTGACAAATTATACTATTATGGTGTGAGAGAAATTCCACTTAAACTGTTCACGTCATATCTGACCAATCGACATCAGACAATATGGTGGAATAATAAAAAATCAGAACCATTTTTAATAACCAAAGGTGTACCACAAGGCTCGGTGTTAGGGCCGATATTATTTATAATATATATCAACCTACTATTTAATGTCAATAGCTATGGGGCTTGTTTATATGCAGACGATACAACTTTTATATCTAAAGGAAAAAATAAAATTGAGTTAACAACACAATCTCAAAATGTACTACATGAAGCAAATGCGTGGTTCACCGCGAACTATTTAACATTAAATAGAGGAAAAACCCAAAACATCATCTTATCCAATCTTATCCACAAAAAGAGAAGCTGAGAAAACATCTTTAAATTTCTTGGGTTTAACTTTGGACAGTAAACTGAATTGGAAAGGCCATATTGATGAGCTCTGCAAAAAACTAGCTTCAGCTATTTACAGTATTAGAATATTAAAAATGTGTCCACCTATCTATGGACTACTGGGGGTCAAAATTACATAATAAAATCCCGCTCGAAATAAGAAATAAAAACTTTAATGTGTTCTCCAGCAGGGTGAAACAACTACTGACCACAGAAGTGTTCTACTCTATTAATGAGTTTTTAGTACATTGAGAATAGAAGTTCGTATCAATATTGATTTGTCTTTTATTTTGTTTGTTGTATACATGGATATACATGTGCATATTTATATCTGTTTTCTGTTTTTTTTCTTGTGATAAAATACAGTAAGCAGTATCGTTATTTCGTTACTGTTATCTCATTTTATAATTATTTGATATTAAGTACTCTAAATTATAATCTGACCTTTCCTGTAATACTCTTTAGGGAATAGAGCATTATTTTTGTATATTTTCTGTTTTACATTAATTGTAATCTGCAAAGTAATTATAAATTTGTATTTTTTTGTTTCCTTTTCATGTAATTAACAAAGTTTTATTGACGAGTGTACACAACTGTAATTGTCTTACACGAAATAAACTAAACTATACTACTATTTTTGTGCTTTTTACACTTACAACTTATTAAGGATGTACATAAAAAGTATGGTATATTCTCTAGAATGTTGGGTTTTCACGTTTTTTTTTCACGTCTTATTTATTTTAACGTCCTAATTTGGTGTAGAACGAGTCACAAATTTACCGATCCTTATTCGGCTATCCCTATTTATCTCTAAACAAATATCACTTTCTTCATATATGATTTAATTTTCAATATTCATTTTTTGATTGACAGGATTTAAGCATCATCAAGAAGTCCGTAATCTGTCCGTCCTGCCGTGGCTCTCTAGAAGAATATTTTGGTTTTGTGACTACCTGTTTTCTTGCAGAAGACAAAATTAGGAAGTATCGTGACAATCTAGATGTAAACAGTAAATGTCAAATAGAGTTAAGTAGTTTATTAGAGTTTACAGTAAACGGTGAAATAAAAAGTGAGATACATGATAGCTCGATTGATAAAATCAAGGTAGAAAAACAATTCTGTGAGGAAATAGAAAATGCTGATGAGAGAAGAATTTGTAACAAAGATGATACATTTAAATTAGAACAAATGTTCTATGAAGATAAAGATGTTGAAATGGAGGAACAAAAATTTCTGGTTAAAGAAGAAATAGAAATTAAAACAGATGACCAAGATTTCTACAGGTAATAATAAGTTCTTAACTTTTTTAAAACTATTTTATATAGGATGAGACACACCCGGCCCTAATATCATTATTTGTCTCTGTTTTAATCGACTTAGAAAAACATACAAAGTTTGCAGTTTACGCGATCGTCTAGTTATTATAACTAGGCCCAAATTACATTGTGAGGGTAATTTTGTAGTCTACGAGCTAGGAGGCTTTTTTGAAATTTCATATTCTTGAACTAATTATATAGATTTGGTTTCTCGTAAAATCGTACATTTTCTCATTTTAAAATATGTTAAAAAGTTATTCTGGCTAGAATTTAGTGTTGATCTGCATAACTCTTTATTAGGCAATATTTCAACAATCAATTACTTACACGCTTACTTTTCTCAATTTGAGTTTTTCAAAAATCATCGAAAGAAGGTGGTTACTATGAGGTATGTACCACCAACTTCTGCCCCCAGCAGGTTTGGAAGTTAAGGTTGCCCGGTTCTCGTCTTGTTTGTGGAGACTGGGTCGTGGTTCGGAAATTATTCAGAAAAATTTTTGTTTTAGGTTAGGCGCCAGTAGTCATATAAAAAAGCTTCTACAACCTACTTGTCTAACTGTACGACTGTTACTACTCAGAGATAATTAATATGTCATAGATACTCATAAAATTCTCACAGATAAACACTACTTTGTTAAATATATCTGGTTTATTGACTTTATTATAATTATTGAAATGATTTAATTTAAATGTTACACCTTATGGTTGAATGTAGCTACTTCCTTACAGAAAGTTTATTTATATATATTATAAATTAGTATGGTTAGGTTGAAGACCAAGAAAAATACAAAATATGACAATTTATCGTTAAGCTGTGATTAAATAATTAAATGTAAAAAAATTAATAATTAGCTGAAGGCAATATATAACATATAACAATGGTAAAAATTTAGAAATATTTGAAGTTTATCGAAAGTTGAATAATGAAGGTTGAATACTGTAGAAAAATTCAAGTGATACTATTACCACCGGTTGCGTCCTGCAGAAACGAACCCTGGTCCTCGTTTCACCGAATCTTCACTGTGTATCACCACCACTTGATTATTGACATCCAGCAGAGATCCCTCGACTTCTCAGAACTTATTCGTCTGTGAACGGTTACCAAAACTCTAACAACTTGGTGCTCTCATCCAGCGGGGACTATTCTCTACCAAGACACTCCAACAATTTGGATTCAAAGACTCCTTCTTGGCAAATAACCCATGGATTAGTAGCAGCAGCCCAGTTCTTTGGCACAAGGTTAAGCCAATTTTTTGGTAAAATTCCAAAATTTAAGGGTTAACTTAACACCTCAATTCCTACAAGAGTTATTATCTGTTACTTCACTTGAAATTACTGTAGTTACTAGTGGGCACTCTTAGTGTATTTGATAAAATCCCCACGTTAAGGTGGCCATTCCCTAGAAAGAGACATCCGATAGGGAAATATTTACTATTTTTAGCTATAACTTTTTTTTCTTAGTACGGATATTTAAAAAAACTATAAGAGTACCTAAGTAGAACCATAACAAGACTAGTACTATGAATTTTCACTCAATAATTTTAGTGGTTTGCAAAATAGCTCGATTTAAATTTAAAAATTGTGTTATTCTTCCTATTTCGTAGTTTTAAATCGAGCTATTTTGCAAACCACTGAAATTATTGAGTGAAAATTCATAGTAATAGTCTTGTTATAGTTCTACTTAGGTACTCTTATATTTTTTTAAAAAATACGTACTAAGAAAAAAAAGTTATGGGCAAAAATAATCAATAATTCCCTATCGGATGTCTCTTTCTAGGGAATGGCCACCTTAATGCATTACTGGTGTCTTTCTAAATAAATTACATTAACATGCCCGTCTCGCCCCTACTAATATTGAGTTAAATTCCTTTGAGTTTTAATTATTCGATAAGGTTACGAAAAGATAATTTACTAAATTCGAACTGTCTTTAAACCCCTATTAAACCTCAATTATTCATTAATAAAATTTACTTCTAAATATATATTAATACCGAGTTAAACACATGTCTCGAAATGCCCCGTTCATACATTAACATGACCACGTGGTGTCCATTTTTACATGCCACGCGCCGCGAATCAGGTAATTTCTGATCAATAAACATTGCGTTTAATTATGATAAATTCAACAATTAAATTACAAATACATATACAACAAATACTACAGAAGGCAATTATATACATATTATAAAGTATCTTTTAACGTACCAAGCCAGATGGTGTCGCTGACAACTACTGGTAACAATTAATTCTTTAAATACAATACAAATCTACACAACTACTCTACTGCATCATTTCTATGCATTCTTGAGTTCTAATTTAATCAGAATTATTGATTTTTGGGATTTATTCACTTAATATAGATTTCTTTTTTTTTAAATATTTGTTGTACCAGATGACTTGTAGGTGTATAGCAAGAGAAGTAACAGATGGCGCTTGTATGCTAATTTATAATTTAATGCTGAGATGATGAAAGCAAATTCTTCCAGATTCAGTGAGACAAGGACGGCTTCAGGATTGAACTGAAAAATTAATTAATAAGTTTACTGAATTGTAGTTTCAGACTACAAAAATTCATTGCTATTAAAATAAAAATTAACAAGTGGCATTCAGGTAATTTTGAATGTCACAAGTACCAGGATATAGCTAATCAGTTGAAAAACATTTTAAGTAAAAGCATGTAGGGAGTTCCATTTGAAAAGAGTAAGTTATGACAATTTAAAAACTTAAACATTTTAATCATCGTGGAGAACACCCTGTGGCATGCAGAATTAGGCTCGACTTTGAGAGGTCTGAAACTTAGTGTGTGGTGCTGACTAACATTGAAAGTGAAAGAAGTCAAATTATGACAGTATGTTTTTTTGCAAGTTTTACTCTTGGCCTTTGCAGATTCATTTTTTACCAGAAAAAGTGGTGGGATTGAAACGTGTTTCCATCTAAAAAGGATAGTTGATATATATCTGATGTTTTCCAAACAAATCTAGTTGTTGACGATTTTTGTTTAAGTTTAATTTTTTGTTTGTTTTTACCAACAATCCTTGCAACCATCGTAATGCATTGAAAATGATTTAAGGAATTTTTGAAGTACAGAAAATTTGCAAATATTCAACTTTTTGAAAACTTTAAATTTAAAAAGTCAAGTTTCCTAGTATAATAATTATTTTTTTAAATTTTATTTCTTATCACATTATTCCTTGGTTACCAATGTGTACACTTTTTTTTAACTACATATTTTTCTATTGTATATAACAAGCATATAAGTATTTACGTAAACGAATAAGTACACACATACAAACATATATCTTTTTTTTTTGTGATATTTTTTTCAGTTTTTTGTTTTTAATATGTATTCCTTTTTTTAAATATATGTATTTTTTTTCAAAAATTTTTTTTTCGTGTATTTTTTTTATTTCATTTAATAATTTTTTATCTTTTTTTTACTTTTTTTTTTCAACTTATAATTGGGAACTGACAGTGATACAGGTACGTCTATGGGTCCGTATAGACGATTTTCACACATGCTGACTAGACCTCGGATAACATGGATTAACATTGAAGGAAAGACGATAGGAAACTTATTTCTGATTACAAGTTACAAATATTACATATTTATTATATTTTTAATTTTATTTGTTTTATATGGCATACTAAATGGTTATATATAAAAATGTTTCTTGATGCTAGCAATTGCATCAAATTAAACGGACATGGTACAAGATTTGATTTATAAATATTGGAGTGAAGATATCCACACAAATCCATCCACACTTTATGACACATGGTAAATCCAAATTGAGATAGATCAACTAACTTAGCAGTTAAGATCACTGGTCTGTACGAAGAAACGCGCATGCGCGTTCGAAATGCGCTTGCGCTCTGCAAAATCGCAAGCAATTTCGTGCATTCCTTGCCAGCCCGTAGGTGGGCTGCTACAACTGCTTAAATTAAAAATATTCGCGATTTCACTGAATATTCGGTTTCAAAATTTGTAAAAAAGAAAAATATTTAATCATGAAATTTTTAAAACAGAGAATGTCCGTGCTATCTATAAGTTTTGGGTCGTAGAAATTCCAAAAAAAAAAATTTAAATATGTTATTTTAAGAGAATGTCCATCTCATCCCTATGAAGGTTGCCATGTACCGTGCAATCTATGCCAGCCCGTGGGAGGGCAGTTACAACCCTATCCACACATTCTCCAATTTTTCGGCTCTAGAAATTCCAAATAAAATTGTTTAATCACATAATTTTAGTAACAGGTCCGTCTCATCCCCATAAAGGTTGTCGTATACCCTACAATCTCTGCCAGCCCGTAGGAGGGCGGTTGCATCCCCTTAAACTGAAAATAGCTGTGATTTCTCTTATTTATTGCTTCTAGAAAATCCAAAAAAAATTGTTTAATCATGTAATTTTAAGAGAATGTCCGACTCATCCCTGTGAAGGTTGGCATGTACCGTGAAATCTTTGCCAGCCCGTAGGAGGGCGGTTACATCCCCTTAAACTGAAAATATCCATGATTTCTCTAATTTATTGCTTCTAAAAAATTAAAAAAAAATCGTTTAATCATATAATTTTGAGAGAATGTCCGTTCCATCCCTATGGAGGTTGGCATGTACCGTGCAATCTTTGCCAGCCCGTAGAAGGGCAGTTACATCCCCTTAAACTGAAAATATCTATGATTTCTCTAATTTATTGCTTCTAGAACATGCAAAAAAATTGTTTAGTCATGTAATTTTAAGATAATGCCCGTGTCATCCCAATGAAGGATGCCTCGTACCGTGCAATTTCTGCCATCCCGTAGGAGGGTGGTTGCATCCTATTAAACTGAAAATAGTCATGATTTCTCTAATTTATTGCTTCTATAAAATTCAAAAAAAATTGTTTATTCATGTAATTCTAAGGGAATGTCCGCCTCATCCCTATGAAGGTTGGCATGTACCGTGCAATCCTTGCCAGCCCGTAGGAGGGCAGTTACAACCCTATCCACACATTCTCCAATTTTTCGGCTCTAGAAATTCCAAATAAAATAGTTTAATCACGTAATTTTAGGAATAGGTCCGCCTCGTCCCCATAAAGGTTGACATGTACGATGCCATCTTTGCCAGCCCGTAGGAGGGCGGTTACATCCCCTTAAACTGAAAATAGCTGTGATTTCTCTAATTTATTGCTTCTATGAAATCCAAAAAAAATTGTTTAATCATGTAATTTTAAGAGAATGTCCGACTCATCCCTGTGAAGGTTGGCATGCACCGTGCAATCTTTGCCAGCCCGTAGGAGGGCGGTTACATCCCCTTAAACTGAAAATATCTATGATTTCTCTATTTTATGGCTTCTAGAATATGCAAAAAAAATTGTTTAATCATGTAATTTTCAGAGAATGTCCGTCTCGTCCCTATGAAGGTTGGCATGTACCGAGCAATCTTTGCCAGCCCGTAGGAGGGTAGTTACATCCGCTTAAACTGAAAATATCTGTGATTTCTCTAATTTATTGCTTCTATCAAATTCAAAAAAAATTGTTTAATCATATAATTTTAAGAGAATGTCCCCCTCATCCCTATGAAGGTTGGCATATAACGTGCAATCTTTGCCAACCCGTAGGAGGGCAGTTACAACCCTATCCACACATTCTCCAATTTTTTGGCTCTAAAAATTCGAAATAAAATTGCTTAATTACGTAAGTTTAGGAATAGTCTCGTCCCCATAAAGGTTGACATGTACCGTGTAATCATTGCCAGCCCGTAGGAGGGCGGTTACATCCCCTTAAACTGAAAATATCTGTGATTTCTCTAATTTATTGCTTCTAGAACATGCAAAAAAAATTGTTTAATCATGTAATTTTCAGAGAATGTCCGTCTCATCCCTATGAAGGTTGGCATGTACCGAGCAATCTTTGCCAGCCCATAGGAGGGTAGTTACATCCCCTTAAACTGAAAATATCTGTGATTTCTCTAATTTATTGCTTCTATAAAATTAAAAAAAAATTGTTTAATAATATAATTTTAAGAGAATGTCCCCCTCATCCCTATGAAGGTTGCCATGTACCGTGCAATCTTTGCTAGCCCGTAGGAGGGCGGTTAGAATCCTATCCACATATTCTCCAATTTTTCGGCTCTAGAAATTCCAAATAAAATTGTTTAATCGCGTAATTTTGGGAATAGCTCCGCCTCATCCCCATAAAGGTTGCTATGTAACCTACAATCTCTGCCAGCCCGTAGGAGGGCGGTTACATCCCCTTTAACTGAAAATATCTATAATTTCTCTAATTTATTAGTTCTAGAAAATTCAAAAAAAATTGTTTAGTCATGTAATTTTGAGAAAATGTCCGCCCCATCCCTATGAAGGTTGGCATATACCGTGCAATCTTTGCCAGCCCGTAGGAGGGCAGTTACAACCCTATCCACACATTCTCCAAATTTTTGGCTCTAAAAATTCGAAATAAAATTGTTTAATCACCTAAGTTTAGGAATAGTCTCGTCCCCATAAAGGTTGGCATGTACCATGTAATCTTTGCCAGCCCGTAGGAGGGCGGTTACATCCCCTTAAACTGAAAATATCTATGATTTCTCTAATTTATGGCTTCTAGAACATGCATCTCAAAATTGCATGATTAAACAATTTTTTTAGAATTTTCTAGAAGCAATAAATTAGAGAAATTATAGATATTTTCAGTTTAAGGTGATTTAACCGCCCTCCTACGGGCTGGCAAAGATTGCACGGTACATGCCAACCTTCATAGGGATGAGGCGGACATTCCTTTAAAATTACATGATTAAACAATTTTTTTGAATTTTATAGAAGCAATAAATTAGAGAAATCGCAGCTATTTTCAGTTTAAGGGGATGCAACCGCCCTCCTACGGACTGGCAGAGATTGTAGGGTACATGACAACCTTTTTGGGGATGAGATGGACCTATTCCTAAAATTACGTGATTAAACAATTTTATTTCGAATTTCTAGAGCCAAAAAATTGGAGAATGTGTGGATAGGGTTGTAACCACCCTCCTACGGGCTGGCAAAGATTGCACGGTATATGCCAACCTTCATAGGGATGGGACGGACATTCTCTCAAAATTACATGATTAAACAATTTTTTTTGAATTTTCTAGAAGCAATAAATTAGAGAAATTATAGATATTTTCAGTTTAAGAGGATGTAACCGCCCTCCTACGGGCTGGCAAAGATTGCACGGTACATGCCAAAATTCATAGGGACGAGACGGACATTCTCTGAAAATTACATGATTAAAAAATTTTTTTGAATTTTCTAGAAGCATTAAATTAGAGAAATTATAGATATTTTCCGTCTAAGGGGATGTAACCGCCCTCCTACGGGCTGGCAAATATTGCACGGTACATGCGAACCTCCATAGGGATGGGACGGACATTATTTCAAAATTTCATGATTAAACAATTTTTTTTGAATTTTCTAGAAGCAATAAATTAGAGAAATTATAGATATTTTCAGTTTAAGGGGATGTAACCGCCCTCCTACGGGCTGGCAAAGATTGCATGGTACATGCCAATCTTCATAGGGATGAGGCGGACATTCCTTTAAAATTACATGATTAAACAATTTTTTTGAATTTTATAGAAGCAATAAATTAGAGAAATCGCAGCTATTTTCAGTTTAAGGGGATGCCCTCCTACGGACTGGCAGAGATTGTAGCGTACATGACAACCTTTTTGGAGATGAGACGGACCTATTCCTAAAATTATGTGATTAAACAATTTTATTTTGAATTTCTAGAGCCGAAAAATTGAAGAATGTGTGGATAGGGTTGTAACTGCCCTCCTACGGGCTGGCAAGGATCGCACGGTACATGCCAACCTTCATAGGGATGAGGCGGACATTCCCTTAAAATTACATGAATAAACAATTTTTTTTGAATTTTATAGAAGCAATAAATTAGAGAAATCGCGACTATTTTCAGTTTAAGGGGATGCAACCGCCCTCCTACGGGATGGCAGAAATTGCACGGTACGTGGCATCCTTCATTGGGATGACACGGGCATTCTCTTAAAATTACATGACTAAACAATTTTTTGCATGTTCTAGAAGCAATAAATTAGAGAAATCATAGGTATTTTCAGTTTAGGGGGATGTAACCGCTCTCCTACGGGCTGGCAAAGATTACATGGTACATGCCAAGCTTTATGGGGACGAAACTATTCCTAAACTTACGTGATTAAACAATTTTATTTCGAATTTTTAGAGCCAAAAATTTGGAGAATGTGTGGATAGGGTTGTAACTGCCCTCCTACGGGCTGGCAAAGATTGCACGGTATATGCCTACCTTTATAGGGATGGGGCGGACATTCTCTCAAAATTACATGATTAAACAATTTTTTTTGAATTTTCTAGAAGCAATAAATTAGAGAAATTATAGACATTTTTAGTTTAAGGGGTTGTAACCGCCCTCCTACGGGCCGGCAAAGATTGCACGTTACATGCCAACCTTTATAGGGACGAGACGGACATTCTCTGAAAATTACATGATTAAACAATTTTTTTTGCATGTTCTAGAAGTCATAAATTAGAGAAATCATAGACATTTTCAGTTTAAGGGGATGTAACCGCCCTCCTACGGGCTGGCAAAGATTACATGGTACATGCCAACCTTTATGGGGACGAGACTATTCCTAAACTTACGTGATTAAATAATTTTGTTTCGAATTTTTAGAGCCAAAAAATTGGAGAATGTGTGGATAGGGTTGTAACTGCCTTCCTACGGGCTGGCAAAGATTGCACGGTATATGCCAACCTTTATAGGGGTGGGGCGGACATTTTCTCAAAATTACATGATTAAACAATTTTTTTTGAAGTTTCTAGAAGCAATAAATTAGAGAAATTATAGACATTTTCAGTTTAAGGGGTTGTAACCGCCCTCCTATGGGCTGGCAAAGATTGCACGTTACATGCCAACCTTCATAGGGACGAGACGGACATTCTCTGAAAATTACATGATTAGACAATTTTTTTTGCATGTTCTAGAAGCCATAAATTAGAGAAATCATAGATATTTTCAGTTTAAGGGGATGTAACCGCCCTCCTACGGGCTGGCAAAGATTACATGGTACATGCCAACCTTTATGGGGATGAGACTATTCCTAAACTTACGTGATTAAACAATTTTATTTCGAATTTTTAGAGCCAAAAAATTGGAGAATGTGTGGATAGGGTTGTAACTGCCCTCCTACGGGCTGGCAAAGATTGCACGGTATATGCCAACCTTCATAGGGATGGGGCGGACATTCTCTCAAAATGACATGATTAAACAATTTTTTTTGAATTTTCTAGAAGCAATAAATTAGAGAAATTATAGATATTTTCAGTTTATGGGGATGTAACCGCCCTCCTACGGGCTGGCAAAGATTGCACGGTACATTCCAACCTTCATAGGGAGGAGACGGACATTCTCTGAAAATTACATGATTAAACAATTTTTTTTGCATGTTCTAGAAGCCATAAATTAGAGAAATCATAGATATTTTCAGTTTAAGGGGATGTAACTGCCCTCCTACGGGCTGGCAAAGAATACATGGTACATGCCAACCTTTATGGGGACGAGACTATTCCTAAACTTACGTGATTAAACAATTTTATTTCGAATTTTTAGAGCCAAAAATTGGAGAATGTGTGGATAGGGTTGTAAGTGCCCTCCTACGGGCTGGCAAAGATTGCACGGTACATGCCAACCTTCATAGGGAGGAGACGGACATTCTCTGAAAATTACATGATTAAACAATTTTTTTGCATGTCCTAGAAGCCATAAATTAGAGAAATCATAGATATTTTCAGTTTAAGGGGATGTAACCGCCCTCCTACGGGCTGGCAAAGATTACATGGTACATGCCAACCTTTATGGGGACGAGACTCCTCCTAAACTTACGTGATTAAACAATTTTATTTCGAATTTTTAGAGCCAAAAAATTGGAGAATGTGTGGATAGGGTTGTAACTGCCCCCCTACGGGCTGGCAAATATTGCACGGTATATGCCAACCTTCATAGGGATGGGGCGGACATTCTCTCAAAATTACATGATTAAACAATTTTTTTTGAATTTTCTAGAAGCAATAAATTAGAGAAATTATAGACATTTTCAGTTTAAGGGGATGTAACCGCCCTCTGACGGGCTGGCAAAGATTGCATGGTACATGCCAACCTCCACAGGGATGGGACGGACATTATCTCAAAATTTCATGATTAAACAATTTTTTTTGAATTTTCTAGGAGCAATAAATTAGAAAAATTATAGATATTTTCAGTTTAAGGGGATGTAACCGCCCACCTACGGGCTGGCAAAGATTGCACGGTACATGCCAACCTTCATAGGGATGAGGCGGACATTCCTTTAAAATTACATGATTAAACAATTTTTTTTGAATTTTATAGAAGCAATAAATTAGGAAAATCATAGATATTTTCAGTTTAAGGGGATGTAACTACCCTCCTACGGGCTGGCAAAGAATGCACAGTACAGTACATTTTCTGATTAGCAATAGCTGTTTCGCATTCCTGGTTCCACCATATTTTACTAAATTTAGGGTTGTGCACTTTTTTCTTTATTGGAACAGATTTTTCGTTACTATTATTTATCTGATTTATAAACTCAGTGTAACTAATGTTTAGAGAATTTTTATCATATGAAAATTGTTCCATAAGTTCCGAAAAAAGTGCCCAATTTGCCTTATCTAGGTTCCATATTTTCTTTTCAGTGGTAGGGTTTACTAGTATATTATTGTCATTGCCTAAATTAACATTAATAATGATGCCAAAATGATCAGATCCCAAGGAATAATCTAATACTTTCCAGTCACGTGCATATGCTAGATCTGGTGAACAAATAGTGATATCGATGGCAGATTTATTTTTGCTAAAAGGTTTAGGTATAAGAGTTTCTTCTCCATTATTAAGAAATGTCAATTGACAGTTCTCAATTGCTGCTAATAAATTTGCCCCATTTTTATCTGTCCAGCTACAACTCCATGCCAAATTATGCATATTAAAATCCCCTCCTAGGATAAATCGCCTTTGTAAACTATTGATAAACTTTAACCATTCATTTTCTGAAATTCTTAAATTTGGTTTGACGTATATGGAGTATAAATTAATATTTTTTTTATTTTTCAAATTTACAACCCTTGACACACACATAACATCTTTTATGTTATAAAAACTTTTTGTATTTTTAAATAAAAATTCTTTTTTGAGAAGTATGGCTACTCCTCCTTTTCCATCTATTCTATCTTGTCTAAACAAGTTATATCCACTAAAATTAACTGTACTATTATTTTTAAACCAAGTTTCACTCAATAATGCGATTTTAATATTTTCATCATAAAGATATTTTTCAAGACTACCCTTGTTTGAAATAGCCGACCTACAATTTAACTGTAACAATTTTATACTATCCATTATTTGCGAGAATTTGAGAAATATTGATTTTTAAATTTTCCATTAGGTTTGTATCTATTACCGTTTTGCTTGTACCCTGTATTATATTACTAATAAGATTCATTAGTAACTGACATGTGTTCAAAATGTGTATTATGATAATGGGGAACATTTGTGTATGAATTGTATACAGGCTGTGATTTGACCACAGGCTGCTTTAAAATGTCTCTATGCGCATCTAATAATGGAATATTTGGTACCATGGGTTCCGCTATTCTTTTACGCTTAGGGCTCATAATTTCCAAATTGTTATAATTAACTTTTTGTATTCTAGTATTAATATTTACATTTTTAACAGCTGTGGAATAATTTTGTTGATATTTTATTTTCGCTTCATGATATGATAAGCGTTCATTTTGCATTAGATTACGAATTTCATTTTGCTTACTATATTCCGGACATACCTTTCCATCTGTTGCCGAATGAGCTCCTTCGCAGAGTGCACAATATAACTCGCTACCCGCTTGACATTCTTGAATATTATGCTCTTTACCGCAATTCTTACACCGTTCTTTACCCCTGCACTGAGTGCTGAAGTGTCCGTATCTTAAGCATTTTAAACATTGGACGGTTCTTTGGACATACAGTTCAACCTCGAAGACCATTTTTTCTATTATTACATGACTTGGGATATTTTTACCTTTAAAACTTACTATTATTGTTGATGTAGGGATCCATTTAGTTTCTGTCTCTGTTACTACTTTTCTGTTCATTCTTTTAATGTTTATAATTTCAAAGAAATTTTCTAATTTAGGTTTTATAATTTTTGATAGTTCTGATTCAGAATTATCCGAGTCTACGTGTTTAATTACACCTTTCTTGTGCGTAAAAGAGGCTGGTATATACGCTTCATAATTTTTATTTTTTAAAACTTCAGATGTAACTAATTTGTTTGCGCTATTGGCCGAATCTAATTCCACTTTTACCCTATTTATACCTATGATGATAGAAATGTTTATAACATTATTTTGTAATTCTGGAGTACATTGTAAAATTAGTCTTGCTGTACTGATCTTATGAAATTTGCCTATATTTCCAATTTTATTTTGTATGTATACTATATATGGTCCTTGTACCTACTTTATTATCGTACAGTATACACGGTCGAGGTTTACTGACGTTATCTGCTAAAGTTTTTGTGCCGTTGCTATCACTAGCCATACCTATTTGTTTATTTACATCTCGCATCATTTCTGGATTAATTGTATTTACATTATCAAGTTTATTTAATGACATTATTCCACTTACCTGTTTATCCTGATTATATGTATTTTTTTCTGTACTATTTCTAATACTACCTCTACTTGTTCCGCCAGCTACTAAAATTTGATCTATGTCCATATCGATATCTAATATTTGATTTTTTCCTCGATCAGGCGGTTCATATTTTTTATTTATATCACCCATATTTTATTTCTAACGCTATTTATCTGATTTGCTAGGTTTATAAATCATATTACACGTCCGTTCGCTATCAGACTCACCGCACGAATGCATGAACTTAATATTGTAAGCATATATTTATTTTCTATATTTTTTTATCAGTCTTTATTTATTTGAAGTGTTAACAAGTTAATAAAAAATTCACAGATATCGCAATTCTTGTAACCAAATAATGACAATAACATATATACTAATTCCGGACTCGGCTTCGCCTCATCCTGTAACAACTACGAAACAAGCTTAAACATCCGTCTATAACCTACAATGCGCCCACTCTATTCTCGACCCTCATACAACAGCACAAAACATAAAACTCTTCCTTACACTATACCCCTACTACGCACGTGATCATGTCAATCGCTGAGACCGTGTCACTGATCGCATAACACTTTTCATCAAAGTCCACCTATATACCACCTTTGCAATCCTATAAGCTAATGCTAAAATAACAACAATGAACTCTTTGAACTAGTTTCCACAAACACCAAAACATTTGACTATTGCACTCTATGTACATTTCATCAACCATGTCAGCAATATCTGGAGATGATGTCAACATGGCGAGAGGCTTTTATCTTGTTCAGATCACGCCAATCTGTATGCCGAAACGTGCATCGCATGATAGTATCCGAGTTTTGGTGTTATATTAAAGTTCCAGCACCCTCTGGAAACACTTTATTTAATAATTTACTGACTACCCAATACTTCAAAATAACCTTTACACTTTGTTTACTTGATATTTAACCTCACTTTTTCGCTACCTTTCACTTTTATAAACTTCCTTCTTCTGCGCCATTAATCGCGCCTTATATACTCTGAAATTGCATCTAGATTCATCCAGAAACAATCAAGAATCTTCCCACTATACTCTAGAAATAGTCCATTTCTTTCTACAAGTTTCCAGTCACTCACTATTAGGCATAGGCGTATCAATTTCCAGTTCCAAGGGGATGTAATCCATAACACTGCCCCCTCGTTAAGCCTGATTGTCCCGATCAGGCAATTCAGAATCATCAGTGTATTTCGCCACTCTGTCCAAATGCACGATCTTCATCATGGACTTTTTGCTTTGCTGAATCCGATAGACGACATCATTAGTTCGGATAATAACAGTGTACGGTCCATCCCAAGGTGATTTCGGTGACTTTCCTTTCCTTCGCTGCGGGTTGTACACTCAAGCCAGCTCTCCCACCTTGATGAACCCTTTTGAACTACCCTTCCAGTCATATCGAGCCTTCATTTGGTCACTGGCTGGTGATGGCTCCACTATATCTTTAACCAACCTCTTGAAAGGAGCTCCGGCGTTGAACCCTTCACCCTCACTTCCAGTCTGGTCCCTTACTGGCTGCACAAATCTTGCATTTGCGACACCAAGCCTCCACATCCTGACGAGTTTTTATCCAATAAAATCGTTCACGTATTATCTACAGGGTTTTGTTAACCTCGAAGTGTCCATCGGATGATCCATTGTGCACTTCCTGAAGCACCTTCGCTACTCGACACATGAGAATCACTATACGCATAACCACCTTCTTTCCATCCGGGCTTTCCCATGCTCTTCTCAACAGCCCGTTCATGATGTTCAGTGAGTTCCACTGTGCCCATAGTGCCTTCAGTCCCACTCTTTTGTCTGAAACATCCTTCCATTTTGGACGAGTTCCCCTTTCTTTGGCTCTCAATATAGGCCCAATTTCCGCATGGTTCAGTTGCTCTTGTCTGAGCGCTTCATCTGTCCTGTCGTCTGGTACCTCCACCTTGACAGTGTTGACTGCTCCCATGACCTGCAGTTTCTCCAAGTGGTAGTACTTGCAATCTTCCTTGCACTTTCTTCCGGATGAAATATCTGCATTTTTCTGGGTTTTCATTTCATTCTCATATCCTTGTAGTGGTGGTCTTGTAATGCTCCGAAGCTGGGAAATCTTCACTACTCTATAGGCACCATGTTCCTTATCTGACACAGCCTCACTGGTACCTGCTTCCTCTGGTTCTCCCTTCGGCTTCACAGCATCGGCCTCTACTCTCTCCAAGCTCCTCAGTGTACATTCTAGCTGGATATGTCCTCGTTCTCCGCACCTGTAAAATTTCATACACCGTCCGCTTGGCCGTCCACTACTTTGTTTATTCTGTGTCTCTTCCCTGTTTCCAGCATTCACTTTCCTCGAGTTCTGCTGTCGACAGTCTCGTTTGATATGCCCTGCTCTGCCACAGTTGTAACATTTAATAATACCTCCGCTTGGCTTTCCTTGTCTTCCTTCAGTATTCAATTTAGCCAGTATTTGAGTAAACATTTTCTCCATCTTGGTCGACCTAGGGTCCTGGTTCTTCTTTTCTGGTTGCGATTCTTCGATACTCACAGCTTGTGCTCTTGTATAGTATAGTATAGTTTATTTCATGTAAGACAATGAGCAAAATGCATAATTTTTTTAAACATCACAGATGAATAGATCACTAAAAAACATTATTTTTCCAGTATTTTATTTTTGTTTTATGTTCTAATTAAAGGTTAAAAAAATTATTTACTGCAGCTGTCAATTTAACTGCGTTTAAATGGAGAAATTTCCGCGCTACTTGTGTGTGACGTCATTGGGCACATCGCACCGACGGAAAACGTATTGTGATTGCGAATGTGTACACATTATTTATGTTGTGTTATGGAAAATACAAAGAAAAGTAGCTATAAATATTGTATTGTGCCCAAATGTACAAATACTACAATAAAAACTCCAGAAAAGTTATTTTTTAATGTGCCTAGATGCGATAAAGTTAGGAAGAAATGGTGCAGAGCTATGAGACGAGACGACCGAAATGCAGAATTATCGTCATCCTCAAGATTATATTGCTGCCAGGATCATTTTGATGTAAATTTACCCATTAAAACTAATTATTTTATAATAATATTATGAAAATATGTACCTAACCCTAATATTATTGTGATAATTTGTTTACATATCATGGTGAATTTGGTCACTTTCCTATTTATAGGAATACAAAAGTTTACTAACTTCTGTTAATAGGAACCTTGAATTAAAATGTATAAATGTATAAGAACGGTGGGAATAATGTAACTTCTCGACGTTCTACATATTATCCAGTTATATATTTATATATACCTATGTATGTCAACAGTTATTTTTACTATTAATGTACCTACCTATTTAAAAGCACGTACTTAGTAAGTGACGGGAGGTATTTATTACATAAAAAAAGTAAAGCATTCTAAGATGAAAAATATTAATTAATATAACATTGAAACATTGCCTTGTTTACCTATTTTGAGGTTAGGTACATAAATAATTTGTTATATTCAACTACAGTAAAAGGATAAAAATGGGCACAATTGCATTAATGTTTAGAATAATGAATGACACATACCTTGTTGCTTTAGTACCTCCAATTTCTGTACTAATAAAATCAGTATTAGTAGCAAAAAAGTTCGTCATCATAAACACATCAACAACGGGCAAATTGTCACTCTGGCCCCGTAAAAACCCACTGTCCGTCATTTTTACCACTTAATAATTAAAATAAATTAATAAATGAATGATTTCTTTTACGAAAATATCAATACACATTTACAAAACACAAAACAATGTACGATTTAACCCCTTGGCAGATAGACGACCATTAGACATTATGCCGAATGACGTCAGACCAATAGCGTAGTGTTTTCAGTCACATGAATATGTTGCCATAAAATTTTGAATTTCAAAGTCGTTTATTTAGGCTACACATTTTTTTATACCTTTTCTTCATTACTTTCTCAACTTATATAACATTTATAACGAAAAAATAATAAATTATTGCATTTCTAAAATTCATGCATGTTGCTCATTACAGTTGTGTACACTCGTCAATAAAACATTGTTAATTACATGAAAAGGAAACTAAAAAATACAAATTTATAATTACTTTGCAGATTACAATTAATGTAAAAACAGAAAATATACAAAATAATGCTCTATTCCCTAAAAGAGTATTACAGGAAACGTCAGATTATAATTTAAAGTAATATCAAATAATTATAAAATGAGATAACAGTAACGAAATAACGATACTGCTTACTGTATTTTATCACAAAAAGAAAACACAAAACAGATATAAATATGCACATGTATATCCATGTATACAACAAACAAAATAAAAGACAAACCAATATTGATACGAACGTCTATTCTCAATGTTCTAAAAACTCATTAATAGAGTAGAACACTTCTGTGGTCAGTAGTTGTTTCACCCTGCTGGAGAACACATTAAAGTTTTTATTTCTTATTTCGAGCGGGATTTTATTATATAATTTTGACCCCCAGTAGTCCACTCCCTGCTGTGATATATTCAATCGATGATGTGGAATCTGTAATTGTTCTCTATTTCTGGTGTTACACTGATGATTCTCAAAATTATGAGTAAATTTCTCTTTATGTGAATGTACATATTTAAGGCAATTGAGTATGTACAGTCCTGGAATAGTAAGTATACCATGTTCTTTGAAGGCATCTCTGCAGCTCTCTCTGTATGCGGTCATGCCACATAAAGTTCTAATTGCCTTCTTTTGTAGGATGAAGATTTTCTGGGCATCAGGTGCTGTTCCCCATAGGAGTATTCCATATGTTGCGATGCTGTGGAAATTTGAATAATAGGCTACTTTTGCCGTTTGATAGGTGGACACATTTTTTAATATTCTAATACTGTAAATAGCTGAAGCTAGTTTTTTGCAGAGCTCATCAATATGGCCTTTCCAATTCAGTTTACTGTCCAAAGTTAAACCCAGGAAATTTAAAATGTTTTCTCAGCTTCTCTTTTTGTGGATAAGATGATGTTTTGGGTTTTTCCTTTATTTAATGTTAAATAGTTCGCAGTGAACCACGTATTTGCTTCATGTAGTACATTTTGAGATTGTGTTGTTAACTCAATTTTATTTTTTCCTTGGACTGGGGGTATCCTGAAGGACAGCTTTCACCTCGAGTGCATGCACCAATGCTGTTCTGGTATCGAGATTACCTGAGGACATGCCTGATCTCATCGTCCTGTATTCCAGAAAAGCCTCTACTGCCAGTTGGTCTTGGAATTCTTTTGGTACATCGGGGTAAGCCACGTGAGCCATGCTCCACAGGGCATCTTCAAACTCTTGCAAGCTTTCCCCAGCCTCTTGAACACGTGATATCAGCTGGGTCTGGGACACTTGGGCAAGGTGTTGTTCACCATATCGTAAGTCTAGGGCAGCTTCTAATACTTAAAATCCTGTTGTTGCTCTACTGGGATTGTCAGGAGTATTTCTAATACTTGGCCCTCTAATGCCACGATTAACGCCATAGCCTTCTCTTCGTCATTCCAGTTGTTTGCACTCACTGCCGCCTCAAACTGCCTCTTATAAATGGTTCTTTGGCCGTCAAAGGAGGGAGGTTCGAACAGCTGACCTGATAATACCACTTGCTGGCTTTCTCTATCCCTCAACTGTCGCTTAAGCAGGTCTATTTCCTCTTTGATTTCTTCTTCAAACTTGTTTCTACATTTTGAAAAAAATGTAGTATAGGTTTTGCATTTTTCCGGTGGACCATCGAAACCCGAAAAAAACGTCGGATCAAAACAAAAGTCATATCTATCGATTCGAGAGCGAATTTAAAAAATTCCGTCCGTCGGTCAATCGGTCTGTCTGTCTGTCTGTCACGCCCAACCCCCCCCCCCCTAATCCGTTTTCGGATTTCGATGAGACTTGGGTGGTTAATAGGAGGTCTTTAGAAAACCTTAATGCCGGAAGCTCGACTCCGTTCGGAAACCGGAAGTACCCAATATAGACGTTTCGAGTTTTTCGGGAAAAATTGAATAACTCGGTAACGGGTAGTCGGATCGAGATATTTCAAAAAAGAGATGGTGCCGCTGACAAAGCTCTACAAATACCAGAGACTATGTCGGAAAACAAACGAAAATTGATTTTTTTTGCAAAAAACTGGTTTTCTCGAAATCGGGCTAGCACGATAACTGCCCAGAATATTGATTGATTTCGATGAGACTTGGTGGGATCAAAGTTACACGGCCGCAAATGAAGCCTATTGCTGGCGACCCAAATCCCTTAACCGCAAGTATGTTTTCCAGGGCCGAGTATTATTTTTCAAAGAAATTGATAACTCCCGAACCGAAGGTCCAATTTTGATTTTCAAAAATGGAAATTGTAGGGCTCGATTAGGTCTATTAGTTGACGTTTGTGAGAAATTTGACAAAACAAAAGCGAATCTACAAATCCTGGAAAACTTGATTTTTTTGATAAATTCTACAAATTCCGAACAGTTTCCTAATAAAAATCGAAAATTAACTATTCCGTCGATCGATCTCTATAACCAGTATAAGGCAAGGACCTTTTTGGACAAAAAATCTGAAATAGTTTTTTCGAAAAATTTAAACTAAACGAGTTATTTACGAAAATGCATTCCATAGAATTATTTAAAAATATTTTAAATTGATAAATTCTCCGTGCGATATAGGTGCAAAGAAATTATGTAATGTTATATTTAAAATATCATCATTTATTTCCTTATTTTCATTTACTAAATAAAAATAGAACCGATGCCCTTTCCGTGTTTCAAAATGTAGTTAGCTTTTATTTTAGTCAATGCAAAAAGAAAAATAAAACATATCAAAGCACTGAGTCATCTTGCGACCCTCTGCTGAAAATGTAATGAATCATCCCAACAAATTGGATAAAAGCATATCAAAATGTAGTTTTTTTCGCTTGTTTACTTTCTTTTTGACTTCACTTACTTCTTCTCGATGCCTTCTTTCTAGCTCTTCCAACACTTTCTTGAATTGTGCAAATAAGTCCTGTATTTGCTTTTCGGTTGCCATTTTTCTGGTTGTTATAGGCATACGACTATGTTGAAATCAAATAAATCTAACAATTACGTCACTATCTGTAATGTGATACCTCAAAACAGCACGAAAAAGTCTTATCTAAAGTCTTTGTCACTTAACCACTAATGTCCAAATTTTTGTACTAGTTGGTTGCCCATCCTTAGAGACGAAGTAAGTAAAAATAAGATAAATATAATTTAATGTCTCACGTGACTATGGAAATACATAAAGAACTGTCATAGTTGACGGCCAAAAAAGTTTTGAGAACGGAAGTAGATTCTCTTCCGAAACGTTAACTACCTATAGCTTTCATTTTCAGTTTTTAGTTTATAACATTGTTCTAGTTTATATATTTTTAGATATGAGACTTTCAAGTATTCAAGAACCAACCTCTGTCTGATCCGTTTGGCGCAGAGGTTTTTTCATTAACATTTTTAAATATTTTTCAGTGGCAAAATACCTAATAAAAAGTAAGAAAAACTACTTGATGTAGTTAGATGATACATAGCCTATGACACTCTCGAGACATCAAATTACCATACAGTTCATTAAGTCAATTTCTCGAAAATTGGGTCAGCCATTTCGGGGACTGTCACCTAAAGGCAAACAGCATTATATATTTGTATTTTCCTCAGTAGTTATTAATTGACATTGTAAAGATCTAAGTAGTAATAGATATAAATATTTTCAGTCTTCAAGATGCTCCAACCTCATCACAATCAATTGAGATAGAATCAGCTCATAATTATCAAAACACATCAGGATCCACAGAGTACAAATGTCAAAGTTGTCCGACAATAACGAAATGTGAAGCATCTCTAAAAATACACCTATCAACCCATCGGGAGCTTTCAGCAGTAACAGTATACAGATGCGAAAGCTGTTCGTTTGTAACAAAATTGAAGAAAATTTTAAAAACACACATGTTGACCCATCAAGAACTTTCAGAAGTCAAAGTATACACTTGTGACTGCTGTCCGTTTGTAACAAAACATAGAGGATATCTAAAAACACATATGTTGACTCATCGAGCACTTTCAGAAGTAACAGTATACAGATGCGGAAGCTGTTCGTTTGTAACAAAATTGAAGAAAATTTTAAAAACACACATGTTGACTCATCGAGAACTTTCAGAAGTCACAGTATACACTTGTGACTGCTGTCCGTTTGTAACAAAACATAGAGGATATCTAAAAACACATATGTTGACTCATCGAGCACTTTCAGAAGTAACAGTATACAGATGCGGAAGCTGTTCGTTTGTAACAAAATTGAAGAAAAGTTTAAAAACACACATGTTGACTCATCAAGAACTTTCAGAAGTCACAGTATACACTTGTGACTGCTGTCTGTTTGTAACAAAACATAGAGGATCTCTAAAAACACATATGTTGACTCATCGAGCACTTTCAGAAGTAACAGTATACAGATGCGGAAGCTGTTCGTTTGTAACAAAATTGAAGGGAAGTTTAAAAACACACATGTTGATTCATCGAGAACTTTCAGAAGTCACAGTATACACTTGTGACTGCTGTCCGTTTGTAACAAAACATAGAGGATCTCTAAAAACACATATGTTGACTCATCGAGAACTTTCAGAAGTAACAGTATACAGATGCGAAAGCTGTTTGTATGTAACAAAATTTAAGTGGGCTTTGAAAAGACACATATTGACCCATTTAAGACTTTCATAGGCAGAGCCGAAGTTGCATTTTCAGAAACCATTTCGAAACAAATTTGATAGTGGTAAACAGTTTTGCAACTAAATGGATTCATATGTCAGATAGAATATTTCTGACATTTTCTGAAATTGTTGCCAATTATCACACTCTTCGCAAATATAAAAATTAAGAGTATATTGTATTTGATTGGCACATTTCTAAAACTCCAAATATCTGTCTGTCTGTCCTCGGCACAATATCCTAACAAAGAGAAGTCAAAAAAAGATGAATTATTATTTGTTTGCTTATAATTGTATTGAAACATATTCTTTATAGGATTTTGCAAACAGCAGAAAAATAACTATCTATAACTAAAAGAAAAACTCTGTGTAAAAATATTAATGAAATCTTTGCATTCTTTCGATAACCTGAATTCTTGTTATGCTAGCAAATTAAAATCCTAAAATGAATTTGTCTAATTTCTTATTTGACAATTCTGATTCTAACACTAGCATCCACGCAGTCCCCTACGGTCATGCAGATTAAACTAGTATCTACATAACCCCCTACGATCATGAAGATTCAGTTAAAAATGAGAACAAAGGCCTAAATTGAATTTATTTATCTACCTTCTCTTAAAAATTGTTTCATTCCAATGGATTACATTTTCATGAAATCTATCATTCTGTTTCTTGGAAATGCTTAGCCTTTCTATCATAATGAAAAAATTTTTAAACCTGCCAAATTAAGAAAAAAATTGAAATAAAATTGATGACCTGTGAACGTCATGCTTTCTTAGATCCCCCGCCTCCCCTTGTCATATTGTCACATCTCTCTGTTATGGGGTGTAAGACCTATTTCTGAGTAATATATGTGACGTCTACAGGTATCTCCCATATTGTCCGGTTGCCCGGAGTCCTATCGGCGATACCCATGAAGCCGCTTTAACTCGCTTGGCATACAAGAGGATTTAAATGAATTGTTGAATGAATACTCTATTAAATAAAACAGCTAGAAATTAAAGTACAAGTTTATTAAATTGAATTAATACAAAAAAGAGAGAGTACTTACATTTTGTTACAACCCCTGGGGACAAACCATTCTGGGGAAGGAGTTGGGCCCACGCAGTACCCGGCGGACTTTCTATTTCAGCACTCAAAACAAAACTGACTTTTTTAGTGCACGAGGTATTGTTATTAATTTAATTGACACAGCACTTTTGCCCCGGCGACAATGTAGTGCGGTGAACCTGCTTCCAGCTAACTCAGCTTTTTCGAAACAAAGTAAAATGCAAAGAAATACGTTAAGCCGATCTCATGTCTCAAATCATATCCGTTACCCACACCCGTTGTACCAGGTGTCCCAAATAAATTTCAAGTACTGCGTGACAATGTCTCATCACGCTAAGCAATACCTCCCCCTTATTTGCGAATATATTTTGTGAGAATATTTATAATGTTAAAGAAACATTAAACTTATTACATGAGTCATATCAGCAAGGTAGGGTTACAAAAATTATAGATTATAAAAATTATTATTCTACTCTTATACAGGAAAAATCTCATTTCTATGAAACTCAAATTAATAATTCTTGTAATAAATCAAAAACGATTTGGAATATTGTAAAAACTGAAACGGGAAAAAATTAAAAAAAAAAAATACAAGTAGACGTCAGTCATTTAAGGAAATTAATAATAATGGTGTTATGATCACTTCTCCGCAACTTGCAAGTGAAAATTTAATAATACTTTTGTAAATTCGGCTACAAATCTGGTTGGAGTAATTTCTGCAAAAATCACAGTCGAACACATTTCTTGTAATTCTAATTCAATTTTTTTATCGGAAGTAACACAAAGTGAAATTTTGAAAATAATTAACGGTTTAAAAAATAAATCTTCCAGTGGTGATAACATAAGCAATATCATGTTAAAAAAAAATTGGTTGTTTTATAGTTGAACCTCTGACTTATGTAGTAAACAAGTCTTTAAAAAACGGTATCTTCCCCTCAAGATTAAAGTTAGCTATTGTGAAGCCTCTGTACAAAAAAGGCGATCCTCCTTTAATAGAAAACCACAGACATATAAGTATGTTATCTTCTTTTTCTAAGTTACTTGAAATTGCCATGTGCAGAAGATTAATCCCACTTTTAGAAATGCAAAATATTATCACGAAAAATCAACATGGCTATCAGAAAAACAAATCTACAACAACAGCTGCCTTTGATTTTGTTAGAAGAATACTCGATTACCTAGACTATGGATATATTGCTCTCGATCTATCCAAAGCTTTTGATTGTGTTGATCATGGCACATAATAAATTGGATAGGATGGGCATAAGAGGGGTAGCTTATGACTGCACGGAAAAAAATGTGTGCTATATCTAAGAGTAATACTCTTGGCTGAATGGAAGCTTAGATTCATATATCCGCAAGAGCAACAGATCTTGTTCCAGAAAACATGTTACTGTTAAAACAATTAACAACCTTATAAGCTGATTAACTGCAGCAGAGCTCGAAATAAGTCTAGCTATGTTTGAACTAATTTTTTTATTTAGGTTAGGCCAAGAGGAAGCGAATTTGAAACACTTATAGTAATCTTTGGAGGAATAACTAAATTAACATAAGCTTAAGTGTAAATAAACTTGACATACGTATAGCAATATTTATGTTAATTGTTTGCTAAACTTAGGCAAAATATAAGTAAACATGTATATAGGATAACAATTGTTAAGCCAAAAAGTCTTTACTTTCATTCAAGACTAAATAAATTTAAATTTATTTTATTAACTCTTCCTACAATTACTTCCATAGCTTGAGCAAAATGTAAGTGTATTTAAAATAATAGAAGTAAAATTTGCATCCACAGTCGTTTTTATCTCATATCAAATACTTTCGTTACTGGAGCCAAATATGTAACAGTTTGAAAGAAGTATAATAATTTTCAAATAGAGAGCTTCTAAAATTTGAATTAAGTTTATAGTTATACTCATAGAAAACATAGCGAAGGTGTCCTGCCAATATGACCTATCGTAGAATACCTATAGCTATTTTGAGCTTTTGCCATTTTCGGATAACTAAAATTTTGTTATCCGAAAATGGCAAAAGTTCAAAACAGCTAAATTTTATGATAGGTCATATTGTCAGGACACCCTCGGTCGTTATAGGAAAATATATCGCCGGGGCGTCAAAAAATTACATGATTATATTTTAGGAAGTGATTATATTAAGCGTATGGAAAAAAGTTTATATAAACATGTCCTAACAAGTGGGCGTTTTTAAGACACAGAGTGTCAAAAGTTTGGTTTTTAAAATTTTTTTATATACTGAACTACAGTAATATAATATACTTAAATGGTATAAACATGTTTGAAAAAATGTTTGTGCTGATAATGTTGTACTTGCTAAATTACTAAATGTATCAATATAATTTATCTTAAAATTAAAAGGTAGACTTTGGTTTCTCAAATCAGTGAAAAGTGAAGATGTAAGGAAATCAAAACAAATTGCAAACAAAATGTACTTTTATTTTTTTATATATAAAACCAGAGAACTTGTATGAAATACATTAATACAAGGTAATGGAATACCTTTGATGGTAACCAAACATATAACAAAATTAAAAACTATATATATGGGTTATTTCACAGTAAAGCGATGTCTTCTTAATTTGTTCAGCTAAACAATTGGTTTATATTTTTAAAACGGCATCAGTGAAAAGAAACCCTTACTGTGCTTCAGGAAAAACAAGTTTTTTTTAACGAAGAAGATTATTATTGGAAATCTGTACTTGTTCCCAAAAAAAAAAAAACGTATAATTACCCTGGCCAGTCCTCAAGCCATTCTCGTTGTAAAACATAACATATGAAAAATTACATAAACTTAGCAGATCAAAATTGTTATATATTGTATTCTCCAAGTTTTTTACCTATGTAATAGCAATGTAATACTTAATGTAGCACGTTCCTGTTCTGTACAAAATACTTTAAGTGTTATCATAGTTAAATGAACAAAAAATGCTTTGTTTTAGGTATACGTATAATTAATTAATATATTTAATTTTTATTGATCAATTTTAACAAAGATTTTAATAAATATGTCATTACCCTGTAGCAAAAATGTAATTCCCCTGTTTGTCGTCATTACCCTGGGTGATATATTTCCCCTGGAAGCTAAAACACTTAAACAAAATTGTCTGACCCCTTTAGCAACCTACTCTACAAAAAGGGTGGAGGAGAACATATAACTTTGTAAGTAGAAAGACCTTCATGCTGTTGCCAATTTTATTCTATAATTGGTCGCCTTAACGTGAATTGACCCATATAAAAATATAACAATATAACAAAAATAAAAACTTTACAATCATTGGGTATCTAACATTTATTATTTGTAATAATACAAAAAACAACTTAAGCTTTTAAACTAAAGGAATTTAAGAATTTTGTAGCGATTACCTAAAACTGGAATAGACACCAGTTGAGCGCCGCCGCCGTCAGTGTTAAGTATTTTTGTGGGAAAGATATATTTAAGTTCATTTAAATTTATAAAAATATATCTTTTCCTTTTAATAACTTGAAAAGCTTGATAATGTTTACTAACTTCATTTAGTTCCGAGGCTTCACAGATCAGGTAACATTGTTTTATTTCAGATTGCATTACTAAAATGTGCACTTAAGTGAATATCTCAATTTTATTTTATAAACCCCTTTAATAATGGAGGGGGGTGTGGTTGAAAAATATTATAAATAATCTGAGACCTTGGCTTCTAGTGCATACACCGAATTTCAGGTTTCTGTACTCTTACCAGCTTGCTTTACATATTTCTCCCTATTTACCCCTATTTAACCCCCAACCCTTCACCGGATATCTTCAAAAAACAATCCAGTTCCAGATCTCGTTATAATATATACGTGAACAGTATCTTAAACCGGTCCGGGGAAAACGTGCGGGCAAAAAAGTTAAGACTGACCGACAGACAGAAATTTTTTTTTTTTTTGCTCAAATTTAAAATCTCGACGTTTCATGACATTCTAAACCTATTTCAAGAAAAAAATATTTTGAAAATTCTTTTGTGATTACTATACTTCCAATCCACTACGTGGATGTGGAAGTAAAATCTCTTACATAGTCAATAATTGTTTATGCAAGTTTTCGACAAATAGCTATCCATCTGTAATTTATAAACAAAGTTTACAGTAGATTTGTGTAGCAAAATAAAAAAAACGTTAACTTTTTTGTCGGTATCGAACTTGCATTGATTATTATCAGTACTTTCATTTTGGGACACTTGAATAGATCACAAGGGACCTAGATCTAATAAACTTGAGTGGGAAGAAATATTGTCACTTTCAGGAAAAGTATTACTTGTACTTATAAGATTATCATTTTCGGCATTATATTTCAAAGACAAATGTTTTTTTCTGCGAAATGATCTAGAATAATATTCAAATGGACATAGCAAGTTACTGAAAGGATTTATGTCTTTATGTGCATATTCTAAACGTAAAACAAATTTATTTAAGTCACTGATATCTTTCCCACAATGTAAACATTTCATGACGGACGCATTAAAATAGATTATTTACATTAAAAATTTAAAAATATTTATTGTTCTAAAATTTTCAAATCATCTTCTATGTATGGAAGAGATTTGTCAGTGGCACAAAATATTCCAAAAATGCTTTTTTCAATTAAAATAGAAATATGTTCGGTTTGAGGTGGATATTTCAAATCCAAGGCAAAAAAGTTTTGAAAAGTACATTAAATGCTTTTAATACAGACCTGAACTGAAACTGTATTTTATCTATCACTAAATATGTTGTAGTAATGCTAGATACGGTTTGCCCTATGACTGAACTACGCTGAATATTTTCCTTTTTGAGGCTTTTTCTTTTTGATTTGCAACGATAGTCTCAACATCTCCAGGGCTCTAAAAAATGGCAATAAATTAATAGAATTGGAGAATTTTTATATTCGTAATACTTTTAGAACTCTCATTTTGAAACTATTATAGATAGATAGATAGATATTTCTTTATTTGTTCCATAAATCATAACGAGATACATTACCCATTAAGGGTGTGGAACGTGTCAAAAAACACCTTTGCACGTTTGCTTAAAAAATAGTACAGATAATTAAAAACATTTAAATTATAGATATCTAAAAAAATACTTACAATATAAAATATAAAATACAATAAAAAACACTTACATAATATAAAGAGAAATAAAAAGTTATAAATAATACAAGCAAACAGACACCTATAAGCTCAACTCATTTTCATTAAAAAATTCTTGTATGGTGTAATATGGTTTATTGAGAAGATAGGTTTTGAGTTTATTTTTTAAAATTCTTTTTGGGAGTACTCTAAATTCGCTGGGTAATTTATTCCAGATTTTAATAATACTGAAGTGCACATTTTTTTGTATATATGTGTATTTCGATCCATCTGCCATTAGGTCTTTTTTGTTTCTTGTGTTATATTTGAAATTTTTTGTACACTCTGAAAAAACTTCCTTATTGTCAAGTATGAACACCACAGCCTCATAAATATACAAACTAATTATCGTAAATATTTGTTCTTTAATGAATATGTTACGACAGCTTTCTCTTTGTGACATTTTGAAAATACCTCTTATACATCTCTTCTGCATAATTAGAATCCTGTCAACCTCAACCGAGTTTCCCCAGAAAATTAACCCGTACCTTATTTTTGATTGAAAATAAGCATGGTAGGCTATTAATGCTGCTTTTGTATTTACCTCTTTCGCAATGGTTTTTAATGCATAACATTGCTTGGCCATATTTTTTGCCAGATTGTCTATGTGTGGTTTCCAATTCAATTTTTTGTCAATATAGACACCAAGAAATGAAAGAGTTTCTGCTGATTGTATATGTGTGTCACCAATATTAGCTGTAAAGATTCCATTATTTGATCTGTTTTCAAATTTTATTAATTGTGTTTTTTCAACATTTAATAACAGATTGTTCGCTTCAAACCAATCATTCATTGTGTTTACTGTATCACTTATTATCATTCTACAGTCTTCACTCCTTTCCTCGCTAAATATCAGTGATGTGTCATCTGCATATAGAACCATAGTTTTTTCTACAACTTTCGGTAGTTCATTTGTATATAGTATGTATAGTAAAGGGCCCAAAATTGAGCCTTGAGGGACTCCCTTTCGCACGACAGCCATTTTCGATTTTATAATTTCTCCATTTTTTCCTACCTCAGCTACACACTGTTTGCGATTTGTTAAATACGATTCTATAAGCTTCAGCGGCACACCTCTAATTCCATACAATATTAATTTTCTGCACAATATTTGATGATCCACGCTATCAAATGCTTTAGACAAGTCAAGACCCATTGTAACGGTTTCTTTGTTGTTATTTAGAGATTTTAGGATTTTTACTAATGCTTGATAAATTGCACGTGTCGTACCTCTTCCTTTTCTGAAACCATTTTGACTGTCGTGTAGAATTTTATTCTTATCCAGGAAATTAGTCAGCCTTTCGTATAAAATTTTTTCTATGATTTTACTGATATTCGATAAAAGTGATACCGGCCTATAGTTCTTATATGTATATCAAGATGCCAAAAATGTTGTAATAAACTAATTAAAACATGTCTGTAACAATTGCACAGTAATTTAGCGCCAATTTGATTTAAAAAATTGATCGAGGAAGCCGTTATTACTCTGTGGTAGTTCATACTTAACGAAACTGAGTAAAACAATTGTAGGTGTTATATCACTATATTTGGCAAAAAATCGTGGTATCGATTCTTTTCTGAATCATCGTTTGATAAAAATGACAAAATGTGGGAACTGCAGTCAATATTTTTGTGCAAATACCTATAGTGGTATAAAACCTAGTATTGTGTTTTCACTCATTTGATTTGATTTTATTTTTCTCATATATTTTTTCACTGTAATAAAATCAACTATTAATAAGAAATACATACCAAGCAATGTATAATAATACTGTCCACTGATTCGGATATTGAAAATTTCCAGTGATTTTTTCCAGATCTGATTCTTCCTTTTGGTGTAATGAGTCTTCCTAACGGAAATAATTGTAAGGCGACTTTACCATCTAAAATAGAAGGACATTAGTGTTTTTAATATGTCTTTTGAACTTATTATCTTTTAAGGATCGGAAATCGAGGCAAAAGTGTTTTAAATTACACAAAGATGAAAAAACTAGATAGTTTACAATAGACTGTACCTACAGATATATTTTGTTTTTTATTTGATCTGTCGCCGCGAGCATGTTAATAAGTAGCAGAAATAAAACAACAATACAAATACTTACGGTAGAATAATGGAATCAATTCTTCTAATTGACATTCCTTTAACTTCTTTCATATCAACATATGTTTCACAAACTGATTATTACCCTAACAATTTTTATAAAAATTGTGTCAGATTTTGTGTCAAGCAACAGAAAAAACAGAATGGCGTCGGCTAGTAGGATAGTTTCGCCCTTCCCTACTTTATCTCCCTCTCCACTTTAAGACGGGTACAATACTGATTATAACTGGAACTGTAATTTCATGAGTAGTAGCTATTCTAGAATCAAGTATAGCAAAATCTTTTCAATAAGTCACTGTTCTTGAGAAAAAGACAACTATGATTTACTTAAATTTATATAACGTTATTGTAAAGATAATTGATCTAAGTTGGAAAATATATATAATCACACAAAAGTAAAACAGTACTTATCTCAATGGACATAGAAGTAATTGCGATAACTATAATAACTACTTGAAATAATATGAATTTATGAGTGTAATAAACTTTACCGTATTCTCCATTTGTAATTAATCTTTGTTTTTCAGCAAAGATTAGGATGTATTAAATACAAATAAGATTTATCTTGGATGTCAAAATTAGGATGTTTTTGAAAATAAGATTAGGCTTTTCTTGCCTGGAAAATTTTTTTTCGATACAAATGGAGTGTCAGTTGAAATGAGAGTATTTTTTCAAGAGTAGTTTAATTCTTCAAAGTAGATTACGATTTTTTTCCGTGTGGTTCTGTTCCTATCTTAGTGAGAGACATCAAAGGATGTGTATTACATCAAATTGTATTGGGTGTTCCGCAGGGCAGTGCCCTGCTGAAAATTCCACATAGAGACTTATAAAAAAAATTATATAAGTTTGAAGTTGGTTTGTGAAACAGCAGTTTACTATTGAATTGTTGGAAGTACACAACAGCTTCCTAACAGTTTATGTAGTAACATACAAATATGCAATTCAACAGTATTGAATTGAATTTTACTTACCTATATTCAACGTTTTCTATCTGCCAGAACTCTGTTAGTGTATCAGCAATAAACAATTAACTATAACATATACCGGGTTGCCAGGCTATAAGTTTGTAATTTTTTGGAAAATAAAAAAAGTATTGGTTTCTATGAGGAATATGCGTTAATTTTTCAATTGTTTTCTATATGAATTGAATTAATATGAATCAGTAATACACAATTAATCCAGTCACATAAAGATACGAGTATTTATGTGGATTTTACATATCCATTTTTATTGTTCACTATCAGTCTGAAGTCGGTATAGGGATCAGCAATTTACAATTAACTATAGAGGATACCAGATAGGTAAGACCTTAGTTCACATTCTCATTTGCAGGTAAAGATTTAATTTGTTTCTGGTAAGCCTTATTATACATATTCCAGATACAGGAAACGCTATGGTCAAAAAATTTCATTGGCGGTTCGCGCGGGCGGGAATTTTGAAAAAAATATATTGGATGCAAACCGTACTGAACCTGGCACATATTATTTCTTTCAACATGTATTTTGTCGGAAAAATACGGTCAGAAATGGAGGGTAAGCCATTTCTTAGTAATTTGACAACACAATTTTAAAAACAGGGTCAAATTACTAAAAAGTGGCTAACCCTTCATTTCTGACCAAATGTTTCCAACAAAATACATGTTGAAAGAAATAATCTGCTCCAAGTTTGGTATAGTTTGCTTACTTTTTTTCTTTTTTCTTCGAAATTTCCCGGCCTTGTGAACCGCCAATGAGATTTTTCTGACCATGGCATTTCCAGTATTTCGAATACATATACTAAAGCTTACCAAAAACTCCAAACGGTCTACTAGTTTTTTTTTTTCGATTTTTCCCCAGCCTACATAACTCAAAACCATCGTGTTGCTGCCTGTATATAATAGAAAAAAAAAAATGTTTACTTCACTTTATTGACGTGAATGGTATATCCACAATCAGTTAATGGATTATTTTCTGGGGAAATTCCAGACATGTAGAAAGAATTCTGATATTACAGAAAAAGTGCCTGCGAAATATATTTAATTTAAAACAAAGGGATAGTTGCAAGAACATTTTTATTGAGAAAAAAATACTTACTGCAATTAGTTTATACATCCTTGAGGCTAAAATCTTTATTAAAAATAACTACGGACTGTTTAAGAGTCATGATCAAGAGCATAATTACCATACGAGGAACAAAAACAATTTACCTTGTTGAATGTTCAACATTCTATAAAGAAAATATGGAACAAACTTCGGAAAATACAAATATTAATACATACAAAATGACTTAAAATTTTTTCATAATATTTGCTCGTCGGTCCGATGCTCTTCTTAACCATAATTGAATTGCTCGTTCAGTATCTTTTACAGACTTTTCAAGTCCTGCTGCTGCTACTGAATCTAAACAAAAATATTTTATGTTGACTTATATCATATTACAAATATATTTCCTAAGGTACGGTTATAGCCATGGAAATTCGAGCAGTTAGGTTATATTTTATTACACGTTTATAAATAGAATATGGGTATTAAAATTGTTAAAAATGTCACACCAGATTACCATGGCTATAACGTAACTTATTTTGATTTGTTGTTCCTACTTGCGGAAAGAATTTTTTCCTCACAAGAGTATGTTTATGGTTACTTATTAAAAAAATATTAAAATTATGCTATTTTTAATTTGATTATTTATATTCATTTCAATTTTAAAAACAAAATTATTAAGTTATTAAATTAAAAGAAAAGTTTATGTTATCGTTTAGTAAATAATTTCAATTTTGGTACAGAAAACTACTAATGAATATTTTGTTTATCATGGAAGTACACCATTTTTGCATGAAAAAATAAAATACTGCAAAAATGGACCTACAAACACGTAAAAAAGTTATGATTATTCTTCTTTTTTTGAGGTTGGAGTGTTAAGTGAGTAGGAATGTTTTTAATAAGAAAATCAATTTGCAAAAATAATTTCTTTTGTAAAAGGTTAAAGTTAGTATATTACTTAAACATACTTGAAAGTGGTATCTTCCAGGTGTTGCTGTGGTTGTCGAATTTGACGTTTCACTGATCATGCTGTCAGGTTCTTCAGAAGGATTTCAGTCATTTCCTACACTACGCTCTCAGCCCGCACATAATATTTATTCAATTCTGTCCTTTTCATTTTAAAGCTGTGAAGTAATAAAATTGTCACTATATTGTAGGTCAAAAGTTAGATATAACCTTGTTCACAACGTGATGTGATTGAAATAAACTAGAATCACACACAAAGCAAGAGGTGTTTAATGAGAAGAACACGGAAAAATCACATACCAAAATTAAAATTTGAAAAATTTTTCACCAGCAATACGTGAAGCCACCATACAACTTGCTCTTCTTGTCCCGTTTCTCTTTTCTTTCAACATAATTTGGCCACTTTAGACCTTTGGGGCACATATGCCCCATATTCTGTGAGGGAACCCAGTGAGGATGGTTTTCATTCAGTAAAGAAGCAGGTTTTCCTGAAAAGGACAAGGTACACGTTAGCGCGGAAGTAGAAACTCTGTTTCATAAAAGGCCATTGAAAAATAATGGTCAAGTTTTCGATGGAGGCGCGATGTATTAATTCACTTACCTCTTATAAAATGTTTGCTACAGACTCTCTGGTACTTGAGTTTTGATTCTGATGTGAGATCATCTCGCTTTATTGCAGCTATCCATAGGGCCGTACACCTGGATAATTCGTTTTTATTCATTGAAAACCTGTGGTTGGAAATCGCAGGGTCTACAGTAAATACCTACTTGAACCCTGTCGGCTCGATTCCCACAACTAACTACAATGCAACTCTTAGGCATTATGCTTGTAATAACACAAATCAGTCTCACAAAACTATAAAAACAACTATGAACACGTAAAAAATAACAAAACGAAGTACTTTAACATCAACATTGTGTGCGGCCATATTGAATTATGTTTGACAAATGACAGGTCGTTGGATTGCCTAATAATAGATTTACACTATAATACCTAGAATGCGCTATATTTCGTAGAATTATATTAAAAGTTTAATTCTTTGATAGACATATTTTAAAGCATGCTTATTAACTTCAGCTTTTTATTTAAGGACTGACGACTGAACCGTAGAACGTCAGGTCTCGACTAGAGTACACTTAACGAGCATGCTCACTTAACGGCTATGTATGGCACGCACACGATAATCCGTTGTCCTTGTTTATCTTTCGCTAAACAAAGATAAACGACAAACACAAGAAAGAAAGATGCACGGCATTTAAATCAAATTTAATAATTTAACTAAAATTGTTTTTGTCTAAACTGTAATATTTAATGATGATTATTCTTTATCTTTAATTTAAAATTTGCATTCCCAAAAATTTTGTAAAATAAATATAAATATAGATATTTAATACATTCCACAATTTTATGTAGGTACTTAGTTAAGTTTAATCTTGAAATGCAGGTCCGAAGACATTAAAGAGACGTCTTAAAGACATCCATTTTAGATGTCTTTAGAAAATCATAAAAATATGTCTTTAAGATGTCTCTTTAAGGTCTTCAGACGTTCAGACATAATATGCACATAAAAAAGATGTCTTTATATAAGACATGGCGTGCTGTCTGGGATATTTTTAGAAATAACAGATTGATTCTAAAGAAGGGACTTTCAATTGGAAATACAAATATAAAACAATACCTTTTCTATGTGAGACACCACATCAAAGCTGATCAATATTTTTCTGGAATAGCTTATAAGTTCCATTACCTACAAATTTTAGGTATGCCGGATCGATACTTTTAACCACTATTACTTATTAATCCCCATTAGGTAATATAATACAATGAAATGGATTACCTTATTACCACTTATACTTCCTTTTAGGAACAAAAAGTTATAAAGACGTAAGATTTCTTTAAGAAATAACTGATTCATTCTATTGAAGGGGGTAAATACATTTATAAAACTATAAAAATTGACTTTTAATTGCAAATACATATACGAAACAAAATCTTTTCTAATTGAGACACCACATCAAATCTAATCAATATTTATCTGGAATTACTTGTGAGCTCTGTTACATACAATTTAAGTTATACCACATGCAAAGTGATCGAAACTTATAGGAAGTATTACTTATTCGTCTGCATTAGATAATATTATGCAGCAAAATGGATTACCTTATTACCACCGATATACTTTCCTTAGAAATAAAATTTTATAGCGACTTATAAGATATTTTTAGAATTAACCGATTGATTCTAAAGAAGTGACTTTTAATTGGAAATACAAATATAAAACAATACCTTTTCTATGTGAGACAGCACATCAAAGCTGATCAATATTTTTCTGGAATAGCTTATAAGTTCCATTACATACAAATTCAGGTATGCCTGATTGAAACTTTTAACCACTATTACTTATTAATCCCCATTGGGTAATATAATACAATGAAATGGATTACCTTATTACCACTAATATACTTTCCTTAGCAATAAATTTTTATAGAGACTTATAAGATATTTTTAGAAATAACCGATTGATTCTAAAGAAGTGACTTTTAATTGGAAATACAAATATAAAACAATACCTTTTCTTTGTGAGACACCACATCAAAGCTGATCAATATTTTTCTGGAATAGCTTATAAGTTTCACTACATACAAAATCAGGTATGCCGGATTGGTACTTTTAACCACTATTACTTATTAATCCCCATTAGGCAATATAATACAATGAAATGGATTACCTTATTGCCACGTATACTTCCCTTTAGGAACAAAAATTTATAAAGACTCATAAGATTTCTTTAAGAAATAACTGATTCGTTCTGTCGAAGGGGCATTTAATTGTAAATACATTGATAAAACAGTATACTTTTCTATTTGAAATATCCCATTAAACCTAATCACAATAGAAACTCTTAGATTCACATATACGTGTTATGAGAATCTTTACCAGACCCTTATAGAAACCTAAGCAACTCATGGAACCTCTTAGGTTCGCATGGATCTTTATATTGGTTTGTAAATGTTTTGATTTGGAATTTTCGGCAGGGTGTGCTTGGTCCGATCCTTTTTTTATTGTACATTAATGATTTGCAGCAATATCTAAATGATGATTCAGTATATATAACTACTTATGCTGATGACACGAACATTTTAATCTTTGATAAAGATTATAATAGTATCATGATGAAAGCAACTAGTGTGATGCAAAATATATCGAAATGGTTTCAGCGAAATTCGTTGTTATTAAATAATAATAAAAGAAACTGTATTTTATTTAGGTATAGTAGCAATAAAATTGAATATCCAACAGAAATAAACATTAACGATGTAAATATTAACTACCCTGAAAATACAAAATTCTTAAGAGTGGTTATGTTACAGGGCTCCCAGATAAAAGGGGAGTAGTATAAAAGAATTTAACTTTAGTGGCTAATATATCAGCTATACTGAAGGGTAGGGTGGTCATGCTGTGCCCTGAACAAAATTTTTGTTTTACGTGCAGTCCCCTCTTTGCATGAGGCTCACACGGCCGATTATTTAAGTCCTTGGGGGCGAGTTCGATAAATTGGAGCTATAAATACGTACGTAATTAAGGATACACCAATTAAAAATGCAAATATAATACCAAGCACTTAGCTAGAGTGCTTTAAAGCATGAAATATCAAGTATTTTTATCTACAAAAGTGCTTCAATTACCAAGTACAGTACTTGAAAAAGTAAAGTACCAAGCCCTCGTTTAAAAAAGAAAGGTAATATTATTTTATCACCCACACCAAACCGATCATGAAAAATTCAGGGAAAATAAACGCTCTAATAGAAAATCATTTATGTATTTATTACTTAGAATACTAAGTAGTGTAGGTAAAAAACTAGTAAAACTTTTTAAGGATTTTAATTTCATTTTTACAGTTTTTAATTTCCTTTTTTAATCATATCCTCAGCTGCTCAAAAAAAAACATCACTCTTAGAGGTTATTTCACAAATGTGTTTAGATTTGTCTTGACTAGACTCTAGCAGGATGTCCTTAAAACGTTTTATTCAGAACGTTTTAGGGACGATAGTAAACGGACGACCTTGGGGTATATATTTCTACCATGTTGGGACGTACCATATAAACCCGGGACTAGTGTTGGGCGATATCGTGATTTTTCAATCACAACGTGAATCGTTACTGTGATTTTCTGATATCAGTGAATTAAAAACGTGATGTGATCACGACTTTTCGTAATACGGCGTTTGGAAAAAATTGTTAATTGCCCTCTAACGGCCCCACACCAGTCTTCGAACTTATCTCGATACCAATTTTGAAGAGCGGGGGGCAGATTCCTCATACTTCTAATACTTATGGTCCTATTTTACCATTATTTAATCATCTATTAACAATCAGTTCGATTATTTCTCCCATTCCACAAATATTTGTCGAAAAATTGATGCCTCATTCGTACAATTTTCAGCAAACGACACTTTTAAAGCGAACAAACATTGTAAATCCTCTTCATCAATCTACTCCACGTAACTGCCTCTACTCGGCAACAAATGCATGTAAATATCAATACAGCATAAAACGTATACCTACCTAATAATATATTTATATCGTAAAAAATATATTTGTGTACAAAAAGTCGTGATCACGTCACGCTTTTCTATCAACATTAATCACAGTCGTTACCTGTGATTTTTAATATCAGTGATTAAATCACAGTTCGTGATATATCGCCCATCACTAACGTAGTGGCTTATAGCGTCAGCGTGTTACCAGTATATATGTAGTTAATAGGTATATGGTCTATATATAACTCTAGGTTTGTTTTGGTTCTAACAAGAACGGTTCTAGAACAGTTCCCATCATGCACAGTAAAGAAACAGTCATGAGCAGCAGTACACTAATAATTTCTTAAACTCTGTGCAAGACGGGAACGGTTCTAGAACTCTGAAAATTTAGATCCAAAACAAACCTTCTTTAATCTATTGTGTGTGGTCTCTTTAGCAATTTTATCTATGCTTTAGCCACAGATCAAATATTATATATGATATAGATATGGCACTCTCGCCGTATCTGCCAGAACTATTTTAGTAAGTGACTCCGCTCGCGCGAGTCGCTGTCGGCGATAGCGCGGGAATTTCAAACACTATATCCCATATTTATAGCTCGTGTATAAATGTGAACGATTTAAATTTAATTTTTATTTCAAGCCACTGACGAGTATGCAATTCAAAATGCATTTTACGCCAGTTTCATGAAATAAACATTGAATTTAGACAATTCATCAATTTGTAATTTGATCAGATTAAGGTAAATAAAATTGCAATATTTTACAAATAATATATTTAATTATGTACAATTACATTAGTACAACTAACTTACTAATTGCTTAACTCTAGTAATTTTTTTAACTTTGTGTTTTAATTTAATATATTTTTCCCGTGCCTTTATTTTCATATCATCACCCAATACCCTTTGGTCCTGTCCTCGTAATATTTTATTAATATTCTTAATCCAACTAAAAATATAAAATGACACAAAAACTTCGGCATATTCATATTGTAAATTATGTTCTGGGCAGGACCAACCTATGTCATCCAATAAATATTTATTTAATTTTAATTTAAGTCTTTCCTTAATGTTATTTTTATGACACATTTTTGGGAGAAAAAAGTGCATTATGTCACAACTTTTTGTAAATGTTTCCCTATAAAATTGGCTAACATTTATAAGAGCTCTAGGGTTATAAGCTCTTGCCTCTACATAACTTCCTTCTATTCTTTCCTCACTAACTAAATTGTGGCGACAAACTTTACAAACGATTTTTTTAAATAATTTTTTGGTTACAAATCCCGCTAAATATGCATGAAGTTCTGTCTTATATTTAGTCGCATTTTCAGAGAAAGAGAAATTACTTTCTTCCTCAATTTCTTCATCTGAAATTTCAGGTAAGGGCTCAATTCCATCATCCTCATCGTCCTCACTAACATTCTGCTGAAGAAGTTGCCGAAGGTTATTTAAGGCTCCTTCACTGTCGTCGGTTTCACAGTTACTTCCTGGAGAATGTGAAGAGGTGAAATTATTAATAATTAACGTTTTAAAGGAGGCACCAAATGATGCACATGTCGGATTAATGTTTCTGCCTGCTTGCATTCTCACAAGACAAAAAAAATTCTCCAGGGGATCTTGGTTGAGATTTCTTGGGCAAAGGAAGTTCACTTTATACTTTTCTTGTACAACTTTCCATATATATTTAAATGCCTTGATTGTTAGTGACCAGTTAGACACACTAGGAGGAACAGATTCATCTTTCAAAAATTTGATGCTCCGCAAAACTTCTAGAGCCTCATTATAAAAGTGATGATGGGGCGAGTTTTCCTTTATTGAACATCTTAACATTTTGCCATCTATTGGCTGTATAGTTGAACCGTTGCAACTGTCGAACAATTTATCCACAAATAATAAAAAATCTGCTGTATCAGCAGCTTTATGTGAAAGCCAGCAACCTGAAATCAAACAAAAAATAACTATAAAAATGAATATTAAAATTAATTGGAGACAAATAAATCACAGTCACATCACCATGGCTATTTTATTAAACTTTCAGAACATGCGCTGGAGATGTACTGCTTCTCTTAAGGTTATATAAAGTTTTAATATACTTTTTTGGGTCTGGGATTTTTAAATTAAATTTTTATTGCATACCATATTGCTGTGGTGCATCATTCTGTCTTGCTTGGCTTGGGCCAGCAATGGGTATCGGCTCATCATTTCTAGGTGTTAAAGTTGCACCACCTTGTTCTAGAATTACAGACATATCAAAGTCATCTTCAGTGGGCTTCGTAATTAATGTACCATCATCTTCGATGTGTATATACACATTCTTATTTTCCACGTAGGAGGTTGCTGGGGGGTTGTTGATTTCTGTTAAAAAAGTGGTGTTACAATGATAAAAAATAAAAATAAGTTATAATGACATACCAGGATCTTGTTTTGCCAAGAATCTCATGACCACGGACACTCTCTGGGAGAAAATTTGTGCTGCATTTTTAACTTTCATTTTCTTAATTTTGTCTTTGTAGACATGTTGGTCAGTTAATCTGTTGCACATTTTAAAATCTTCTGCACCTACATCAACTTCATAGAGAGCTATTTTATCACGCCAAGATGCTTGCTGGGTCTTTTTCTGGAGCCATTTAAACTCTACATCTGCTTCTAGTAAGTTGTTTCTGATGCCTTTTAGTAAATGCGGGGGATCGTAAAAGTAAACAATCTCTTCTCCACCCACCACAAATCCAAAATAACGATTTTCCACTTTATTTCTTATGCACAATTGGTTAGTCTCTTTTTTCAAAATATTATTAGCCGCTACATTTATAGACAATTGGTCAGACACAGAAGCAACTACAGTCAGACCAGTTGCCTGCAGTGCCCCTATAACAGTCTTTATCGCAACAGCAAGACTAGTAGATTTCATTCCTCCTTGAGTGAAATAGTAGGCAACAGGTTGTTTCCATTTTCTGAATATTCCTTTTGCCATAAATACCAAAGCATGGTCAGCATATCCAGTTCTGGCACTATTATCTCCATAGTCCTCAAATCCAATGATTCGATCGTCCTTGACGTTATATGACAAAGCTGTTTCTATGCTAATTTCATCGAACATCACAATACAACATCTGTCCTGCAAAGACATTTTTTCGACACTTCTTTTCAATGCACTAAAAATTGCCTGATTGATTCCACAGTTCACAGGAATTTTTTGTAACAATTTCATCAAGGTATTTTTTGCCGGCAGTGCAAAAACTTTTGACAAAAGCCTATATCCTTTGGGGCTTAATTTTAAAATGGACAACGCAAAAATTTTATCCTCCAGGGTATATCTTCTCCCACGTGCCTTTTTTTTTTGCGAATCTATTTGAGACTGCAGAAATCTCAAAGTAGAAGTATTAATTCTGTTGCTAAAAAGTTGACCCGATTCGAGAAATTGTAATGCTTGTTGAAGACGCTCGCGGTTGTTAGAATTTTCTCTGTCCAATTCGGAAGCCGTTTTCTTCAAATTCCTTGCCAGATTATACATAATTTTGGCCTTCGGTGTCAACTGAATACTTCGTCTGACATTAACAGAAGCCAAGAAATTAAATCCTTTTCTAATTCCTGGAAAATCGAAATAAAGTAATTATTTAAGATCATAAATATTATTACTATTATATGCCCAAGCAAAAATTTCGATTACGCAACTATAATAAAATCCCCACATAAACGTTCAGTAATTGGATGAAGCCATGAGTCAGTTGAAATTTTATCTCAACCTTTAAAAATTTTTAATAATGTACTTTTCACAAGAATACTTGCTATGTATCGATTCAATTACAGAAGGCAGGAACTATACAGAAACGAAAGCTCGCCTGCGTGGTGGGATCAAATTTGTTCATAGTTGCCATGGTGATGAGGTATATAATAGGAACTGCTTTTTTAGGTTATGTTTTACCTTGGGGACAAATATCTTTCTGAGGAGCAACAGTTATTACAAATCTAATTTCAGCAATTCCTTATTTAGGAACTATAATTGTCCAATGAATTTGAGGTGGATTTGCTGTTGACAATGCTACATTAACTCGATTTTTTACATTTCATTTTTTATTTCCTTTCATTGTAACAGCCTTATATATCTGTCAAAAGTCATATGGCAATTATTTATATTGTGTGATTGACAGTTTGTGATGTTTTGTTTAATTTTCGATAATTTTCTATTGTTTTTTTTTATTTACATATAGATATTAATGATCGGAAGTGTTAATACAGCTATTGTGCGTTATTTAGGTATATAAGTATGTAACTCATGACTAGTATTGTGCTTGGATTTTGATGTTTACAATGGGTCCTAAACCCAGGCTATAAATAAAGGTTTATCTACAATAATTTAAATTTTAAAGGGGACCCTTCTTAGAAGCAGCTAAATTAAATCCTAAGTACAATAAATACTGCAATTAGTTTAGTTTATAGGGGAAATGAAAAATAAGAATTCCAAGATATACAAGACAATAATTTAAATTTTAAAGGAGATCCTTCTTGGAAGCAGGTAAATTAAATCCTAAGTATAATAAATACTGCAATTAGCTTAGTTTATACAGGAAATTAAAAATAAGAGTTCCAAGATATATATTGTAAGACTTAACACCCTCCGATTTCAAAGGCATTATGGCAGACTTTTGCTTGTGTATAGTTCCTCCTCTCTTTTGTGATTCAATTATTATACCTTTTCTAGTTGCCAATGCAGGTGCAGTCCTGAGGGATAAGGGGCTATTCCTCTTATATGTTTTCTTCACAGCAGGCTGTAATGTGTGACTGGGACCAGCAATATCTTCTTCAATTTTTCGTTTCGTTACATTCTCATTTGCATGCATAGTTAGAACCTCATCATGTTGCTCATATTGCACTGAAGGTTCTCCTACAGTTGCAACTAATGCTGGAACATGACTCAACGCAGTAATAGGTACTGATACAGGATCCTCTCCTGAAAAACAAATATCTGTGTACATTTACGTGCTGTAAATACTAACTATTGTACATGATTTTACGTAAATTTTGTTAAATAATTTGTTACATAATATGTACATATTTTCTAATACATACCGATGGGACCTCGTGTAGGCAAATTCAGTATAGGCAAACTTCCCACGACCAACCCTGATTGACTGTAATATTGTGGATCTATTTTATTTTCACAGGAAAAATGACTATCGCAGACGCGATAGTTTTTTCTCACTATTTGGGGATCCATTGCTCTTAAGTCTTCACGCTGAATCAGCTGCATCCATTTATGGTATATCTGAAATTTGAGGTTATTAGTTGAATAAAATGTTTAATTACTCTCATGAAAAAGAAAACGATTCTATAACTAGGTACTTAACACGGCACATGTTTTGACTACAAACATCCTACACGTTGATTTGATAGTTTAGCAAAGGACCCCGCACCAAAATGCATGGATAATTTTGTTGTCAACGAAATCATTGTAAATTTAAGGCATAGAATCCTTACGTCATTCTCAATGAAAATTGTTATGGACAAGTTCCGAAATATCTTTATTTTAAAAATACAGCAGGTCAAAACTCCAAAATTCAAAATTTAAAAAAACGCAAGTTTATGTATTTTCTATCGAAATGGTAAATACTCTTAATACTTAATTTGCGTTAAGAATATAATACTGATGTACAGTGTAACATAGGAAAATACATTATTCTAATATTTATATAAAATGTGATTTCGGCATTTTAAAGTAAAATTGACATTTTTATTGCATAATATTTAAAAATACATGACAAATTCACATCACGTTGCTATAGTAATATAAATAAAGCATCTTTCAATTATTCAGGACGGCTTATCAAAATAGATTATTATGGTTTTTTTGTAATCAACAGTTTAATAAATAATAAAAAAAAAATTGATGTGTTTATAAAATTTTGAATTTTGCAGCTTCGTATTTTTAATATAAAGACATTTGGGAACTTTATCCATAACAGTTTTCATTGAGAATGACCTCAGGATTCTATGCCTTGAATTTGCAACGACTCCATCGACAATAAAATTACCCATGGATTTGGTGCGGGGTCCTTTGCTGTTAATTAACAATAACGAAAGGTTATATTATCTAAACAAGAACTACCTTTTATATGTTAACAGGGAGGATCATAAATGCAAAATAACTGCTTATTAATTGCCAATAATTACAAACTGACCACCCTGTCTAAATAAAAAGGGAAGTTCTGATTTTTTATTATATTATTGCTTGTATTTAAACTGTTATTTTTAACTCTATAATAAATGTTTTGATTGTTAATATGTATTATAAATTACTACCAAGTATTTCAAATTGTATTGAATGAATTAAAAATAAACATGTCTCTAAAAACAACTTGCTAAAAATGTGTACAAAACAATGAGAAAGAGGTTATGTTTACACGCCGGTTGATTAATAGAATACCCGTTTTTGACTGTTCTTTTCAACACCTGTCCAGTGTCCAGGAGCTCAGGTTTTCAAAGCTTGTGGCTTTATAACCGAGAAAAGAAAACACTCAGTAAAACAGGCTTATTGGCAGTGCTTGGATAATCGCCTCTTAAGAATACAAAATATCATGTAGTAAAATGACTTACCTCTGTATCCGCAGGAAAACGATGAACTTTAACGTCTTTGTTTCGCTTTCCACACTGTGGCACACAACAATAAAACACCATTGGAGGCATCACGGGATCACGGCAAAAATAAAATCAGCAAACTAGTAAATTCAAACACAAAATGTCAAAAATTCAAAAATTGTCCAATTTTTGAGTCTATAAATACAGCTGAGTTGCCCGAATTGAACCGAAACTTCACGAGCAAGACTACTAGCGCCGCTCGCGAGCGGAGTCAGGCCCTAAAATATCCCCCTTCCCCACTTCGGTAAGCGAGAACCCACGAGGCCTGGAGTTGACATAGCATATGCTTTAGCACATACTTCACTTTTCACTGTCTTCGCTTCACGTTCACATTATCACATTTCACAAAAAGTTGGCTATGGACAAAGACAAGAATGGCTATGAACGATAACTTGATAGCCTGTTAATTCTCTACTTTTTATTGTAAATAATTTATCCTAAATTTTTTGTTGTGCATGTTCCGAATCGTTACAGAAAATGGGGAGAGAAGAAAAAATATGTGGAATTTGTTTAAAAATATGTGATGAATTTAGCGTTATAGGAGACGATATGAAAAGTGTCTTGGATATAGTTCTACCAAAAATAGTAAGTCGATAATGATGTTCAGCTGTAAGAATTCGGAAGTTTACATATGAGTAAATTTGATTCAGTTTAATATGTATTTCATGTTTTGACCCGTGATGTTTTAGAAGAATTTTGTTTTAGGATTTTATAACTGCAATACGAGAGCCCGTGATCTGTATAAACTGTGAAGAAATGCTTACAAAATGTTTTGATTTTAAAACGGTGTGCTTCTATGCACATGATTACATAGTTCCATTCGTTAACGACAAGAATGGTGTAAAATTAGATCTAAAAGAGGTTATTCTTAGAAAAAACGAAAATTGTACTGGAATTTCGGAAGATCAAGATGTATGTGGATTATGCATGGGTCTAGTCAAAAATTCTTTCTCTATATGCGTTGATGGTGGAGAGGGAGACATTATGTTCATGAAAATGATCAAACAGTGTCTTCCAGAATTGGTATGTATCACTGTTTATCACGTGTAACATTAATTTTTGTTATATAATGTTAAAGAAGGAAATGGGTTAGTGAGTGAATAGTTTCAAGAATAATGTAAGGAATATTTTTGCAAACATTAGTGCCTGTTCCTATATGTAAAATGAGAGCCGTTTGCAACATACTGAGATACATTTTCAATACATAAGTAATTTCTTATGGTCGTACCTATCGTATGTTCTATTCAGATGACAGGACATGTTTCTATAGAGTAGCAGATGAAGCAGTTGTACTGCTAATACTAATACTAGTATTTACCATACCGCCATTATTTGGTAGATACATATCTTTCATAAGAATAAAATTAACAGTGCATGCATGCAAAATACATGAAATGTTGGTACCTCAGGGTACCAAGTAGCAGTGCTTTGTATAAATACCTAATTGAACGTGGATCGCTGTCCATCCATCTGGACTGCAGTAATATGACTGCTAATGATCTAAATTTCTGAAACACATCTGTATCTGTGGTAATTTTGGATTTAAAGTGTTGGTGTTCAGGGATTTTATTTGTTTTCTTGTGTATTTTTCATTCCAGCATTTTACGTTCTTTGATAGATTTGTTAAATTGCTAAGTCTGAGTTTCTACATATCGCACCAATAATTTTTTTAAAGCTCTTGTTTGCATAACAACAACCGCAACGCCTGAAATAATGTATGAATTGTTTGAATTTTGCATTTTATATCATGAGACTAATTTTAAACTTTGCTATTTTCGATCCGGCGCAAAAGGCTAGTGAAAGTTCCCGCAGTTTCTCTATCTGTAAAAAAAAAATTAAATGATGGTAAATGAAAACAGTTGGAAACAAAATAATGTGTTTTAAACAATTAATTCCAAAATATATGGGCACAAGGTTATAGTTATAGATAATTCAACAAACACTGCAGTACGCTTCGAAAATATGTAAAGCAATTGTTCTGAAGGAGTTGTATCTAATGACGGAAATAGTAAATTGTTCAGTAATGCTGTTGTTCTATATGGAAATGTTAAAATGTTTAGAACAATTTCATAGAAATATTAGAAATATATGTAAACTTTTTTATCTCACTTGAGAATCGAAACAGTTACAACATTGTGTCCCATTACCAAATTTATTTCGAATCTTCGTCTAAAAATGCTTCTTGGTATCAAAGATTATGGGATGAGATTTTGCGTGATGATTAGATGTGAATCTCTGTTTGGCGAGTTAGGTGGCAGTAGCATTAATTAGGTTTTGCCAGCTTGCCATCACTGTTGTTGGCCATGAGAAACCAAAGCGTTGGAATTCATGTTATTCCTCCAAAATTATGTTACAATTTTTTTCATCCGAAAAATAAACGTAAAACATTTCTAGCTGATTGTAAAAATCAAGCTGGTAAACTGAATAACGTTTCCTATCCCCACTTCCATACACTTTTCCTAAGTAATAATAATGCAATGTACTTACAGCTTAAAATTACTATCAAAATTTAACGTTTACAAAGTTATATCAATATCAAATTATTATTTTTTTCCACATTAAATCCTGCCATAAAGTCCTGACACAAAACCTTTTCTTTCTTTTTTTTATAATGATTATTGTACCCATCGACTTACAGTTTCAAGTTTGAACCAAATGAAAGCTTATATTCGCGTCTAATGAAATATACATTTGTGCCACCTCCAAACCTGTCAGAAATAGCAGACACAAAACTTTTTATTTTCAAAACCAACATGGAATTGTCGTACATACATAGCATTATTATTCCATTCCAAGCAGATAATTTTCAAAAGTGACCGCTGTTAGTATATTTAAGGTTTAGGAATGTCCTTGAATTGTATTGTTGAATATTACCATGATAGAGCATTGGAGAAAGATATAGAAGCTTCTTAGCGCTCCTATCAACGTTGTGCGTCTCAGTAAATCAGTTGTAGTTTATCGTACAGATAAACAGTTGTGGTGTCAGATTATAACTATTGGGAGTTGTTTTTAGTTATTTCAGAGTCAAAAGTGCTGATAAACTGTAGAAATGATGGCGTGAAATGTTTTCTGTGTTATAAAATTGAAAATTTGGTAGACTGTAATGGTAGTAATTTTGATAAATATAGTAGTCCAGTTCCCAGGAAATAGGGGCAACAGCTCGTAAAAAATAACCCGATGACTTTAAGGTTTTTTAGGTAGGTTTTTAATACTAAAAATGTAATCAAAGCCACTGTGGGTGGAACATAAAATAAACGCAATGACTAGGTGCACTCCACAGTGCACGCTATTTTCAGTGTTGGGTGCACTCTAAATCACGAACGCCTTGGATGTGACGCCATTCATGGAGTGTGGTAGTGCTAATTATTGCGTACACTCCATGTAAGCTATGCAACATCTATATTATGTGGAAAAGACGAGTTCACTGTCCGCGAAGAAAATCAAATATTAGACGATAAAAATCTGCGGCATCTCGATGAAATGATTGTCGAAAATCAGCCAACGAATATACATCCTGGTAAGAAAAGTGTTACTAAATTACTCTTATTAACTTTTTTTCATTAGGTATATCGTTAAGGCATATCAAAATGCCTCTTAAAATAAAAAGAAAGGGAGGCCCCGAAGGTGCAGATCTAACCATTATAGGACTGAAGAAGAAAAAGAAAAGGGGATCATCATTTTAGATATACATTAGATATTATAATATAGAACCCAAGTTTATCAAAAATATTATATATTCTTCTTGTACGGACGTAAACGACAATGTAATTCTCAAGGAGTTCATGTACCGTGCGGCCGTAGTGGAGTGAAATGAATAATTAGCAGTTTTGTGGAAAAACTGCTGAATTATTATTTCTTTGTTTGAATGTTCCCTAGGATGCAGCCTCACACCCTTATAATTATGGCTTGGACAGGGGAACAACAATGAGAAATCAGAGAAACCAGTGATTGTTGAGACTGGTTTTTTAATCGAAATTTAAATCTATTTATACAAATTTACAAGCAAAACAAATCATAATAAATCAAAACAATTAAACATTATAGAAAGAAATAATAATTCATCAGTTTTTTTCACAAAATTGCTAATTAATCATTTCAATCCACTACGGCCGCACGGCACATTAATTCCTTGAGATTCATATTGCCATTTACGTCCGTATACTTATATTACCTTATTTTCTAACTTTCATAAATAAAATTCTAAAATTACTGCTATCTACTGCCGAATCAACCCTGCTGCCACACAGTTCAAAATGCGTAAATAACAAACGGAGTGTACGCAATATTTAGCGCTACCGCGCACTCCATGAATGACATCACGTCCAAGGCGTTCGTGATTTGGAGTGCACCTAATGCTGAAAATAATGTGCACTGTGGAGTGCACCTAGTCATTGCGTAAAATAAAATGACGTTAAACTTAAAAGAATATATAAAATTTAAAATATGAAAAATAAAAAACTATCATTGAGATGACAACAGTCAGTAGAAAATTCTACAAAAAATTACATATGTACAACGGTTCTCGCGTAAGATAAAAATCAAACTTAATATGGCATCATGAGCCAATGCACGAATGCCTTTTTCCTTGCATTTTGGTACAAAAGTTTTGATAACTCTTGAAGAAATAATTGGATCGTATTAAAGAAAAAATACTTTAAAGAGCAAAGATGCAGCTATTATTACTATATTATACCGGGTGTAACAGGATCACGGTATACCCCCTTTTCTCCTTTAGTTTTGAAGATAATTGATTGAAACTTAGGATATGCTACATGCATAATAAGCGGCACTTTTTGACATACAATTGTTTTTTTTTTTCACTTCCAATTTCGCCGGAAGTGACACTAACTTTTGGTTTTTAAATGGAACACTCTATATATTATTGCATTTTTGAATTCTGCTTATTTTTCTGAATCTAACGATGCCAAGTAAGTGACATTTCAAACATCATTTTTTTTTTATAATATAATTTTTAGTTTTCCATTTAAGTGTGCCATGACAGTTTCGATTTTCTCTAAATGACCCGTGCAATGCTACAAAAATCGAAAGGTGTGATAAATACAAACAAAATTACAGCTAAATGAAAATAAGAAAATACAATTATTGTGTTCTAATTAAATATTAAGAAGTAGGTGGCTTTGAAAACAATAAAATATTTAGCTTGTCAAACATTTGTTGGTGTTTTTGTTGAGTCTTAAATTTTTTTTTTAAATTCTTGTTAATTGTATTTCAAAGTGCCGCAAATTTATACAAGAGATGAAAAAGTGGACATGTTAATTATGTATGGGGAAAGTAAAGAAAATGCAATTGCAACTATGGCTGACGATATCCTGATAGACAAAGTCCAGCGAAAAATTATTTTAAATGTGTTGAAAACCAATTCCGAAGAGAGCCCAACAATGATCGCAAAGAAAACTTCATTATTGACGAAGGAACGCAAATTAATGTTTTGGCTCGAATAGAAGTTGATAAGACTGTTTCTTTAAGGCAAGTTGGGTTTGAATTGAACATCAGTCACCAAACAGTAGCCGAATTTTGCACAAATACCACTATAAATCTTTTAAATACCAATTGCACCAGCATTTGTACAAAGGTGATTACGAAATGGAATATTGCAATTGGATTTTGTATAATAAGGTGCAGCCAAACAATGATTTTTTGGGATTGATTTTATTTTCGAGTCAAAATTTACAAATTTGAGATTATTTAACCGACAAAATACAAAATATTGGTCTCAAGAAAATCAATCTAACTGGTGCCAGATACTTGAGATTCCTGTAAAATGAGATTGAAGACATTTTAGATGAGTAACCTTTAGATTTAGGACAGGGAATGTGTTTCCAACAAGATCATGCTCCTCGCCATAATTCAAGGATAGTAATTGATTACTTTCAACGGAGATTCGGAGAAAATGTAATTTCGATGAATGGTCCTGTGAGGTGGCCTCCAAGGTTACCTGATTTAACGCCCCTTGATTTCTTTGTTTGGGGTTATTTAAAAAATATTGTCTATGCAATTGCCGTTACAACCCGTGAAGGCCTGGAACTACGAGTAAGACGAGCAATTAATAGCATAACGGCCCAGCAATTGGCGAACGTTCTTCGAGAAACAGCTATGCGAGTTCAGAAGTGCATTGACGTTAATGGACAGCATTTTGAACAACTGTTGTAATGTTTTGTGTTAATTTTTTGTGTTCCAAAAATGTGTAACAAGGTAATTAGAATAAAATTGTATTTTCTTATTTTCTTTTAGCTGTAATTTTGTTTGTATTTATCACACATTTTAATACGACATATGAATAAATTCCTGATTAATTGTACTAATAAATGGTACCACGGTACCAATATGGTTCCATTTGAAAAAATTGAGTGGTTAGGCCAACTCAGGGTTTTAACTAGAGAGCAGACTGTATTCCAAAATGCGAACAAATTGCTTGTGACGTTCCCGGTGTATCTTCGAGGTAATTCTTGAGATAGGATAGGAATGGAGTATGAAAGGATGGTTCTCGACACAATTACCAAATAAACAATTTGTAATTGACTTCAATAACTTAAAACTATTATAATAATATTTTTAAGATCAAAAATGCGGAAGCAACTATCTACCACGCGACAACGAGCATCTGTCGATGACTACTCACTCCGCGAAGTACCCAAAAAAAATAACTAACTTTTTTATGTTCCCTTTTTATATACATTCGTTTACTTAAATTAAATGATTATTTTCCAAATTTATTCTACATTTTCTAAAGGCGCCTCACCATTTCCCCCGGCCTTTGAAAATATATTTTCAAACAACACTAAACAAAATCAAATTGATTCCACACAAAAATAAACTAAACCTATAGTGCTGTTAGTTTTTTGATATTTTTTTATTTTTCGAGTTATTGGGCAAAACCGAATTTTGGCCAATATTTTGGATTTTCTTACAGCTGTAAACTAATTTTATAATATTCTGCATAAAAAAATGCTTATCCTGAAAAATTCAGCCATATAACATTTAGTGATGCCTTAAAACCCCTGCGACTGTGCTAAGTACTATTGTAATAGTTTAATATACATTAATACTGTTTTACTTAGTAAGAAACTTTAGGTGATAACAGAAGACATTCGGGACCATTTAAGGTTATTATTAGAAAGTGGTCACTCCTCCAATCAAAGAACGGGATAAGTTCCTTGAACGGATTAAATATTTTTGTGCTTTTTACAATTACAACGTATTAAGCACGTACATAAATAGTATGTGGTATATTCTCTAGAATGTTGGGTTTTCACGTTTTTTTTTTCATGTATTGTTTATTTTAATGTCCTAGTTTCATATGTTTCACCATGCTAAGTTTTCCTTTCTTAAGTGTTTGGAATATCTCCAGAATAACTGAAATGGTAAACGAAAGTTAGATACATCATTAACCTTACCTACATATTGATATAATTTTTAAAGGGGGGCAAGTAATAATAATAAAACATCTTTATTCAGTAAAACCTTGTGGTGTAGAACGAGTCACAAATTTACCTATCCTTATTCGGCTATACCTGTTTATCTCTAAACAAATATCACTTTCTTCATATATAGTTTAATTTTCAATATTCGTTTTTTTATTGACAGGATTTAAGCACCATCAAGAAATCTGTAATCTGTCCGTCCTGCCGTGGCTCTCTAGAACATTATTTTGGTTTTGTGACTACCTGTTTTCTTGCAGAAGACAAAATTAGGAAGTATCGTGACAATCTAGATGTAAACAGTAAATGTCAAATAGAGTTAAGTAGTTTGTTAGAGTTTACAGTAAAAGATGAAATAAAAAGTGAGATAGATGATAGATCGATTGATAAAATCAAGGTAGAAGAACAATTCTGTGAAGAAATGAAAAATGCTGATGCGAGAAGAATTTGTAACGAAGATGACACATTAAAATTAGAAAAAATATTCTATGAAGATAGAGATGTTGAAATGGAGGAGCAAAAATTTCTCGTTAAAGAAGAAATAGAAATTAAAACAGATGACCAAGATTTTAATAGGTAGGTAATGGTAAATTAAGTTCTCAACTTTTTTAAAACTATTTTATATAGGATGAAACACACCCAGCCCTCATATCATTATTTGTCTCTCTGTTTTAATCGAGATAGAAAAACATACAAAGTTCACAGTTTACGCGATCGTCTAGTTATTATAACTAGGCCCAAATTACAATTATATAGATTTGTTTTCTCGTAAAATCGTACATTTTCTCATTTCAACATACTTTAATTAATTATTCTAGTATTTAGTGTTGACCTGTGTAACACTATATTAGGCAATATTTCAACAATCAATTACTTACACGCTTACATTTTTCAATTTGAGTTTTTTAAAAACCATCGAAAGAAGGTGGTTACTATGAGGTACCAGGATATTGCTAATCAGTTGGCAAAACATTTTAAGTAAAAGCATGTAGGGAGTTCCATTGGAAAAGAGTAAGTTATGACAATTTAAAAACTTAAAAATTTTAATCATCGTGGAGAACATTCTGTGGCATGCAGAATTAGGCTCGACTTTGAGAGGTCTGGAACTTAGTGTGTGGTGTTGACTAACATTGAAAGTGAAAGAAGTCAAATTATGACAGTATGTTTTTTTGCAAGTTATACTCTTGGCCTTTGCAGATTCATTTTTTACCAGAAAAAGTGGTAGGATTGAAACGTGTTTCCATCTAAAAAGGATAGTTGATATATATCTGATTATTTCCAAACAAATCTAGTTGTTGACGATTTTTGTTTAAGTTTAATTTTTTTGTTTGTTTTTACCAACATCTTATGTAATACTACAAACCAAAAATTCACATATTTTGCAATCCTTGCAACCATCGTAATGCATTGAAAATTATTTAAGGAATTTTTGAAGTACAGAAAGTTTGCAAATATTCAACTTTTTGAAAATTTTAAATGTAAAAACCTAGAACTTAATATTGTAAGCATATATTTATTTTCTATATTGTTTTATCAATCTTTATTTATTTGAAGTGTTAACAAGTTAATAAAAAATTCACAGATATCGCAATTCTTGCAACCAAATAATAACAATAACACATACTCATTCCGGACTCGGCTTCGCCTCATCCTGTAACAACTACGAAACACACTTAAACATCCATCTATAACCTACAACGCCCCGCTCTATTCTCAACCCTCATACAACAGCACAAAACATAAAACTCTTCCTTACACTGTGTCCCTACTAGGCACGTGATCATGTCAATCGCTGAGACTGTGTCACTGATCGCATTACACTTTTCATCGAAGTCCACTCATATACCACGGCACCTTTGCAATCCTATAAGCTAATGCTAAAATAACAACAATGAACTCTTTGAACTAGTTTCCACAAACACCAAGATAGTATCCGAGTTTTGGTGTTACATTAAAGTCCAGCACCCTCTGGAGCAATAGCTAATAATAACTCTAGTTTATTAATAACTGATTAGTCCGTCACTATATTTTATTTTATTTTTTTGTTTATCTTTCTTAAGCCCTAATTGTTTAATTTTAGTTCTCTTGTTTTTGCTGTATTGCTAAGTTTTATTATCTTGACTTGACATTTCATTCAAAAAAATTAATTTTAATTAGTTTTATTTTTCTTTTGTATTTAATCAAGCACAGGCAATAAATTTCATAGTCTAAAATCGTCCTTTTACTTACGCAGGAGGTAGCCCCAAAATTTTTAAGCAGTTGGCGGGGGACGGTCCTCGACTGCGTTAAAGATCACAGTGCCTATCCATAAAGAACTCACCCTGAGAGTCGATCCAATCACTACCAACCAAGCGTGGTACTACTGGCGCCCATACGATATAAATTTGTAGCATTCACGCTAATTATTTCGTGCTGGGGATTATCGCAAACTAAACGCAATCAACGTCAACAATCTCACCTTGTAGATAAGATGTAAAGTTTGAATTCTTCCGTTGCTTTGACTGAAAATAGACTTTCTAGATAACAGCAAAAATACCAAAACTTGAACAGCTCAGTTATTTCAATATTTGTGTCAGTTGAACTCTGCGTCTGTTTTGTCACACTCAGACCATACTTGATGTTGTTAGACGATACGTAGCCTATAACACTCTTGAGATCTCAAATTACCTTACAGTTCATTCAAACAATTTCACTAAATTTGGGTCAATCGTTTCAGGCACTGTTACCTATATGCAAGCAAAATTATATATTTGTGTTTTCCTCAGTAGATACTAGATGACATTGCAAAGGGTCTATGTAGTAATAGATATAAATAATTTCAGTTTTCAAGATGTTCCAACCTCATCACAATCAACTGAGATAGAATCAGCTCATAATTATCGAAATGCATCAGAATTCACAGAGTACAAATGTCGAAAATGTCCAACTATAACCACATGTAAGGAATCTCTAAAAATACACCTATTAACCCATCGGGAACTTTCAGATGTAACAGTATACAAATGCGAAAGCTGTTCCCATGTATCAAAACGAAAGACGGATTTAAAGACACACATGTTGACTCATCGAGAACTTTCAGAAGTAACAGTGTACACTTGTGAAAACTGTCCATTTGTAACAAAACATAAAGGATCTCTAAAAACACACATATTGACCCATCGAGAAATTTCTGAAGTAACAGTTTATAGATGCGAAAGCTGTCCGTATGTAACAAAACGAAAGAATGATTTAAAGTCGCACATGTTAACTCATAAGGAACTTTCAGAAGTAACAGTGTACACTTGTGAAAGCTGTCCGTTTGTAACCAAACATAAACAATCTCTAAAAAGTCACATGTTGACCCATCGAGAACTTTCAGCAGTAACAGTAGAAGAAACAGTTTACAGATGTAAAATCTGTTCTCATGTAACGAAACATAAGGGGAATTTGAAGTTACACATGTTGACTCATCGAAAACTTTCAGAAGTAACGGTATACAGATGCAGCAGCTGTTCGTACATAACGAAAATAAAGAGCAATCTAACAAATCACATGTTGACTCATCGAAAACTTTCAGAAGTAACGGTGTATAAATGCAGCAGCTGTTCGTACATAACGAAAATGAAGAGCAATTTAACAAATCACATGTTGACTCATCGAGAACTTTCAGAAGTAACAGTATACAGATGCGAAAGCTGTTTGTATGTAACAAAACGAAAGATGGATTTAAAGCCACATATGTTGACTCATCGCGAACTTTCAGAAGTAACAGCGTACACTTGTGAAAGTTGTCCGTTTGTGACAAAATATAAAGTATCTCTAAGAAGACACATGTTGACCCATCGAGAACTTTCAGAAGTAACAGTATACAGATGCGAAAGCTGCTTGTATGTAACAAAACGAAAGTTGGATTTAAAGGCACATATGTTGACTCATCGTGAACTTTCAGAAGTAACAGCGTACACTTGTGAAAGTTGTCCGTTTGTAACAAAATATAAAGAATCTCTAAAATATCATATATTGACCCATCAAAAACTATCAGAAGTGACAGTATACACTTGTGAAAGCTGTCCGTTTGTGACAAAATATAAAGTATCTCTAAGAAGACACATGTTGACCCATCGAGAACTTTCAGAAGTAACAGTATACAGATGTAATATCTGTTCCCATGTAACTAAACAAAAGGGGGATTTAAAGACACACATGTTGACTCATCGAGAACTTTCAGAAGTAACAGTATACAGATGCGAGAGCTGTTCGTATGTAACAAGACAAAAGGGGAATTTGAAAAGACACATATTGACCCATCAAAGACTTTCATAGACAGAGCCCAAGTAGTATTTTCAGAAACCATTTCGAAACAAAGTTGATACTGGTAAGCAGTATTATAACTATATTGATTCATGTCGGGTGTAATATTTCTGACATTTTCTGAAATTGTTGCCAATTATCATAACTCTTCGCAAATATAAAAATTTAGAGTATATTGCATTTGATCGGCATATTTCTAAAACTGTAAATATCACTCATATAGACAAAATTTTCATATTGTATTGGTGAACAAATTCTGAACTTTCCAAATTCCCATCTTCTGTCCTTGGGTTTTTTTTGTAAGCACAGTATCTTGCAACCACAACTTCTCAGCTGGCTGCTGAGGAAGCTATGAAAGAGTAGCAACCGGTTAGCTCAGGGCTGGTCGAGGGTCACTAGGTGGCGAGAAGAGATATATTTTTTTTTTGAACAATTATTTGCTTGTCAAATTAACCAAACAAAACTTTAATAAACTACAAAAATTTGGATGCCAGCGTATTCAGTAAATAACACTCTTACAAACTTTATGAGGGAGAGAAAACAATCAAAATCAAATATAAAACAAATATTGTATTAACATAAGTATAAGCAAAATTTTTACAACACTTTACAAATGATTGCAAATATTTATAGTGAAATTTGATTTAATTAGTTGACAAAAATTTAGTTAAAAAAAGAAATTAAATTTGAAGATTAGCAAAAAAATTACAATAAGAAACGATCAACTGGTTTACAATTTTTCTTCTGACCAAAAGTTGAATTTTGCACATAAATTTGGGCTACTTAGCTTAGCGGAGACGTGGAATCCCGACGAGGTCTGGTGCTGAAAATGGCCGCGGGTATCCGGGAAGGAGGACGTAATATTCAAGTCCTGACAACGCTGATTTCCAGGAGACGCTGCATCGGAATGATATCCAATACTTTTAGGATAACTCCGAATATTTAATTTATGCCCCGTGCTTTGCTTCAATGGTGGTTTGGTCCAGGATTTTACATGAAAAAGGGGTAATGTAAAGAACCAGTTGATAATAGCAAAAAATTTAAAATTTTGAGAAAAAAGAAATACAAAAAACTATGGTGACGAAGATCACTCCAAAACCAAACTATTAGCAATTTAACCAAAAAGAACCTGAGTGTTGATAAAATTTAGCTTCTGAAAATATATGAATAAGCTACTGATTAATATAATAAATGAAATGAATAAATGAGAAAACTTTACACTCATGAAATTTTAGCCGTTCACAAAATGGCTGACTGGTTATGACCAAAAATTTGAATAAAGGTAACAAAATTTAGTTAGAATTGAATTGAGAGAAAATATCTGAATTACTATCTGAAAAAAAACTAATACTGTAACAAATATAGCAAACAAAATTATCATCAATTATCAAGCAGTCTGTTGGACTCATCATGTCGAGATGGTGGTACATATCCAGCTCGTAAAAGCGTTATTGCCTTTTTTACTTCAGGTTATTCAATACACATGAAACTGCTGTTTGTCGCATAAAGAGCTCTAGCAATTTGTTTATCTATTTCTTCTTTATTAGACTTCGTCGTACGTACAACAAAAGATAATAAAGATCCAGAACTGGAGTTAGGCACTACTTTTCTTTTTTTACTTAATGGCGTAGAAGATAAGAGCAGCTGTGGGGCACTATCTTCCTCTGCATCTTGTTGTAACTTCTTCAATTATACCTGTAGTAAAAAACAAGATTGTTATGTTGTTCATTTTTAAATCCAGCTACACACAGACAGGCATAGATACTATACTTTATTCTTAAAATTAGGAGTGAATGAAAAAGTCTCATTTGTCCATGGAAAGTTACTAGAAATCTAGAAAGTGCACTATATCATTTTAAAAATTTGAATCTAGCTCGTCTCCTGGCATAACTGGCCTTAGTCGCAGAAATAGACCGACGTTAAATATGTAAATAAAAAAAAAGGTTCTCTTAACATTTTGTCTTGCTAAGAAGTTATAAATATAAATATAATAACACTATACTTACATTGGACACTGTTTCTGAAGTAGAGGGACCTTCATTATTTGTTTCTACACTTTCTGCATCAAGCTGAAGCACAGTTTTTTCAGTGGACTTTCAGTTGGTTCACAAGCCCTTACATTTCTACTTTACACTTTTTACATGTAGCTTTACTACCACTTTTTCCATCAAACCTACTTGATTTTTCAATAAAATATTGCCAAATAGGATCTTTTTTCCTTCCACTTCTATTAGAGGACTTGATAGAAAATTATTTAATATTTAAATGCTATAAATATAATCACTCAGACTCGCTTTCTCACTTGTTACACGGCAGATTAGCAAATAATGGCAATTTGCACCATCTCTGCATTATAAAGACAGGCGAGTTTTGAAGTTATCACAGTAATTTTCATGTATATTCGCTCTAGCTTATTTTACAATTATAGATACAATGTACACAATTTATTCCATTTGTAAGTTTAAACAAAAACTGTCTTTGTTAATATAAGTACTAAATACATTGTTAACACGTTGACGGACACTGATGTCATATCACGTCATTGTCCTTCGCTCCAGCAGGGCAATTAAAAATATTGAGATGTGCTGAAATTAACAATTATACCTTAATTCGCAAAGATAGGCAAACTAGCGGAGGTGGCGTAGCATTTTATCTCAGTAACTCGTATAAATTCAACCTAATCAATACTGGCGATAATATTGAGCAACTGTGGATACGTGTTTCTATAAATAATAATTCTTTAATTTTTGGCGTCTGCTATAGACCACCTCACATGAATTTTAAATATTTTACAGACCAATTGGAAGAAGCAATTTCAATTTCTATGCAGTATGAAGATAAAATATTTTGTTTTGGAGACATAAATATTAATTTATTAAATATAAACTTAAGTGCAACTCAGAATTTTACATCAATGTTTGAGTCACTCGAATTCTATCAAGTAGTTAATGAAGCCACTCATATAACGTCTAATAATCCATCATTACTTGACATTCTGTTATGCAATGATCTGAAATCTGTCTCATCTCTAAAAGTGGGAATCTTTGATATATCTGATCATGAACTGGTTTAATGTAAAATAATAACAAATATCTCCAAATTTAAGTTGACTTATATAACTTACAGAGATTTTAAATACTTCGATGAGCATGCATTTTATACTGACTTACAAGCGCTCCCACTACAAGATATGTTTTACATGAATAATATCGATAGTAAAGTAAATCACTTATCAACACATTTACTAAATGTTTTTAATAAACACGTCCCTTTGAGAACAGTCCGTATAAATAGAAATAAGGCACCTTGCTTGACAGATAATCTAAAGCTACTGGTGAAACAAAGAGATAAGGCTAAGCCTGAATATAAAAAAAATCCATCGCCCGCAAAATGGAGCTATTATAAGCAAATGCGAAATATTACAAACCATGCCCAAACTGCTGAGAAACGTGCTTATTTCAATAACGTTGCTAGAAATTGAATTCTTATTTCTAGAAGAAGCTCTGGGGAGAGCTTAAATCACTAAGTATTACATCTAGAAACAAGCCACAAATACCTGATAATTTACTAAACCCTGATGCTATCAATAATTATTTCATAGACAGTGTTCCACAAAATGACAACAATACCGCGGATATCGTGAATTATTATAACCTAAATAAAATCACTAATTCAGATTTAAATTTCAGTTTAGTTTCCACTCAACTTATTCAAAAAGTTCTTGGTAACTTAAAAAACTCTACGCCGGGATCTGATTCGTTAAGTATTTATTTTATCAAATTATGTTGTCCGCACTTACTAAATTTCTTGGCTCACATTATCAATAGTATGTTTATCGAATGTTAGTTTCCTGCTGCTTGGAAAGTCGCCCTGGTGACTCCAATCCAAAAAAAAAAATGATCCAAAGACATTTGCAGATTTGAGACCTATAAGTATTCTCACAGGATTGTCAAAGTTGGCCGAAAAAATAATTGAGATTCAGCTTAGGGAACACGTAAATACCTTTAATATATTACCAACAATCCAATCAGGTTTTCGTGCTGGTTATAGCTGTTCTACAGCTTTAACCCATAATGGATGACATTATCGAGGCTACCGAACAAGGTAAATGTATCATCTTGATACTATTGGACTTTAGTAAGGTTTTCGACACTATAGACCATGCACTGCTCTTGGCAATATTAAAATCATGTGGTATTGATGACAAAAGTTGCAAGCTGCTGCAATCATATCTCGAGTGACGTTCACAAATTGTAAGAATATCCTATAAACTTTCTCAATCAATAGCGATCAGTAAAGGTGTCCCACAGGGATCTATTTTAGGACCCCTGTTGTTCACAATTTATACGTCACAATTTGTAAATTTTGTTAAATCTTGTTCGGTTCACATGTATGCGGACGACACTCAGATCTATTATTCTTTCTATGCTAAGGATTATGAGGCCACTGTACAAAAAATCAATAGTGATCTAGTAAGCTTATCGGATATAACTTCACAACATTCACTCATTCAAAATCCATCAAAATCAGCTGCTCTTATTTGGTAAAAAGCCCGACTGTAATAATTTACAAAATTTAATCAAAATAGAATTAAACGGATCTTCTTTGAAATTGTTGCAACATGCTAAAAATTTGGGGTTAATCTTAGACACAACTTTAAGATTTAGAGAGCAAGTTTGCAAACTTATGCAAAAAGCTTACGCCTCCCTAAGACTTCTCTACCCACACCAAAGTTATTTCACTATAAACACTAAAAAGGCCCTTTGTGAAACATTAGTATTGTCGCAGTTCACATACTGTGCCCCAGTGTATGGCCCTTGTTTGGAAGAGGATTGTAGTAACCGTATACAGCGTGTACAGTATTTATGTATTCGATTTATTTATGGTATTTGTAAATTCGAACATGTTTCATATAAGTTATCAGAACTCCGTTGGCTAAATATGCAGGATTGAAGAAATTTTATTCAACTTGTATGTTTCACAAGATTATCACAACGAAGGCACCATCTTATCTCTACAATAAAATAACTTTTAGCAGTGATGTGCATAATCTTAATGTCAGGTCCAAAGGTTTACTTAGTCCACCTATGCATAGAACTTCGTTTTAAGAGAGAGGCTTCAAATACTGTATTTATAAATTATATAATCAGGTTTCATTTGATGCCAAGTCATTCAGTGTCGCAAAATTCAAAAGGTGTATGAAAGCTGTTTTGCTAGGACAGACGGGATAATTACATGTGCCTATTATTATTATTATCGGTTTATCCGTTGCCGGACAGGGCTTCCGTGTTTTCCGACCGATACCACACGGTAGCCGCGCCGGCCATAATTACAGCCACTCCCCACGACCTGTGGGGTTAGTGACTATAAATACCAGAATCGTGTGCCCTAAGTAGGCGGAGGGACCCTAAGATAACCGCCTTCTGCATTTGGCCTGCCAGCCATTCTGCTGATTTCTGGCAGACATGTATGGTCTTAAGTTCCGAGAGTAGCGTAGGCTTCATACCACCGAGTACACCGATTATTAGGACTACCATCTTGACTGAGTAGCCTGGGTATAGCACATTATTATTATTATTATTGTTATTATTATTTAATGTTGTTTGTTCATTATCTACATATGTATAATATTTAGGTAACACAATATTAAGTTTTCTATACTACCTACACTTACTTAAGTGCATTTTCTTTATTGTAAAGCAAGGGTTAAGTGGTAGAGCACACTTGTTGTGAACTTCCCCTTGAGATTTCCAAGAATTGTACTATGTATGACTTCATTATCATATCAAAATATTAACGGAAATAAAGACATTTATTATTATTATTTTTATTATTAAAATGACACCATGATTAAAATCATTATTACTATACATAAAAAAATGCAACATATAGCTTTAAAATCAGAATTTTCTGAAGAATTAGATATATTGGAAAAAATGTCTGCGTCATATGACGTCATGTCCCAGTAGAAACAGCTTAGCTACAGTAGGACACTGACGTCATATGCCGAATGTAAAAAAAAACACTTGTTTTAGTATAAAAACTTTTAATAAATGAAATTACAACTACTCACTACAATACATAAACGTGTATTCTGGATCCCCTATGGAATCATCTGTATTATACGTATCGTGCCCTTTTATGTGGCGGAATCTTCGTCCTCACTTTCAAACTCTTCATACCAACGAAGTAGTTGCTTTTCTTGCTTCTCTTCTATTTCACACGCGAATAAATTATAAAATATGCACAGGAATCGGACAGAAACACGCCAAACTTGGTCCCTAGATCGCCTGACAAATTCTTTCATCACCAACAAACTATTAGGAATTTTGTCATTATTTTTTTACCCGAGGTGCCTAGTGGGACACTTCATACCCTACTACATTCATAATTTACGTGATATGCCGACAAGCTCATATAATGTAAGTGTCCCTAGGGGCACTGTGGGCAATGCGGCTTATACCGACAGTGTCACGTTAGGCACATATCAATAAAAATGAGTGTCCGCGAATGTGTTAATGTCAAATATTACGATGTTTATGTAAAAAAAAAAATTTAAAAAAAAATCGTGATTTAAAAAAAAAGATTTATCAACCCTGTGTGTAATCTATGACACTTTCAAGACTTCAAATTACCATGCAGTTCATTAAATCAATTTCACTAAAATTGAGTCTGTCACCTATATGCAAACAAAATTGTATATTTGTATTTTCCTCGATAGGTACTAAATGGCATTGCAAAGAGTATAAGTAGTAATAGATATAAATATTTTCAGTTTTCAAGATGCTCCAACCTCATCACAATCAATTCAGATAGAATCAGCTCATAATTATCAAAACGTATCTGGATTCACAGACTACAAATGTCGAAATTGTCCAACTAAAACCAAATGTAAAGCATCTCTAAAAATACACCTATTGTCCCATCGAGAACTTTCAGAAGTAACAGAATACAGATGTAAAATCTGTTCACATATAACGAAACGAAAGGGGAATTTAAAGTCACACATGTTGACTCATCGAGAACTTTCAGAAGTAATAGTATACAGATGCGAAAGCTGTTCGTATGTAACAAAACGAAAGAGGGATTTAAAACCGCACATGTTGATTCATCAAAAACGTTCAGAACTTTCAGAAGTAACAGTATACAGATGCAGCAGCTGTTCATACGTAACGAAATTAAGGAAGAATTTAATAAGTCACATGTTGGCTCATCAAGAACTTTCAGAAGTAACAGTATACAGATGCAGCAGCTGTTCGTACATAACGAAAGTAAGGAAGAATTTAATAAGTCACATGTTGACTCATCGAAAACTTTCAGAAGTAACGGCATATAGATGCAGCAGCTGTCAGTACGCAACGAAAATAAAGAGCAATTTAACAAGACACATGTTGACTCATCGAGAACTTTCAGAAGTAACAGAATACAGATGTAAAATCTGTTCACATATAATGGAACGAAAGGGGAATTTAAAGTCACACATGTTGACTCATCGAAAACTTTCAGAAGTAACGGCATATAAATGCAGCAGCTGTCCGTACGTAACGAAAATAAAGAGCAATTTAACAAGTCACATGTTGACTCATCGAGAACTTTCAGAAGTAATAGTATACAGATGCGAAAGCTGTTCGTATGTAACAAAACGAAAGGGGGATTTAAAGTCGCACATGTTGATTCATCAAAAACGTTCAGAACTTTCAGAAGTAACAGTATACAGATGCAGCAGCTGTTCATACCTAACGAAATTAAGGAAGAATTTAATAAGTCACATGTTGGCTCATCAAGAACTTTCAGAAGTAACAGTATACAGAAGCAGCAGCTGTTCGTACGTAACGAAAGTAAAGAGTAATTTAAGAAGGCACATATTGATCCATTAAGAATTTTCAGAATTTACAGTATACACTTGTGAAAGCTGTCGGTATGTAACAAAGTGAAAGTGTAATTTAAAGTCACACATGTTGACTTATCTAGAACTTTCAGAAGTAACAGTATACAGATGCGTAGCTTCAACAAAATTTAAGAGAACTTTGAAAAGACACATATTGATCCATCAAAGACTTTCATAGGCAGAGCCCAAGTGGCACTTTCAGAAACCATTTAGAAACAAATTTGATAGTGGTAAACCCCAAGTAGCACAACTATATTAATCCAGTATTGGACTAATGTTGAATGTATAATAACCCGTTCTAGTTTCTCTATATGTGGACATTCTGCAACATTGGTCCAACACCACATATCAATATAGGCACAAAATCAAAGATCAATATAGGTCCAACATCGTATACCAATATTGTCCCATATATTATATCAATATTAGCCCAAAATCATGTCAATAGAATAGAATAGAAATTTATTAATGCTAAAAGTATAAAATACATGCACAAGTCAGACAATTTATAAAAATAGATCACAAACAGGTGGAATATATTAAATCCTGGATTTAAAAGGACAAACATTATACATCGATATATGTATATATATACATGTTATATTAAAAAATAACAGTACGACACTGAGTTATAAGTAAGCTCCTCAGTAGTATCAAGTTACATAAGTTGATAACGACTTCTCTTGGTAATTGCTTATCTTACGTATCAAGTTTCATCTATTGTTTTGTATCCGTTCTCATAGTTTAGGCCAAATTGCACATTTGCATTTCCTTTGTTCTCCGTCTAGCTGACACTGCTTTCCTAATGTTATAAATATGACCAGCAGACGCTTTTGTATTCAGTATTATACTCACATTCACATTAAACTTTTAAACTTACAATTGTACATTTTATTCAGAGTCATCGATGACTCCAAATTAATCAAATAAATATTTTTTTAAAAGTCAATTTCAAAGTATCAAATATAACAGTGGCGCAGTCGTGGCGGATCTTCAAAACACCCTGTTGACAGCCTAACTCGAGGAAAACTACCCAAAAGAACAAGGAGTTCATCTGAAGAGGGTGCCTAACTAGTGGGAAAGCCCGAGAGAACGAGGAGTACTTCAGGACAGAGGTGGTGGATCCCAATCCTTTAGAAGAGAAAGAACCTACCAATGAAAATATTAACTTAAGTCATTTTAAGAATCATCTCGCTTTATTTTATTATTTTTCACAATTATTTTTATAAAAGTGCTATATACACTCAGTGAACAAAACACAGTTATATTATCAAATAATTATTCCTTCACAAAATAAACGTGACAAATTTAATTTAATTTTAATTAATATAAGAAACGTATTATACTGCTAATACGTCACCGTGTATTATACAGTTAATACACAAACTACCTAAGTAATTAAAAAAAAAAAAAACTAATTTCCTTTTCTCAAAAAAGTCATTTTTAACAATATCAATCTAGCAATTAATTTAATTTTTGCACTTTCTAAACAAAAGCAACAATGCCAGACACATCGCAAACTACACAAACAGTATAAAGTGCAAGGATAGAGCAAATTGAGCCTTACAAGCTCTCTGAAATTTTTTCTGTCATACCGGAATTCGATGGCAATGCCATTAATTTACAAACTTTTTTAAATTCTTGCATTTATGCACAAGGCATGGCAATCAACGATCAAAAAATTTTACTAACGCTTCATATAAAATATAAATTGCGTGGCAGAGCTGCCGAATTAATAAATTCTCGCAACCCCGATACATGGGCAGAAATAACAGTCTTGCTCGAAACTCATTTCGGAGACTCTCGCGACTTGACATCGCTTATCCAAGACTTACAGCACATTCACCAAATGCCAGGTGAATCTGCATTAACTTTTGTTGCGCATCTACAGACGCATAATGCGAAAATGCATGCGGCTATTCAAAAACGTTTATCTGGTGAACAAAAACAATCTCAATCAAATTTGATAGAAACTATGACCCTGAACACTCTGTTGACGGGTTTAGAGTCAAAACTAGGCCAAATAATACGTGCTGGAAACCCAACAAGTATGTTACAAGCAATTAATAGGATCAGAAGAGAATTGCAACTCTCTTATTTTGAATCCCAAAAATATTCCAAAAATAATAATAATGTTAAAAATCCAGTGCCTCCTCAACAAAAACGACCAAACGTAAATTTTCAACAAAAATTTTGTTCATTTTGTAAACGCAGCGGGCATATAATAAACGAATGTCGCACAAGGCAACAATTATTTATGCCATCAACTTCACAAAATTTCCAAAGACCAAACTTTCAAGGTAATACAGGTTTTCAAAATTTTGCACAACAAACTAGTCAATTTAATTCTAGAACTTATCCACAAAATAGTCAAGTTAATCAAACACAACAAAATAGGCCCTCAGCAATTAAACCGAATCCTAATTTTATACAGCAGAGACCATCAGCGATACAACCAAATCCGAATTTTAACCGTTTCAATCAACAAAAAACTCATCATTTAAATTATGAACTTTATGATAACATAATTTTAATCAGTACGAAGATTATTCTCCTGAATATCAAAACGTTGATACAATGTACGACAATTTTAATTTAGAAAATAATCAAAATTTTTCGGGAAATTATGTATCTAATTTTTCAGAAGAACAGTACGAGAATTATACTGCCAATTCTCAGATGCCGCACGAGAATTATACTGCCAATTCTCAGATGCCGCAAGAGAATTATACTGCTAATTCTCAGATGCCACAAGAGAATTATACTGCTAATTCTCACTTGCCGCAGGAGGATTATACTGCTAATCCTCAGGATTTTTGCAAAAGTCCGGAGTATCTCACGGATACTCCAACAGCGAATTGCGAACTGGACCAAATTTCCCACCAGATTCAAAATATGAACCTCAACGACAATTTCGACCCGTTTCTGAACTTCCCAGAACAGAAGTTCATGTAGAAACACTTTCACACGCTTTATTGACTGTAAATTCGAATAATCTTTATTATATCAAAGACATCACAAATAAATTTAAAATTCTTATAGATTCTGGTGCAGGAATTTCAATTTTTAAACCAAAAACGGCAGAAAATTACAAAAGGAGATTTTCTGAAAATATTATACAAGGCATAACTGAACAAAAAATTAACATTAACGAATCTGTTCTTATACCATTTACCGACAATAATCCACACAAAGTTTACATTCATAATTTGGACATAGAATTTGACGGACTATTAGGCGCAGACTTTTTAGAATACTACGAATGTATGGTAGATATTAAAAACAAGCGACTAATTACGAATTTCAAAACCGTACCGATATTTAAAGCTACGGGTGACGAAAAGACACAAAATTTACCTATGCAACCAACTGCAAATTCCAATATTAAAAATCAAAGTCGGTATCAAATTCCATGCAGCACGAAAAATCAAAATTTAATTTCAATTGAATCGCATATGGAAAAAATATTTAAATTAAAATATAATTTACGAAATACTGAGGCTATACTGTTAGCCCAGGAAAATGAAAAAGTCCGCTTACCCAACGCTATTGTGAAAATCGACGACAACGGAGATTTTTTAACATCTATTATAAACGCTAATGCCATTCCCAAAATAATCGATTTCTCGAATCTTAAACTTGAACCAGTTCAAAAATTTAGATCAATTTTTAATTTAAACTCTCAAAATCCGGACAGTCCTCAACATACAGACAGAAATTTCGAAATTAAAAATCAACTACGCCTAGAACATTTGAACGAAGAAGCCAAAACGAACGGTGTCTCGTCTACATGGATGACATTATTATCTATTCGCCTACCATTCATGACCACATTTCGCGATTAACGGAAGTATTTAAACGTTTACAAAAGGCTAATCTCAAAATTCAACCGGACAAGTGCGAATTTTTACGCAAGGAAGTCGCATATTTAGGCCATCTTATTACTAAGGACGGTGTAAGACCAAATCCCGCCAAAGTCGACGCGATTCTAAATTTTCCTCAACTAAGAAACCCTAAGGAAATAAAATCATTCCTAGGCTTAGCTGGATATTACCGACGTTTTATCCCTAACTTTTCAAAGATATCTAAACCTTTAACAAAATTATTACAAAAAGACATACTTTTCTACTTTGACAATGATTGCTTAAACTCCTTCGAAAATTTGAAACGAGCGTTAACAACAACCCCGACTCTTATTTATCCAAATTTTGACGTTTTCATCCTAACTACTGATGCTAGCGCATTTGCCATTGGTTCCGTGCTCTCGCAAGGAAATATAGGCAAAGATTTACCAATAGCTTATGCATCTCGAACTTTATGCGCGGCGGAGACAAGTGTTCAACGATAGAGCGCGAGCTATTAGCTATAGTATGGTCAGTAAAACACTTTAGGCCATATCTATTCGGCAGAAAGTTCAAGTTAGTAACCGATCATCGACCACTTACCTGGCTATTTTCGATAAAAGACCCAGGAAGCAGACTTGCACGTTGGCGACTCAAATTAGAAGAATACGACTATGAAATCATGTACAAACCCGGCAAACCCAATAAAAACGCGGACGCGCTATCGCGAGTTAAAATCAATCACTTTTCGGAATGTTCCAAATTTTATTCAAAAATTCTAGCCGCGAACGAGGACGACGAATCAGAAGATGACGAACCAAACAATGACGAAAACCCAAATAATAACGGCAACATTACTAAAGAACAAATTTCTCGAGAATTTGATATCTTTTGTAATTTGTATAAGACGAAATCCTTAATAGATTATTCTAAAATTCAAACTTCAAACAGACCACTTTTAGACAGGGAACACAAAAATATTATAACATTCTTTCAACAAAATAAGTTAGAAGATTTGCATCATAAAATTATTGAGGGCATGTTCGAAGAACACCCCGAGTTTTATAACAATACTATTAACGTTGTCTCAAGCAAATCGGTCAGGCATAGAAAATATTTTATTGTTCCTTTGCCTTTTGATGTAAATTCAATAAACGAACATTTATTCATGGTATTGTACAAAAGACAAGACATTTTTGATCTTTCTAAAACATACTATGTAGAAAATAGTTTAGATCTTCCAATACTCGAAATGCTATCTTTTATTTTTGCTGAAAAAGACTTGAAAATGGTTATCTGTCAAAATATTGTTAAAACCCCCGATGAAGATGAAATTCCAATTATTTTAGATCAAAATCATTCAGGCAAAAATAACTTACATCGTGGTATTAATGAGACTATTAGAAGAATTAGAGTAAAATACAATTGGCGAGGCTTAACTAAAGACGTTGAAAACTTCATAAAAAATTGCTAAACATGCGAAAAAACTAAAGTCTGTCGTAAAAATCTTAGCAATCCTTTAGTAATCACCGAGACTCCAAAAACGCCATTCGAAAGAATTAATGTCGACCTATTCGAATTTCCCACGCGAAATTACGCTGTTACAATCCGCGACGAATTAACAAAATTTACTCAAGTCTATGCTGTTCTGGATAAATCCGCGAAATCAGTTGTAAATACCTTATTGCTTTACTTTCAACACTACGGTACCCCGTTGAGAATTCATTGTGATTACGGCGGTGAATTTGACAATAAATTATTAAAAGACCTTTGTACGCTCTATGTCATAAAACTGACATACTCAAGCGTAGGACATCCCCAATCCAACGGATCTCTCGAGCGATTTCACGCTACATTAGCCGAAATGATAAGTCCACAAAACTGAAAATCCGAATGGACATCCATTCACAATATTACCATATGCAATTATTTGCTATAACAATTTGGTTAACAAAACACACGGCTTCACTCCGTACGAACTCATTTTCGGACATACGTCTATTAGACCAACCAAAACTTTATACAACCAAAAGGAATTAATAACGAAATATGTAAGAGATTTAAACAACAGAATATCTCATTATTATAAAATCGCCCGCAGTCGAACGCAATCTCAAAAGGAGAAAGCGAAAGTTCGCTTTGACAGAAATGTCCCAAAAAATCGACCGGAATACAAAGTTGGTGATAAAGTATATGTGAAAGATTCTCAAATTAAAAACAAACTTCAAAATAAATTTAACGGCCCTTTCAAAATCATAGAAATTTTCCAAAATTCTGCTACCTTAATAAATCTTGAAACAAATCAAGAAACTAAAGTAAATTTCGATAGAATGAAACCATTATAATATACTGAAAATTGAATTTATTTTCAGGTTTATCCTGCTGTTCGGATCAGCACTCGCACAATATAAAATAATACCAATAAACAACACTGTTGGTGTATTTTATCACAAAGACACGGACATCGTAGTGACAAACGAAAAATGGACATTACTGGTACATAAAAACATATCATCCCTTAAACTAGCCTTCGATAAGAACCAACGAATTTTAGATACGATTTTGAATACTCTTGACGGTGCTCATCAAAAAATGATCACGTTCAGAAGCGAAGTCAAAACAGATCTTAACCTTTTAACACAAATTTCCAAAACTATAGAATCTAAATTTGATGAAGTATTTCTAGACACGAAGAGATACAAACGCGGAATATTAAATGGTATCGGCACAATTTTCAAATCAATAACCGGAAATCTAGACGCCGAAGATGGCGAATATTGTGCTAATTGCATTAATAAATTAAATAACGACGAACATCAGTTAGAAAATTTAATCAAAAACCAAATTTCAGTCACAACATCTGTAATCAAAAATTTCAATTCAACCATTCAACAATTGCAAATTGACGAAGAAACATTTAATAAAGACATACAAGAAATCGATCGCACAATCGAAACCATGACGCGAAACATCGAAGCTGTAGAAACAAAATTAATATTCTTACACATTTGTGAACAATTAATGGCAAGCTATTTGTATATTGAAGATAACTTGAACGATATTCTAAATTCAATAACATTTGTCGATTGGGAATCATTCATTCGTCAATCATAACTCCCGATCATTTAGTAACAGCATTACAAGAAATTTCACAGAGTTTGCGAAGAAACAATTTGCCTCTTCCAATCAAATTATGGGCAGTTGCTCAATATTTAGATATTATTGAACTAAAAGCATTTCAAGTAGATTCCAACTTAATATTTGTTTTAAAGATACCAGTTGTTGAACCTCAAAACTATAATACCTACCGCTTATACCCTATCCCTATATTTGATAACAGAACTGGTCTTCATCATATTTTATCTATTTCTCAAAAATTTATCGCGAGAGATGATGATTCTTTAATGTACATACCAATAACAAATCTAAAAGAATGCAAACCCCTATATTTTGGAACCAAGCTATGCTCAAACCTGTTTGCATACCCCATTGATCAGAATGCCATATGCGAAGCTAGGATTCTGAAACAACCAATGAAACTCCCCGAAAATTACCAAACCTCCTTCATTATCAGTCAAGGGTACAATAAAAATTCAATTATCAAACTACAACCTGGGTGTTACGCCTTCGCAGGTATCACCAGAATACAAGCCAGTGCCAAGGACCTCTCCGAAATTAAAGACAACTCCCATCCTGTACAAATTCTTTTGAATGTTGTAACCAGTTGCCCGACAAAATTCAACTACCTAAATTAAAACCATTGAAAGTCAATAATTTAAATATCGAAGATTTGGATATTGCCAAAAACAAATTGGAGCAATATTCTAAGGATCTGGACGATCTCATCAACGAACCCTTCGTGACCAAACATATGTCCTGGTTCACGTATTTCACCATCACCTTCATCATTACCATAATTCTACTTTACGTGCTTTGTAAATGTAGAAGGAAGAGACGTCTACTGAAATTTGAACCCTCTACAGGCGATTCTCCTTCACCTCCTCCAGGACGAAGCAAGAAGTTCATGGAATTCCCCAGTTTAATCCCTCCAAGAAAGCGACCCGGTATCAAACCTCAAGAAGAAGATATCGAGTTATCATAGACTTTCCAGTGAATCACTAATTTTTGTTTATTGACTTAAACTTTTATTCTTTCTATTTTATGCTTATTATTTTATTCACTCAATATTTTATTATTATCTTTGCATTATATTCATTTTGTTTTATTATTACTTTTATATTGTATTCAAAAGTTGTATAACAATCAACTTTTTTATTAAGGGGGAAGTTGTTATATTAAAAAATAACAGTATGACACTGAGTTATAAGTAAGCTCCTCAGTAGTATCAAGTTACATAAGTTGATAACGACTTCTCTTGGTAATTGCTTATCTTACGTATCAAGTTTCATCTATTGTTTTGTATCCGTTCTCATAGTTTATGCCAAATTGCACATTTGCATTTCCTTTGTTCTCCGTCTAGCTGACACTGCTTTCCTAATGTTATAAATATGACCGGCAGACGCTTTTGTATTCAGTATTATACTCACATTCACATTAAACTTTTAAACTTACAATTGTACATTTTATTCAGAGTCATCGATGACTCCAAATTAATCAAATAAATATTTTTTTAAAACTCAATTTCAAAGTATCAAATATAACATACATATAGTAGTTAAGTGAGTAAGTCATACACAAATAAAGATTTACAACTATGTAGATAAACCTGAATTCTAAAATGCCAAAAGGCTTACATATTTTTTAAATCTTCAATTATTTCATTCACTGAGAAATAGGCAGTCTTAAGAAGAAATTCTTTTATTTTGTTTTTGAAATTTGTTGGGGAAAGTGATTTTACATAGTTCGGAATTTCATTGTAAAGCTTAACACCATGGTAGGAGGTGCCAGTTGGGCCTCGAGATAATCCAGTGTAATTCGAGTATAGATTGTTTCTATTTCGTGTCTTGTAATCATGGCAATCAGCATGTATACGGAAATTATTTAGATGGTTATGAACATATAGTGCACATTGTAGTGCATAGATACTAGGGAAGGTTAAAATTTTTAGGCGTGTATACAAAACTTTAGTGTCTTCTCGGCACCCAGCCCCACCTACAATTCTGACTGCTTTCCTCTGCATACCAAAAAGTCTTCGGTTTCCTGTAGAATGCCCCCATGCGAGAATGGCATATGACAGTCTAGAATGGCATAGAGCAAAGTATGCTGATCTAAGTACTTCTATCGATACGAAATTAGAAAGTTGCCGTAGGGCATAGATATTTTTCGTCAGAATATCTGATATATAGTTAACATGAGCATCCCATTTTAGAGTCGGGTCAAGAAATACACCCAAAAATTTGGTGCAAGCAGAATTGTTTACTGCATCATTGATCTCCCGCATGGAGGAAATCATCTTTACGGTTTTTGTTTCATTTAATGAGAGCTCATTTGCGGCAAACCAAGTTTTTGCAATTGACTGTGCCTCTTTACATTGATTTTATAAATGCTCCAGGTTGTGATGAGACATCGAAAGAGTTGTATCATCAGAGTAGAACAAACAAGCAGTGTTTCCAAGAGCGTTTGGCAGGTCGTTAATATACATCAGGAATAGCACAGGGCCCAGAATCAAACCCTGGGGGACGCTTGCCTTGACAAACAACTCGCTCGAGTTCTCACCCTCAAACCAGACAGATTGATTGCAATTTTCTAAATATGAATTGATCAGTTTTATGCTAATTGCGTTAAAGTTAAATGTGTTTAATTTTTTTAGTAAAATAGCATGTGAGACGCAGTCAAAAGCTTTGCTGAGGTCGCAAAACAGTGAGGCTGAGTAGCAGATGTGGACAATTTTTCCCTAAACCCATACTGATACTTATTTAATATCTTATGTTTTTCCAGATATTTGACAATTTTTTTTTTTATTGCCTTTTCAAATATTTTTGAAATTATTGGGAGAGAGATGGGCCTGTAATTACCGAGATCTTCTTTATCACCTTTTTTAAAAATAGGTATAACACATGCTACCTTTAGGATGTCAGGAAATACACCTGTTCTAAAACTTTCATTTATAAGTTTAGTTATGGGAATAAGTAATAGATTTTTTCAGTTTTTAGGAGGGTGATATTTAAACCATACGTGTCCCTGCTATTGTTGTTTTTTAAACTGTTGATAATATCTCGAACCTCTATGTAGCTGACTTCGTGGAAGCTAAACGGCTCATTGGTGTTAACGGGTTCCATGTATTGTAATGGATCTATGTTAGTAGCTTGTAGATTGCTGGTAATATCTTCCGCGATATGCACAAAAAAATTGTTAAATTCGGTGGGAGTGATGTTAGGTTTTTCAGTGAGTTTATTGCTTTTTTGTGTATTTATTATACCCCACATAGTTTTCACGGGGTTACCTGATTTTTTTATGATGTCATACTTTGCTTTGATTTTTTCGTGTTTAATAGTTTGTCTATATTAGAGCCTAAATATGGGCCCAATGCCAATATAATATATCAATATCACATCAACATTACTTTCCAATTTGGAAATGCATAAATTATTATTACTCTTTTATAGCACAACTTAGAATATATGTGCACTTGCGAATATTGGCAATTTAAAGTAAAACAAACCGTTTTCACTGCAATTAGGTTAAAAGTATTTAAATTTCCAATGTGTGCACACATATAATACTAAGTAAGTTAGTCTACAAAAGAAGTAATAATTATTTGTGCATTAAGTTTGGAAACAATTGTGTGTAATTTGTCAGGAAAATACACAGATATTTTTTTTCTAATAAAATATTAAGATCTCTTACTTAGTTTAAATGTTTGGGGAGGAATTGTACATGATTGTGTTATTAGTTCTCACTTTTTTGAGGGAAATGTGAATGGAGCAGACTTCTTGGATTTTATGCAAAATGCGTTTCCACAAATGATCGAGCATATTCCTCATTATATTACAAATAATATGTGGTTACAAGTTGATGATGCACCACTACATTTTAGCAGAAATGTTCGTCAGGCCATTAGTAATCAGTTTCCTGAACGGTGGATAGGAATAGGAAGTCTGATATTTTAATAAACTGTTAAATTATATCTAATTTATTATTTTATTAAATTATGTTAGGTCTCATTGCGTGGCCGCCTAGGTCACCCGATCTGACATCAATCTATTTTCTCCTCTGGGAATTTGTGAAGTCAGACGTTTATAAAGTAGAACGGGGGCAGTAGCTCAGTGGTTTAGCGTGTCTAGCTTGCATACTGGCTTACCTAGCGAAGCAGGTTCAATCTCTGCTCACCGCTAAATAATTTTAATTATAAAATTATCCCCAAGATGTGGTTCAGACTTCACTATAAACTGTAGGGCCTTGTTTCTCTTTACTTAACACAAAATCATTCTGGATTTTTAAAGAGTTACCTACCTCGGTGACTTGAGAAGCGGTTAAGAAAACATTTAAATAAGAAAACATTTAAACATTTAAAAGACATGAGGAGACATGCTGCAAAGGATTCGTCAGTGTTTCAATCGTATAAATGTTGATATGTTATATAATGTAAGACGTTCATTTATCGAGAGATTTTAGTGTTGTGTGGATCAAAATGGTGGACATTTTGAGCAATTATCAGGTTAGTTTCAATATTGTGAAAAAAAAATTCTCAAAAGCCGTTCATAATTATTAAAATAAACTGTATCATATCCAAATGTGAGAAATTGTATGCGTTATTAATCCATGTAAAAAATTATAGACATTCGGTTTAACAAAAAAAAAAATAATAATAAAAGAAATATAAAACAAAAGATCAAAGCCGTACTAGATTTTAATGGTAATAAAGAGAACCTCAATTTACTAAGAAATTTTTTGAAATAATCATATCTCAAAAACAGTTTGAAACAAAAATGAAGTGTATGATATTAAAATGTGAGGAATTATATGCTTTATTTATCCATGTAAAATAATTATAGGCATTCCATTAAAAGAAAATGAGAAAAATAAAAATTAAATATATCAAGAAATATAAACAAATATTTTGGACATCTGGTACAATAATAATTTATTTCAAAAATATTTTTCAATACATCATCATTAAATAACATCCTACAATTCTAGAATAAACAATTAATAAATTGCGGAGATATGGCAGTCAAAAAAATGGTTGTAAATTTTCAAAAAAGACAGGAAAAAAATCATAACTTAGCAACGCTGCATCTGATTTTTTTTGTTCCAGTATAGTTATTTACGAGCGACCAGACCGCTTTAGCCTTGTTGTCTGAAGTCGTCAGATAATTTATATTGGTATATTTTTTTGCTTCACGTATTACTAGTTTTACCGTTTTTAAGTATATTTTATATGTTTCTAATGAAATTTCCCCTTCTACCATTTTCTTGTAGAGACTACATTTGTTTTTACATGATATTTTTATGCCTTTGGTAATCCAGGATTTATTTTTAGAAGTTGACGTTTTAATGATTTTGGATTTGAAGATTTGATTTAGCAAGTTTCTTAGGGTAGCTAGGAACATATCGGAAGCCTCATACAGGTTGTCCCAATTTGTATTTTGTATCTGTTGCCTATACTGTTCGATTTTGTTCATCGAAAATATTCTACTTTTATGAGGTACAGGATCATATTCTGGTTTATTTTCCAAGTTTATTTCTAATAATAGCCCTGCGTGGTCAGATAGTGCATTTTGCTCTATGCCTCCTAGATTTTCATTTTCAAAATTAATGAAAATATTATCCAGGCATGATTTGCATTTCTCGATATTCTTGTATGATGAAAAATGGTTTGCAGAAAGTTGAAAGCTAAAAAGATATCAAAAAGTCTCCTTGAATTTAAGTTTTCTTCCAACAGATTTTGTTGAAGTCACCACAAATTTAAATCTTATATTCTATAAAATTGTTTTGGCACATATTTAAAATTTCTCATAAAATATAAAATAAAATTAGACTCCCATTGGGGGAGATAAATACAGATCATCAATATTTTCAATTTCTTACTATAGACGAGCACCCAATATGTCCTTCCACGCTTTTTCTCTTGATTTCTAAAGCTTCATCTGTGTCCATGTCGTTACGCACATAAATACTTGTCCCGCCATGAGTAGTTTTTCTCCTTTGGAAGGATGAAATATTCACGTATTTATGTGTGGTGTTATTTCAGTTTCAGTAACCTAGTGTTCGGTAAAACAGAGTATTTGAGGACTAAAAACTAAACTGTCTATGTAAGGTTCTACTTCTAGAAGTTTGTTTTTGATGCACCGAGCATTTTGGCAGCTTGCAGAAAAGGTATTTTTTGTGGGAGTATGGATGCTACCATGTGATTTTACCGGTTCCTCTTTTTGCTTACTTGTCGACTTGATATCTATCGCTTCGTTTTCTCCGAAAAAAATTGTATCATTGGACTATTGTTCCCACTGGCCAGGTTGTGCTCAGATACAATTGATCTATAAGTGCTATATCTGCTCCTCCTACTTTGAATGCCAAACTACTTGCGCTGTCCTATTTTGACAACGGCTCAACTGAGAATGGATATGTTTTCTTTCTAAGCGGTGCTAGGGGAATCTACAAAATATATCACAATTAACCAGTATGTTACTGGTAAAAAACCTCTACGCCTGTGACGTTTACGTCAAAGGATCAGTTAAAGGTTGGTTTTTTATAAATAAACAACACAAATAAGTATAAAAACTTGAAATTAAATATTTCGCCGACGTTTCGGAAATCTAATCTGTTTCCTTTTTCAAGGCTTTCTTTTTTTTTTTTGAAAAATCTTTTTCGCTGTGTATGACAAATACACAGCTCTAAGAATGTTTGTTATATTCAATATCCATAGATACTTACTATTTACATAGAACTGTTGATATAGTTAACAGTTTTTTAGTATCTATACAATGTTAAGTTTGTGAAGTTCTTCTTTTAACATTGGCAGCCAAGTTGTACAGACATCTACGGAATAATTCGACACGCAATTATCCTCATTCAATAATATTATCACGGATTCTTTAATTTTTTTTTTTTTTGCTATCTGCCTCTTTTGTTAAAAATTTTGCCGAGTCCCAGTTTATTCTATGTCCGTTCTCACACGCGTGTTCGCAGATCTTGGACCTCTGAATTAAATTTTTTCTGATATAATTTTGATGTTCGCCCAATCTTACACTAAAAGGTCTGGATGACTCACCCACGTATTGTTTGTTGCACTCACACGGAATACTATAAATGCAGTTTTTTGAATTTTGCTCGTGGTTTGTTGGTTTCGTCTTTGTCAGAATAGATCTTAAAGTGTTGCTTGTTTGAAATACCGTCCTAATATCAAAACTATCACCAATGCGGCGCAACTTTTCGGATAATCCGCATACATAAGGAATTAACGCTGTATAACGTTTTTCAGGTTTTTGTCGTACCTGATTGTTATTTTCAATATTTATGAAGGTTTTATCGACAAAACCCCCAGGGTATTGGTTATTAATAAGAACTTCCTTTATAAACTGCTTCTCATTGTTTAGTATTTCATCATTAGAAGAAATGATTTTGGCCCTATCATACAAACATTTTACAACACCCCTCTTAACGTGCATCGACTGATTTGAGTTGAAATTTAAATATCTGTTGGTATGTGTTGGTTTTCTATAAACACTTGTTTCAATTGTACCATTTACTCTTTTAATTAAAACATCTAAAAATGGTAATTCATTTCTAGTTTCCTTTTCTAAAGTGAATTTAATGGAAGGTTCTTTATTATTTAAATGATCCAAAAAACTATCTAGTAACTCAATACCATGAGGCCAGATTGCAAAGATATCATCTACGTATCTCCACCAGATAACCGGTTTGTATGCACAATTTTGAACATGCCTGGTCTCAAAATCCTCCATGAATATATTGCTTAAAATCGGTGACAATGGAGAACCCATTGCCGTACCGAAATCCTGCTGATAGAAATCATTTTCTAATTGAAAATAAGTTGTTTTTATACACATAGTTAAAAGTTCCATTATAGTATTTACACTCAATTTAGTTCTCGCTTCCAAATTCTTTTCATTTAACAATTTGTCTTTGATTATTTTTAAAGTTTTGTCTACTGGGACGTTAGTGAACAGACTAACTACGTCAAAACTAACCATCAGATGTGTATTATGAATACTGTTTTCATAAACTTTTTCGATAAAATGTTTACTATTTTTTATATACGAGTCAGTATTTCCAGATAATGGATTAATAATTTTAAGCAAGAATTTTGCCAAATTGTGGCATGGCGAATTAATGGAACTAACAATTGGTCTTAATGGGACATTTTGTTTATGTATTTTTGGTAAGCCATAAAAATGAGGAGGCTTGCTATAATGCGGTGTAAGCTTCCGTCGTTCAAAGTCATTAAAATCATTTTTGTATTAAAATAAAGTTCTATAAATTTTGCCCTCAATTGATTTTGTTGGGTCTTTACTTAATTTTGAGTATGGTCCTTTATTGATAAGTGATGAGAATGGATATCTCTCAAATTTCTTTTCCAGATATTTACTAATATCTTCAGTTTATGTATTTTCTCTCACTTTTCCAACGTACAGCTATCTGCGTCTTGTCGTTTCAGTGAAACATGTCGAGGGTTCTTCTTTTGCTGTTCCATGAATAATTCGTGACTGAAAGTTTGTTCTTGTTTTAATATTTTGGTTGATAACATGATCTGAGTTCTCAAGAGTTTGTTTACGGTCTCTGTTTGGTCTCCTATGGGTCACCGTTTTCCACTTACTAGATGTGGCTTGAGACATTGGCAATGTGTGGGGAGGGCTCTCTTCTTCATTTTCCCCATTTTGGTTCAAAGTTGTTTGATTTTTTCGTTTCGGGCTTTTTCATATCGGTTTGATGTTTCCGCCACAGCATTGTTTCATAAAGGTCTGTTTTGGGTGTCAAGCTCAGTCACATGTTTTCCATGTTTCTGTGCTTCTGATTTTTCTTCGTTTAGTCTGATTTTTGTTGTTGATTTACTTTTTCCATCTGATACATTCCTTTGTAGTTTGGATGTAGGCAAGAAGTGTTTATTTTGGTTTTTTTGTTTCCCCTGTTTTTCCACATATACGTTTTTTAGGTTAGTAATTTTGCCCAAGAGTGTTATTTTGTCTTCCAAAAATGATATGATGTAATCCTTGTCTTTAATAATAGTATCTTTGTTATTGATTATGTTTTTTATTAGTTTGATTTGTTCATTTATGTATTCGACCTCAGTTATGTTTTGATCTTTGTTTTCACAGCACTTTACGAAAGTCGCTGATATATATTTTAGTTTTTTTCGTTCAACACAATTGAGGTGATGTAATTCGCCACAGTTTACACACGCAATACAAGAGGCTGCATTGCTATTACAGCATTTAAATATTCTTTTATTTGAGATCGCGCCTTCCTCGTCAGCAGCCATGACTTAACTTTATCAGCTTTGGATAACATGGCATTCACTTAAAAAAAATTCTAGGTAAGATGTTGTTTCACACAGGCATACAAATATTTATGCACTGACACCTAACCATCTAAAGCCAACCCTGGTTTCACCGCATATCCGATAGATAAATTCCGACCTCTGATAATTACTGACGATTTTGAAATTATTGAGACAAATATGATCAATATTTTTTGATGAGACACAAAATATCTATATTTGTCAGTTATTATCAATAATTCAATTTTGCTGTAAATGTAAAAAATTATTGTCTCTGATTATCGTACATAGCTTATCTGCTGTTATGTTTAACATAGTTGAGTTAGACTTTGTTTCACACATATTTCATTTATTACAAGTATTGTGACAGAAATATCACCGGTTTAATCAATGAAAATAATCTGTGGAGAATCACTAGACATGTTAATATTGTTACATGTTACGCCCTCTAGGGGCTGGAGACTGATAGCTCATGTGTGGTGGAATTTAGTAGCAATGGGGGTAGGCAACTGTAACTGGAGTTCCTTATAGCTTGTAGTGTGCGCCATCTCTGAGACACTAGTGCTAATTTATTTTCTAGAAATTTATGGAAGAGGATCGAAATTTCTACATTATTTTAGGTTGCCGTGGAAGGTTTTGTCTGCTGGATGGTTCTGGAAGCAATTGGGAGAGTATATAACCCGATGGAAACAGGCGGAAAGGAGGTTTAATGAAAAGTAAGGTTAGAAATCCGAAGTGTGAATAAATTAACATTGTTAAAGGTTATTTTAGTCAGTAACAGTGTACTTTAGTTAATAAAAGCATTGTGAAGTTTTCAGTAGGGTATTAAATAAAGTGTGTTTGTGTTTATCTCTTGTTATAATTTTTGGAACTCACGGATTTTTAAGGGAGGTTTTCTAGGGGTGGAAACATCTGAGAATATAAAACAGGAATGTATTGTTTCGGAAAGTGGGACCAAGTCACTCTTGGGTGTCTCGGATCACGAATTAATTTTTGCACACATTTATTTTAAAAAACATAGGTTTCAAGCAACACCTCATACCTACAGGGATATGAAAAACATAGATACTGATTTGCTTTACACTCACTTACAATCTATTCCTTGGCATAATATTTATGACCTCGTTGATATTGACATGAAAATTTCATTTTTTAATGAGAATATTAATATTCTAATGGACCTACATGCACCTTTAAAAACATGTACTTTCAATAAGCCATACAACCCCTGGTTCACAGATGACATAAAAGAACTTATCAAATTAAAAGACAAAGCACTACAAAAATTCAAAAGAACTAATAATCCCCTACATTTTCAAGAATACAAAAATTTAAAAAATTTTACCAACAGCTCTATCAGACGTGAGAAAAAAGCCTATTTAAACAATCCACTTAAAAATGATAAGGTAGTATGGAAAAAAATCAAAGAATTAAATGTGTATAGCAAACAAAAACATTCAAATATACCCGTGAATATATCTGACCCTAATTTAATCAATCAACACTTTATAAATTCTGTGCCACGGAACGATAATATTAACAGCAATTTAAACTATTACTATAACGTAAAGGAATCTGTAACCTCGATTCTTACATTCAAAACACTTTCTGAAATTGAAGTTAGTAAATATTTATTTTCAATAAAATCTCGAGCAATTGGAGCAGATGGTATACATGTAAATTTTATAATATTTTGTTGTCCATATATTTTAAAATACATTTGTCATATATTAAATTTTTGTATTACAAATTCAGTATTTCCCAGTGATTGGAAAATTGCTCATATCATCCCGATTCCTAAAACAAAATCCCCTCAGGAATTTAATGATCTTAGACCAATAAGTATCCTTTCCGTTTTATCTAAACTCTTAGAATATGTTATCAAAGATCAAATTGTTGACCATTTGGAAATGAATAAAATACTACCCGAAGAGCAATCGGGGTTTAGAAAAGGTCACAGTTGTGCGGGTGCTCTCTTAAACGTTACTGACAACATATTAAGGGCTATTGACGATGGTATGTGTACAGTGTTGGTCTTGTTAGATTACTCTAAGGCATTCGACACCTTACATCATGACACCTTGCTAGTCATTTTAAAATTTATCGGATTTGGGGACTCTGCTGTTACTTTTATAAAAAATTATTTACAAAATAGAAAGCAAAGAGTAGTTCTTAACAATGTACTTTCTCATTCACTTGATATTCTTTGTGGAGTGCCGCAAGGTTCTTCATTGGGACCAGTTCTCTTCACTATTTACACGTCCATGTTTCCCTCCATTCTGGATTACTGTAACGCGCAAATGTATGCAGACGATACACAAGTATATTTTTCATTTGACCCGAAAACCCTAGTCAACAGTTGCCAAATAATAAATAGTGATTTAGAAAAGCTGTACACAATTTCACTTGAACACTCTCTACGTCTTAATCCCAGTAAATGTGCTGCAATGTTTTTTGGTAGACGGGCAGACAGAATCAAACTAGCACACAATGTGCAAATAAAAATTAATAATACTGCTATACCGTTAAAAGATGAGGTAAAAATTTTGGGTTTAACAGTTGACACTGAATTAAGATTTCAGAAGCATGTATCTCTGCATTAGCAAAGCTATTTCTAAATTAAAACTTTTATAAAATTCTCGACATATACTTAACTTCAATTTATAAAAAACATTGTGTGACTCTTTAGTTCTTTCTATATTTAATTATTGTGACACCGTCTATGGACCATGTCTGTCAGCTGCCACTTCTCAAAGAATTCAAAAAATACAAAACTGTTGCTTAAGATTTATTTTTGGTATCAGAAAGCGAGACCCAATTAGTCATAAATTGAATGAATCCAAGTGGTTAAATATGAAAAATAGACGCCTTCTTCACCGTGGCACCTTGTATCTTAAAATTATACATTCTTGCACACCCTCATACCTCTACAGAAAAATTAGGTTTGAAAGATCTTTTTCTTTCAACATTGCTAAATTTTACAACTCCCTTCTTCTGCCTCTAAAATCCCGGTCTGTTGTTAGCTTCCCAAAACATTACAAACGTCTTTTGCTTGGTTGATGTGTTTTAGCATAACATTCATTCATTTTGATAGGTTTTCTCTATAAAGCAGAATAGATAAGGCTATAGTCATCCAAATACATATTGTGTGTACTTACGTTTTCTTTAAGATTACTCCACCTACTTCTTACTTGGTTAAGTGTAAAAACAGCTGTAAGCATTGTGCTCTACAGCTGAACTTCGCCATTTCGATTTATAATATATTTGTAGTTATATTATTTGCATGTGTAAATTTATTGAATAAAGTATATTATTATTATTATTATTTTTGTATTGTCATAATTGTTATTTATCTGGATAAATAGTAAATCGTAATTATTTTTACAAACTATGTTTTATTTAATCGCACTAACTTAATAAGATTTTCTTGATCTGGAATTATGGTATTTGTTAGCATCTATGACGCTCAATTTTCCTGGTAAATTTATTCAGTTTCCGCACAAATTAACACAGTTTATTCTTTAGTTTATAAATAGACTTGTTGAATTTTGAATTTCGATATGGCACATTGGTCCTCTATCTCACCTTGTGGATAAGATTTAAAGTTTAAAATTTTCCGTTGCCTTGACCGAAAATACACTTTCTAGGAAAATAACAAATGAAAGGAAAAACATTGGAACAGCCGGTTTACTTCAATATTTGATCAGTTGAAGTCTATTTTATCCTGGCCAAATTTGATGTATTAGATGATATGTAACCAGGGTTGCAACGATTTAAATCAATTTGATTTAAATCAACTGATTTTTTAAATTTAAATCATGATTTAAAACAAGTTGTATAAAGCCAATAATCTAAGTAAATCAAAGTTCAGAAAATTCAAATAAAAAGTACAGTTTATTTAAAAAATACATACAAATTACAAAAAATTCAAATAGAAAGAAGAAAAGAACAGTTAGGTTACAAATATAAAACAAAAGTTACCTTCTTAAATGTACATTATAAATTAGGTTCCTACTTAAACGCAGAAATATAAAGTACCTAAACATATTAAACAGAACCAACTCTAAAAGAAAATAAAACATGATTTACTCCAAAACAATAATTTTAAATTAGGTTAATTATTGTAAAGTTTGTACAAAAAAACTAATTTAGCTGCTTTTTCGATCCCTAAACGAATCTTAGAATGAATCAAACCAAATAATATTCTCTCAACCGAGGCTGAACTAGCTGCAGCAGAAGATAGTTGCTTGATAATCAGGAATAATTTGTCAATAATATCAATATTTCTTAGGGATTTCCACCAACTTAAGGGTTTTCTGTTTTTAAGAATTTCTTTGTGAAACATAATATCGACAAAAGGCGCAGACTTTGCCAGTAATTTAATAATCACTGGCAGTAAACGCTTTCGGGATATAATTCATTAGCGGCTTCTAAAACACGATTCTTTTCACTTTCTGTTAATTTATGCTTTGTTTTCGTAGGGTCTAGAATGAATGCTAGCAAATGGTATGAGGTTATACACTGGTCATATCGGTATCTAAATATTTGCATTTGCATTATGGTAATTTCAGTTTCGTCAAAATGCGACTAAATTATATTAAATTGTTCTACAACATCTGATAAAATTGCATCGTTTCTTTGAAGCCTATCAAGTGCAACATATAGGTTTTAATAGTGATAAGTAATCTTCACCAGTTCTTTTTAAATAGATTTTCTGTCCTACTATGCTGTCAATTTAATTTCTATGTTCCTCGCTAATTTTAGAAAGTGTGGGTCATGATTTAATGGAACCCTCTAAGCAGTTGGCAAGTGAGTTCCATCTTACGTCAGAAGGTAAAGTAAATTTTTTTCCTCCTTCTTTTGCGCATGTCGCAGAGGCAAAATAATTGTTTCGGAAGTATTTTACAACGAACGTAACGTGTTCCTTAATTTCAATATTTTCCAAATTCTTACGTAACAAGTTTGAAATGTGTGGAGCACAACCGTAAGTAATAACATTTAGTTCTGTTGACTCTTTAATTTGGTTTCTCATAGCATTCATATTGGCAGCATTATCCGTCACAAAACTGCTTACTGTACACTTGTACAGGTATAGTCAGTCTTTAGAGTTTTAATTAAGTTTGTTGCAAGTTCTGTTAAATATATCGGTCTTGGGTCCGTTGATTTTTCTACTTTTTGTTAACGATTTACCTCACTTTATTAGTAAAGGTAGAGTCACTATGTTTGCAGACGATACCACAATAACGGTAGCCGGCAAATCCCGTGAGGAAATTCAAATGAAAAAATTGTGGACACGTTTAGTGAAATGGATCTCTGGTGCCATAATAATTCTTTAATTCTGAATAAGCAAAAAACAGTATGTATAAATTTTCATCTTCAAAAGACTATTCCTGACACTCTTATAAAGGAGTCCCCTTATACCTTTGTAACTCATACTAAACTACTGGGCACCTGGCTTGACTCTGATATGAGTTTCCGCAACCAAATCACACATGTATGTGGAAGGCTGAATAAGGCCTTTTACGCGATTCTACAGATGAAGTCGTTCTTAACTGTAAAGTGTACAATAAATCTTTATTATGCTTTTGCTTACTGCCATCTTTCCTATAATATCATGTCTTGGGGTTCTGCCTCTGATCTCAGTAGAGTTTTGATTTCACAAAAAAGAATATTAAGATTAATGTTTAATTTGGACTACCGGGCAAGTTGTCGTCAAGTTTTTAAAGAATATGCAATTTTAACCGTGCCATCTATATAGGTTCTGTTGTTTACCAAGAGACACCTAATGGACGTTATACACCAACCCGATATTCACAGGTACAACACAAGAAATATAAACCTGCGATTGCCTACTTACAAAACAACTATGTTTCTTAAATCTCCACGCTACAACTCTATCATCCTCTATAATGCATTACCTGATGACATTAAATTATTAGGGAACTACACTACTTTCAAAAAAGGCGTTAAATCTTTTTTAGAAGTAAACGCTTTCTATTCCGTTAAAGAATTCTTGTTTCCAGTAGGGAATTAAGGCCTGCACCTTGGGTTTATATGTTTCATCACTTGTATCATATTTTATTTTATAATATAACTGATTTTTATTACTGATTATTTTAATGTAACTATTATTTATTGCTGTTTATATACATATATTCTTTTCCTGTAAATTTTTTTGTACCGTTATTTTATGACTTGCCTTTGTAACTTATGTTATGTTAATTTGTGGTTAATAAACGTATTATTATTATTATTATTATACAGATGCATGTGGATTTCGAGATGTGTTTATTGTGTCTACTAAAAAGGAAGACCCATTTTTCTGTATTTACAGTTGCACATATTATTGGTTCATTGGGTATGTAGGACCATCCATCCAATGACAGACAAACTGAACTGCCTGATAAATCTTTACTTTTTTCCTCATTATACACTTCATCGAGCAGTCTGTTGAACTCATCATGTCGAGATGGTGGTACATATCCAGCTTGTAAAAGCGTTATTGCCTTTTTTACTTCAGGTTGTTCAATACACATGAAACTGCTGTTTGTTTATTAGATTTCATCGTACGTACAACAAAAGATGATAAATATCCAGCACTGGAGTTAGGCACTACTTTTCTTTTTTTACTTAATGCTGTAGAAGATAAGAGCGGCTGTGGGGGCACTATCTTCCTCTGCATCTTGTTGTAACGTGTTCAATTGTACCTGTAATAAAAAACAAGATTGTTATGTTGTTCATTTTTAAATCCACCTACACACAGACAGGCATAGATACTATACTTTATTCTTAAAATTAGGAGTGAATGGAAAAGTCATATTTGTCCATGAAAAGTTACTAGAAATCTACAAAGTGCACTACTAGATCACAGAAATAGACCGACGTTAAATATGTAAATTAAAAAAAAAGGTTCTCTTAACATTTTGTCTTACTAAGAAGTTATAAATATAAATAGAATAACACTATACTTACATTAGATACTGTTTTTGAAGCAGAGATACCTTCATTATTTGTTTCTACACTTTCTGCATTACGCTGAAGCACATTTTTTCCAGTGGACTTTCAGTCGGTTCAAAAGCCCTTGCATTTCAGCTTTACACTTTTTACATGTAGCTCATCTACTACCACTTTTTTCATCAAACTTACTTGATTTTGAATAAAATATTGCCATATAGGATCTTTTTTCTTTCCACTTCTATTAGAGGACTTGATAAAAAATTATTTAATATTTAAATGCTATAAATATAATCACTCAGACTCGCTTTTTCACTTGCTACACTGCAGATTAGCAAATAATGGCAATTCGCACCATCCCCGCATTATAAAGACAGGCGAGTTTTGAAGTTCTGACAGTAATTTTCATGTATACAGGGTGATTCACGTAGGCCATTCATTAGAAGTTTTTCAACTTGCAGTTGGATTAGAAACTTGAAATTTGGTTTGCAGCCATAATCGATCATGTCCGTTCTATCTAAAATATTTTCAGTCCTCCAACTATACAGGGTGTGCCAAAAATTGGTATCAACTTTCTTATTTTAAATGGAAACCTATATTTTTCTTTACATGGTTCGATTGGTCTTCTAATTCTGAGTGTAGAGAATCTAAGTTATGTTAACTTATCTATTACAATTTTTGACATATGTCCAATTTTTTGAAAAAAATTGCCGCTGTAGTAGTTTACGAACAAATTTGTATCTCGCAAACCTTTCAAAATTATGAAACCAAATTTGTGAAGGAGTTAGCTGGAAGTCCAGGCTAACTTTTGATGTCCCATCGGTGGTCCCATTTTGTACCATTTGGGCGCAGTCGATTTTCAAATGTCGCACTCAAAAATTGTCAAAAAGTCAATTTTTTCAAATGGCACCTACTATTTTTTTTCACACCATTCGAAAGAAAATTGAATTTTAGGGTGAGTTACTTCAGCATTCCCTATACCTAACTTCACCCCATATCGAGTTATTCACTAAAAATCAAGAAATACCTTATCTTGCCGAGAGATTCCTTACTTCATCAAGTATGCCATGGAAACAAAAGACAGTTGTAATAATTTTTAAAGAAAAATATGGATTCTTATTTAATTACACACAACACCAACAAATTATTATTAACGAACAAGAACAATGTTGACGAAATTCTGACGTAAATGTTCAATGTGACCACCATATTTTTGTTCAAATATTCTATTATTCTACTTTCAACAGATTGCGTAGCACATCTTTGCGCCTACAATTTCTGTCGGCAGAAATCAATGCAAAATTGAATTTTAGAGCCACTTTTATTAACATTGTGTATGTCTATCTACAGTCGTTTTTGAGTTCTTGGCATTTTTTGAAAACAAATATTGTTTTTTTTTTTCTCAAGGGTAGTAGGCTTTGGAAACAATCATTTAATTTTAATTTTTATTCAAAAATTGTATTTCAATAATAAATAATAACAACAAATAAACAGATTAACAAAATAATTATTTCAGTACAAATGCTCAATGTGTGCACCATTTTCACTGACTGAATTTCGTCAACATTGTTCTTGTTTGTTAATAATAATTTGTTGGTGTGTAATTAAATAAGAATCCATATTTTTCTTTAAAAATTATTACAACTGTCTTTTGTTTCCATGGAATACTTGATGAAGTAAGGAATCTCTCGGCAAGATAAGGTATTTCTTGATTTTTATTGAATAACTCGATATGGGGTGAAGTTAGGTATAGGGAATGCTTAAGTAACTCACCCTAAAATTCAATTTTCTTTCGAATGGTGTGAAAAAAAATAGTAGGTGCCATTTGAAAAAATTGACTTTTTGACAATTTTTGATTGCGGCATTTGAAAATCGACTGTGCCCAAATGGTACAAAATGGGACCACCGATGGGACATCAAAAGTTAGCCTGGACTTCCAGCTAACTGCTTCACAAATTTGATTTCATAATTTTGAAAGATTTGCGAGATACAAATTTGTTCGTAAACTACTACAGCGGAAATTTTTTTAAAAAAATTGGACATATGTCAAAAATTGTAATAGATAAGTTAACATAACTTAGGTTCTCTAAACTCAGAATTAGAAGGCCAATCGAACCATGTAAAGAAAAATATAGGTTTCCATTTAAAATAAGAAAGTTGGTACCAATTTTTTGCACACCCTGTATAGTTGGAGGACTGAAAATATTTTAGATAGAACGGGCATGATCGATTATGGCTGCATACCAAATTTCAAGTTTCTAATCCAACTGCAAGTTGAAAAACTTCTAATGAATGGCCTACGTGAATCACCCTGTATATGCTCTAGCTTATTTTACAATTATAGATACAATGTACACAATTTATTCCATTTGTAAGTTTAAACAGAAACTATCTTTGTTAATATAAGTACTAAATACATTGTTAATGTCAAATGTTAGGATGTTTATGTAAAAAAAAAATAAAAAAAATCGTGATTTAAAAAAAAGATTTATCAACGCTGTATGCAACCTATATGACACTTTCAAGACTTCAAATTATCATACAGTTCATTAAATCAATTTCACTAAAATTGAGTCTGTCACCTACATGCAAACAAAATTATGTATTTGTATTTTCCTCAATAGATACTAAATGACATTGCAAAGAGTATAAGTAGTAATAGATATAAATATTTTCAGTTTTCAAGATGCTCCAACCTCATCACAATCAATTCAGATAGAATCAGCTCATAATTATCAAAACGTATCTGGATTCACAGACTACAAATGTCGAAGTTGTCCAACTAAAACCAGATGTAAAGCATCTCTAAAAATACACCTATTGTCCCATCGAGAACTTTCAGAAGTAACAGAATACAGATGTAAAATCTGTTCACATATAACGAAACGAAAGGGGAATTTAAAGTCACACATGTTGACTCATCGAAAACTTTCAGAACTTTCAGAAGTAACGATATACAGATGCAGCAGCTGTCCGTACGTAACGAAAATAAAGAGCAATTTAACAAGTCACATGTTGACTCATCGAGAGCTTTCAGAAGAAACAGTATACAGATGCAGCAGCTGTTCGTACATAACGAAATTAAGAAAGAATTTAATAAGTCACATGTTGACTCATCGAAAACTTTCAGAAGAAACGGCATATAGATGCAGCAGCTGTCTGTACATAACGAAAATAAAGAAAAATTTAACAAGACACATGTTGACTCATCGAGAACTTTCAGAAGTAACAGTATACAGATGCGAAAGCTGTTCGTATGTAACAAAACGAAAGGGGGATTTAAAGTCGCACATGTTGATTCATCAAAAACGTTCAGAACTTTCAGAAGTAACAGTATACAGATGCAGCAGCTGTTCGTACATAACGAAAGTAAGGAAGAATTTAATAAGTCACATGTTGACTCATCGAGAACTTTCAGAAGTAACAGTATACAGATGCAGCAGCTGTTCATACATAACGAAAGTAAGGAAGAATTTAATACGTCACATGTTGACTCATCGAAAACTTTCAGAAGTAACGGCATATAGATGCAGCAGCTGTCCGTACATAACGAAAATAAAGAGAAATTTAACAAGACACATGTTGACTCATCGAGAACTTTCAGAAGTAACAGTATACAGGTGCGAAAGCTGTTCGTATGTAACAAAACGAAAGGGGGATTTAAAGTCGCACATGTTCATTCATCAAAAACGTTCAGAACTTTCAGAAGTAATAGTATATAGATGCGGCAGCTGTTCGTACGTAACGAAAGTAAAGAGTAATTTAAGAAGACACATGTTGATCCATTAAGAATTTTCAGAATTTACAGTATACACTTGTGAAAGCTGTCGGTATGTAACAAAGTGAAAGCGTAATTTAAAGTCACACATGTTGACTCATCTAGAACTTTCAGAAGTAACAGTATACAGATGCGAAGCTTCAACAAAATTTAAGAGAACTTTGGAAAGACACATATTGATCCATCAAAGACTTTCATAGGCAGAGCCCAAGTGGCACTTTCAGAAACCATTTCGAAACAAATTTGATAGTGGTAAACCCCAAGTAGCACAACTATATTAATCCAGTATTGGACTAATGTCGAATGTATAATAACCCATTCTAGTTTCTCTATATGTGGACATTCTGCAACATTGGTCCAACACCACATATCAATATAGGCACAAAATCAAAGATCAATATAAGTCCAACATCGTATACCAATATTGTCCCATATATTGTATCAATATTAGCCCAAAACCATGTCAATATGGGCCCAATACCAATATAATGTATCAATATTGCATTAACATTACTTTCCAATTTGGAAATGCATAAATAATTACTACTCTATAGCATAACTTAGAATATGTGTGCACTTGCCAATATTGTCAATTTAAAGTAAAACAAACCGTTTTCACTGGAATTGGGTTAAAAGTATTTAAATTTCCAATGTGTGCACACATATAATACTAAGTTATGCTACAAAAGAAGTAATAATTATTTGTGCATTAAGTTTGGAAACAGTTGTGTGTAATTTGTCAGGAAAATACAGATATTTTTTTCTAATAAAATATCAAGATCTCTTAGTTTAAATGTTTGGGGAGGAATTGTACATGATTGTGTTATTAGTTCTCACTTTTTTGAGGGAAATGTGAATGGAGCAGAATTCTTGGATTTTATGCAAAATGCGTTTCCACAAATGATCGAGCATATTCCTCATTATATTACAAATAATATGTGGTTACATCTTGATGATGCACCACTACATTTTAGCAGAAATGTTCATCAGGCCATTAGTTACCAGTTTCCTGAACGGTGGATAGGAATAGGAAGTCTGATATTTTAATAAACTGTTAGATTATATCTAATTTATCATTTTATTAAATTATGTTAGGTCTCATTGCGTGGCCACCTAGGTCACCCGATCTGACATCAATCTATTTTCTTCTCCGGGAATTTGTGAAGTCGACGTTTATAAAGTAGAACGGAGGCGGTAGCTCAGTGGTTTAGCGCATCTAGCTTGCATACTGGCGTACCTAGCGAAGCAGGTTCAATCCCTGCTCATCGCTAAATAATTTTAAGATGTGGTTCAGACTCCACTATAAACTGTAGGGCCTTGTTTCTCTTTACTTAACACAAAATCATTCTGGATTTTCAAGGAGTTACCTACCTCGGTGACTTGAGAAGCGGTTAAGAAAACATTTAAACAAGAAAACATTTAAAAGACATGAGGAGACATGCAGCAAAGGATTCGTCAGTGTTTCAATTGTATAAATGTTGATATGTTATACAATGTAAGACGTTCATTTATCGAGAGATTTTAGTGTTGCGTGGATCAAAATGGTGGACATTTTGAGCAGTTATCAGGTTAGTTTCAATATCGTGGAAAACAAAATTCTCAAAAGCCGTTCATAATTATTAAAATAAACTGTATCATATCCAAATGTGAGAAATTGTATGCGTTATTAATCCATGTAAAAAATTATAGACATTCCGTTTAACAAAAAAATAAAAATAAAATAAAAGAAATATAAAACAAAAGACCAAAGCTGTACTAGATTTTAATGCTAAAATAAACAGAACCTCAATTTACTCAGAAATTTTTTGAAATAATCATCTCAAAAACCATTGAAACAAAAATGAAGTGCATGATATTAAAATGTGAGGAATTATATGCTTTATTTATCCATGTAAAATAATTAGAGGCATTCCATTAAAAGAAAATGAGAAAAATAATAATTAAATATCAAGAAATATAAACAAATATTTTGGACATCTGGTACAATAATAATTTATTTCAAAAATATTTTTCAATAAATATATCATAATTAAATAACATCCTACAATTCTACAAAAAACCATTAATAAATCGCGGAGATATGGCAGTCAAAAAAATGGTTGTAAATTTCCAAAAAAGGCAGGAAAAAAATCATAACTTAGCAACGCTGCATCTGATTGGCAAACATTTTGGGGTGTGATACAGGATCCTAGGAGGGGTAATTGGTGCCAAAAAAATACAGGGCGTTCCATTTAAAAAATCATAATTTCTTGTGTAACTCGTGTTTGTGAAACCTTGTATTATTAAAAATAATTTTACGTTATAGTAGAGATGAATCATTGAAAGTTTTATAATGAAAGTTTTTTTGTAAAGTTAGCCGTTCTTGCACAATCTTCCGAGGGAACACTAACTGGACATCCGGTATAAGCGAATCCTATTAAATGTCGAAATTAATTAGGAAGAGTAATAGTGTTCGATACCATATTAAAAAAGAGATATTTTAATTTTTCTGATACTGTAGCTCTTCAAAATAAAAGTACTCTTTTTGGTCCTTAGTTCTTTTATTCATTATATGACATTTCAAAACCCTCTTTTAACACCAGAAGTCAAGTTCATCTTTACAATACCAGGAAAAATGATAATTTAAATACAAATTTCTTACGGCTAAACAAAACTATGGATGGCACAGGCCCGGTACTTTCATCTATAAATAGTGACATTTATTATCCAGAAGATAAGAATAAAATCGGTATTTTCACCTGCAAATACTGATATTCGTCAGAAAATATGCTTATTCCTAGGATAACTCATTCTACGCCTAGACCAACAAATAATGCTCTTATCTGCCGGATAAAAGAAGCACGCATATACGCTTGTGCTCTGACTGGCAGTGTTATTCTATTTTCTAACCTAAGTTTTAAAAAGTTTGTTGTTTGGCTAGTGGTGACTTATATTACCAGGCGAATCTACAGACTTTCACAAGCCATAGCGCAAAGAATAATTTAAAAATGGAGTAACTCCTATTTATGTATTTCCTCAATTTGTTTAAAAATGTATCACATAAAACAGTTTTATTTTTTATATTACAATTTAAAAATATGCAGATACAAAATTGCACAATGAAAGCTATTGCAAACACTATATAATAATGATAAACAACTGTGAAGTATAAAAATTACTCAAATGTCATAAACAGGTAAGTAATATTACTAGGGGATTATTTCTGTCTTTATTTGAAGTACATAGCTTCTGCATACATTTCCCTTCTTTTACCACATCTTAAGTTGGCAACACTTACTTTGGGAAGTATCTAAAATCTTATCCATCGAATTGTTAACCGAAGGTGTGATTTGAATGAAAGTACAGATGCAAGATATCCAGTAGATAACAAATTCTGGTTATCTTATCCTTCGAATTGTTATTTGCCGGATAAAGTATATTTATACTTAAGTGAACGTACCGGGCCTAAATATTCTTTCCTTTTATTATTTTATTTATCTTATTACTATCGTTAACAGTAGGTTGAATGCCGACTACGCTGAACTTGTACATACATGCCTGTAAATGAGATTAAAACAGAATATAGAAAAATTAAATGTGCACTTGTGTCGCTGGACCTGTGTAAGGCCTTTGACACTGTCGATCATAGCTTACTTATTGATAAACTTGAAAGGCTGGGAGTACGGGGTAGCTGTTGTAGATGGTTTCAAAATTACCTTAAGAACCGAAAGCAGTGTACATGCTTAGGTGAAACAAAAAGCTCTGAAAAGATGGTACTGTGTGAGGTCCCCCAAGGCTCCATCTTGGGGCCCACTCTGTTTTTAATATATATTAACTGTCAAAACTGGATTTAGTAGGTGACATGAGGCTATATGCCGATGACACCCTTCTCGTTTACTATGACAGACATAAACATTTTGAAATCCCATATATCTCACGACTTGTCAATGCTTTCAACTTGGTTAATTCCGCATAAAGTAACCCTCAATGTTAGTAAATCAAGCTGTATGATTATATCAAATGAAAAAATTGGAAATGAAAACCCGATAGCTTTGGGGAAAAATGGTGTACTAAATTACAAGGAAGAAATCAAATATCTTGGACTTATAATAGATGAGACCCTATCATGGGAAAACCATGTTACTAGGCTAAAAAAAAAAATTGCAGCTCCAGTAGGCATATTAAAAAGATTTAAGTCATTATGTACCGAAGCATTTGATTAGAACTGCATATTTCTCACTAGTTCACTGCCATTTGAACTATCTTGCCTTGGTCTGGTATCCAACATACTCCAAGATATTGAAACCCCTTAAAGTGCTACAAACTAAAGCAATAAAAAATATTTATTCCCTCAACATCAGATATCCGACAGCCCAATTATATAGCAATTTTAATATAATGTCCCTAGAAAACATGTATAAGTATCAAATGTGCGTTCATATTCATCTAGTATTGCGTAAACATAAACACTCTACTATGGTGTTTAATATAAGAGATCAAGTGCATAATTATGCAACAAGACACCACAGCGACATTGACATACCAAGGGTGTCATCGGCAAGGGCAATGAATTCCATTTACACCAAAGGCTCTTCGATGTATAATATGTTACCATGTACAATAAAAAATGTAAAGTCGTTTAATATATATAAGACTGAAAAGGCATATACTACAGGTTAACAATAACTATAACTGTTTGTGCTAGAGATTTTAATGGCATATTAGGTATCTGCCTTCTATCTGTGATTCCTTTAAATGTTTTTAAATTTTAATCTGTTTAATTAAAATTGAAACTAATGTTTATTGTCTATGCTACCTGTTCTTGTTACTGCCATTTCTCTAATATAACTCTGACACTTCCTAATTGAAAAGTACATACATTTTAGAATTTTAGATTTAATAACTTTTTTTTTTCTTTTCTCCTTTTTAATGTAATATTGACACTTATTCTTAATTGAAAGTACATATATTTTAGACTTAGTATAGGATGAGTCTATGTAGAATTTTTTGTATTCTTTTGGTTCAATAAATTGCTTTCTCTCTCATATATCTACTAAATGTACAATTATTTATTATTACCAAGTTTAACATTTGTAATATAACTTAGATGGAATTTATACTTAGTTAAATTCATCGAGTGATCTGGCGAGTGAATGTATTGTTTTAAAATATATCATGTGACTACTCAATTCTGTAGTATAACATTGCAAAGCTGAAAATGGGCTAAAGTCAGTGTTCAGACTCAGGTTTCAAATATTAAACAATCTAATACTCAGTAATTTTTAAATAACCACAATATATACTTTAAAACAATACATTTAGTCTACAGGCCATCAATAACAACCACACCTTGGAACTTTCATGCTTAATTTATAAACTTCATCAGATCTTTATATAATTGTAGCTTTTTTTTCAAGTTCCTCTTGAATTGTACCATATTTAAAACGGTTGTTTCCGTAAAAATTTTCTCTTCGGCACAAGCCTCTTTGTTCAACTCAAGTTTAGTTACAAAAAGTGTCAGTAAAACCAATATAAATTATTAATTTCTAAACCAAATTGTTTATAGATTGCTCTAGCAGCACTTATGTTATCACAACCACGTTCAGTTTCATATCTAGTATCGCATGTTAAGAGAGAAAACCTAACCTGACTGGTGTTGCAACACAGCAGTGTGGCCTACAATATAAACCCATGTTAAAAATAAAATTCTTACATTAACATGTAATAATTTACCATTAATAAAAAAATTGAAATACTCCTGGAAAATCATTTCTTTTCATTGCTTTCAATCAGTTGGCATTTTACAACTTCTAAATATCTTCAGTCAATGAGTTTCATATCCTCTATAGCGGTATCAGTTCGCACTTTCGCCCAACGATGACAAGTTTTCTTTTTAATTTTCGGCATTTCGTTACATTTTTATTAAAATATGGTAACTATATATACCTATCGCTACGTAAATTATAAATATGTATTTATAATAAGCGAGAGTTCAACAGAAGGCCAGGTAGCGCAGAGAGTAAAGCCACCAACTGCACTACTGCAGAGAAATTGTAGATCTGCATAGGTTCGCGTCCCACCAGGATCCCACTAAGCATTCAACAAGGTAAGTATATGCTGTCTGAAGGTTTCTATAAGTTTATCAGTACAGTAAAAATTATTGAAGTAATATATGCCATAAATTCCCGAAAAAATACATACCTACAGAATAAATATTTTTGTAATTATTTATTATTTTATTTGTAACATGTGCTTAAATACACTAAAGGTATATTGACGTATACATAAATAATAATCTACGCGTTGTGATAGCAATTCGATAAATTAAACTTTATCCAATCTAAATTCAAAATGTATTGTGGCGATAGAGAATCGATAAATGCCAACTTTATTCAGTCTATACCCAGAATGTATTCAAACCCGTATTAGTAGAGGGTCCACGCCTTCGAAAGCCGTCAAAATCGCCAAGTAACCCATTCCAGCAAGGTAAATTATTTTTTAGCTCGCATATCGAAAGAGGGTCCTAATGGGCATCAGAAATGGCTTGTAGGGCTTTTGTTGACGATTGCACAACTTCTCCACAAGAAAGGAAGATGGCGGAATGTTATTTTAAGAATTCGTGTTTTTAAACGTATACCTCTCGCTAGAGAATTAACTACATGCGATATTGATTTGACATTTTTTTATTTATATAGTACTGACATGAGCGCATCTATCTGTACTAATAGAATTTCAAAATCGCTTACGGTTTTTTTCTAAATAAATCCTAAATCACAGTAACGAAATTTGTGTGTTTGAAATTTCTACGTGCGGGCAATTGCATTAAATATTAATTTTTTTTATATACTATATATGAATGAAATATGATCTAAAGATCAACAGAGTTTTTGCAAAAAAAATTAGCTCGATATCTTATACATTTTTTGAGTTACCGACTTTTTAAAATAAACCATAATTAGATTCGTGGTATTCCTATTAGCATGCGGCTGTTTTCTGGCTAAGTGCAATGCATTAAGATAGTCAGCCAATTAATACATTTTTGAAATTGTGCTATTATTTACATTTTTACAGTTTTGCAAAAATATTAATAGGTAAAAAGAAGATGATTTACTAGAGCTATTGATTATGAAGGTGTAAGTGTAAGTATATCATTATTGTGGTACAAATAATATAGCATTTTACAAATATGAAAATATAAAGACGTGCACAAAGCATCTATATAATATATACATAATAATAATAATAATGCATAATAAGTATGCACTGCTCAGTTAGCATTGACAAAGCACTACATAGCCATTACTACTAAGAATCACTGTCTGTTAAGACCTGCTCTGTGTTATTTCTGCCCTTAAAACAATTGTTGGGAAAAGCTGCACATGCAACAGAACACCAAGTGGACGCACATTTTTAGTGACACTTTAGTTTACAATTCCACTATTTATTTTCTTTAGATCCAGTTGTGACTTTTTGTCATCATTTGTTTATTCTCATCAGATATCCAAATTTTCTGGGAAAGGGTAAATTGGGAAGATCGGAGATTCGCTTGGACATTAAAATTTTATGTGTTTTGTTAACTGCTTCTGAAGTCGAGGAAATTTGTTATAAATCCAGGATTTTGTGTTAGGTAAGGTTCTAAACCACTTCTTGTGGATAATTTTTACAATTAAAATTATTTCGCAGTAAGCAGGGTTTTATCCTGCTTCGCTAGGTATTTCAGTTGCTAGCTAAGCTAAGTGCACTAAACCACTAGACTACCATCCTCTGTAAGGCTCGTTTTAAATGCAGTAAGGAAGCGTCTTGTGTAGGATGCGGACATAGCTAACATAAATTCAATAACCTTAAGAAAAATAAATACTGCCTTAGCAAATCTAAGGATTTAAATTCACTACGGCCATACAGATTCATGTAGGACTTACTTCAGTTACACAATCATCGTTATCTCCAAAATTAATCAAATTATACAGTTGGCCTGTACGTTTTAAGGCAATTGTAACTGCTCATATTGTTCTCTTCGGAATAACTGACAGGCTGCCAATAACGCTTGCACAATATTTTCTTCTGCATATTTTTCACCTAATTATTTACTGATTTCGTGAATACCCTAAGATACCCTTTGTTGTTGTGTACCCACCTAATTATTGTAGGTTTTCTATTTTGCAAAAACTAAACATACTTTGCGCAAGTATTATTGTGTTCATGTCTTCATGATTGCACTTCAAATTGGATGCTACGCAGGAGGAATCCAAGTTCAAATTGTTGGGTAACATAATAATATGTCATTATTTACACCAATATTCTAAAATGTAATTCAGATTATTCGCTTTATATTTGTTACTATTTATAAAGTAATTCCAGTTTTGAATAAGAATTGTGTCTGTTATGGCGAATTCATAGGATTCTGATGGTGTTTTAAGTCATACCATACATTTTCTTTAATCTGATGTTTCGGCCAATTTTTATTTTCTAATCTCAAATTTGTATAACTTATTAACGATTACATACTGCATTTGCACGTTTCGATATATATACCTACTGTCCTCCCAAGTCAAAATGACAACTCAAAATTTCCTAAGTAAATTGGACGTATTTCAAAGTTTCCTTATTAAATAATTTTTTCAATAATCTTTAAACCATTATTTCTGCATCTATATTTTAAAACCACGTATTTATAACATAACACATAAATAATTGTCTAATTTTCAGACAATCGGTGATCTACTGATCAACAGTAATATAATAGGTACCTTAATCAAATTATAGTTATTAGACTAATGTTCTATCCACAATTTACAGCCAATAAGCTAGTGATATCAAACAGTTTAACACATAGAGGCACACATAGAGGAGACAAGCTCCATAAGCGCGATGTTAGTAATGTATAAGCAGCAAAGCAGCGGTAGACTGTAGGCTTTTCATCCTTTTCACACAGTTCGTTCTCTCTTTGTCGCACAGTACATGAGGGGAGGCATTGAACTCTATATTAAACATAACAGAGTTCAATGAGGGGAGGTGACGATTGCAATACATTGACAGTATGACAGATGACAATATATGGTGTATACCTACCTGAGACTTATGGGTGACTTTAGTTTTTCTACAAACTTTACAAGTATAAACTATTGTCACAAAAACTAATTAATTAATATACAAATTAAACGTGATAAACAGATTAAACGTTATAAACAGAAGAAAAATTTGAGAAGACACGTGTAATTGTAAATAAAGCAGACCGCTATTTAAAACAAAGATTAAAAATTGACGGTATTTGTGAAAACAAAGCGCGCCGGGTAAGGCTGAGTTGCTTTGTAAAACAGAGTGGAGAGAGAGGGTACGAGGTCTGCGACAAGGACGAAAAGCCTACAACCAAATCGCGGCTCCCGGCAAATCCACGGCTTGTCTTCTCTAGTTATTAAACTCTTTGAGTGATATGCGATATCGAACCGAAAGCATCGACATTTCATATCGATGATAACATAGAACCAAATCGATGTACCTATGATATTTATTGTGCAAAAAAACATCGATATTACCAATTATCGATACTCGATGAATTGAATTTGATGATGAAAAAATTCTGGCAGTGTTTCCTGCGTTCGATTTTTTCTTTCCATATAGCGTTGGTTTTCCGTGGAGTACTTAAATAACGGCAATGGCGTGTTTGGCATTATAGCTGCTGCATTACTACTGAAATCTAGCGATTACCCATATCATATTAATTTCTTCATGTTCAATGGTGCATAGATATACTATGTAATTCAAAAATGTATTGCAGCTTTCAGTAGTAGGTATTCGATAAATAGCCAAAATAAAAAAATGTTGCTGTATCAAAGCCAAATTCACTTCAAAGCCAGATTCGCTTTTTTTTTTTAATATACTCTGATATTTTCGATATTGCTCATATATCGATATTTAGGAATGTGATTTATCGATGTAAAGATATCGGACATCGTCTATTGTAACATCGATGTTTTCGATATATCGGTATTTTCGATACATCGATATATATCGTGCTTCACTAGAAGATGCTAAGGGCCGCTTTATCAATGCGCGGATAAGCGTTATCCTATAGTTCATTGTTAAATCACTGTTTAATAATACCGTAGGGCCACTTTCCCTACCGAGTGTAGTCCACGCGTTGATAGCCTTACTCCTGCCAAAGATTAGAGAATTCACAAGATAGGACAGTCAGACGGAGAAGACAAAATAGACGAAGACAGTTGTGTACTCCAATTTAAAGGGACACGACATCCAGCGGAAACGGTTTCGGGATTTGTCGGTTACGCATTAAACTAACTTAACCAAGCATACTAAAAGATAGGTTGGCTCATTAAAATCGACAAGTGCTACGTCACGTATAGACCTTGATGACAGCTGCGTGTGGCTGTTTTTCCTCATTTTATAGAAAAAAGTTTCAAAATGATTCTTTCAATGTACAATTCTATCCAAACCAAATAGATACCTTATATATAAACATAGAAATACTTCATGTGACATATAATATTGAGCAACCTGTTCTTTTAGTGACCTTGGCTACTGACAAACAGCCGAGTTCGGGCGTTCTATCAGGACAGTGTTGTCCAATTTTCACTATTGGCCTCTCTCTGTAATGTTACCTTCTTCATCTGATTGTCACATTGTGGCAACTGCGCGAGAACTCCCTAAAAGATAAAAGGATTTCCGCCGTCTGTCCTATCTTGTTAATTCCCTAATCTTTGCTCCTGCTATCGACACGTGGACTACGTGGACCCTACTGTATTATTAAACTGTAATTTAACTATAGGATAACGCTTATCCTCGCATTGATAAACCGGCCCTAAGTAGATTAGTTTGTACTGTTGTACTTCTTGGGTTATTGGCTTAATCTCTCGCCGCTGTCGAAGATAAAAAATATCATGAATGGACTATATCATATTCTGATAAATATTGAATATTTCAGAATTATATCTCCTAAGAATTCCCTGATTCCCTGAAAGAAAAAGTTAAATATAAAGTTATGTGTATGAGGAAGATGAAAAAATTAGGTTATATATGTGACGTGTAACTTTCTTGTGTAAATTTCATGTTTTTATGATTAAAAGTTTTGCTATATTTTATCATCATGAATGATAGAACGTGCAGATTATGCATGAAAACCTTGTACGGCAATAAATTCGACATAATAGAAGAAATTACAACACAAATGTTGGATGCACTTCTCTTGAAAATAGTAAGTCATTTCTTACATACCTGCTTGTATTATTTTTGTACTTAATAATAATATACACTGTGACCCACTTTGAATAGAAACATTCCTGTAAGAAATGTGTTTGGTCCGTACGGAAGAGCTGAAGGGTTAAAGCACCGCTTTTATTTTTATGTCAGTCTTGACATTTATCTCAGGATCTTGACTTATTATCAAGATCCTGACTTCTTATCTCAATATCTTGACTTATTTTCTCAAGACCTCAACATTTCATCTTAAAATCATTACCTTCTATCTCACTGCTTTAAGTTGCAGTTGACAGCTATTATTTAATATATTATATTATTCCCAGTTCATGTTCAGGTTCCATGATTGCTATCTAATAATGTGACTATAAAAACTTAATCTAATTTGTTGCAAACAATACATACAAGTGTATGAAACAATTTACGTGTAGGGAAATTAAGTAAAGTTTCGATTAGATCAAATCCGGATTCACAGGGTGTCATTTAAAATCACGAATAAACTAAAATTGTTGAAAATACAGTGAAAACCTTATTTGCACTATCGCAGAAGATATTTGCACTGTCACAGCTGTTGTTTGTCTTTGGATGAGTTTAAAAGATCAATTATTATCTTTCCTATGAATTTTGTTCAACATGTCGTCTGGAGGTGCACATATATTTATGTCCTTAGGAATATATTATGTTTCAAACCATATTCGATCTCAATTCTATTTTAACCTACTCTTTAAATGCGATCCCAGAGCTGTTGACCATTTAAACTAAACAAACTGTTCAAATACCGAGTATGTTGATATATCTGAATGGCGTCAAAGGAGACGTCAAAAAAATGATATGAAAAACTCTTCGGCTCGATAGATAATAATAGGATGCTGCAGCTGGTACTTTATAGCGCACTGTCCACAAGGTTGTATGTTGAACGACTGTTAATCAGTATTTGACAGAATAATTTATTGCTCAACAGATTACAAAAAATCCAATCACAGGACAAAATTAATTCTCAAGATATAGTTATTTTATATTCACATAAACCATATTAAAATAAATTAAATTATTAGAAGTAAACTAAATTGAATCAAAATAATGAAGTTGAATTAGAGACAAAAAATAGACTGAATAAAAAAAAAATAGAAAAAGGCAATACAATACGACACTTAAATAAATTAGTTAAATGAGGTTAATATTGTTACGCATTACCACCCCTAAGACCTGACGAATGATACGCCCATGATTACTAAATAACCGAAATTATGTGCCAATGGCTAGGCAAACAGTAATACACACCATCATCTCTTCTGCAAGCTTGTAGATGCTCTAGAGTTCTATATTGTTCTGGAATTGGAAATTTCTAGATGGATCTAGAGGCAATTTTGGGATATATAAGGCGAAATCGACGGCGGAGAAGTTTTATAAAAGTGAAGTTCGGTAACGAAAGTGAGGGTTGAAGTATTGTCATTGTGTAATCAGTAAATTATTAAATAAAGTGTTAGCGCTTATCTTTTGTCACGGATTCATACAGGCTGTTTCCTAGGGGCGTAAACGCGTAACAACTGGTGTCAGACGCGGAATTTTAACAAGAGGATTTTTCGGTGTTTGAGAAGGCTGGGACAGTATTCTCGGAGTTAGTGCTAACACAGGGAGGACTAATTTACTGGACATTGTTCGAGGATTATTTTCGAACAGAAAAATAGTGTTAAGTGCATCTTTAAGACATTGTAGAACATTTTATTTGGACATTAGTGGTTAAGTGACAAAGACTCTAGATAAGACTTTTTCGTGCTGTTTCGATATTTTTGGACAATTACTTTACCGATATTAACGTGATTGTTAAATTTTGTTGATTTTATCGTAATTATATGCTGGTAACGACCAGAAGCATAGCATCCGAAAAGTAAATACAGGACATTCGCCCAAATGCAAAAGATGACGATGGACCAAGAAAAGAAACGCCAGGAAGAGAAAGAAGAACAGGAAAGGAAACGCTAGGAAGAGAAATAAGAACAGAAAAGAAAACGCCAGGAAGAGAAAGAAGAACAGGACAGAAAACATCAAGAAGAATTAAGAAAAATTCTTGAAGATCAAGAGAGATGACAAGAGGAAAAACAAAAAGAAGAGAAGCGGCGATAAAAGGAAAATGACGAATTAAGGAAAGCTATAGAGATGCAAAAGAATGCCTTTACTTCAGCCACTGAAGAGTTCAAAAATAAGATCCAAGTAAAAATTAACAAGGTCGAGGAGGAATTAAGTGGAGACAAAGAAGAAGTGAGCGAAGTTAAAGAAAAAGTAAACAAGGTTGAAGGAAAATTGGACAAGACTGAGGTAAAATTAAATAAAGTTGAATCATAGATGGACAAGTTTGAAGAAGGAGTTAAAGGAGAAATAGACCTGCTTAAGCGACAGTTGATGGATAGAGGAAGCCAGCAAGAGGTATTATCAGGTCAGCTGTTCGAACCTCCCTCCTTTGACGGCCAAAGTTCATGGACCATTTACAAGAGGCAGTTTGAGGCAGCAGCGAGTGCAAATAACTGGAATGATAAAGAGAAGGCTATGGCGTTAATCGTGGCGTTAAGGGGCCAAGCATTGGATATACTCCAAGTTTTAGAGGCTGCCCTAGACTTGCGATATGGTAAACAACACCTTGCCCAATTGTACCAGACCCTGCTGAAATCACGTGTTCAAGAGGCTGGGGAAAGCTTGCAAGAGTTCGAAGTTGCCGTGTGGAGACTGGCTCACCTGGCTTACCCGGATGTACCGAAAGAATTCCAAGACCAACTGGCAGTAGAGGCTTTTCTGGATAGTATACAGGACGATGAGATCAGGCAAGTCCTCAGGTTATCTCGATACCAGAACAGCAGCGAAGCATTGGTGCATGCACTCAAGGTGGAAGCTGTCTTTCAGGATACCCCGAGTCCAAGAGTGCAAGCTGTGAGTCTCGAAAGATCCCAGCCACAAAAGAAGAACCAGAACCCAATGTTGAATACGATGGAGAAAATGTTAATTCAAATACTGGCTAAATTGGATACTGAAGGAAGACAAGGAAAGCCAAGCTAGAGTATTAAATGTTACAACTGTGGCAGAGCAGGGCATATCAAACGAGACTGTTGACAGCTTGAGGAAAGTGAATGCTGGAAACATGGAAGAGACACAGAATAAACAAAGTAGTGGAAGGCCAATTGGACGGCATATGAAATGTTACAGGTGCGAAGAACGAGGACATATTCAGCTAGAATGTCCACGGAGGAGCTTGGAGAGAGTAGAGGCCGATGCTGTGAAGCCGAGGGGAAAACCAGAGGAAGCCGGTATCAGTGAGACTGTGTCAGATAAGGAACATGGTGCCCCTAGAGAAGTGAAGATTTCCCAGCTTCGGAGCATTACGAGAAGTCCACTACTACAAGGATATGAGAATAAAATGAAAACCCAGAAAAATGCAGATATTTCATCCGGAAGAAGGTGCAAGAAAGTACTGCCACCAGGAGGAGAAACTGCAGGACATGGGGACAGTCAACATTGTCAAGATGGAGGTGTCGGATGACAGGACAGATGAGGCGTTCAGACAAGAGCAACTGAACGATAAGGATATTGGGCCTATATTGAGAGCCAAAGTAAGGGGAACTTGTCAAAATGGAAGGATGTTTCAGGCGAAAGAGTGGCGCCTGGCAATAAATAGTATTCTCAAATCGAACCTACGCCCCGACTCTGCGACAAGAACGAGTAGCCGTCTTGCCTTTGATGTGTGTGGCTCTGAGGTGAGTAGCTGCTTTAGTGCTACACATATTGAATTATGGCGCCCAACGTGGGGCGCCATAATTTGTCTTGTGTATAGGTCCAACTGGTCGTTCATTAGAACTTAGATACAACGAACATTTACGTTATTTTAATTTAATTATTTCTTAATGTTTATTGTTTCCAAGATCTGATCAATTAGTTCCTAGAATAGTGTAATTAGTAGGTACTTAGTATAAGTATGCAAAGCCCTATGTAAATCCATCCATTCATTTAAATCAGTGTAACCTTTGAAAATGGTACGTTAAGGCACCGAAACTGCAGTAACGTGTATATTACAATAAATTCAGTAATAGGGAACAAAGTAGTGCCCTTTCTCATATCGTAATGTATAGGTACTTTTAGTGTTGTTTGGACCCAAATTATGTGTTTCCAAAGTATTACCTCATGGTCCTCTGGAACATTCTGTATATCCTGCATTGACACATTTTCCGTTATAGTGAACATATGTAACGATAAATATTAAATAGTAAAGGAGAAAGCTGAGATCTTTGAGGTACTTTTTGATCTGCGATAAATTCCTCTGATATTGCATTATTTATTTTAATCCTTAAGTTCGTAAAATATGAAAGATGAATGAGGTAACCAGGTATCTCAAGTTTCCTTTTGATTAATACTTTTTAAATATGAAAATATATGTTATGTATTCCTTTCATTTATCTACAGAATTTGGATATAGGAGAAGAGAATGTGATGTGCCTTGAATGTGCAAGGAAACTTCAAAATGCCATAACTTTTAAAACTGCTTGTCTCAGTACAGATAACAAAAGATTACTATCCGTCACATGTCAAGAAATCATGAAGTCGGCGATTAAAGGGAACAGCTTGAATGAAAATACTGACATCTCTGAACCTCAGAAGGTTTGCCGTTTTTGTAATACAGTGACAGAAAGTGGATGCTACACCTGTTTACAAGAGCACAAAGAAAATATATTTATATTAGATATGGTACAAAAATATATTCCGGAATTGGTACGTATCCGCATCAGATAAAAATAAATGTCAATAATTATTTGCTCTTCTACTTTTCTTTTTGCAACTTCCTACCGCTTCTGTCTTCACGTCTAAATTTGGCAGGAACCCACAAAATGAAAAGTAGAAGAGTTAAGAAAATGCTTCAACTAACATACAGGTATCGAAACATATTCTTTATAGGATTTTGCAAACAGCAGAAAAAATAACTATCTATAACTAAAAGAAAAACTTTTTGTAAAAATATATAGAATGGAAGTCTTATGTGATAATATATGCTCAAAAAAGTAGTCCTGAGTTTTCTCCACTGTTGCCAATTTTGCCAACACACCTTTTTTAGTAGATTTATTAAGGAAGTCTTTTCCCTTGAGTCACAAGATTCTCCGCCAGTTAAACAACTTATTATATCAGCTAAATCAGCCATATTTAGACAACGGGAAGTTAACAGTATAAAAATGTTGAGAAATGTGTGGTAATCTATTTATAAATCACTAACTAAGCTAAAAAGAAACAATGAACCGACTCGTATTTTTCGTTTGGTAGTGTCTGGTTATCACAAGTTAATACTTTACTAAAATATTGTGCCTATGTGTGTTTATTTGTGATTTTTGTCTGGTAGCCACATTTCAACGTAAGCACTCGTCCGCTCGCTCGTTGAAATAAATTCATATTTCAATAAACATTACAGCTATTTACTTTATCTTTTTTTCAAAAAGTTTTTCAATATCCTGACTACATTTGACTCGATACATGTACACAGAAATTTTCAGTAATTCACGTAGATCACCGCATAGTGAAGTTTTTGATGCGTATAATTGGTGATTCTATATTTACTCAATTTTTTTTTTTTATTTTCAACATTTTCGAAATTTCCAATTGACCATTAGAAGCAGTCAGGTTTCAAGTATATGTGTGTAAAAAATCAATTTAATAACTTATATAGTTGAATTAGAACAGCGATAAGTGTTATGAGAAACGTAGTTTCTCAAATTGAAGTTTATGCTTTAAGGGCTGTTTTCAAGTTCGGTCCTACTAAAAAAAAGTTGTGAATTCCCATTTCCTATGTGTTGAAATGTCCTTTACAGGATGGCCTAGGTTTCATTTAGTTATACCTTGGTATCACCTACCCTTAGAAAACAGCGAGTTAGAGGAACGATTTTACTCCACTATATCCACGTTACAAAAAAATTACAAGATATTACAATTTTAAAGAACATAATAATATTAACCTATACATCTGAATTTTTCAATATAGTTTAAGAGATTCTCCATTTTCTAAAGGTACATTTTTGATCGTGAAAAACTGTTGAAAACTTGGAAGATATGCACTTTACAAAAAAATTATAAGAGAGCAAAATTTTAAAAAACATATTTTCCATTTTTCGGTAAGGAGCTTTTTTTCATGTTTTTCCTTCGACCGAGTGCACTTTAGGAAAAGTTATAAAGGAAAAAACTTAATTTATTTATACTGCATATAAACAGGGTATTCCCTAATTACATACATACAGTGAAAAAGAAAAATGAAAATACATGGAACATTAATGACAAAATAGTACATTCACTAGAACTTTCTGGATTTTTCCTTGTTACTTTTTATTCTTCTCCCACCCCCATTCTTGGAAAAATTCGAACTGCTATATCTCGGAAAGTACGCATTTTTTCGAAAATTTTACAGTAAGAAGTTGTTTTTCCTCAAATTATCTAACAATACATTTTGTTTTTTTTAATTTACCACAATTTTGCAATAGCGGCAAACTTTTTTTTCTGGAGTTTGATCTAGACACCAAAACGAACAGAATCCACCAAATTTCGTGAAAATCCATTCGGTAAACTTCTTCAAGTTTAGGTCGATTTTCGTCTACTTTGGTTATACTACTGATTTATATCTTGTCATATTTACCATCTCTAATGCTGGCCCTTTAAAATACTTTCTCTGTAAAGAATACTGTGGTTAGTAGCAAGGGATAATTGGACTATTAGACAATTCCTATAAAACTTCAATAAAATGATGTGCCTTATTGTAACTTACGTGAATCTATCTCATAAAATAGATCACTCACTTTCGTGATACTTTTGCAGCTCTTATGATAAATTTGTTAGGGCTAAGTTGTAAATGCAACCATGGAAACAGATTTGCTTCGATTTACATAAATATAATCTAGAAATTAATGGCAGTGAATCACTTTATTTGCAGAGTTCTTTGTTTATGGTTTATTTAGTGCCAAGAACACAGTTACTTGTATTCATTGAGGCATATGACGTTATATATTAGTAATACAATGAGTAGAACGCATCATATTTCTTCATTTAATATTGTCGGTGTATGTATATTCATCATGTTAAAGTTATTTATTCGTCACTACCATTTTCAAAAACCTCTTGTATAGTGTGGAAGCATTTGCTTAATAAACTGCTTTTTGAATTTATCTTTTATGTTAATAATAATCCTTATTGAAAATAGGACAACCTAATACATGTTTTCGACACATTCCACGTAATATAACAATTTATCATGGTGCTCTCACATTTAAAAGCACTAACAAAATAAATATGAATAAATGAACTAAACAAATAGTGCTTTACAAATTACATAATACTTAGGACAATATATTCTATTTTTATTTCATAATAAATTCTTTTACTTTAGTTTTAAAGCTGTTTGACATTGTAGCCTCTTTTATAGATTCGGGAACTGATTAAATTTTTGAAAACATTTAAAATACAAGAATACAACGTATTCATAGAGTTACGACAATTAGTTCTTGCTATATGAATATTGTTTGTACCTCGTATTATATGTATGAGTATCGCTGATGAAAGTAATGAAATGATGAAAATATTCTAGGGCCATATGATTTACTATTTTAACGAGGTTGAGCGTCATAAATTTAAACATTTTAATAACCAAATGTCAGCAGTTCCGAAAACTAACTATAAAAAGCATTGATGTCTACGCATATTTTAATATTGTTTTCAATTTAATTAGGAGACTTTTAGTAAATAAAAAAAAATTATTAAATATTTGTAAACTGTCAAATTTCTTTTTTCACTAATGATTTTTAACTTATCAGTTATTTAATGATTTAATTTAAATTTTTACTGCTTCTCATTTTTTTTTAAATTATTTACTGAAACAAATGTGTAAAATACACAGATATTTACATATATTTATTTTTTAACAGTGGAAATGTTTATGTGCGTATATGGGGGTCGAGTTACCAGTTTTCGTTCAAGGTGAAAAGACAGCGGTGTCGCGGTGGGACTATGGTATATGCAACAGCTGATATATGCAAATGTAATATGGGTTGCATATATCACAGGGGGTCAAGTTACAAGTATTCATTTAAGGTCGAAATACAGCGGTGTCGCAATCGAGAGTAGATCGTAGCTGTTTCCAGACGAGCCGAAGCCGAGTCCGGAAAAAGCTTATGTTTTATGTATGGTGTTATCATTTCCAATGTCCTGACGGTTGCAAGAATTGCGAAATCTGTGAAGTTTTTTTGTTCCAATTTAGAATTCGACTTACTTTTAGTTGGGACTGTAACGCCTCAACCTCCTTAAATATAAAAACCATGGTAAAATAGCACAGTCTGATTCCAACTGAGAACCAATTAAGAGATATCAGCATTGAGAAAATTGGAGTAAGCCGACTTGCTTTTAAGATGACTCATTCCACGATTTTGCATGAATAGGAATAATATCGATGCACAATAATCAAAATATGGCTGAATAGGTGTTATAAACTATGATTTTAGTTTCAGTTGATAAATGTTGCTCTATTCAACTGAAGAAATACAGTTTCTTAGAAATCATATCGGGCCCATATAACCCAACTTACCTTAGCCCAAAAATGCATCCCTGGGCATGCATTTCTATACATTCTCTTGCATTCTCTTAAAGTGAGACAGAATTTTTTTTTCAATTATTTGCTTTGTATTGAAGATACAATTTTCAAAAGTTGATGGGAGATGTATCACTATAGGTACTCTGTGTGAACTTGATAACCAAATAGCTTTTGTTTCTATTTTTTTTTAAATAATAATTAATATCTAACTGGCTAGGTATTATTTTTTTATCTCTGTAAAAATATGGAATACTTGAATGTTTGTATAGGGCATTGAAAGGGCTGCAAAAAAGGTACTCTTAAAAATATTTGTAGTATCAATCAAAATACAAGAAATTATTGTTTTTTCCTCCATATGTATTTAGCATCTATTTACAATTCTAGAATAAAATGTAATGACCTGATAACATTTATTTACAATTCCAGAATAAAATGTAATAGAAAAGTGCAGTTTATTCTAAAAAATACATTAATAACAAATGCTCCAAATGATGTGCACCTGTTTTGATACACAAATTAATAATGAAAAATCAAGAATTATCATTTTTTCTGTCATAGGTCAGTGGTGCTTATGAAACAGGAAACCTGTCGCATTTGAGAAACAAAAAATATTTGATTGTTATCAAGCTTACATAGAGTACTTATAGAGATACAGGTCCCATGAAAATTTGAAAATTTTATCCTCGATATAACGGAAATTATTGGAAAAAAGTATTTTCCGTCTCACTTTAAGAGAATGTTATTCCTCGGGGATGCATTTCTGGACTAAGGTAAGTTGGGTTATATGGGCCCAATATGAACTCAGGAAGTACAGGTTCCCGTCCTGGAACTCAATTCTGGGACACCCTGTATAATCAAAGTGGCAATCAAAATTCAAAAGTTATCAAGTTGAAATCCCAGATATTTTACTGTAGAGACAATTTTAATTCGTTCACAATTAATATTCAAGTTTATGTTGTCAGTGACAAGAGAACTATACTTATATTTTATAGTAAATATCAGCACCTTTGTCTTTTCCACATTAAATTTTAGTTTGTTGATATTTAAATGTCTATTCACAGATACTAAGAGAGTGTTCATTTTTTGGATAGCTCTCTCCAAGTTAACATCACTACAAGTCATTAAGGTGTGATCAGCAAAGAGGTTAATAAATTCACATTCTACAAATAGTTCAATATCATTTATATATAATAAAATTAGAGAGGGGCCTAGCCTAACACACTATCCTGTAGAATTCCTACATTATTATCCATTTCGTTTGATATGTTTCATTAAAGCGGACGAATTGTTTGCGATTTTTTAAATAGTCACAAATCGAGTACCTTAACAGGTAGTGAATTTATAACCTTGGTGCAGTAGAATTATTAGTTGACATGCCCAGTTTTTTCATTTTAAAACAACATTTGATGAAAATGTTTAGTTAAAGTAAAATGCTTCATATATCACCTTCACCATTGGTGTCTTGGTTAATAGTGATAATAGAAAGATGGTTAAATGAAGAATGTTTGGAACTGTTTCATGACCATCTTGAATATCTGTCAAAATACGGAATATGAAAACTATTTTTTCCATTTTTTAGTCTGTTTCCTTTATTCCTACAATTCTAAGGGTTAGACATTATTAAGACACTATATAGCACAGTGAAGAATAAATAGTTTTAAGTACTGTAACACACCCTTGTGCATGCTCATTCACCAATAAAAGTTTGAAAATGGCACACTGAATGTCGAAACTGCAGTGACACACTGAGTGTCGAAACGACAGTCAAATTTAAGTTACATGAATTGGTAACAAAGAAACAAGGTTTGTCACATTCTTTTTCTTTCAAATGATAAATGTACACTTTTTTAAACTGTTTCTAGCAGTGGAAATAATATTTGTTGAATGTTTTAGAATCTGTGTGTAACTGAAGAAGTAGTAACTTGTAAAACCTGCCTCGATGCACTACTAGATCTTTTGAATTTTACAAATGATTGTTTGCGTATGGAGGAAAAGGTAGACATGTATACAAATGAAAAAGATGAACAGTTAAAACTGAATCATATTCAAGATTTTAATTTGAAAGATGAAGTTAGCTGCAATGATAAACCAGTTGAAATTGAAAAAAAGTATAATGAGAACATTGAAAGTATTGTTGTGAAAAATGAAATAAAAAGTGAGGAGAATATGGAAATAGATAATGTAGACTTAAATATTGGTAAAGAAGAAATTGACTTGAAATCAGAGCCAGATATGTGTGAAAGGTAATGTACATGCACACGCCGGCACCAGAGATGATGAGTTTTTAACAGTATAACAATTTTTTCCAGTTTTCAAGACACCACATCTTCATCACGATGCACAGCAAGAAGTTTACGTAAACTAAAAAGAGATTCTTATCAGAGCAACACCAACAGGAACACCAAACCTCATAAAACCACACCTGACATAATAACGTACAATTGTAACAAGTGCCCTTACAAAACAAAAAATAACAAATTCTTTAACAAACATATGCAAAAGCATGAAAAGAAAATCAAAATATACAGATGTAAAATGTGCGTATACACGACAACATTACAAGGTAATCTCGAGAAGCACAAAATCACCCATCAGAATCTTTCCGAGGAAACAGTATGCAGATGTGAGCGATGCTCATTTGAGACAATCTATAGCACTATGGTTGACACGCATCTCCAAACTCCTGAAGCCCACTTCAATGTACTTGTACACAAATGTGATATGTGTTCTTATGAGACAAACTGCCAAAATGATTTTAAAAATCACATGCTACTACATCAAAGCCGTCGAAGCTCTTTAGAAATGAACATGTACACATGTGCATATTGTGCATTCCAAACAAAGCGTAAATGGAACCTCAAAGCCCATATGCTAGTACATCGTGATGTGTCAGAGGTACCAGTGTATAAGTGCGAACGGTGTTCCTTTCAGTCCAAACACAAAATCAGCCTCAAACAACACTATGTAACGCATCAAGAGCCCGAATTTGTGTGCAAGGAGTGTTCCTATGAAACAAAAGATATAAGGAGTCTCAAGAGACACCTGGTGACTCATCAAGACATGTCGGAAGTAAAGGTATTATAATAGTAATAATAATAATACACTGTTCAATAATGAATGATTATACAAGAAAGGACTAAGTTCGGGTTAATACATCACAGATACATCACAGGTACTATCAGAACCTTCTTTCACTTAACCCAAAAAAGGGGCAACCAATTTTTAATGTAGATATATAATGTGTCCATTGTTTTGAGTTTGGTAGAGGGTGGGAAGTCATTCGTTTCAAAAACAATTTATATATTATATATGTATTTGGAATTAAATGTTATGATTTGTGGAAGGAGATTTCCTATAGTGAAGTCGCAGGAAAATTAAAACTTCAATTCCATGGCCACCTGGGAGCCCTGATCTGACTATTGTGAATTTTTACTTATGGTATATCAAAAAGATTGTGCAACAATATTTAATAACAAATTAGACAGGTTAAGAGAGATTGTCTGCAGAAAAGTGAATCTTTGGAAAAGAATAGAAAAATAATTTTGCATTAGGTCAATATTTCATAATGGTTTATAGCTTTTAATCTGTAAAACTTCTTTCAAATGAAGGCATTTGATTCTTTGTAGTTTTTCATATGTTCGTAAATATTTGTCGGTTCAATGTTGGTTAAACATTATTGAGGAAATATTGAAAAACTGTATAACATAACTTTATATTCTAATATAAACCAACATTTGGAATTATACGTTAATCTAACATTTAATATACAATTTGACCCAATATCAGAAAGTGATAAACAATGATTGTTTAAACAGTGGTATATTTCCAGATATTCTTAAAATAGCTTCTGTTGTGCCAATCTTCAAAAAAAGAGAATTGGGTGATGTTAGCAATTATAGACCCATATATCATTATTACCTATAAAATTAATGATTTTCGAAAAACTAATAAAAAAATCTAATGATTGATTATCATGAAAGCTATAATTTGCTTAACAAAACCCAATTTGATTTCTATTATTTTATACTACACTACATATACACTAGACTGTTTTCAAAGAGGTGAGTATTCTACCTCGATATTTTGTGACCTCGTGAAGCTATTGACTGTGTCTCGCATGAGTTATTAAAAAAATTTATCAAATTCAAATTTGATTTCTTACAAGAAACCATCCAATTGTTTAAATCTTATCAGAATAACAGACAGCAGATAGTCTGCTTCCATAACCAGAATTCCTGCATGGTAAATGTAAGAATAGGTGTACTACAGGGCTCCATTTTGGGCCTGGTGTTAATTTTAATCTACATAGACGATCTAGCAAATGCTATAGACAACGTCAACTGAATGCTTTACGCAGACGATGCAACACTTTCCGTATCAGGCGAAAATATTAATGATAAACATAAAACTTGCTGATGCATAGTTAAGTGCAGAAAAATGGTTCTCAACAAATTTGTTTATAATGCTTAAAGTTTCATCAATACTCTACCCCACTTTCCAAGGTTCAACCCAGAGCATTTTGTGGCGTAGATACGTACTTGACCAACTGGCAGACCTGTTACATTCTGTTACCTCTGGACTTATTTACTTGAAACTGCTTAATTGATCCAAGCAAGTATTTTGTCAAAACCAGATTACACACCATACTTAATAAAAAACATATGTAACAAAAACAGGGTATATTAAAAATTAACTGTTTACAAAGTGTCCACAGATAAACAAAATTATTTACTAAGTATGGTTAATTAGAAGGATAACTTACATCAAGCTTGATTTCTACCTTGATATTAAATTTGCAACATGAAAGAGAATTAACACATAACTCTTAGGGTAACACATTAACATAACATTCAAAATTGAATTCAAATAATTTTACTAATATAACAAAGAAAATAGGGCTTATATTCGAAAGCCTCAAGGATAAAAAAATACAAACATAAATCACAATCCGATACTATCGGCTTATCGACATAACAATAAATTACAAGGATAAATTAGGCAATGAACATGTGACCGTTCATTAATAAACTAGTAATTAAGCACCTTCCGCGGTATAGTCTACAGCTTGGGGACAAGAAAACCGGAATGTCACACCTTATTTTGTGTAAGTGATTTTCTACCAACACTCGAACATACTTTCTCCAATAGTAATTTATTATATTCTTAACAGACGGAAAATAGCACAAAAATCGTAAATTTGCAAGCACTTAAATTGCGTACGTTCTGAATGATAACTCGTAACACTATCATCTCCCGCTTTAAAACAAAAACATATTCCCGTTGAACAAACAATATAAATTGGATAGTTTGTCGTTATTGTTATACAAATAACTTGTAAGGAGGGACCAACTTTTCAATATTATGAAATCAATATCTATTTGGAATCGAAAATATTACCTAAACAATACAATTTAACAGAAAACTCATCACCATGGTACAAATATGAATTTTCCAATATTTGAAGTTCGATACGAGTTATTATAATAATATAATAATAATAATAATAATATGACTTTATTGTAATCATATAAAATATTTTACAAAATTATTTTTGTTAAATATAGTTAAAATATAAACAGTAAACATGTAGGACAAACTATTGTTATATAAAGAAACTAGAAAAATAATAATACAAATACTAAAATCTTCTAGAATTATTATAAAAGGACAGTTAAAAAAGAAAACTGACATTTTACATCACAGGATAATTTTTAAAACCATGTTCAATATCTTCAAGTGTGAAGAAAGCATATTTGATGAGATATTGTTTAATAGTCGCTCTGAATTTAGATGGAGGTTGGCGTTTTATTGTATTGGGTAGTGTATTGAATAACTTGCACAAAAGTTGATATCGGTTTGAGCTCTAGTAAGCCTGATATTATTAATTCTGAGGTCATTACCTAGTTAGGTGATTGTGAAAATCCTTATTTCTGTTATATAGTGACATGTTATTTTTGACATAAGCAATGCATTCTAATGAAAATGCATGGTAGTGTAAGAATTTTGTATTTCTGAAAAGTGGGACTGGTTTTTTCTCTATAACCTGCATTGCCTATTATGCTGATTACTTCCCTCTTAAGACCAAATAGGCTATGCTTTCCTGCTGCTTGACCCCATTCTAAAATAGCATATAGGACATGCAAGATTGGATCAATGTTTTTAATACATTTTTTGAGAGATTTGTGTACATTTGTCAGAGTACGAAGGTGTTTCTGGTTATTATGTTTGCAATATAATTTTTATGTTTATCCCATTTAGGAACTGGGTGTAGGTAGACTCCTAAACATTTTCCAAACTTGAAATTTTCCTCCAAAGTGTCATATCTTAGAGAAGATGTCATCGTTACGGTTTTATTTTTATTTGGCATTAACAGATTTCTTGAGACCATTTTTCTGCACTTAACTGTGCATCAGCAAGTTTTATCTTTATCATTAATATTTTCGCCTGATACAGAAAGCGTTGTATCGACTGTGTAAAACAAGTAGTTGACGTTGTCTACAGCATTTGGTAGATCGTCTATGTATATTAGAATTAACACAGGGCCCAAAATGGAACCCTGTGGTACACCTACTCTTACATAGTCATAAGCTCAGCGATTCTCAAACTGTGTTTGACGACGAATATTATTTATTCCCGTGAACTAACACCACTCTAAATATGAAAAACGTCTTTATATGAAATATTTGTTAATGTAAGAATGTAAGAATTCTGGTTATGGGAGCAGACTATCTGCTGTCTGTTATTCCGATAAGATTTAAATTATTGTATGGTTTCTTGACAGAAATTAAATTTAATACATTTTTTTAATAATAACTCATGTGAGACAGTCAAAGGCTTCATTGTGAGGTCACAAAATATCGAGGCAGAATACAAACCTCTTTCAAAACAGTCTAATGCATATGTAGTGTAGTTTAAAATGGCTGTAGTTGATGATATCCAGAGCCCGGCACAAAAGTAGTTATGCCAGAGACGGTCTTCATACACAGATAAATATAATGTTTTGTATGATTCACATAAGCAAATAAGTACATTATTTTATAGGAAACAAATACCTACTTTTGCGGTAAGAAATAAAAAGTATGGCATAAAACTCATAAATAAATAATTTATTATTGGTTTGGAGAAATTATTTATTTGATATTGTTGAGCAAGTAGATGTAAGAGATGTTTACTGAAACTGGTGGATAAAAAACACCAGACTTCGGCCGCACATTATATATACCTGCAGCGTCGCGTGTCGGTCTGATTGTCTAATCGAAAATAAAAAACTCGGCACTTTAAACGGCATACGCCAATTCAACTTTTTATATCAGTTAAGGAAATGTAAACATCTCCCATATGTTTCTTCCCAACTATATTAAACAATTTCCAATTTAAAATATTTTTATCTGTGCACATAATATAAGGTACTATAATTTAAAAAAATATAAGGAACATTTTCGACACCACAAAGTCACCGCCATGCTTGTCACTCTCTTTTTGCTTTTTTACGACAGCAGATAGGATACGGTAAACAATAATAATAGTAAAATAAACAGCAGATTGCGTGTTATATTTTGCAGAAGACTTCAAACATACAGAAGGCATTTGAAATAAAAAAGGTCCAACAATTATTATTAATTTAGTCAACACTACAGACTTGTCAGTACATTTGATAGAAGTAAAAATGTGTCGTGATTTGATATGGCGTCGAGTGGCTTTCCATTAAATGAAACAGTACTGTCGTAGATTAAAGATTTTCTGGAACTGCGGTTTAACGGTGTAGAACTTTTCTGTGCCAGCTGTGAAAAAACACTTTCGTGGACATGCAATTCAAACATTTTAAAACAAGTTTCATCTGAACGTCATAAAAACTAAAATTTAGCATATTTACATGGATATTTCTCACGGATTCCTCTAGCTATACGCAACGTTCAACATAAGCCAGAAACAGATCAGTATACAGCAATTGACGCAATAAACATTACAAGTATTTGATCTACGTCAATATATTTTTAGAGTCTCAGGGGATATTGCTGAATGAAATACAAATTGGATACAAAACAGTGTTAAGAAACAACCCCGGTTTTTCAACATTTTTGTGTGTGGCAAAGAAGTGGACTGTTCAATGCCATACATAAATCTGCCATCTATAAGAAACTATATTTATTTTAAATACGCGCCGATTACATCGGTAGACGTTGTACGGTTGAACGATCCTTTTTCACAACACAAGTGGAATATTCTGTGACAGGCGCCGGAGTTTTATTTCGGACGATTTAGAACAAGTGCAAATAATATATTTTTATTATTCTAATAAGGTATAGTTACTAGGCGTTTGTGTTTGTGCATCCAACAATAAGTGCATCAAAGTATGACTTATAACCGTTTCGGGGACATTTACCTTTAAATATTACGGTATTCACTAGACATAATCATAAGGTAAAATATTGTATTATTGTATTATAGGTAATAATGATATGGCCAACATTATACATTTCTCCTTTTTTGAAGATTGGCACGACAGAAGCTATTTTAAGAGTATCTGAAAATATACCAGTATTTAAACAATCATTTATTAATTTGATGAGAGGATTAGTATTAGGTCTTTGATGGTTTTTATTAGAGTGATGTCTAAGCCATAAATGTCTTTGCTTTAACTGTTTCTTAAATAGTTATTATATCTCTCACCTCATGGAGCCGAAATTACGGGATATATGCATGATTGCCAAGATATTCAAGTGGGTCATGATTTGTCTTGGGAAGGTTTTCTATAAGCTCATTGGCAACACTGGTGAAGTACTCATTAAATTCCATGGGGTCATTATTTGGTTTTTTAGATGTATTGAGTGTTTTTTGCTTATTTTTTTGAGAGTTTATGATTCCCACATTGTTTTTATTAGATTACTGGTTTCTTGTATTTTATTATGATTATATCTGATTTTGGCTTCTTTTAATGCAGATTTATATTGGAGTCTAAAACTACTTCTTACGTGTTTATTTTGTTCACTGTTATTTATTTTACAAAATTCATTGAGTAGTTGAAGATGTTCGCGCATATGTTTAAGTTCACCTGTAAACCAGGTGTCCTGTGGGGACTTACTTTTAAAACATGTTTTTTGTCAATGGAAATGTTTTATGGTAAGCCGTGAGTATCATATTTAAAAAATGGTTGAATTTGCTATTAACATCTAAGGTTACATTGGCTGGAAATTGCCAATTAGCTTCAGATGTATAGTTATAAAATAGGTTTGTTTCAAAATTTGTTATAGGTTTATATACTCTTATATCTTTTTGAATTTGGAATTTGGGACTGAGGTTTTAAATTATGAAACGATATTAGATGTACAATCTTATAATCAATAATCAATAATATTAAAATAGCAGAACATAAATAAAAAATGTTCAGTAATTCAATAATATTTATTTATATGGATGAATGTTTGTTAAACAATATAGTTTAGAAAGGATGATACAAACATAGATATGTTAGCAATGCATCCCTCTACCCGCCACGAGCCTCTTTCTTAATGATATTACTTAACTGTTGGACGATCACGCGTGTCCCAAACGCAACTGAGACGGTGGCATCAGCCAAGATGCGGGTCAAGCAGAAGAGAATATACTGTTGTCTATGAAGTATGCATGGTAATAAATTCATAATGGATTGTGGTTTTTAGTCTTATTTGAGGTAAAAATCCTCTAAACGCTAACAGATATACAACAAATAGAGATCATTCAATATTGTAAAATTAATGTTTATAGATATTTACCAATATGCTCTTTATGCACTTGTGTTGGAATGGGTAAATATAGTGTTTCACAAACATAGGCATTTATTAACAATGGTCCAATATTTTTGTTAAAGTTTCAATGTATTTATATTAACCCAACATTAAATCAAGAGCCATCCAATAGTATGTCCAATTTATAATGTTCTTCCTTAATAAGTGTCATCCAAAATAAACTTCAATTCTTTTCTAGGTATATGCATGTGAAAGATGTTTATACAAGACAAAATTTAAGGATTACCTTAAGAAGCATATGTTGGTACATCAAGATCTCTCGGAGGCTGAGGTATTCGAATGCGATAGGTGTCTTTTTAAGACGAAACACAAGATGAGTCTTAGGAGGCATGAGCTGGTTCATCAGGAGCTTTCCGAAGCGAAGTTGTATGCGTGTGAGAAATGTTCCTACTTAACTAAGCAAAAAAGTGGGCTTAAGAGGCATATGCGGATTCATCAGAAGTTGAAAGAATAAATGAGAACAGCGAATATGAAAGTGTTGAAAGACAAATATTAAAAAACACATTTAGATATTTATTCAGTGTGTCGTGAATTGGAGGATAGTAGGAAACTTTTTCTTTACGAGTTTACACATAAAAGTAACATTTCGTAAAACCTTTAATGTCCTCTGAAAAAGAAAACGATAAGTAGACTCTAAAGCTAATGCTAATGTATCTTAGTTCGAGTATTCCAACAAGTTCAGATTCAGAAATTGTAAACAGTTTTGATAGAATATAAATATTCAGTCCTATAAATGGTTACGTTATTGATAACATAAACATGTTATGTTAAGCTAACAAGGATGAAATTGTCTGTGTCATTATAGTATGCAAGCGATTGGTATGTCATATAAGGTACTGAACTGTGTATGTTATGAAGAGAATTAAGTTTTTTCTGAAGCTTTCTGTGCAGATGCCCGTACAGTATCGTGTATTTTCTGATGACTACTTACTGAGTTAACCAACTTTTTTTTTAACGAATAAGACGAAGTTTTCTAATTCTAAATATTAGACTCTGTCAACGATCATTACCTTATGATTTATTGTTGAAACTTGAGATAAGTTTTTCATATATTGTATCTTTCAAAATAAACAATCGCTCTAAAATTACTTAAACTCTGTTAAAAGGGTGCGGCAAAGATGGTATATAATTTTTGTCTCAAAATCAACCTCGAGAAAATAGTGTTACAGAAAGTACGTAATCTTGTCAAATTGAAATTTGACAACAGCCTATTCATTTCTTTTTGGTCGATAGCGTTGCAAGTGTCTTGTGTGTACACGTTTACAAAAGTCTGATCAAATATACAATATTGAATGAGTGCTATTGTGTTTTTGGGCTAAGGTAAGTAGGAATCACTACTTCCACATCCAGATTTTCCATTCAAGTAACTTTAAAGGAATATTTTGACTGTATTTGCACTCTAGTATGTGGAAATTATTGGTCATAGAATTTTAATAATATTTGGGACAGATGTCATAGAAAAATTTGAGTCATTGGTTTCTAGCATATACATAAAAAATTATAAATAAATCTGAGGCCTTTGCTTTCAAATCCCAAGTTTCTGCACTCTTATCAGCTTGCTTTACTTATTTTTTCCTGTTTACCTCTATTTACCCTACCACCCTTTAACGGAATCATCTCAAAATATAATCTAGTTTCAGATGTCGTTATAATACATACGTGTACCAAATTCAATTGAAAATCTCAATTTTATTTTATCAACCCCTTTAATAATTGGGTGACGGTGATGTGGGCGAGGGGTTCAAAATATTTTAAAAATCTGAGGACTTCACTTCTAGCATATACACCAAATCCCAAGTTTCTGTACTCGTACCAATTTACTTTACTTATTTTCCCCTATTTATCCCCAACCCTTCAACGGAATCTAGTTCCAATGTCGTTATAATACATCCGTCTACCAAATTTCAACTGACAATCTCAATTTTATTTTATCAACCCTTTTAGTAATGGAGTGGGGATGGTGGAAGGCTTAAGAAATATTAGAAAAATCTGAGGAATGTATGTTTAACATATACACCAAATCCCACCCAGGTTTCTGTACTCTTACCAATTTGCTTTACTTATTATCCACTATTTACCCCTGTTAAAACCCCCAACCCTTCAACGGAATCATCTCAAAATATAATGTATTTCCAGATGTCGTTATAATACATACTTGTTACCAAATTTCAAGTGAATATCTCAACTTCATTTTATCAACCTCTTTAATAATAGAGTGGGGGGGGGATGGAAAATATAAGAAAATCTGAGGCCTTCGCTTCTAATATATATACGAAATCCCACATTTCTGTACTCTCACGCCCTCATCCCTTCGCCATATAAGTTCCAAATACAATCAATATCTTAAACCGCTCCAGAGAAAATGTGCACACAAAAAAAAGTTACAGACTGACAGGCAGACAGAAAATTTTTTTTCTCAAATTTAAAATCTTGACATTTCGTAACATTCTAAATCTATATCTGAATAAAAATTGTTGATTTTTTTTTTTTTACACTTACTATACTCCCAGATATTGTCTGTAATTGTTTATTTGTGGCATATTCAGATTTTCTTACTTTTTATTGAGTATTTTGCCACTGAAAAATATTTAAAAATTTTAATGAAAAAACCTCTTCGCCAAACGGATCAGACAGAGGTTGGTTCTTGAGTACTTGACTGTTTCAAAAAGTCTCACACCTAAAAATATGTAAACTAAAACAATGTTATAAACTAAAAACTCAAAATCAAAGCTATAGGAAGTTAATGTTTCGGAAGAGAATCTACTTCCGTTCTCAAAACTTTTTTGGCCGTCAACCATGACAGTTCTTTGTTTATGTATTTCCATAGTCACGTGAGACATTAAATTATATTTATCTTATTTTTACTTACTTCGTCTCTAAGGATGGGCAACCAACTAGTACAAAAATCTATTGAATAATTACAAACGCATCTATCCTCGTTTAATAAAATAATCGCGGATTCTTTAAGTTTTCTTTTAGTTCCGTTTATATTTACAAATGTTCCTGTAGATAAAACATTAATAATAATTAAAAACAAATTGCAACAAGATGGGAATTTGGCGAATAGAACTAAGTTAAGCATTGAAACTATAATGGAATTACTTACACTTTGCATTAAAACAACATACTTTCAATTAAATAATGACTTCTATCAACAAGACTTTGGGATGGCCATGGGTTCTTCATTATCTCCAATATTAAGTAACATTTTCATGGAAAATTTCGAGGAAAGTAATATTAATAATCTAGCTTATAAACCCATTGTATGGTGGAGATATGTAGATGACATTCTTGCTATATGGCCTTATAGTAAAGATGGTTTAAGTAATTTTTTGAATCAGATTAACGAAAAGCAACCTTCAATTAAATTTACAATAGAAGTAGAGAATAATAATGAATTACCTTTCTTAGATATTTTAATTAAAAAATTAGATAGCACATACCAAACCAGTGTGTATAGAAAACAAACACACACAAACAAATACTTAAATTTCAATTCAAATCAACATATTAGTGTTAAGAAAGGTGTTGTTAAGTGTTTGTATGACAGGGCCAAAATTATTTCTTCAAATGATGTAATATTAAAGAACGAAAAACAATTTATAAAAACTGTCTTATTAAATAATCAATATCCTGAGAGTTTTGTTGATAGTCAGTTATTGAACATTGGTAGAGAGAATATACTATCACAACCTGAGGTATTTAGGTCAATGGCAGTAATTCCATATATACATGGTTTATCGGATAAATTACGAAAAATTGGGAATAGGTTTTCCGTACGAACGGTTTTTCAAACGGGCTCCACGCTAAGATCGGTTTTATCAAAAACCAAACCTCCAAATATTGTTCAAAACTCAAAAAATTGTATTTATAGTGTTCCGTGTGGGTGCGGAAAACATTACGTAGGTGAATCATCTAGACCTTTCAACGTAAGGATTAGTGAACATAGAAATTACGCTAGAAGGGGAGAATTTGAAAAATCCAAAATTTGTGAACACGCATGGGATAATAATCATAGAATTAAATGGGACTCGGCGAAGATTTTGGAAAAAGAGAGCAACGGAACTAAAAGAAAACTTAAAGAATCCGCGATTATTTTATTAAACGAGAATAGATGCTTTTCTAATTACTCAATAGATTTTTGTACTAGTTGGTTGCCCATCCTTAGAGACGAAGTAAGTAAAAATAAGATAAATATAATTTAATGTCTCACGTGACTATGGAAATACATAAACAAAGAACTGTCATGGTTGACGGCCAAAAAAGTTTTGAGAACGGAAGTAGATTCTCTTCCGAAACGTTAACTTCCTATAGCTTTGATTTCGAGTTTTTAGTTTATAACATTGTTCTAGTTTATATATTTTTAGGTGAGACTTTTTGAAACAGTCAAGTACTCAAGAACCAACCTCTGTCTGATCCGTTTGGCGCAGAGGTTTTTTCATTAAAACTTTTAAATATTTTTCAGTGGCAAAATACCCAATAAAAAGTAAGAAAATACTATTCTCCCACTCCACTATGTGGATATGTGGAAGTAATAAATGTACTGTTTCGTTTGCTTTAGCGCTGTATAAATGCTTTTACCACTAACTAATATACGTATTATGAATTAACAAATAATGCAATTTTCATGAATAATTATTTAATGTCCAATAAATTTAGCTCTTTTATACAGTTTCTCGGAGAATTACTTCTAAAATATATTATACATAAGTTTTAATATTCTTTTTAGTATTTCTTCTAGAGATAGTAGATACACATTTTACACGATTATATGCCTCATTGTATACCAAATTCAGCCAAGTCATAATATTCCTTTCAGACCTGATTTTTTATCAGTTTATAAAAAATTATTTGTGGGCATATGTTTAAAAAAGGGTCATCTTAGAATCAGAAAATGGCATTTATAATATATTTTTTTATATATATGTGACCTTTTTTGAATATCCACTGTAATGGGCACTGGGATAAAATAACTTAATAACTGCATGTAAACAAAATATGTATTTGTGGATTATAAACTTAATTATAACAGTTTAGCTAGTATGAAATTGCTTGAACAAACATAAATGAACATGACATTTCTCACAGAAAACATGAGTTTTGCCTTTGCAGTGTGGACTTTTATATCTACTGGCTTCCTTTTTTTCATCATAATCCGGGCAATGGTCCATCAAGCTTTTCTGAATTTCTCTGGTAGGTTTTCTTTCTACATTTATCCATTTTAATGTACTCCTAATTGTTGGAGAATTGCTCTCTCCACGTGGACGAGCAGGTCCTTTTCTCTGTACAGGTTTACCCATAAGAATTAAGGCTTCGCCAATCCTCATTTTAAAATAAAGAATTTCTTTGGAGGGACACTTCTTTGCTTGCATATCAGTTTTATATTCTAACCAGCCGTTTACGGCAGCAAGGTCAAATGCGTGAAAAATCATTCTTAATGTCCACTTCCTGGATTTTATGAAAACTCTATAGTACGATAAAAGTTGGTCTAATAAATCCACCTATCCCTTAGATTGATTGAAGAGCTTGATTGCCTCTGGTCTTTGAACACTACAGATCCTTTATCGTTTACAACTTCTTCACTAAATCCTCTCTCACATTTACTAAATTGTCTTTCTGGAGTAAACGGTGGTTCTTTGAAATCTGTCTAAGCGTACAGTACCTACTGAATATATATGCTTCTTCATTAATTCTTCAAAAAGTAAGTAACTGGAAAAATACTTATCAAAATACACATAATAGTTTTCAGGTACATCTTTCGTAAGCTGCAATACCACTGAAGGACCTAGACCAAATTTTTGAAGCATTTCCTTTGGCAATTCGTTGTTGATCTTGATATATAAGTCATAAGCCAACCCACTAGCTCCGCATAAAACAAAAATTTTGACTCCTCAGGGACATGGTTTATTTTTCACATATTGTTTGATATCTAACCTGTCAGTAAATGGTACTGCCTGCTTATCAACACTTAATTAATTTTATTTGCATTTTACTGAACTTCTCTATTTTATGAAAACCGTGCTTTTCCAGTAAAGCAAGAGAAAAGAACATTTCGACCAATAACACAAAATGAACTTAATAAATTCCTTAATATAGTTAAACATGATCTCTGGGATTTTGTAACCAAAAAAGACATGCCCGTTGAAAGAAAATTTGAAACGTTCATTCATCTCCTAGAAAGAGCATACCTAAAGTCCTTTCCTAGTAGACTACTTGGTGAGAACTAATCAACCTCACAAAGCAGATTTAGAAGAGGGAAGTATTTGTTAATCCAGTTATTCAAAATTGAAGGTGGAGAAATTCAAACGTCTATCAAGTGACAGAAATATTTCAACGAAATTTTGAAAATAACTTGAGAGGTTATAAACAAACGTCAATCCGTGACATAGGAAGAAGAAGAAACCTTGAGAGGTTATAAAAGTCAGTCAAGCGATGTTAACCTAACATTAAATTATAAATTTTAACTTTCAACCCTTACATCTGCAAGGCGTTTCTAACTTCGCATGTTCAATAATTGACTTGTTTGATCGCAGAGTAAATAAGAAGAATGAGACACTGTTGTTTTAGAACTGGAAATATTCATGAACTGTGATATAGTTACTGATATTAAAAAGTAGACACAGGGTTACTCCGTTACTAAAGTTAAATTTAAGCTGTAAAGTTTTACATCACGTGTCGCCTCGATTAGGTGTTGTTTGGCTATCAATAACAAATAACACAGGAAAGATTAGAAAATTAGGGCCGGTTTATAAATGCGAGGTTAAGCGTTATCCTATAGTTAAATCACAGTTTAATAATACAGTAGGGTAACTGTCCCTACTGAGTGTAGTCGAAAGCAAGAGCACTTTAGAGAAATATGCAGGAGTAAAGCTATCTACGCGTGGAATATACACTCGGTAAGGAAGTGACCTTATATTGATAAACCGGCCCTTAACAAGATAAGAGTCAGGCAGAGAAGACGAAATAAACGAAGGCCGTTAACTTCAAATTAAAGGTTTCGAAATTTGTGGGGCCTGTGTAATTTGCAGGTCAGCAAAAAAGCTTGCAGGTCAACCCGTTTTATTACCAGGGTCAACTTGAAAATCGGCACCGTTGGTAAGGAACCACCCCTCTTTCCATTTCCTGCGTCAAAACCGGCCTACCCCAATTTTTAAAACTACCCCCCCCTAAGAAAGTCTGCAGGCCAACCTATTTTATTGCTACGGTCAACTTGAAAATCGGCACCGTTAGTAAGGAAAGACTGCTCTTTACATTTCCGGCATCAAAATCGACCTACCCCAATTTTTAAAACTACCCCTCCTAAGAAAGTCTACAGGTCAACCCGTTTTATTGCTACGGTCAACTTGAGAATTGGCAGAGTTGATAAGGAAGGACCCCTTTTTCCATTTCCGGTATCAAAGCCGACCTACCCCTATTTTTAAAACTACCCCTCCTAAGAAAGTCTCCAGGTCAACTCGTTTTATTGCTACGGTCAGCTTGAAAATCGGCACCATTGGTAAGGAAGCACCCTTCTTTCCATTTCCGCACTGAGAAAAAAATTTAGTAGTGGTAAGTGAAAATTTAATTATGGCAGCAAAAAAGTTGCATACTATATGGGACAGGTAAACAACTTAATTGTCGTAGGTAAATGAAGATTTCTAAAAGTATAATGACTTGCCACAAGTGAACAACTTTAATTGGAAATAATTCGAATATTTTAATAGTAATAAGTGAAGTTTATTGCTGGAGTCACTAAACTATGTTTTAGTGGTATTAAACTTTTCAGCTAGGGTAATTAAACTATTTTCCGTGGTCAGTAGAAGTAAGTAAGTATTGCAGCCGCTGTGATTAAACTGTTGACTTATTCTTATTAATCTATTTGCATACCATTATGAAATACTACATCTGTCCTAATTTAAGTATTCACTTGCGACTATTAAAGTTTCGAATTAATAATAGGTGGGAAATGTACAGTTCACTTACCTTTATTGAACTAATTAACTTGTGGCTAGTAAAAAAACTAACTTCAATTGGTATAAATGTTGCGCTACACTAAAGCCGATTGCACATCTGCATACACCATGGTGACGATATCATCACGCGAGTTATCATGGAACCCCGGCTAATTATTTTAAATGCAAGTTCGCTTACTAAAGCCTCCAATATTACCTCATATTGTGATATCGTTACCACGGCAGTGTTGGGTGTGCATTTTAGAGTATCCCATATTTTCATTTTCAGAAAATGAGAGTCAATGTACATCTCGCAGAGCTTATGTTAGACTTTTGTTTCAATATATATAAATTCTATAAAATATATTCTTTTACCAATGCCGTATAACTTTGAAAAATATATATACATACATCATATATATAAAAACTTCTTATGTTCTAAATTTAAAGAAAATTGAAAAATACACCACAAAATAACAAGATTTTTTAAATAAAATTTGCAGATAATATTACTTGGCACACTTATATATCGGAAGAAATACTTGCATTTTAAAACATAGGTTAGTAAAAAATATTTAGATTTGAATTTGATTTAGATTTTATTTTTCAAAGTGAAAATACGGTGCATCTTCAAAACTCGTATAAGGAGGGCACAAAAAAAATGATTCTAAATGTATAAAAGATTTTTTATTATTATATAATATATATACAGATAAATATAAAGGTAAACTAATAAATACAGAAGTCGCCGTATTTAAAATAAGTCCCAATTAAGTAAAATACCTAACCTTTACGCAGTTTTTATGTGCTTAAAGTATATACCTTCAAATCTGTCCACACGGTTTGATAAACCCCACTCATTTAATAAATTCTGATAATCCATTTAGGTATAAGTATAACTAAATATTGAAATGATGAAACAGTAAGGCTCACAAAGCACATACACACAGAAACACATATTAGACAATGGCAATAATGGCATGCTAAATGCCGAATTCTCGGAATATTTCGGATATATTCGGAACCCGAGGTCGGTTTAATTTTACAAATTCATTTACAGCAGGTAACCGTTCATTTGTGATAACAGTGCACTTATGGTAGAAATGTCTTCACTTACCATAGTAAAGTTTTTCCAGCAATTTTAGTTTAATAATTATAGGTCACTGTTTTGCTATATCAGGCGTATTAACAACTACCTGCAAGTGAACTTACAGATCTGGCGTACTAATTTATTAATGACAGAAAAACTGTTCACTTGTGACAATATGTCATGTCTAGAAATTTCGATTTTCTTGCTGTTATTGTTAGAGTTACTAGTAGCAGGCAAAAAGTTACTAGTACCAATTAAACTTTTTTCAGAAACATAGGTTAATTGGACGAGATTTCTCAGTGCGGCATCAAACCCTGATAACACCAAACGTCCCCAGGACGTTCATTTAGGTCCTCGTTTGGTCTGAACGTCCCGGGTTTACATGGTACGTCCCAAGGACGTCCGTTTGCTATCGTCCCTAAAACGTTCTGAATAAAACGTTTTGAGGACGTCCTGCTAAAGTCTACACTGAGAAAACTCGTCCAATTAACCTATGTTTCTGAAAAAAGTTTAATTGATACTAGTAACTTTTTGCCTGCTACTGGTAACTCTAACAATAACAGCAAGAAAATCGAAATTTGTAGACATGACATATTGTCACAAGTGAACAATTTTTCTGTCATTAATAAATTAGTACGCCAGATCTGTAAGTTCACTTGCAGGTAGTTGTTAATACGCCTAATATAGCAAAACAGTGACCTATCCCATATAGCATTTTTGCATTCAGAGCATGTGCTCGGAATGTACTTTATGTACCAAGGAACTAAGAATGAATATTCATTTTGCATGTAATGTATATAATCTGAATGTCAGAGAGCGGTACAGATGACCGCTTCTCAACATCCGAATAAGATTCCCACAACATTCCCATGAACCAAAATGGTACTTGATATGAACCAAAGAGGTATATTGAAATATTGCTAGATACATGAGATATATAGAAGGAAGGTCCATGCTACATTCATAATGTACACTGCACGTTCACGGTATACGCGTACTACCTTCGTAGGAATGACCATTACGTATCAGTGGCAGCTATAAATACTTCACTCATGCCATGTATCTTTTTCAGAGTTTAATTACTACAATAATTTATGACTTACTGTAATCAATGAGTCGCTGCTTCATTCTGAGTATGTTCATGATGAAGCAGCCACTCATCTATGATTTCAATAAATAATAAATTATTATAATAATCAAACTCCGAAGAGAATACATGGTATGAGTGAAATACTTGCATATAATAAATCCAGTATCTAATTTTAGTATTTAATTGTTACAGTCAATTATTACTTATTCTAATTTTCCACAATACACATTCCTCGTGAAGAACATTATGTAAGTAAATGTGGAATGTATGCACAGAAAATTTGTTTTTACCACTAGTTTTCAATTAAAGTCAATCATGTTTTATCGATCAAATTTTGTTTGAATAGAGCACACAAATGCTGAATTTGTTATAACAGTACTTTACAAACACCCAAGAATATCATTTGTAAAAAAATTAGTTTTACGTTTATACAAGATCTGTTCAAAATCATTTTAAAATACATCAAACATTTATCACTGAAAATTTCAACTCTAAAATCAAATTTAACACATTATTTCTGATGATCATATTACGTTAGCTTAAAGTTTTATCTAATTCAAATTGTGTTTTAAATTGTCCAGAGCAAAACATGATTCTATTCTATTAACTACTAATTATTGTTGTAACAATTATGCATCTTGAATTATAAAATAGGAAGAGGTATAAATAAAACAGTTAGTGCTACTTTAAATATATTTTTATTTTTTGTTATAGTAGACGCAATCGTTACAGTGACTCTACGAGTGAGACACAAGACGAGGTTTAACTGGCAAGGATAACATTTTCCGTCTTTATTATACTTTCACCCGTTGAGCCACTATAACGATTGCGTCTACTATACAAATATGAATTGCAATAATAGAAAACAATTGTGTCAAGAATTTAAATTGATATTTTGTTAACAACAAACTGTTCTTTGCTACTTATAAACTGTCATATTTTACTATAATCAACGTTTTGCCAGTAAATAAAAAATAGTAAAAATTGGAGGGCTTACATTTCCAAAACCAGTACGTGTCTACATGTTGCCGATGCTGATATTTGTAATTGCGAAACTCCACTTGGCATTCTCAACACATGATCTGTGACTGCTCCTATTGGCTGAATACTTTCTTTTGGCTTTTCCAATTTTTCGGAGAAGGTATTCTCTTCCTGTTTAGAGGAGGTGGGGATACGCATGCTAGTTCCAACTGTAAAAGAAACGAGAGCATATTTGAATATTTGTTTCACTTTAAAAACTGGCCATAATAAAGTTGAAAAATATAACATCTTACAAACATCTTGCAGAAAAAAATAAAAATAATCAAAAACAAATTAAACAAATTGATATTATCATTAATTTACAAAACAGGTATTTTTTTTGGAATTCGGAAATATTTGTACTTGTGATTTTAATACCTACCAAAGTTATTAGAAGAACAACATATTTTCCCTTAACTTCTAGTAACAGCAAAATTTATTTCACTTTGGGAAGTCGACGTCTTCCAATATGTTCTTCGATATCACTATCTTCATCTCATAATAATCTTTTGGGAGGAATAATTTGCTTTTTGTACATAGTCCTTTGATTCGTTTTTGTTCACTCTGTATATCCGATGTGAGTTCTGCTCTTTTCAATTTAACTGCAGCTTATAATCTTCTATAATAGGTATAAAGCAAATTAGTACAAATATGACAACTTATATGTTGCAATCAAGACCGATGGTTGTGATTTACATAAATAAAAGCTCCTTAATATTGAAATAGATCGAACCTACCTTCTTGAAAACAAGATTTATAGTGTCCACGCTTCATATGGGATCTCTCTTGTTTTTCAATGATTTATCAAATTGTTTCCGTTTAAATGGTGACCACCATTCGTGGAACGCCCAGATAGCACAAAGTTATTCAGATAATATTCTAGTAATAATTAATTCAGATATTAGATTATTCTATGAAGAAAATTTAAATATTCCAGATATTCCTAGAATATTGTAGAAAGAGAAAAGTACACTCCTCTAAAAATTCCAGGAATATTCCCAGCGAATAATCCAAGTTATTCAGCGAATATGATAAAATCATTCATTAAATATCCATTGAAGATTACAAGATCTATACAAAATCATTCCAGTATTATTCAGAAATAATCTTGTGATATTCTTATATATTATTAAAGATATTACTGGAATATTCAAGATACAGAAAATTACACCTCTAAAAATTCCACGAATATTCCCAGCGAATAATCAAAGTTATTCAGGGAATATGACGAAACTATTCAATAAATATCCATCGAAGATTAAAAGACGTATACAAAATCATTCCAGTATTATTCAGAAATAATTATGTGATATTCTTAGGGCGGGTTTATAGTAGGGCGGTGAAAAATATATTTTTTAAATTTTTTTCTTATACATAGGACAGGATACATGCCATTTGGATTCAAAATAATATTTAAAAAAAAAATCATCATGATCAAAGAATATTTTGAGGGTTCACAGCGACCTTGAAAAAGAGAAACATCGTCGATTTTTTTATTTTTGCAATTTTCTAAATGAACGATTATAATTTTTTTATGACTGTAAAAATGTGTATACAAAAGTTTTCCAAATAAAATATTATTTAGTTTCACGAAAATTTTAAATGTCTCTAAAAAGGTAGAATTGGGCGAATAAAAAGGATTGTACGCAAAAAAGTCAAATCAAAATTGTTTTATTTGGAAAACTTTTGTATACACCTTTTTGGAATCAGTAAAGTCATAAAAAAATTATAATCGTCCATTTGGAAAATTTGTAAAATCAAAAAATCGACGTTTTTTCTCATTTTCAAGGTCGCTGTGAACCCTCAAAATATTCTTCGATGGTGGTGAATTTTTTTTTACATTATTTTGGACCCAAATGGCATCTATACTCCCTATGTATAAGAAAAAAATAATAAAAAAATAAATGTTTTTCACTCCACCCTATTGTATAGGTCGAGTTCAAACCAAAACCAGCAGAACTTGGTGCAAATACCAAGGATACCATTGTTGTAACAATTAATTATAACCTTGCGATTTTGAGCCAAAATCACTTCATTTTGGTTTCAATTCTTCCGATACAACCTACCTTATATATTTATTACGTATGAGTATCCCTCGAGGTGTTTTTACTCCATCATCGTGAGTACCAAAAGTAAAAGCATAAAGTCAACAGAGTTTATAGAACTATCGCCTATATCTCCCAACATTATGTACATTTTCTATATGAATAAGTAAGTAATAATCTAAACAAAATGATTCATTATCAAAATTGAAAATAACTAAAAAGAAAGTGGAACAAAACACTGCAATTTTTATTTTTTATTAAACAGACTTTGAAGATTCTAAGATAAAAAGATAAATATTATAATCTAAATAAAAACGGAACTCCTTCCTCCATGCAATGACCTCCAAATCTGTAAAGAACATATTTTTATTGTTTTTTTTATATAACTAAAATATAGTCATTTATGCACCAATTGCGTTATATAGATCATAACGTCAGGAGGGTAACATTAGCCCGAGGGCCTATTTGACCCGAGGGATGAATGTTGCCCGATGGACGTTATGGTCAACGCACGTGGTGCATACAAGATTTTAATTTTCTATTTTTATTATATTGTTCTAGTAGTCTATGACATTTGTTGAGTCTATTACAGTTGTTGATATTTTGACGTGTGTTGATTATAGCTGTCATCAGTGTTTTTTTTATATTTAGTAACCTAGTTCATCGCTGCTTTGCATTAAGCAATCCGAACCACGTGAGATATCAACATGGCGTTGAGGGCAAACATTCGTTTCAGTCGTTAAACGTTTTTAAATTTCTTGAAATTTTAACAACAGAGTAAGTTTTTGCGGGTTTTGCGAATCAAAAACCTTTAAAACTTAAACTTTATGAAAAATGCTGCACTGGCCACAACAATACAAATAAACTCGTGTTTGCCATCAGCGCCATATTGAAAAACATATTTGACAGGTCGTTGGATCGGCCTATTATATGATTAGGCATTCTTAAAAAAGGTTAGTAACATTTACTTTGAAAATTGTAACAAATAATTTCGTTTCTTTTTTGCTTCTCTTTTTCTCAACATGACGTCATATCCATAACGCCCGTATTTATGCCCGTGGGCATAATAAGTGTGTTTATGACAACCGTATTCAATGTAAAATAAACAAATAATATACAAATGAAAAATAAAGCAATTTATGTTATATTTATAAATATTAACTGCTCAGAATAATAAAATTCGTATATATATTGTTTTTATGACAAAGTAAACTACCTACTTAAATCTAAGTTCACTATACTGCTTTGGATACTTACGTGTCCTATTTTTCGCTCTTTTCCAACCTTTCTGAGGCTTTCGTTAGCCAAACAGCTACAGCCGCTTCTATTTCCTTTATGGTTGTGTTTTGTTTGTCCGCCGTTTGCACGGCTTCTGTAAAAGAAACGAAATATACATACATCAATATGACAAATAACAGGCTTTTGAAATTAATGATGCAAGAGAGGTTAGAAATTAAAAAAAAAATGGGTCAAATAGAATAATCATCTCTGCAACACAGGGTAGATTTGCAATAAGATTAAAGATTACCAATATTAAAGTATTCTTTTTAAGTGAGTAACGTGTTACCTTTTCAGTGCAATATAAATAACGAATTTTTCACCGATCATGAAAATTGACAACCAGAGCTGAATCTAATGAAAATGATTGATTACCAATTTATTAAGTAATTACGAATATGCTTACTTACCTTACAGGATATTTTCTAATGATCTAATATATCTAAAGTTGCAATGCGAAACAAACTGTCCAAATTCACCAAATTAATAAATGCACACTACACGGTGGTAAAATATGGCGGGATTACACGGGCTGCTGCCGCTGGACGCTGAGAGAGTGGAGACACAGAACACTGGTGGAGAGAAGAGGAACTACGAACGAGGACTGGAATGCGCATGGCACGTGTGTCTTAAACGGTGGTGTCAAATCGCAGTTATTTGTTATTTGCAGTTGGATTTTTGTTACCTAAGCATTCTAGAAACCGTCTTATGCAATTATATACTGCAAAATTATTACAGATAAATCGTAAAAATAATTATGAACCTCTTTATATAGAATCTCGATAAAATTATTATGTATATGATTATTTCTAAACTGGCAATGTTGCATTGGTATTTTGATTATGCCATAATAATACGCGCCAAATTTAAAACAGATTCTACCGCAATAATTATACACCACATAATGCTATGCATTAAGCACATGTACTTTAGATAACGATATAATAAAAAATGTTTCTTTTAGACTTCTTAATTTAAAAAAGGCTCTCTACATAATAATAAAATTCAATGAGTCCAGTGGAATATTCTAGGGATATTACTGAAAATAATATTACAGAAGAAATAATACTATATTATTTGATGTGAATATTTTTGAAATATTTGATTCAAAATATGACAAGAATATTCTCTAAAAGTTATATATTCCTGGAATATGAGCAGATTATTTAAGGGAACCTTCACTTCGTTGAGCGGAATGGAATGAGAATATTGAGCATGCGCACTAACCTAGGGACCGTGGCGCGCGATCACAAGCCTAGTTTGAATTCAAAATTTAAATCATATTTCACATCTACAATTTTGCCAACGATTTAAAATTTATAAAATGGATGTTATTTACCACTGGACAGGGAATGATTATAAATGTACTTAAATCAAATCTGGATAGAGAAGCATTTATTTATTTTTATTATAATTAAAGTTAAAGTAGATACTATATAAAAGTAGCAATAGGTAGTCTCATCAGTTGTGATGCAGTTTTATTTTTATTAGTTCATGCGATCCAAATATTTCTACAAAATGTACACGTCTCTATCATACAGATAAAATCATCGATGAACGTTTATACGAGGTACATGAACACATATACGAAGAACATTCCCTGACATATATACATAGTACATGCGACTATGAACATAAACTTTTGTGTATGTTCGATCCATATCGTCTGTATATTCATATTGTATATGAAAATATTATTTATATGAGAATGTTGGGGGAACATACATGGCTAGTACAGTATGCAATTAGAACATTAGGAATGCAAAATGTACATTCGCGGAATAATAAATGCTATCTGGGATAATTATTAAACTAAAATTTCTGGAAAAACTTTACTATGGTAAGTGAAGACATTTCTACCATAAGTGCACTGTTATCACATGACAAATGAACGGTTACCTGCTGTAAGGGCGCGTTGTACTAAGGTTTTTTGAACCTACGATCATGGAAACCAGGATTAAATTAATCCGAGGATCAAAACAATTTAATGTTGTACGAAGGTTAGCAATCGGTGGTTCAGCTGATCTGGTTTTAAATGAGTGACATTGTACGTTGGCAATACTGATTCTGTCAATAATACGTAAGTTGACAATTATAACCTGAGAGGATAAAGATTATATATAAGGAGAGATACTCAGCCTCAAGGTCGAGGGACCGCGATGGTGTACCAAGGTGGCCGCCAGCGGATATGACGTGTTACCAGTGGCGTTGCCACAAGTGAGTTAGCATCTAATATTTTAGATTTCCCACGCTCTTTCATAAGTAATAAAATGAATTTATTTTTGCACGCGGGAATTGAAAGCTTTTCAGTGAAAAGTAAAAAATGTTATTCATAAAAGTTCAACTTCGTAGAAATAATTTGATCAACAAAAAGAATTATTGATCTTATATTTACAAGCAGCAAAGTATTAAATTTAAGTAAATGCATTAAATTAGATTCTTTATTGATTCCTTACCTCAGTTGCAAACATCAAATCAGTCAAGTCAAAAAAACATTATGCAATACAATATATTACAATTAATACAAACATGGTTTAGCCAACAACCAACGCACATATCAAAATTACACTCAAAAGTATTCCCGTATCTATAAAAATATTTATTTGCTACTTCTTCGATTCAAGTAAGAGGTTATCTCCTTTCATGACAAAAAGTAAATTATTGTAGACTTTAAGTTCCAGACGATTAGGAGAGTTAGATTAAGATATAAATGTTTGAAATGGCATATGAATTTTTTTTTTTTTAAATATTAAGTGTTAACATTCTTGTCATACAAAAATGTATATTTTATTGTTAAAAATGTACAAATACAGCTCATACAAGATATGATAAAATTTTATACTTTTTCAATATACCTCTCTACACTACTTTTAATAACATACCTATCATACACCTTTATAATATGCTTTTAACATAACGTTGTTATTTTGTAGAAACAATTAAAGGCCACGTTTGCGTGACTGACTAATTTTATTACTTACTCTCACCACTTCATAGCCAGTTTTCTGAGGTAAAGGTCCTAAAAAAATAGATCTTCGATAAATAATACACATTTCATTTTACTTATATGTTTATTCACAAATATGATTTTCAATAATTTACAGACTAAATTTCAAATGGTTTTCTAAATTACTTAGATTTAAAATATCTAGCATGCATTTTATATAAAATATTTGAAATATTTATTGTTAATAAGGTATTCATCTTCATTACACATTAATGTTACTTTTGGCAATACGTAGGTCATGAATTAAAACTACCAGGTGTTTAAAATTATATTTCGTACTTATGAAGCAACATGAAGTCACATCTACTGCCCTTTAAACAAAATCAATTTCTTATAATAATTTCTAATAGGTACTATCTTTTACGCTCAATTGCTTACATACATAACGTAATCTAACATTTAAGCAAATGATTTAAAAAATAAGATTTAAAACAATAGTTTTTATAATTTGTGTAAATGTCATTATCATCATGGAAAATTATTTATTTAAACTGTCTTTTAGATTTCCAGAGTCATTAAACAATCGACATGTAATAAAATATTAGTCATTTCCTGCATAATTTCGGTATGGTAGATACCTCCGCCACTGCTATAAAAATTATGTAAACAATATGACATTGAAAGTACTTTAAACAATTAATGCACGGACGATTATCGCACACGTAAATTGCTGATTTCTGTGTTTAAATTTAGTAATACATTATTACACAGCACATATATATAACTTACACATGAAAAGTCACGGGATTCTCTACATTTTTTGGATTTGCAGTTTTGGAACTGCCACACACAACACAGCTCATCATTGTTTATGTCGTACCACTAAACACTAAATAAAACTAAATTCTATAAAACTTGTACCAAAAGTCATTTATAAATTTCAAATTAAACTACAAATCGCTGCTAAACCATTTCTAACCTACAAAAGACAGACCAAATTTCACAACAAATGAGTCATCGACGGTGTAGTAATATGGCGACTTCCGTCCCCGGGTTTGTATAACCCCCACCAATCGAATGTTCCCTCCTTATATCTTTATCCTCTCAGATTATAACCTACTTTTTTCGTAACGAGCGCGTGTCAAATTTTAGCGGCAAATTAACGTTGTTGAGATAATCCAAAACTAAGGTAATATAACAATATAATAATTACTTTTACCTAATAAATAATATAATTTGAAATAGACCAAACGACCATGGAAGTCACCAACTTCAAACCAAAGAATAAAATTGTGAAAAGGGCAAGCAATTTTACCTCCGAAGAGGAAATTTTACTGGCATCATTGGCGAAAAAGTACGCTAAGCAGATTGAATGCAAAGAGACAGATCAGGACAATAATAAAATGAAACAGCAAGCTTGGTTGAATATATGCAATGAATTTAATTCTAATGCGAAAGTATTCCGTGACAGATTCACTGAGGAACAAATTTAAAAACATTAAAACTCGCAGTAAAAAAAAGTTCGCCGAGCACAAAAGACATCTATATGGAACAGGAGGAGGACCACATAAGCCATATGAAGAAACTGAAGTCGACGAGAAAGTTCGAGAGATCATTGGCCAACAAAGATTAGAGGGGTTAGATGGGGAATATGACGATGATTTTATTAATAATGAAATAGAAGTATCAGGTATTGTATATATTATATATACCTCCTATTGATATATTTTTATAATATAAAATTTTAAGGTGATGAGCACGTTGAAAAATTATCATTCCCAGATGATGTCATACTAGATAATTTAGATTTGGAGCGAGTAGTAGTGGTCATTGATGACGGAGCTCAATCAACGGTATCAGTTGAAAAGGGTAAGTTGCTTTAATACAACCTGTGAAAATAAGTATTAACGATCCTTTCTTTTCTAAGGTGACAACTTAGTTAATGATTGGTCCTCATACAATCCAGCTATGCTGCGTACAAAAGTGTCTAGCCCACTGCGTACTTACTGTGTATCTGAGCAAGATAACCTCCAATTAGGAATGCAGGTAGCAGATCACGATTACTCCTTAATGTATGCTGCTAACAATCCAAGCTCATCAAAGAGTGAAAGTGTACAATTATCCCCCAGCACTCCAACCTCCATATTAAGTACACCACCATCTAAAGCATTAAACGTTAACCGCATACTCAAAAGGAAGCACCAACTAACAGGTGTTACACACTTCTCTGTAGTCGGTGATCATTATAATAATCCAGGGCCTTCCTCGAAGAATGACAATGTCAAGCTACTTAAGAAGTGTGATAGTGAACGAAACACTGCTCCAACCAAAAGGATTAGCAGTAAATCCTGCGCTACCTCTTCGTCGCCACCACGAGTAAAAAATCTGGCTGTGTTACGTGGGAAAATGGGGAAATGGGCTACTACTAAGATAGAACTGGCAAATTTACAAAAACAATGCTTTTTGGAAGAGCACAAACGGAAGTTGCTGCACATGGATAAAAAACATGAACAGACCATGGCATTAGAAAAAGAGGAATTTGAATTAAAAAAACAAATAATGATGGAAGAACATCGGGCAAAAATGGCAAATTTGTCATCAAAAACTCCAAATAATTAAACACAAATTAAATGGTTATATATTAATATATTGTTACATATTTTACATATTTACTTTATTATATATTATTATTAATTTAACAATAAATTATGAAAATATTCATTTATTAAAATGTGTCTTGTTATATTATTTTCGTTTATGTCACTTATTGGATCGTGCACTAATGCTTCATAATCATCGATATGATTTGTTAAATCAATTGCAGCCTCTATTTCCTCATTTATTGCTGGTAATTGATCACGCATTTGAGAAGCGATGTTATGTAAGACTGCACTGGCTACTACCAAAGCCTGCACTTTGTTCACATGCAGTCTTATGCCCAATGCTAAAATTGGAAATCTTTGTTTCCAAATTCCAAAGCAACGCTCAACAGGGTTTCTAGTATGAATCTGTGACTCGTTAAATAGGATCTGAGCGGGTGTTTGAGGGGACGCAAGGGGAGTTATTAAATATTTTCGAACTTCATATCCTTTGTCTCCAACTACCACACTGTCAGCTCCAAAGTCGTTATTTTCCAGCTTAGCCCGTACCCGAGAATTGGCAAAAACCATCGAATCGTGTGCTGATCCCTGCCACCGACACACAATATTTCTGATTATACATGCAGAATCACAGACCACCTGAACATTGAAAGAGAAAAATCCTTTTCGATTTCTATATATTTCAGCATCTGCTCCACCGGGAGATTTAATTCGAACGTGGGTGCAGTCAAGTGCTCCTATACATCTAGGAAATCGACTAATGTCATAAAAACCTTGTCTCACTTCATCTATCTCCTCCTCATTGGTTGGCATTTCAATATATTGTGGACGAAGTCTTGCAATTGTAATTATTACTTTATATATGCACCGACTTACCGTTGATTTATCGATGCCACCCAAATCACCAACGACGTGTAAAATGGAGCCGCTAGCCAAAAACCTTAAGGTAATGAAAACCATGTCTTCCGCAGAAAGAGCATGACTCCTAAAATTTATTAAAAAAAAACATAGTTCACAATCATAGTTTCGTGTAACTTTACATTACCTGCTCGTAGTCGGTGCTATTTCCACATATATGAGATCTAAGAGATACCGAGCTACTGGTTTTGATATCCTGTAACGATTTCTAAATTCATCGTCCCTCCATTTAACAAAATTATTAGGTCTTTCTCGAAACATACGAGGAATTCGAGGATGTAAAACAAGTTCTAGAAGTTCTAAAAAGTCTTCATCGTCTGTCAGATCTTCTAAGTAGTTTTCTTCCATTATTTATTGCACTAGAACAAGTGAACAGTCCAGCTCAGTCTTTCTTATTTAATGTCCTGTAATATTACTTTTATACTTTTCAGATAACAATGTAACAATTTGAAAAAATGTGAGGTTAGATCCGACTGATCCAGGTTTAACCCGCCGTTGGAGTAGATTTAAGTGATCTTCGAATTAACTATCGTTAAAACGGCGATCTACGATAGTACAACAGCTTTGGACCACTGATCGTCGTTTCAACCGTTGATCCGAGATTCAGATTGTTAGTACAACGCGCCCTAAATGAATTTGTAAAATTAAACCGACCTCGGGTTCCGAATATCTCCGAAATATTCCGAGAATCCGCCATTTAGCATGCCATTATTGCCATACAAGAGTCTAGAGAGACCGAAATGCGAAAGCTTCGAGCATGCGCATTACCTTGTAAATGTATAATAAATTCGTGCAAGTGGAGAAATTGAAATATTTCCTGTTATTTTGTGGACAAAAGGCGGGGGGACACCCCCCGCACCCCCCATGTTTTTGTCTGCGACGCTAATACTGCCTCCGGCGCTAATAATTATTAACAATTAGATATCAAAATAAAAACCTACTAACCTAACCCAAAGAAATCACACGAAAGAATGAAATTATTATATAAAAAGAAGGAAAACCTAAAGAAATCAGAAAAGAATTTGTAAAAAAATATATTAATCGTTACAGAATTTAAAAAAAATTGTGCGGGCATACGAATTTGAACCCGGGACCCCTCGCGCCATAAGCAAAAGCGTAACCTATGTGCTAACCATCTCGCTGGAAGTAAATGCTAGAGCAAAGAAGAAATAGTCCAAACTAGTGATATCACGTGTTGGGCGTGTCTAAGCTTTCGCATTTCGGTCTCTCTAGACGCTTCTCGATCACCTTTATTGCCATTGTCTATAATATGTGTTTCTGATGTGTGTATGTGCTTTGTGAGTGTTACTGTTTCATCATTTCAATATTTAGTTATACTTATACCTAAATGGATTATCAGAATTTATTAAATGAGTGGGGTTTATCAAACCGTGTGGACAGATTTGACGATATATACTTTAAGCATATAAAAACTGCGTAAAGGTTAGGTATTTTACTTGGGACTTATTTTAAATATGGCGACTTCTGTATTTATTAGTTTATCTTTATTTTTATTTGTATATATATATATTATATAATAATAAATCTTTTATACATTTAGAATCATTTTTTTGTGCCCTCCTTATACGAGTTTTGAAAATGCAGCATATTTTCACTTTGAAAAATAAAATCTAAATCAAATTCAAATCTAAATATTTTTTACTAACCTGTATTTTAAAATGCAAGTATTTCTTCCGATATATAAGTGTGCCAAGTAATATTATCTGCAAATTTTATTTAAAAAATCTTGTTATTTTGTGGTGTATTTTTCAATTTTCTTTAAATTTAGAACATAAGAAGTTTTTATATATATGATGTATGTATATATATTTTTCAAAGTTATACGGCATTGGTAAAAAAATATATTTTATAGAATTTATATATATTGAAACAAAAGTCTAACATAAGCTCTGCGAGATGTACATTGGCTCTCATTTTCTGAAAATGAAAATATGGGATACTCTAAAATGCACACCCAACACTGCCGTGGTAACGATATCACAATGTGAGGTAATATTGGAGGCTTTAGTAAGCGAACTTGCATTTAAAATAATTAGCCGGGGTTCCATGATAACTTGCGTGATGATATCGTCACCATGTGTATGCAGATGTGCAATCGGCTTTAGTGTAGTGCAACATTTATACCAAATGAAGTTAGTTTTTTTACTAGCCACAAGTTAATTAGTTCAATGAAGGTAAGTGAACTGTACATTTCCCACCTATTATTAATTCGAAACTTTAATAGTCGCAAGTGAATACTTAAATTAGGACAGATGTAGTATTTCATAATGGTATGCAAATAGATTAATAAGAATAAGTCAACAGTTTAATCATAGCAGCTGCAATACTTACTTACTTCTACTGACCACGGAAAATAGTTTAATTACCCTAGCTGAAAAGTTTAATACCACTAAAACATAATTTAGTGACTCCAGCAATAAACTTTACTTATTACTATTAAAATATTCCAATTATTTCCAATTAAAATTGTTCACTTGTGGCAAGTCATTACTTTTAGAAATCTTCATTTACCTATGACAATTAAGTTGTTTACCTGTCCCATATAGTATGCAACTTTTTTGCTGCCATAATTAAATTTTCACTTACCACTACTAAATTTTTTTCTCAGTGTAGTCAAGACAAGCCTAAACACATTTGTGAAATAACCTCTAGGAGTGATGTTTTTTTTGAGCAGATGAGGATATGATTAAAAAAGGAAATTAAAAACTGTAAAAATGAAATTACAATCCTTAAAAAGTTTTACTAACAAAATTTCTTTTGATAACAAAATATTTTCATATTTCATGGTCCATTTAAATTTTGTCAATTTGATTTTTCTGATTTCAGAAATCTTATATTCGTTTCAACTATTTTGTTCATGAGTGTCGGTTATATTACAGCCACAGCCATTTTCACCACAATATTTAAGCAGAGCTTGTGTGTAATGTTTCTCAGTTGCTGTCAAACTGGGAAATTCAATTTGGCAGGCATTGCATCATTTTTACAAAGCATTTATATAAATTCTTTGCATTTTTATTTCTTCCGCACACTGGCACTAGTAACTTTTAACGGCTACAAAAGAAAGTACCAAAAACAGGTAAGTCTATTTAATTGATTTATTAATATATAAGTATTTAGATCGATATTTTATTCTAGATAAATTTGGTGTGGCTTATTTGTAGGTTATAATAAATATACTACCATGCACCCACCTTATTTGGCTCTGTTAAAATTCTATGGGAGGTCACCTGTGAACCTGAGTATGTAGTTTTTAGTTGTTTATCATGGAGCGAACTTATTCACTTAAAAGAAGATTGTTGGTTAAACATTATAAATACAATACTTCCCTTCGGTATGCGAGGGAAGTAAAAATTGAAAAGAAGTATCTACTCATGCAGTGTGTTAAACGAAGTGTTATATATGGTTCGACATCTCTGATGAACAAGTGGAGGTGATGAAACTTTTAATAGGTAAGGTTTGATACATCGAGTAATAAAAACATTCGCCAGAAAACATAAATAAACTTGTAAAGTATATTTAGGGATTTCAGTAAATTAATATAAGGAAAAAACTAATAAAGGTAGGTACTTTTTGAGGAAAATTTATAAATTTGTAACTTATATGCCCTATTTGTTATATATTTCTGAAATTATGCTGTACGTATGTACAAAAACTTTTATACATCATCAATGTTCAACCTAATAAACCTGCTTCTAACCATAAATCCTAATGCATCTTAACCCATAGCAATTTTCTTTACTTGAATTCTGTAATAATATTGCCAAAAAATATAACGTTAAACTTATAATAATGTTATTAATCTGCGGTAGCATTAGTCAACATATATTTCTGCTTCTCTCGGTCTTTGGTATTATTTGTAGAATCAATCACTCATATAAAGAGGTGTTCTTAAAATTTTTAAACGAACAAGGGAACCTTTCAAATGCAAAAGTCAGTTAAACAAAAAAATGTTCACATTTAAACTGTGATTTTTTTTAAAATAGGACACCAAGAAAATTATAACAATTTATTTTAAATATAAGCTTGCCATCAAGTGGCATATATTAGTCTTAATGTTTTTTGCCAAGATTTCATCTGAAATGTTAATTTTTCTTTTATTTGCACAGGGGCTGCTGCAGTCGCTAACGCTTCAAAGTCTTGGAAGGACACCGAAATGGCTATTACATCATGATTGAAGAGGGCAAAAGAAAGAACAGAGAGGGTGTCAAAAAAGAGAGAATATTAGAAAATAATATAAACTAAGATAATTATAAAAAGACGAAGTGTGCAAAACGTTAAGAAAAGGTGAGATATACATTTATCTTACGTTTTATTGCATACTTGGCTTATTTCTTATAATATTCAATATGACTTAATGTATATATAACCATATTATACTGTACTAGGTATTATAATATATAACTTTTAAATCCCATAAAAATTGTATTTTTGACACTTGACACTTGAATTTATAGAGTAAGAAGTTAATTTAAAAAAAATACAAATGCCATATAACTTAATTTTCAATAGCACAATAGAAATAAAATGTTCGCATAAATTTGTCATTTGGTGTTGATAAATAAAAGTACTAAGTTTTAAAATCAATCTAATTGAATAATTTTTCTACATGGTAATTATATACAGTGTGTTTCACTTCTCGTGAAGACACCCCTGTATCTTCTTTATTTGTGGCCGAATTAATTTCAAAATTTTATGAGGTATACAACTCTGTAAGGCGACTTTAATCAACACATAAATGTCGTTTAGATATAAAACCTCGGCTTACTGCGATAAAAAGAAAATCGCAATTTTCCAGAAATCATAGTAGGCTTAGATATAGACGAAAATTTTGTTAATAAAAGTTGTTCAGAATCACTAGATATGCCCCCCTATAAAATTTGATGAAAATCGGAATACTTTGAAAAAAAAATTTTTGTTTCACTTCTCGTGAAGACACCCCTGTATCTTCTTTATTTCTGGCCGAATTAATTTCAAATTTTTATGAGGTATACAACTCTGTAAGGCGACTTTAATCAACACATAAATGTCGTTTAGATATAAAACCTCGACTTACTGCGATAAAAAGAAAATCGCAATTTTCGAGAAATCATAGTAGGCTTAGATATAGACGAAAATTTTGTTAATAATAGTTGTTCAGAATCACTAGATATGCCACCCTATAAAATTTGGTGAAAATTGGAATATGTTGAAAAAAAAATTTTTGTTTCACTTCTCGTGAAAACACGTATCTTTTTTATTTGTTACAGAATTTCAAGACTAATTTATTTTTAAAAAATTATCAGTTACACAGCGATATTGTCCAAACATACGGAGAGAACTTTTTCCAACAAATGAGTCGTGCACAATTATTATTAAAATTATTTATTAAATAAAAGGTAATGAAACAGTATTTACAGTGAATGACTAAAATGCCACTTATTATACTATTATATTCGGCCCCTTTCTACTAACCCACCCTCAAGTGTAATACACTTCTCAATCCGCTTTCTGTTATTTATTACAACTCTTCGCAGTTCTTGAGCCGTAACTTCTAAACACGCGTGCCTTATCCTCACACAAAGCTGCTCCACATTTTGAGGTCTGGTCTTATAAACTTTATTTTTAATATGACCCCAAAAATAAAAATCCATGGGAGTGAGATCAGGAGATCTGGGTGGCCAATGTATTAGAGGGCTATTTCGTCCTATCCATCTTTGGGGAAAATGTTCGTTCATCCATGCTCTTACTACTACGGAATTATGGATAGATGCTCCGTCGAGTTGGAAATACAATTGTTCCAAAGGAAAATCGACTATTGCATTCCACAGATCATTATTTAAAAATTGTAGCATATGTAACGCATTTATATTTTGAAAAAAGAAGAACGGCCCTATTATTGTTTCATTAAAAATTCCACACCACACATTTACCTTCTGGGAATATTGCCTTTTACAATTTATTATCCAATCAGGATTTTCTACTGCCCAGTATCTAGAATTTTGTGATGATACTACCCCGTTGGTGGAGAAAGTTGCTTCGTCCGTGAAAATTACTTTCTTCAAGAAGTCTCTATTATTTAAATAATTACCTTGGATCCATAAACAATATTCTAGTCTTCTCTCTTCATCACCTTCCTCCAAGGTATGTACAAATTTTGGTTTAAACGGTTGTAACTTATGGCGTTTTAAACATCTCCAAATTTTTGACGCCGACAAATTGAGGTCACGAGCCATATTTCTAAGGCTGGTAGTGGGATTGGCGTTAAACGCCGCTAATATAACGTCATCCTCTCCATGTCTTCGACTGAGATGTACTCTCGGTTTAAGCACATTACCAGTTGTATTGAACAAGTGACATATTCTTGCAACGGTACCATGGTGTATTGGTCGTCTTAGAGGATGTCTTAAATTAAATTCTTCTGCATCTTCTCTTGAAGACCGTACATTTTCACCGACTATCTTTATTATTTCTACTTTTTCATCAGTGGTTAAAAGAATTCTAACCATTATGATTAAAAAAATTAAATAATTAAACTTACGAACTGAACAATAAATAACAATAATCACTTCTGTCATAAAAGTAAGAATGGAGAAATAAACAAAATAGTTATTGACAGTTAATTTCACGGCACTCTTAACATTTAAAACAAAAAATCAAAAAACCCCTAATGTTCCTAAAATTCTGAGTCGATAAGAAGGATATGATGGAAAGTTACTCCTCAAGAACATTGACAACGAAAAAAACAAAAAAAAAGGAACAGTGTTACAACTTGATATGTAATAAAAAGTGGCCCTTTTAGCGTTTTATTGAATCATGATTTTTGTTCACGACTTTCGTTTGTTGGAAAAAGTTCTCTCTGTGGGTTGGATAAAGTCATTTTATAGAGTTGTATAATTGATACATTTTTTAAAATAAATTAGTCTTAAAATTCGATCACAAATAAAAAAAAGATGGGGTGTCTTCACGAGATGAAAAAAAAATTTTTTTTCAAAGTTTTCCGATTTTCACCAAATTTTATAGGGGGGCATATCTAGTGATTCTGAACAACTATTATTAACAAAATTTTCGTCTATATCTAAGCCTACTATGATTTCTCGAAAATTGCGATTTTCTTTTTATCGCAGTAAGTCGAGGTTTTATATCTAAACGACATTCATGTGTTGATTAAAGTCGCCTTACAGAGTTGTATACCTCATAAAAATTTGAAATTAATTCGGCCACAAATAAAGAAGATACAGGGGTGTCTTCACGAGAAGTGAAACAAAAATTTTTTTTTCAAAGTATTCCGATTTTCACCAAATTTTATAGGGGGGCATATCTAGTGATTCTGAACAACTTTTATTAACAAAATTTTCGTCTATATCTAAGCCTACTATGATTTCTCGAAAATCGCGATTTTCTTTTTATCGCAGTAAGCCGAGGTTTTATATCTAAACGACATTTATGTGTTGATTAAAGTCGCCTTACAGAGTTGTATACCTCATAAAATTTTGAAATTAATTCGGCCACAAATAAAGAAGATACAGGGGTGTCTTCACGAGAAGTGAAACAAAAATTTTTTTTTCAAAGTATTCCGATTTTCACCAAATTTTATAGGGGGGCATATCTAGTGATTCTGAACAACTATTATTAACAAAATTTTCGTCTATATCTAAGCCTACTATGATTTCTCGAAAATTGCGATTTTCTTTTTATCGCAGTAAGCCGAGGTTTTATATCTAAACGACATTTATGTGTTGATTAAAGTCGCCTTACAGAGTTGTATACCTCATAAAATTTTGAAATTAATTCGGCCACAAATAAAGAAGATACAGGGGTGTCTTCACGAGAAGTGAAACACACTGTATATTGTCATTTTTTTTATCTTTTTGGCTTTTCTAACCACATTTATTCCCTTCGAAATAGAATCCAATCACTGGATTCTATTTCGAAAGAAATGCATATGTGGTTAGAAAACCCAAAAAGGAACATAAATACCCTCTGCTGTGAATACACCTTAAAAGTGGTGGAGGGGGAGGTACCTATATGTTTTGCATAGTATGTCCCAACAACGTTTTCAGGACGTCCTCTCTAGACCTACATACGTCCCACATAAGTCCTGGGTGGGACGTCCTCGGGACACCCCGTTTTGCTGACACGGAACGTCCCTCAAACGTCCTCGGTACGTCTTACGTCGGTAGAGTACGTCCTCGGGACGTTTTCATGTCCTGTGAGTACGTTCTTGGGACGTTTTCGGGACGTCCATGTGCTATTAGGGAAGAAGAACCTACCCCTATTTTTAAAAGTACCCCTCCAAAGAAAGTCTGTATGTCAACCCGTTTTATTGCTACGGGCAACTTGAAAATCGATACCATTAGTGAGCATGTACCCCTCTTTCCATTTCCGGCGTCAAAGCAGACCTAACCCTATTTTTAAAACTGTCCCTCCTAAGAAAGTTTCCAGGTCAACCCGTTTTATTGCTACGGTCAACTTGAAAATCGGCACCGTTGGTAAGGAAGCACCCCTCTTTCCTTTTCCGGCGTCAAAACCGACCTACCCCTATTTTTAAAAGTACCCCTCCTAGGAAAATCTGCAGGTCAACCCGTATTATTGTTGCGGTCAACTTGAAAATCAATAAGATTACTGAGCATGCACCCCTCTTTCCATTTCCGGCGTCAAAGCCGACCTAATACTATTTTTAAAACTACCCCTCCTAAGAAAGTCTGCAGGACAACCCGTTTTATTGCTACAGTCAACGTGAAAATCGACACCGTAGGTAAGGAAGCACCCCTCTTTCCATTTCCGTCGTCAAAGCCGATCTATCCCTATGTTTTATCACTTCATGGTATCTGCATGTAATTATCGTAAACTGCGCATACACCCATCATCTGTCAATATTCTAAATCCGCGCAACCAATTTACTGCGCAATAATATAGTATCACTCCCTGACTACTGCGCATACCCCTTTCATCTTCTGAAACAACGATATATTCTAAGTCATAAAAGTAATTTTTAAAACATTTTTAGGGCGTCCACTTTGCATATTTTATAGTAAATGCATACCCGCTTATTTCTCTGTTGGCTAAGGTATCATTACATGCTAATTAATTCCCCCTGTCATATACTTTCCCAACTTTTATCAGTTATAGCGTCTACATACATAGAGGCGGGCGCAATTGTATATTATTAATGGGGAATAAGATAACTCAGTTTCTATCAATGTCCGATAGATGGCGCCATGCCATGGAGTGGTAGTTTTAAAAATAGAGGTAGGCCGGAAAGGGAAAGAGGGGTGAATCCTCAGAACGGTACCGATTTTCAAGTTGACCGTAGCAATAAAACAGGTTGACCTGCAGACTTTCTTAGGAGGGGTAGTTTTAAAAATAGGGGTAGGTCGGTTTCGATGCCGGAAATGGAAAAAGGGGTGCTTCCTCACCAACGGTACCGATTTTCAAGTTGACTGTAGTAATAAAACGGGTTGACCTGCAGACTCATTTAGGAGGGGCAGTTTTAGAAATAGGGGCAGGTCGGTTCCCACACAGCACAAGGCTGTCCGAGGGATGTACTATGGCAAAGACCATTTAGGATTTGGGCTTGCCTATGGACGTCCGAATATCCCAATATGTATGCTTTTCGGCACTCTTTTGGTCATCCCAATGTCACAACTTGGTACCAGATAAAGGCAATACGACGGACGTCCTGAAGGATGTCTGAAGCTCATAACTAGGGACATACCAGGATATCCCGGGATATTTCAGGACGTCGAAAGTACTACGAATGGGCATCCACAGGGACATTAGAGGATGTACAAAGTACACACTGAAACGTCCCAGAACATCCTAATATATTTTCTTATATTTCAGTATATTAACTATTGCCAAAGAAATCACATTTTTACAAAAAAAAAAATAAACTAAAAATATTTTCTATGTATGGACCGAAGTGCTACCTACTTATAATTATATATAAATAGGTAGCGCATAAATCCACATATATGTTTTTTGTAAAATTGTAGTTTCTCTGACGATGGTTAATATACTGAAACGATAGAAAATATTATATTTCTCATTTGAACTGACCGAAAAACCCAAGGAATTACTCATCTATTTATTTGATATAAACGGTCAAGAAAATAAAATCAGATATAAGACAGACTTTAAAAACAAACTCACACTTGTAATGTCAAACTACTTCGAAAAAACATAGAATAACAAAATAAGTATGTTGCATATAACTCCATAAATGTTTTGTGTTTTGTTAAATTTTATTTCTGTCGGAGATTAATAAAAAAATACCCATGAAGCTATTTGAATTATCAGTCAAGAAATTAAAAACACCTAGGGGTTATAAGAAGCTAAATATATTCAATATTTAAAGACAATACTCAGTTGTAACACCAAAAAGCAAACTTCTTAAAAGAACATAAAATAACATTTTTCAAACTGAATTATATAAAAACATATTTTTTAATCAAGTAATGTGTTCCTACTTCTCTACTCTCTTCATTGCCTCGCTCTTCTGTTTGCCCTGCTCCGATTCTTTTAAACACTTCTCTGCTTTGTACCTATTTCATAATATTATAGGTACCCATTCATGGTTGCATCTAAAATAAACATTTACTTATTATTTGAATCAGCATTATCAACAAAAATTTAGTCTATATGAAAACTGGGTAAGATAAAGATAATATAGAGAACATCGAGGGATACAGGTTTAAATTGAAGCACTAATAAGAATAATTTGTCGCATTATAAAATTCAATCCTGTATTACTTCATTTTAATGCATTATATCTGTCTTCCATACAAGTCACATATGGCCGTGACGTGGCTGCGAAGCCATTTACATAACACCATTCATAAACCAATGACCGTTTTGTGCAATTTACTCAAAAGGAAACAATATATCAGGATCAGGCCAGATTTGCAAAATAACTGAAATTTATCCACGCATGTCCTGTCTGATACATATTTCCCTTTAAGAGTGTAATGAAAGTTTAAAACAATTATCTTGAAGCAATAAAATTATTTTTACTTACCTATTTTCATACGCTGTTCATCGTCAAACTTGACAACACTAAGTACGACCTGGTTCACATTTTCTCTCCAACCTGGCTTCGTAACATTTAATTCTTGGGCCAAATAAGCTTCATTTTGTAGGTTTGTTGGTCATTGAAAATAAGGGAGCCAGAATTTTTGTTTAATACTGTAAGTTTTCTATAAAGTTTCCTCTTTTTAGTTTCCCTTGGCATCATGAAAGTTTACAAAATTGTATTAAATTTGGGAAGTTTTATAGGTTATGTTATTTTTACTTGGCTTGTACTTACTTTCTATAGTGTCGAACAAAAAAGTCTCAAATAAAACTGAATTAAACAGATAAAACACAATCAAAAGTGTTAAAAATATTTCCTACAACCACTAATAATTTATATTATTTGATGTAGATAAATTAACTGATATTTCAAGCTTGTTTTGAGTTTACACTAAAGAATACCAGATACAATAGAAAGTACAGGTTTGTGAAATTAGATATGGCCGCCGGAAATCGTAATGGCGCCTTATTTGAACATATTAAAGAAGTATATTGGGTTACAGTTTAAGGAGATTTAGGGCCCTTCACTGGACGTCCTTTTTTAATCCCGATGTCAATTCACAGTTAATGCCAAAATGAAACCAGTTCAGGATATCCTCTTGGCCTCCTTTTGAAGGATATCCTGGGATATCCTAAATAGGACGTCCATTTCACTATCTACTTTACGTACTGGGATATCCAGGTACTTCAATTTGACATCCCATATCCCGATTGTGCTGTGTGGGTTTTGACGCCGGAAATGGAAAGAGGGGTGAATCCTCAGCAACGGTACCGATTTTCAAGTTGACTGTAGCAATAGAACAGGTTGATCTGCAGACTTCCTTAGGAGGGGTAGTTTTAAAAATAGGGGTAGGTCGGTTTCGACGCCGGAAATGGAAAAAGGGGGCTTCCTCACCAACGGTACCCATTTTCAAGTTGACCGTAGCAAAAACGGGTTGACCTGCAGACTCATTTAGGAGGGGTACCCACACAGCACAAGGCTGTCCGAGGGACGTACTATGGCAAAGACCATTTAGGATTTGGGCTTGCCGATGGACGTCCCAATATCCCAATATGTATGCTTTTCGGCACTCTTTTGGTCATCCCAATGTCACAACTTGGTACCAGATAAAGGCAATACGACGGACATCCTGAAGGATGTCTGAAGCTCATAACTAGGGACATACCAGGATATCCCGGGATGTTTCGGGACGTCGTAAGTACTACGAATGGGCATCCACAGGGACATTAGAGGATGTACAAAGTACACACTGAAACGTCCCAGAACATCCTAATATTATATTTTCTTATATTTCAATATATTATAACCATCGCCAAAGAAACCACATTTTTACAAAAAAGAAACTAAAAATATTTTATATGTATGGACCGAAGTGCTACCTACTACTAATTATATATAAGTAGGTAGCGCATAAATCCACATATATATTTTTTGTTTTTTGTAAAACTGTATTTTCTCTGACGCTGGTTAATACACTGAAGCAATAGAAAATATTATATTTCTCATTTGAACTGACCGAAAACCCTAAGAAATTACTCATCTAGTTATTTGATACAAACGGTCAAGAAAATAAAATCAGATATAAAGCAGACTTTAAAAACAAACTCATATTTGTAATGTCAAACTACTCAAAAAAAACTACTTCGAAAAAATATTGAATAATAAAATAACTATGTTGCGCATAACTCCATAAATATGTTGTTTTTTATAAAATTTTATTTCTGTCGAAGGTTAATTAATATAAATGAAAATGTTAGAAAATATGACTCACGGAAATATATAAAAAAAATTGCACATGAAGGTATTTGAATTATCAGTCAAGAAATTAAAAACACCTAGGGGTTATAAGAAGCTAAATATATTCAATATTTAAAGACAAAACTCATTTGTAACATCAAAAAGCAAAAAACAAACAACATAAAATAACATTTTTCAAACTGAATTATATAAAAACATATTTTTTTTATCAAGTAATGTGTTCCTACTTCTCTACCCGCTCTTTTTTTTGCCATGCTCGGATTCTTTTAAACACTTCTCTGCTTCGTATCTATTTCATAATATTATAGGTACCCATTCATGGTTGCATCTAAAACAAACATTTACTTATTATTTGAATCAGCATTATCAACAAAAATTTAGTCTATACGAAAACTGGGTAAGATAAAGATAATATAGAAAACATCGAGGAATACAGGTTTAAATTGAAGCACTAATAAGAATAATTTATCGCATTATAAAATGCAATCCTGTATTACTTCATTTTGATGCATTATATATCTGTCTTCCATACACGTCACATATGGCTGTGGCTGCGAAGCCATTTACATAACACCATTCATAAACCAATTACCGTTTTGTGCAATTTACTCACAAGGAAACAATATATCAGGATCATTACAGATTTGCAAATTAACTGAAAATTTATCCACGCATGTCCTGTCTGATACATATTTCCCTTTAAGAGTGTAATTAAAGTTTCAAACAATTATCTTGAAGCAAAATTATTTGTACTTACCTATTTTCATACACTGTTCATCGTCAAACTTCACAACACTAAGTACGACCTGGTTCACATTCTCTCTCCAACCTTCATAAAATTCTTGGGCCAAATAAGCTTCATTTTGTAGGTTTGTTGGTCATTGAAAATAAGAGAACCAGAATTTTTGTTTAATACTGGAAGTTTTCTATAAAGTTTCCTCTTTTGGCATATCCTGAAAGTTTACAAAATTGTATTAAATTTTGGAAGTTTTATAGGTTATGTTATTTTTACATGGCTTGTACTTACTTTCTATAGTGTCGAACAAAAAAGTCTCAAATTAAACAGATAAAACACAATCAAGTGTTAAAAATATTTCCTACAACCACTAATAATTTATATTATTTGATGTAGATAAATTAACTGTTATTCCAAGCTTGTTTCGAGTCTTCACTAAAGAATACCAGATACAATAGAAAGTACAGGTTTGTGAAATTGGATATGGCCGCCGGAAATAGTAACGGCGCCTTATTTAAACATATTAAAGAAATATATTGGGTCACAGTTTAAGGAGATTTAGGGCCCTTCATTGGACGTCCTTTTTTAATCCCAATGACAATTCACAGTTAATGCCAAAATGAAACCAGTTCAGGATATCCTCTTGGTCTCCTTTTGAAGGATATCCTGGGATATCCTAAATGGGACGTCCATTTTGTTATGCGACAACGAAATCAAATAATTAGGCTCGTGTTTGTATTGTGATTTTATTGTAAACTGAACACTGTAACACTGTTATATATATGAACAAAAGTATATCTTAATATTTTCGTTACAACCATCAATACGACAGATCAAAATCAAAATCATACATGTCGGTATAGTAGTATATCTACTCTACCTACAAAACAAAGATCAAGGATAAGGCTGCATAGATTGCAAACAAAGAGGACGGAGTAGGAGGTTCAATTGCACTTAACACTTCCCCACAATTGAAGCATCCCTTACAAAAAAACAAATTCCATTAAAACATTTTATAAGAAAATTAAAAAATACTATGGATCTGTCAAACCTAAGCCTAAGCGTAATTTTGTAAATTTGACACTATCCAGATTTTTTTGTCAGAATATCAGCGACTTGGTCAGTGGTTGAAATGCATTTAATAACTAAACAATTTTGTTCAACTAAATCCTTAATGAAATTAAACTTTGTATCAACATGTTTCAACCTTTTGTGTTCTAAACGTTTTGTCAATTTTATACAAGACTGGTTGTCCTCAAAAACAGTGAAATTTGGAATTTCTATATTAAAGACTTTTAAAAGATTCGAGAGCCAAATCCCTTCCCTTGCAGCTTCGGCTAAGGCAACATTTAGTGCCTGGTGTTCTAATTCATAGTCGATAGACCAGACAGGCGGTCTTTTCTCTCTTTTACTCCTTCTAACTACTTTTTCTTCATCTTCTGAACTACCAGTATTATTCCAATCTTCTTCATCCGACAAATAATCTGAAATATTTGGTTCTTGTTGAATCACGACCGAGTTATATTCTTCATTATTAAGAATTTGTAACTCTTCCTGATTATTTTCAGTTTTCATTTCCACTTCAACATGTATATCTTTTTCTTTCTCTTCCAGATTTTTAATCGTCTTTGTTTCGTCAAATAAAACATTTCTTCCAACAACAGTTTTTTGTTTCTCGACATCCCAGAGCCTGTACCCATTGTGTGTATATCCGATCATAATACAAACTTTACATCTTGAACTAAACTTTCCAGTTTGTTTTTCTTTTGGAATATGGTTATATGCGACACAGCCAAATATTCGCAAATTTTTCAGGTTAGGTTTCGTACCATAGAACATTTCTGCTGGTGTACAATTTTTTAGACAACTTGTTGGACTTCGATTTGTTAAATAGGTAGCACACAGAATAGCTTCACCCCACATGCTCTTTTCCAGATTCGATTCCAACATCATTGCACGGGCTTTGTCCAGTAACGTTCTGTTAAGCCTTTCAGCCTTACCATTTAATTCAGGGGTATAGGGGATAGAATTTTTAATTTGGATTCCCTTCTGCTTGCAAAAATTGACAAACGTGTGAGACAGATATTCCCCACCATTGTCACAGCACAAGGAGGCAATTTGATTTCCAAATTTAGCGCTAACAGTAGCTTCAAATTCTTTAAAACATTCAAACATTTCAGATTTACTACTTAGCAAATAAACGATAGTGAAATGTGTGTAATCGTCAAGAAAAGTTACAAAGTAACGTTTCCCATCATAAGTCGATGGTTTAATTGGTCCACAAATATCTGAGTGAACAAGTTCAAGTGGTCTTGACGTTTTTCTTTCTGAACGATCTGCAAATGGCAATTTTTTAATTTTACTTTTGACACACGTTACACACATTTCAGTTTCTTTAGCATTACTATCATTGTTCAAATCTACACCTTCAACAAAATTCTGTTTTGATAATATTGACACATTTCTGTTACTTAAATGGCCTAACCTACGATGCCAGATTTTCAAGTTGTTTGATATTTCACATAAATTTGATTCGACATTGACAATTCTGAAACTGATTTCATAAAGATTGTTTATTCTTTTTCCAACTGCAATTACAACAGAATTTTTCTTAATGATAACATTACCATCACTAAATAAAATTTCACAACCAGCTTTTTCTATTTTTTGTACAGACAGTAAGTTACGTTTCAAATTTTTAACAAACAAAACATCATTTATTGTAGCAGTTGTGTTACATTCTGAAATAATATCAATTGAACCAATTTCCGTAGCAAAAAGATTTTGGTTATTTTTAGCAACTGAAATATTAATAGCAGGATTTAACCTAGATACATTTTTAAAGTAATGCGTACTATTTACCATATGGTCAGTTGCACCTGAATCGATGAGAAACTTGATTCTTCCATTTGACACATTTTCATGAAATTCCGATGTTCTAGAAGACATCATAAAGGCAATATGCTTTTCTTCACTTACTTGATTTGTCTGATTGGCTTGTTTCTTGACCCGACAATCTGCTCGCTTGTGCCCTGGTTTCCCACAGTTGTGGCATGTGAAAGGAAAATTCCCCTTTTGAAAGGTCTGTTGTCTCCCGGGCTGCGTCCAATTTTTATTTTTCTTGCTACTTGTAAATGCTGAGGATGGTTCCCCGTTACCTTCAGTCTGATTCCTCTTTTTCAATTCGTGATCTAACAGTTTTCCTTTAACAAATTCCAGAGTGAGTTTATCTGGTTCTAAAGTTTCCAGCGCAGTTACAAGAGAGTCAAACGACTTGGGTAGAGTCAAAAGTAAGTGGCACACTATATCTGTTTCTTCCAATTTAGAACCAACTGATTTTAATTCCCGGACTGTCTCTTCAAATTTTACAAAATGTTTTTCAAGAGGCTCACCAGCAGGCAGTTTCATTGTTAGCAACTTTTTCCTCAGAAAAAGCTGACTGGCAATGCCTTTACGTTGAAAGACGTTTTCTAGGGCTTTCCACATTTGATAAGCAGTATTCTTATCTTTCACATATTGTAGGTGTGAGTTTGCTATGCACTGTATTAGTAGGGACTTACATTTCTTGTCAGACTTAAGAAATGCCGCGTCTTGGTTAGCACTTTCCTCGTCAATGCATTTTTTTACATCGTGCTGATCAAGAATTATTTCCATTCGAAACTTCCAGTGGTCATAGTCTTTTCCGCAGAATTGCGTGATTCCCAATTTTTCTACAACGTTCACTATGTCACTCATGATGGCGATCTTATAGTCTTCCAGTAGTTACACAAAACTAACCAATACAAGAGCACGGGATTACTGGGACCATAACCTGTTATGCGACAACGAAATCAAATAATTAGGCTCGTGTTTGTATTGTGATTTTATTGTAAACTGAACACTGTAACACTGTTATATATATATGAACAAAAGTATATCTTAATATTTTCGTTACAACCATCAATACGACAGATCAAAATCAAAATCATACATGTCGGTATAGTAGTATATCTACTCTACCTACAAAACAAAGATCAAGGATAAGGCTGCATAGATTGCAAACAAAGAGGACGGAGTAGGAGGTTCAATTGCACTTAACACATTTCACTATCTACTTTACGTACTGGGATATCCAGGTACTTCAATTTGATATCCCATATCCCGATTGTGCTGTGTGGGTAGTTTTAAAAATAGGGACAGGTCGGTTTTGACGCCGGAAATGGAAAGAGGGATGCATCCTCAGGAATGGTACCGATTTTCAAGTTGACCGTAGCAATAAAACAGGTTGACCTGCAGACTTTCTTAGGAGGGATAATTTTAAAAATAGGGGCAGGTCGGTTTTGACGCCGGAAATGGGAAGAGGGGTGCTTCCTTACCAACGGTACTGATTTTCAAGTTGACCGTAGTAATAAGACGGTCTGACCTGCAAGCTTTTTTGCTGACCTGCAAATTACCAAAGCCCAAATTGGGCGGGTACGCATTAAATTAATCTGACCAAAATCTCTCGTTGACAACCGCATGGAGAGAAAGAGAAAGGAAATAAACATTTCCGAAAACTTGACAAGTAACAACGAAGAGTTTTCTTTGTGAGCTTGGCCATAACAACTTTACACTTCTGACTGCAACCTCAAGAAAAAAATTTACGTTTTCTATAGGTAATATGAAATGTATATTTGGCTACTGTCATCTATCAGTACCGTGTGTACTTTTGGAAATATATACACAATAATTTATACATAATATGTTCATTAAAGGATAATTAATTGCTATATTGCGATATTAAAATCACTAATGTGACCTATGGTTTTCCATTATTTTTGCTGTCCGTGATTTAATGATCGCGGTGATTTATCACCGGCAGTGAAATCACAGTAGAGAAATTGTGGTGTTGCCGATTTACGGATAATTATCTGATTTGTGGATAATTTGGGACGGTGGAGAATAATTTTCTCACCCTGTTAAAAATTGGATAAAAAACGGATAATTTCAATCCAGTTATATATTACATATTTATATTTATTGTTTTGTTAACTGATCCTAGCTACAAATGTTGATACCTGCCAAATATTTATTTTTTATTTTTCTTAATATTTTATTTATATATAAAATATTTTATTTTATTTAATATTTTCTAGAATGAAAAAAAATCTATTTATTCCAGTTAAATAAATTTCCTATATTTTTCTTCATCAATAAGACAAAGCAAGCAATAAGAAAGCTACATACTTTTTCGTAAAATAATATTTAAGACTAATTAAACATAATCTTTTACTCGATTATAGTATAAACAATATATACAGACGTAATAATTTTTTATATTTCTATAAATAAAAAACGGCAAAACAGATAATAGGTATCTGACAAAATCGGATAATATTATGCGAGTAGGTGGATCTTATCATGCTGAACCATTGGCAACACTGATTGATATATTGATGGTGAAGAAGAAGAGAGAGTTTGGTTACGTATATTACATATTTATTTGTTGATGTTTTATGTTATCATCCAGTGTATTAAAATAATTCAACGTCATGAATGACAAAACGTGCAGATTATGTATGAAAGGCCTAAATGGGAATGAATTTGATATAACAGAAAAAGTTACAGGACAAATGCTGGATGCCCTTCTGCTGAAACTAGTAAGTTATGTGTTCTCTATAGTATTGTGTTGAGTACGTTTTAATAATAGACTTTATTATGCTGTGGCAAACAATTTCGGTCGATTACCTTTTGTGTAATATTCAAAAAAGAAATGTTTCTTTGCCTGTGTTATAAAATTGTTTGAATTTAAAAATGTTAATGTTAGTAAGTTAAATTTAAACTTGCATGTAAATATCGTACATATTACATATTTTTTCTTCAGAATTTTGACCATGATGCAGAAAATGTGATGTGCCCTGATTGTACAAGGAAACTTCAGAGTGCTGTAAATTTTAAAACAGTTTGTCTTAATACAGAAAACGAACGTTTACTATTCGTTAACCATGAAGAAAATAATAAGTCGTTGAATAAAACGAATAATCTAAATGAATGCACTGGCATCTCTGAACATCAGAAAGTTTGCCGATTTTGTAAGACAGCGACAGAAAGTGGATCTTATACTTATTTACAAGAAAATAAAAGATATATATTTCTATTGGATATGGCACAAAAATATATTCCAGAATTGGTACGTAAATACATTAAATAATAAAATATATAATCATTGTTTACTAAAGGTTCATTACTTAAATATTCATTTGTACCAGTAATCAGAAAAGTAGTAGTCATTCCAGGTTTGTTTCCAAAGTGAAAATGTTAAAAAAAGTATGTAAAGTAAAAGGGCACATTACAAACAAGTTGCAAACAATATTTTTTTACTACCAAATTAGTTACCAAAAGATATATGTAAACTATAAATAATATACTGTATGCACTAGTGTGTAAAGGTATTTACTTTTACGCACTAGTGCATGCAGTGAAATTATGAAGCGTGTGTAAAGCAAAGGCGTTCTTAATTATTTTTTTACATTTGCCATAAGCAAGGGTCGGAATTATTTCAGCGTTAACAGAGTCATACTTGACTTGATATTTAATTTTTCAAGAAATATATAATAGCAATTTTGAGTTTTGACAATTGTGAATTTTGTAATTGCAATTCTTTTGCTGAGCAATCACCGTAGCTGTAACTGTGATTTTTGTATCATCTCTGTAAACTAAAGTCCAGCCTACTCCGAGCAAACTGCTAAAATTCAGCCCACAATTAATAGGCAATACCGGTTGACTCGCATAACTTTACACGCAGGTCGATGACATCATTGAAACTATCACTGACCAGTAAGCACACAACCGTCGCCATCAGCTATGTTATTTTGGAATTTTGCTACATGTTTTTTAGTTGTTTGTTTTCTATATTAACCATGTTTTTGTGATTTAATATTTAATAATTTATTTTTCAAATATAAATACGGGTTGTAACAGTATTTCAGATTATTGAAGTATATATCTAGAGACCAATATTAATGTCAAAATGAACCCAAAAAAAATAACGTATAGAGCCATTCATGAAAACGGCCTAATTGAATACCTAAATAATTTAAACTGGGCCTTTACTCTCAATCAAAATGTAGATGTCAACATTTTGTTTTCTTATTTCATTAATATCATAACAAATGCAATAGATTATGTTTTCCCAGTAACATCTCGTTTAGTAAAGAGATCTAATGAAACCCTTACAGCTTGGTTCAATGACAATCTTCGGTGTATGCACGGGAACACCTACACTTTCTGTACGAATATCACAGAAGAAATCCTACCCATATAATTAAAAAAAAAAAATTAAAAATGGTTTAAGGTACAATCCCACTCCACCGCCCCTACTATCCCTATCTAAACATTTGAGATTGTATCCAGGAATTTTAATTAAAACATCGGAAATCCCAGCATTTAACCATGTTTCACTTATACCTATTATATCAAAGTTATGTTCTAAAACAATATTTTTGAAGTCATTAGAATGAGCAGTCAGTGATCTCGCACTTAATTGTGCACATTTAATGTAATCCATTTACTAAAATGTTTAACATTAATTATTATCTCCAAACTCAAGGAATAAATTTTTCAAAAATTGTATTAATCTTTTCTATTTTAAAAGTTTAGCCCAGAATATTTAACTAAAGGTAAGAACTAAATAATAACAATAAACAAATTATCAAAACCCACTAAGCAAAAGTAACCTGTAATGAACTCCCGGAAATAGACAAATTTAGTATTATTAAGGTATTTGAATGTTGTGGTGTAAGAGTAAACATAGCAGAACAAGATTATATTATATTATGTATCTATAGAACTCCTGATTCTGATCCCAGGGAGTTCTTAGACCAATTAAATCACTGCCTTACTTATTTCTATAGCAAATATAAATCTAAATATTTCATTATTACGGGCGACTTTAACATTGATTACCTACAAAACTACAAATATCGGGATGAATTAGTTGACATTCTTAATTCTTTTAACTTAGCAGTCACAATTAAAGAACCAACAAGAGTATCTTCTACCTCGGCAACTTGTATTGATTATATATGTACAGACTTAAAATCTGATCGGTTTCTATCATCCCTACTTGTCAGTGGGTGGTCTGACCATTATGGGCTGGTTTTAAAAATTAAAAACAATTCGAAACCTATGAATATATCTCATAAACGTAGGTTCTTCTCAGTGAAAAATACTGTTAATTTTAAGCAATCTTTAGCAGCCGAGAACTGGGAGGCTGTATACAACCTTGCGACTGCTGATGTGAATAAACAATATGAAGTGTTTCATAATATTCTAAAATATTACTTGGATGTTTCTTTTCCTTCAGTGACCTGTCAGAGCAAAAAATGCAACGGAAAATCTAAAGCCTGGATAACCACCGGTATAAAAAAATCGGCCGCCAACATAAAAAATTTATTTTATCTATATAAACAAAATCTAGTTGATAAAGACTATTATGATAACTACAAGAGAATGTACAAAAGAGTAATATGCTTAGCTAAAAAAATGCATTATGATAATATACTTATGAACACTCCAAATAAATCGAGAACCATGTGGAACATTATAAAAAATAACTCGAAACAAGCACAGAACAAAAACGCTGAGCTAAGACAACTGAAAGTTGACAATACTGTCATAACTGACTCGAAACACATTGCTGATGCCTTCATAGATTTCTTTACAAATACCCCAGAAGAGTTAATAAATAACATACAACACAATGCAAAATCAACACCTACTTTTACATCTTCCAACAAGAACTCTATATTTTTAAGTCCTGTAACCGCGTCAGAAATAGTTGATATTATTACTTCCCTAAAAAATTCTCACTCTACCGGTCCCGATGACATAGTAACAAAACTTGTAAAGGAATCCAAAGAACTCATAGCTCATGTCCTCGCATATATTCTCAATAATAGCTTTAGATATGGGATATTTCCTAATCTCCTAAAACTAAGTAAAATTATACCAGTCTATAAAAAAGGGGACAAAGACAAACTAGATAACTATCGTCCTATTGCTTTATTATCAATATTTGCAAAAATTTTTGAAAAAGCTATGCTAACCCGGCTTTTAAATTTTTTAAATAAATATGAATTATTAACAAACAGTCAACATGGCTTCACCAAAAATAAATCAACAATAACTGCACTAATAGCTTTCGTACAAGAAATATATAAGAATCTGGATAAAGGCTGTGATGTTCTTGCTACTTTTATTGACCTATTCAAAGCGTTCGACTGTGTCAGTCATGAAATACTTTTAAATAAACTGATACTACTAGGTATCAGTGGGTCATGTCTTCAGTGGTTTGTATCTTATCTGTCAAATAGAAGGCAATATGTGAGATATAACAACAAAGAATCGGAAGTAAAGGTTAACAAATACGGTGTTCCACAGGGATTGATACTGGGACCAGCACTATTCATTATTTTTATAAATGATATTGATAAAATCATCTTATCTGGAACTATAACCAAATATGCCGATGATATCTCTCTTACTTCTAGTTCAAACAGTTATACCGATTTAGTGCACGAGGCAAACAATAAATTAAAAAATGTTTATTCATACCTCTCCAACAGCAAGCTAATTATGAATGAAAAGAAAACCGTTAGTATGGCATTTTACTCCTCAACCAACAAATGCAAACGAAGTGCTTTAATAAAAGTAAATAACAAAGTTATAACCCAAGCTGAATCCGTCAACCTACTAGGGGTTACGCTGGATGAACATTTAAAATGGAGCTCACATATTGACTTATTTAGCTCCAAACTAGCTGGTATATGTTTTGCGCTGAGGCAACTGAAGCAAATTTGTGACTTCCAAGTACTGAAAACTTATTATCATGCCAACTTTGAGTCTGTTATGGCGTGTGGAATTATATTATGGGGAAAATCACCATCAGCTGATAGAATTTTTATATTACAAAAACGTGCCCTACGAGCAATGTTAGGATTAAACTCACGAGATAGTTGCCGTACAGTTTTTAAAGAACATAATATACTTACCACTCCATCTTTGTATTTATACCATGTGTTATGCTTTGTTAAAAAGAATTTTAATAGCTTTACGCAACATAACTGTAATCATAATTACGCTACTAGAGGTAATAACAATTTGCAATATGAATCCCACCGTTTGGAATTATATAAAATGAGCCCTTACTATCAAGGTGTATCTCTACAACTCTACAACAAGTTAGGTGATCATGTTAAAGAGGCCCCTTTCGTAAACTGTTTTAAAAAAAGGCTAAAAACTTACCTTATAGATAAAACTTTTTATTCACTTAACGAATATCTTAATGACTAAATCTCCCTGGGTCTGAATTTCTGGAATTACTGCTCGCTAGGTGTGTTTACGATAATTGTTTTTAGTGTGTTTTCCTGATGTTTTTGTCTAATTTTTTAATTGAATTTGACGTACGTACATCTTTGTTTTTTTTGTAGTTTGTGGATAATTTTTTAGGATTATTGTTATTGTGATTGTATTATGTTCTTTTATAAACTTTCTGTATTTTGTATTGACACATCCAATGCTCAAAATTTTTTGGCCTACTGGGAAAATAAAGTATTATTATTATTATTATTAAGGTTTAAATATATAAATTCAAAGAAAAAAATCACAGAAAAAGAAAATAAATGATGTTTTAAGATATAGAACAACTTTTAATAATGAAATAGTGGCAGTATGTACTCACTGTTCTTGTATTGTTAATCGAGACAAATAAGCATCTTTTTAAAACGCTGTAATTTTACATGCACAAGCATTTCACATATAACTACGCCACTGCCTAAAGTTTATGCTTGTTATTTTTCTTTTAATCACCAGGTGCAGTTTAAAGTATCTTTATAAAATTGACTTATTCTTTGACTACTTACTTTTTACAACAGTTTAGATACTATTAAATTAAATTCTTCTGGAACTCTGGCACACAACATTAATAAATGGTACCTACACAATGATCCGACCTAAAGAATTAGTTGTTTCATCTATTGCAACCCAAAACCCTTGTAAATAATATCACATGCTTTCGTACCAAAATTTCTTTATATCTTGACTCATGGGTATAATAAAAAAAATTGATTGAAGGAGCCGTTACTCTGTGGTAGTTAATCATTTTGCACAAATAACTAAATAAAACACACTACTATGTTTTCTACCACTATGTATTTATAAAAATTGCGACTGCAGTTTCGACTTACAAAGCCATTGTCAAGCAGTGAATCAAAAATGACTGATTTACAATTATACAGAAATGTAATATATAGACAATATTGGTTGGATAGATAGGTACAATAAGAGGCTTAGGCAGGTAGATGACAATAATAAACTTAATTATGAATATTCAATTATGGGTCTGCCGGCTGTAAATAAAGGTGAATATATCAGATCTAATTGATCATTTAACAAATTATAATCCTTGACATTATTGTGTTTATGAATTTCCAGAGATTCTAAAACGTTTAATTTAAAGCCTTTTGTTGAGAAATGTAAAATTTCAATGTCGTTTAATTCTGGAAAACTATGGTTGTTTTCGAGGCAGTGGTTCGCGAAAGATGAATCAGTTTTCTGTAACCTATATGATCTAAGATGTTCTTGATACCGTATTTTGAAATTTCTACCGCTTTGCCCTATATAGATACTATTACACTCTGTACATTTTAACTTATAAACTCCAGATTTGTTAAATTTACGTGTTGGGTCTTTTGCATTGTATAATATGTTTGATAATTTACTCTGTGATTTAAAAGCTATTTTTAGATTGTGTTTAGATAGAACATTAGCTATTTTTTCGGATAAATGGCCACAGTAGGTAATTGTTGTGTAAGTACATTTTGTGGTTTCTTTTATTTTTGGATATATTAATTGAAAAGTGAATTTTTTCCGGATTTTGTTAATTAACTTTCTAATGACATCTTTACCAAAATTATTTTTAACTCCAATGTCCTCTATTATGTGTAGCTCTTCATTCAGATCCACATCAGACATGATAAACAGAGCATTTTCACTACCTCTGTCTGATGCGGATCTGAATGAAGAGCTACACATAATAGAGGACATTGGAGTTAAAAATAATTTTGGTAAAGATGTCATTAGAAAGTTAATTAACAAAATCCGGAAAAAATTCACTTTTCAATTAATATATCCAAAAATAAAAGAAACCACAAAATGTACTTACACAACAATTACCTACTGTGGCCATTTATCCGAAAAAATAGCTAATGTTCTATCTAAACACAATCTAAAAATAGCTTTTAAATCACAGAGTAAATTATCAAACATATTATACAATGCAAAAGACCCAACACGTAAATTTAACAAATCTGGAGTTTATAAGTTAAAATGTACAGAGTGTAATAGTATCTATATAGGGCAAAGCGGTAGAAATTTCAAAATACGGTATCAAGAACATCTTAGATCATATAGGTTACAGAAAACTGATTCATCTTTCGCGAACCACTGCCTCGAAAACAACCATAGTTTTCCAGAATTAAACGACATTGAAATTTTACATTTCTCAACAAAAGGCTTTAAATTAAACGTTTTAGAATCTCTGGAAATTCATAAACACAATAATGTCAAGGATTATAATTTGTTAAATGATCAATTAGATCTGATATATTCACCTTTATTTACAGCCGGCAGACCCATAATTGAATATTCATAATTAAGTTTATTATTGTCATCTACCTGCCTAAGCCTCTTATTGTACCTATCTATCCAACCAATATTGTCTATATATTACATTTCTGTATAATTGTAAATCAGTCATTTTTGATTCACTGCTTGACAATGGCTTTGTAAGTCGAAACTGCAGTCGCAATTTTTATAAATACATAGTGGTAGAAAACATAGCAGTGTGTTTTATTTAGTTATTTGTGCAACATGGGTATAATGTTGATAGGGAATTGATTTCAAATTTTAATGATTTAATTTGGATCCCATATCATCATATGCGTTAAATCAAAATCAAAATCTGATTGTGGTAGGAAACTACTGTTATTTTCTAATATATGACTAATTAGGAAAATAATTTGCGATGTCATATTGATAACGGTGCACATTTTGAACAATTATTGTAATAAAAATTAGGTTTTCAATTGTAATAATTGTAATAGGAATAAAGTTTTTCCTTGGATGTTTACAAAAGAGAAATTATTATGGCACTTAATTCCTCTGTAAAGCTCTATCAATCTTTAGAATAAAATATAGGGTGTCCCATTAATAACAATTATGGATGACGTCACAGATATGTGAAGTGTCAGAAAATGTTTTTCCCTCTCATACAAGTAGCATTCAGATATTACGAATTGATTTTGGTATTTTTGAGAATGCAAAGTAGAAAAAAATGTAAGAATTTTATTCATTTTTTTGAGACACACTGTATAGCCCAGAATGTATCTTTCAGTGCTGCTTGGGTGTGTTATGGACAGCATCCAACTAGTATATTAGTTTTGTTACTTTCAAAGTATTTGAGATATACTTTGCAACTTTGCAAACAATAATCGTTTTTGTTAATGTTGTAGAATTTATGTATAACTGAAGAACTAGTAACTTGTAAAATCTGTCTTAATGAATTACTGAATTTTTTAAATTTTACGAACGACTGTTTGCATAAAATAGCAAAAATAAATGAGTGTAAAAATGAAAAAGATGTTGATGAGCAATCGAATTTAAATAACATTGAAGATTTCACATTGAAGTATGAACTTATCTGCACTGATGATATGGTTAAATTGGAAGAGAAATATGATGCTGTGAAAGATGAAATAAGAAGTGAAGATAATGTAGAAATAAATAATGTAGGAATAAATCTCATACATGAGAAAATTGAATTCAAATCGGAGCCAAACAACTGTGAAAGGTAATCCACATATAATAAATAATAATATGTATAATATGCAAGTTGGAAAAAAACTGTTGAAGTTTTGCCGACTACATATCAAATTACTACATATAAATTGTACAATTTCAACTGAAGGTAGGAGAATCTTTTTTAAAGGAACTATTCAGCAAGATATTGCACCTCTGTCTCCTGGTTTTTAAAATAAATTAATTGCATTATCGAATTTTAAAAAAACATTTTTTACCTCTAATAATGCAACCAATTCTTATGATTTTTATATATCTGGTTGATATACCAAAGAGTTTAAAAATGAATTATTATTTGTTTGCTTATAATGCTATTGAAACATATTCTTTATAAGATTTTGCAAACAGCAGAAAGAATAACTATAACTAAAAGAAAAACTCTGTGTAAAGACATTAATGAAATATTTGCATTCTTTCGATAACCTGAATTCCTGTTATGCTAGCAAATTAAAATCCTAAAATGAATTTGTCTAATTTCTTATTTAACAATTCTCATTCTAACACTAGCATCCACACAGTCCCCTACGGCAATGCAGATTAAACTAGTATCTACATAACCCCCTACGATCATGAAGATTCAGTTAAAAATGAGAACAAAGGCCTAACTCAATTCACAAAAACTGTAACAGGGTTAGGCCTCACCTGGAAAACCTGAAAAACCTGGAAAAGTCAGGGATTTTAAGAACATGTGAAAAAGTCAGGGAAAAGTCAGGGAATTTTTAAAATATTGATAAATGTCAGGGAAAAAAATTAAAAACCTGGAAAATGTAATTAAAGCTATAGTTTCTTTTATGTTGACAAAATTATCAATTACAGTTTAATAGTAGACAATGTCTTTATGTTTTCTCTTCTAGGTCAAGAGCAATGCTTCAAAAAAGGTGTGATATTATACCGCTTGGATACTCAATCTATTTTGTTAATGCCCAAAATAAGGGGCTTAGAGTCTAAGAACGAGAATAAGTGATATACTGTCATACCTTTTTTTGTAGTTGTTGGTTTAGTAGCTCATTTTAGTATTACTAATAGAAAATCTCAGCAATGCTAGAATAACCCGAGTCTAGAAGGCTTTAACCTTAATGAACGGTAGATTACAGATGTGATCAATAGTGTATGTAGTTATAGTAACATATTTTTAGCGTTATCATATTCATACAGTGTGTTTTTTATAAACCAAAGAAATATTATGTAAGGCAAATTTTGTTTTGAAATCCAGAACGGAGAAATTTGACATGAAAAAATGCACTTATTGTTAAATATATGTACCTCTTTAACTATATATGCCATTGGTCAGTCAGACCTGTTATATATAGTGTCCAAGGTTAAAATATTTTATTAATCTTGGCATTGCCTGATTTTAAGAGATTTAAGTTAGAAATTTCTACTTAATTTTGTTATTTTCTTATTAATTTTAAAAGTAAAGAAATAGTTTTGTTTTATAAAATATATAGTTTATGTATAGTATATCTCTTAATTCTTGAATAAAGTAATGGTAAGTAGTAATATGTTTTTTTTAAAAGCATTCAATGTTTATTCCATTATAAGGATGGCTGTAGTAGGATGGCTAAATTTAGTTAAAATAGTTGAGTATTGGCAAAAAAAATATTATTTATATTATTTTAATGTTACCTGGAAATTAGTTTAAAAAGTCATGGAAAACCTGGGAAAGTCAGGGAATTCTATGGGATATTAAGAGTCCGAACCCTGTGTAAATATCTTGCGGCCGTAAGATTTTCTTAAAAAAAAGGTCCCAATATGATCACCAATCACATCTGCCCACACGTTTACTTTGCCTCGCCGCTATGTATGGGCTTCTTGAGTCCAATGAGGATTTTCACGTGACCAATACCTACAGTTATGCCGATGTAGTGTCCTCTTTAAAGAAAATGTAGCTTCATCAGAAAAAAACAATGTTCTTTATAAAATTTGGGTTTTCATCGCACAAGGTCATCAACTGTTCACAAAACTGTAAGCGCTGTTCTGGATCGTCCTCATTCAATTTGTGGATTAATTGCACTTTTTATGGATGGAATTTTTCTTTTTTCAATAGACGTACAACAGAAGTTTGACTCACGTTATGATTTAAAGCTAGCTGCCTGTTGAAAGATGGTGGTTTTCCTCACTTTCTAGAATATTTAATTTGGTTTTATTGCTTGTGGTAGGGCGACCAGATCGAGGAAGGTCAGCTACACTGCCAGATTCATCATATCTAGCCACCAATCTACTTACGGTGGATCTAGAAATTTGCTTTTCGGGATACTTGGCATTGAAAATATCACATGCTTCCTGATGAGTTCTCAGGATATCACCATATCCAACCATCATCAAAAGTTCTACGCGTTCTCCTTCACTTAAATGTGGCATTGCATTCACTAGTTTTACACTGTCTCAGAAGTGTCACAAAACTGAGGTTCCACACGTGTCAGGAATAAAAAAGTTTTTGATACTTTACACAAAAAGGCCTGTATCTCTCTATTGTTAAGGTGATTGTTTTTTTATTAATTTTCTTGTTTTGTTTTTATGTCAAATGTTTTCATGCTAGTTACAACAAAAATGTAGGCAACAAGATTTATCAGTCCATAAAAAAGTGGAACTCATGAATTTGCGAAAGGTAAGCTATTTTTACATAAAATGTAATTTTTCCAAAAGAATGGCTCAGGTAATATCATTTTTTTTATATCACCAGAAAGCTAAAGGAATATACCACCAAAAACAGTAAACAAAAATGTGTTTCCATTAAAAAAATTTATGATGGCGTCATAACTCAAAAACCAATGATGTCATAAATTTTGGTATAGTGACAAAATGTATCATTTACAGAACTAAAATCGACCCGTTCGAGGATTTTTTTGAAAAATGACACATACCAAAGATATAAATTTTGTGCGTTTCTTTAGGTTCACACTCTATGGCCGTTTCTTGCTTTCACGATGCATCTGGTCTTTGCGACCAACCGGGATGAATTCGCCTTTTCCGTGGTAAGCTGATGCTGTCAGCGAGCAAGGCCTACAGGCATTTTGACTTCTATGCCTAGATTACCCAAAAGTCTTGGGCGTCGCAGTATCCCATATACAGCACAAAAATATCACCTTCTTCAAACCAGTTTCTTAAGCTAGTCAGATTCCTTTCATATGCGTGCCTCAAAATTGCCCCATCATTATTTCTAGAGTCCGAAAAATAAGGACCATGAACATCGGGTATATGTCCATTGGGAGCAACAATTAATGCTGGTTTTAAGAAGATGATCCCTTATGTGTGCAATACGACTGACGTAACACTTGGAAAGCTCTGCTTTTGGGGATTTTTATGTATGACCCATCAATGTACGCTATTGCTTTTCGATTTCCTGGTTCAGGATTTTACAGAGTGTTTGTGAAATCTGTTACATGTTGAGCAACGTATTGGTCCCTGGTTGTGTGCTGTAATCCCAGATTATTTGGCACAAATTGTTCTACTAATGAAACACGGACTTTTGAAATTGCCAAGTTTATGGCTTGGCGACTGGAGTAAGAGAACATCCCCATAAAAAAAATAGTCTGAAAGTGCTTGTCGTAATTTGCACCAGAAACATAATAAATCTTTTTTGGTTATTCTATTTTTTTGGTAAATATTAATGCGATCGCAAAATTCAAAAAGTTCCCTAAACTGTACTTTGTTTACTGCAATTAATGCTTCAAACTATTGATCGGAATAATTATTTTCACTTTCAAATATATTGATAGATTTATATTTCATGGCAGTGTTCCGTACTATATTTAGAAAATGTTTTAAATCACTTCCTTTTAAATTAAATGGTCTGGTAATACCTCTAAGTCCATTGAATAATAGTGGCAAGAGAAGTCCTTCATCGGACAAATGACTCCACAAATTCTTACACTTTCAGGTATAAAGATATCAGTCTTCAGAAAGATATCAACTTTACCTTCTAAAGAAAATCTAATGAAATGTTCAAGTTCACCACATATAAAACATGAATTTCAAGTTTTTCCAAGCAATATTTTGAGTACAGTTGGATCCGGATCCTCTGCGTAAGCTTGAACTTCTGCATCTATAATCAAATTACAGTTGTGGCAAATCTTTGTTTGTTCCGTAATTGGTATTTGGGGCAATTGCAATTCGATTCTACAGTGTTCAGCAATGCCCCTTTTTTCTTCGTCCAAACGCACTATTTGTCTCGGTAATCCATTATATCACAGATGAAACACTCTATTCTTACTGCAAAATTGTATACAATATTCAGTTGGTACATGCAGTGTGCTGAAGGCTCAGTTCAAAAAAGAAGAAAACAAGATTAGATATTACCATTTCAACTTTCAACTAATCACTGAAGCTCTTACCACTGTCAGAGCTTAGGGCAATGTCAAAGTGCGATTATGAAATGTCAACTGACTGACTGTAATTTCGTAACTCGCGCAGATAGGTGGCGCCACTTGTTTGTCGAAAAAGTTGCATTTTTTCTCAAAAATAAATAGTTTCTTCCGCGCTCTCTAGGGCCGAAATTAGCCTGTGGAGCATAGTAACTTTTTAATGATTTTGGATCAGAATGACTCAGGCTACCACATTTTCATACAATTTCACCGGAAGCCAATTTCACCTATAGAAGTGTGCGGTTTATATATTTCACCTGAAACTTCTACAGAACAGTTCGAACTTGAACCAAACCCTGAATTAGACCCAGATGTTACCTATGAAATACGTAGTAGTTCTGAAAAATGTTCATAGCAATATCTTGAACTCCACATACAACGAACTATATCTACCCATAGATATTATTTCATTTACCCTATCACCGCAGATATAATTATGTGTCTGAAAAACTTGGTTACGTTATTATTCCAAACGATTTATTTTTATTCCTAGAGGAAACCTATTTTGGCACTATGTTATATCTTCTTCTGTTAAGATTATTTTGTCCTGCCACTCATTCGTGTAGTGTATTCTTTAATTGAAAAGTAGCAAAGTAAGACTTATTTACCATTTGACATACATGATCGATATTTAACTTCCAAGTTAAATTGTTATTAATGGATGTACCTAGACATTTTCTTTTTGTTTGTCAAAAGAATGCTTTGACAAAGTCCTTCTAACATTTAAAATGTGATTTTAGTTTCGTTAAATATAAGTATATTATGCTGACTATATACTAACATTTTCTAGGAAGGTTTTAACTTTTATATTCATTTCGTCAGCATATTCGACAATTATTGGGCAATTTATATCATCCATGTATATAGCAGTCATTTCTCATCATGTCATTATTTTTTTTCAGTTTTGAAGATACTCCGTCTTTATTGGAATGCACAGCAGGAAATTTACATGAACTTACATCATACTCCTACCAGAGTGACACCAATAGGAACACTGAATCTGATAGCAGCACTACAAGTATAACATACTGCTGTGAAAAGTGTCCATACAAGACAGGAAATAGATATTACTTTAACAGACATGTGCGGAAGCATCAAAAACCTTCAAAAATCAAACTATACAAATGTAACCTGTGTGCATACACGACAAAATTACAATGTAATATTAAGAAACACAAGCACATACACCACCGCCCTTTGTATAGTTGTGAAGCTTGTCCTTTCCAGACAATATATAAGTCAAACCTTACATGCCATATGCTCAGCCATCAAAATCTTGTAGACAAAAGAGTATATAAATGTGGGCAGTGTCCATTTGAATCAACGTATAAGACAAGTCTTAAGAGGCATCATCGAACCCACCAATTAGAAATAAATATACATAATTGTGGACAATGCACATTCCAAACGAAGCATAAATGGAGTCTAAAAGCTCACATGGTGCTACATCAGGATATTTCAGAGGTAACAGTTTATAAATGTGAAAAATGCTCATACCAAACAAAACGCCAGACGAGCCTGAAACAACACTATGTAACGCATCGAGAACCTGAATTTGTGTGCGAGGAGTGTTCATACAGAACAAATGATGTAAGGAGCCTTAAGCGGCACCAGATAATCCATCAAGACATGTCAGAAATAAAGGTATAATAATAATAATAATTCAGATTAAGACAACTCATAAATACTCCCGTTTAAAATACATTTTAGTCTTGTGTTACAAGAATCATTTTGAGATCTTGGGTAGAAAGGGAATATGTTGACAATTACTAACAATTCAGAGGCATAGACAGACAAATGGGTAAAAAATGTAAACAGTAATAAAATATTCAACTAATATTTTTGACTGTATTGTGAAAAAGAAACAGTGTTTGATTAAAATAATTGCAAAATATATTACTAATTAAAAATGGGGAAATTGTAGTATGCCGACTCAAAAATCCAAATGAGCCTTGAAGAATAAATTTCTCTATATTAATCACTATGTATAAATTAATGTAAATAATAAACAGATTGTGTTTATGACATGAAACCGCCCAGAATTATTCATGTATATTTCTTTTTTAATCAGAATAATAATAATTACGAAATATAGTGTATATTATATGCGAGGAAAATCTGGTCTAGAGATCAACAAAGTTTTTGCAAAAAAAATTAGGTCGATATGTTATACAGTTTTCGAGTTACAGATTCTTAAATTCGACCTTAATAATGTTTTGTTATGATAAACTGCAACAGCTATGGTAAGGTTCGTTCTGTACAATTGTGGATAGACATTAGTCTTATACCTAATTTGATTAGGATGTTAAAAATGGGTGGTTTTAAATTATGGTGTAATTTGTTACATATAATAATATACTGCCCTCTTAAGCCAAAATGACGTACTTCAGTATCTGCTCATTTTGAGATATTTGACAATTTATGTTCAGCACTAGGTACTTGTCTTCTTTTTAATATTGTTATTTTATTTCTGGATATGATTCTATGAGGCAGATGCAAAAATAATGGTTTAATGATTATTGAAGAAAGTCGTCATTTAACAAGGAGACTTTGAAGTACGTCCAATTTGCCCAAGAAATTTTGAGTTACATCATTTTGGCCCAAGGGGACATATGTCTAAACGTGCAAATACATGAAATCATTAATAAGTTATAAAAAATTGTGTTTAAAAATTTAAAATGTGCCGAAACTTCAAATTTAAAAAAATGTATGGTATTACTTAAGAAACCATCAGAATCCTATGATTTCACCATAACAGACACAATTCCTATTCCAAACTGGAATAACTTTATAAGTAATAACGAACATAAAGCGAATAATCTAAAATACATTTCTGAATATTGATGTAAATAAGGACATAGGTTGCCCAACAATGTTAACTTGGATTCCTCCAGTGTAGCATCCAATTTAAAATGTGATCATGAAGAAACAAACACAATAACATTTTCGCAAAGTATGTTTAATTTTTGCAAAATAGAAAACCTACAAAAATTGTGTGGGTGCACGACAACAAAGGGTCGGACACCCTATGTATTGTTGTGACCTGTCCTCTATCCCAAGGGGGAAAAAATTAGCAGTTACAGTTGCCTTGAAACAAACAGGCCACCTAAGGAGATAACTGTGATGCAGTTGATATCGTGTCACTGAAGATGCTCGTCAGTCCTATGCGAATCTGTATGGCCGTTAGTGTTCAAGCGATTTTCTGATCTCCTTACCAATTTACCCTCTCAGAAAATTTGGATATCTGATGGAGAATAACCAATTAAAATCACTAATGATAACAAGAAGCCACAACCGAATTTAAAAAAAGAATAAAATGTGGAATTGTAAAATAAAGTGTGCGTTCACATGGTGTTCTGTTGCATATGCATGTGCAGCCTTTCCTAACAATTTCTTTAACCCATTAACACCGTGCGTGGTCCTATGGACACGGCAAACAGCCGATCTTCTACGCCAATCAAATGACACTAAACTAGTAGCCAGGGGGCGGAGCCCAGGACATATTGTAACTATAACAGTGCAAAACAAGTGCCGACAAGTTGATTTAGTCAGTTGCTGTGTTAACGTTGTTATAAGTGTTTAGAATTTCACCGATTTTTTGAACAGGCAAATAATGAACATTCATTATGAGTAAGTAACATTAGACTAATTTTATATAAGATTTATCAAGTTTTTTTACAATACGAACTTTATGCATGTATCAAACAACACATCAGTGTATATATTTGAAAGTTTAATTTGAAACTGTGTACGCCAAAAGTGCTATATTTTAAGTGTGGCCAGGCTAGGCGTTTCCACTTCGCAAAATTGATATTATAAATATTTCTATTTCAGAAGATGATTCTGCCTCGCGGAGGCATTGAATATGATTTATAGGGATGATATCGAAGGAGGTGTGTCTATAGAGCCACCAGCTGCAAATGTAGATACCAACGGGGATTCAGGGAACGAAGATGAGGGCGGGTACATTATATTTTCGCCACAGATTTATTCTTATTCTAAGGCTTTAGAATATGTAAGTAAATAACATGTTTTTGTGTTTTTACAGGCTAATTGACAATCTTACGTCTCGCCAGTTACTTGCCAAGCAGAGATAAAGCTACCTAATAATTAAAGACTGGGTATCGATTATGAAGAAAATATTGTTCAACCCCTACAGATGGCACCCATATGTCATCCTCAAATATCAGAAGAAACTAAACAGTGAATAGATGACAGAGAAACTGCAGAATCCAGAACTAATCCACTGTGGGAAAAGGGGGCATTTTTGATTATTCTAAATATAAAAATATGTCTATTATTGATATTTTTGAACAGTTCATTGATCAAGCATTTATCGAACACTTGGATATATAAACTTACCATCTAAAAGGCACTATTGGGATTTTAATGATGATATGAAAAATATCGCAGTATTTAAGGCTATGCGAAGAGATAGGTTTCTCCAAATAAATCGTTTTCTGCATTGTGCTGACAACACTAAAATTGATGTAAATGATAAGGCCTGGAAAGTACGCACATGTATGGAAATGTTAAAGGAACATTGTGTAGAAAATTTTGTACCCGAGGAACACCTGGCATATGACGAGAGCATGGTTAAGTATTACGGAAAGCATGGGTGTAAACAATTTATTCGGGGTAAACCCGTTAGATTTGGGTACAAGATGTGGTGCCTCAATTCCAAAGATGGCTATTTAGTTAACTTTAAGCTTTATTAGGGTAAAGGTCCTAATTCATTTAAACTGTGAAATATGTTTGGTAAGGCCACTAGCCCTCTACTAGTATTACTAGATGAACTAGCAAATAAAAACAAAAATTAAAATACATATTTTATATGGAAAATTTATTCACTGGATCAGCAATATTTTCGTTTTTGGCATTTTGTGGGTATTCAGCTATTGGCACCATTCGAGAAAATAGAATGCTGAAAGAATGTCCCTCGACTTCAAAAAAATTATATATAAAAAAATGGAGGATATTTTGAGACAGCCATGGAAAAAATTTATCAACTGTATGTGGGATGGATGGACAATGCGGTGGTGACAATGGTTTCTTCCTCATGTGGCACCCAAGAAAATAATAATAATAATAATAATAATAATATCACTTTATTCATAGAATGTACATATCAAATATTTACATAGAATGAATTAGCGTCAACACCAAACAAATACTGAAATATTCAGTACTTGAAACATAGCAAACATTTTAAATATATTGTATAATACAAATATTGCACACATATAATACATACTAGAAACATTTAAAAAATACTGTAAATGTAAAATAATTTAATACAACAAAACAGAACCACAAATTAGGTATAGAAAGAACAACTGAGTAACTGTGACACCATTTATAATTGCTGGGTTAAGAATTCATTTATATTATATGGTTCTATTCTCACTAATAGATCATGAATCTGAGATTTGAATTTACTTAACACTTGAGTATGTTGAATATGCCGTGGAAGTTTATTAAACAATTTTAAACAATTATAATTAGCACTTTTTTCAGTAAGTGTAAGGCGATGTATTGGATAGTTGTAATTCAATGTTCGAGTTGGATATTCATGTTTGGGTTCATCTTTCACAAACAGAGATTTGTTTTTAAAAAGAAAAAGCAAGCATTCTTGTATATAAATGGCCGATGCAGTTAGCAGTTTGTTATCTTTAAATTTATTTCTGCAAGATTCTTTATAACTTAGCTTTAAAATCGTCCTTAAAACCCTTTTTTGTATTATAAATACTCTATTAAAATCACCACTACTTCCATAGAATATTATACCATATCTAATATTCGATTCAAAGTTAGCAAAATACACCGTTTTCAATGTTAATAAGTTCACATATTTTGATAGCACTCTTATATTATAGCATGCTGCGTTTAGCTTTTTACAGAGGTTGTCTATGTGACACCGCCAATTGAGCTGTTCGTCAGTATATATCCCTAAAAATTTTACTTCACAAGAAGTGTAGTAGGTATCATTATTTATGTTGAATTCTTTTGGAGTATTAAATCTCGCGTGGTTAGTTTTAAATAACACAGTATTAGTTTTGTCCTTATTTAAAATTAGTTTATTTTTTGTGAAGTAATGGCATGCTAAATTGAGAACACTGTTTACATTGCCGAATAAATGTGGAAAATCTTCGGCGTATATTTGAAAGTTCGCATCGTCTGCATACATGGTAAGTGAGCTAGCTTCATCCGCAGCACAAACATTGGATAGTTCATTTACATATATTATAAACATTAACGGCCCTAAAATGCTCCCCTGTGGAATGCCCATTTTGATAGGTATTAAGTCCGATTTTATGCCTTTCCCTGCTTTTAAAACGGAAACCCTTTGTTGCCGGTCTGACAAATAAGAGCTAAACCACCGAAGTGCGTTATCTCGTACCCCGTATTGATCTAATTTCCTAAGCATTATAGAATGATCAAGTGTATCATAGGCCTTTGACAAATCGAGGAATACTCCCAATACCAAGTTATCATTTTCTAGCGCAGCTAATATATTTTCAGAGAATTGAAATATTGCCGTTTGAGTAGACTTTCCTTTTAAATAAGCATGTTGCATTTCGTTTAATAAATTAGTTGTGATCATGTATTCCATTAGCTGGTTGCATACCACAGACTCAAACAGTTTGGAAAATGGTGATAACAGGCTTATTGGACGATAGTTCTCAAATTTTTGTGTATCTCCTTTGTTTTTGTATACAGGTTTAACCACGGCTATTTTCAAAGTTTTAGGAAAAATACCATATTTAAGTGAATTGTTTAAAATGTAACATATTGGTTGCACAATGATTTGTATGCATATTTTTAAAATGCTCGTTGGAACCTCATCTTCTCCATAACTATATTTGTTTTTAAATTTATTTACTATCTCAATAATCTCCTCGCTCTCTACTGGTCTTAGATACATAGAACTCTCGACATAATTTACATTTGCATTTGCTGGATCAGGAATTGTGTTTAATTTTGATACTAGTTGTGGTGCGATGTTAACCATATAGTTATTTAAATCGTTAGCAATAGTCTGTGTATCACCATTTATTTGTATATCTGGATTGTCCTTATTCTTACCGTTTATTTCATTTACAATTTTCCAAGTAGTCTTAGTTTTATTATCCGACTCGTTGATACGATTTTGAAATTGTGTTGATCTGGACTGTGTTAATAGATGGTTGTATCTCTTTTTCATTTCCTTATATTGTTCAGAGTAGCGGTGATCGACGCTGCTTGCAACATACAGAATATCCAGCTGTTTCTTACACTCGACTATCTCAGGCCCATTTGGCATTGTATATTGTTTGTTTTGATTTTTTTAAGAGGAAGACTTGTGTTAAAAACGCCCAAAAACATATTCATGAATAACTCCCACTGTTTGTTTACGTCTGCAGTGTCTACTGTGTAAACATTATCCCACCTTTGACATTTTAACTGGTTAATAAAATCTGATTTGTTTTCCTCACTGTATATTCTTTTCATACTATATTCGTTATTCCTACTTTTAGATATCCAAAAGGTTAACTTTTGTGCCGTATGATCTGAGACCATTGAGTGAACAACTTCAATTTGAAATGAATCTTTTATGTTAGTAAAAATGTTATCAATACAGGACTTACTGTTAGTGGTTATCCTTGTGTAAACATTTACCGTTGCTAACAAATCGAATGAGTTAATCAATGAGAACAGTTCTTTTTTATTTGTGTTGTCTTCATGCATTTCTATGTTAAAATCTCCTCCAATGATAATTAAAATATCTTTATACAAGAAAAACAGTGCCAAAAGTTCCTCCATTTTGTTCATGAAAGTATCCAAATTACCACTAGGGGGTCTATAAATAGACGCTACGATTATTTTTGTATTTTTCACGCACAGCTCAACTGCAGCACATTCAAATTCATTTGATATTGAAATGTCTTTCACTTTTGTGATATCCTTGCATGAGATCCCACATCTCACGTATACCGCACTTCCTCCATGCTTGTTTTCGTCTCTGCAAAAACTTGCTGATAGATTAAAGCCGTTTACTCCATAAGTTGTTAATTGTTGATATGTTTTCCAATGCTCTGTTATGCATAGAGCAACACACTCTCTGTTTAGCTTTAAAAACATATTCAATTCGTTAATGCTATTCCCTATTGATTGGACGTTCTGATGGATTACGCTTATTTGTTGTGTATTTGTTTCACAGCTTGTATTGCCATTGCTCTTTGTATGCATGTTTGTTTGTTCGTTTAAGCTAAAAAATCTGCGCCATTATCTTGTATAAAATCCTTGTGTTTGGTGAAACTAAATCTTTTTATGCCAACTCCCTTCGGCCAAATAGTCAAGTGAAAAGATTTTTACAGCAACAGAAAAGAAATATAATGATTCCGAGATCCAAACTAATTGCCAAATACAACACGTATATGGGGAGTACAGATTAGATGCATCGAAATTTCAGCCGGTGTTGCATTGGAATACGTGGTAAAAAATGGTACTGGTGTATACTGACATGGAGGTATGATGTAGCTCATCAAAACAGCTGGGTTTTGTACAATAGGACCTGTAGGCCAAAGATAGCACAACTCGAATTTAAAAGAGAAGTAGCTAATATTTATTTAAAAAAATGTCAAGTTCAGTTGACAGACCATCAGCTTCACCTGGATCAATGTCAGATAGCCGCACATCATATGCAATCAGATTTTATCGAACTGATCATTTTGTCAAATCGGTAGAAAGAAAGAGGTGTGCCCACAAAACATGCAATTCAACTCAGTATGTGTTGCCAAAATACAGACACATCTATTTAAAAAAAATGAAAGTGCATATTTATACCGTAAGGCTTTTTGTTTTAGTTGTTTTCACTTTTCTGTCATAAATAATTTTATTGCTAATAGAAATATGTATAAATTTTCTAGCGTTTTCTGTAAACACACTTTGGTTCCTCTAGGTTAAATGTTGAGATTTTTAGTTGAAGTTAACATTTAGTTAACAATAGGTAAAATAAGCGCCTAGCGTAGTTGTATGGGTACAGCAAAAATCTCATCGGTGCTATTGGGTTAAGGGCACAAATAATACAGAGCAGTTTTTAACAGTCAGTGATTCTTACTAGTAATGCCTATATAGTGCTTTGTCAATGCTTACTTATATTTGTAAAATCCTATGACTTATCACTTGTACCACAACACAATAATGTAAGAAATTAACAAAATTCTCCATGGCTGTGATGCTCCATATTCAGTATTTGGCTCCTATGGAGTACTAAAGCTCTATACCCTGCACTAATCTTAAGGAAATTGGGTTTCGGCAGAATCGTCTAAATTTTTGGTATATTGCAGCTTCTGTCATCCTGAACAAAAGTACTCATGGCCACGATGCTCCATATTCAGTATTTTGATACCTATGGAGCACCAAAGCTCCATGGCTCTATCATAACCCACATAACAAAATGATATGCAATGTACATACATTGTATTTTCAATCTGTGGATATGTATATCTACAAGATGGAGAAATTATATCTAATATACATCTAATGGATGTGGAATTAACATTCCTAGCATATGCATTTGTTGCCGACTTCCATATCTATTTCATATCCAGTGAATGTACATAAACATATGCAATGTACATTCAGTGAATATGAAACACACATCATATACACAATCGCATATTTTATTAATATACATTACATATTTCTGAAGTAGTTTCCACGGACATCAGAACACTTATTGAACACTGCACTCGACACGTGTTGCCTAAGTCATGTTGACATCATCGGAGATGATTAAAATGAACAGTTTTAATACATATTCAAATTCCAACATCTAATGCATATGCTTTGTACATATCCATGAGATGTTATGTGGGAAGTTACTACTTTGAGTAGTTTTATAACATTTTTATAATGCATATTTTGATTAATGATTTACCTAACTTTATGTTTTTGACATTACTAAATTCAAATCTGATGTTAAATATAAATTGACAGCTGCCAACTGTCAATATCGTCTATTTGACATCAGATTTGAATTCAGCAACCTCAAAAACATGAAGTGATGTGATTCAATAATCAAAATATGCCTTATTAAAATGTTATAAAACTACTCAAAGTAATAATAACTTATGATGAAGCTATGGAGCTTTGGTGCTCCATAGGCACCAAAATACTAAATATGGAGCATCATAGCCATGGAGACTTTTCTTCAGGATGACAAAAGCTGCAATATACCAAAAATTCAGTAGATCCCGCCGAAACCCAATTTGCATTAGTGTGGGTAGGTGTTTACTAGGTAGGATTAGGTGTTTATTTTTTAAATTGATTATTTCATTATACGTAACTTCCCTAAAGTTAAAAGATATATTGAATATATTTATGTTGGCTTTATCAATATATTCTTCAAAGGTTGAAATTGGATATCGTAGATTATTTATTGTATTCTTGCTATCTTCACAAAAAAAGAGTGAAAATCATTTGTATGAATACTAGTATCTGTTTTCCTGCATTTATGACCTCCCATGCAGCTTTAGCTTTATTGTCTGCTTTTTCGATAAATTCATTATTCTCTTTCTTTTTTGCTTCATCTATACTGTGTCCATGTTTATCATTTAGAAACCGTTTCGGCTAGTCTTGGTGTCGTAAAATTTTTTTGTAAATCTGTTTAAAACCTTACATTTTCCCTCGTGTCTCTAATATTCTTATCGAACGACTATAATATTTCATTTATACAGTTTGGATTTGCCTTTTTACCTCTGGAAATTGTAAAGAAAAGAGTTTACTTTATTATCTGCATCCAGATTTGCATGTTTCTCTTTCAAGTAACTGGTACATTTTACATTTACCTTGAAATGTGATTGGTCTATACATGATAACTTGCGGTTCGTTACTACTCCTGTTTCTTAAAACACGTATATCAATCGCGGAGTGATCTGTTAGTAATGGACCACATACACTTGTTACACAGTCTAAAATATGACAAAAGTTAATCAAAATATTGTCGATATATGCATCGAGTCTTGTATTTTCATAAACCATTTGAACAAAACAATTTGAGTTTACTAGATCGACCATGAACTGCCCTTTAAAGTCCTGTTTCCTGGAAGAGACGAGTGAAATCGGAACAAAACGGACCTGCAAAAGGCAGACAGTTGTTGGTTCACAGACGGCTCAAAAATTCCTGAGGGAACTGGAGCTGGTGTATATAGTCGCAAACCAAAGGTAAGGATAATCGCGAGCCTTGGTGACAATGCGACTATATTTCAGGCAGAAATTCATGCCATTGAACTGTGTGTACGGAGGCTTGAACAGACGCAACCTGGACACAGATCAATAAAAATATTTTCAGCCAAGCAGCTCTTAAAGCCCTTGGATCCTACCGTTGTAACTCTAAATCAGTTAGGAATTGCCAGGAAGCCCTTGTTGTTGCTCTTGCCATGCGAGAGGATTTTTTCCTCATATTATTCTTAATTTTATATTTTTTTAAAGCAGCACAAGCCATATCTAAGAGAAGAAATTGATTGAAAGGACGCAATTTACAGAAAATATTTTTTTTATGCTATTCCTAATTTCTTGTAAATCACTATATAGCAATTATTACTTATTCATTTTACCGTTTTCTAATACGTCATCTAGTATTTTTATACGTAAATTAAGTGGGCTAGTGTATACAGATTCCTATAGACATGTTTGCATTTTTATTAAAAATATATATTAAATAGAAATTATTCTGATCGGAAACTTATAACAAATTATTAAAAACTAAAATGACCCTTTAATAATAATACAATTACATCTGAGAAATGGTAGAAACTTAACTTAATGGAAAATGTTAAATTCCCCTACAGTTAAGAATGTGTAGTACTTTTATTTGCCACATAACATTCCCTATTTTTTCAGTTAAGGAAGCATATACTTTAGTTTTGGAAAAAATTAAACCTTTCAACAATAGGATTCAAGTTTTGAAATAAAATATACAATAAAGATCTGAAATCTTCTAAATTTGGAAACATCTTTCTTCATGGCTAATAAAATGATAGAAGTTTCTTTCCGGATATATTTTTCTGTATTCAAAATGTTTAAATAAATTTCCTTAATTAAAAAAATTTTGGTGTAATTACATGCTCTAACTCAATGTTTTTTTACAACTTTGACAATTCACACACAAGACGATTTTGTGAATTCTTATAACAAAACATCTGCTAGTTATTTTGCCATCTATTATCATGTAATTAATCAAAATGAGAAAATAAACCTCTTTTCTGTTCCAGGTGTATGAATGTGAAAGATGCTCATACAAAACAAGATTTAAAGATAACCTTAAGAAACATATGCTGATCCATCAAGACCCTTTGGAGACCGAAGTATTCCAGTGTGACAAGTGCCTTTTTCAGACAAAGCATAGAATGAATCTCAAGAGGCATCAGCTGACCCACCAGGAGCTTTCCGAAGTAACAGTGTATCGATGTGGAACATGTTCTTATTCGACTAGACATAAAAGTGGACTTAGCAGGCACATGCTGGTTCATCAAGATCTTTCGGAGGTTGCAGTGTTCGAGTGTGATACATGTTCATTTAAAACAAAGGACAAAATGAGTCTCAAGAGGCACTATCTAACCCATCGGGATCTTTCCGAGATAACGATGTACCCGTGTCAAACATGTTCGTATTCTTCTATACGTAAAAGTGGACTTAAGAGGCACATGCGGATTCATGAGAGAAAATAAATACCAATGACAAAAATGATAATCTAAGAATCACAGTGTGGATCATTGAGTTTTCAGAAGAAGTTTGGGATTATCATCGTTTAGCTGCACCTTGGCTTCGAAATCTCAAAGAATTTTATTCCAAATACTTTTACTACTACAATGTTGCTGCAACATATTTTGTCAGTCTAGTAGCTGTAGTTATTTGGATTTCTAAATCAGCTCCATGCCTTCTACAGCTCGTGCAACTGCCCAATAGCGACTATAACAGATAGTCAATAATATACTTAGCTATTTCAGCTTATTACATTTAGTTTTAATAGTAAATTAAGTACTCTTGTCAGGGCTGTATAAATAAAACAAAATTAAATATAATTCACTATAATGAAGAAGAATACAAAACAAATCAGAGTATGAGTTAAACCGCAGAGTGGGCAAATATTTAACACTTTCATCAAATAAACAAGAATAATAATAATAATAATAATAAAAGCTTTTTATTGATATATACAATATACATATACATATCAAAAGGCCATCGACCGAGGTCCTTCAGCCTGTCTTTTTTTTTTTAACAAATAATTTATTTACAAAGCTGTTGTACTAATCATAAACACACAGTGTATAGTGAAAAAAAAAAAAAAAAAAAAGAATGATTACATTGGATATTTAAATTTAAACAATATTAAGGATTTTCAGATAATGTAATTAATATTTCTTGAATAGTTTTTTCTGGAAACTTGAATTTGGAGGGTTGATGTCTTGGTCTGGTAATAAACATCTGTTGCATTATTTCCATATTATGCTCACGATTAGCAAACTTTGAGGATAGCACTTTTAATCTTTCGAGAATAGGCTGGATATTTGTTTTGCTGTAAAGCAATTCGTTTGAGGGATTATGAAGTGGATTTGTGGGGTGACGAATTTTCGTTATAATTCTCAGGGCTGTAGTTTCTGCCGTTTTTATATTATTAAGAGTTGGAAGTCGACAATTGAGGTATAAAACATGTCCATATTCAAGTATCGGACGACATATGGAAGTATAAATTTTTGTAGCAGTTCGAGTACTTATACCCTTGTTTTTGTAGGTTAAAGCTCTGAAGTGTTTGGCTCTTGTTATCGTACGTCTTTTTATTAATTTGGTGTGGTGCTTTAAATTCAATTTGTGATCTAGCAGAATTCCAAGGTAATTAGCAGTTAGGGAAGGCATTATTTGATGATTCCTGATCGATATCGAAGGGGAAGTGTGTGATGGGATGTGGTTAAATATTAGGAACTGTGTTTTCAAGGGGTTGGGATGTATTCTCCAGTTGTTAAACCATGTCTCTGTTTCGGTCATTAAAGTCTGAAGGTTTTCTATAGTTTTATTTAAAGATTTTCCATGTGCAATCAATGCTGTATCATCTGCGTATTGTAGAATATAGGAATTAGTGTCATTTCGATTTTGTTGGTGAAGGATATCAGAGCAGTATATATTATAAAGAAGTGGTGAGAGTGGTGAGCCTTGTGGGATTCCTTGTTCAGGGGTGAATTTTTCGGACACATTGTTGTTTACTTTTATGTGAAGCTCAAACAAGAATAAAACAATAGTATATTGTCTATATTTGTATAATTGTGGCATATTCAGATTTTCTTATTTTTTATTGGGTATTTTGCCACTGAGAAATATTTAAAAAAAAAAAATGGAAAACCTCTGCGCCAAACGGATCACACAGAGGTTGGTTCTTGAATACTTGATCGTTACAAAATTCCTCACCCAATAAATACACTAGTCATTGCCAGATTATCCAGTAGGCACTCTAGGCACGTTCCTAGGGGCAACGACGCTCTGAGGGGCGCCGAAGCCGATCCTCAATAACAATAACTCTGGATAAAAATCATTCTATGAAATGACATTCTTCAATCTTTTAATAAAAGCAGTGAAGCACTGCAAAATCCAGATATAGACCTGCTAACGGCAACTAAATTGTTTAATTCTTTACAGTATTTTGTAAAAAGTCTTCAAGACAATTTTAACTATTATGAAGAAGAGGAAAAGTACTAACAAATTGTATTGATTACAAAGTTGATTTGACAAGAAACAAGATTATTAAACATCATTTAGGGAAAGCTTCCAGTGCCATTCATTTTGATGGAAAGTCGGACATGTGGGTAAATACATATATTACCAAATATTAGAAAGGTTTCTTCAAGAGCTAACTAAAAGGTAAACTGCCTACACAGAAATCAAAAAACTTTTTGGTATCTTTAATAAGATCACAAATTTATTCGACGTCGAGATTCGTCTGCAAGCAAGAAAAATATAGGAAATGTGAATTTGCGTTATTGGGAACGAATTTTCCTGAAAAATGTGTTCAGTTTAAAAGTTTTCTTGACACTGTGGAAATGATCAAAGTGTCACCTGGAGAAATGTTAAAATTTATTAGATCTAATGATCTCACCTCTACATTTCCTAATGTAGAAGTCGCTTTACGAATATTTCTAAGTTTGGCAGTTACTAACTGTGCTGGGGTGAGATCTTTTTTAAAATTAAAATATGTAAAAAATTATTTAAGAAACAGCATAAAACAGCATAATAGATCAGTTTGCATCTGAAAAAGCAAGAAAATAGGATGTTTTAAGTACTGCGACATTTTGTTTTGTGTGTGTAATTTTATTTAAAGATATATTTCCAGAACCTAGACTTATTTTTTTTCCTTCTTCAATTCTTTGGGACTTCCTGCCACATGTATGTTTTCTTTTTAAGCTTGGGGAATCTACAAAATATCACAATTAACCAGTATGTTACTGGTAAATAACCTCTACGCCTGTGACTTTTACGTCAAAGGATCAGTTAAAGGTTGCTTTTTTTAAATAAACACAAATAAGTATAAAAACTTGAAATTAAATATTTCGCCGACGTTTCGGAAATCTATTCTGTTTCCTTTTTCAAGGCTTTTTAGAAAAATCGGGTGGTCTGGTGCACTTTAGTTCGTCGTGATTTTGAAAATTTTCTAAATGATAATGAAGAGTATAAGATGAATAGAATATATTAAAAAAAAAATTGTTGGATGAACCATAAATTTAAGAGAAAAAAAAAACCCGAGAGGCAATAAAAAATCGCGCAACAATATATTCATAGCAAATGTCGGAAATATTTCGAACGATTTAGTGCGGCGGTAATAGTGCCTGCAGCGCAAATAAATATGAACAATTAGATATCCCAATAAAAACGTTCTAACTCATCCTAAAGAAATCACAGAAAAGAATGAAATTAATAAGTTATTTTGTGAAAGAAGGCGGGGGGACACCCCCCGCACCCCCCGTTCTTTATTAAAAAAAAGCAAGAAAAATGTAATTTAAAAGGTATATTTCTCTGAAATATGGGTCAATATAATGGTGAAATAATTATATCACACAGAACTAATTCAGTAGATATTAAACAATGAACTCACTAACAAAATTATCCATAAATCCCCTAAAAATAATCTCCGAAGTGATTACCGTAAATATCCGAACAAATACAATCTAAGTAATCCTTGCAAATGTCATGATAGAAATAACGACAATATCCGAAATAACCAACGAACATTTCCGAACTGGTGCAATCTATGTTACAATGTCAAATATCAACATGGAAGTCGTATTCAACATATAAAAACATTGTGAAAATAAATAAAATTTGTATATTTCCACCATTAATTGTGATCCTCATCCTCACCTAAATAGACTCGTAGGTGAACTTGTACTTCATTGTTATGGAATTGAAGTGAAAACAACAAATACCTTCTTACGAACTAAAGTGCACCTGAGTTTTTTGCTGTATATGACAAATACACAGCTCTAAGAATGTTTGTTATATTCAATATCCATAGATACTTACTATTTACATTTACATAGAACTGTTGATATAGTTAACAGTTTTTTTAGTTTTTATAACAATGTTAAGTTTGTGAAGTCTCGCGACAGGAATGCACCTGGCTGCAGACATGCGCGTTGGGTCGTGAAGTTTGTCATAGTAACCGCGCCAGATTTAAATTGATCTTGTCAGGCATCCAGAGAAGAGTTCCTTCAGATACGTCATTTTTAATTGTCAGAGTTCAAAAGAGAAATTATAAATATTAATTTGTGCAACATATTTTATTTTACATTAAATTTCTACTTATGTAATGAAATATGAAAATGTAAAATAGTTCATATTAACAATATGTAACCACTTCAAGCTTTATTTATTTTTTCTGTTTACGTGAATAAAAAAATATGGAACAAAATGATAAATAGCTTGCACTAAAATAATGTATTATGTTATGTACTTGTATTTTATGTACATAATATACATTAAACTAAATAGAATTTGACAAAACTGCTTTATCCGCTTTACCTAACACCTGTATGTGCACATATAACAATATAATTATTGGAAACTTAATTCTAGTGTAGGTACATTACTATATAATTATCGGTTATGTATGTATTTTTCACACGTATATTACAAAATTGTTTTACAGTTTTAAAAGTTTGATATTTATTGGAAATAAATTATAAAATTTTGGACTAAAGTAGGAAACAAATCTTTTATATTTTCAGCGCTGGTAGGAATACTGCAGTATAGGTATATACTTAATTATTCCGTATATTTATTATGTTCAACATTTTTTTATCGAATTCTTCATAAACTTAAGTTTTCATAAACTGGATATCATTCCCAACTAAATGAATATTTACCTACTTTTCTCTATATTGTCTAGCGATATACTCTCACTAATTGTGAATTTTTATTCTTCCGTTTCCTAACTTGCTCAAAATGTTATACTATTATGTTATTCTTCTAGTTCTAATTACTCTGTCACTGAAATTCTTCAATTTAAAATTGCTCTCGAGAAGCCGTCCATATAAGTCACCCAAAATTTTCTCATTTTTTACCCCCACGCTGCATTATACATTTCTTTCAACCCCCCACCTAATAATACGTGGACCCCCCACCCAAGTGAATGATTATTTTTATGATTATTGGTAACATATAAAGTTTAAACAATCTCATTTACTCATAATATTTTTAATAATACAAAATTATTGTTAGTCTGATGGACTACGTTACCTCCTTCTTTTCGTTTTGCGGGCACATTTTTAAAATGTTTTCATATAATTTTATAAGGAAAAGAGGAATATAATTGATGTAGGTATTTCCAATATAGCGTTAGATCATGTCTATTCGGATCCTCACCCCCCTCTTCATCACATATCATCACGCTAGCCCCCAATTGCCCCCCCTCCCCCCTTTCTGCATACGTATTTTATGGACGACCCCCAAGCTTCTTTCAACGGTGTGTCTTCTGCCTGTCAATTTTCTTCATATTCAAAAGTATAAGTCTCTTGTAGACAACCACATTGCTATTTCTGACTCTTTATATTTATATAATAATAGCAAGCTATAAAGTTCATGTATCATTGTGAAATTTATCGATTCATTATGTATGTGATGCGTTTCAATTTCAGAATAATTTTAAAAGAATTTACGCAACAGATATTTTAAAATTATTTGGATTATAAACTATTTAAGCAATAAAAAGTTTATTTGCTATCTAGGGAACAAAAGCGTTTATTTCAAATCTTTTATCATTGGAATTAAACTAATTGTAGGTATGTACCTATTATAATCTATATTATGTACTTCTTACATGCACAAATCACAATAACTTGAGTGCAAGAAAGTGTGGTGCTTATAAATTACTTTAATAAATGAATGACCACTTTATACTGAATGTTTTAAATAAGGGCAAAGATCAAATGAGAACACAATTTTCATTTCACTTTTTATTAATTATTTATTGTTTACAATATGTGTGATCAGTACCAGTATGTACATTAATTACACTGGTTGAACCAGAGAGAAAGCCTTGCATAATATTCGTTTTCTCGTAATTACTAAGTGAAGGAATTTCATTAGTTTTTTGCTTTTTTTTTGTTGAAAAAAATCTTGGTTGTTTTTCCACATTTTCCTTTGTGTTAACGTTTTCTATTGATTTAAAATTCACTTCTCCTGTGTGTACAATATCAATAGCCTTATCAAGATATTTGACCAGAACCAGGGACCCGGACCGGACCGTTTTCAGGCAGGAACCGGACCGGAACCGATATTTTTTTGTGGACCGGAACCGAAACGGAACAGATATTTCATATTACGTTAACTTTAGGGGCCGAACCCGAACCCCTAAAAATTACAAACTTTTTTTTCGGTTTTTTTCGGTTCTTTCGGTTATTTGGACTCTGCTTTGATCACATACCTATATGGCTGTGATTTAGTAGTTAGTGGATTTTCAATTACAAAAGAGAAGGTAATGAAAGAAGAAAATTATTTTTTTCCAAGTTAAAGTACAAGCCTTCCAGTTATTAAAAAATTAGGCTGCCTTTTCTTATTTGCCCACATCCTCCCATTTTGACGTCACTTCCGGTAAAATTCTATGACGCCTGCAAAATTTTATTAAATGGAAAGTGGCTCCCTGTAGATCTGTAGTAGTACTTAGGCATACAAAGTTTTTCCTGTATCTTATTCATAGGAAATCTATACAGTCGGATCTCTACTAGAAGTAATGGAGAATTTAGAAATGGAATTGGAACGAAAGAATAAAAAAGGCCTTTGAAAAGGCAAAGAAATTTGCTAACGAGTTACTTTTCCAAAAAAACTTATAAATAGTTATGTATAATAGTGTAGTAGTGTATTATTAGTTATGTATTTTAATTAAAATAAAAAAATTTAATCTTTCTTATTTGATAAGATAATAAATAACAATAGTGTTTTATGTTTATATAATGTAGGCTATATTATATACAGATGAAGTTTACAGTTTGAGCTGTAGGCGATCATTGTAATATATAGCCATTTCATTTATGCAAGTCAAATACAATATCTACTGCAGGTACAACGTACATCTATATAGCTGCTTATTATTAATAAATTTAATTTTATTAGTAAAAGTACCTTGTACTTACCTACCATTTATACTACATATAGAATACCTATGTGACCTACCCTATATAGTACGTACATAATAATATATTCCATATCACCATATTTCTAATCCTACTATATTAAATAAGAACCGAAAAAAACCGTTTGAACCGAAAAAATTGGTCCGAACCGGACCGAAAAGATATTCTCGGAACCGGAACCGAATCGGAACCCAAATTTTCTAATTAATCTGAAACCGGAACCGAATCGGAATCGCTATTTCATTTGGGTCCGGGTCCCTGACCAGAACCCTTTTAGAATCAGAGTTTAGCTGAACCCGTGTGCTTAGACCTGTCAATAATTCGCATTTTTGTCTGATTTCATTATCAGTTATTATATTTTTGTATGAACACACTTGTGGTACATGTTTATCAAAACATGAAACTGAAGTTTCTGCATGGATGGGATTTTCGGTCTCCGTTGATATTTCATTTCTGCCTCTAATTTTTTGAGCAATGATGTGAATGTGTTTGCAAATATTAACACGAATAATATTGTCAATACAACTACATTTAAACATATGTATACAAATATTACATTCAGAGCAATTTAAATTGCAACTGCTTATAGATGAACAAGAGCTTATCACTTTTTCTACGACATAATGACTTTCTTTATCCCTTGTTGATATTACTGCCCACTTATTTTCTTCCAAAGGTTGGATAGATGTACATTTTATTTCAAGACTCTTTTTATGGCTCTCCCTAATCAGTGTTAGTTTGGATGTCAGTTTATTTTTTGAAACTCTAATTAAAATCTCAAACTGTACATCTCGAATTAAGTCTAACAGTGCATTGATAGTTTTATCAAGCCGTTTACATTTTTTGTGTTCTAAATAGGTGTATTTTATTTTCTTATGCAAAGCTTCCAAATACATATTGGTATTTATACCCAAATACATTCTGTAACAATATGCCCAACATTTTACCCGATTACCATAAGTTTTCACAAAATATTCACCAAAATCTGTTGTGTCTTCATCATCAATCAAGTCTTGAATAAGTTGTGACAGCCCTTCGGTAAATTTTTTTTCATCAGTCTGTGACTGCAAGGTCTTGAGAGATTTGAAAACTAAACATCTTTTTTCTTTATTTTTGATTTTATTCAAGTTTTGAAACCAATTTCTTTGTACGTGCCAAGTACAGAGCAACTGATTTTTAACAGAACCCATGACACTTGACCACGCATTGTAAAAAGCAGCGGCATCATCTGACATAAACGTAAGAGTAGTTATTTGACCAACTTTACTTTTTATTGATTTGAAAAACAATGTAAATAATTCAGTATCTGCTCTATTTGAGACACAGAATGCAGCAGGCACACCTGCACCAAAACTATCAACTACAACAATAGTGAATAACTGAAAATCGTAGCTATTGAGGCCATGCGTGCCATCCACACAAATTTTATCAGTTCCATAAGTTAACAACTGTTCTTGTTGAAACTCTGTCATAAAAATTAATATAAAATCATTATCTAAAAAGCCTTTTTCTGGAAATCCTTGCTTTTTATAATGCAGTATAGGATTGTTCTCAGTGGCCTTCATAGCATTCACCCATAAATCAATACTGACAACATCATTTTCGTGATATTTAGTAGCATAATTAATTGAAAAATCCCTCTTTATATTATGCAAGTCCTTCTTTTCTAATAAGTGGATCCTCTGAATATCATCTCCTTCAGTTACTGAAGTTCTAACATCTTCAATTACTCTTTGTAAAGGAACACCTTCAGACAATTTACCTAAATTGAATTATTAAATAATTAATATATTTAAAAAAACAAAAATAATTTAGACGTACCAGCAATAATTGCTCTTTCTGATCCAGTAAGGTTACTTCGGCCAATGTCCTTAGAATGACCTAAATTGACAGGCCACAATTTTACAAAATGAGCACCAGACTCGTCTATCGTTAATTCCATTGTAGATGGACACCCAGCTTCAATTTTGTGAGATCCCATATTTTTTATAGATCTAATATTTTGTCCCTTAGATTTATATGTGTGAGATCGATGACAATAATAGTACCTCTTTATTATGTTATTGGCCAATTTCTTGGGAGCAGAGTCCATAACGTAGGACACTACTTTTTTGCGTTCATATTCAGTCTTCCAAGTCTCAAATTCTAAACAAGAAAGAAATAGGCATTAATAATAAATGTCCTTACGTACCTACTCTATGCAAATGCAGAATTTTGTCATCTTTTTACAAGATTTGGTAACACACTTACCTTTAAAAGAACCGAATTGGAAAACCTCAACAGGTACCTCTTTGTTATGGTTATCAAAGAGGTGTTTTCTTAACATCTTGTAATTGTTTGCTTCACTCCAGCCGCACTCTGTACATTTAATTCGTGAATGAATTCTGGATATGTTGTTAACAAGATTGTGCATTGTGTTTTTATGTCGCTTCAGTGTAAAATTGGTTTGGAAGGTTTTGCCACAAAAATTACACAGTATATTGCTTTCATGCTTTCTAGGAGCTGGATCTTGTTGACCGTGAACTTTTCGTAAATGGGAATACAAATTCTTTTTATAGCCAAATTCACGTTTGCATTCGGAACAGACAAACATCTTTAATACAAATCTACGATTATATCAACCACAAAAATATAAGAGATCTAAAATCACATAACCTAAAATCAGCCACTTGTCAATTATATTTTGTTTTCTTGTTCACTGTTCACTTCACACCTAAACGCACCCTAAACGTGAACATTCTGAACGAACTAATGCGCATGTCCGCACTTTGCAGCCAAGTGCTTTCCTGTCGCGAGACAAACAAACGTCTTCTTTTAACATCGGCAACCAAGTTGTATAGACATCTACGGAACAATACACATTCGACACGCATCTATCTTCATTCAATAATATTATGGGGGATTCTTTAATTTTTCTTTTTTTGCTATCTGCCTCTTTTGTTAAAATTTTTGCTGAATCCCACGTTATTCTGTGTCCATTCTCCCAAGCGTGTTCGCAGATCTTGGACCGTTGGACCTCTGAATTAGGGATGCGCGATGTTCATCGATGTCTGCTAAACATCGATATTCTGCTTTCGATGTTCGATATTTATATCGATTCTATTTATTTCGATAGTATCGGACAGCATCGATGTTTCTTTACGATGCCTCATTCGATGTCATAGATAAAGAATTATATATTTCGATGTTTACATTTTGTATGCCAAAGTTTCTGCGGAAATTACTCAGTGCTTTCAATACCCTGTCAGCTAGTAAATTTACCGAAAATGCGTTGAGGCTATGGGAAAACATGAAAGTGATATTTCCTGTTTTATCAAAGATTGCACCGAAATATCTTAGCATGTTAGCGACGTCAGTTCCCACCGAGAGACTTTTCTCAAAGGCAGGGCAAGTGTTAACCCAGCAATAAAACAGGCTTGAAGGAAAACGAAAATTATTATTACTTCAAAATTGTTCACAAAATATATTTTTTAATTAATAAGTTACATAGCTCTATTTTCAAGGTTTTTATTTTTCTGTGATACTTTGTTTCTGTGCTTTAAATAATTATATTAATCTCATTTCTTTTTATACTTAGAGTATAATATGTTTTGTTTCCTTATACATTTCTATTTTGATTAAATATTTGATTTCTATTTCTAAAATATATATTTTTATTATTTTGACTGAATATTGCAATTTTTCTTATATGGGATAAATCGATATTTAAGAACATCGATGTTTTATCCGATATTTTCTACACATCGATAGTTTGATCTCGATATATCAAATGATGTCAACATCGATGTTTCAGCAACATCGCGCATCCCTACTCTGAATTTAATTTTTTCTTATGTAATTTTGATGTTCGCCCAATAATATTATTGAATGAAGATAGATGCGTGTCGAATTGTTCATTGAAATCCTGTTTATTATGATTATGATTCACTCTGCTGAACTAAAGCAGTTCAAGTGCAAAGAATTTATAAATTTAGATTCAATTAGATTTATTTCCCAAAAATGAATGTTACATGACAATAATAATACAATATACTCGTATAGTTACATATCTAACATAGTGCGCCTTAATCAAGGCATAAGGGAAAGTATATATTTAAAAATTCTTTGCTCAAGTAACCATAGTAACAGAGGTCTCTGCCTACTCTGTGTCTCTTCTATGAAGCCGAAGGAGAATTGAGGTTATGGGAGTTTTGTAAATAAATAAATATTGTTTTAGTTTTGATTTTGAAACGTATTGTGTCTTAGAATGATGAACTGATAAAAATGGACGGTCAAAATAGAAAAACGTGGATTTTGTATGGAAATTGGTTCTGATAATGAATTAATCTTAATGGGAGATATTACAAAGCAAATGTTGGACATCCTTCTTGTAAGTTTCACACATTACTGATTTTGTATAAATTTTGCGTAACTTTATGCTTCTATAGTGGTAAGGGTAGGTAAATATTAATCATATAGGTTGAAATTATTATTATCTTCTTTTTATATCAAATATTTATAAATGAAGCAACGATTTGAGAAAGAAATTCATCTTGATGATTCCGTTTAAAAACGTTGCTTCTCACCAAACTTCTAGCTCCTGTCGGCATGGGAAGGCATAGGTATGTCTGGAAGTCTGAAATTTTGAGTAGGTGATTCTTATATGAAATATAAACTTTTCGGGGGGAGAGACGGAAAAGAAATCATATATATATTTTTTCAACAAGTATAAATAAGGGACACCCACTCGGGGTTGAAATATGAAATAAAGTTTCTCTCAAATATGTTTTAACCGAAATGGAAAAACGTTAAAAAAATTACTACTGATATTCGTATAAAAAAAAAAATTCGTAAGTTTAAAAAATACTGCGTTTCATACATAATAAGTAATTTAATATGTAGATGCATTGAAATGTTCCTCACAAACATAATATGTTAACTTAGAGTTGCTAATTTTCTTACGTGACTAATGTGCAATTACACACACTTATGCATCAATACAAAATTCTATCCAAGACTTTCTTTTAATGAACTTTAATTTGAATATTTTTATAAATTTAACATTTCATTTGCCAAATTAATTTTTAAGTTTATAAAAATCATTGATTGATTGATTGATTGATTGGATTGAAATTAGAAAGGAAGCAAATAAATGAAGTTTCCATATTTTCAATGTTCCTAATCAAAGATATTTTCTACCTTATTATTGTTCTTCAATGTTCCTAATTAAAAGTATTTTCTACTTTCTTAGCGTCAATCCTTAATTATTGGCATAAATGATTAGTCCTAGCCTAAGAGTAAATGTTTTGTTTTATATTAATGTTTTACATCCACTCACTGGTGAATTTTTGATATTATATATCTAAAATCTCCATAGTAATAGCCATATTCTATCCCCGTGTTGGATAAAAGTTTTAATTAACTTCACCTGTTTATTAGTATGTTTAGGTCAAATCTTGCAATCAAAGTTTCGACTAGTTCTACTTAAGCTAGAGCTTTGAAATTTTGCTCACATGAATAAGTTCAGTGATGATACAATATAGTATATTATCTAACATTATTCTAAATCCAATATGGTGGACGTCCCAAGATGGAGGATCACCTTTTTCTTCATAACCCTCTTGATATGGGTATCAAATGAAAGGATTTAACAAATAAAATGCAGTAAACTATGTGACGACATGTTAAATCTAATGTGTCCGACGCCCCAGGATGGTGGATTATATTTTTCTTCACAGTCCCCTTGTTATGAATATCAAATGAAAGGGTTTGAAGAGTAAAATACTGTCACGTGTTTACACCCCTTAGGAAACACCGGTAATTTTTGTGGGTTCAAAAATTGTAACACATTAGAGAATCTAAAGCCCGCTACCATGCATTTTAAAGGAAGGGTATACAAAAACGAAAAACACATTTTTATCAAAACTAGGAAGAGCATGAAAATGTGTATCTATTTTCTTATTTCTCACTCAGTATATCGAGCCTTGTGAGAGATATTGATTTCAAATTTTATAAACATGTTCCTCTGATAATGTTCTTAATTGATGTATGAAGCAGAATTGTTTTACCGTAATATCTATTACATGTTATGCGAAAATACGAAAACGCATTGTAAAATATAGTAAGCGAGAAACTTTTTTATTATTAAAGATAGAACGATAGCATAACGACAAAAACTGAAGTTTAAAGGTCAAGGTGGTTTCTGGAAACTATATCTCTTTTTTATGCTGTTTAGTTTAGTCGCAAATGAATTGTTAAAATTCGGCGCGTCTGCAACACGGAGTTTCACTTCTGATATTAGTGTCTTAACTATTATAACTATACTTGCTTGAGAGAGATTACACTGTTGCTTCTCAAAGAATTAATTATTCGAAAAGGAACACACATTATTTTGTTTCATTTCAATTATTAATTTTGAAACACACATTAAAAATAATAAATTCTATTATTTCATTTAGATTCGATATATTTGTACACAAACACAAGAATTAAAAAATTATAAGAATAAGCACACGATTTTTTTAAAGTGACAAAACTGAAAGGAAAATGTTTCAATTTTGTATCAGAAATAAAAAATCATATTCCCTAAAAGTAATGATAATATGACCTAGTACATACATAACAAATTAATTGCTAAGAGAAAAGTGAAAAAATATATAACAATACCTATTAAAAAATCTACTGGAAGATTGTACAACATCTTGGCATAAATTCATAAGTGGGCATGAATTTGTCACTATATACCTTATTTTCCGAGTTATTTTCTGAACATTTTTGTGTGTTAAGCTACTTACTGTTATTGCTAATATTGTAATGTCTCCTATAAATAATCTGGCAATGACACGTTGAGTAATTGATGACCTAACTAAATGTGTAAGAACATGCACAGAAGTCGAGTGAGGTCACTTTGAAAATTTACTTTAATGCGAATTGTCTTATTTTAAAAAATACATTTAGTTATTGGTTTATTGTTTATGTTTAATGTTACGTGGATGGAATTCAATTAATTTATTTCTATTTTATTTTGTTCTACTTTCCAATTTTTATTAAGTGTGAAATATTGCTGATTTTTTTCATTAAAGAAACTTGTTGCCTAAATAGTTTTATTATTTGTCACTTTGAATAAGCTTAAATTGTTCATTAAATATAAGTACTTACTAGGGCTATATTTTTTACCAAAATTGATGTTTAAAATATGTCAGAATTGGGATTCCCTCAGACCACTTATCCCCAACAGAATTTTTGGAAATTAAATAGGCCATTTTGTTTATTATTTTTGTGTTCTTTTCAAATATATATAGGGTCATGTTTTTTAGAGGTAAAGAAGAAACATAAATTTTAGTGGCTCCGGACCTGGATTCTTTTTCATGTCTTACGTGTACTTCTGAAGGATCATTACCATATTAGCTGTATCAAAAATGAATCCATTTCTACGTGAGGTTCTGGTTACCACTGATGTTCCTATTAAGCTATATACCTCTCATGATGCAACACCTCTGTCTCTTATGTCATATCCTTGATTTAGACTTGCAAAAGACACAGTTTGTTTATTGACAATATCAACATATGCTCATTATTTTCTGTTATTAGTATTTCAGCGCCAAGAGCAACTTATCACTTGCAAATCCTGTCTTACTTTATTACAACATCTTTCAAGCTTTATAAGAAACTGGTTTGATAAAAAAGAAAGAAATATCGCTGATCGTGGCTAGTGGAACAAATATGGAGAATCAACTGATAATGGATGATATCCGAAGCACTTCAGTAAATCACTATATAACGTGCAGTGATGGAGATTCAGGTGAAATAAAAAGAGAATTTGAACAAGTATATGTAAAAGTGAAACATGAACCTGAAATGGAAATGGTTGAAAATGAAGATCCTATGGAAAGATATAATATAGACTTACCTATGGAAAATAAAGAACTGGCTTTTAAACTACTGGATTGCGACAGGTAATCACTGTAAAAATAGTTGCTATTTAAATTTGCATGTAGAACATGATATTGGGTGGAACTTGATTTAATGTTGGGTTATGTTGGATTTAGGGTAATTAATTGTTGCAAAGTGATTCGGCTGGTTTGTCCCATTGGTGCGATGAACATGACCTACATTTAAATGTGAATAAGTGTTATAAGATTACATTTGCAACAATAAACTCGCCTTATAGTTATTCTTCCAAGATTAATAACAAAATGTTGTACAAAACTACACTGAAAGAAATCGACCAAATAGAACGTTTTGCTACTATGATCTGCATTATTATAAGTTTTTTTTTTTGTTAAGACTACAGTATCATTATCTAACCATAAGAAAAACTGTTTTGCTAATGAGATTTTGCAACGGTAAATCTTTGACTATTTGTCCCAATAACAGCACTTACTTAAACTAGGTAAAATATTATTTTAAGTTTTATTTTTATTAGGGGTAACTAAATAATTTCTTACGATAAATAAGTGCCTTAAGTTAAAGTTCACTATTTAATGGTTAAAACTCATATAGACCTATGGTTGGTAAGTCACTTGTTAACTGTAAAGACAGACTTACTAATCGTGACGTCTTACTTATTTATTTTTACACGTAGCGCAAGCGCAATTGAGATTTTATCATCGCGCGTCATTTTATCCATGCAGCGACGCATGCAGTAACTTAATAACTAGTAAGCATAGTAAGCAATTCGGCGTTCGAAGAGACAGTTGTGGGAAAGGTTTTATGTAAAGAATTTTTATTAAAAAACTTGTGTTTTTTGTTATTGTATATTAGCTGCTTTCATTCAGCAGAGTGATTCGTAATCATAATAAACAGGATTTCAATGAGCAGTAATCATATGATACAAAATTGCATGGTATAGGGACAGAGACAACACATGAAACAGGTACACTGAAAGAAACCGACCAAATAGAATGTTTTGCTAAGATGATCTGCATTATCATAAGTATTTTTTTTGTTAAGACTACATTATCATTATCTAACCATAAGAAAAACTGTTTTGCTAATGAGATTTTGCAACGGTAAATCTTTGACTATTTGTCCCAATAGTAGCACTTACTTAAACTAGGTAAAATATTGTTATAGGTTTTCTTTTTATTAGGGGTAACTAAATAATTTCTTACGATAAATAAGTGCCTTAAGTTAAAGTTAACTATTTAATGGTTAAAACTCAAATAGACCTATGGTTGGTAAGTCACCTGTTAACTGTAAAGACGGGCTTACTAATCATAACATCTTACTTATTTATTTTTGCACGTGGCGCAAGCGCAATTGAGTTTTTATCATCGCGCGCCATTTCATCCATGCAGCGACGCATGCAGTAACTAGTAAGCAATTCGGCGTTCGACGAGACAGTTGTGGGAAAGGTTTTATGCAAAGAATTTTTATAAAAAAAACTTGTGTTTTATGTTATTGTATATTAGTTGCTTTCGTTCAGCAGAGTGATTCATAATCATAATAAACAGGATTTCAATGAACAGTAATCATATGATGCAAAATTGCATGGTATAGGGACAGAGACAACACATGAAACAGGTAGGTGCCTTATCATTACGAATCACTCTGCTGAACGAAAGCAGCTATTATATAGTAAACTATGATTGTGTCTTCTTACAAGTCAAAGTTCCCCTTTTTTAATAGGCACCCTGAATTGTTTATTAGTCGTTTGTTTCCTTAAATGAATTTATTTTAATTTTAATAATTCTTTGTCTGAGTCAACATAGAAATGTATTAAAAACGTGTTTTAATATGAAGTGTGAAGTCTAAAAAATATAAAATTAAAATATTGAATTTACAAGTAACGTACTTGCAAAATGACATTACTAGGTCAAGAGAGATTATTTGTTGCCATTATAATGTAAGCTGCATAGTGGTTAAAAAGTCACCTATTAGCAGCAGGAAACTTCTTTTCCGGTTACAAGGTAGTAATGGTGTAAGAAATAGGAACTTACTAACTATAACAAAAAACTTATTAAGATTAAAATAGGTGGTGACTCCAGATAGCAAAGCTATCAACCTACAGTAACAAATAAATAATAAGAAAAACTTTTATTAACGGTAAATAAGTGCATCTTAGCAAGATCGTTTTTGTTGCGGTTACAGAGCAGTCTTGCTGGAGCCTATTTAATGCAGATATTTATTAGGGGTTAGTCAATTTCTCTTTATAGATAATAGAAATTTCTTTCAGTGTAGGTACCTTATCATTACGAATCATTCTGCTGAACGAAAGCAGCTATTATATAGTAAACTGCACTGAAAGAAATTTCTATTATCCATAAAGAGAAATTGACTAACTCCTAATAAATATCTGCATTAAATAGGCTCCAGCAAGACTGCTCTGTAACCGCAACAAAAACGATCTTGCTAAGATGCACTTATTTACCGTTAATAAAAGTTCTTCTTATTATTTATTTATTACTGTAGGTTGATAGCTTTGCTATCAGGAGTCACCACCTATTTTAATCTTAATAAATTTTTTGTTATAGTTAGTGAGTTCCTATTTCTTACACCATTACTACCTTGTAACCGGAAAAAAACTTTCCTGCCGCTAATAGGTGACTTTTTAACCATTATGCAGCTTACATTATAATGGCAACAAATAATCTCTCTTGACCTAGTAATGTCACTTTGCCAGTACGTTACTTGTAAATTCAATATTTTAATTTTATATTTTTTAGAAAGATAGTGCCATTCATCATGTTCAACTTCACACTTCATATTAAAACACGTTTTTAATGCATTTCTATGTTGACTCAGACAAAGAATTGTTGTTGGTAAAATTAAAATAAATGATCCATTTAAGGAAACAAACGACTAATAAACAATTCAGGGAACTTTGACTTGTAAGAAGACACAATCACAGTTTACTATATAATAGCTGCTTTCGTTCAGCAGAGTGATTCGTAATGATAAGGCACGTACCTGTTTCATGTGTTGTCTCTGTCCCTATACCATGCAATTTTGTATCATATGATTACTGTTCATTGAAATCCGGTTTATTATGATTATGAATCACTCTGCTGAATGAAGGCAACTAATATACAATAACATAAAACACAGGTTTTTTTATAAAAATTCTTTACATAAAACCTTTCCCACGACTGTCTCGTTGTCGAATTGCTTACTATAGTTACTGCATGCGTCGCTGCATGGATGAAATGGCGCCCTATGATAAAAACTCAATTGCGCTTGCGCCACGTGTACAAATAAATAAGTGAAACGTTACGATTAGTTTTTCAGTGTAATAATGTAAAAGATCTGGGAAATAATCTTGATAATAAACTGTCTTATAACATCCATATATATGAAATAATATCAAAGTCATTGGGAGTGCTGGGTTTCGTTCAAGGATCTGGAGCAGATTTTTCGGTCTACAGTCTAAAATTGTTATATTGTTCATTTGTACGTTCAGTATTAGAATATTGCTATATAACTTGGTGTCCTAATTATAATCTTATATATTATAATATTAACAATGTAGATAGATAGGGTTCAAAAGAAATTTCTTCTAAGGCTACCTATACTACTTAATAGTAAATATTCAGTTACATTGAAAAAATAATTTATTCATAGTTTTCACATTTGTTTGAAGTATTAAAAAGCTTTATTTGACATGAATTTACTTTCAAAATTTATTCAGTGATTTAAATTGTGAAGAGTTTAAGGAATTCTAATTGTTGTTCTATTCTCTAGAGAAATGCCTTCTTAGAAGAGCTTATATAAAAAAGTATAGTAATTACACACTAGTAAAAATACTAATCGTTCGCAAAAACATCATGAAGAATTCAGTCAGGAAAATGAAAAGCCACCAAAGTCAAATGAAAAAGTCTACCTCTTGGATGCGAGGATGGATGACGTGGAAAAGAGTTTGAATATGAGCAACTGTATTCGGTAATTCAACACATTCCTACACCATGTGCTGTAAACTGTAAACTATTAATCTTACAATAAACAACTTTAAAATTTATAGATAATTGTAAGCTCTATGAGATTGATAGCTTTTTTTTCATAAAGTCAACAGTTTGTGATATATTTTGACAAAATCATTTCAAAAAAACTTTTAACCCCTGTAGTTCAGAAACTGTTGACTTACCAAAAAAAAAAATCAATAAAATTGTGAGGTGGGGTATGGTTCCGGTTTCATTGGCAAGATCTCGATTGGCGAAGTTAAGGCACAACGGTCGAGTCCATCACTTGGATGGGTAACTGTACCGCATTTCTCTGTCCTGGTTAAGTGGTAGAGTAGCATTAGCTAATTTTACTAACTTGACTAGGACGTTAAAATTAATAGGACAATTAAATTAAAAATGAAATTAAAGAAATGGTAAATTTAGTTCTGAACAAAAAGGCTTGTTCATAATTTTATCCTAGGAATTTTCGAGATAATAGCGAAAAACTGTTATCCAATATGGCTACCAACGCTGATGCCCTGCATGGCAAACTTATTTGTTCTACACTCGGGAAGCACCCCCCCCCCCCTACTAATATCACATGCTAAAACCAACTCTGGAATTTATGTTGAAAAATGTATTAATTTGACCTGGACTAACTAGTAAATTAGTAATCACTCTATTGGGGTTTTTCCAGTTAAATTGAATCAATAAACAAGCTCACCGTTATACTCTTTGGCGATTTACTGCACTTTTTGAATAATTGTTGCACGTTCTATATTATACTCTTCTCAGTTTTTTGTAAATAATATTAGTTTTAGACATGTTTAGTATAATTACAAAACAAGAAAAATTATGTAAAAACAAAAATTTGTTTTATTTAAAAAATTTACGATTTTTATGTATTGATCGATTTTTTAAAAAACAATAGGGTTTGACCTCTAGCTAATACTACTGTCCAAATTTCAATACAATTGGACTTTTCGTCGTGCTTACAAGTAAAATGACGGACAGACAGACGAATGGACGGACATTTTGAAAGTTGTTCAGAATTCGATCACCTACACAGTCATATGAAATTTTTTTCTCTGTGAGCAATATTACTGGTTTTAGAAATATGCCGATCGAATGCAATATACTCTTCGTTTTGTATTTGCGAAGAGTATATTGCATTGTATTATTAATGTGAAAGATAATTTATACTAAGATCAAGAGATTCTAAAAGAATACTAATCTTACAAAACTCATGCTTAAGGTTTATATATGGTATACGTAAATACGATAGAATATCACATACTCTAACTAATGCCCATTGGCTGGACATGGCTAGTCGTAGAAAACTGCATGCTTATATACTATATCATAAAATTTTAACTAATCATACTCCGGCATATCTTCATAATAAAATAAGATACAGAACAGATATTCATAATATAAATATAAGACGTAAGGATGCATTAACTATTCCTCAGCATAAATCCTCGCTGTTCCGAAGATCCTTTGTATATAATATAGCCGCACAGTTAAACGAGTTACCAAAAGAGTGTAAGTCTCTGTCAGTAAAACGGTTTCGTACCTTTGTTTTCAATCTGTTACATAAAAAACAAGAGCCGCACTAATAGTGTTGTGTGTTCATATCTGTTCATTTTTGTTCTAGTAACATATAGTGTTAGGTATTCCCAATTATGTCATAGCCCAAATTCTGTTAGAAGCATATATCGTTTAGTTATACACTACTTTTTGTCTCTACTTAAAATTTATTTTCTTAATGTAAGTACCTGAGGCCAAAGTGGAAGAGCAGTTAATTTCAACTGAACTTGCGCCTTTTAAACTTATATATTGCATAAAATAAATATACACATATATGTACATTACCTGGGAAAACATTGTACTATGCATTTATATCTTGTTTAATAAAATTGTTTATTATTATTATTATTATCTTTCAAATTCTTATAAGGGACTGCTTGGATATAGAAGAAAGGAATAAAGGAAGAATGGCTGGCGAACAAAATACAGAGAATCATCTGATATCGGAAGATATTCAAAACATTTCATTAAAATACCAAGTGATAGGTGATGATATAGTTAAAATGGAAAAAGAATATAAACAAGGAGATATCACAGTAAATAATGAACTGGAAGTGAAAATAAAGGGAAATCAAGATCCAGTGGAAATAGATGATTTAGAATTACTGGAAAATAAAGAACTGGATATTAAATTGCAGGAAGTAAATTCGGACAGGTAATAACTATTATTTAAATGAGAACTAATAAAACAATAGGGTATATTATTTCTATTCTTAATTTAGAAATTCAGTCTAAAGAGGTGCTACCGGGATGAATCATTACAAAGCCTGTTTGTGATAGATACACGTAAGGGGTTATGTAGATACTGGTTTACTCTGCATGGCCATATGTGAATCCTAGTGTTGCAATGGGAATTGTCAAATAAGAAATAGACAAATTCATTTTAGGATTTTAATCTCTAGCATAACCAGAATGGAGGTTATCGAAAGAATGTAAAGATTAGAAATTAATAATTTTACAGATAGCTTTTCTTTTTAGTTTTCATAGATAGTTTTTTCTGCTGTTATTTATAAATATGTTTCATTACAATTATGAGCAAACAAAAAATAATTCATTTTTAAACCCCAAAATATTTGTTATTGGTTACTGGATGAATTTGGTGATTACTTGTTTCGTGATAATTGTGATTTCAGCGGATTGGTTTGCAGTCTTCATTTGCTTTTGTCCATGCTAGAGAATTGTTCAGTAATATTTGAAGTTTGTCCCATGCCCTTGTAATCGAACCTTTGTGTGAGATTAAGCTGTATCATCAACTTATTGTAAAATGTATGTAAGTTGTTGAGGCTGTTCTTTAGTAAATATGTTGTAAAAATAAATGAGTGAGGAACCCTGTGGGACTCCCTGTTCAGCCTTAAATTCTTGAGGCATGGTATCGCTTGTTTTCACTGGTAAGTTTCTGTTCTCGAGGAAACTTTTCACCATGTAAATAATTGTGTCTGGTAAGTTAAGTTTTTTCAGTTTACATAATAAACCTTTATGACATAGACTGCCTTTTTGAAATCTAGGAATAAAGCAGCTGTTTTATAATTATTATTAGCTGAGTGGGTATTTGATGTTAAAATAGTGAGTGGGTGTAATGTGGAGAATTTTTGTTTACAACCAAACTGATGCCTCAGAATTTTGTCTGTCATTAAAGCCTGTATTTTATTTTTAATTAGTTTCTCAAGTTTGCCTAATACAAGAAACTATATTTAAAACGATTGACATAATTGTGATTTTCTTGGTGAAAATATGGAAGATTGTCTTCAGAAAAGTTTTCCTTGAATTGCTCTGATAAGATTTCAACTTTCTGCTCGTCAGAGATATATTTCTTGTTATTTTCCACTATTGTCCATATGGCTTGTTTCGCTATATATTTAGTGAGTTTCTTCACTTGTCTAAATGTTATTTGTGGCATTGTCTTAATTTTTTTCCTTCTCCAATTCTTTGGGACTTCCTGCCACATGCATGTTTTCTTCACTTCTTGATAAAAATTCCCACCCTGTGCTTGATTAGTTTTTTCACATACCTGTAGCCATTTGAGTGTCGTTATCAAATTGTGAATGTTCTTGTTGAGATCATTAATGTTTTTTGCTATCTCTGGCATATAGTACCGACAGCATGTATATGTATTTGCTCTACAAATTCTGAAATTATGAAATGATAGTAATTTTAGAAGTAGTGTTTATTTAAACTACATTAACTTAACCAAATGTAAGTTATTGAGGTTCAAACCGACAGTTTTCTCGTAAGTTTCTGGTAGACCAAAAACAGTTAGAACATTTCCTACGAATTATACAATATACAGACTGTCTATTTTACGAGGGCCACACCAAATATCTCGCTTAATATCTATTGTAGAAGAATAAAGTTTTAGAAACAGTTATCCCATTTTTTGTGAGCTATATTTCAGTAAAAAGAAATTTGAAATCCATAGCCTACTTTATGAGATATATTACAAAAACCTGAAAAATAGGAAAACCACAAACGGTTATAGCTTCCTTATTTGAGGAGATACGAAAAAAGTTAAAGGAATGAAAGTTGACGGCAAAGACAATAAGAATAATAACGTGTAACAAAAAAATCGAAAAATGCAGTTGGCTTTGACATACGCTATTGTGCAAAAATGAAAAATACATATCTCAAAGTAGGCCATGACGCCATTAATTCCGTTATTTTTTTCTCATTTCAACGATATAAAACATGTCACAGAAATTTTAACCGATAGTGTCAATATTTAATATTTTACGAATACCACAATTCATATAATTGAATCGTAACAATCAGCTGTGCCATAATTAGTGAAAAACAATGTATACAGTTATTAATAAATTTGACAGATTGTCACTGTTGTATGTTGTATGTTGCGTTGTCGAGTTCTAAGAAAAATTTTATATCAGTAATTATGGTGTACACCAATAATAACAAATTCGATATGATTAGCATTTATTGTCAGTGCAATTTTGACGCTGAGATGGCAGTCACGGTTTACGGAGATAGATTTCCAGATGCTCCGCAGCCAAATCGAACTATGTTTAGGAAGTTAGTTCAAAATCTAAAAACACACGGTTCATTTTCAAAAAAAGTAGTAAGGCGAGCGCATGTTGCGGATAATGTAAGAAAAGTGAATAGAGTAATGAATTATGTTAACCAAAATGAGGAAACCTCTTTGAGACAAATTCAGAGAAACTGTCGCATAAAAAAAGACAGTGCAAGAAAAATATTGAAAAAAAACGGATTTCAATGCTACAAAATGAGGAAAGTTCAACATTTAAATGAGGGAGATAAGCCAAGGAGAGTAAGATTTTGTAGATGGTTATTAAATAAGAAAAGGAATGACGCGCTGATATGTAGCAAAATTCTTTGGTCGGACGAATCAAATTTTTCTAATAATGGATTTTTCAATAGAAATATGCATTATAAGTGGACACGAGAAAATACACATTGGTGCAGAGAGACTGCTTTCCAAGAAAGATTTTCTACGAATGTTTGGTTGGGTCTTTTAGGGACTAAAGTAATTGGACCTTATTTTTATGATGGCAAATTAACCGCTCGTAGATACCTTAATTTCCTGCAAAACGAATTTCAAGATTTTCTTTATGAATTAACAGTGGCAGAAAGATTAAATTATTCATATTTTCAACAAGATGGGGCTCCACCTCACACTGCTGTAATATGTACAAATCATTTAAATCAAGTTATGCCAGATAGCTGGATAGGCACATATGGACCCATTCTATGGCCAGCTCGATCACCAGATATTACTCCCTTGGATTTTTTCGTCTGGGATTACATTAAAGACAAGGTATTTCAAACTGCCCCTGAAAATATCGAGGACATCAAAACCAGAATTCGAAACGCATGTGAGGCAATTACTCCTGAAATGCTCCAAAATGTAATGCGTGACGTGTCTCGTAGAGCACGTTTATGTGTCAGAATGCATGGTGCACAATTTGAGCATTTGTAGTTAGAAAAATAAATACACACAATTTCTTTTCAATATAGTAGTAGGTAGTACTGTTATACATAGTTTTTCGTTTTTTTCTTTGGATGTTCGTTTTGTACTTGTATTTTTATTTATGAGATATTTATTGGTTTGTATTAAATTGTAATAAATAATTACGGAATTATAATTATTATAAAGTGAATTTTTACTATTATGGCACAGCTGATTGTTACGATTCAATTATATGAATTGTGGTATTCGTAAAATATTAAATATTGACACTATCGGTTAAAATTTCTGTGACATGTTTTATATCGTTGGAATGAGAAAAAAATAACGGAATTAATGGCGTCATGGCCTACTTTGAGATATGTATTTTTCATTTTTGCACAATAGCGTATGTCAAAGCCAACTGCATTTTTCGATTTTTTTGTTACACGTTATTATTCTTATTGTCTTTGCCGTCAACTTTCATTCCTTTAACTTTTTTCGTATCTCCTCAAATAAGAAAGCTATAACCGTTTGTGGTTTTTCTATTTTTCAGGTTTTTGTAATATATCTCATAAAGTAGGCTATGGATTTCAAATTTCTTTTTACTGAAATATAGCTCACAAAAAATGGGATAACTGTTTCTAAAACCTTATTCTTCTACAATAGATATTAAGCGAGATATTTGGTGTGGCCCTCGTAAAATAGAGTCTGTATAAAAATTTTCGAAATATAACTTATATTGCTGTGACAACCATTACTTGCGGTGTGGAAGTCTAATAATGTGATCTCCCTCAGAAATATAAAAATTTTAACAGTACTAAATGCTACACGCTAGTACAAGCATCAGCTCCCAAGTAGCATTTTTAGACACAGTTTCGAAACAAATTTGGTAGTGGGAAATAGTTTTGTAACTGTTTCGATACTTATGTGAGATGCAATGGTTTACATACATTTCCGACATTTTTCTGAAATGGTTACCAATTATTTAGCTTTTAGATATAGCACAACAATATTACTCAAGAGTTTAATAATAGTTTCTACCATTAAGTACAACTTTTGTTCAGAACATTTGTTCGGAACAATTTCGAAACATGCTACAGCATCTGTTACCTTTGAATAAAATATCTAGGAACATTTAGTTACCTACATAATGTTTTTAGTTAGGATTTTAGGTTGGCAATAGTTAGTAACAGAAATGACAGATTATCGTCAAGTTCATAAGTGGAGGTTACATGTTTACTTTTTATTTGTAATAATATAAAAGTGTGAAAAGCTATCTAAAAGTTGAATTGTGTCCATCCTTACCCCTCATTCAACAGCATTCCTAACAGTTAACTTATTTATAACTAATATTGTGATTCTCATGTCACCACTGAAAGTGGTTGAAACTTATTCTTGTTTCCAGCACAAAATAGATTATTAATAGAAACTGGGCACTTTTTTTTTACAAATTATAACAATTTAACAAATTTTCTAACTGTTATCAGTAACGTGGTGGAAGTAGAAGAGTGTTCTATTTAGATAGAAAATATTGAGGAAAATAAAAAAATTGAAATGAAAAATATGTAAAAGAAATAAACAAAGTCCCTCAAAGTAAGCGTGCACAACGCCGGCCGATTTATATACATGTTGCTACATTTCCTAAACACACAGAACTGTTTCTGTGGCCATTTTGATTTTAAAGTGTTGGCTTAATGACGTTTGTAATTGGGCGGCCATTATGGACAATTTTCTTTCGAAAGAACATGTTGTTTAGGCAAAAGTTTAAATGTCGATATAAATTATGAAAAAGAAAATTGATTTGATGTTTGGATACATTACTAATTAACATCAAAATAATAAAAAAAGATATATTTATTTTTTTAAATTAAAAATTATATAAATTATAAATGGTCATATTTGTAAGTCGCATTTAAAATATCGAAGTATTTCCAGAAAATTATCGATAAAATTCTTGTCGCATAAGTTTATTCTGATCATACATCCGCTAAAAACTGGATATAAGTCTTCACATTTTGAACATGTACTTACAATATTATTTTATACTTGTTTCCATATCGACACAACACATACCTATTCATTATTATAATAGATAATAAGACTTTTCAAAACTGATTGCATACATTCTGTTCCCAATAATATTAGTTATAAAAACATTGATATATTTGTGAAACTATTTAAAAAGCTGTGAGCTACAAATTAGAAACATGTTTCTCTCTATTTTCGAACCTAGCAAAGAAACACACAGTGCCACCAAAATAGAAACACGTACTACACTATCATAAGAAATTGTGTATGTGTCGAAAATGTATTGCAACATGTTGCAAACAGTTCCCATTTTGTACATGGGACAGGCACACTTGTTTGAAACGTTTCCGAAAATGTATCTTAAAATGCTGCTTGGGCTGTACTAAAACTAATTGTACTTTATTCAGGACATAGGCCTGTTTTCGAATGAAATACAATTGATATAACCCAGGTTATAATAATTTGTAATACCATAGTTGAACTTTAACAATTTTTTCTTGTACAAAGTGTAGTTTAAGTGCAATTACTCACAATCCTAGGAAACCAAGTTCATAAATGTAAGCAATCAATTATTTTTATACTGTATCGTCTTTAACGAATAATGCTTTGTTTCATTTCCTAAAATAAATTAAATGTCACTAAAGCCTATCAGCCAACGAACTAGTTTCAAGAGAAGGGCCACAACCAGTAAGTCTCATCAGCTACCTGATTCCAAACCTACTCCAACATACATAGCACCACTCTCCAACAATCCTAAAACTGTTAACCTGTCCTACAACGTTGCTTCCCAATCAGGGCCGACCCATCCGACAGCAACCAATTAAATAATTAATTGATCCCATATTAAGCCCTCTTTCTCTTGAACATTGCTCACCTGCTTGGAATGATAACTGGTCAAGAAATAAAAAACTAGTGTCAAGTAAGAGCCCTGTTCGTTTTTACCTGAATAGTGTCGGCAAGATTTCATTAGGTAATTTTGACTTGGTGAATTCTTGTAAATTCGGTATAAGTATAGCTAATGTGTCTATTCAGGTAGACGATCGTCTGCATTTAGTAATGAGTGAGTATGTCCATAGTACATCCATGTTCATTTCTTTGCTTTATTTCATTCTCACGTTTATCTCGTTTCTCCTGGGAGTAGCCCACTTGTCTGCAAAATGGCTGCTTTCCAGACGGTAGGTCCGGTCTCCTAATTTACAGGGTGGATTTATGCAACAAATATTTGCATCAAACTAACTTGTGAATCGTTATACATTTTCGTAAAACCTGGAAGCTTGGTAGAAGGTTTCATGCAATTAAATTAGTACATCAAAACTTCATATATACAATTGACAACTCTCAGGGAGTATTTTGACTATTGCAACTTAACCCACAAAGAATTTAGAAGGTTTGATAATTTCATAATTTATAATCTGATTTATTTTCATAAATTTTAGATTTGAATACGGCGTTGAGATACCACCACCAGAAGTCACTACTAGGTTAAGTGTAAGACTAAAACGCTTAATTCCAAACTTCGATGGGGATCAATCATGCATTAAAAACAAATCAGTAAGTGAAAATGTCACGAAGATAGCAACGAACCAACGTGAACACTTTTTGTTTCAGACAAGACAAAGGCTCAGAAATTCCTATCAGCAGCAAAGGAAGTCTTGTTTATGTGGGACAGGACGTAACTGCAACCTCAAAGGGCACTTCTTTGGGCATAAGAATCCTTCAGAAATAACAATGTACAGATGTAACTCTTGTTCATTTCAGTCTAAATATAAAAATGCCCTTAGGTCACATATACGACTGCATAAGGATCCTTCAGAAGTAATAATGTACAGTTGTGCCTCTTGTTCATTTCAGACAAAACATAAAGGATGCCTTAAGACACATGTACTGTTACATAAGGATCTTTCAGAAGTAATAATGTATAAATGTGAGTATTGTCCATTTCAAACAAAACAGAAAAGAAATCTTGGAAGACATGCAGTAACACATAAGGGCTCCACAGAAGTAATAATGTACAGTTGTGACTCTTGTTCCTATCAGACAAAACGTAAACCTAACCTTAAAAGACATGTATTGGTGCATAAGGATCCATCAGAAGTAATAATGTATAAATGTGGGTCTTGTCCATTTCAAACAAAACAGAAAAGCAATCTTGGAATCCATGTAGTAATACATAAGCACCCATCAGAAGTAATAATGTACGGTTGTGGTTCTTGTTCCTATCAGACAAAACATAAATGTGCCCTTAAAAGACATGTATTGGTACATAAGGATCCATCAGAAGTAATGATGTAAAAATGTGGGTCTGGTCCTTTTCAAACAAGACAGAAAAGTAATCTTGGAATACGAGCAGTAATGCATAAGGGCCCCTCAGATATATTAATGTACCATTGTGACTTGTTCCTATCAGACAAAACAAATGTGCCTATAATAGTCATGTATGGTACATAAAAAGTAATAAAATATAAATGTGTTTTGTTCATACCAGACAAAAACGAAAAATAGCCTTAGAAGACATGTACTGGTACATAAGGCCCTGAAGACGTAATTGTACAAACATAACTTATTCATTTATTGTAAAATAAAAACGTCACCTTTAAATACATTACTGGGAACCTGCTGAAGAAATGCAGAACTTTCTATATCAGTGCCAAGACCAAAATATGCTGAAAGATCTATAACCAAAGATTTATTTGCTATTACAAACCCAAACTTGCGTTACCTGCAGAAGTAAAAAATAATGGCAAAAATGTAAATTAAAAGGAAGCTGAAACTATATTAAAGTGAAAACCACAATCAAGTTAAAGTAATTTACCAGTAATTTAATATTTATAATTACTACTAGCTTATATTTTAAAATGTGCAAACTTATCATCTTACCTGGCAGTAGAATAAGAATTTGATATGTTACGCGTCACTTTTAGCTTTAAGTATAAAGGGATTATTTCCTAAAATAACACTGAAAATTATTTATAGTTAGAGCTTATTAACTTTGTTGGTAGTATATTTGTATTGGGGACCATATTTATCTAAGGAACCGCCTTGTAAATGCTACTAGAATAAAATTGTTATAATAAATGATAAAAAAATATCAGTAGGAAGGAAAACTTACGTACGATATTTTTAATTGTCCTGTATAGGGTGCCTTGTTGGATTAACAGCCATATTTTTCACCTCATAAATGTAGGTTACTGCATATTTTGTTAATAGTAGGTACTAGTAATTATTTGCCATAATTCTGAAATAAGTTGTGATATGTAGATTAACCTTTACTTTAACTAATCATTAAATTCATTACTTAAAAGTAAATAATAATTGATCAAACCAGCCTTAGTATTGCAGTTATCCTATTTAGTAAGGTATCCATCAAAAAGGTTTTGATAGTTTTGAGTAGTTGTAATGTTTCAAATAATTCTAGAATAGCCCAGTGCAAAGGCCACATTACCTAGAAATCATGTCTTAGCGATACATCCGTAGGTGTTTTGTTGGTATAAATCTGTGTCACTATCCCAGTCTCGATGACTAAACATAAACATGCCCTTAAATCACATTGGTACATAAAGATCCTTCAGAGGTAACAAAAATACAAATGTGCATCTTGTTCATTTCATACGAAAAGGAAAAGTATCCTTAGAAGACATGTACTGGTTCATAAGGACGCTGCAGAAGTAATTGTGCAAAAGTAGCTTATTCATACAAATAAAATGAAAATGTTAGAGATTCCAAGAGTTTAGGTGATTTTATGTGTAGTAATGGCTTGTAACTGGAATTGTTTTAATGTGCAAATGTGACTCTTGTTCATATGAGATGAGGAAAAGGTGGTTGCTTTAAAGTACATCTGGTTATTGATCAGTAAATAAGGTAAAATTGTGACCCTTATTCATATCAGACGACAATAGAGTTTAGTTTTAAATATTTGTATTGATCTAGATTGATCAGTTTCATATTAAAAAAATGCCAAGACATATATGAACTGTCATTTGTGTAAATATTGAATATCCGAATATATAATTTTTGAACAAGTAATTTTAATTCACCCCATTATACAGTTCACACAACTGAGCTATCAACACAAGGAGTCCACCTGATATTCTATCAAGCAATATCAAAGGACTAGCAGCAAGTTTGTTAAATTGCAAGAAATACCAGGCAAGGACCACATCAAATAGAGATTGCATAATATTTCTCAATCTAGAAAATATTTTTATGTAGAATGTGTTATATTAATTGTAGAATTTGCTAGGGTTTCAATTTTCTTAGTACAAAAAGACATTGGTTCAACATCCCTCTATAAACATTAATCATTATTAAGGAAATTTTCTGTGAATTGTAAGTTCAATAGATCGATTTAACAATTTTCTTTTATTACATGTTTTGAATGAGCATGGCGAGTATAGTAACTATGCCAAATATTAAAATTTTCTGACTGCTCCTAGAAGTATAAAAAAATTATAGAAGTAGACAGTCTCAAAAATGCTTTCAATATTAAATAGTCGAGGTGTGATGTCCAACCACCCAGAGAACACCATACAGAGACGATGTCTATTGAAGGCATGATGTGACTTGTTTACTTAATTTGACCTGCTTTGTTAGGGTAGCAGAGGTATGTCATTTATTTTGTTGTAATAAATATTGAGATACCTATTTTTAAGAATCTGCACCAACAAATAAAATGTGCCAGTATTTTATAGTTTGTAGATGCATGAGTACAAATGTGACAATGCCAAGTAAAATATTTACTACTTTACGTGTGCGAGTGTGTGTGTGCATGTGTGGATCTGCTATGCATGTCAATAAATACCTGGTTATACCATAATCACTGTGTCCCACTAGTAGACTTTCTTCACCATATTCTTCATGTTCCATACCCGTGAATTGAAAAATATGATGGAATCTGTTACTGAACCTGATGAACGAGCTACAATGTTTTGAAATTTTAGATTAGAATCACTTGAACGTTGAAGGAAAAAAATCATTTTCTATTTCTATAGATTTCAGCTTGGTCTCCTCCAGCCAACTAAAAATAAACCTTTTTAAATTTATTAAAAATTATCCACACCTTGTGGACCTTTAGTCTTAGTAAACAATATCATTGTATGGAACAGAAGAAATGAACTACAAGTTCACGATGTGTAGACACTATTTATCTACTGTATAAAGACTAAAAAAAAACTAAAAACAGCACGTAAAGGTCTTATCTATAGTGTTTATCACTATCCAGTTGAAAGATTTTAATAATCTCCACTACTGTTCAAACAGAAGAGTTCTAGAAAGTTTATGAAAATGCACTTAACACGAAAAAGTCTTGTTTAGGGTCTTTATCTCTTCTTAGTTCAAAGGATTTAATTACTACCACTAATGTCCAGAAATGTTTCAAAAATTCACCTAATGCTAATTTCCTGTTCGAAAATAACCATTGAACAATGTCTAGTAAGTTTGCTCCATGTTAGCAATAATTGCCGAGAATAATCCTGTCCAGCCTTCTCGAACACTTCAGAACTCCTCTTGCTATAAAATTCCGCTTCTGACACCAAATTGTCACGTGTTTCTACCCCGAGGAAATAACCTCCCTTAATGCCCGTGGGTTCTAAAAATTATAAAAAGGGATAAACACTAATTAACTTGCTGAAAACTTCATAATACTTTTATTTACGAAAATACACTTTTACTGACTAAAACAACCTTTAACAATGTTTATTACTTGATATTTGTACACTGAGAAAACTCGTCCAATTAACCTATGTTTCTGAAAAAAGTTTAATTGGTACTAGTAACTTTTTGCCTGCTACTGGTAACTCTAACAATAACAGCAAGTAAATCGAAATTTCTAGACATGACATATTGTCACAAGTGAACAATTTTTCTGTCATTAATAAATTAGTACGCCAGATCTGTAAGTTCACTTGCAGGTAGTTGTTAATACGCCTGATATAGCAAAACAGTCACCTATAATTATTAAACTAAAATTTCTGGAAAAACTTTACTATGGTAAGTGAAGACATTTCTACCATAAGTGCACTGTTATCACATGACAAATGAACGGTTACCTGCTGTAAATGAATTCGTAAAATTAAACCGACCTCGGGTTCCGAATATGTCCGAAATATTCCGAGAATCCGCCATTTAGCATGTCATTATTGCCATTGTCTAATGTGTTTCTGTGTGTGTGCTTTGTGACCCTTACTGTTTCATCATTTCAATATTTAGGTATACTTTATACCTAAATGGATTATCAGAATTTATTAAATGAGTGGGGTTTATAAACCGTGTGGACAGATTTGAAGGTATATACTTTAAGCACATAAAAACTGCATAAAGGTTAGGTATTTTACTTGGGACTTATTTTAAATGTGGCGACTTCTGTATTTATTAGTTTACCTTTATTTTTATTTGTATATATATTATATAATAATAAATCTTTTATACATTTAGAATAATTTTTTTTGTGCCCTCCTTACGCGAGTTTTGAAGATGCACCATATCTTCACTTTGAAAAATAAAATCTAAATCAAATTCAAATCAAAATATTTTTTACTAACCTGTATTTTAAAATGCAAGTATTTCTTCCTATATATAAGTGTGCCAAGTAATATTATCTGCAAATTTTATTTAAAAAATCTTGTTATTTTGTGGTGTCTTTTTCAATTTTCTTTAAATTTGGAACATAAGAAGTTTTTATATATGATGTATGTATATATATTTTTCAAAGTTATATGGCATTGGTAAAAAAATATATTTTATAGAATTTATATATATAGAAACAAAAGGCTAACATAAGCTCTGCGAGATGTACATTGGCTCTCATTTTCTGAAAATGAAAATATGGGATACTCTAAAATGCACACCCAACACTGCCGTGGTAACGATATCACAATGTGAGGTAATATTGGAAGCTTTAGTAAGCGAACTTGCATTTAAAATAATTAGCCAGGGTTCCATGATAACTCGCGTGGTGATATCGTCACCATGGTGTATGCAGATGTGCAATCAGCTTTAGTGTAGCACAACATTTATACCAACTGAAGTTAGTTTTTTTACTAGCCACAAATTAATTAGTTCAATGAAGGTAAGTGAACTGTACATTTCCCACCTATTATTAATTCGAAACTTTAATAGTCGCAAGTGAATACTTAAATTAGGACAGATATAGTATTTCATAATGGTATGCAAATAGATTAATAAGAATAAGTCAACAGTTTAATCACAGCAGCTGCAATACTTACTTACTTCTACTGACCACGGAAAATAGTTTAATTACCCTAGCTGAAAAGTTTAATACCACTAAAACATAGCTTAGTGACTCCAGCAATAAACTTCACTTATTACTATTAAAATATTCGAATTATATTTTCAATTAAAGTTGTTCACTTGCGGCAAGTCATTCCTTTTAGAAATCTTCATTTACCTATGACAATTAAGTTGTTTACCTGTCCCATATAGTATGCAACTTTTTTGCTGCCATAATTAAATTTTCACTTACCACTACTAAATTTTTTTCTCAGTGTACCTTGTATTTACTTCGGATATCTAATCTCACTTGTTATTCAAATACTTCCCTTCCCACCGTGCATCTTGCCTTATGTACTCTACAAATTGCCTCTATAATCACCTAGCAAAGTCCAGAACTAAGTAGAAATCTCCCTCATCTTCTGTTAGCTTCTGGAAAGGGTACACTGAGAGAAAAAACCATTAACCGTTATTAAAAATTTAATAACGGCTAATACATTTTTCTCTCAGTGTGAAATCAATACAATTTGTTAGTTATATTCCTTTTTCTTCATATCAAGATTGTCTCGAAGGCCCCTTACAAAATTCTGTAAAGGAATAAGCAATTTAGTTGCCGTTAGCAGGTCTATATCTGGATTTTGCAATGCTTTACTGCTTTTATTAAAAGTTTGAAGAATCTCATACCATAGAACGGTTGCATACACCTTTTGCCTTAATTTTTATTTTTGGTTCTTCATTAGAATATGTCCTCTAGTACTTTTTGAAAAAATCAAGTAGTTTTTAAAAATTGCCCTAGTAGCACTCGCTCGAGCTGGCCAGCAAGTAGCTTTGGTAGCTAAGATAAGAGGCTAACTTTGTAAAGATTTCTGATTCTGAGAGTCTTGTTAATTTTTTTCTTTTAATGCTTTCCACCGGTACGTTAAACTGGAGAATAATACATACCTATACTTGCTCATGTAGCAAAATAAGAAGTTGCTGACGAACATAATTCAGCAGCAGATACTCCTACTAAATTAAGGAAATGTGCAGCACATGTGTAAAGAATACTAGTTTATTTCTTTCCTTTAATCTTGCTTGAAGACCTGTGCATATACCTGACATGTTGCTAGCGTTGTCGTAAGATTGTTCTCTGCAATGGCCTATGTTGACACCTAATTTTTCTACAGTATTGGGGATTGTTACCTCGATATCGACGGGCTTGTAAATACATCCTACAAAACATTCCCTGTAACTTCTTTGTCCAGAATTATTGTTATTGAGGATCGCCTTTGGCGCACCTAGGCACGTGTAGTGCTGTAGTGTTAGTGGGTAGAACGGGATGCGACGTTGTTCTGTGATGCGACCTTCAGTTTGTTCATTTGTGTTGATTTATAGCGACTTTGAAACACGTTATCTCTCTCAAATTCACATTATTTGTGAAAGCCCTATCTTTATTTAACTGCTTGAGACAGGTCTATTCTGTAACATTTTTGTTAAGCTTTAACGGCAAGGTCACTGTTAAAATAATTAGCGAAATGAAGTTAACGGTCAGTAGTATTCTGTACACTTTTTTAAGGTTAAATTTAACCAACATCGTTTAAAATTAGAGGCCCTGCCCTGCCACTAAAATTTAACGGTACCGTTAAAGAGGCAAAAACACCGTATTTTATTTTTGGTTCATAAAATTTTGTATAATATCATTCAGTAAATGGCACTTTATTTATGTTTGTCAATGAGTTTGAGATTCTTTTGACGACCCATTTCCTCATTTATATTCAGTAATTATTTTTCCGCCTTCAAATAATCGTAATCATAACCTCAAATAGAAGCGCGGTCGTTAAAAACTTATGACTTTAACAGGTCCGTTAAATGGTCGCATACAGAATAGAAAAATGAGTTATTATTTTTAGCATTCCGTAAAATTTAAAAATTTAGCAGGGCGTTTATTTTTAACCAAAAAATTACAGAATAGCAGGTATTCCCCATATAGCATTTTTGCATTCAGAGCATGTGCTCGGAATGTACTTTATGTACCAAGGAACTAAGAATGAATATTCATTTTGCATGTAATGTATATAATCTGAATGTCAGAGAGCCGTACAGATGACCGCTTCTCAACATCCGAATAAGATTCCCACAACATTCCCATGAACCAAAATGGTACTTGATATGAACCAAAGAGGTATATTGAAATATTGCTAGATACATGAGATATATAGAAGGAAGGTCCATGCTACATTCATAATGTACACTGCACGTTCACGGTATACACGTACTACCTTCGTAGGAATGACCATTACGTATCAGTGGCAGCTATAAATACTTCACTCATGCCATGTATCTTTTTCAGAGTTTAATTACTACAATAATTTATGACTTACTGTAATCAATGAGTCGCTGCTTCATTCTGAGTATGTTCATGATGAAGCAGCCACTCATCTATGATTTCAATAAATAATAAATTATTATAATAATTAAACTCCGAAGAGAATACATGGTATGAGTGAAATACTTGCATATAATAAATCTAGTAGGGTAAATCTACCAGTAGTTGGCACATGCCCCAGTTATTGGCACCCTTATTTATTTTTGGTTTATGCTAGTTAACAGTTACCGATAAGTTAAATATTTTTCATATAAAGGTAAATTCACCAATGTACCAACAGATGGCAACAGTTAAGTAGGATCTACTCGTGAACAAAATGTAGTAATGGCTGCTTGAATTTAGTGTTGTTCTGTGGTGACTAAAATTGACTGTTTTTCTTAAGGTAGGTGTCACAATAATACTTTGTTTTTTCTAGATATTTGAGTCTATTTCATGTACCAATGTTTTGTAGTGCATAATATTTGATAACGTTTCAAGTTTGCAATTAGAATTTAACCTAAAATATATGTATTATTTATATTTGTATGTGCCAAGGACTGGGTTTAAAAATCTCGTTAAATCTAGTTATTGACACCAGTGCCAATAACTGGTATCTTTGAATATATTTAAGTGGCCAGTTATTGCCATGTTATTTTTCGTATTGTACCTAGAAACATAGACTCAAAAAAATATGTTACGTAGTACCTAGGTATCAAAGGTATTATTTTCCTAATATATGTGTTTTTTTTTTCAGAAAGGGAAGGGCCATACACAAAATGCCAAAAGTAAAAAAAAATGCTAAATTGTATCAAAAACAATATTCGGAGGAACAAATTCAAAAAGCGCTGGATGCAATCAATAATGGCATGTCCAAAAAGAAGGCAGCGATTCAGTTTAACATCCCAAGATCCACCCTCCAATTTAGGTTGTCAGAAAAATTTAAAAAAGTAAGGCATGGTCCTTTGCCAGTGTTATCTGGTGAAGAGGAACACACCTTGGTCGAGTGGATTTTAGAGTGCCAAAGAAAGGGTTTTCCGAGGAGAAAAATGGATATCAAAATATCTGTTAAAAAATATTTGGACGAGGTGAAAAGAACAAGTATATTTAATGACAACCTTCCTGGTGACAAATGGTTTAACGCTTTTTTAAGACGTCATGTAAATTTGAGGGTTCGAACCGCTGAAGCTGTTACAAATGCCAGCAGTCAAATCTCTGCAAAAGATATCAAGTCTTGGTTTACAAAAGTGGAAAGTTATTTAAAAGAGAAGGAGTTTTTTTCAATATTAGATGATCCAGCAAGAATTTTTAACGGAGATGAGACTGCCTTCATACTCTGTCCAAAGCAATCCAAAGTAGTGGCACAAAAGGGAGCTAGAGATGTTTATGAAGTTGACACTGCGCGCGCAAAATCAAATTTAACCGTTATGTTTTCATTTTGTGCTAATGGCCTAACAACACCTCCAATGGTAATTTATCCTTACAAGCGGATGCCAAAAGAGATTGTCAATAATTTTCCAGATGGTTGGGGAATAGGTTATAGTGACAATGGCTGGATGAAAGCCGAACTATTCTATGAATATATTGCAAATGTGTTCCACAAGAGTTTAGTTGCTACTGGTGTGAAATTTCCAGTAATATTGTTTGTAGATGGTCACAAAACACATATGACAATCCAGTTAAGCAAACTATGTACCAATTTAGAAATTATTCTTATAGCATTATACCCAAATGCTACAAGAATTTTGCAACCAGCTGATGTGGCCGCCTTTAAACCACTGAAAAACGACTGGAAAGATGTAATTTTAGATTGGAAACGAAACAACCCCATGAGACAGTTATCTAAACATGATTTCGCTCCGTTACTTGAGAAAGTTGTACACAAAATTAAGCCTAGCAATATCAGAAACGGTTTTAAAGCATGTGGATTATACCCTTGGAACTTCTCAGCCATAGATACTAAAAAATGTCTGGGTAAAACTTTTGACAATCATATTGAGCAACCGGTTGAAATCAACGACCCCCAGGAAATAATAACATACGATAAATTTTGCGCAGTAGTCGGGGACGAGATAATTAAAAAATTTAGAAATATAAAAGATAACGAACCAGATGAACAAGATATTGTATATGATCTGTGGAAACTATTTAAAGCTAAAGATGCAGCTATGTTACTAAACAACGAAGCGCCCAATGAGGAGTTAGTTTCCAGGGAGGATCGCTTGGAAAGTTTGCCCGAAGATAAGTTTGAAGAAACACAAGATAAGAAGACAAGCAATTTTCAAGATGCTGGGAATGATGGACGGTACACAAGTGATGTTGAAACCAAGAGCTTAGATGAAGGCTATACATATCTGATGGATATAACAGGCTTATCAAATGTAAATAATATATCGGCTCAAGCACTGGAGGGTCAGTCCAAAAATGAGTATGCACTTCATCGAGGCTCTAACAATGAAACCGTAACATTCGACATCGAAGACATACCTATAGTTTTCACAGAACCAAATGAATCCAATGAAAATAATATAATAATTGACATTTTTAACCCAGACCAAATAGACAGTGAAAACGTGGATGCACAGAACAATGGCAATGATAAGGAAAATTCTCTCGTAAATTATCTTACATGGCCGGGAACCCCGGAGAGAAAAAATAAACGTCAACGAACTGGAAAAGAAAAATATCCATTTGTAATTACTTCCACTGGTTGGAAGAAAATCTTTTACGACGAGCAAATTGCAAAGGAGCACCAAGAAGCTGAGAAGGAAGCAAGAAAAAAAGCAAGGATAGAAAAGAAAGAGCAAAATGAGAAGATAAAGGCAGACAAAATATTAAATAAAAATATAATTAAAAAAGTTCAAAGAAAAAAATTGAACACACAGCCAAAGATCAGTATTAATAAAATTAATAGTCCTAAAATTAATGTGATATCTAGTATAGTATTAAATTCTAATAAACCGAAAAATCAAAAAGACCAACATGTTAGAAAACTATTTGAGGACGACACATGTCACGACACAATAGAAGGAAATAATTCACAAGAAAGAACTGAATATAAAAAGTACGTTGTCACTTCTGGGCTATGTTACACCTGTACTCGTAATATAACTAACATTAATATAGGATTTAAATGTCAAGATTGTCACGCGAGACAGTACCACAAAATTTGCCTAAAGAAGAATAAAACTTATAATGAAGAATTCACCTGCGTCCCATGCTTGAAAAGGCGAATTTAATATTTAAGTATAAATAATTTTTAATAAAGTATTTTATTTAAGAATTTAGATCCATGTACCTATTATAATAATATACCTAATCATCACCAATGTCACTATTTTTTTATTAAAACATAATTAATTACCTATTTAGTTTTATTTATAGGTAAAGAACTAAAGAGCATACCTATCAAATTAGTGCCAATCACTGGTTATAAGACTATGCCAATCACTGAATGCGAAGTGCCAATAACTGGAATTTTCAATTTCCAACAACAATTTTTATTTATTCAAAATTTTATTTTAATTTTTTTAAAATAGCAAAGACACATCTTTGAAATCAGTATATGTAGTAATTAATTCCACTATATAGCAAGATTTTATAACCAAGTGTTTGAATTTTATAATTGTTTGAAGTCAAGTGTATCCTTAACCATGCCAATAACTAGTCGGTTTACCCTATCTAATTTTAGTATTTAATTGTTACAGTCAATTATTACTTATTCTAATTTTCCACAATACACATTCCTCGTGAAGAACATTATGTAAGTAAATGTGGAATGTATGCACAGAAAATTTGTTTTTACCACTAGTTTTCAATTAAAGTCAATCATGGTTTATCGATCAAATTTTGTTTGAATAGAGCACACAAATGCTGAATTTGTTATAACAGTACTTTACAAACACCCAAGAATATCATTTGTAAAAAAATTAGTTTTACGTTTATACAAGATCTGTTCAAAATCATTTTAAAATATATCAAACATTTATCACTGAAAATTTCAACTCTAAAATCAAATTTAACACATTATTTCTGATGATCATATTACGTTAGCTTAAAGTTTTATCTAATTCAAATTGTGTTTTAAATTGTCCAGAGCAAAACATGATTCTATTCTATTAACTACTAATTATTGTTGTAACAATTATGCATCTTGAATTATAAAATAGGAAGAGGTATAAATAAAACAGTTAGTGCTACTTTAAATATATTTTTATTTTTTGTTATAGTAGACGCAATCGTTACAGTGACTCTACGAGTGAGACACAAGACGAGGTTTAACTGGCAAGGATAACATTTTCCGTCTTTATTATACTTTCACGCATTGAGCCACTATAACGATTGCGTCTACTATACAAATATGAATTGCAATAATAGAAAACAATTGTGTCAAGAATTTAAATTGATATTTTGTTAACAACAAACTGTTCTTTGCTACTTATAAACTGTCATATTTTACTATAACCAACGTTTTGCCAGTAAATAAAAAATAGTAAAAATTGGAGGGCTTACATTTCCAAAACCAGTACGTGTCTACATGTTGCCGATGCTGATATTTATAATTGCGAAACTCCACTTGGCATTCTCAACACATGATCTGTGACTGCTCCTATTGGCTGAATACTTTCTTTTGGCTTTTCCAATTTTTCGGAGAAGGTATTCTCTTCCTGTCTAGAGGAGGTGGGGATACGCATGCTAGTTCCAACTGTAAAAGAATCGAGAGCATATTTGAACAAATTGATATTATCATTAATTTACAAAACAGGTATTTTTTTGGAATTCGGAAATATTTGTACTTGTGATTTTAATACCTACCAAAGTTATTAGAAGAACAACATATTTTCCCTCAACTTCTAGTAACAGCAAAATTTATTTCACTTTGGGAAGTCGACGTCTTCCAATATGTTCTTCGATATCACTATCTTCATCTCATAATAATCTTTTGGGAGGAATAATTTGCTTTTTGTACATAGTCCTTTGATTCGTTTTTGTTCACTCTGTATATCCGATGTGAGTTCTGCTCTTTTCAATTTAACTGCAGCTTATAATCTTCTATAATAGGTATAAAGCAAATTAGTACAAATATGACAACTTATATGTTGCAATCAAGACCGATGGTTGTGATTTACATAAATAAAAGCTCCTTAATATTGAAATAGATCGAACCTACCTTCTTGAAAACAAGATTTATAGTGTCCACGCTTCATATGGGATCTCTCTTGTTTTTCAATGATTTATCAAATTGTTTCCGTTTAAATGGTGACCACCATTCGTGGAACGAGTCACTTCGAATTAAACCACCTCCGTTTTTTCCCCAAAAATCGATGCCTACAAACATCATTATTCGTATTACAATAAAAGCAAAGATTAGACCTAATCTTTGATAAAAGTACAAAGGGATAGGTAAGTGTAAGTACATTCAACTTTAGTGTCTAAACATAAATTAAAATATCTGCAAATGACAATAAAGGGGACCTTAAACTATGTGGTAGTTGTATTATTGTACATAATTATTGTAAAATACTTACTGCAATGCAATTAAGTATGTAGTAATAATCATAGGCAAACAAAACACAAACCATAAACAAATTGAAATCGACATTTGACATTTTGACACTCAGCAGAGGCCTAGCGGAATGGAATGAGAATATTGAGCATGCGCACTAACCTAGGGACCGTGGCGCGCGATCACAAGCCTAGTTTGAATTCAAAATTTAAATCATATTTCACATCTACAATTTTGCCAACGATTTAAAATTTATAAAATGGATGTTATTTACCACTGGACAGGGAATGATTATAAATGTACTTAAATCAAATCTGGATAGAGAAACATTCATTTATTTTTATTATAATTAAAGTTAAAGTAGATACTATATAAAAGTAGCAATAGGTAGTCTCATCAGTTGTGATGCCGTTTTATTTTTATTAGTTCATGCGATCCAAATATTTCTACAAAATGTACACGTCTCTATCATACAGATAAAATCATCGATGAACGTTTATACGAGGTACATGAACACATATACGAAGAACATTCCCTGACATATATACCCACACAGCACAATCGGGATATGGGATGTCAAATTGAAGTACCTGGATATCCCAGTACGTAAAGTAGATAGTGAAATGGACGTCCCATTTAGGATATCCCAGGATATCCTTCAAAAGGAGGCCAAGAGGATATCCTGAACTGGTTTCATTTTGGCATTAACTGTGAATTGACACCGGGATTAAAAAAGGACGTCCAGTGAAGGGCCCTAAATCTCCTTAAACTGTAACCCAATATTCATCTTTAATATGTTCATATAGGGCGCCATTACGATTTCCGGCGGCCATATCTAATTTCACAAACCTGTACTTTCTATCACTTATACTATTCTTTAGTGTAAACTCAAAACAAGCTTGGAATATCAGTTAATTTCTCTACATCAAATAATATAAATTATTAGTGGTTGTAGGAAATATTTTTAACACTTTTGATTGTTTTTTATCTGTTTAATTCAGTTTTATTTGAGACTTTTTTGTTCGACACTATAGAAAGTAAGTACAAGCCATGTAAAAATAACATAACCTATAAAACTTCCCAAATTTAACACAATATTGTAAACTTTCAGAATGCCAAGGGAAACTAAAAAGAGGAAACTTTATAGAAAACTTACAGTATTAAACAAAAATTCTGGCTCCCTTATTTTCAATGACCAACAAACCTACAAAATGAAGCTTATTTGGCCCAAGAATTGAATGTTACGAAGCCAGGTTGGAGAGAGATTGTAAACCAGGTCGTACTTAGTGTTGTGAAGTTTGACAATGAACATTGTATGAAAATAGGTAAGTAAAAATAATTTTGCTTCAAGATAATTGTTTGAAACTTTCATTACACTCAAAGGGAAATATGTATCAGACAGGACATGCGTAGTAAAATTTCAGTTCATTTGCAAATCTGTCCTGATCCTGATATATTGTTTCCTTTTGAGTAAATTGCACAAAACGGTTATTGGTTTATGAATGGTGTTATGTAAATGGCTTCGCAGCCACGGCCATATGTGACTTGTATGGAAGACAGATATAATGCATTAAAATGAAGTCATAATACAGGATTGCATTTTATAATGCGACAAATTATTCTTATTAGTGCTTCAATTTAAACCTTTATCCCTCGATGTTCTCTATATTATCTTTATCTTACCCAGTTTTCATATACACTAAATTTTTTTTGATAATGCTGATTCAAATAATAAGTAAATGTTTATTTTAGATGCAACCATGAATGGGTACCTATAATATTATGAAATAGGTACAAAGCAGGGAAGTGTTTAAAAGAATCCGAGCATGGCAAAAAGAAGAGCGAGGCAATGAAGAGAGTAGAGAAGTAGGAACACATTATTTGATAAAAAAATATGTTTTTATATAATTCAGTTTGAAAATTGTTATTTTATGTTCTTTTAAGAAGTTTGCTTTTTGGTGTTACAAATGAGTTTTGTCTTTAAATATTGAATATATTTAGCTTCTTATAACCCCTAGGTGTTTTTAATTTCTTGACTGATAATTCAAATAGCTTCATGTGTAATTTTTTTATTAACCTTCGACAGAAACAAAATTTTACAAAAAACAAAATATTTATGGAGTTATGTGCAACATACTTATTTTGTTATTCTATATTTTTTCGAAGTAGTTTTTTTTAAGTAGTTTGACATTACAAGTGTGAGTTTGTTTTTAAAGTCTGTCTTATATCTGATTTTATTTTCTTGACCGTTTATATCAAATAACTAGATGAGTAATTCCTTGGGTTTTTCGGTCATTTCAAATGTGATGTAATATTTTCTATTGTTTCAGTGTATTAACCATCATCAGAGAAATTACAATTTTACAAAAAACAAAAAATATATACTACTTATATATAATTATAAGTAGGTAGCGCTTCGGTCCATAGATAGAAAATATTTTTAGTTTTTTTTTTGTAAAAATGTGGTTTCTTTGTCGATGGTTAATATATTGAAATATAAGAAAATATAATATTAGGATGTTCTGGGACGTTTCAGTGTGTACTTTGTACATCCTCTAATGTCCCTGTGGATGCCCATTCGTAGTACTTACGACGTCCCGAAATATCCCGGGATATCCTGGTATGTCCCTAGTTATGAGCTTCAGACATCCTTCAGGACGTCCGTCGTATTACCTTTATCTGGTACCAAGTTGTGACATTGGGATGACCAAAAGAGTGCCGAAAAGCATACATATTGGGATATTGGGACGTCCATAGGCAAGCCCAAATCCTAAATGGTCTTTGCCATAGTACGTCCCTCGGACAGCCTTGTGCTGTGTGGGTACATAGTACATGCGACTATGAACATAAACTTTTGTGTATGTTCGATCCATATCGTCTGTATATTCATATTGTATATGAAAATATTATTTATATGAGAATGTTGGGGGAACATACATGGCTAGTACAGTATGCAATTAGAACATTAGGAATGCAAAATGTACATTCGTGGAATAATAAATGCTATCTGGGTCAGGTCTATTCTGTAACATTTTTGTTAAGTTTTAACGGCAAGGTCACTGTTAAAATAATTAGCGAAATGAAGTTAACGGTCAGTGGTATTCTGTACACTTTTTTTAAGGTTAAATTTAACCAACATCGTTTAAAATTAGAGGCGACTTTGGACCTGCCACTAAAATTTAACGGTACCGTTAAAGAGGCAAAAACACCGTATTTTATTTTTGGTTCATAAAATTTTGTATAATATCATTCAGTAAATGGCACTTTATTTATGTTTGTCAATGAGTTTGAGATTCTTTTGACGACCCATTTCCTCATTTATATTCAGTAATTATTTTTCCGCCTTCAAATAATCGTAATCATAACCTCAAATAGGAGCGCGGCCGTTAAAAACTTATGACTTTAACAGGTCCGTTAAATGGTCGCATACAGAATAGAAAAATGAGTTATTATTTTTAGCATTCCGTTAAAATTAAAAATTTAGCAGGGCGTTTATTTTTAACCAAAAAGTTACAGAATAGACCTGCTACAGGTCTATTCTGTAATTTTTTGGTTAAAAATAAACGCCCTGCTAAATTTTTTATTTTAACGGAATGCTAAAAATAATAACTCATTTTTCTATTCTGTATGCGACCATTTAACGGACCTGTTAAAGTCAAAAGTTTTTAACGACCGCGCTTCTATTTGAGGTTATGATTACGATTATTTGAAGGCGGAAAAATAATTACTGAATATAAATGAGGAAATGGGTCGTCAAAAGAATCTCAAACTCATTGACAAACATAAATAAAGTGCCATTTACTGAATGATATTATACAAAATTTTATGAACCAAAAATAAAATACTGTGTTTTTGCCTCTTTAACGGTACCGTTAAATTTTAGTGGCAGGTCCAAAGTCGCCTCTAATTTTAAACGATGTTGGTTAAATTTAACCTTAAAAAAAGTGTACAGAATACCACTGACCGTTAACTTCATTTCGCTAATTATTTTAACAGTGACCTTGCCGTTAAAGCTTAACAAAAATGTTACAGAATAGACCTGTAGACCTGTTTAAAGCTGCTGTAAATCAACACAAATGACTAGACCTCTTCATTATGTCTATAATGACGTCACATATTGTTCCCGTCTTTGTCTGACAATTCTGAGGATTGAGCACTCCTCGCTATTAATCTTTCATGATTTTAGTAACTTGGGGTCTCTTTTAAAGCCGACGAAGAATTGTGGTTATGGTCGTTTTGCAGATATTGTCTTAAGTTCTTGATTTTGGAAAGGTGAAAGATGTATTGTATCTTAGAATAGTTAACTGATCAAAATGGACGTTCAAAATGGACAAACATGTGGAATTTGTATGGAAACTGTTTCTGATAATGAACTCAACCTAATAGGAGATATTACAAAGGAATTGTTGGATATCCTTCTTCTCGTAAGTTTCACACATTATTGATTTGATATAATATTGATAAGTTTGTAAAAATTAGTGATGGACATAATCGGATGATTTAAGAATCGGAATTTAGTATTCGGATGATTTCTATAATCGGAATATTCATCCGATTTCAGATTTCGGATACTAAATTCTCTATTTTTACTGAAACTGTTTTATATGTACCTATGTTTAAAGACAATATTTGAAAAATGTTTATTTCTTGAGAAAATGTCGATTTATGTGACAAATGAAATCTATTAAAGTAGCATGCTCGAACGGTTAGAAGACATACGTAACTAGATATTTGCTCATGTCAATGTGCCAGCAACCGCACATGGGTCCTACCTAATTTCATACTCGTGCAAACATTCATCGTACAGACTGTAACACCCCCTGTAGCTAGCCGGTTCGACTAGCGGCTTTTTATCAAGTGACCACTCCCGAGATTCAAAAAGATGATTTTTTTTTTAACCATTTACAACTCTCACAAAATTCTATTCTTTACACAAGATCTTAGAATTTTAAGATCCTTCCGATGATCAAATGAAAATAAGTGCTAAATGAGCCAATTGTAAATAAATCTCATTTTTAATAACTGATTGTTGTTGTGAAATTCCATTCATACTTGTGAATATCACACCTTTTGTTTGTTTTAGAACTTTGATGTAGTTAACCATAATTTAATATGCAATGGATGTGCCATGAAACTTCAAAATGCTGTTGTTTTTAAAACACATTGCCTTAGTTCAGAACGAAAAATACGACCTTTCCTAAATTGTAAAGAAAATGCAAAACTGGTTTCCATTACGGAAATGACGATGCACCAGCTAGAAATGGCACCTTCCCTAGATTCAGAAGAAAACGTGGAACTGGTTTCTGTCACTTCTAGCGGCAAGCTGATCTGCCACTTTTGTACAGTGTTAACAGAAAGTGGACACTATACTAACTTAAGTGACAAAAGGGAACATACCTTTCTAGTTGATTTAGTTAAGAGACATATTCCAGAATTGGTGAGTAACTGCTCTACATACAGTTGTGTCTTAGCCTCCTGTCTTCCTCCTCTCTTATAATAAAAAATTTTTAAAAACATGGTGATAGAGGGCACAAACATATAGTTTTAAAATTGAAATATTTTGAAATATACCTACAGGGTGATCGTGATGCAAGGCATTTTTTAGTGATTTTTTACTGCGTATGTTCCAAAGAGCCCTATTTTATATTTTTTCTGACTAATCTAATACTTTGATCGCAGCATCAATTGGGCCAAGGCCCAAATTTCTGTATCTATTTCATCTTTACTGGCTATTCAACTGGAAGACCTGCGTAACCAAGTGGATACACAAAAGTATGTTAAAAGATGCCTTGTCGTGATGTCATAAATATATGTTTAAGGTAGTAACTTTCTACTAGTGAGGTTTACAGTTTTTCTGATTTAATTAATAAGTTTAATAATTTTTATTTAAATATACGTAATTTTTGAGGCACTGTATTTTTGTCGTCCTCTTGTAATCATATTTATCAAAGAAACACTCTTCGTTTAAGTCTTGAACTCACTCTACCGCTGAAACTTGTATCAAGTAATCATTTAAATTGCATATATTTAAGCATTATTAGGATAATTATGTTATTTCATGGTGAACTGTATATTTATTTATTTATAATTCATCATGTAGATGTACAAGGTACATGTATGAACGTCACACAATGTAAAATATAATCTAAATGTACACAAATACACAAAATACATTTCAAAAATACACAACATATGATATAAAAATACACAAGATACAATTACAAAATATGTCAATCACAACACTCAGTCTTAATTAGTATTATCTCAGATGATTATGTAACACTATCAGAATATTCCTGAACGGAATAAGAACTATTTGTGAGAGGAACTTCTTTAGTGCATTATTAAATTTATTCAGTGATGTTATGTTTTTTATTTCTGTAGGAAACCTATTATATAATTTAATTCCAGCATGATAAGGTGATTTTTCATATGCTGATGAATTATGTTTATTTATTCTGAGTAAGTTTCCATGCCTAGTATCATGTGAGTGGACATCAGCATTTATATTGAGCTTATGAAAGTTTCTTTTAATAAACATTATGGTCTTTAAAATATTTATACAATGAACCGTTAAAATTCTGTTATCCCTAAAGCAATCTTTACACGTTTCTCTAGGATCTAGGTTAAATATTAATCTGATGAGCCTTTTTTGCAGTACGAATATTCTATTTATATTGGTCGCACATCCCCAGACTGTAATATTATATGGAAGATGGCATTAAGCCAATGCATAGTATATATTCGCCAGGCAAATATATTCTTTACTTGACTTATAGCAAGGTATGCTGAATTAACTTTTTTACATAAGTAATCAATGTGTTGTTCCCAACATAAATTTTCGTCTACTATAGTTCCTAAAAATTTTGTATATGGAGAATATTGTCCTGTAGGCATGATGTTATTCAGGTCACTAGGAGGTGTCCTCCGTTTAGAAAAGTATAGGCATTCTGTTTTGTCAATGTTTAATATAGGGGTATTTTTGGCACACCATTCCTTGTAGGTCGTCAGAATTACCGAAACCTTGGTGTTAAGTTCCTTGGGATTTGGAGCTCAAATCACAATGGGGGTATCATCTGCAAACATGATAGTTATGGCATCTTTAATGGCCGATGGAAGGTCGTTGACGTACAACAGAAATATTAGTGGTCCAAGCACAGATCCCTGCGGAACATCAACATTCATGTCATAATCATTTGAAACGGAGTTAGATACTTTCACACGTATTTTTCGATTAAAAAAGATTTTATCAGATTCAGAGCAGACCCTCTGATACCAGAAGTCTGCAGCTTACATACAATGAAATCAACATTAAGAGTATCAAAGGCTCTGCTTAGATCAAAGAACAGCCCAAGAACATGTTTTCGCTGGTCAGTTTCATCATATATAAACTCCAAGAGCTGACAAGTGGCTGTCTCAACAGATTTATTGCGCCGAGCCATGTTGATATTCAGTTAGAACTTTATGTTTGTTTAGGAAATTCATGACTCTGTTGAAAACCAATCTTTTAATTAATTTTGACAAAATACAAAGAATGGATATTGGGCGATAGTTTTCTTTATCTTGTTCGTATGTAAATAGTCGAAGGAAGTAATCTTTTGCAAACCAGATTTGTACAAACATAATGAGTAAGTAATATTTATGGGTTCCAAATATTCCATACTCCAACTTCTGTGACCTGATTTATGGAGACCGGCATACTACATTTAACTTAATTAATAATATAATATTAATACTAATATAATATTGATACTAATTTTAATGTAAATTCGATTTTGTTCCAACATCGAACCAACTTGAATTTGTTAGATCAAATCAAATATGGGTTGTAAGAACGTCGTGACTATGTCAAATATCAAAGTCTGGTTACCAATAGCACGTCGGGTAATATGTAGAATTGTTACTTAGATTGCCTGACCTGAACCCCTTAGACTTCTTTGATAATTTCTATACAGTTATTTTGTTGTGAGAAATTTTTAATAACGAATAACAATCAGTTGGTACTGAGAAAATGTATTGGAAAAGTACTTACCCCAGATGTTTGCCTGTTTGTGGTTAGATTTAGATGACATAACAAAGATAGCAACAGGCAGCTCCAGATGGATACAGTACCGCATAATGGGCATCGAATGAAAGACTGATTGATTGATTGATTTTCCTGCATAAGATGAACATTGCTACCGATTCCGGGCATCCATGGAGGTTCGTTCAGACACGCAGCTTGGTCATCCGTCGGACACGCTTACTGAATGGCCAAACCGCGTGCCAGAACCAGTTTTATATATTTTCTGTTTCTGAATGTAGCAAGTTATATCTTTATTTTCTATTTTTTTATATTAACCATTCCACAGGTAAATATCCATTTATGGTGGAAGTGCTGGGAAGAGCTTTTTATATTGGATTATGAGAAGGAGGTCTGGGGAAATATTTTGTGCAACCTGTATATGGTTGTTTTTAAGCAATCCGTTTTAATTTCCATTTCCGATTTCCAAGTGGCTGATTTTCAATTCTGGGTAGTTTTCTATTTCATTATCTATATTTAATACCTTTTCAATTTTACTTTAAAATTTTTCTCTGTTGTGTAATAACTAAAAATTAATAAACAATCAATAAACAAGCAAATACAATTAATAGACTAAACTAGACCAGACCAATACACTGGGTTGTTAATAAATTGAGTTACTATAGTAAGTTAATAAGTGAAATTAATGTCCTTTAGCTTTTTGGTTGCTGGTCCTCTAATTTCTTTATTTACACTTCACTTCGCATGTCTATCTCTGCAGGATAATTTACGAGTTTATGACATGATGTACTTAATACCTGTACTGGTTCCAATGCATGTCTTTATTTTCTTTATCTTATGTTGCCAGATGTTTGTGGAGTTGTTTAAATATGCTTTTAGTGATACTAAATATCAAATATCAGATATATGAAATAGCCAAATTTATGCAAATTTATATCAACTCTGTAGGATTGTCTCCACTTTAATTCAATCCATTTCCGCATATTTTTCACCGTTTTTACCCAAGTTTATTCGATATTTCGTGGGATCCATTTAAAAGGCGTCTGCGTTCGTCAACTCCTGCATCGAATGAAAGAATAAAAATGTATAGTCATTTTTTGACGCCTACTTTAATGATGAAATGCAGCGTTCTACATCTCGATTTTTTTTTAGCCACATTTCGCATTCTTTTTTAAGATGGCATTTCCGAAGATACAATTCATCTGGAAGCTTAAAACTCGTGTATTTTTCTAAAAATTGTCTGTCATGAAGTCGGTTGAGCATTAAATTCAACTTGAAATCATCTGCATTTAAGTCTTTAACATTCGATATATGTTTAATCAAATTGACGTGGTAATCAAACTTGCACTTTGATGTTCTGGTTACCACCGATGTTCCTATTAAGCTATATCCCTCTCACGATGCAACACCCCTGCCCCTTATGTCATATCCTTGATTTAGACTTGCAAAAAACGCTGTTTGTTTTTTGACAATATCAACATATGCTCATTATTTTCTGTTATTAGGATTACAGCACCAAGCAACTTATCACTTGCAAATCCTGTCTTTCTTCATTACAAGATTTTTCAAGCTTTATAAAAAACTGGTTGGATACAGAAGAAAGGAATAAAGTGATCGTGGCTAGTGGAACAAATATGGAGAATCAACTGATAACGGATGATATCCAAAGCACTTCAGTAAAGCACTACATAACGTGCAATGATGGCGATTCAGGTGAAATAAAAAGGGAATTTGAACAAGTAGATATAAAAGTGAAATATGAACCAGAAATGGAGATAGTTGGGAATGAAGATCCTATGGAAAGATATAATATAGACTTCCCTGTGGAAAATAAAAAAATTGCTTTTAAATTACTAGATTGTGACAGGTAATCATTATATAAATAGTTGCTATTTAAATGTCCAAGTAGAACGTGGTATTGCAGGGTTCGGACTCGTGTGGAAAATCTGGAGAACCTGGAAAACTCAGGGAATTTAAAAATCTTAAAAAAAACCTGGAAAATCAGGGAATTTTATAAATTAATTAAAAAATCAGGGAATTCTGCATCTTGATATGGAAAACCACAGAATTCTTAAGAATTTTCGCTGATTCCATCCAGTTCAAGAAATTATTTTATGTCTAATAAAAAATTACTTCACTAAAAAATATATGAAAATTACTATTTTTGGTTATGGAAAACCTGGAAAATTCAGGGAATTTTTTCAACTTCGCAAAGTCTGAACCCTGTATTGGTTGGCACTTGATTTAATGTTGGGTTATGTTGGGTTCAGGGTAATTAAAAATCTTTCTAATGTTGAATTGTTGCAATGTGGTTTGGATGGTATGTCTCATTGGTGCGATGAACATGACCTACATTTAAATGTAAATAAGTGTTATAAGATTACATTTGCAACAATAAACTTGCCTTATAGTTATTCTTGCATTAATAATAAAGTGTTGTAAAAAACTGATAATGTAAAAGAAAGATCTAGGAATTAATCTTGATAATAAACTGTCATATAACATCCATATATATGAAATAATATTAGTCATTAAAAATGCTGGGTTTCGTTCAAGGATCTGCAGCAGATTTTTCGGTCTACAGTCTAAAATTGTTATACTGTTCATTTGTACGTTCAATATTAGAATATCGCTCTATAATCTAGTGTCCTAATTATAATATTCATATTAACAATATAGAAGGGGTTCAAAAGAAATTCCTAAGACTCCCTGCACTACTTAATAGTAAATATTCACCTACATTGAAAAAATATTTTTTCATAGTTTACAAATCTTTTTGAAGTATTAAAAGCTTTATTTGACATTAATGTACTTTGAAAATTCATCCGGTGATTTAAATTGTGAAGAGTTTAAGGAATTCCATTTGTTGTTCTATTCTCTGGAGACCTGCCTTCTTAAAAGAGCTTATATAAAAAAATATAGTAATTACACACTAGTAGAAACACTAATCGTTGCAAAAATATCATGAATAATTCAATCGGGAAAAGGAAAAGGCACTGGATGATGTGGAAAAGAGTTCAAATATGAGCAACTGTATTCGGTAATTCAACGCATTCCTGCACTATGCGCTGTAAACTACTAATCTTACAATAAACAACTTTAGATTAAATTTTTAGATAATTGTAAGCTCTATGAGATTGATAACTTTTTTTCCATAAAGTCAACAGTTTGTGATATATTTTGACAAAACCATTTAAAAAAAACTTTAACACCCTGTAATTCAAAAACTGTTGGCTTACCAAAAAATATCAATAAAAATGTGAGGTGAGGTATGGTACCGGTTTCAGTGGCGAGATCTCAATCGGCGAAGTTAAGGCATGCCGATCAAGTCTGTCACTTGGATGGGTAATTGTATCTCATTTCTCCATCCTGGTTAAGTGGTAGAGTAGCATTAGCTAAATTTCGCCAGAACATTAGAATAAATAAGGGAATTAAAATAAAAATAGAATAAAAGAAATGGGAAATTTAGTTCTGAACAAAAAAGCTTCTTCATAAATTTATCCTAGGATCAACGATTTCCGAGATAATGGTGAAAAACTGTTATCCAATATGGCGGCCAAAGCTGATGCCCTGCACGGCAACTTATTGGTTTTACACTCTCGAAGCACCTCCCCCCCCTAATGTCATACCACATGCTCAAACCCACTCAGGAATTTATGTTGAAAAATGTATTAATTTGACCTGGAGTAACTAATTAGTAATTACAATATTGAGGTTTTTCCAGTTGAAGTGAATAAATAAATAATTGTATTATTAATGTTATAGAGAATTTATACTAAGCTCTTTTAAATTTTTCTAAGGGACTGCTTGGATATAGGAGAAAGAAATAAAGGAAGAATGGTTGGCGAACAAAATACAGAGAATCATCTGATATCGGAAGATATCCAAAACATCTCATTAAAGTACCAAGTGATAGGTGATGATATAGTTAAAATGGAAAAAGAATATGAACAAGAAAATATCACAGTAAAACATGAACTGGAAGTGAAAATAGAAGGAAATGAAGATTCAGTGGAAATAGATGATTTAGAATTACTCATGGACAATAAAGAACTGAATATTAAATTGCAAGAACAGGATTCAGACAGGTAATAGCTATTATTTAAATGAGAATTAATAAAACAATAAGGTATAGTATTTCTATTCTTAACTTACAAATTCAGTCTAAAGCATTGCTACCAGGATAAATCATTACAAAACCTATTTGTGAAAGAATTTTTTTTTGTATTTTTTTGTTTTTTGGCATCTGAAATAATTCTTTGCCACAGAATACATTGATTAAGAGAAAATGCAGAAGAATATTTAATATATTTTCTTATACTTTCAAATTCGCTTGTTTAAAAAAATTTATAATTGCAGTCAAAATTTGTGGGTTGTTAGCACTCAGTAAGTGAGTTAAATTATTAGGGAGTTGGACATTTAAGCCCCTTAATTCGTTAATTAAGTTTGTGATAGCTTGCCGATGGTTACCACAAGCAAAAAATAGATGGTTTAGATCACCTATGGAATTATGATCACATGTGCACCACGGGACTCTACGACTCCTAATCTATACAGATGTGACGGAAATGTACAGTGGTTTAGTTTTAATCTAGTTATAGTGGTAGAGACATATCTTGGCACATGATAATCGAATATGTGAGGAATGAGCAACATGCATGAATTTTAGAAATGCAATAATTTATTATTTTTTCGTTATATATGTTATATAAGTTGAGAAAGTAATGAAGAAAAGGTATAAAAAAATGTGTAGCCTAAATAAACGACTTTGAAATTCAAAATTTTATGGGAACATATCCACGTGACTGAAAACACCACGCTATTGGTCTGACGTCATTCGGCATAATATCTAATGGTCGTCTATCTGCCAACGGGTTAAATCATAAATTGTTTTGTGTTTTGTAAATGTGTATTGATATTTTCATAAAAGAAATCATTCATTTATTTATTAATTTTAATTATTAAGTGGTAAAAATGACGGACAGTGGCTTTTTACGGGGCCAGAGTGACAATTTGCCCGTTGTTGATGTGTTTATGATAAACTTTTTTGCTACTAATACTGATTTTATTAGTGCAGAAATTGGAGTACTTACTAAAGCAACAAGGTATGTGTCATTCATTATTCTAAAAATTAATTCAATTGTGCCCATTTTTATCCTTTTACTGTAGTTAAATATAACAAATTATTTACGTACCTAACCTCAAAATAGGTAAACAAGGCGATGTTTTAAAGTTATATTAATTAATATTTTTCATCTTAGAATGCTTTACTTTTTTATATAATAAATACCTCCCGTCACTTACTAAGTACGTACTTTTAGGTAGGTAGGTACATTAATAGTAAAAATAACTGTTGACATACATAGGTAGGTATATATAAATATATAACTGGATAATATGTAGAACGTCAGGAAGTTACATTATTCCCACCATTCTTATACATTTATACATGTTAATTCAAGGTTCCTATTAACAGAAGTTAGTAAACTTTTGTATTCCTATAAATAGAAAAGTGACTAAATTCACCATGATATGTAAACAAATTATCTCAATAATATTAGGGTTAGGTACATATTTTCATAATATTGTTATAAAATAATTAGTTTTAATGGGTAAATTTACATCAAAATGATCATGGCAGCAATATAATCTTGAGGATGACGATAATTCTGCATTTCGGTCGTCGCGTCTCATAGCTCTGCACCATCTCTTCCTAACTTTATTGCGTCTAGGCACATTAAAAAATAACTTTTCTGGAGTTTTTATTGTAGTATTTGTACATTTGGGCACAATACAATATTTATAGCTACTTTTCTTTGTATTTTCCATAACACAATATAAATAATGTGTACACATTCGCAATCACAATACGTTTTCCGTCGGTGCGATGTGCCCGATGACGTCACACAGAAGTAGCGCGGAAACTTCTCCATTTAAACTTAGTTCAATTGACAGCTGCAGTAAATGATTTTTTTAACCTTTAATTAGAACATAAAACAAAAATAAAATACTGGAAAAATAATGTTTTTTAGTGATCTATTCATCTGTGATGTTTAAAAAAATTATGCATTTTGCTCATTGTATTAGGCAAGGAACGATGAATAAGAGCATAGGGATTATTCGAAGATCTAACATATATTGACCAATCATTTTGCCATTTCTCCCGTATGCTTGCTTTAAACAAATTGTTAATATCGGAGTTTAAGATAATGTTATTTATTTCGGAATTTTTTGTAGCCTCTTTTGCTAATTGATCCGCCCTTTCATTTCCAGTGATCCCTGAATGTCCCTTGGCCCATATAAATGTGACAGAAACACCTTTGTTCATCAGCATACGTAGTTTATGTTTGATGTTGAAAGTTATAAAATTACTAAGTTGTTTTGGCTTACTTGATATGGACAATAATGCAGCTTGCCAGTCAGATACTACTACGGAATTTCCGAAATTACCTTCCACAATAACACTAATTGCACAATCTAATGCGTACAGTTCTGCTGTGAAAATTGAACTTTGGTCGAGAATTCTATGCATAAAAGCTTGATTGGTGTTTGATATGTAAATAGCACAACCAGTCCCCGTTTCATTTTTTGATCCGTCTGTGTATATCATTTCATTGTTATAAGAGCTCAATATGGATTTAATAATACTTTTGTTCTCTATGACATGATCACCATACTTAGGGAAAATGAGGGTGGGTTTAAACGAAATAGTGTCATATTCATTCATGATTATTGGGTATTTAGATGTGATATTTAAATAATCAACATAATTATTTGTTTCTAAAAAAGCATCTACAAGAGGTGGATTATTTCTTAGTGCCCAAAAACTGTTAGTTAGGCATTCTGATGTAAGCGTACAAATGTCTCTAGTTAACACGGTTGTATTAAGCCCCGTTATCTTAATTAAAAATTTATTTGAAAGATATTGTCTTCTCAGATTTAAAGGTGGTTCCTGCGCTTCAACTAAAACTGCAGGGCATGGGGATGACCTCATGGCACCGATACATATTTTAGCTGCTTTAGTTGGTTAGTAAATTTGTCTTAGACGCAGATCCATACAGTGTACATACATAATCTAGAATTGAACGTATATACGACCTGTAGAACATTAGGCATATTTCGGGATCTGCTCCCCATTTATTTTTTGCAACACATTTTAGCATGTTGATACCTTTTCCACATTTGTTTTTAACATGCATTATATGTTTTGTCCATAACAATTTTTTATCCAAAATGATGCCTAGATATTTATACTCGTTGGCTACAGGTAAAGTATAGCCACATAAGTTCACAATTTCTGGAGTTCTTAGTATGTGTCTAGTGAAAATCATCACAGCTGACTTCAGAGGAGATTGTAAAGCCGTACTCTGTAGTATACATTTTGATGATGTACATTATATAACGTAAGGACCTTAGACATTCTTCATAAGAACCATGGATAGAATAAAAAGCGAAATCATCTGCATACTGCGTAATATGTGTATCATCAAAAGCTTTATGAAAATCTGCAGTATAGACATTGAATAATAGTGGGCTTAATACGGACCCTTGTGGAATACCTTGAGACACTATTCTTGGGCCATGAAGCACATTATTGTTTGTGAAAGAATAATACCGAGACCGTGGTGCTTGAATATTACATATATACACGAATACGAATCTAGTTAACCAGATATGTTATGCACTTACCTCAAACAAAAGTAGTCAATTGTTTACCTAGCTCACCATTACAAGTTCGTTACCTGCTTTTCGTCATTGTTAATATGGCCAGTAGCATAGCCGTAGGTTAAATGATATTTATTCACTTTTATTGAATCATTTATGGAGCTATTTATTATTTATTATACATAAATAAATAATTTACGTCATGCCTATCAATCAATATGAAGTAGTTAAACAATATTTACGTTAATTAAAAAGTGATTTTTAAAATTCAAGAAATTGTTAACACCCTAAATGTTTTGAGAATGGAAATGAGCATTTTTTCGAAATGTTAACTGGCTTCAGTTTTCATTTTACCTCTATCTGATTTTAAATATCTTTGAATGGCAAAATACCCAATAAAAAATAGAAAAATTTGAAAATGCCACAAATTAACAATCATAGACATTATATCAATGTGTGAAATACATTGAACTTCTTTCCTTTTCGCCCCTCTTTATCCCCTTCAAAAATACTTTATTGATTGCATTAATGTACAATGTAATACAATACAATACAATCAAAAGACCATCGATCTAGGTCCTTCAGCCAAAGATATTTAACATTTTTTATAGAAAATACGGAGGGAAACAAAGATTGATTGATTGATGACATTGATAAATTGTAAAAAAAAAACAATGAGATGTAGTACTTGCTTCAGTACTTTTGAGACATCAATAGCATCTCGTGAAAACTTGGTCTTTCCAGATATGTGAATCTGGGTGTATTGTTGTTTTGAGAAATTGTGAGAGATTGCATTACTTCAATATTATGACTTTTCTGTGCAAATTTTTCGTTGAGAAGTTGTATCCTATCCTCGACAGGAAGTGTTTGCACCAAATCATATAAAAGTGCATTTGGAGGGTGTAAAAGTTTGTAGAATGCTGAACCTGTGTAATTAGTGCAGTTGTTTCAGTAGTCTTTAAATTTTTTTTAACTGGATTTTTGCTGTTCATGTATAATGTATGTCCATATTCTAGAATGGGTCTACAAATAGTTTTGTATATTTTTGCAGCTGCTGTGGTTTTTATTCCCTTATTTTTGAGCGTTGCTGCTCCAAAATGTTTCTCTATGGATAAGCTTTTTTTCTTTGCCATTTTAGAATGTATGTTGAAGTTTAATTTATTATCTAAATAAACCCCAAAATATTTGATATTCGTTACTGGATGAATTTAGTGATTACTTATCTTGATAGAGCGAGAATTATTGAATAAAATGAATTGCGATTTCAGTGGATTGATTCGCAGTTTTCATTTGTTTGTCCATGCCAGAGTATTGTTCAGCAATATTTGAAGTTTGTCCCTTGCTACTGTAATCAGACGTTCGTGTGAAATTAGGAATTAGGGCTGTATCATCAGCATAAAATAATGTAGTACTTTTTGAATCTAAAACCTCACATTGGCCCATGTATTGACTTGTATTATTTTTGCACATGAAATCCATACATACTAAAAATTTTATTACAAACGCATCTGAGTCCACCCCTCATAAATTGTAAAAAGCATTCGACATATTCTACTCTGGTAATAAAATATTACTGATATTTAAACCTTCTTTCAGTTTCCGGGATACCTCACCTTCGTCACAACTCATATTGAATAACGAAATTGACAGAGGTCAAGTTTCTTCAGAGGTAAAGAAGTATAATTGCGAAACTTGCTCATTTAAAGCAGCGAGTAAGAAGAGTCTTAAGGGACACATGCTGATTCATCGAGATATTTCAGAAGTAACAATCTACAAGTGTAACCTGTGTCTATATTGTACGAAACGGAAAATTAGTCTTAAGAACCATATGCGCACTCATCAAGATCCTTCAGAAATCAAAATGTATAACTGTGAGAAGTGTCCATTCGTAACAAAGTGGAAAGAGAGCCTTAATGCTCATTCCCAAGTCCATGAAGATCGTTCAAAAGTAGTGTATGCATGTGATACTTGTTCGTTTCAGACAAAATGCAGGAATAGACTTAAGAGACATGGGTTACTCCACAAATGCAAACCTGACCTAGGTGTGTACATATGTAAAACTTGTTCATTTCAGGCAAACCGTAAAGACAAGCTTATTTCACATGTGTTGATACACCGACCACTTTCAAATGTAACTGTGTATAAGTGTAACCTGTGTTCGTATTCCACAACAACTAACAAAGGTAATCTGGCAGTTCATATGCGCCGTCATCAAAATCCTTCATATGTCCAAATGCACAACTGTCAAAAGTGTCCCTATACTGCAAACCGTGAAGCGAGTCTTAAATCCCACTCTCGAATCCATGAGGATCTCTCAGGAGCGGTATACACATGTAATACTTGCTCATATCAGACAAAAGTTAAGGATAGATTTAAAAGACATGAGTTACTTCATAAATACGTGTCAGATAGAGGCATGTACAAATGCAAAACTTGTTCATTTGAGACAAACCGTAAAGACAAGTTTATTCGACATATGGTGATTCACAAACCACTTTTACAAGTAACTGTGTTTAAATGTGAACTGTGTTCGTACACCACAAGAACTAATAAACGTAATCTGACAAGGCATATGCGCCTTCATGAAATTTCTTCGGATATCAAAATGTATAACTGTCAAGAGTGCCCATATGCTGCGAAGTCTAAGGCAGCTCTTAAAGCTCATTCCCAAATCCATGAAAATCTTTCAGGAGCAATATACTCATGTGATATTTGTTCTTTTCAGACAAAACGCAAGGGAAGTCTTAAAACACACGGATTGCTCCATCAATGCATGCCAGATATAGGAGTTTACATCTGCGAAACTTGTTCCTTCCGGACGAACTACAAGAACAGGCTTATCAAACATATGGTGATGCATAAACCACTTTCACAAGTTATAGTGCATAAGTGTGAACTGTGTTCATATACCACAAGACGTGCTAAGAGTCATCTAGTAAGGCATATGCGCACTCATCAAGATCCTTCTGATGCCAACTTGTACAACTGTGAAAAATGTCCATACATGACGAAGTGGAGAGGTAATCTTAAGCGTCATTCCTTATCCCATGATCTTTCAAAAGCAGTATATACATGTCATACTTGTTCGTTTCGGACAAGACATAAGAACACACTTACAAAACACGAATTACTTCATCAAGATGTACCGGATCTAGGGTGGTACATATGTGATACTTGTTCGTTCCAAACAAACCGTAAGAACAAGCTCATTCAACATGTATTGACTCATCAACCACTTTTAGACATAACATTCCATAAATGTCAACAGTGTCCATACATAACAAAGTGGCCGGATAATCTTAAGCGTCATTCTCAAATCCATGAAAATCTTTCAGGAGCAATGTACAGATGTAACACTTGTTCATTTCAGACGAAAAGCAAGCATAGACTTACAAAACACGGATTAATCCATAAAGAAGGAATCAGAGATAGAAATATGCACGTTTGAAAGTTGTTCCTGCTAGGCAGACCTCAGAAACAGGTGTATTCAACTTTTGAAATGCTGTAATACCCAGGTTAACTGGAGGTATTAAAATAGTTGCTAGAAATATGAACTAAATGCAACTGTGATAGAAACAGGAAGTATAATGGACAAGAATAATAAAGTTATTACTGCCGCAAAGAAAAATGTTAAATAGCTGACCGCATGAAGAATTGACCATAAAGGAAAAACTGAATGTAGTGCTTTAATAATAATATCCTTTATTAATGTCAATACATACAAATGTTTACGCAAGTCCAAACAGAAAATAGAGTAAATTTGCAGAAATATAATATTAAAAATTTAATAATAAGAATATAAATATATTTCAGTAAAATTACGAACAATATACCAAGAACACAGATGTTGTATGTAAATGTAAATAGATAAAATTTTCAAAATATTGTGAGAAATGTTATACACAAAAGGGTAGGCTTAGATGTCCAGAAATGATTCGTTAAAATATTCATTAAAATTATAAAAAGCTTTCCTCGTAAGGTAATGCTTAACTTTTTGCTTGAATTTGTTTAATTTTAGAACTTTTATTCGGTCTGGTAATTTATTAAAAAAATTTATGAAATGATAGCCAGTGCTGTCTCTAGATTTTGTAAGACGAAGAAATTTATGTTTTATATTACTTTTAAAATGGGTGGGATAAGTATGTAACTCCTGATTGTCAAATTCATTAATGTTACATTTGATGTACAGTAGACAATTTGTTCAATTTTAGAACTTTTATTCGGTCTGGTAATTTGTTAAAAAAATTTATAAAATGATAGCCAGTGCTATCGCTACATTTTGTAAGACGAAGAAATGTATGTTTTACATTACTTTTAAAACAGGTAGGATAAGTATGTAACTCTTGATTGTCAAATTCATTAGTGTTACATTTGATGTACAGTAGACATTCCATTATATATGTCGATGGTAAAGTAAGAATTTTAAGATCTTTAAAATATTCACCACAATCGACACTGGAGATTTAGAAAAACATGTAGAATTACATTATTTCCTTTTTTAAATATTAGAAAAACTGGTATTTTTTACTTTTTAACTGAATTTGTTCTATGTATGTCAGTAATTTTGTCTATGAGTTCCTATAGCATATATATTTGCTCCACAAATTCTTAAGCCAATGTAGGTTAATGAGGTCCAAACTGACAGATTTCTCGAAAGTTTTCCGAAGACCAAAAAAAAGTTCGAACATTTCCTATTGATTATCATACAATATATAAAAATGAGGTCATTTTCGAAATATAATATATATTTTCATGATTTGCTTCTATATATTAGCCTTATATTAATATACAATTATATGTATAAGAAAGTTGAAACTTCCAAAATGATACCTTAGTTTTTTAATTTGTGTATTTATTTTTTGTTTAAGCAAAGGGTTTTTCGCGCGCCAAATACTGCAAAATGTGCGGTCGGGGGTGGGCAACCTTGCACCATGCTTCATCCAATATCTCCACTTCACTAATTTTTAATGGAAAATCCATGGCATTAGACGAAATTTTTATAGATACATTTTTTGTGAAAAATATATGCTCTTTCTAAAAATATTTTGTCATTTTCGAAATTTTGGGAAAATAACGGTGAAATAAAGTTTTTGATTTATTTTTAATGTTGCCCATCTGGAAATTATGCAAACTTTACGTAATGTTATTTCTTACCATCCAAAGAACTCATTAAAAAAAATCATCCGCCTCCTCGTCTTTTTATGGTGTGCTTAAGTAGACATTAAATCTCTATGGGCTTTAAGGAAGAACAAATGATTGGTTAATATCCTACTTATACAATACAAAACAAATCGTAGATATTTATGGTACATATTCCAATAAATAATTAGTCAGTATCCCACATGGTTCAGTTTTAGACCACTTATTTTTAATTTTTGTGAATTATCTCCCTGATATGTCAAAATTTTTAAACAACTTCATTATGTTGGCAGATGACAATACTTATTTATCATGATTTAACCTTAATAGATGCTGTCTCTAAATTACAAGTAATAATAAATTTATAGATAGGTTCAAAATTGATATGTTGCAAATTGTAGATTGTTTAGGGGGTCGTTCGGCTCTTTCAGCCGTTTCTCACATCAACCTACAAGATCGTTGTGAATTACTCTACGATTGGTTGTTGGCCAGGACTCTAAAGCTTTTTATTCAGATTCCACCCGAATATCTGAAATCCGGGGAAAGTTGGAGAAGCATACACCCATATGTTACTACCCCCGGGCCCCAATTTTCTCTTGACGGCCCTGCTTAAAAATGTGTTTTGCAGTGTTTCTAAAGATATAAATTTCAACATACAATTTTGTATTATATGTTGTATTATATGTTAATGTCTTCTTATTGTAATGTATTATAGTGTCTGTATTTGTCCCTTGTTTTAGGTATTATATTAACGTTCAATATGTACATTATTATTAGGCTTTGTTATTTTAAATATTTATTATTCTATTGTAATTATATCTAAATATATCTGTCTAATCAGAATAATCTAATTTGTCTTTTCCTACTTACTTCTAGGACCAAGTTTTCTCTAATTATTTTTATAAGTGATTTACTAAGGTTGTGAGTTTATATAGGTGCTTTATAAGATAAAAGAAGAGTTGTGAAGTTCCATAGGGTGTATGTAAAATTACTAAAAGATATATAGACCTTAATGTTTTATAAATTTGCAATGGAGACGTTGCCATCACACATTTAGTGACTGATGCTATAGTCACTTTATAAAACTAAGTGTTCTATTACTATGTAGGGGTTGCCTCTGATTAATATAAAACTTCCTGGTCCCACAGTAACAACAGTAACTTTTAAATGACTTTGTTGGCACTTTCACGACTATAAGTATGATGTTATAGTTTTACGAAACCATTAGTAATATTCAGAAGCACTTTATTACCATTTGGTACTTTACTAATGAACAGAGGTTGAATTCTCATTGCCGGATTTTGTATACTATTGCTATTTAGTTATTGTATTTAACTTACTCTTATCCAAAAGTAATGATCGACACATTTGGTGTCAAGGAGTGTGTTGTCTCACTCGGCCCCTTAACTGGGTTTACCGTGGTGAGTTGACACACACCAGGGACGGTTGATGCGAATACAGTGCTTTGGCCCCAGCCTATCAACGTCCAAGACCGTCCGCCAGCTTCACCAATGCCTCTTCGGGGGTGCTGGTAAGCATGTGGTGAAGAACCACATCCTGCACGAGGTGACACTGCTTAAACAAAAGGCGGCGGATCTAGACCGGGAGGTCAACAAATATCCCCCAAGCCAAGGTGTAAGCCATCGTGCCGAGGGCTGAATGGTACCGGGGTGATGGTACCTCAAACGATGCCTATGGGAAACCGGGCGACCTCCCATAGTATTTAGCCTTGCCCCCGTAACAGGCTCTGCGGGGGTCGACCATATTTCCTGTTTACTCGTGGGAACAAACATGAATAACACAAACAATAAAAACCTTTCCGAGGAGTGCTCTGATCACAGGGCCTCCTCCCCCACCTCTTCCGGGGAAGATTCCTCTGCAGGGATCTCCCCCCTCCTTAGAAAGGGTGGCTCCAGAAATGGGGCAACCCTATCCCGTGGCACCGGAGAAGGCTCCTCACGGGGGACCTTCTCCAATCCCACATCTCCCACACAAGAGGGAATCTCCGTCTCGGGGGCTCCCTCTACTTCGGACGTCGCTGGAGGGCTCAACCTCACGGATGGGCAACCCAAGCGACGTAATCGCAGTGGCGCGGCTCGAAAGAGAGCAAGGAAATTGCGGGTGGAGAGGACTTCTGGGGAGGGTACACCTCGGGCAAACGTTCCCAAAAGGGGACGGCCGGAGGAAGAGACCCCCCCAGCACCTCTAAACCTATTAAAAGAGCTAGGCCTGACCTTTCATACAGTCAGGTGGCTAGCAAAGGGGTCAAGGTGGCGGTGGCCGCAGCTGGTTTTCCAGAAGAGCGGCTAACGGCTGCCCTGACCGACAGTTTGCAAGAAGCCCTCGACACTCGGATGGATGGGCTCCCGGCAGGGGGGCCTCTCCCCGATTTCGACGGCTTCAGGCTAACTGAGCAAGGAGTGGTGCAGCTGTTCTGCGGGAACGAGATGTCGCTGTCATGGCTTAGATCGGCCATAGGCGGCATCTCTCCCGTGGACGGCGTAACTCTCCAGCTCTGGGAAGGGGACAAGCTCCCCAAATATAAGAAGATGGTGGCTACGGTCCCGGGCAAACCCATGGACCAAGCCACCATCTTCAGTAGACTTACGCGGCACAACCCAGAGCTCCGAACAGAGCTGTGGAAGGTCCACGGCACTCAGGTTGTCGAGGCCAAGGGGCTTCGACTCATTCTGGGTGTCGATGAGGCCTCCGCGGCGAAGATTGCGAAACTGGGTTACCGCGCTCAGGCGGGGGTGATCAAGGTGTCCTTCTGGGACCCGAAACATCCCCGGGGGGATTCAGTAGAGGCCGGCCCAAGCGGCGGCAACAACGCGCCGCCGAGCACGATGGACACAGCGATGGAGGGGCTGTCGGGCTCGGAGGAAAAGTAGGGTAGTTAGTTAGTTTAAAAAAAAAAAAAAAAAAATGGAAATACTCCAAATCAATCTGCAACACAGTGAGCCGTCCTCCGCATTAGTAGGACGACAGGCCGCTGCGGGACAGACACACATTGCCCTGATTCAGGAGCCTTGGGTTCGCCATGGCTCCATTCGAGGTTTAGACAGGCGGCATGGAGCCATTTTCTCCTCCGCACACAACATACCCAGAGTATGCATATATGTCTCGAAGGAGATTAAAGCAACAGCAATTCCCGAACTTTGTTCCAGGGACGCGGTTGCTATTAAGGTGAGTCTTAGGGAGGAAAACGACAGGGCAGAAATCGTGTTCGGCTCAGTCTACCTTCCCTACGACTCGCCAACACCGCCACCTTCAACCGAAATGGAGAAGATGGTTCAATTCTGTACTGATAGACGATTGCCTCTCATCATAGGATGTGACGCCAATGCTCACCACATTTGCTGGGGCAGCACAGGGGTCAATCCTAGAGGCAGTAGTCTATTACAGTACCTGTACACTACCGATTTAGAGATAATAAATCGGAGCAACACGCCCACCTTCGTTACCCAACGGAGGCAGGTCATCGATGTCACACTGGGATCCAGACTAGCGGTCCCCCTGTTCAAAAATTGGTACGTATCAACGGAACCCTCATTGTCGGATCACCGACACATCAGGTTCAAACAGGACTGCGCTCCCTCCTCAGAGGAGAGCTGGTACAGGAACCCCAGGGACACCGACTGGGACGTCTATAGACGAGCCCTCTCGGAAAAAATAAACAGGGTTATTATACCCAGAAACACAGAGGAGATAGAATCCTCCGCCAAACTTCTCAATGGAGCGATCACTGCCTCATACGAGAGCAGTTGTCCTCTAAAAAGAAGCAAGGGTAAAAATAAAGTTCCCTGGTGGAACAGGGAACTTTTGAACCTATGCAAGGAGACACGCAGGCTCCTTAACAGGGCTATGCGCACTCAACTCCCAGAGGACTGGGACGACTTCAAACGATCCCAACGCCTCTACAAAAGCCACATTCGTAGCAATAAGAGGGCAGCCTGGAGGAAATTCTGCGAAAGCATTGAAGATCTTCCAGAAGCCGCTAGGCTCTGCAAAGCCCTTAAGAAAGATAGACCTTCACGGCTGGAGGACTTGAGGCTTCCTTCCGGTAGACTAACGGCTACCAATGAGGAGCGCCTCAAGCATCTACTAGAAACTCATTTCCCCAAATCCGTAGTGGAGACGGAGGAAGCACCATCCCCTCGGCCCCCCCGAGCTGCTGTCACGGCAGCGGATTGGAGGACAGCCTCGAGGGTGGTAACAGTGGAAAGGGTCATGTGGGCTATTTCCACGTTTGATCCGTTCAAAAGCCCAGGACCGGATGGAGTGTTTCCGGCACTTCTGCAAGAGGGGAAAGAGACACTCATCCGTCCGGTCTATCATTTGTTGAGAACCTGCTGGCCACGGGGTATATTCCTATACCCTGGAGGGCCGTCAAGGTGGTTTTCATACCTAAAGCAGGACGTACGACCTACGATACTGCCAACTCTTACAGAGCTATCAGCCTAACATCCTTCCTACTCAAAACTCTAGAGAGGTTGGTTGAAAGGTATGTCAAAGACGGAGCACTGGTCTCAGTACCTCTGCATCCGTCACAACATGCTTACCAGGCCGGCAAGTCAGTGGAAACGGCCCTTCATCCGATCGTTTTGAGGATCGAGAAGGCGCTGCACCACAAAGAACTTGCGGCCGGAGCCTTCTTAGATATCGAAGGAGCCTTTGACCATACCTCCTTCGATTCAATCTGCGCCGCCGCTGCATATCATGGCATCGAAGACACCATCATTAGATGGTTGAGGGCCATGTTGGCGGGAAGGCAAATAACAGCTGCCAATGAGGAAACGGCAGTTAAAGTTTCAGTAAGGAGAGGCTGCCCACAAGGGGGCGTCCTATCTCCTCTGCTATGGAACCTCGTTCTCGATGGCCTATTACAGGAACTCGAAAACGAGGATCTTTTTGCGCAAGGTTACGCAGATGACCTTGCAATCATCATCTCGGGAAAATTCCCAAATACGGTCAGCGGACTCTTACAAAGGGCCTTGCAGATCGTACAAAGATGGTGCAATGACCAGGGCCTTAGAGTCAATCCCTCAAAGGCGCAAATGGTCATTTTTACTAGAAGACGCAGGCTAGACGGTTTCGTCGAACCCGTACTCTACAACACGACTCTAACGATCTCAAGGACAGTGAAGTATCTGGGGGTCATCCTGGACTCTAAGCTGACCTGGAGAGATCATATAGAGAGACAGGTACAAAGGGCCACTACAACCCTATGGGTATGTAGAAGAACCTTTGGCAAAACATGGGGGCTAAACCCCAGGGTGGCTATGTGGTACTATACTGTCATAGTTAGACCAATGATTACGTATGCCTCTGTTGTCTGGTGGCCTGCCACAACCAGGTCAACCATACGACAGAAGCTAACACAACTCCAAAGACTTGCCTGCTTAGGAGTCACAGGAGCAATACACACGACCCCCACGGCAGCTCTGGAGGTCCTTCTGGACCTTGCGCCCCTTCACCTAGTGATTGTGGCCGAGGCTCGGAAAGCGGCCTACAGACTGGAATGTGGAGGTCAGTGGATGAAAGGAGGAGAACAATCAGGTCACACTAGGGCCCTAACTGATGCGATAGGAGCCCACTCACTTCTGGAGTCCAGGAGTGACGACGTGATACCTTCCTTCTCCTTCGCACAACCCTTCGAGGTAGTCTTCCCGAAAAGGGAAGACTGGAGTCAACTCGAAGACATACTAAGGCCTGCAGATATTGTCTGGTTCACAGACGGATCGAGGCTTGAGGAAAGTACCGGAGCGGGTATATTTGGGGAAAGGCCCAAGGCTGAGCTTTCTTATGCCCTGGGCAAATTCGCCACGGTATTCCAGACCGAGATCTTTGCCATTTTGGTCTGCGCACAGGAGAATATCCGAAAGGAGTACTCTAATAAACACATATATATATGTAGCGATAGCCAAGCGGCCCTCAAGGCCCTTGCATCGAATCGGACCAAGTCGAAACTGGTCCAAAACTGTAAACAGGCCCTCTGCGAACTTGGCTCATCAAACTGGGTCAGGCTTCTCTGGGTGCCTGGACACAGTAACATTGAGGGTAACGAGCGGGCCGACGCTCTGGCCAGAAGGGGCCCTCGTCAACCTCTGCTCGGTCCGGAGCCGGCTCTCGGCTACCCTAGATCCCAAGCCAAGAGGTTAATAGATAACTGGACTCGCTCCCAGTTCACTGACCTCTGGGATTCCTATCCTGGACTCCGGCAAGCGAAGCTCCTAATCGCAGGACCCTCGCCGGAGAGAACAAAGCAATTTCTGCGTCTAAGCAGAAAGCAAATTAGAGCCGTAACAGGCCTCCTGACCGGACATGGCTCTTTCAAAAAACACCTACACACAATGGGGGTGGTTGACCACCCCGATTGCAGGTTCTGTGAGGACGAGGAGGAGACTTCCATCCACGTTCTCACTTCTTGCCCAGGACTGATGAACCTGAGGCATGAACACTTCGGCACTGGATTTCCAATGCTGGAGGAAATAAGGAGCTCTCCCGTGGGAAGGATTTCAGCCTTGGGCTGGAATCCGGTCTGTACGGGGGAGCTCCCTAATTTGTTAACGGTAGCACAATGGGCCACAAGGCCTGAGTGCGGCGACCTCCAGGCGCCCCGCTAAAAGAAGAAGAAGAAGAAGAATGATCGACATAGGTGTAAGCATGGATTATGATATGCGTATAATATAGCACTTAATAATTAACATCTAAAATAAATACTTAATGGTCTGAAAGCTGCACTTTAAAATTAGATCTGACCAGTGTCCTCACTGTACGCAAATCTAAATCGACGTGGACAACAGTCGACAAATGAACATATTTTAATAAAATTTGAAATTGTTGCATATCTGCCTTTCTGTTTGCAGGTGTCTAGAAAAAGCACAATGGTCTTTCTGTCATTTTAATGAGTATTAGCAATATTTAGGTTAAATATTTTTGTGAAAATCTTCAGCTTTATGTATAAACTATAGTCTACTAGTACACTAAACTTTATAAGAACTGTGGGGTAGTCAGCCTAAGGATAAAACAAGCATGTGTTTGCTTTTCCTTGAGTACCTTGCCTTGCCGAGTTCTCCCATCGGCATTGCAACTCTTCTCGTTACAATTTCCATCGTGCCTTCCATTAGTGCTGCCTGGATGTGGTTTTCCAAGGAGATAATAGCCTCTTCTAATTTTTCCTCATCGATTCTGGGAACGTGTGCAATGTTCCTTTGCAAAATTGCTCGGAACTGTTCCCAGTTCGTTCTTCTCTTAGTGAAAGTTTCCTCTTCAGGGACACCATCACCTAGTTTTAGGAAGATGGAATTGTGATCCGAGGAGCCTTCAGCTTGTGTTTGAAGTTTGGCAGTGAAGGTCATCTCATTGAGCAGAACTATATCCAGCACGTCGGGCCTATTTCTTCCGTTGTCGAATGTCGGTTCTACTGGACCTAATGAATGTACGTCATGATGATCCTTTAGGAATCGCAGCATTGCCCGTCCACGGATGTTAGTGAGCCTGCAATTCCAAGCTGGTGGTTTGGCGTTGAAGTTTCCTATAGCCACCACCTGGGTACCTCGTATTATGAGGGCCTCCAGGTCAAGGTTTAGGAGAGTACGTTGAGGTGTTTGGTAACAGGAAACTATCTTGAGTGGGCCGTTTCGTTCCGTTGAAACTACTATGGCGATGGCTTCCATGTTTTCCAGTTCCGGCGTGTCGATGAGATGATGGTCTACAGTCTTCTTGATGAGCAGAGCAACTCCTCCTGCGTTTGCTCTTCGTTGTTCTCTATAGACTTCGTAGCCTGGGATACGAAGTTTCGTATTTTCCTGGCGGAAGTTTGTTTTCTTGCAGGGCCATCACGTCGATGTTGTACCTCTCCAAGATTTCTTCTATTTCTAGCTTCCTCCCTCCGAGGCCGTTTACATTCCATGAGGCGATCTGCAAGATTTTTGGCTTCACTAGCATAGTAGCCATCTACTCTTGGAGCATATTTGGCATTTGGGCGAAGAATGCACCCATTGATGAGCACATCTGCTGCATCTGTGCCAGCGCAGCTGTGAAGTTGTGGGCCACAGCAGAATTTGACCCCTTCTTGACCCAGTTTGCAGGTTCGGCCTTGCCCTTGGCGCTTGCTGTATCTGCATAACTTTTTCCAGCAGTGACCTTTCTGGTCTCTCTGCTGGGGCATCCCCTGTAGCTCGCTGTGTGGGCCCCTTGACAATTTGCACATTTGCCTGTGCTCTCCTTTTTCTTTTGGCACTCAACCGAATGGTGGGCCTGACCACACTTCACGCACTTTGGTTGTGCAGGGCACCTAGCCTGTGCGTGGTCAAAGCGCTGGCAATGGTGGCACAGGGTGATGGCAGGAGATGCCTCTGTTTCTCTACCCTGACGACCAAGGAGCAACATCTGTTGACTTTCAATCTTTTCCTGGCCCAGGGAACCTGTACGAGGATGAGGGGTATCTCCCTCTTAGTCCTTCTGGATGTCATCCGTTGGACTGACACTGGTGCGAGTTCATGAGTCTTGAGGTCGTCCTTTATGTCCTGCTCGGTAGGAGTACCTCTCACCACCACCCTCAAAAGCTTCTCCTCTGGCAGGGCATACGTGTGATGTTCCCACTTTTTGGTGGTGAACAACCTCGTCATCTTGTAATCGTCGGCGGTTTGAGGCTCGATGGCGACTCCCTCTCTGACGACTTTTGCTTTCGTATATGTAACTTGAGCATCTCATAGCCTAAGGCTTACAAAGGTCCATATTTCCTTCATTCCTCTTAAGGAGGGAGTTTCGTCTTCTTCTCCTTGCTGGTCGTAACCTCTTGGGGACCCGGTGCAGGGGTGGTGGTGGCCGCTGTGGGGCCCCTAACCTGAACAGTCTTTGTTTTGGGTTGTTTAGGCTCCTCTTCGTCAGTGTCCATTTGATGGGTGGCCGACTTCTTTTTCTTACGGGCTGCTACTTCATTGCTAGCAGCCGAGGGGGTTGGTGTTGCTCCCTGAATGGCCCTCAGGAGCTCCTGGTGCTGGATATTTTGAGCCTCCAGCGCTTCTCAGGCTTGGGCGGCCATTTGCTTTTGCATTTGGGCCATTTTTTCGGTGAGGTCCTGGATTTGAGTCCTTGGGGCCTTATTTTCCTCTAGGAGCCGGTGTATTGTACGGTCCTTTTCGTCTTGGATGGCGGTACTGCCCCGGGAGCTTCCGGAGTAGTCATCCATATTGCTGTCCTCCTCAGCAAATGACATTTTTTCTTTCCTGTAAGGGAATACCTAGAATATTAGAGGAGAGAAAAAAATACATGTAAAATTAAAGAAAATAAGATATTCGTCTCCAGAGCGGCTTTTCATCATCACCCATATAGCATTTTTGCATTCAGAGCATGTGCTCGGAATGTACTTTATGTACCAAGGAACTAAGAATGAATATTCATTTTGCATGTAATGTATATAATCTGAATGTCAGAGAGACGTACAGATGACCGCCTCTCAACATCCGAATAAGATTCCCACAACATTCCCATGAACCAAAATGGTACTTGATATGAACCAAAAAGTGTTATTATGCTTCGGGGTGAAATGACACGCAGTAGAATCTTTTGTTGAACTTAACGAAATACTTTATTTAATATTTATTAATGGAACAAGATACAGAAGAATAATTATTGTTAAAACAACTACTTACTTGAAACTAACTTAACAAACTTAAAGTAACCAAAACTCACATTGCAGTATTACCAACTAAAAATAGTTTAATGCTTTTCACACTCCCTCTCAATAAATTATTTTTTATTAACAATAGAAAACTCTATCTCTTAATTTTATGAACAAGTTTCCTCCCAATGGCTTTGTAAATAAATCACCTAGTTGTTCATTTGTGCATACATACTCAATTTTTATTATGCCTTGATCTAACTTTTCTTTAATAAAGTAATGTTTAATATCGAGATGTTTCACTCGCCTATTTCCCGGATTATGAGCTATTTTAATTGCTGATTGATTATCCTCATACAAGGTAATACAATTTATACTAACACCAAATTCTAAAAGTAAGTCCTTTAGCCAACAAGCCTCACTGGTTGCAGTACTTAGTGCAATATATTCTGACTCGGTAGTTGACATTGCAACTGACTTTTGTTTCTTTGACGACCAAATAACAGTACAACTAAATGCTTTAAAACAATAACCTGTGGTAGATCTCCTATCTTGAGGGTCACCTCCCCAATCACTATCTACAAAACCTTGTACTAAGTCATCTTTATCCCTTTTATAAACTAAACTTAAATCGCATGTGCCTTTTATGTATCTTAAAATATTTTTTAATAGTTTATATAACAGTGCACTTGCACAATTCTGAAACCTACTTAACATGGTGACTACAGCACACAAATCTGGTCTAGAGCCCATTACTGCATACATAATACATCCTATCAACTTTCTACAATCTGATTCTATCTCTTTACTCTCCGATTCATCTCGCTTTAATAAATCAAACCTAAAATTCTTATCTATTGGCAATGATAAAGGTTTACAATTTGACATCCCGTAGGTTTCTAAGAGATTTTTTAGATATTCATGCTGATTTATTTTTGTTACACATCTCGTAAGGTCCTGCTCTACATTAATACCCAAATACTTTCTTACATTACCCATGTCCTTCATTTTAAAGTTTATACTTAACACATTTCTCAACTTTTCTATTTCCATTTTACTGTTTCCAAAATACAAGATATCATCAACGTATAGAAGTAAAAACATTTTTGTATTTTTGGTACATTTTATGTATAAACAACAATCTTTACTTGACTTTATATACCCTTCTGAATGCATTACTTTATCAAACGTGTTATTCCAATATTTAGGTGACTTTTTAAGGCCATATATTGATTTATTTAATTTACATACTGCATTTTTGTTATTTTCAAAGACAAGACCCTCTGGAGGCTTTAAATATACCTCCTCCTCAATCTCACTATTCAAAAATGCACTACATACATCCATTTGACACACTTGTAAATTTAATTTTGTAGCTACAGCCATGAAAACTCTGAACGTATTCAACTTTGCTACAGGGGCATATAAATCATACATATCTAAGTGGTCTTTTTGTTCAAAACCCCTAGCAACCAGTCGTGCTTTATATACTACATTATTTTCTAATCTCTTAACTTTAAATACCCATTTACAATTTATGGCAATTTTATCTTCTGGTAATTCACTCACAATTGTCCACGTATTATTTTCATTTAACAAACGTAGCTCGGTGTTCACCGCTTCCCTCCAGTTTTCCCCGTTTTTGCTGTTTATTGCCTCTGCATAAGTCACAGGTTCATTTTCAAGACTCACGACAAAACTTGTCTCAAAATCGTCCAACCAAGCTGGTTTTCTTACATTCCTTTGATTTCGAGTTGTGGTTTCAGGTAACGGTACCTCACTTTCATTCTGTTCAACTTCAGTTTCTTGCTCTTGAACTATTTGATTCTGAGAACTTTCATGGTCCACCGTCATTTCATCCACTGTTAATATTTCTTGTACCTCCGTTAATTGCTCTTTCGCTTGACTAATCTCTTGTCTTTCTGACTTAACGAAAACCACATCTCTTTTCACTTCTACTTTCCTTTTCTCTGGGAAATAAATTCTGTAACCTTTCGTTGTTTCTCCATATCCTACAAAAAGTCCTTTTTCTCCTTTTGGGTCCCATTTCTTCCGTTTTTCTCTCGGAATATGTACATAAACGTCCATCCCAAATATTTGTAGACTTCTTATATCAAAACTCTTTCCACTCCATATTTCATATGGCGTTTTTGTTTGTACTTTACTTTTACCTGTTCTGTTTAAAACATATACCGTTGTGTTGACTGCTTCTGCCCACATATTTTTAGGTAATTTCTTTGCATATATCATCGTTCTGGCTGCCTCTACGATAGTTCTCAGGTCTCTTTCTGCTTTCCCGTTTTGCTCCGGTGTATAAGGTACTGTAGTTTCATGCACTATTCCCTTACTTTCTAGTAATAACCTCCCTTCGGTATTAACAAACTCTGACCCATTGTCAGTTCGTAGGGTTCCTATTTTATTTCCTGTAGTTGATTTTGCAAATTTTAAGAAATGTTTAATTTTCTCTATCGTTTCAGATTTTTCTTTCATAAAGTACACTGTGCGATAGTTAGAATAATCATCTTTTAAAAGTAAAAAATACCTGGAGCCTCCTATTGAATCTTCCTCCATCGGTCCACATACATCTGCATGAACCAGCTCGCATGTCTGTAACGTAGACTTCTCGGACCTTTGAAAAGGTAGTCGATGTTGTTTTCCTTCCAAACATGCTATACATGTCTCATCACTTTCCGTACACTTTATGTTGTTTTCTTTTAATATGTACTTTACTCTGTCAATATGTTGGTGAACCAATTTCTCGTGCCAGTCCTTTAAATCACCTTCAACACTTTCTCCTACATTAGCCTCGCAAATGTCATCATATTTAAAGTTCATTACATAAAATTTCCCATCCCGAGTTGCAATAGCACACACTTTATTGTTTTTAACAAAGGTACATGTTTCTTTCTCTATTTTCATAGCATACCCGTTGTTTACTGCGCTTGCCACTGAAAACAAGTTCATTTTTAAGTCCGGCACATACAGCACGTTATTTAGAGTGGTTTCTATAAAACAATGTCCATTATAAGCTTTTAAGGTTATCTGACCCATACCAACAGCATTCAGTCTGCTTCCATCGCCTATAATCACAGCCTTTGTGTTTGACAGTTCATTAAAACTACTGAACAGAGTGCGTTCAGATGTCATGTGTTCGCTCGCACCGCTATCTACAAGCCATTGATGACATAGCTGTTCATTTCCAACTAAAGCTGTTACTATGAACGCATTACCTGTGGCATTCCCTTCCTTTCCTTGCTGTTCCTTTTTAATACGAAAACGACACTCATTCTTCAAATGTCCCGGTTTATTACAATAATAACACCGTTTCACGTTCCGGTTATCACCGTTACTTTTACAGTTCTTTATTAAATGTCCCAACTGTCCGCATTTAAAACACTTATACTCTGTTTTATTTTGTTTCTTCGCTGACAACGCGACACTCTCCTCCGCATTTTTGGTTTTTGCCTTTAATCTTTCCTCTTCTACCAAGAGTCTTGATATTAAGTTTTCCAACGTCTGTTTTTCGTCTGATGTTGATTCCCAAGCTGCCACAAAATAGCTATACTTCTCCGGCAATGACATCAGAATTTTTGTTACGATAAATTTTTCTGAGATTTCTTCTCCTAATTGTTTTAATTGGCTTTGAAATTCTTGAACCTTTGATAGGAAAACCGACATTTCTATACCTTCCGTGTATTTGTACTGAAAAAATTGCTGCTGGACCATATGAATACTGGTGTGGCTCTTCTGTTCGTAAACACTATGTAATTTTCGCCACATATCAGCAGCACTTTGACATGTGAGAACATGTAGCATTACCGCTTCCGATAGACGAGTTACTATTAAACTCTGTGCCTTTGAATCTTTTGTCAGCCAGGCCTCTTGTTCCGCTTCAACTTTTGGTTTAACCACCGTACCTTCTGCGATCTCATAGACCCCGAGACTTCGCAGTAGTATTCCTACCTGGAATTTCCACACGTTCCAGTTTTTCGCTCCCTCTAGCTTGATGACTCCCACTGAGGTAGTATTCGTAAGTTGATCCATTGTTCCTTGTATCACTCTTGAAATTCTCTCTGAGACACAATGTCCGAAAAGATGTCTACCGCCCACGTCGCCGCACTTCGATAACGAACGAACGTTTTTGCAACTTCCAACACACGCAGTGGAAGCGTGCTGGGCCCATAACCTGTTATTATGCTTCGGGGTGAAATGACACGCAGTAGAATCTTTTGTTGAACTTAACGAAATACTTTATTTAATATTTATTAATGGAACAAGATACAGAAGAATAATTATTGTTAAAACAACTACTTACTTGAAACTAACTTAACAAACTTAAAGTAACCAAAACTCACATTGCAGTGTTACCAACTAAAAATAGTTTAATGCTTTTCACAAAAAGGTATATTGAAATATTGCTAGATACATGAGGTATATAGGAGGAAGGTCCATGCTGCATTCATAATGTACGCTGCACGTTCACGGTATATGCGTACTACCTTCGTAGGAATTAAACTGTAGGTACCATACTACCATAAATACTTCACTCATGCCATGTATCTTTTTCAGAGTTTAATTACTACAATAATTTATGACTTACTGTAATCATAGATGAGTCGCTGCTTCATTCTGAGTATGTTCATGATGAAGCAGCCACTCATCTATGATTTCAATAAATAATAAATTATTATATTAAACTCTGAAACATGGTATGAGTGAAATACTTGCATATAATAAATCCAGTATCTAATTTTAGTATTTAATTGTTATAGTCAATTATTACTTATTCCAATTTTCCACAATACACATTCCTCGTGAAGAACATTATGTAAGTAAATGTGGAATGTATGCACAGAAAATTTGTTTTTATCACTAGTTTTCAATTAAAGTCAATCATGGTTTATCGATCAAATTTTATTTGAATAGAGCACACAAATGCTGAATTTGTTATAACAAAGGCTCAAAAATATCATATGTAAAAAAATTAGTTTTACGTTTATACAAGATCTGTTCAAAATCATTTTAAAATACATCAAACATTTAACACTGAAAATTTCAACTCTAAAAATCATAGTTAACACATTATTTCTGATGACCATATTATGTTAGCTTAAAGTTTTATCTAATTCAAATCGTGTTTTAGATTGTCCAGAGCAAAACATGATTCTATACTATTAACTACTAATTATTGTTGTAACAATTATGCATCTTGAATTATAAAATAGGAAGAGGTATAAATAAAACAGTTGGTGCTACTTTAAATATATTTTTATTTTTTGTTATAGCAGACGCAATCGTTACAGTGACTCTACGAGTGAGACACAAGACGAGGTTTAACTGGCAGGAATAACATCTTCCGTCTTTATTATACTTTCACGCATTGAGCCACTATAACGATTGCGTCTTACTATACAAAAATGAATTGCAATAATAGAAAACAATTGTGTCAAGAATTTAAATTGATATTTTGTTAACAACAAACTGTTCTTTGCTACTTATGAACTGTCATATTTTGCTATAACCAACGTTTTGCCAGTAAATAAAAATTAGTAAAAATTGGAGGGCTTACATTTCCAAAACCAGTGTCTAGATGTTGCCGATACTGATATTTGTAATTGCGAAACTCCACTTGGCATTCTCAACACATGATCTGTGACTGCTCCTATTGGTTGAATACTTTCTTTTGGCTTTTCCAATTTTTCGGAGAAGGTATTTTCTTCCTGTCTAGAGGAGGTGGGGATACACATGCTAGTTCCAACTATAAAAGAAACAACGAGAGCATATTTGAATATTTGTTTCACTTTAAAAACTGACCATAACAAAGATGAAAAATATAACATCTTACAAACATCTTGCAGAAAAAAATAAAAATAATCAAAAATAAATTAAACAAATTGATATTATCATTAATTTACAAAACAGGTATTTTTTTGGAATTCGGAAATATTTGTACTGTGATTTTAATACCTACCAGAGTTATTAGAAGAACAACATATTTTCTTTCAACTTCTAGTAACAGCAAAATTTATTTCACTTTGGGAAGTCGACGCCTTCCAATATGTTCTTCGATATCACTATCTTCATCTGATAATAATCTTTTGGGAGGAATAATTTGCTTTGTATATAGGCCTTTGATTCGTTTTTGTTCACTCTGTATATCCGATGTGAGTTCTGCTCTTTTCAATTTAACTGCAGCTTATAATCTTCTATAAAAGGTATAAAGCAAATTAGTACAAATATGACAACTTATATGTTGCAATCAAGACCGATCCCAGATAGCATTTATTATTCCACGAATGTACATTTTGCATTCCTAATGTTCTAATTGCATACTGTACTAGCCATGTATGTTCCCCCAACATTCTCATATAAATAATATTTTCATATACAATATGAATATACAGACGATATGGATCGAACATACACAAAAGTTTATGTTCATAGTCGCATGTACTATGTATATATGTCAGGGAATGTTCTTCGTATATGTGTTCATGTACCTCGTATAAACGTTCATCGATGATTTTATCTGTATGATAGAGACGTGTACATTTTGTAGAAATATTTGGATCGCATGAACTAATAAAAATAAAACTGCATCACAACTGATGAGACTACCTATTGCTACTTTTATATAGTATCTACTTTAACTTTAATTATAATAAAAATAAATAAATGCTTCTCTATCCAGATTTGATTTAAGTACATTTATAATCATTCCCTGTCCAGTGGTAAATAACATCCATTTTATAAATTTTAAATCGTTGGCAAAATTGTAGATGTGAAATATGATTTAAATTTTGAATTCAAACTAGGCTTGTGATCGCGCGCCACGGTCCCTAGGTTAGTGCGCATGCTCAATATTCTCATTCCATTCCGCTCAACGAAGTGAAGGTTCCCTTCTACTTCGTTGATTCCGCTAGGCCTCTGCTGTCAAAATGTCAAATGTCGATTTCAATTTGTTTATGGTTTGTGTTTTGTTTGCCTATGATTATTACTACATACTTAATTGCATTGCAGTAAGTATTTTACAATAATTATGTACAATAATACAACTACCACATAGTTTAAGGTCCCCTTTATTGTCATTTGCAGATATTTTAATTTATGTTTAGACACTAAAGTTGAATGTACTTACACTTACCTATCACTTTGTACTTTTATCAAAGATTAGGTCTAATCTTTGCTTTTATTGTAATACGAATAATGATGTTTGTAGGCATCGATTTTTGGGGAAAAAACGGAGGTGGTTTAATTCGAAGTGACTCGTTCCACGAATGGTGGTCACCATTTAAACGGAAACAATTTGATAAATCATTGAAAAACAAGAGAGATCCCATATGAAGCGTGGACACTATAAATCTTGTTTTCAAGAAGGTAGGTTCGATCTATTTCAATATTAAGGAGCTTTTATTTATGTAAATCACAACCATCGGTCTTGATTGCAACATATAAGTTGTCATATTTGTACTAATTTGCTTTATACCTATTATAGAAGATTATAAGCTGCAGTTAAATTGAAAAGAGCAGAACTCACATCGGATATACAGAGTGAACAAAAACGAATCAAAGGACTATGTACAAAAAGCAAATTATTCCTCCCAAAAGATTATTATGAGATGAAGATAGTGATATCGAAGAACATATTGGAAGACGTCGACTTCCCAAAGTGAAATAAATTTTGCTGTTACTAGAAGTTAAGGGAAAATATGTTGTTCTTCTAATAACTTTGGTAGGTATTAAAATCACAAGTACAAATATTTCCGAATTCCAAAAAAAATACCTGTTTTGTAAATTAATGATAATATCAATTTGTTTAATTTGTTTTTGATTATTTTTATTTTTTTCTGCAAGATGTTTGTAAGATGTTATATTTTTCAACTTTATTATGGCCAGTTTTTAAAGTGAAACAAATATTCAAATATGCTCTCGTTTCTTTTACAGTTGGAACTAGCATGCGTATCCCCACCTCCTCTAGACAGGAAGAGAATACCTTCTCCGAAAAATTGGAAAAGCCAAAAGAAAGTATTCAGCCAATAGGAGCAGTCACAGATCATGTGTTGAGAATGCCAAGTGGAGTTTCGCAATTACAAATATCAGCATCGGCAACATGTAGACACGTACTGGTTTTGGAAATGTAAGCCCTCCAATTTTTACTATTTTTTATTTACTGGCAAAACGTTGGTTATAGTAAAATATGACAGTTTATAAGTAGCAAAGAACAGTTTGTTGTTAACAAAATATCAATTTAAATTCTTGACACAATTGTTTTCTATTATTGCAATTCATATTTGTATAGTAGACGCAATCGTTATAGTGGCTCAACGGGTGAAAGTATAATAAAGACGGAAAATGTTATCCTTGCCAGTTAAACCTCGTCTTGTGTCTCACTCGTAGAGTCACTGTAACGATTGCGTCTACTATAACAAAAAATAAAAATATATTTAAAGTAGCACTAACTGTTTTATTTATACCTCTTCCTATTTTATAATTCAAGATGCATAATTGTTACAACAATAATTAGTAGTTAATAGAATAGAATCATGTTTTGCTCTGGACAATTTAAAACACAATTTGAATTAGATAAAACTTTAAGCTAACGTAATATGATCATCAGAAATAATGTGTTAAATTTGATTTTAGAGTTGAAATTTTCAGTGATAAATGTTTGATGTATTTTAAAATGATTTTGAACAGATCTTGTATAAACGTAAAACTAATTTTTTTACAAATGATATTCTTGGGTGTTTGTAAAGTACTGTTATAACAAATTCAGCATTTGTGTGCTCTATTCAAACAAAATTTGATCGATAAAACATGATTGACTTTAATTGAAAACTAGTGGTAAAAACAAATTTTCTGTGCATACATTCCACATTTACTTACATAATGTTCTTCACGAGGAATGTGTATTGTGGAAAATTAGAATAAGTAATAATTGACTGTAACAATTAAATACTAAAATTAGATACTGGATTTATTATATGCAAGTATTTCACTCATACCATGTATTCTCTTCGGAGTTTGATTATTATAATAATTTATTATTTATTGAAATCATAGATGAGTGGCTGCTTCATCATGAACATACTCAGAATGAAGCAGCGACTCATTGATTACAGTAAGTCATAAATTATTGTAGTAATTAAACTCTGAAAAAGATACATGGCATGAGTGAAGTATTTATAGCTGCCACTGATACGTAATGGTCATTCCTACGAAGGTAGTACGCGTATACCGTGAACGTGCAGTGTACATTATGAATGTAGCATGGACCTTCCTTCTATATATCTCATGTATCTAGCAATATTTCAATATACCTCTTTGGTTCATATCAAGTACCATTTTGGTTCATGGGAATGTTGTGGGAATCTTATTCGGATGTTGAGAAGCGGTCATCTGTACCGCTCTCTGACATTCAGATTATATACATTACATGCAAAATGAATATTCATTCTTAGTTCCTTGGTACATAAAGTACATTCCGAGCACATGCTCTGAATGCAAAAATGCTATATGGGATGGTTGTGATTTACATAAATAAAAGCTCCTTAATATTGAAATAGATCGAACCTACCTTCTTGAAAACAAGATTTATAGTGTCCACGCTTCATATGGGATCTCTGTTGTTTTTCAATGATTTATCAAATTGTTTCCGTTTAACCACCAAACTTCCTTTTCGTGGAACGAGTCACTTCTCATTAAACCACCTCCGTTTTTCCCCAAAAATCGATGCCTACAAACGTCATTATTCGTATTACCTACAATAAAAGCAAAGATTAGACATAATCTTTGATAAAAGTACAAAGGGATAGGTAAGTGTAAGTACATTCAACTTTAGCGTCTAAACATAAATTAAAATATCTGCAAATGACAATAAAGAAGACCTTAAACTATGTGGTAGTTGTATTATTGTAAAATACTTACTGCAATGCAATTAAGTAGTAATAATCATAGGCAAACAAAACACAAACCATAAACAAATTGAAATCGACATTTGACATTTTGACAGCAGAGGCCTAGCGGAATCAAAGAATTTATTAAATTCTTTGAGCGGAATGGAATGAGAATATTGAGCATGCGCACTAACCTAGGGACCGTGGCGCGCGATCACAAGCCTAGTTTGAATTCAAAATTTAAATCATATTTCACATCTACAATTTTGCCAACGATTTAAAATTTATAAAATGGATGTTATTCACCACTGGACAGGGAATGATTATAAATGTACTTAAATCAAATCTGGATAGAGAAACATTTATTTATTTTTATTATAAGGTTAAAGTAGATACTATATAAAAGTAGCAATAGGTAGTCTCATCAGTTGTGATGCAGTTTTATTTTTATTAGTTCAAAAATCTAACCAATCACCGTTCGCATAAAAAATGCGATCCAAATGTTTCTACAAAATGTACACCTCTATCATACAGATAAAATCATCGAGGAACGTTTATACGATGTACATGAACACATATACGAAGAACATTCCCGGACATGTATACATAGTACATGCGACTATGAACATAAACTTTTGTGTATGTTCGATCCATATCGTATGTATATTCATATTGTATATGAAAATATTATTTATATGAGAATGTTGGGGGAACATACATGGCTAGTACAGTATGCAATTAGAACATTAGGAATGCAAAATGTACATTCGCGGAATAATAAATGCTATCTGGGCAGTAGGGGAGAGTGTTCCACAATGAGACATGTTCCACAATCAGACAGATGCCTTTATTTCAAAATGCGCAGGCTATTACAGCTAAGTTGCTTATGGTAGATAGATGGCACACAGTGGAATGTTCAGATGTAATGGCCGCGTAAAAAACTAATGTGTTTAGTTTTTATGAGAAAAAGTTGATTTTTGATGACTACTTTTTACCAAATAGATGCATGAAAGTGTGCGGTTTACTAATTCCCTGTAATTTTTAAACAAACTTCTTCATTGCCTGCTATAATAAGATTAATTTACCTTATTTGAGGAATAGTTTTGGTTATAATATTATGATTAGTTTCTTTATGATATAGAAGTATAGTTGTCAAGTGCATTTGTTCCACAATCAGACACACCGTTGGGCCCACAATCAGACGTGTCTGAAATTGGGCTCCAAAATACTATATGATTAGTTGAGTTGGAGTTAGTCTAGCTCCCAATATATAATATATAAATATACACATCTATGTGTAAAGTGGTCATTATACTCTTCGCAAATACAAAACGAAGAGTATATTGCATTCGATCGGCACATTTCTAAAACCGGCAATATTGCTCGTTTTTTCTAAGCACGATAACTTAAGAACGAAAAGCCCGATTGTATTGAAATTTGAACAGTAAGTTATTGTTAGCTAGAGGAAGCACCATATTGTTTTTTAACAATATCGATCAATAAATAAAAAAGTTATTATAATTTTTCAAATTAAAAAAATATTTTTCTTAATTGTTTTGTAATTAAACTAAAAATCTCTAAAACTAATATCATTTACAAAAAAACCTGCGAAGAGTATCCTATAGAATGTGCAGCAATTGTATAAAAAGTGCAGTAAATCGGCGAAGAGTATAATGGTTAGCTTGTTATATCTACATTCGTGTGTAATTTTAACTTTGCAATCAAGTTGATTTTGCCCCAGCCAAAGCTTCTTGGTACAAGTCGTCAGAACATGTTTATGAAATATGAAATAAACTTTAGCGGTCTAGAAGTTCGTTAAAATTAATTTTTTTTATGTTCGTCTAATTGTGGAACACCATGAATTCATAGCCGTCTGATTGTGGAACGACATGGGTCCACAATCAGACAAAATTCCAAAATTTTACTTATATTTATTTTCATATAAAACATGCATTTTTTTATTTTTTATTATGCCAGTAGGTGAGTATACATACTTAAGTTTCCTAATAAAAAAAAATTGTAATAAAATATTACAAAATAAAATGTTTAGAACTAAAAGTAATTTTTTGTCTGAAGGTGGAACACCCTCCCCTACTATCATACTGATATTATTATATTTCATAAAAATATCACGCGCGCGTGCAGCCCTAAAGCAGAGCTTCGTGGTAAAAATAATCTGAAAGAGAATCGATTGCCCTTGTAATGAGCCCGGCCCGGCCCCAAGTCCCCAATCATTTCCCTTGCCCTTCTATGGGCTAAAAACTGCGCTCCCCTCCCTCTCCGTTTAATCATCCAATAAGCAATATGGCCGAGCTTAAATCAAAGAGAGAGAAATTCCGCATCCGATGGCGAATTTCTTTCTAGAAAAAAAAACCATCGGTTCTTTCCTCGCAACCATTTGTTTATTTATGTCGAAAATTATAAACAAATGATAAAAAGTTGAGGTAGGACATTTAATATGTATTAACACAATGTCGCGTTTGCTGGGCGATATGTGGCCAAAATTGAAGAAGCTACAGCAGTTTTAATTTGATTTTCGTTTTCCCCTTCTCCTCCCCTCCTTACCGACCTAGAGACTAGACAGTACTTTGGACCCGACTATCTATTGGGGAGAAAAGCCAAGTCGCTAAGTCACTTTCTTCAAATTGTAATATCTCGAGAACCGCTGGACCGATTTCGACGAATCAAAATTCAATTTAGGCGCATTTGCGAGCCGAATCAAACTATGTGCGAGTTATGTCTGAAAACCTGATTTTCCCCTATCTTTACATGTAAATTTCCCCCCCTCCACCGCCCGTGAGTCGCTACACGGGTCACCAAAAGTTTCGGGAAGGTTTTGGGGATTTTAACTTAAGGTGGCCATTCCCTAGAAAGAGACATCCGATAGGGAAATATTTACTATTTTTAGCTATAACTTTTTTTTCTTAGTACGTATATATTTAAAAAAACTATAAGAGTACCTAAGTAGAACCATAACAAGACTATTACTATAATTTTCACTCAATAATTTTAGTGGTTTGCAAAATAGCTCGATTTAAATTTAAAAATTGTGTTAATATTCCTATTTCGTAGTTTTAAATCGAGCTATTTTGCAAACCACTGAAATTATTGAGTGAAAATTCATAGTAATAGTCTTGTTATAGTTCTATTTAGGTACTCTTGTATTTTTTTTAAATATACGTACTAAGAAAAAAAAGTTATGGGCAAAAATAATAAATATTTCCCTATCGGATGTCTCTTTCTAGGGAATGGCCACCTTAACTAGTCGGAAGCCCAGGGTGTGAAGTCAAAGAATTCTTTGTGTGAAGTGGCATCATGTGCTCAGATTTCGTCGAAAGGAAAACAATATCTGTGTGCCTTCTGTTGGCAACAAGAGAGTCGTGAAAGTAGCTACGGTTCCTATCGACCTCGCGAAGTTAGTTGCACTCAGCACTGTCCTAAGTCCTAATAGATCGACCGAACTCCAAAGAATTTATATAAATTCTTTGCCGAACTCAGCCGACTCTGAACACAAGTTCACTTGTCTTAAGAAACGCGTTGTTTCCTAACATACGTCACATCAAATCTCTAGTATCTATTTAATTACCATAGAATAATTTTGAAACTTTTCTGTAATTTACTTTATAAAACGAAGAAATAACAGTTTCACGCGACTGTCATCGAGAAAGACGCGTGATGTTGCACTCGCCGATTCTAACCGGCTAACCTGTCTCTCTCATCTTTTCTCCCTAATTTTTGATGCGGCATTGTTATTGGTAGCCGAACAACATCGAATCGAGGCAACGTAAAGTGGTAATCACGTTTACATCTTATATTTAACTTCAGTAACGGTCTGTCTTTATACTTCTTCTCATTTATCGAAGCGGTATAAAAAGTGTCAACGCTTTTGGCTTTGCGGTAAAGATCAAAGACCCTCAACATTTTTATACGGACAGTGACTAAATACTAAATCACAGTTAGTGAAGTATTTTCCACGGCTGGTTCCCCTTCTTATCTTCTTCTTTGTACATGTGAAGTAAGGAACACGTTGACGTTGTTTGTTCATGCTGCCTCGCAGTATTGAAGGTTACAATTTATGTATATAATATAACCGTCGTATATAATTCAAAGAAATGGAAACCCAGAAAAGAATGTGTGAACTATGTTTGAATATAAGCCATGATTTTAAAGCTATAGATGGTGATATCAAAAACATCTTGGATGCAGTTCTGCCAAAAATGGTAAGCGTTGAAAATGAAGTGTCTGCATAAATAAATTTTATTCGGTTCAATATTTATAGCCAACTTTAAGGTCCGACCTGTTCCAGTTTTGGTGCCTCATAGTCGTTAATTGAGTTGTCGGCACAACATTGCAATATTAATGTATTATATTATATTTCTATAAAATTAATAATCTTAAAGAATACAGATATGACACATGGCTATTATATGATAATTTATTAATTGTCGTTTCCAATACCTCCTGACATTTAATACATATAATTAATATTATACTACAATTAATAACTTACAAAGTATTGAGTGGGGAAGAGTGTGTTTGGTAGGATCGGGTCAGTAATAGTAGAGGGTCCACTCCTTCGAAAGCCGTCAAAATCGTCAAGTAACCCATTCCAGCAAGGTGAATGATTTTTGAGCTCGGATATCGAAAGAGGGTCCTAATGGGCATCAGAAATGACTTGTTGGACTTTTGTTGACGATTGCACAACTTCTCCACAAGAAAAAAAGATGGCTACATTAAATATTCAATTTTTTTATATATCATATACGAATGAAATATGGTCTAAAGATTAACAGAGTTTTTGCAAAAAAAAATTAGCTCGATACCTTATACAGTTTTTGAGTTACCGACTTTTAAAAATGAACCATAATTAGATTCGTGGTGATCCTATTAACATGCGGCTCTTTTCTGGCTAAGTGTAATGCATTAAGACAATGAGCCAATACATTTTTGAAATTGCGCTATTATTTACATTTGCAATTTTGCAAAAATATTAGTAGGTAAAATGAAACTCATTTGGCAGATGATTTATTAGATCTATTGATTATGAAGGAGTTGTATGGAGATATTATTTATTAAGTATACCATTATTGTGGTCAAATAATACATCACTTTACAAATATAAAAATATGAAGACGTACACAAAACGTGTAATATATACATAATTAACAATTATAATAATAATAGTAAGAATGCATAATAAGTATACACAGCTTAGTAAGCATTGACAAACCACCACATAGGCATTACTAAGAATCATTGTCTGCTAAAAACTGCTCTCTCTGTATTATTTCTGCTCTTAAAACAATTGTTAGGAAAGGCTGCACATGCAACAGAACACCAAATGGACGCACATTTTTAGTCTCACTTTACTTCAGAATTCCACTATTTGTTTTCTATAGATCCAGTTGTGACTTTTTGTCATCATTTGTGATTTTATTTGGTTATTCTCTATCAGACATACAAATTTTCTGGAAAAGGGTAAATTGAAAAGGAGATCGGACACTAAACTATGCGTTTTCTTAACTGCTTCTCAAGTCGAGTAAATTTGTTAAAAATCCAGGATTTTGTGTTAGGTAAGGGTCTAAACCAGTTCTTGTGGATAATTTTTACAATTAAAATTATTTCACAGTAAGCAGGGTTTTAACCTGCTTCGCTAGGTACTTCAGTAGCTAGCTAAGCTAAGTGCACTAAACCACTGGACTACCGTCCCCTGTAATGCCATTTTAAATGCAGTAAGGAAGTGTCTTGTGTAGGAAGTAGCGAACGTAAGTCTAATAACCTTAAGGAAAAATAAATACTACCTTAGCAAATCTAAAGATTTAAATTCACTACTACCATACAGATTCACATAGGACTTCCATCTTCAATTACACGATCATCAATTGCATCGCAGTTATCTCCAAAATTAATCAAATTATATAGTTGGCCTGTTCGTTTTAAGGCAACTGTAACTGCTCAATTTTTCCTCTTCGGAAAAGATAACTGATAGGTCACACAATACACAGGCTGCCAATATAATTTTTACAATATTTTCTTCTTTTTTTAATAATATTTACTGATTTCGTGAATACCCTAAAGTGCCCTTTGTTGTCGTGTACCCACATAATTTTTGTAGGTTTTCTATTTTGCAAAAATTAAACATACTTTGCGCAAATATTATTGTGTTCGCTTCTTCATGATTGCACTTCAAATTGGATGCTACACAGGAGGAATCTAAGTTCACATTGTTGGGCAACATATGTCATTATTTACACCAATATACTAAAATGTACTTTAGATGATTAGCTTTATATTTGTTATTATTTATAAAGTAATTCCAGTTTGTAATGAGAATTGTGTCTGTTATGGCGAATTCATAGGATTCTGATGGTTTTTTAAGTTAGGTATATCATACATTTTCTTAAATCTGAAGTTTCGGCCAACTTTTATTTTTTAATCTCAAATTTGTATAACTTATTGACGATTTCATACTGTATTTGCAAGTTTCGATATACTGTCCTCCTAAGCCAACATGACGTAACTCAAAATTTCCTAAGCAAATTGGACGTACTTCAAAGTTTCCTTGTTAAATGATTGACTTTATTCACTAATCATTAAACCATTATTCCTGGATCTATATTTTAACACACTATATTTTAAAACCACCGATTTATAACATAACACATAAATGATTGTCTAATTTTCAGACAATCGGTGATCTACTGATCAACAGTAATATAATACCTTAATCAAATTAGTCTAACCACAATTATTACAAAGCTTGAACCCTGCCGTAGCTGCCACGTTGCGCATTTTATCATAAGAAATTATTACGATCGAATTTAAAAATCGGTAACTCGAAAACTGTATAAGATATCGAGTTAATTTTTTTTGCAAAAACTTTCTTGATGTTTAGACCATATTTCATTCGCACATAATATATAAGAAAATTAAACATCTAATGTAGATGTCCGCATGTCGAAATTCCAAACACACAAATTTCGTTCCTGTGATGTAAGATTTATTTAGAAAAAAACCGTTAGTGATTTTGAAACTCTACTAGTACAGAAGTATGCGCTCATGTCAGTAGTATGTAAAGAAAAAAAATCAGATCAATATCACACGTAGTTAATTTTCTAGCGAGAGGTATACATTTAAAAACACGAATTCTTGAAATAACATTCCGCCATCTTTTTTTCTTGTGGAGAAGTTGTGCAATCCCCAAAAAAAGTCCAACAAGCCATTTCTGATGCCCATTAGGACCCTCTATCGATATGCGAGCTCAAAACTTATTTACCTTGTTGGAATGGGTCATTTCAATTTTTAATGCTTTGGACCCCTTACTATAACAATTAATCTAGTGGGAAATAAAAACCATTAGTCTGCCAGTAACTGGCCAGAGCAACTGTGATAATTGCCACTACATATAATTTACTTTACCGGCAATCTGCTGCCATCAAATAGAACACTGGCCTGAACTTTATCATGTGTGCTGGGTTATTACAGATTTTGGTTGTGTGATGCTTTTGATGAATTTTGTTTTAGAATTCAACTACAGTACAGGATCTGGTGATATGTACAAACTGTACAGTACTGCTCATGAACTGCTTTCATTTCAAAACAGTGTGCCTCTATGCACATGATTACTTAGTTCAACTGGTTAATGGCAAGGATGATGTCAAAGTGGACCTAAGAGATGCCTATCTAATGAAAAATGAGAATGTTACGAGCGTCCAAGAAGATGAAGACATATGTGGATTTTGCATTCATCCAGTAAAATGTTCCGCTATCTCCCTTGATGTTGAAGAGGAAGTCCCTACATTGAAGGAAATGATAGAACAGTGTCTTCCAGAATTGGTATGGATCATTATTTTTCATCTTAAACATTAATATTACTACAAAATGATTTAGCATTACCATTTTCCACACTCTTTAGTAACTAAATATCATACCAAATATAGTTTCATTATCATTATATAGAGTGTGTACAAAGGAAAATATTGTTTTTCTACAGCCGCCTGCCTAATCTGCCCTCATTTATTAAACATATTTACCTTTTTTTAAAAATTGTTCATTATAATAAGAAATCATACATCTGTTAATTATTTCATAAAATCTTGTATATCCTTGAAAAACAGTGCTCCTTCTAACTTGGCGATGTCTGTCATAAATATTTATGAAAAGGGATGTACACATTTTTCTGTTCTTTTTACATTTTTTAACCGAACTTTTTAGAGCATATCTGTCACATTGACATTACCTGGATACTCGGGATGATAGCTGAACCGGTTCTGAAAATAAGTTGACATAAGCTCAATTTGATTTTCATGGAAACCAAATTCATTACATAGTTTATTAATTATGATTTTATGAGACGCAGTATCAATAATTGTTTTTTGAAAATCAGTATACACCACGCCAACCTGACTTCTATCATCTAGTATAACTGATATAAATTGGGTAACGTTACCTGCTAGGTTACTGACAGTAGATTTATTCTTCATAAAGCTATGTTGATATATTGATATTTGATTCTGGACTGCATTATATGCATATTTATAAATAATATATTCAAAAAGTTTTGCAGGTGTTAGGAAACATGTTTGTTTTTAAACTTAAATTAAATAATACTGTTATGAATTACACCCCCTTGGAATTGGAGATGATACGCCTATGCCTACTAATTGTGACTGGGAGCTGTCAGAATAAAATGGACTTTTCTGGAGTATTGTTGGAGAAGATTCTTGAATGTTTCTAGATGGATCTAGAGAGTCAAATTCGGAGTATATAAGGCGCGATTACCAGCGCGGGAGAAGAAGTTTATTAAGAAGGCAGTTTATAAAAGTGAACAAGTTGAAAAGTGAAAAGTGAGGTTAACTATTAAGTAAACAAGTATTGTACAGTCAGTAAATTGTTAAAGAAAGTGTTAGTAGTGTTTATCTCTTGTTGAAATTATTTAGAACCCACGGATTCATACAGGGTGTTTCCCAACAAGGTGGAAATCCGTAACATTTTGGTGTCGGAAGCGGAATTTTGACAAGAGGATTTTTCGGAAGTGGTCGAGAAGGCTTGGCAGTGTATTCTCGAAGTTGGTGCTAACACGGAGGACTAATTTACTGGACGTTGTTCGATGGTTATTTTCGAACAGGAAAATAGTGTCAAGTGCATTTTTTGAGACATTTTTGGAACATTTTATTGGACATTAGAGGTTAAGTGACGAAGATTCTAGATAAGACTTTTTCGTGCCGTTTTGAGGTTTTTCTGGACAGTCCCATTACCGATAGTGACGTAACTTTGTTAAATTTATTTGATTTCAACGAAGTCGTATGCCTATAACAACCAGAAGTATGGCAACCGAAAAGCAAATACAGGACTTACTTGCACAATTCCAGAAAGTGTTGGAAGAGCTAGAAAGAAGGCATCAAGAAGAAGTAAATGAAGTCAAAGAGAAATTGCACTGGGTAGAAGAGGAAATAGACCTGCTTAAGCAACAGTTGAGGGATAGAGGAAGCCAGCAAGTGGTATTATCAGATCAGCTGTTCGAACCTCCCTCCTTTGACGGCCAAAGTTCGTGGACCATTTACAAGAGGCAGTTTGAGGCAGCAGCGAGTGCAAACAACTGGAATGACGAAGAGAAGGCTATGGCGTTAATCGTGGCATTAAGGGGCCAAGCATTGGAAATACTCCAGAAAATCCCAGTAGACCAACAACGGGATTTTAAAGTTTTAGAAGCTGCCCTAGATCTACGATATGGCGATCAACACCTTGCCCGAGTGTACCAGACCCAGCTGAAATCACGTGTTCAAGGGGCTGGGGAAAGTTTGCAAGAGTTTGAAGCTGCCGTGTGGAGCCTGGCTCACCGAGCTTACCCCAATGTACCGAAAGAATTCCAAGACCAACTGGCAGTAGAGGCATTTCTGGATGGTATACAGGATGATGAGATCAGGCGAGTCCTCAGGTTATCTCGATACAAGAACAGCAGTGAAGCGTTGGTGCATGCACTCGAGGTGGAAGCTGTCCTTCAGGATACCCTGAGTCCAAGAGTACAAGCTATGAGTCTCGAAAGATCGCAGTCGGGAAAGGAGAACCAGAACGCTATGTTGACCGACATACATAAGATGTTCAATCAGTTAATGGCTCAAGTGGATACTGCTGAAAGATGAGGCAAGCCAAGCGGGGGTATTAAATGTTACAACTGTGGCAGAGCAGGGCATATCAAACGAGACTGTCGATATCGGATCTCGAGGAATGTGAATGCTGGAAACATGGAAGGGACACAGAATAAACAAAGTAGTGGAAGGCCAAGGGGACGACGGAGTATGAAATGTTACAGGTGCGGAGAACTAGGACATATCCAGCTTGAATGTCCACGGAGAAGATTGGAGAAAGTAAAGGCCGGAGAAGCTGTGAAGCTGAGGGGAAAATCGGAGGAAGCTGGTACCAGAGAGACTGTGACAGATAGGGAACATGGTACCCCGAGAAAAGTAAACATTTCCCAGCTTCGAAGCATTCCGAGAAGTCCACTACTACCAGGACATGGAAGTAAAGTGAAACCCCAGAAAATTGCAGATATTTCATCTGGAAGAAGGTGCAAGGAAGATTGCAAGTACTACCACCAGTCAACACTGTCAAGGTGGAGGTGCCGGATGACAGGACAGATGAGGCGCTCAGACAAGAGCAATTGAATGATGTGGAAATTGGGTCTATATTGAGAGCCAAAGAAAGGGGAACTCGTCCAAAGTGGAAGGATGTTTCAGGCAAAAGAGTGGGACTGAAGGCACTATGGGCGCAGTGGGAATCACTGAAAGTCAGGAACGGGCTGTTGCGGAGAGCATGGGAAAGCCCGGATGGAAAAAAGGTGGTTATGCGTCTAGTGATTCCCAGGTGTCGAGTAGCGAAGGTGCTTCAGGAAGTGCACAATGGGACATCCGATGGACACCTCGGTGTGAACAAGACCCTGAAGAAAATACGAGAACGATTTTATTGGATAAGAAGTCGTCAGGATGGGGAGGCTTGGTGTCGCAAATGCAAGATTTGTGCAGCCAGTAAGGGACCACAGACTGGAAGTAAGGGTGAAAAGAAGCAGTTCAGCGCCGGAGCTCCTTTCAAGAGGTTGGCTAACAATATAGCGGAGCCATCACCAGCCAGTGACAGAATGAAGGCTCGATACGACCGGAAGGGTAGTTCAGAAGGGTTCAAGGCAGGAGACCTGGTTTGGCTGTACAACCCACAGCGGAAGAAAGGAAGGTCACCGAAACTTCAACCACCTTGGGATGGACCGTACACTGTTATTACCCGAATTAATGATGTCGTCTATCGGATTCAGCAAAGCAGAAAGTCCAAGATGAAGATCGTGCATTTGGACAGGCTGGCGAGATACACTGATGATCCTGAGTTGCCTGATCGGGACGATCTAGGCTTAAGGAGGGTGCAGTGTTATGAATTATACCCCCTTGGAATTGGAGATGATACGCCTATGCCTACTAATTGTGACTGGGAGCTGTCAGAATAAAATGGACTTTTCTGGAATATTGTTGGAGAAGATTCTGAATGTTTCTAGATGGATCTAGAGAGTCAAATTCGGAGTATATAAGGCGCGATTACCAGCGCGGGAGAAGAAGTTTATTAAGAAGGCAGTTTATAAAAGTGAACAAGTTGAAAAGTGAAAAGTGAGGTTAACTATTAAGTAAACAAGTATTGTACAGTCAGTAAATTGTTAAAGAAAGTGTTAGTAGTGTTTATCTCTTGTTGAAATTATTTAGAACCCACGGATTCATACAGGGTGTTTCCCAACAAGGTGGAAATCCGTAACAATACTCTTAATGGATGCACAAAAAAATTGACACAACCCTTAATTATGTAAGATGGAATTTTGTCTGGGTCTACAGCTTTGTTTACTTTCTAGCATTTTACTGCTTCATGTATCATCATTTGTAACTGCATTTAAAATTACTGGATTAACATAAGGTGCTAGCTTTATATGTGAAACATCAGCATTATCTTCTACATGAAGAGTCGATTTCAGACTAATTCTTCCAGCTCTGGCCTATTTTAACAATTTTTTAAAACTTCGTAAAAATCACTCGGAAAAGTCAACGTCAGTGTCAATGTCCATTGAAATTCAATTATTATTATAATAAGTTCTTTGATAAAAGTTTCCAATAATACAGGATTCATTTACACTTACTCTTGCCTCCACACTGCATGTAACCAAGTCTCGCTACTTTATGTGGAAATAATGGATTCAATGTGGGAAATGAATAAAACTCTAATGCCAATTTCGAGCTAGTATTATCGCACTCCACCACTGAACATTTAAACATATTTTTCCTTTTGCCAAATAACAATAACACTAACCAAAAAAATGGCAAAAACCAACGAATTATTTATGCAAGAGGAATATTTATTCCCGCATTTTATTAAACACCCTGCACCCTGCACTACTAAAATTATTAGCAAAAACATCAGCTACAGGCAATATTCCCTTCAGCCTTAACCGTGTATAATTTGTGCATTAATAAAATAAAGTGAAATGGCAAATTACTATAAAATACTTACGTTATGCGAATAGTGAATGTTGTTCAATTAAGCAATGGATATTATGTTCATATGAGTGCTTAAAAATATATAGAAATATTCTTTATTCACGAAAGGGAGTTGGATGTTTTATAATTAAAAAGTGACTTTTCACTTAATGTAGATGGCAGCACTCCTATATCCTTGTAATTATTTTGGTTGGATTGTCCACACTGATTTTAGTAATTCTAAAAATATTGAACATTTTTTGTTGCCCATATCGATCGATTCAGTTCCCGACGAACTTCAGTTACAAGAAAAGTAAATCAAATCTGTGGAATCTTATCTCTAAACAAATGTCATCTCTTTACAAAAACTGACACACTTTTTTCCATACATAATTGATTTTCATTCTTTGCTTTTTGTTTGATAGGATTTAAGTATCATCAAAAAACCTGTAATCTGCCTACCCTGCCACGAGTCTCTAGAAAACTGTTTTCGTTTTGTGACGAACTATCTGATTGCTGCAGAAGAGATTAAGAAACACTGCAAAACTCTGGATGTAAACACTGACAGTAAAGTAGAGTTAAACAGTTTATTACAGTTTTCAACAACAGTTGTAACTGTGAATGAGGCAAGAGTCAAGGTAGAAGAGCAATCCTGTCAGGAAAGAGAAAATGGTGATCAGATAGAAATTGGTAATGAAGGCAATATATTTAAATTCGAACAAGTGTCTTGTGAAAAAGAAAACATTGTTAAAATAGAGGACCAAAAATGTTTAGCTAATGAAGAAATTGACATAAAAACAGAGGAGGAAGATTTCAACAGGTAATATTAAATTAAGTTTCATTTTAAAAGCGGAAAATTTATATTCAATCGTTTTTGTGCATTTGTCAATTTAATTTATTCAGGTTAAATAAAGTATTTTAAGAATAATACATGTTCAGTGTACCATACAGATTCTAATATACAAAAACTAACTATCGAATAGATACTGTAGTTCCAAAGTGTATAGTAGACGTAAGAGATGTAGCGATGCCATTAAAAGCGTGCCGATAAAGCAGTTAAACCTGACAAAGGACACCGCCGCCCTTTTTGCTTCTTCGTGTCACTATATGTATTTCGTTTACTATAACTTAAATAAAAATTTCCAAATAAAATTATCAGACAAGGAAGATTGGAATAAATGTTCTCCCAATATCGGCACAATGATGAGACAATATGTTGTTTGCAGACCATGATACAAGTCATTCCTATGATACCAAGAACGAAAATGATTTATTAAACATTAGAGCAAACTTCACCTATGTGCAAAGAAACGTACCTTTTTTAATAATTAAAGTGTATAACAAACTATCTCATATAAAAATCTATCACTAAAACACCTAAAGATAAAGTTGTGAGCCATACTTTTGGAAAGGACATATTACACAATAGATGAGTAGAATAGAATAGAATAGAATTTTATTCATCAATTTAAGTTTAACACACTACAGGTATAAAATTTATCAGACTAGTCCAGGGATACAGGCATACATACAACAATACATTCACACTATGACACATCCATACAATATTATAAATCACAAAAGTGATGCTCTAAAAGAAATTAGAATCAGATTTACATTAAAATGTTAAGATGAAGAATAAAAAGATAATAATTATTATTGAGTAATACCTATTCTAATACATAAATATTAAAACTATTTAAAAATTCCGCTATGGAATAAAATGCATTATCTTTCAAATGTTGAAATAATACTTCTTTGAACGTTCTGTAGCTCTCTATAGGACCAAGTACTCTTACAGCGTGATTATAACAGATGATCCCTTGGTATGCTGGTGCATTCTTGCTGACCGTTAATCGTGAAAATGGTAGTCGTAAATCATTTCTAATGCGGGTGTGGTAATTGTGTATATCATTATTTCTTATGTAGTCTGATCGATGTCTTTTTATGTCTAAAGTGACCAGATATATGTAGAGACATGGCAGTGTTAAGATAGCTAAGTTGATAAATATTTGTTTACATGATTCTAGTGGACTTGCTCCCGCCATACATCTTATTATCTTTTTCTGGAATACAAATACTTTATGCATGTGAGCTGAATTTCCCCAAAATATTAGGCCATATTTAAGTATTGAATGTACAAGACCATAGTAGGCGATTTTTAAAACATCTGTAGAAACTGTTTGTTTTAACTGTCTGATAACAAAGCAGATGCTACTTAGTTTGGAAATGAGACTATCGGTATGCTTTTCCCACGTTAGTTTGTGATCAATGGTTACACCTAAGAATTTTATATCATCAACTTGTTTGATTGATTTATGGTTGATTTTTATCAATGGACTGAAATTGTAGCTTACATTTTTTTGTTGAAACATCATATAAAATGTTTTGGCACCATTAAGTAACAATCCATTGTTAATGCACCAGTGGTATAATTTGTTGGTAGATAAGTTAGCATTATCTACCGAGCTAGCAAGATCTTTTTTTGATACGATTTGATTCGTATCATCAGCGTAGAGAATCATGGTATCTGCAGATGCGCATGATAACTCAATATCACTCATAAATATTAGAAAAAATAAAGGTGCCAGGACTGACCCTTGTGGTACACCTGTTGTAACTAGCGCCGGACGTGATCTGACATTGTTTATAACTACAGTCTGAGTCCTATTTTTTAAATAAGAGGATGCCCAATCATAGGTGACACCTCGAACACCATTACGATATAGTTTTTCTAAAAGTAGGTCATGATTAACAGTATCGAATGCTCTACTTAAATCAAAATAAAGAGCGATCGGGAACTCTTTGTTATTAAGATAAGTATATATATTATTACACAGTTCTTTTACAGCTGTTTCAGTGGATTTATTTTGTCTGAACCCATGTTGGCAGTTGGGTATCAGCTTCTTCTGTTCCATGAATTCCGTTAACCTCACATTATAGCTATAATCAATTACTTTGGCAAATTGTGCAAACTCACATTCCTGTAATTACTAGCATCGTATCTAGATCCTTTATGCTTGTAAATTGGTATGAGTTGGGGTACACCCCTGTACAATATGAAATGTTTATAAGGTGATAATGGAGTACAAATAATATCACTTACTGCTTTTAACGTTTTTCCATTAATTTCATCGATTCCCGCAGCCGGCTTGTGAGTAACTTTTTTAATTATATCATTTACCTCCTTAGGAGTAGCTGGATATAAAAAAAATGTAGAAGTTAAGAATGGTGAAAATTTGAGCTTCTCAAGGTCAGGTTTTGTTATTTTCATTTCTAAAAAAGCATCATTAAAGTGATTACACAATATGTTATTGTCCGAAATATTTTTATTATTTATCGTGAGTTCATGTATTGAATTGTTAACAACTAAATTCTTTGTTTCATTTATAATTCTCCAGCTTTCTCTGCTCACATTACTTGCATTTTTGATTCTATTATTATTGTATTCTACCTTGCGTTTTTTAACTAATTCCTTATATGATATTTTTAGTTGTTTGTACCTATTTTTTATTATTTCATTGTTTGTAGATCTAGCTAGCTTTGACATTTCACAGAGTGTATGATGCATTTTTTTGATCTCATGGTTAATCCATGGCTTTATATTTTTGTTAATGGTAAATTTCCTAAGGGGAAAAGCATTGAAATAGTGAAATTTAAAAGTTGTATAGAATGTATCAAATGCTTCATTTGCATCGTTATAGCACTTATATGTATTGACCCATGTCTCATTTAACAGCAAGTTCCGAAATGACATTAAGTTGGCATCTGAATAATCACGTCTGTATAATACTTTCTCCTGTTTGTTGACAATTGTTAGTACTATAAATTTACAAACTTGAAATGTATGATCCGATATGTGTGTATCCATAACATAAACCGAGTTAACAGATATGTTTGAAAAATTTACATCGATACTTTTTGTAATTCGTGTAGGTTTATTAATGTGGTTTTTTTATGTCGAATTCAATGAACATATCTAATACTTTCTTTGATTCATTAGTTTCTACTAAGAAGTTAACATTTATATCGCCGCATATAATGTAATAACAATTTGTTTCATAGATCTCACACATCAGAGCATACATTTCTTCCAAAAACAAATCCAGGTTGCTTTTGGGGGTCCTGTATATGGTAATTACAAATAATGACCTTCTTTTTGACATATTCAGCTTTGCTAAAGTTACTTCAAAATCTTTTTCTATACATCTATTATACTGATATGGTTTTAGGTGTACATGGTCTTTGGCAAAAATACAGACTCCTGATATTACACAATAGATGAGTATTTCAATGATACACTCTACTAAGTGTTAAAAAATAAATAAATAATAACCATGAAACCATTCCAAATTATTTTTCACATAACTTTTAATCATATTTTACTATGTCTGTACGTTAGTCTCTTTTTATTGTAATCTGTGACATGTACTACACCCTCTGGGTATTGTAAATTTTTACATGGACAAATAAAGATATATCTATCTATCTATCTATGGCTGTAAATGAAAAAGTTAGAGCTAGAAAATAAAATGCTGGAGAAGTTACTCAGTAAAAGTGAAAAAAGTACTAATTATTGTTAGAAAATGAAGTTTTATTAGGAGATCTATTATTAAATAAAAATATTAAACTATTGAAAGAAAAAATCCAAAACAACAAAAGCGATTGAGATAGTGATAAAAAGACCATAAAAAACACAAGTAGAACTTATAATTCTGTAGGAAAACAAGGAACACAAAAAGTTACCAATGATACTGAAAATTCAAATGCCAAATAATTACAGGGTGTGCCAAAAGAAGTGACTCACCAGATGATTATCATGAATTAGAAAAAGCACAAATCAGAAAAATTAATATTATAAATTTAGGAAACAATGTCCGAGAACAAACTTAACAAATTGAACAAAGTGAAAGTGGCAATGATTTTCAAGTAGTTGTTACTAATAAAGAGAAAAGAAGGCAAGTAAACAACAGAAGTGTCGGCAATGCCACAGTAAACGATGAAGACTGAGAAAATTTCGCAAGCGTCACAAAAAAAATCTGGCTCTATGTAAATAGAGTGAAGAGGCATGTATCTAATGAACACATTCAATATCAGGAATTAAAATGCTAAATACACAAATTGTAATAGTTTATAGATCACCTTTAGGGGATCTTAACAGTTGCCTATATAAAACCACTGTATTACTTGATAAATTAGACATTACAAGGAACATTGTAGTAACAGGAGATTTTAACGTAAATTTTAATACAGCTGACCAAAGAGCCCTACAGTTATTTAACTTATTTCTAATATATGGCTTAAAACAAACAGTCCCGGAAAATACTAGAAATGACTCATGTCCTGATAATATTTTCACCATCTTAGATGATTAATCAATAAATGCATCAATATTCAACCCTTACCTCTCAGATCATTTGTATTTTTATCTGACAATTTTAATACTTGTAAATTACAGGTCTTATCGAAATAAATTATCATTATTATTATTTTTTTTTTGTTAAAAACCAGTCACCCTTCTCTGTGGCTCCGACTCTCACCAAGGGGATCTGATAGTACCGGCAGCCACTCCCTACAACGTGGGGTAAGTGACTACTGGGTCCGGGAATCGTGTGCCCTGAGTAAGATCTCTGCCAAGTTTCGGCATGCCGGTATGATCTTCAGTTCCGAAAGCAGTCTGTGCCTCGGTCCACCTAGAGCTCTTATGATCAGTACCACCAACTTAACATTATGGTCTGGGTAAAGTCTGCGGAGTTCGAAGAGCAAGTCTCGATATTTTGTCCGTTTTTCCTCCTTCAAGACAGTGTTTTCCGCGGGAGCCACAACAAACATTGTCTTGAGTTGGTGATCGAGGAGTACTACGTCAGGCTTGTTGGCTTGTATTTGCCTGATGGTGGGAAACGAGTAGTTCCAATAAATCAGACACTTCTCATTCCCCACAACGGACTCGATATCCCCCGGAGCATAAGGCAGCACTGGTGTCTCGTCTATCCCATACGAGTGCCTTAAATGGTAATAAAGCACTCGTAATGCTCCGTCGTGCCTTTGGATATAGGCCAAGACTGCATATGTCGGGCAAGCCAACAGCAAGTGCATTACAGTCTCTGGCGCCCTGCGGCAGGCCCTGCATCTGACATCCGGGACCTCTATACCCATAACACGACTTCGATAGACCAGAGTGTTGAATACACCATCCTGGCAAGCCATTATGAATCCCTCGGTCTCAGACTTCAGCCCGGCTGACCTTAAAAAGGCAAAGGTCAGCCTTTCGGATAAGCCAAGGTTTTCTATATTTTTATAGAAGACTCCGTGCATTGGCTTATCCATGTGCAGCTGCAGAAACATGTGTTCTGTAGCTTTAACTCGGGCTTTTCGCCGAGCAGGTTCCAACTCGGTGACAGAGTCGCGATTTACCCGCTCGACGTCGAAGGAGAGACCAAGTTCATCAGCGGCTCTCTGTGCTGCCTTAAATAGAAAGGCTCCTACCCCTGCATTTTCATGACCCAGGACCATGCAGAGGAGGGGATCCGAACTCCTGATGATCTTACAGGCTCCATCCAGAACCATCCTGTTGTGGAGACTCTCCAAACTTAAGAGTCCACGCCCTCCCCGATGTCGCGGGAGGTGTAGCCGTGGAACAGACGATTTGGGATGTAAACTCCTATTGAGATACATCTTCTTGCGGGTTCCTACATCGAGTTGACGCAACATTGAGATACATCTTGCGGGTTCTTACATCGAGTTGACGCAACTCCTCTCGAGTCCACTTCACTACTCCAAAGGAGTAGAGAAGGATCGGAACGGCAAGCATGTTGGTTGCAGACACCTTGTTCTTCCCCGACAGTTCTGAAGACCAGATCTGTCGGATTCGGTGCTGATACTTGCCGCGGAGAGCATTTTTTACTACACTTACTTCTTGGGTAGAGTGTTGCTCGACACCTAAGTAAGTATACGACTCTCTGGCATCTAGATGATGTAGGATGCTTCCATCTACGAGCTGTGCGTCCTCTCCGTAGTCTCTCTTCAGATGGACCAGTGCACATTTGTCTAACCCGAACTCCATACCGACAGCCTGCGTGTACTCCTGTACCACCCTGAGGGACTGGTGTAGGTCCCTTTCTCCGGAGGCATAAAGTTTAAGGTCATCCATATAAAACAAATGGGTGACCTTATGCCTCCTGTCGCCGGGGGTACCGCAGTTTTAACCACAGGTTTTCCGGAGCGAAACGGATAATGGCAGCAGTGAGATGCAAAACAGAAGGGGGCTGAGGGAGTCTCCCTGAAATACTCCTCTTCTGAACGTTACCGGCTCTGTCTGGACTCGATTGTTACCCGATGTAATGGTAAAGCGAGTCCTCCAGAGCGGCATCAGTTCTTCAATACACCTCACTACGGGACCGGGGACCGCAATTTTTAATTTTTATTATTATTATTATTATTATTATTATTATCATCTTGGTATTAGCTTTAAATTTGAGCATAAAACAAGAAAATTTAATAGCAGTAAACTATAGACCAACCACGGGCTATGGTCTAACCGAATTATTTAACTATATCGAGAATGCACATTGGATTTTTCTAGATGATCCAAGCCTGGATGTTGACACAAAATTTCAAATTTTTATTAATATGTTAACTACTGGCATTGAGGCATCTTTTCCTATAAAATCAAAATCCATAAATAGTTGAAAAGTGAATTATTTGTTTGCTTATAGTAATGAAACATTCTTTATAAATAGTGTTATGTATTACACCCCTTGAAACTGGAGACTGATACGCCTATGCCTAACATAGTGACTGGAAACTTGTAGAGATAGAATTTTCTGGAATGTGGGGGAAGATTCTCGATTGTGTTCTAGATAACTCTGGAGGCAATTTTGGAGTATATAACGCGAGGTTCCCGGCGCAGGGAGTAATGAGGTTAAATATCGAGTAAACAAAGTGTAAAGGTTATTTTGAAGTATTGTATAGTCAGTAGTAGTCATTGTTAGTAAAATTTAAAATAAAGGATTCCTTTAAGGAAACAAAGGACTAATAAACAATTCAGGGTGCCTTTTAAGAAGTGAACTTTGACTTGTAAGAAATTGAATTGAATGTCTTTATTAAATAGGACTAACATCCTAATATACTTACAAAAACTATTAAATGAATACATATTACACAACATATGTTACAATGAAAATGGTAATTTGAAAATAAAAATAATTACTAAAAATGTAACACCTAACGTAATTTAATTATTGCACAACGTCTGTTACAATGAAAATGGTAATTTAAAATAATTATTAAAAATGTAATACCTAAGGTAATTTAATAAATGTAATACTTAATGCTCACCTTCTTTGAATCATGTTCTAGATAATGTTTAGTCTGTTGTACTACTCTTTACTTTTTAATATAAGTAAGAAGTTTACTTTTAAACTCGGGAACGGATTTGACGTGTTTAATAACATCTGATAATTTATTATAAAGTCGTTAAGGCCTTTATAGAATAAAGATTTCGTAGATCTACTTAAGTGGTACTTTGGCAAATAAAAATTAGAATTAGTTCTAGTTGGATAACTATGTACTTGAGAATTGTAAATGAGAAACTCTGCAAAATAAGAGGGTAACAAATTATTTAGTATTTTAAAAATAAATATGGCGTTTAAATACAATCTCTCAGATATTGAAATCCACTATATTGTATTAAGCATCAATGTTATACTTGTATATTGACTACATTTAAGTATTATGCGCATACTATGATGTTGTAATTTTTGTAATGCTGATAATTTTATTAAATCGAGGGAATAAAGTAGGCTGGCACAATAATCAAAATGCGGTCGTATTATAACGTTATACACTGTAATTTTTGAGAAAGTTGATAGACATGATGCTATTCTGCTGAAGAAAAACAATTTTTTTACTATTTTTTTTATAGAAATATGAAAAGTGTGAACTAAATGATAGGTAATTATCTAGCATAAAGCCTAGATACTTAAATTCTGTAAAAAATTCAATGACGTCGTTATCGATGCTTAACTTGCATTGCTCTATTTCGATGTTTCTATGTCTATGTGGTGTAGTTAATATCATTGATTTCGTTTTACCAATATTTAATTTTAGTTTATTTGTACTGAAATAGGTGTTGATAATTTTTAGGGAACTATTCATTTTTGATAGAGCCAAATCGAGGTTACTATTTGAGACTGAGGCGAATAAATTAATAAAATCACAATTATGGAAAAAATCTATCTCATTAATATATATTATAAAGAGGAGCGGCCCTAATACACTCCCTTGAGGTACACCAATGTCATTGCTAAGAGAGTTGGAAAAAGTGCTATCAATTTTTGTAATTAGCATTCTATTTGATAGTTAGTCTTTGAACCAACCTAATACATTACCATCAATACCAATACTCTTCATTTTATTTAGTAATACAATACGATCAATTGTCTCGAAGGCCTGCTTTAAGAAATGCAGCAATAATATATTCTCCTTGATCTATTGACTTTTTCCATTTTGTTACCGTAAGTTGTAATGAGGATTCGCAGGAATGTTTAGGTCTAAATCCTGATTGGTTTGACATAAGAATATTATTGTTATTTAGATAATCTAAAAGTTGGTTATAGACGACCCTCTCTAGTATTATGTCAGTACAAGGTAGTGTATATAGGTCTTAGCTCCCAGGACTTATTAGTATTAGGAACTTTTTGAATTGGTACTACCACACTAATTTTCAGTTTACTAGGAACCTTACCAGTGTTCAAAGATGTATTTATAAGGTGCAATAAACCATGACCAATAACTCCAAATCTAGATTTATTATTAAACTTAGTATCCAAGACTTCATTGCCTGATTTGATATCTAAATTATTAACTATTTCTGCTAGTTCATGTAAATCAATTAATTTCAATTTGTTAAATTTACAGTCAGATTCATAAACACTATGCCATTCTGGACCAATATCAATGGTATTTACTATTTGTTTAATGCTTTGAATACAGTATTGATTTAAAATGCTCAGCAATCTCTTTGACGTTATGATCAGATTTGATTTCACCTTCATATTCAAACTCAACAGATTACTAAAATAATAACTATTAAATTTATTGTTAATAAGGCTCTTTAATTTTTCCACATTTTTTCTGGATTATTTTTATTTAAATATATTTTTTCATGATAAAATTGTTGTCTCTTCTTTCTTAATAAGTTAACACATTCATTACGAACTTGTTTGTAACCAAGCCAATTTTCCTCATTAATATTAATTTTAAATAATTTAAAAGCATCGTCTCTCTCTTTGGATTAATTCTCATTTCATGATCATAATAGGGGAAGTTTTTTCCTTCCCCTGTAGCACAAACTGATTGGACCAATAAAGGATTCACATATTGGGCCAATATACCGAACGTCAGATTATAGAGTTTATTGCACATGACACTTTGGAGAATAACTGCACCTATTGCAAAATGGCATTACGAACACGCCAATTTACGTTCCACGAAGAATACATGAATGGAAACTTCAATTGCATAGCAGAAAATGTTAGACTATGCATGCATTAAGGACATAATTCGGTGTTTTCTCCAATTATAAAATCTCTTTGACGATGAAGATAATAATTATGTTTAATAATTGAATTTTCACAGCGAATCGATTAACGTCTAAAGATAAGCCTTTTAGAATTTAAATGGAGATTTTACCGCTGCAAAGACTACGTCACATCAGCAGCAAACTGATGATATCCTCAATTTCAGTGTTGGTAAACAAACGCCATTGTGTATTATATATATATTGTATTAATGCATGTTATTTTCCAAAATTTTAACATTTGATATTGAAGTTTTTTATCTCAAGATGCAAAAATACATCAAAAAACGTACTGGGGAAAGTTTTCTAGACAGTATCAAAACAAATCAACGTCTCGCTTAAAGCTGCTACATAGATGTGATCTACCTACAATAGTATTTTAATTTCGACAAAATTGGTTAATTTTAAAAGTGTAGAATAATGATAAATATATGTTTTATTAAGCGCACCTACTTCAAGTTGGTATGCAAAATAGAGTAGACATTATTTAAAAAGTTCTGCAATAAAGCATACAACAAAGAAAGCTGCAGCTTTCAGTCAGCTTTCTACATTGTAAACAAATCATAGGCAAGAAATCCAAGCAAGTACCCACCATTCTTGTCTTCTTGTAAATGTCTTCTTGCTCGTAATTTGCTCTAAAATGGAGAATACCCTGTAGCTTTCTTTGTTTCGCGGTTTATTGCGGTCCGGACTTTTCAAATAATCTCTGCTATAGAAACATTGTATAAATGGAATGTATTTTCCCTACCATTCTTTCTTTACATTACAAGTTTCTGAACAGCAATATAGGTTATATTTATAAATTGATAAATTCACAATTGGTAATATTGTTAATTCCAGTCAAGTAGATTGTATTTTAACATAGTCTTAAGTTTTTATAAAATGAACTAGTTTAAATTTTGATATTGGGGTGTTCCCATTTCCAATAGTTTCTTTTTTTTTATGTTATTCAATCTTATATGTATAATGTTATACTGAGAAATTATGTAATATTCCTAATATATGAATGAATGTACTATGGTAAATTAATGACCACAAAATAAAAACTACATTATTACATTAGATGCTGTGTTTATACTAAATAAATGCGATATCTGTCTTATGAAATCGATGTCGTCACCGCCAATCCGTGTTTTATATATCCATTCAGATAGCCAAGTTTTATGTTATTAATTTCCTGAAATTTCAATTTAATAGGGGAACTCTTAATGTACTAAGTACTTCATTTTAATATCAAAATACCAAATTTATATATAATGAAAATACCTAATTATGTAAATAAAATATCTACAGCTAACTTAGTTTCGTAACATGAGAATTGCATAGGTTTTAGTACCTATGGAATATTCTCCCATGATGTTCTTTTTGCTACTACTTTTATCGAGGTATCCTGTTCAGATAGAGGTATTCTGGACATGCTACCATTATGCGCACTATAGATTACACTAAATCACTAACATTTTGCAAAAATTCAATTTTCCGTCCACGGATTGTTTGCCATCACCACAATGGCGTCTACATCAACTTTGGTCATACTTTATTCCCACCCTCAAATACATTTAACTATTATCTGGGGATAAATATCATTCACTAAATATTCACCTTTAATCTTGTTTGTAATTTTCAGATTTGAAGAGGGCAGCACTAAAGTACATAGGAAACAGAAACATGTAATACCGAACCTTGAAGGGGATCTATTTAAATCAAACGTTAATCAGAAACTGGCTTTGCACAAATGCGGCTCTTCGTTTCAGACTATATATGAACGTGCCCTCAGAACATATTTACTTAAAGATCCCTCAGAAGAAGCAATGTACAAATGCGATGATTCATGTTCTTATCAGACTGAATATAAATCTAGCCTCAAATCACATTTGCGGACTCAGAAAGATCCCTTAGAAGTAACAATATACAAATGTGATTCTTGTTTGTACCATACAAATAAAAAATGGAGTCTTAAAACACATATGCTGAAGCATAAGGATTCCTCAGAAGTAGTAATGTACAAATGCGGTTCTTGTACTCATCAGACTAAATATAAATCTAACCTCAAATCACATTTGCTGAATCATAAAGATCCCTCAGATGCAACAATGTACAAATGTCGTTCTTGTTCGTATCATACAAATCAAAAAGACAGTTATAAAAAGCATTTGCTGAAGCATAAAGATCTCGCAGAAGTAACAATGTACAAATGTGATTCTTGTTTGTATCAGACAAAATATAAAGCCCATCTTAAGAGGCATTTGCCGACGCATAAATATCCCTCAGAAGTAATGTACAAATGTGATTCTTGTTCTTATCAGACTATATAAATCTAACCTCAGATTTCACTGTCTGAAACATGAAGATCTCTCAAAAGTAACAATGTACAAATGTAATTTTTGTTCGTATCAGACAAATCATAAAGGTAGTTCTAAAATGCATTTGCATAAAGATATCACAGAAGTAACAATGTATAAATGTGATTCTTGTTTGTATCAGACAAAACAAAAAGGCAGTCTGAAGAGGCATTTTCTGACGCATAAATGTCCCTCAGAAGTAATAATGTACAAATGTGATTCCTGTTCTTATCAGACTAAATACAAATCTGACCTCAAAGAACATTTGCTGAAGCATAAAGATCCCTCAGAAGCAACAATGTACAAATGTGAGTCTTGTTCGTATCAGACACGTAAAAAAAGCAGTCTTAGAGCACATTTACAGAGGCATAAAGATCCCTCAGAAGTAACAATGTACAAATGTGATTCTTGTTCGTATCAAACACGTAGAAAAAGCAGTCTTAATGCACATTTACGGAGGCATAAAGATCCCTCAGAAGTAACAATGCACAAATGTGATTCTTGTTCATATCAGACAAATCAAAAAGGCAATCTTAAAGTACATTTACTGAGGCATAAAGATCCCTCAGAAGTAACAATGTACAGATGTGATTCTTGTTCATATCAGACACTTGGGAAAAATAATATTAACGTGCATTTGCTAATTCATAAGGATCCCTCCGAAGTAACAATGTACACATGTGACTCTTGTTCTTATAAGACTAAATATAAATCGCACCTTAAAAGTCATTTACAAAGGCATAAAGTCCGGAAGTAGCGACATACAAGTGTTTCTTTAAAAGCGAATTATTTATTATTTGTTTGCTTATAGTAATGAAACATTTTCTTTATAGGATTTTGCAAAATCCTATAAAGAAAATGTTTCACAAGTGTTTCTTATTACAGTAAATATAAATATAACATTGGAAGACATTTGCTGAAGCATAAATATCCCCCAGAAGTAACAAAGTACAAATGTGACTTTTGTTCTCATCAGATTAGATGTTCTTAAAACACTTACGGAAGCAAAAGGATCACTCGCAAGTAGCTCTAAACAAGTAATATTCTTGTTAGCAATATAAATAAGAACTCTAAAACACATTTGCTGAGACATCAAGCTTTCTCAGAAGTGGTAACATACAGATACGACTTTTGTGCATCTGTCAAAACATAAAGGCAACCTTAAAACGCATTTGCTGAATTATAAGAATCCTTCACAAGTAGCAGCAACAAATGTGGCTCTTGTTCTATTCAGACCATATTAAATGTGCCCCAAAAACACATTTGCAAAAGAATAAAAATTGTTTGAAATGGTACGCTAAATTAATTTCAGGTGACAAATAATAATTTATTTCATTGGTATTTTACATTGGTATAGGGAAAGTCAAATGATGGCTCCTAGGATACCTCTTTCCTAATAATAAAAGTAAAATATTAAAATCCTATTTAAAATACAATCTTACACAAACACAAAATAATTTTAACAAACAAATTATGTTAAAACATTAATTTAACATATATACATTAATTTAAAAATTCTTCAACTAAAAATTACGTTCCAACAGAAAATTAAAAACTTTTATATATTCTTATATTGGCAATATTTTTTGTTTCAAGTGACAGTTTATTAAAACATTTATTTCCCATGTAAGTTGGGCAATGTTCAAATAACTAAATTATGTGAAGGGGTAGTTCAATCCATATTAAACTTAGTATCGTACTCGTGAAAATAATTGTTTGATAAAAACGTTTGGTAATTACTCAGGCATACAGGAGAATTTCGTATATAAATAGACGGTAAATTTAATTAATTTAAGTCTTTAAAAATATCCTCTATATAAGTTTAAACAGTCTATTAAAGTGACCTGGCATACCCCAAAATATTATATCATACATCAACCTAGATAAAACATGAGAATGATAAACTAAACAAACGTATCTATTTGTGATATCTTTGAGCCGAAACAATGCGTAACACAATGGGGATAGTTTACTACATAAATAATCAACATGGCCCTGCCAAGTTAGTTTATTATATATATTATTATGTTATTACAATTTTTTTATTATTATTTATTTTTACTTAATTTTTTTGCCTGGACGCCAGTCACGCTTAACCCCGCGACAAGGTATTATTCGCTAGCTCACTTCAGAACATGAGAAACCTACCGCTCGTCTGCCTCTCACCTCAGGAGTAAGTTCTACGGTGCTCTGAAATAAAGGTTAGTCTCGATATTTTTAAAAAAAGGAAAGGCCCATTCAACATTACAAATTTAATAAATAAATATGGGAAAAGTATAAATGAAAATGTGAGACAATAACTATTCTAAAAATTAAAACTAATCGGCCTTTTTGATTTGAAAAGATATTTGTTGCAACTTTTACTAAATTTAGTTTTCCCTTTTATTTGCGAATTTAAGCTTAAATTTGATCAATGTTTTTATTCTTACTCCGTCCTGGATGTAGAGATCGCTGCTTCCAACTTTCCGGCCTGAGATGTAGACCCGCTACTCTGTCAATACTGCAAATCTGTGAATGGCTGCTTGATTTCTTGCGTTTTTGTGAGATTTGTTTTACGACAAATTATGCACTGTGTTTTAACGGATACACTTCCGAACTTTACTTTATTTGTTAAGGTAAGTAACAAATTACCAATATTTTGTGAGAAACTGCTCACTTGTATAAGATTTACATAAATTATTTATAAAAAGTAGGGTTATGTCTTCAAATTTTACGAAAGGGTATTTGATTACCTTTGGATGCCCTTTTGCTCCTAATTTTATATTTGATGTACTCCACGTACTTTATGGATACTTTTAAACATTCACTTTACATTTGATTTAAGAAAATTTTATTTAAATTTAATTTATTTCGTAAACTTTTGTGGAGCTCAATAATCGGCGTCTTTTCTGTACCCACGCTTGAACAACTCTCTCTTTTTTTTCTTAATCCTTAAATTCTATTGGCTTAGATGTGACATTTCTAAAAACCAAAGCAATCTAGTTTTGACATTTTTAAAATTTATATTTTTTATATTGAATTTTCTAGCAATTTACTGAATAAATCTTTACTCTGATTATGTTTTAATCTTTCTGACCTTCTTCTGAACATTTTGATACCCCATACATGTCTCTAGGAGTCTTATTAGTAATTTCGATAACTTTTCGTAAAATTGCTTAAGGGCGAGTTGCATAAAAGTTACATTACGGATCGGTTAACTAACCGGAGATAAAATTTAACTGACTTAACTTATTTAACGATTTCTGCAGTTTCTGACACTTGAAACTTTCGTTTTTGATGTTATAAGTCAACAATTAACTCACATGGGCGGTTTAATTTTCGGCAGTTAAGAAATTAAACTTTAAAGCGGGCAGTTAATGCTAACCAATTGTTGTACAACACGAATTTGACTAACCACTCTGGTTAAGCCTTAACTATGCTTTATACAACCCGCCCTAAAACTGCTAACTTTACTTTTCCCATTTTAACTTAAAATCTAATCACCTACTATCGTTTTAAATCATATAAACACCGTTTTTAACATTGTAACAATAATAATAATAATCATGCATTTTTCAGGTATGCCTACGATGCAATGCTATGTACCAGTCCTTGGGTATGGTATTCGAAATATGCTATTACATCAGATCAAACTACAAAGTGGTCTCTATAATTACAAAATGAATAAACCTTCATAAACTCTTTATTTGAAATGTTTTATGCAACTTTTATGGAGAAAGTCCTAACCAAAGATTTCTACCAACCATTTTATAAAATTTCTACTATTAAAAATCAACACATTCCAGTGCTTGATGTGTGGTTACATACACTTGGTAAGTCTTTATAATCTTATCACTGATTTTACTCATTACGAGGCTTGAAATTTGTATTTTATATAACTTTACGTTAGCTGCGGGAGAGTTTTTCACTATCTTATAAAGTCACTGAGTTTAGGTCTCCCATTTGATTTTTGTAGTTAAAATGTTATTAATTAAGCACTTTCATAGCCTATTACATTTGTATTTTAAGTTTCTTTGTGAATACATTCTTTTTAAAATGTTTATTTTGTACTTTGTAGGTTCTACGCTGAGTTCCAACTACATCTATGCACTCTGGTAGGATACTACCTATGTTTAACTACTTAATATTGTTCCATAAGCATTTTGTAAGTTAAACGATGTACCAATATCCTTTTTTAATCTCAGGTATGTTAAATATTTAAAATAATAAAATTAAAATTAATTGGTATTCAGTAGAATGAAATATTACTAGTACGCGTTACTATTACCTATAAATTTTGTATGAGCCCTTCTTTCTACCATTTCACCTTACCATATTGAAACTTAGTGCACTTATTTTACAACGGAAAAGTGAGTATAGTCTAGTTGAACATAACCTATAAAATAATTCTCCCAAGCCGCAAATAAGAGCCAGTACCTGCGCAGAATTATACCTGTTTTGTTGATAGAGTGGATGAAGCGACTCTGAACCACTCTTGGGTCAGTATTAATGTCGCCTACTGAACGCACGTGTTATGTATGTTAATATATTTCTTTATTGATTAACACCATCCACTTCTAGTTATCATAAAAACAGTTTTTTTTATATATAGGTGTGGAGGATTTAATCATAGGGCAAAAGATTGCAAAATTGAGTTATGTTTGAAATGTGGTTCAAGTGATCATAATAAGGAAAACTGTAAACGAGACAATAAAATGTGCCAATTGTATAGACGCCAAAAAGAAGTTGAACTTAGATCTTGATACAAGTGATATGATGTAATTAAGTGTACCGTTTTGCAGAAAAAAATTAATAATGAAAAACAAAAAATTAGAAACAATCCTAAATAGCAATCAAATCAAACAAATAATAATAATTTTATAAATGTTTGTCATCAGAATATTCAGTGCTTGAGAAATAAATTTGATATATAATAGAATCTTTTTTAGAAATAAACAAAATTGACATATTCTGCATTACTGAACACTGATTAACTGTTGATCTAGCCAATTTTATTAACATTGAGGGCTATAATTTAATGGGTAAATTCTGCAGAAATAAATACAAAAATGGCGGTGTTGCAATATATTGTAAATGTAATTTAACTAAGCATATTAGAGATTTAAAAGAAATAGAAAACCTGTCTAAAGAAAAACCATTTGAAATTTGTGGCTTCGAACTAAATTTAGAAAATGGCGTTATATAGCATATATATTTTTTGTATTTATAGGTCTCCAGGATCAGATGTGAATTTATTTTTGAATGAACTTGATATGTTTTTAGAACAATGCATTTGTAACAAAAAGTATAAAAACTCCTTAATATGTGGAGATCTAAATAACAATTACTTACCACATACACCACAAAAAAATAAGTTAGTTGACGTTTTAAATGAATATGGTTTTACTAACTGCATAGATAAGCCTACAAGATACTCGACTACATCTACCGCAATTGACTATGTACGAAATTTGAAACAGAATTTTTAGATTTTTAACACAAACATATAATGTTCAATGGTATGTCAGATCACTCAGCGCAAGTTTTAAGTTGTAAAACCAACTTGGATAGGGGGGCTAATTATAATTACACTAGAATTTATAATCGAGAAAATATTGCTACATTATTTTATTACTCAGGTAAAGAAAACTGACTTGATATATATCAAACTGACGACGTCAATTTGGGATTTACTAATTTTATTAACACTTTCAAACATTATATTGACAGCTTTTCCTATTAAATAAATATATTTCAGAAATGAAAATAAACATTGGTTAACAAAAGGTATTAAAACGTCAGCTAACAAATTAAAACAACTCTATCTAAAAAAGGGTGAAATAAGAAGTGCCAATGATACAGACCACTGCATTAAATACAAGAAAGTGTACAAAAAAGTTATATCTGCTGCTAAAAAATTAAACAACGACAAGCTGTATGCGGAATCGGATAATAAAAGTAAGTGTGTTTAGAAAATTATAAATAATACTGTAAATAATAAGAATAAACATCAAATTACTGAAATTAGAACACAATGTGGCATAACTAACGACTTTAAACTTATTAAAAATTCTTTCAATAATTACTTTGCAGATATTCCACATAAACTTCGAAATAATACCAACAAAAATGTAAATAATATAAATTTTCCGCAAACTAGGCATTTTGATACATTTTTTATAAGCCCTGTATCTGAATATACAGTATATAATGCAATAATGGGATTAAAAAAATCTAATTCTACTGGAATTGATTTAATTTCTTCCAATTTATTATAATCTGCTGTACATTACATGACGTATCCGTTAACCTACCTTATAAATTTATCACTAGAGAAAGGAATTTTTCCTGATATACTTAAACAGCACGTATTATACCTTTATATAAAAAAGACGAAGAAGAAAACATACAAAACTATAGAGTATATAGTAGCATTACTCAGTACCATATCTAAGATTTTAGAAAAAATTATCTACGATCAAATTATGCTTTTTCTAATATCTAATAATATTTCACATGATTCTCAGCACGGTTTCAGGAAAAAGAGATCTACGCAATCAGCAGTGATACAGTTTTTTAGTCGGCTATATGCAGCATTGGATGAAGGTAAAAGATCTTTTGGTCTCTTTATTTACTTAAGTAAGGCATTCGATTTAGTCGATCATGACTTACTTAAAGAAAAACTTAATTTATATGGTCTCAGGGGAAACATTTCGGAGAGGCTAACATCTTACCTTCGCGATAGAAACCAGATTGTGGAGTTTTGGAGTTTGGAGTTTGTGGGAGGGCAGTCACATTTAGGTGACCGCAGCACCTAGGCCCCATTGGGCCCCTTGTACGTCCTCCCGAGGGATACAGGATTCCACCTAGGCCTCCAACCATCCTAATCTTGTGAAGAAGGTGGTGATGCTGCCTAGGGGAATATCCCTCAAGTCGGCCAGTGTAGGCCAACGTTCTCCCAAAATGGATTCTCTGCTAGAGGAGACTGCCGGGCACTCACAGAGTACGTGTTGGACAGTCTCGTCTTCTTGTTCACAACGTCTGCATAGGGGTGTGTCATTTAACTTCATGTTATAAAGGTGCTTCCTCAGCTGGCAATGACCAGTAAGAATTCCTGTCGCGAAGCGCAGGTTCTTCCTGGACATTCCCAGGTAGATCATCGTTGTATCTTTGTCAGGGTATCTAAGCAGATCCCTGGCCAACTGACAACTATGAGTTTCATCCCACAGTTTTTTAAATTTTCTGTGGGTGTCTTCTTTAATCATTAGCATTATTGCTGAGGTCGGCAGTATGTTGGAAGGGCCAGGTCCAAGTATACTTAGACTGGCTGCCTTCTTAGCCAGACTGTCAGCTTCCCTGTTGCCTCTGCACTGTGCATGCCCTTTGACCCAGCATAGAATGACGCTGTTCATGCTGGAGGCGCCCACGAGTGCCTGATGGCATTCCCATACTGACCCTGTTGTTATTTTGTGTCTCTGTAGGGCCAGTAAACCAGATTGTGGATATTAATAGTGTATATTCAGATGTGACAAACGTTAACATAGGAGTCCCACAGGGCTCCATTTGAGGACCCTTGTTGTTCTTAATTTGTATTAATGATCTTCCTGACGTAGCTAGCTGTGAAAATTCTTTAACGATGTTTGCAGATGATAATACATATTTATGCTCTGATTCAAATATAACTGAGGTAACTTCAAAAATGCAAAATATAATTGAAAAATTTAAAAACTGGTTTGATATGAACAAGTTGTTTAAATGAAACTGAACCTGTGTTTATGAATTTCTCATCACGGAATTCGTCAATGCATAAAAGTTATTTGTTAAAAGTTGAAGGAAAGTCCATTACTCAAGTAGAGAATACAAAATTTCTTGGTATACTTATAGATAACACCTTGAACTGGGACATGCTTATAGATTATCTGTCAAAAAAGCTTGCATCGTTTTGTTACGCTTTGTACAGATTAAAAAATATTAGTAATAACGCTGCTTTCATATCTTTTTATCATGCCCAATTTGCATCTCGCTTACGTTATGGAATAATATTTTGGGGACCCTCATGTCACTTCAACAGATTATTTAAAATTCAAAAAAAGGCGATAAGAAACATTGTCGGAATATCTGCAAGTGTATCATGTAGAAATTATTTCAGAGATTTTAAGCTGTTAACACTTCCTTGTATATATATTTATGAAATTTTAATATACGTTAAAACTAACTTTGAGACATTTACAATTAATGGCGATTTTTACCATTATGAAATGAGACAAAGATCTATGTTGTCAATTCCTGCACATGGTTTGTATCCGTATATGAGAAAAGTCCTATGTACGTAGGAATTAAATTGCATATCAAATTAATGCCAGAAATAAAATACATAGAAACTATCAATCTGTTCAAAAACTGTTTTTATAGTACCCAAGAATATTTAGGATTTTAGTTTCTCTTAACTCATTCTACTTTGCACATGCCTTTTTTAATTGTTATTTTAATAAATTTTGTATGTCTACTTTATATTTTATGTTTTTTACAATGATTTTGTATTTTATTATTTTATATTATTTTAATATTTAACGTATTCACATTCTGTCTATACACTTTTATATTACTGTATCGTTATATTTTTATTGTATATTTTTATGTAATTTTGCATTTTGTTCACTTGTAATGTTCTGACGTTTCCTATACCATGTTTTATGGTCTCCTGGAAAAATAAATAAATAAATATATAAGTTTTAAGAAGTAGCCTGGGTCGACAGCCCAGTCATGTCGAGAGTCTTTGTATATACTTTGTATTGAATACATATTTGTTTATTACTAGTGTGTTTAATTCATATTAATTAACCACCCTAAGCTAATACAGAACATTTGGCGACGAGTTTTGTGTTCGAACTCAAGTGCAGTAGTAAAGTGCAAGTACAATTAATTTCTAAGTACGGAAAATGATCCACGTGCATAAAATATCATATTATATTTTATTGTTTTTCAAGTGGTATAATTGGGATTCAAAATAATGCCTGATCCGCCGGAGAGTGTATCCTTTGACTAATTTACAAAAATTTGATCAGAAAACTTCGAACCTTTTAGTGTTTAAAGAACGATTGGCACAATCTTTTATAGTGAATAATATTAAAGATGGCGCGCGTAAAAGAGCCATATTGTTATGTTCTTTAAATGAGGAAAGTTATATATTACTGAGAAATCTATGCACACCAGATTTACCGGAAAATAAATTGTATGAACAGTTACTTGAAATATTAACTGACTTTTTCCCCCAATAAAATCGTTATTTAACGAACGCTTAAAATTTTCCACAGCTAAGAGTTAATGAAAGTGTGTCGGCGAGTGGTCTGCTAGAGTCAAAAGTGCAATTTTGGCGTAGAGCTAGAAGTAGTTATGCGTGATGTTTTCACCATTGGTTTGGGAGAAAATTCAGTTCGAGATAGATGTTTCGAAGAAGATCCTACCTTGATAGCTACAACTATGGCTAAAATGGTAAAAACAGCATTAGCTAAGGAAACTACACTTGAATACAAACATAATTCGGAAACTCATGCAAGTACGAATGTGGAAATGGAACCAGTAAATTTTAACCGGCACCACAGAGGCAACACTTCGTGACCGCAGTCCAGTCGTTCATCGCAGCCAGGAGGAACCTTTGCACGTTCACAGAATATGGCTACGCACAGTCAGGTCAATGGACGGAGTCATATGGTAAGGAACTAACCTCAGTTATATGCAAGTGCAGTGTTTGTGGCCATCGTAACCACAAATCGAGTGATTGCTCATTTCGAAATTGTAACTATCATAAATGTGGAATAAAAGGGTATTTAGCAAACGTTTGTAAATGTGTAATATCACGTAATAATAACCAAAGATAGAAAATAACTCCTAGTTATATTAAGTTGTTAGTAGAAAATATTCCTATAAATTTCGAGGCAGATTCTGGATTTGCACACGCTGCCATTTCAGAAAAATTGCATTTAAAATATTTTAAAAATAAATATCTTTTTAAAAATGATTTATCTCTTAAAGATTATGTTGGTGTAATATATCAACCAATTTGTTATTAAATGTAATTTACGAAAAAAATTGAATGAATGGAAATATACATACTGCATAATGAAGTACTTATCTCAATTGATGCAACACAATTTAGTCAAGGTTAATAGGTATCAATATTTATTAAAATGAGATATAACAGCTATTGCTTATTGTGCACAATATAAGTTTATAAATACTTTTATTTCCACATCCGCGTAGTGGAATGGAGATATAGTAATCGTTTTTAGTTACTTGTGAGCAATCAAAGTATAAGGACGTGTTTATTGAGTTCCCTTATCAGTGAATAAGTTTTTCTTTATCTTTCTTGTTTTGTTTTTACAACACTTCAAGATAAGACATTATTTTTTGTGAATTATCCCATATAGCATTTTTGCATTCAGAGCATGTGCTCGGAATGTACTTTATGTACCAAGGAACTAAGAATGAATATTCATTTTGCATGTAATGTATATAATCTGAATGTCAGAGAGCGGTACAGATGACCGCTTCTCAACATCCGAATAAGATTCCCACAACATTCCCATGAACCAAAATGGTACTTGATATGAACCAAAGAGGTATATTGAAATATTGCTAGATACATGAGATATATAGAAGGAAGGTCCATGCTACATTCATAATGTACACTGCACGTTCACGGTATACGCGTACTACCTTCGTAGGAATGACCATTACGTATCAGTGGCAGCTATAAATACTTCACTCATGCCATGTATCTTTTTCAGAGTTTAATTACTACAATAATTTATGACTTACTGTAATCAATGAGTCGCTGCTTCATTCTGAGTATGTTCATGATGAAGCAGCCACTCCTCTATGATTTCAATAAATAATAAATTATTATAATAATCAAACTCCGAAGAGAATACATGGTATGAGTGAAATACTTGCATATAATAAATCCAGTATCTAATTTTAGTATTTAATTGTTACAGTCAATTATTACTTATTCTAATTTTCCACAATACACATTCCTCGTGAAGAACATTATGTAAGTAAATGTGGAATGTATGCACAGAAAATTTGTTTTTACCACTAGTTTTCAATTAAAGTCAATCATGTTTTATCGATCAAATTTTGTTTGAATAGAGCACACAAATGCTGAATTTGTTATAACAGTACTTTACAAACACCCAAGAATATCATTTGTAAAAAAATTAGTTTTACGTTTATACAAGATCTGTTCAAAATCATTTTAAAATACATCAAACATTTATCACTGAAAATTTCAACTCTAAAATCAAATTTAACACATTATTTCTGATGATCATATTACGTTAGCTTAAAGTTTTATCTAATTCAAATTGTGTTTTAAATTGTCCAGAGCAAAACATGATTCTATTCTATTAACTACTAATTATTGTTGTAACAATTATGCATCTTGAATTATAAAATAGGAAGAGGTATAAATAAAACAGTTAGTGCTACTTTAAATATATTTTTATTTTTTGTTATAGTAGACGCAATCGTTACAGTGACTCTACGAGTGAGACACAAGACGAGGTTTAACTGGCAAGGATAACATTTTCCGTCTTTATTATACTTTCACCCGTTGAGCCACTATAACGATTGCGTCTACTATACAAATATGAATTGCAATAATAGAAAACAATTGTGTCAAGAATTTAAATTGATATTTTGTTAACAACAAACTGTTCTTTGCTACTTATAAACTGTCATATTTTACTATAATCAACGTTTTGCCAGTAAATAAAAAATAGTAAAAATTGGAGGGCTTACATTTCCAAAACCAGTACGTGTCTACATGTTGCCGATGCTGATATTTGTAATTGCGAAACTCCACTTGGCATTCTCAACACATGATCTGTGACTGCTCCTATTGGCTGAATACTTTCTTTTGGCTTTTCCAATTTTTCGGAGAAGGTATTCTCTTCCTGTTTAGAGGAGGTGGGGATACGCATGCTAGTTCCAACTGTAAAAGAAACGAGAGCATATTTGAATATTTGTTTCACTTTAAAAACTGGCCATAATAAAGTTGAAAAATATAACATCTTACAAACATCTTGCAGAAAAAAATAAAAATAATCAAAAACAAATTAAACAAATTGATATTATCATTAATTTACAAAACAGGTATTTTTTTTGGAATTCGGAAATATTTGTACTTGTGATTTTAATACCTACCAAAGTTATTAGAAGAACAACATATTTTCCCTTAACTTCTAGTAACAGCAAAATTTATTTCACTTTGGGAAGTCGACGTCTTCCAATATGTTCTTCGATATCACTATCTTCATCTCATAATAATCTTTTGGGAGGAATAATTTGCTTTTTGTACATAGTCCTTTGATTCGTTTTTGTTCACTCTGTATATCCGATGTGAGTTCTGCTCTTTTCAATTTAACTGCAGCTTATAATCTTCTATAATAGGTATAAAGCAAATTAGTACAAATATGACAACTTATATGTTGCAATCAAGACCGATGGTTGTGATTTACATAAATAAAAGCTCCTTAATATTGAAATAGATCGAACCTACCTTCTTGAAAACAAGATTTATAGTGTCCACGCTTCATATGGGATCTCTCTTGTTTTTCAATGATTTATCAAATTGTTTCCGTTTAAATGGTGACCACCATTCGTGGAACGAGTCACTTCGAATTAAACCACCTCCGTTTTTTCCCCAAAAATCGATGCCTACAAACATTATTCGTATTACAATAAAAGCAAAGATTAGACCTAATCTTTGATAAAAGTACAAAGTGATAGGTAAGTGTAAGTACATTCAACTTTAGTGTCTAAACATAAATTAAAATATCTGCAAATGACAATAAAGGGGACCTTAAACTATGTGGTAGTTGTATTATTGTACATAATTATTGTAAAATACTTACTGCAATGCAATTAAGTATGTAGTAATAATCATAGGCAAACAAAACACAAACCATAAACAAATTGAAATCGACATTTGACATTTTGACAGCAGAGGCCTAGCGGAATCAACGAAGTAGAAGGGAACCTTCACTTCGTTGAGCGGAATGGAATGAGAATATTGAGCATGCGCACTAACCTAGGGACCGTGGCGCGCGATCACAAGCCTAGTTTGAATTCAAAATTTAAATCATATTTCACATCTACAATTTTTCCAACGATTTAAAATTTATAAAATGGATGTTATTTACCACTGGACAGGGAATGATTATAAATGTACTTAAATCAAATCTGGATAGAGAAGCATTTATTTATTTTTATTATAATTAAAGTTAAAGTAGATACTATATAAAAGTAGCAATAGGTAGTCTCATCAGTTGTGATGCAGTTTTATTTTTATTAGTTCATGCGATCCAAATATTTCTACAAAATGTACACATCTCTATCATACAGATAAAATCATCGATGAACGTTTATACGAGGTACATGAACACATATACGAAGAACATTCCCTGACATATATACATAGTACATGCGACTATGAACATAAACTTTTGTGTATGTTCGATCCATATCGTCTGTATATTCATATTGTATATGAAAATATTATTTATATGAGAATGTTGGGGGAACATACATGGCTAGTACAGTATGCAATTAGAACATTAGGAATGCAAAATGTACATTCGTGGAATAATAAATGCTATCTGGGATAGTGAGCACTTTACCACATTTAATAAGAACTAAATTAATACACACCACGCACAAATTTAGGACCTCTTTAAGAGGATCCTATTATGCTTAAATATGAGTGCACCTAATATGAAGAAGAGAACCCGCTCTCCTGAATTAAGCAAAACAGATAAAAAATATCTATTAGACCCAGAAGAGATTATAAAAACAAATGTGTTTTATCTACCACCAGACATTGAAAATAAAATAACAGACCACTCCGAACAAGGCACAAGCAATTCTTCAAAAATAATCGAAAAGACTAAAATACCGCCAATTTATTTGCATAAACAATTATCAAGCAATAATTGCTGATATCAAAAATTCAATCAGTGGAGAATTTACAACACAATACCGAACTAATTCGTTAAAAATCAATGTCACTTCAGATGATTTTAGAAAACTCACAGCGTATTATGATACAAACGAAGTTAAGTACTATACATACCAAAACCCAGACGACTCAAATATGTCAGTAATTATTAGAAATATTTCTACTTCATTAAGTGAAAACGAAATTCACGACGACCTCAAACGTAACTATACACTGAGAAAAAAATTTAGTAGTGGTAAGTGAAAATTTAATTATAGCAGCAAAAAAGTTGCATACTATATGGGACAGGTAAACAACTTAATTGTCATAGGTAAATGAAGATTTCTAAAAGTAATGACTTGCCACAAGTGAACAACTTTAATTGGAAATAATTCGAATATTTTAATAGTAATAAGTGAAGTTTATTGCTGGAGTCACTAAACTATGTTTTAGTGGTATTAAACTTTTCAGCTAGGGTAATTAAACTATTTTCCGTGGTCAGTAGAAGTAAGTAAGTATTGCAGTTGCTGTGATTAAACTGTTGACTTATTCTTATTAATCTATTTGCATACCATTATGAAATACTACATCTGTCCTAATTTAAGTATTCACTTGCGACTATTAAAGTTTCGAATTAATAATAGGTGGGAAATGTACAGTTCACTTACCTTCATTGAACTAATTAACTTGTGGCTAGTAAAAAAACTAACTTCAATTGGTATAAATGTTGCGCTACACTAAAGCCGATTGCACATCTGCATACACTATGGTGACGATATCATCACGCGAGTTATCATGGAACCCCGGCTAATTATTTTAAATGCAAGTTCGCTTACCTAATATTACCTCACATTGTGATATCGTTACCACGGCAGTGTTGGGTGTGCATTTTAGAGTATCCCATATTTTCATTTTCAGAAAATGAGAGCCAATGTACATCTCGCAGAGCTTATGTTAGACTTTTGTTTCAATATATATAAATTCTATAAAATATATTTTTTTACCAATGCCGTATAACTTTGAAAAATATATATACATACATCATATATATAAAAACTTCTTATGCTCTAAATTTAAAGAAAATTGAAAAATACACCACAAAATAACAAGATTTTTTAAATAAAATTTGCAGATAATATTACTTGGCACACTTATATATCGGAAGAAATACTTGCATTTTAAAATACAGGTTAGTAAAAAATATTTAGATTTGAATTTGATTTAGATTTTATTTTTCAAAGTGAAAATATGGTACATCTTCAAAACTCGTAAGTATAAGGAGGGCACAAAAAAAATTATTCTAAATGTATAAAAGATTTATTATTATATAATATACATACAAATAAAAATAAAGGTAAACTATTAAATACAGAAGTCGCCATATTTAAAATAAGTCCCAAGTAAAATACCTAACCTTTACGCAGTTTTTATGTGCTTAAAGTATATACCTTCAAATCTGTCCACACGGTTTGATAAACCCCACTCATTTAATAAATTCTGATAATCCATTTAGGTACAAGTATAACTAACCCAATGAGAACAGAAACGTTTAAAAGACGTTAAAATTAACGATAACCGAACGTTTAGTAACCATTGTATTACGACGTTGAATCAACGGACGAATGTCCCGCGGTTCAACGTGTATTTCAAAGCATTTTATAACATTTTTGTAACGTTATATTTAACGTTGAATTTGATCGTTAATTAACGTTATATGATAACGTTTTTGTAACGCAACATCTATAATATTACTTAACGTTGAATTTGACCGATAGTGATCGTTATAGGATGACGTTTTTGTAACCTATTGTTAAAACGTTAAATAGAGGTCAAATTCAACGTTAAGTAATAATATAGACATAACGTTACAAAAACGTCATCATATAACGTTCACTAGTGGTCAAATTCAACGTTAAGTAATGTTACAGATATAACGCTACAAAAACGCCATCATGTAACGTTAAATTAACGATCAAATTCAACGTTAAATGTAACATGAATATAACGTTACAGAAATATTATAAAATACTTTGAAATACACGTTGATTCGCGAGACCTTCGTCCGTTGATTTAACGTCGTAATACAATGGTTATTAAACGTTCGGTTATCGTTAATTTTAACATCTTTTAAACGTTTGTGTTCTCATTGGGAAGTTGTTGTAAGGAAAAGTGAAAAATTTTCATAAAAAAAGTAACCTGAAGTGTATAGGTAAATATTTATTTAAATATTTTTATTTCTATCGATAAACATATGGAATACCATTTCTGTCATAAATATTATAATTTTCATGTATAAATAAAGCATATAATTCTTATGTTCGTAAGTAAACATTTTAATAAAAAAACAAAATAAACGTATCCTCATTACTAGTTCTTCTCTTCACCACCTTTATTTTCTTGCGAACACCTGAAAAAACAAAAGTAAGTTTATTTTCCAGTGTGGTGTTGAAAGATCAGATTATATATTTTTTACATAATCAATTTACTTCTATTAATTAAACCAACGTTACTTTTAATAAATAAAATAGTCAGGATTGGAATATATACAGGGGATTTGTCAGTAGTGTGCCAAATTTTAGAAGCTGTTAGTTTATCAAAAAATAAGTGAACTTTGATTAATATGAACATGGTCTGAAAATTCATAATAAGGGAATTACAAACCCCTTGAATGACAATACTGCAGTTTTATTATTTATCTTAGGCTAGTTAAAAGCGAATAAAACTCCGTTTTTGCGTGTTTTATAAAAACATTGCTACATTTCTAAGCAAAGGTAGCTCTCTTATTATGCGTTTTAGGACGTATTAATGAAAGTTCACTTTATTTTTACATAAACTGGCAGACTCTGAAGCTTGACACACTAGCAGTAGATCACCCTGTATAGTATAGAAATTAAGAATATTTAATGTGAATCGTCAGAAAAATAAGCCGAGCAACATATGATTTTTTATCGTATCGCCAAAGCAATTATAAAAGGAAAATGAAGAAACAATATATTTGATTCAAGTCAACATACAAAAATGCAATTTCGAGCATTTTATAGGAAATTTCTTTTGCAGTTTCCTTTGGCACACAGGTCATATAGATTTACAAATATTTAATGGTTAATAATAAATTATTAATTTTAAGAAAAAACATATTTCAGCCAAAACTAGTCTGGGTGCGCTAGTCACATATAAGCAAAAATTGTAATTGTTCATTCATACTATGCGACGAATATATAAGTTTTACGGTTGCTTTTAATACTTCTGTAGTACTTATAATGATTACTTGAGGATCTGATTCAACTGTAAAGCTAGTTTTGGTAAGAAGAAAGGGTTAAAAGATGTAACGCATAATGAAATACCCATGCGTAAATGTTTTTATCCCTAGATTCTAATTAATTTACTACTAGTGTAGGTTATTTAATTTTATTGATCTTATAAAGCAGACCATACACTCTTTTATATATTCTTAATAGTACGGATTAAATTGGACAGTCCAAATATGTTTGTAATAGCTCATGGCATGTTATTTGTCCAAGTCTACGTTTGAAAACTATAAGTTCAACTCATGCCATTAACTAGTAGAAAGTCTATTAACAGTACCAACATATTAACAAACCTAGTACATACTGATCCATAGTTAGGTTCCGGGGTATCTTCCGCGTTGATAGTTTCGAATACTTGACGTTTCGACCATCTTGTCGCGGTCTTCTTCAGAAGAAGACCACGACAAGATGGTCGAAACGTCAAGTATTCGAAACTTTCAACACGGAAGTGAACCCGAAAACCTAACTATGGATCATCATCAGCTCTGCGAAAGCCTCAGAACCAAAACTAGTACATGTTTAATTCAACATACCTTCCTTTCTTCTTTTGTTGCCTACTTTTAGCATATTTAAGCCAATCTTTGGTTGCATTTTCTACCAATATGTCGACTCCACCTTTTGTAAATGATTTATGTACAGCCTCTAAAACAACAAATTACCAGTGTGAATAGGGCATTTGCAAATATTACTATATTTTTAAATATATTAGTAGAAATCATGGTTTATGTACATTAAACACTTCGTGCAAATAAGTTAGCAACCCCACTTAGAGGAATTTAATGTTGCAATAAATTATTCTAGTAAATATACCTTTACTTACTGTAAATAAGTGTCATCGTTTTTGTATTTTGGAAGGACAGTTTGTCTCGACCCTTCCAATTGTACAATATTGCAACTTCATCCGTGATCAAAAATTTTAAGATTCGTCTGGTATGACTATCAACCCCGGAACCCCCAACAGCCGAAAGTCTATAAACCTAAAATATATTATATATTATAATTATATATAATAATTATATATTTATTTAAGATAATTACAATTTAAATTTAAAATCACTCTGGATATAATATAGCGTGTGGTTAAAAAGGTGGTTGTCTCAGATAATATTCACTTAACAAAAAAATGTTAAAAAACGATTTAAACATGCTGATAAGTTAGATACGTATCATGAAGAAAAAGGTTTTCCCTAATAGACTAACCTAAACTACGCAAGTTTTTTTTATTTGTCTTCTCTAAAGGCTGGGGCTATAAAACTTTATATAAATACTGTACATTGTATAGTATATAGCAATATTATATTATATAGTATATAGCGCTAGCCCACTATTTGAAGATAGAAAAAAAGATAATTTGCTAAAAATGTGGGCCCCTTTACTTTCTCAAACATTTATTCTGTAACTTTTTTCCTTCGGTCATCATATTTAACTATCATCATTATTGCTACCATACAACCAAAATAGGATAATGACTATTATTGTTGTATAACGATCGTCGTTAAAACAAAAATGTTAAATATCCAAAGTGCTCTAACGATTAATTAAAATTAAGTGGTTGATACAAAATAAATAAATTACCAGATAAGAAAATACATCAGACTTCTCCAACAGATTTTCCAATTGTTGCATTTGCTCAAGGGAATTCAAAGGAAAATCTGGAACTTCTTCAGGTTTATTTAGATTCTGTACATTAGAATTTCTCATAGTTCTTAAGATTTCGTTAACAACAATATTCTGTTGGTCAACTTTTTCATTTAATCTTGTTAAATAATTGATTACTTCTTCATTAAATCCTAAAAACAATGTATTATTAGAAAAATAAATTTAGAGCACTTTTTAGATACATGTACATATTACGTATTAATAGTGTCTGCCATATAAAGTCTATACCATGAGAATCTTTTTTGTTATTCATAAATAAAAGTTTAGACATACTTTTTTGATGAAATAATTATTTTGCCAAAAAATCATGGCAAACACTGTATAGGTTTATTAAGAAAATTACCTGCATGTGTTCTGGTCGATCCTGTGTCACTCGTGGGAGTTTTAGAAGTTGGTGTGTTGATTTCTGAGAATGAATCTATCAAATTTACACAAGCAGGAGATGATCTAAATGAAGTAGGTGTGCATATTCTTGATGTTGAAGGAATGTTCACAACGTGTTTTAATTGTTTCTTTTTTGGGGGACTATCTTCTTTTTCAGAAGAGGATGTTGAATCAACATCCGAATCATCCCTAATACGTACAGCTTTTCGGCTCATAACACTCTCTGAACTTTCTTCGGACTCAACATTTAAGAGTAATTTATTTAAATGTTCTTTCGCTTCTATGAAATTACCTACAATTATACATATTTTGACAAATAACAATAAATTTACTTTTAATACTGATTTATATATTTTTTTACTTCTACTGGATTAGGAGTAGCAGCAGTTTACCAAGTATGTTAAAATTATGAATAAAAAATCTAGTCAATTTATAGGAATAGATATTTTTAAGCTTATTATAACAAATGTGACACCTGGAAGTAAGTTAGGCAAAAATTAGCATTCGTGTAAAATCCAGATTAAAAAAACATTTTGTAATGAAAATGTAAGTGAAATCATATGGTGTATTTTGAAATGATAAAATGTACATTTTATATCCTCTCTCTTTACGAAAAGGATCATAGAAATAATAGATTGGCAAAAATTGTTATTAAAACTTTTGTCAGAGGTGCATATTTATTGACAATTTTTAAATATAAGCACCTTTAAATTTTTGTTTGAAAAATGTTTTTAAATGCCTTCCAAGCCTTTAACTTTCTGAAATTTAGAAGTTGTTGGAGTAAAGGGGATGAAAAAAATCATTGAATGAATGAAAATAAAAATTTTACTAAGCATTGATATTAATTGTTCTTACACTCAATTAATGAATCCAACAAATTCTACAGGTAAAACTAATAACTAACAAATATGAAAATAATTTTAGAAACTTACTAGTTTTAAGGTGAATTTTATAAACTCTGTATTTAGGCCATGATCTTTTGAAAGGTTGCTTTTCCTGAATCATGGTGTCAAAATTCTCATTTTTATTTAGCTTCCTCGGCCAGTAACACTTACTTTCTTTCTCGTTTAGCCATGTCATCGGAACGATGGCACATTCTTTGGTTGGAAATTCCACAATGGCATACATCTTCACAATTGTATAGAGATATATTTAATCATTTACAAAAGAATAACCAATACAATAAAAATTACAATTCATAAAAGAAACAAGGTTACCTCACTCAACGAATATTATTAAATAATAGTGGCATAGTTTTTTTAATTCATTTAATTTTGTAGCAAACTTTTGACTTATGATATATTTACAGAACCATATAAATGTGGGAAAATCTGGAATACGTGAAATATCTCCCGAAACAGTGTGTCAGACATGTCGATTTTTATTCTGAATTTGCCACCTTTTGAAATACCTAAGTTGTAGAGTGGCGTACTGCCACCAATTTTTTAAAATGGTTACCCCTTTTTTTTATTTGAATGAACACTTTTGGCATACCCGTAGCATGCAAATTTTATTACGTTGCATAAAAAACATTTTTGAATGCAACAAAAATTTCAAAATATGAAAAAAACATTTACTTATTAATTTAAATTATAAAATTAAATGAAATTGAAATATCAGCTAAGTAAACCGCGAAACCAGGAAAAAGGCAGTTTGCAATACTTCCTTACCCAACATATTTCTATTTTATTTTATAATTTAAACTAATAAATAATAAATTTTTTACGCTACACTATACAAAAAGGGGTAATTTCAAATTGTAAAAAATACTGATAAACCAGTTTAAAATAATTATAATTACTCAGCGGTACGCCACTATACAACTTATTTTAAAGGATGGCAAATCAAAAATAAAAATCGGCAGTCTGAGCAGTTTTGCAAAAATATACTATATTCGGGAGACATTTCATAACGTTCCAGGCTTTTTTCCACACTATAAAGGCCACAACAACATAATAAAATTTTGATAACTGGATAATAATACCTTGCTTAATGCATCAAATGACTTAATGGAAAGGAGGCAAAACCTTCCTTGTGAGGAAGTATGAAACACTTTAGAGATATTTCAGATAACCGAAAAGTAATAGAATTTCCTTCAAGAGCTTTTTTTACATAAAATATGTTCAAGTTTGATGACTCTATTGGGTATGTATATAAATTATCATAAAAATAAAATGGAGTTCCGGTTATAATATATTCGTTTTCAATATTGTGTATATTTGTAATGTAACATATCTTTCCACTCTTTAAAAGGACACAATTGTCAGGTTGTTCTACAGACAATGTAAATTTTATCATATCTATCTTTTTGCAGCTGAAAGATGAATATCTTTCATTAAAAACTATTTTAGGTGTAATAATTTCATTATTTTCAGAAGTGTAGGTTTGTAAACACTCATACTCTTGCAATCGTCTACGAATCTGCTGTAGACTATTAGTCTTCGCCCTTAATTTGAGCTTTAAATGGCCTAGGAAATTTTCAAACGGAAAACAGGAGTATGTGTCAATAGGTCCAAATCTTTTTACATCCTCACATAAATGCAATAAACTATGAATGTTATATACAATAAAATCATTACCATATAATTCTGACGAATTCTCTACAAATTGTTCCAAACAGTTTTGAGCAAGTTGTAAAAATTTTTCTATTAAATTTTGATTCGAAAGTATGAAAATAGCACAATGTAACAATAAAAAATGTTTGTAATTTGATTTATTTACAGCATCATATAAAATAATTGGCCCAGTATATAATACGAAAAGTCTAAACTCAGTGGCTTTCCATCTTTTCATTTCATCAAACACCCTTGGTTTTCGAGGAAAATCTGACGGAATATATTTTTTGATCAATAATATTTTTGTGTTTACCATTTTCAAAACGCCCTGTGATAATTTATGCTTGCCTTCTATGAATCTAAATAATAGACGTTTTACGACTCCTAAATACACCAAGTGCATTGGATCTAATGGAAATTGTTTTACGAGGTTTATTCCAATCTTCAACAGTGGAGATTTGCCACGTACATGTGGGTGATTGCCTGTATATAATTTAAAATCACTATTATGCCTTTTGTTATATTTTGTTGCACTGTATGCAAAATGTATCCTATGGTTTTCCCACTTACCAGTAATACAACATTTTTCACAAGCATTCTTACTTGTGTGGCCTGTAATAATTTTCAAGTAGGCACGAGAAGGAGCATCGCACGTGAATAATTTTATTTGAAATTTGTAATAAACACCATTGAAATGTATACCATTTTCTTTTAGATATAGCACTTCTTTTATAAAATTATCTAAATATAAAGATATAGGATGCGGCTTGCCTTTTCCGCAAAAAATTGCAGCTGGAAATGGTTTGCTATCTTTCAAACTGTCACTTAAAATTAAAATCGGCCAGAATTCGTCAGAACTATTTTTATAAATAGGCAAACCATCTATATTGATTTGCACCCAGATAGATTCATTGGTACTGTTTTTAAACCCACTTCTAATTTTTTGTAATAAACCTTTTTCAATACCAAAATAATACATGGAACCGTTACTAAGTTTAATATAATCATCTGATTCTCTTGGTGTTTTCAAAAGTGATTTAGCGTGTTTTGGCAAAGTGGTATCATTTAAAATACTTAACAAATCTGTTAGCGCACTGTGAGTTATATTGTGCCGACAAGCCCAATATCTTAATTTATTTTTCATTATTTCTTCAGTAACTTCACTTGTACCAAGACGTGTACTTTCATTATTGTTAGTAAAAGAAATAATAGGAGGTTCCGCAATTTTGCACTGGACATTAATTGTGGTAACTATATTATTCATGCCCGATATATTTTCATTAAAATTAATTGTTCTTAGGGGATTATTTTCAAGAATATTACAATCCACAGTTGACCCATCAACACTTGTATTATTATCCATATTACAGATTTCAGATATATGTTTATTATTGTAATTTTCACAGCTATTGATCAAATAATTCTCTGAAAGCTCACTTTTACTTTTCGAGCAAGGTAAATTTGTGTCATTTAAACGAGCAAATAACATATTGCAGGTTTTTTTTACCCTGCGATTTATTTGTCGTTTAGTAATTAATTTTTTTTTTTCCATAATATATCAATCAGTAATTGTTCTGTTCTATACAATTGTTGCAGATAATACTTAACCTAAAATTAAAAATTAATTAATATGAGACTATTTAGTTTTTTTTAATAGAACAATAATTTTTAAAAAAATGAACTGACAAGACAAAGAACTTTCATTCTGTCATTTAACTATGAATAAAAGTCGAATGTAGGCTTACTATGAAGTTACCTAATTTAAATTTCTCATTTGTCGCTGAAAAGTAAAATTTCCAAATCACATGAAAATATGAAAATATATTTAGCATACCGAACCGAGGTCTGTTTAAGTATTTTTATTTGTAATATATTGGTACATTGTCTTCCTACATTAACAAAAATACTATTATATAGGATTGGGCAAATGTGTGGAAACACCTGATTTCTGGCTAAACTCGATTAAAAAAATACCCTTAAAAAAAGTTTTTATAGTATTTTCATTCTATACAGTGATGTACTTTGATTTCCAACAGCTGCTCTATTTTTCAAGATATGATGTCATCGGCAGTTTTTTAAATGGATGACCCTGTATATTTTTACATTTTTAGAGACGCATTTTTTCATCAATTATAAAGATCGAGATAATGATATAGAGTTTGGTGGGTGTGCGACTTGCGGTTTTTTAAATATTAAATAAAATAATGAAATTATTACTCCATTATTTTATTAATATTTAAAAAATCACAAGTCGAACATTCACCAAACCTTAAATCATTATAATTGATAAAAAAGTGTCTATCTGAAAGTGTAGGAATATACAGTCATCCATTTAAAAAACTGTCTATGACGTCATATCTCGAAAAATAAGGTAGCTGTTGGAAATCAAAGTACGACACTGAGTAGAATAAGAATACTAGAAAAACGTTTGTTAACAGTATTTTTTAATCGAACTTATACTTTAGCCAGAAATCAGGTGTTTCCACACATTTGCCCAACCCTGTATATTAAACGTTATATTTTAGGTTAAAGCTAGCGGATATAAAACTTTTTTATTGTTTAACGTTAACTGTGGCAGCCTCTAAATTTTTCTTTTTGCTTTATGAGATAGAAATATATCTATCCACTTCCAAAAATAAAATCCTATGAATCTACAAATAGGATTATTAGGAAAAAAGCCTATGCCTGTGAGTTTTATGCCAAAGGAATAGTTAGAGCGTGCATGGTTTTTTGACAAAATAAAAAGAATGTATTTCGTTGACGAATCAGTATTAGGGCAGTTTATGTTATTAATGCTATGTGTATTTAGTATACCTGCACAACACAAAAGATTTTTATTGAAGTTTTCAAAAAGGAAACAGATTCTGTTTCAGCGAAATGCATTATTTTATTTTATAATTTTTTATTATTATTATTTATTCTTATTTTTATCATTTGTCAAAAAAACTACCATCTATTCCTTTGACGTAACTCACAGGCATAGAGGCTTTTTTCCAATTCTTCTTTTGTAGATTCAATGAATTTTATTTTTTAGAAGATACCTATAGTTCTGAAAGAAAAATTAAAATATACCTAGGTTTCGACATGTCGTTGCACGTACACGTCTGAGAAAAACTTCTACATTTTACGAAGAATACGTTAGGGATACTTGCATAAAATAAATAATTACGTAAAAATATTGCGAATAATGTATTTATTATGCATGATCTATTAAAATTAAAGGCAAGACATGGTACATGATTATTTTATTTCAATATAAACGTGACCTAACAGTCCTCCCCAATATGAATCTATTTTATTTTGATGAAATTGGTATTTAAGAATAAACTATTCAGTGCTGTAAGTGTATGGTAAAGGAGATAAAATTTTCAAATTCAACAGGTGAACGTAAACGACGCCATTATAGAATACAAATGAGGGGTTCTTTTCATCGATCATTTTCAAAACCCAAGAAAAAGTATCTCTAATACAAAATTATATAGCAGACTTACCTTTGCTTTTAGATCTGGGATACAAACACCACTATCACCAAAGAAAAAAATAGTTAAGAAGCTAATTAGCGTACTAATGCCCTTTACCTCGAAACTGACAAATGACGAAATGGACAAATGTAGCCACTGGCTACTGTTAGCGGAATCATAACCAATATTGCGCAATCGTGCAAATTCACTTTATCTTTCTCTCGCAACCTTGCTTTGCAATCGACTGTCTCGCTTAGTCGTTGTTACGTCACACATCGGAAATGGAGGAGTAGGTGAAACTACATGCCCTTACGTTTTTGAATTGGTAATAGCTGGTAGCGCTCGGTTATAAATGAGCATTGAATTTTAAATTTTATATAGGTATTACAAAGTATTACTTGTTCAATTAAACCAGATACCTAATAACAAAATAACAACACACAATCAAAATGCATTATTTATTAATACTATGATTGAATATACCTACTTATTATGAATAATGTTCCTCAAACATATGGGCTTTTATAATTATAGGGCCATTAAAGAAAACCATGAACCCATTATATCTTTTATGGAAATATTATCTCGACATAATATGCTAGTAAGACTGTTTCATAAAAAAGTAATAACCAGACACTGTCAAGTAAATTTTGGCAAATAAATGATTATGACAAGGATCAAGATAAGTGCTTTGGACTCCACTAAAAATTGTAGGGCCTCGTTTCTCTTTGCCTAACACAATATCTCCGGATTTTCAAGAAATTACCTCGGTGACTTGAGGAGCGGTTAAGAAAACAACGCTACTTAGTTGTTTTCCAATTATATTTTGGAACTTTAACGTGTTTCTGACGGTTAATTAGGTTAGGGTTGTGGAATATGTAACGTTTTAATAACAATATAAGTAGTTAGATTAACTTCGTCACGTAAGTTTATCATTAAATTACCACTGCTATTATACAGAGCGTTGAATATTATAACATTCAATGATTAAGCGACAAATAAATTTTACGTTAAAATAAAAATAACTCGGACGTAATAAAATTGTTCACAAGAATTACAGTAGTAATTTTTCAATTACCTTTTAACACACTTTTAATTTTCCCGTCATAATAAACTATATAATGAGAGAGCTCGGTGGCGCCGTGGAATAGAGCATTAAAGTGGTGACCGTAGCTAGTTCGACTGACTAGGTTTGATTACCGGTTTCCACTCTGACAAAGTAGAACGTTTAAACAACAAATACATATAACATATATTTAACGTTAAAATAAAGTTAATTCTGACGAAACATTAACAGGAATCGCAGTAGTGCTTTTTCAGTCATCTTTTCGCTTTTCTGTGATGTTTTATTCGGTAGTAAAATTCAATTTTAATTGTACGTTTTAATAACATATAATATTTAGTTAACTAAACGTCTTTAAAACACGCAAATATCATATTGATTTACCATATATATTATATATATTTGATACGTTAACGTTGAAACGGATCAACGTTTAAGTGACAAATAAACTTAACGTTAAAATAAAATTAACTCTGACGTAACTAAGACGTTGACAAGAATCACAGTAGTAATTTTGCAATTACTTTTCCGCTTAATTGGGTCGTGGAATCCCATCTTAATAATAACGTTTCAATAACGTCTATAGTATTTAAAGAACTAAATGTGTTTAAGGAATGATGGTAGCTTAGTTTCGTATCCTCTGTGGTTTTTCCTTTGTTACATCCTTTAAACTATAGTGGTCCTACATTTGTCTTTGTCAAAAAATTAATGTCCTGACAGACCCCAGGACGAGAAGCGTGTGTCCCTGTGTATTTTCCTTTGATCGTCTTCCATAATTTTTTCTATTGTCGATATAGTTCTAGCTTTGTATAAATGAGTTTGAGTGGTTGGCTGTATGGCTAATGGCCGAATGCCAGGGAAAAAAAAAAAAAAAAAAAATGTGTTTAAGGCACGTGATTTTTCACATTAATTTACCACAATTATTATACAGTTCGTTAAAAATATTATGGTATTCAATGTTTCAACAACAAATAAATTTTACTTTAGAATAAAGTTAATTCTGATGTTACTAAAGCTTTGACAAGAATAGCTGTAGTAATTAATTACACATTCATTTACCACAAATATTATAAATGAAATTAATTCTGATGTAAATAAAACTTTAACAAGGATCGAAGTTGTTAAATTCAAGGCAATTCTAACATAGCAAAAACGTTAAGAAAAATCATATTCAGAATGTTTCAGTTACATATTAACGTTTTTCTAACGTTTAGTTGGGTCGTAGAATTCAGTTATAATTGTCACGTTTTAATAGCGTATATAATATTTAGATAAGTTAACGTCTTTGCAACACGTTAATTCTACATTTACTTATCACGAATATTACACGGACCGTTAAAAATATCGTAATATTAAACTTTTATGCGACAAAAATATACACGTAAATGTTAAGTTAATTTCTACGTTTAAATAACGTTAACTTCAAACGTAATAGTTATTTTTTAATTATTATTTTACACTTCTATGACGTTTAATTTATACGTGAAATTCAATGTAAAATTCAACGTTTAAGCGCCTTATAAATATTACGTTAAATTCAAGGCAATTCTAACGTAGAAAAAACGTTAAGAATCACATTCATGTTTTTTCAGTTACATATTAACGTTTTCTAATGTTTAGTTGTATCGTGGAATTTAGTTATAATTGTTACGTTTTAATAGCGTATATAATATTTAGATAAATCAACGTCTTTACAACACGTTAATTCTACATTTAATTGTCACGAATTTTATAAATGAAATTAATTCTGATGTAAATAAAACTTTAACAAGGATCGAAGTTGTTAAATTCAAAGCAATTCTAACGTAGCAAAAACGTTAAGAAAAATCACATTCAGAATGTTTCAGTTACATATTAACGTTTTCTAACGTTTAGTTGGGTCGTGGAATTAAGTTATAATTGTCACGTTTTAATAGCGTATATAATATTTAGATAAATTAACGTCTTTACAACACGTTAATTCTACATTTACTTATCACGAATATTACAAGGACCGTTGAAAATATTGTAATATTAAACGTTTATGCGACAAAAATATACACGTAAATGTTAAGTTAATTTTTACGTTTAAATAACGTTAATTTCAAACGTAATAGTTATTTTTTAATTATTATTTTACGCTTCTATAACGTTTAATTTATACGTGAAATTCAATGTAAAATTCAACGTTTAAGCGCCTTATAAAAATTACGTTAAATTCAAGGCAATTCTAACGTAGCAAAAACCTTAAGAAGAATCACATTCATAATTTTTCAGTTACATATTAACGTTTTCTAACGTTTAGTTGTGTCGTGGAATTTAGTTATAATTGTCACGTTTTAATAGCGTATATAATATTTAGATAAATTAACGTCTTTACAACACGTTAATTCTACATTTACTTATCACGAATATTACAAGGACCGTTGAAAATATTGTAATATTAAACGTTTATGCGACAAAAATATACACGTAAATGTTAAGTTAATTTTTACGTTTAAATAACGTTAATTTCAAACGTAATAGTTATTTTTTAATTATTATTTTACGCTTCTATAACGTTTAATTTATACGTGAAATTCAATGTAAAATTCAACGTTTAAGCGCCTTATAAAAATTACGTTAAATTCAAGGCAATTCTAACGTAGCAAAAACCTTAAGAAGAATCACATTCATAATTTTTCAGTTACATATTAACGTTTTCTAACGTTTAGTTGTGTCGTGGAATTTAGTTATAATTGTCACGTTTTAATAGCGTATATAATATTTAGATAAATTAACGTCTTTACAACACGTTAATTCTACATTTACTTATCACGAATATTACAAGGACCGTTGAAAATATTGTAATATTAAACGTTTATGCGACAAAAATATACACGTAAATGTTAAGTTAATTTTTACGTTTAAATAACGTTAATTTCAAACGTAATAGTTATTTTTTAATTATTATTTTACGCTTCTATAACGTTTAATTTTTACGTGAAATTCAATGTAAAATTCAACGTTTAAGCGCCTTATAAAAATTACGTTAAATTCAAGGCAATTCTAACGTAGCAAAAACCTTAAGAAGAATCACATTCATAATTTTTCAGTTACATATTAACGTTTTCTAACGTTTAGTTGTGTCGTGGAATTTAGTTATAATTGTTACGTTTTAATAGCGTATGTAATATTTAGATAAATTAACGTCTTTACAACACGTTAATTCTACATTTATTTATCACGAATATTACACAGACCGTTGAAAATATTGTAATAATAAACGTTTATATGACAAAAATATACACGTAAATGTTACGTTAATTTTTACGTTTAAATAACGTTAACTTCAAACGTAATAGTTATTTTTTAATTATTATTTCACGTTTCTATCACGTTTAATTTATATTTCAAATTCAATGTAAAATTCCACGTTTTTATAACATATAAATAAACTCTTGAGTTGAAAACAATGGTGGATTAAACGTGTTATTAACGTTCGGTTGAATGTAAGTGTATAAATAACGTTAATTTTTTCAACGAATAACGTTTCTTCAACCGCGACAACGTTATATACACGTCTAAACAACCAACCTGTTCTTACTGGGAAATATTGAAATGATGAAACAGTAAGGCTCACAAAGCACATACACACACAAACACATATTAGACAATGGCAATAATGGCATGCTAAATGGCGGATTCTCGGAATATTTCGTATATATTCGGAACCCGAGGTCGGTTTAATTTTACAAATTCATTTACAGCAGGTAACCGTTCATTTGTCATGTGATAACAGTGCACTTATGGTAGAAATGTCTTCACTTACCATAGTAAAGTTTTTCCAGAAATTTTAGTTTAATAATTATAGGTCACTGTTTTGCTATATCAGGCGTATTACCAACTACCTGCAAGTGAACTTACAGATCTGGCGTACTAATTTATTAATGACAGAAAAATTGTTCACTTGTGATAATATGTCATGTCTAGAAATTTCGATTTTCTTGCTGTTATTGTTAGAGTTACCAGTAGCAGGCAAAAAGTTACTAGTACCAATTAAACTTTTTTCAGAAACATAGGTTAATTGGACGAGTTTTCTCAGTGTAATGTTATAAAAGTTGTACGATTACTCAACATAGAAAAAGCGCCAATTCCAATATGTGCAGTAGAACGTAAAAAAGATGGCAAAGAAAATTACATATTCAGGTTAGATCGATTGTTTTACTCCATAATTGAAGTACAGCCTAGAAGAAAAACTACAAGTATCCCACAATGTACACGTTGTCAACGTTACGGACACACAAAGAACTACTGCAAATTAGACCCAAGATGTGTTAAGTGCCTGGAACCACATCACTACTCTAAGTGTCCTAAAAAACCTAATGAAGAACCTATATGCGTCAATTGTGGCAAGAATCACGCTGCAAATTACAAAGGATGTCCGTACTATGTCAATATAAAACAACAAAGAATGCAAGTTCAGGAAAATAGAACACAAAATAAAATATAGTCAATAATACCAACAACACAAATATGACTACCAGAGAACAGGAGAAAAGCTACGCTAGTGTCTTAATTAACCCCAGAAAAAATTCCCCTCGCCAAGAACAAAAATCACCAACTACCAACCCGTCAACAACAGAAAATCTACCTAGTCCCACAATTACTTCTATTAGTCAAATATTAATTGACATAATTACACCGTTCTTTGAAAAAATCAAACAATTTATAACATCATTATTCTCATCCTTTTTCAATGGCAAATAGAAATCTCATTTTACAAAATCTCACAATCACAAATTGGAATGCAAATGGCCTAAAAAACAAAAGGGCCACTTTTATTGCTTTCCTCGCCTCGCATAATGTAGACTTAGCTTGTGTTACTGAAACGCATTTCATCAACAACAAAAAGTTTACTATACCTGGTTATAAAATTTACAGACATGACAGAAATGCTCCAATAGCCTCAGGTTGTGTTGCAATCATAATTAAGAAGTCTTTAGAACATCACCAAAATCACACTCCAGACCTACAACATATATAAGCCGTGTCCATTGATATAAAATTATGTAATAATAGTATAAAAATAATATCCGCTTATCTACAACCAAATCGACGAATAACGGATATAGACATCCAGAACCTGTTTGATGAAGACAGATCAACACTAGTTATCGGTGATCTCAATTCAAAAAATACAGCATGGGGATGCCGTGTCAACAACCCAAATGGAGTCAGGCTACACAACATTTCTATCAACCACGGCATACAAGTAACTGCTCCTGATAGTCCAACTTACTACCCTTATAGAGAAGACCACCAACCTGACATATTAGATATATTATTACAAAAAAATTTTTCAAAACCAATATACTCAGTAGTATACACAGAACTAGATTCCGATCATCTTCCCACAATATATACATTCACTGAGATACCCGCAATAAACATCCCCGCACCCAGACTTATCAATGGCTACGTAGATTGGGATACGTTTAAAGTGAATCTAGATTGCTTCCTGAAAGTTCCGCAGTTAAATACACTCAGCGACATAGATACGTCAGTAGAAAACTTAACAAAAGACATAATTAAGGCAGTAAACGTGTCAACAGTGAACAAACGAAATTTTCGACAAGCTAATTATTTACATCCACCTGACCAAATAATACAATTAATAAGGAAAAACATAAAGCAAGAAGACTTTGGCAACAAACTAGATTACAAAGGCATAAAGAAAATTTAAACAGACTCACCCATCGTGTGAAATGGGAATTAGCTTTCTCTATTCATCTAGAACACACATTTTATTTGAACGATAATAACGATGAATTTACAACAAGAACTACAGAAATGGTTGACAACAATATTCCAGCTAACATTGATGACGATATTATAAACTTCACTAATCCGACAGAAATAAAAAAACCACAATCAGCTTCCTTTAAAGAAATCACCTGGACACGACTTAATACCTAACATCGTTCTTAAATATCTGACACCTAAGGCACTGGGCATAATTTCTTCTATATTCAACCGTTGCATGGCCGTAGGATACTTCCCAACCAAATGGAAACATGCAGAAATTATATTATTTAATAAACCTGGGAAAAACAAAGCGAAACCGGAGAATTATAGACCCATTAGCTTACTCACTACACTATCAAAGCTATTTGAAAAAATTCTTTACTCCAGACTTAACGAATTTTTACAGGAAAATGACATTATACCAAACTGTCAATTTGGATTCAGAACAAGCCATTCTACAACACATCAGATCCTACGAATTTATGAAACAATCGCTAATGGGTTTGAAAGTAAGAAACACACAACAATAGCATTTTTAGATATTGCACAAGCATTTGATAAAGTCTGGATAAAAGGACTTTTATACAAATTAATAACGATTAATACACCTTCATATTTATTAAATATTATTTCTTTATTCGTCACAAATCGAACTTTCTGTGTAAGAATAAATTCCAATTTGTCAGATCCAAAACAAATAAGAGCAGGAATACCACAGGGTTCAATTTTGGGACCAGTTCTCTTTAATATATTCCTATATGATATACCACATCCACTTTCAGCAATAGTAGCAATGTATGCAGATGATACCGCAGTCATAACACAACACGAAGATATAAACACATCTACACAAGTTCTACAAGATGCAATTATATTACTACAGGAATACTCTAGAAAATGGCAAATTAAATTAAATCCGTTAAAATGTGAAACGAAGGCTGAATTGGAGCTACCATATTAACAAGAAACTCAACGAAGCGTACGCTCGACTATCAATGTTATATCCTATTATTAATAGAAAATCTTCAATAAAAACCAAGTGTGCCATTCTCATCTATCAGTCCATCTTAAGGCTAATAACATACGGTTGTGTAATCTGGGGAACTACCAGCAAAACGAATCTAAAAAAAGTGCAAGCTTTCCAAAATAAAGTTCTTAGAATTTCTGTAAATGACCCCTGGTATATGCGGAACTCTCAAATTCACAGCGAACTTGGTGTACCAATGCTAGAGGATTTTATTAAAAATAGTGCCAAACATTTTTTCAATAATATTAACAAATGCGATAGTGCTGTGAACTTACGACTAGGACTAAAAACTCAACACACAGACTGAAGAAGAGGCTACCACAAAACGTATTAATTTCCAATAGTGAATCTGAGTAAGGACCCTTAAAATATATGTAATATGTATAATTCATGAAAATTAAATTATTATGAACTCTAATAAAATTAATGTTCGGCTAAGTCCAATTAGATTTGCATGTTATGTAATGTCTATTTTAAATGTACCATGTATAACATTAATTTGTTGATCTGGTAATTTTATAATTAAAAAAAAAAAAAGTAATCGTTTTTTTTTTATCTTATAAATTTCTATATTTGCAACTAAAATAAAATGTTAATGTCTGTTGCAATTCAATTATTATAATTCGACTTCCGATAAAAGTTTCAAATGACGCAGAATTAATTTAAATATACTCTTGCCTCTACGCTGCACGTAACCATATGTCTGACGTCTCGCTATTTTCTGTGGAAATAATTGATTCGATGTGTGAAATGCATAAAACTCAAATGACGAATTCGAGCTAGTATTATCGCAATCCACCACTGAACACTTAAATACACTTTTCATTTTTTCAGAGCTCATTACCCTGTCAAAAAAATCTCACCAATCCATATTGAACATTATCAAAAATTAATAAGTATGTATGAGAACCTATACGGTCAATAAGTTTCTATAAGAATTGGATAAAGTCGCTGTTGAAATTGTTATCAGTTTCTACCAGAATAGAGCAGCAAAATGAGTCAAGCCGTATCCATTTGTAAATCCAAACATTTACTTATACCACGTCAATGAGAATTTATGAGAACAGTATCTAATGTAATCCATGCGGCTTTCCGTGTATAAATGGCAAGTGTTTCTTTAAGAAACGAGCTGCATTAGGTTAAAACAGTTTTGATTTGGAATTGAAGATCACTAGTTATAATGTTTAAATAGGAATTTATGTGATCAGTTTCTATAAGTATTTATGTTTCTTTTCAATAATATATTAAACTTGTTTGCATTATCTTGAATGGGTAAAAAGAAAGGTCAGCTTTCAACTGCAATTACAAATACATATTTAATCACTTTGAATGGAGTTATATGCCACCAATTTCTAAAAGTATTTATGTCATTTTCCGAAAATAATTGTGATGAGGTTTGACCAGTAACAAATTGTTCCTTACTTATTACGATTTGGTCCGAAATTCCAGGTATACATTTGGTATCCCTTCGAAAGAATTGATGAGAGCAGTTTCTACGAGTATCTATTTGTTGTTCATATTGGAAATTATATAAGTCTTTATCAGTATGGATGCGGATCTAATTTAAAAATTAAATTATATCAGAAATAAAGCAACCAAATATTTTAAACAGTATACATTTGTAAATCCAAATATTTACTTATACCACGTCAATGAGAATTTATGAGAACAGTATCTAATGTAATCTATGCGGCTTTCCGTGGTTAAATGTGTTTCTTTAAGAAACGAGCTGTATTAGGTTAGAACAGTTCTGATTTGCAATTGAAGATTACTAGTTATAATGTTTAAATGGGAATTTATGAGATTAGTATGATAAATAGTAGGTACCGATTTTTTCTGTTGTATAACCTAGCTATTTAAGATAATTTTGAATTTTTGTGTTCCTGTTCCTTCGTCTTCCTCAAAGTATAAAAAAAAATAGTTGATCCAAAGAATTTAATTCTTTGAGTTGATCTCTCTTTTGAAAGTGTTCATTAGTGAATCTCGATTCTATAATAGTTACCTATCTCTTTCCAACTTGAATTATTTACATCCATATCATTTCTCTTTTTACTCCAAGTTGGATGAATTGTCGAAACGTCGAAAGTAAACCTTTGAAGTAAACACATTTTATGACGCCGCGCCGGCGTACTACCACTACCTACTGTTTATTCTTGTCGTTTCGTGCGTTCATGGCTTGATTCTTGGTTTTTTTATTATGTGTACAAAGTTAATAGGTATTTTGTACATATTTAGTGTTTTATTACTGATTATGTTAAAGTAGACAAGTGTGTTGCTGTGTTTTAGTTAATAAATCATTGCTATTTACTTATAGCGAAGGAAATGCCTCAAATGTGATCAGCAATTGAAACGTTAAGTGCAAGTTAGTTGTGACATAACCTGAAATTTAATTTAATTTTATTTCATTTTGTTGAAGAAAGCAATTTGTCAATAAAATAAATAGAATAGTAGTTTTCTTTTAGTTTATAAACAAAAATGCCTAAGGCTGCAAGAAAAAATAAGAAATCGAATGGAAAATAGAAGCTTGACAAGGAAAACAGGTACTACTCTATTTTAATTTTAGTAGTAGGTACCAAATATTAAAAAATTGAATACTACTTACATGTTAATTTTTACAGGTATTGAAAATAATAGCAACTTTACTGAAATAATCATGAACGGCAAGAAACAAATCAAAATGTTGGAGAAATAAATGAGCAGCATCGACAAGAATTGTCGGAAAAAATGAAAATGTTTCCCATTAACAGCGACGAGAAATTGGCGGAAATTGAAAACGTTTTAAAAATAAATTACTGGTTAGTTACCATAAGACTAACTTGTTATTGACAAATATTAATAAGTATTTTATTTTTATTAGGCAAAGGATTTATCCCTAATAGGAGGTAATGTCCCTGACGTAATGATAAGATTAATGTTCCAAGTTTTAAATAATGAAATAGGATCATTATACAGTTGGGAGGATGCTAATGTAAAGAAAAGAAATTAAGAACTTGCAATTAGCAAAATTAATATCAAGTGAGTCAATTAGATTTATTTAAAGTTCTAACTGACTCTTGTGCATAAATAGCTATACCATATATGTGTTATAGCTATTTATGCACAAAGAGTGTAAAGTGTTGTTTTTGATCTTAGTGTTAAAGTTTTTACTAGAGGTGTAACGAGGGCATCAACCACACGAAGGCAGAAAGCACACTTTACACAAAGGTACAACCACTATTTTTCGCACGATTGTAATATCACTAGGTACCCAATAAATTCAGAATAACTATTTCTTGTGTAAGTTTGACAACACAAATTGTTCAATTTATTCTATCAAGTTGATTTATAAAATTAATTTTTCTTTAACCAAAAAGTAGATATTTTCTGGACCATTTTCCGTCAAAAAGGGACAGTTTCCGTACAGTACTAACGTGGAATATAGTAATTTTACAGACCTACCGAAAGTAACTATGTTCCAGCTTAGTAATGTAAAAAGTTCAAAATACTACAAAGTCCACAAAAATGTAAATGGTTGAAACGTCAATAATTAAATGTTATCGGGTTATAAAACTATTATTTTAACGTTGTCCAAAAAGTCCAAAAAGTGTCATTTTAACGACCAGTCATGCAAAAAATACTTTCCTCGCACTGCTTGAAATCAATTCTTATAACTAAATAAAAACTACTTTTAGGAGCTGTACTACTGTACAAGAACACCACAGAGGCAACAGAATTAGATATAATAAAAAATATAAGAGTGGCTGGTGACAGCAAAATTCAGAGCAGCGACAGAGGCGTGAGGAACTAAGGATAGAAATAGAAATGCGAAGGACAGGGAAGTTTATGCTGTCTTAATATAATCAGTGAATTTTTGAGACAAAGCGTGCTAGTTATGGTACATTGGAGCAGTTTTCCCTTCTGACGTTCTACCACCTTTCTCACTATTGTGCAACAAAAAGGTAATTACTTTAAAATATCTCTGTACCTCAGTTTTATCAGCAGCCATCTTATAAGAATATGAGCTATATCTTTTTATGCCTACGATACAATTTGATATAAACAAATTTTGAGTATTTGAGTTATACTTAAACTTGCAATCTGCCTCTTTTAATAGAAAATCCTAATATCACAGTTTTTAAATAAAATTTTGTTTTCATGCATTATGACAGTACTGATTATTTTATTAAAATTTTAGGAAGACTAATAAAGCAGAAATACCAAATGAATGATACAAGCAAATGTAGGTTCAATACATTGAAGGAAAAATGCATGTATATGTTGTATATTATTGAATTTTAAAAATATATGCAGTTTATTTTTACATTGTTCAAAAATTTATTTTATTTTATATGTACATTTTTATAGTCTGTCAGATTTACTTAAAGTAACTAATAGTGCGTTTTAAAATTTTTGATATTGTTTACGAATGTTACATATGTTTATATCTTTGAAGAAATATAGGTAATAAAAAATATATCGTTTTTCTATAAAAAAGAAAATCTTGATCCCTCCCTTATTGTGGATATGCAGGTTGATTTTCAGTTTCTATACATATAGATTGAGGAAGAAACGAATGGCTTATTCGATAGCGCAATGAAATTGTCTGATTTTTTCTAAAGAGCTATAAATACTTGGTTATCATTATATAATTATCTATTTCAGGCTGGGTGGTGTGGCCTAAAAGCCATGGCACACTCATTCAAATAAGCCATTTTCTTTTCTTCCCGAAAGTATGTATTGATAATTGAAGGTCAACCTGTATATGTATACAGTACAGGGAACTCAGGTAGATGTATTAGGAAATCCTATTTGTTTATGTGCATATGTGCAACGTGGATCAAGATAGTGCCATATCAAATTTATTTCGTATCAATTGTCCCAATATTTATATCACTTTCAACCTTCTTTGATAACCCGGTATATTACATGGCAGCATCCTGTATATTCTGATCAGGGTAAGAAGATTTATCAGAATTTATAATAAAAACTGACTAAAATAAGGTAAGGCTATTCCGAATCACTACTAAGGAATTACCAATATATACTTATTAATTGTCTTAATTTATATTTGTATTAATAAATTTACAATAAAAATACATCTGTAAATATACAATTTAAACTGTACATTTATTGTCATGCATATCTAAATTAATACTAATAAGAAAGCAATATGGAAATTTACAATAAAAACATGTTGATAAATGGTGTGTTACAGACGATAGATACTGGAGAAACCACGAACTGGAACTGTAAGATATTACTTATAGAAAACTGATAAAAAAGTTTAGAATCTCTTTAAAGTTGTATTTGGAAATTCATATGGTTACAAATATAAGGGCAATAGTGCACTTACACACACTAAACTGTAAGTTTGTTAATGTGTATTTCATATGTATACTAATGAAAGGGCAACATGATAATTCCAAGTAGCTCATTCTGAATTACTGTTTCATAACCGAATTTAAACTTAATGAAATAGATAAAATCGTGTCTGTATAATACTAATATAATTTATAGGAATGATAAAACCGCATCACTTTTTTTTTATAAGTTTCTATCTGAAATTTTTGGCAGGGTATTTTTCCTTTTTGTACTTTTCCACCAAAAGCCTATGTACCTCAATGTAAAATGCTGGCAAATTGCTAGCAAACAGTTAGGTATATATTTCACCACCCCGATCCCTAATGTTGCGGTGCACGGAGCGGATACATTGCAGTTTAAAATATATTGTTGTGCCAATAGTCTTGACTATAGATGACGGTCTCAGATGATTAGGGGTCGAGCTTGAGCTCTTTGCTCCAATCATCGTTGTAAATCGGGGCCGGCCTCGTAAGGGGTTAGCCTGTATTTTCGTCAACCCCTCCCGCAAATGCGGACGGTGTGGACGATGTTAGCAGACCGCCCCTGGTCCTGGCTGCTGGACCCTGCCGGCCTGATTGTTTCTTGTGGCGCTCTCCTGTCTTCTGTTTTTTCTTCACCGGCATTTGTCGACTCCCGAGAGAGTCTTCGTCTGTCGTGAAAAGGAACGACGAGGCCGAGCGCTTTCGAAGTTTTGAAAGGACGTTTTGGGGATTTTGACTAGTCGGATGCCAAGTGGCATCATGTGCTCCAATTTCGTCAAAAGGAAAGCAATATCAGCAATCTACCCCTACTATGTTGCCCTCTGTTGACAAGAGAGTTGTGAAGTTAGCTACGCTTCCCATCGACATCGTGGAGTTAGCTGCAGGTGGGAAGAGTTGGCGTAGATATGGCTTTGAAAACCAGCATATACCCAAAGAATTTCATATACAGAGCCTTCATTAATGACCGTAAGACACGTGACCAGTTAATTTGAATTTTATCTTTGTCATGTTTATGTCAGGTTTTCTAGGGATTTATCATGAATTTGTTGAATCCTACGTAGATCGCTCATTGCATCTTTACGGAGCCTAAAAAGCAAGCAGCGTCGCCCGATTTGACAATTCTCGAGCAGTCTCTAAAATATTAATCTGTGACATGACATCTAGTTATTTTCTAGGGCATAGACGTACGCACGGAAAGTGTTTATTTCGTTATTTCCAGTCCTTTTTCATTTCCAAATGTCTTTAATTATTTTTACTATTGTAATTTGCGTATTTATCAGTTCTTTTCAGAATTACCTAATATACATTTGTTATTTTTGGTGGTAAGTAATAATAAAGAGAATGATAATTGATAATTTTAGGTTAAGTGTATTTCTAATGTTTCAGACGTGTGCAATGGGCTTGTTCAGCATTTTTTTTTTATTTCACAAATCGAAAGTGCAAGTATAAATTAATGGATCTGCAAAATATCAGAATCTTATTCGCACGTTTAGTATCTTAAAAACTATTACAAATTTCCATCTCGCGAAAATGGGGCGTGGCCAGGCGCTACGTCACTATACGCATAGACTCGGCGATCTCAATAGACCTGATGCTCCTTATTGGTTATAATTATAAGTGTTTTCGAAGTATTGTTTGTTTTGCTTACTACTTGACAGTAGAGAAGTACAATTTGGTGAAATGTCAAAAAATTACAATTTTCTCTCGCTCCTGCCAGAACGAATTTTCGATTTTGACCCTGCAATCTACGATTATAATTCATCGCCGACCTTCTCCCTTCCGTAGACACATAGAACGAACTTCCACTCGACGTATTTATTTAGTTACCAGCGTTTAAAAATACCATGTTCTTCGACATTTCAGGTTAAATTTGAAAGGTCCCAGAAAGCCATTCTTCTTACGTCACTTGCGTATAGTGACGTCACAAATGAGCGCTCGGTTTTTGCAACTATTACTAAATTCAACTCCTTATATCTCGAGAACGGAAAAAGTTAATAATACGAAATTTTAAGTGTATAATGAGAATATCGAGTACTATATGAAAAAGTATAAAAACCACATAAAAAAAATATCATGGAACAAGCCCATTTGCAATGGCTTTTACGCCGGAACAAGATGCCTTTATTTTAATGGCCCATTTTCGAAGTGGATCTCGCAACGCAGATGGATCGTGGATATATTCATTTCATTCGTGCATTGATCAATTTAGGGAAGAATTTCCTAATGCAAATATTCTATATGACACATTGGCCCATCGTAAGCACATAGTCCTTAAACGTTTTGCAGAAAAACACTGCATTTGCAAGGAAAAGCCAACTGGGAGGAAAACTATTTTAACTGAGGTGGTTATGAATGACGTTCATGAAAGAATGGATCAAAGCCCAACAAAGTCTGTATCAAAGTTATCTGGTCATACAGGTAATTTATCTCTGACTTCTTTATCAATTTGATTACCTACATTAAGTTACTGATAGCTAAAACTTTTGCTTTACACATGAAATCATAGTTTGAATAAAAATAAATTAGTGGGATTCTCTCAATAGTCGAAGAGCTCACAATATTTTCCCAATCTCATTTCAGCATAGGTAAGGACAATTCGGAATTTTTACTGTTACATTAAAGTTGGCGAATTGCATTTCACAGTTTGCCGATGAGGAATACGAAGCTTGCACATCTTTTTTATTGCATAAAAATATTCAAATATGTAAGAAAATTAAATATGTAAAATATGAGGCTTTAATTGTGAGTAAATAATTAAAGTGTTAAACTTCAGCAGGTCATTTAAAACAGTTCAGATGTGTGTGACGTTACACTGTACGTAGAAGGCAACGATATGAGGCCTATGCTGCAGTGTTAGTAATGCGATCTGACGTCATGGCCGTAGGTAGTGAGTAATTTTTTATACAAATTCTTTATAGGGTACTGTATAATAAGGCCGCATTAAATAAATTTATTTTTATATAGGTCGTAAAAGGATTAAAATGTTCTAGGAATCCATAAGAAACCAGAAAATAAATTAGTTTATTGCACAAATTTACGGAGTGCTCAACGTTTGAGGCTGGGGGCGGGGGATTATTTGTATGTACTGTAAACGACAACCCCATTGCATATATTTATTGTGTATAAAAGTGTACACTAGCTCTATACATATCGTATTAATGAGTTATCTATAGATATGTTTTTTCGTTTTTTTTAGCATATAAAATTTTTATACGAATACAAATTTCTGCTGTTTGATTTTTATTATTTTTAATACATCTAGGTATATAAAATAAAAACCAGCAGATATTTTTATTACATATTTTTCAATATTTAACAAAAGTTGCAGTTTTGTGAAAATTCGGTCTTTCAAAGTGCTGCCACACTTGCCCAAAACCACTTGCGTGTCTGCCAAACGTATTTTCCCATCCCTCTCATGAGCCCCACGATAGCTAACAAGGTTTTGAGCAGTTACCGGGACCTGTCGCCTCAATTCATGTAACAGTATCCGGCAAAATTCCAAAATGATGGTTTTTCGGACATATCTCTGAATCGCAACCACTTTCGAGCGTCAGACTTTGCAGGAGGTATGTTCAGAATCATATCTACTGATATATCAAAACGGCAGACAGTTACCGGACCTGTCATAAACCGACTGTACTTCAAAGCCCCCACCACCCCGGTAAGGTGCCACGTAGAAATTTGAAAATCTTGACTAGGTGACTTGGGACACTACCAACAATTATATTTTATGGTCAGCAGACGGTCCCATTACCTGTCGCAAAAACATATAGGCAGCTCTCTGACTATCATACTTACACATAATCTTGCCTTATGTAATGATTTATTTTTGTATTAATCGTTTAATAAATAGAAATAGCTTCAAAAAGTTTAACAATTATTTTGTGCTGATGGCTTTAGGGATGAGCTGTTGTACCCTCTAATAAATAGTAAGTTGGCGGAAAAATTATAAATTATTTTTGCTCAATTGACATTGAAAAAAATATTGCTGGCTTTTCGACTATAAAATGACCTACTGCAAACAACAAATTAATGAATTTGAACTTTTTCAGGTCTTTCAGTTGGTACAGCCCATAAAGCTTTAAAAAAGCTACATTTACATCCCTACAAGGTAACAGTTGTGCAAGAACTACTACCCCTTGACTTTGGTAAACGAGAAAGATACTGTCGTTGGTTTAACGAAAATTTAAATAATGATGATGTGCTGGATTTGACCTTTTTCACTGACGAAGCATGATTCCACCTAAGTTGTTATATCAATAGCCAAAATTATAGGACATGGGCTACAGAAAACCCTCAGTGTTATGTGGAAACAAGTTTACATCCGTTAAAAATAGGTGTATGGGTCGCAATATCCAGGAGAAGAATAATAGGCCCAATATTTTTTCAAGAGACCATAAATGGAGAAAGGTATCGAAGTCTAATTTTGGATCCCTTTCTGAATCAGCTACATGATTATGAATTGCAACTTGGTTACTTCCAACAGGATGGTGCTACTGCCCATACAGCAAGAGCTACTATGCAATTTTTAGAGGAATTCTATGATGATAGATTAATCAGCCAGGGACTTTGGTCTGCACGTTCTCCAGATTTGACACCCCTTGATTATTTTTTATTTGGACACTTAAAGAGCAACGTTTTTAAAAATCGATTGCATGATCTTGACGAACTACAACAAGCAGTGGAAAGAGAAATTCGCAGTATAACAGTTGACCAGTTGAAAAATGTATTTGATAATATGAAGCGAAGAGTGCATATATGTCTAAATGCTCAAGGCCATCATTTTGAACAATTATTGTAATTTTTTCATAATCGATCTGTATTAAAATTTGTTTATCGTCTTCTAAATTAGTACTTTTTGTACCGTACACTGTAAAAAGGCAATAGAATTATCATGAAATATTTTTTTATCAAGTAGGTAACTGTTTTTACCTACTATCCGAGTTGTGTGATTCATATATTAAACCCATTGGTTGTTAACGTAGATTCAATACTTGTAATTTTATGTAGTTTATTATTGTTTTTGAACATGTTTTATTATTTCATAGTATTGATTAATCTTATTAAATATTATAACTTGATAAATAATACATTTATAGACGTTTCTGGAATTAAAGATTATTAATTTATTCTGAATTCTATATAATAAATTCATTCTTACGGGTAATTTTTTGTTGACATTTATACAGGTCGTGAAAGCCATTCGTTGACAAATCTGCAAATAATTTACTGTATCTTTTGTAGACTATGGCAAGTTCCAAAAAGTTGCATATTAATAGAATTATGAAAGATACGACATAAGACTTATTCCCCTCTTTACGTTGTTTTTTTTTTCATTGACATAAAAGGCATCTACCATTCTACTTTATTATTGTCAAAAACATATCGTTTGGTACAGAAGCCAGCATGCAATTACCCGACCATTTGTAACAGCTAGAAACATGGTTATTCCTTAAAGCACGGCGGACAAGAAAAGCGATATAAGAATGTTTCTTTCTTATATTGTCTATAATTGTTTATTTGTGGAATATTCAGATTTTCTTACTTTTTGTTGGGTATCTTACCACTGAAAATATTTGAAAATTTTCTTGAGTACTTGTTTATCACAAAATGTCTCGCACCTAAAAATATATAAACTAGAACAATGTTATAAACTAAAAAAATGAATATGAAAGCTAGTCAGTTAACGTTTCGGAAGATTGTCTACATCTGTTCTCAAAACTTTTGGCTTAAATGTTTGGTTTTTGATAAAACCAATCTTAGCATGGAGCCCGCTTGAAAAACCATTCATACGGAAAACCTCTTCCCAACTTTTCGTAATTTATCCGATGAACCATGTATATATGGAATTGCTGCCATAGGCCTAAAGATCTCAGGTAAGTAAGAAAAAAGAAAAGAATGTTTCTTAGTGGTGCAAACTTAATTTATAAATAAAATTTATTATTTAACGAAAAATCAGCTTGATATTTACTAATCATGCATAAAAAGTAGACCCCTTGCTGGTTCAACATATGTCAGAACTCTACTAACTGCGTAAGTCAATTGTATGTTTGTAATTATTAAGTGGTAATTAATCGACCACAAAGAAATTAGATCATATTTCTTTGTCACGCCTAGTGACATAGCTTGTAGGTTTAGAACGTCTGTCGCTGGACCTGCAGTAACCGGGATGTAAGCCAGTTGTATTTTGTGTTCACTAAGTGGCAAGTAATCGATAAAAAAATATTTGCTTAAAACAAATACTTGCACCAATTGGAAAAGATATTTCGAGTTATTTACTGAAGTTTCTACCATTAAGAAAATGTATCGTATCACTTTTGTTGTCTGCTGAACTCTAACGAACAAGATTAATGTCTTTAGCAGTTACAAATGTGTCAGGTAATCGTATGCGGTTTCTGTACCAGTGATGTTACTTCTTTTCCTAAATTCGGTAGATAAATTAGTGACACATGAAGATTATCACATGAAAAACTGAAAATTTCGAAACCAGTCTGCAAATAAAAACACAAAAAGCATATCCCATAACCTCAAATTGTACGTATTTGTTAGTTTATTCTCATATTTTTAATGTTTTTATTCACATTTTTAGATTAGAACCAGTGTAACATTAACAAACTCTGTCAGTTAAAATTCATATCATTTTTCAATATTGTTGAATATTGATTCTAACTCAATGTTGAAGACAGACCGCTAATATAGGTTAGATTTCCAACTTGTAAATATGAGTACTTACATCTTTAAAATTCAATAAGATTAATAAATTATATGTATTTATCTAAGAGAGTTTATTAATGTTACACTGGTTCCAATTTAGCAATGAGAATAAAGTTACAAAAACGTAAATATTGGGTTTAATCAAATTTATCCAACAGTAAACTTTCAAGTCGACGCCACTGGATTTAGGGATTTTTGTTAAACAGGCGCGCCAACAGTGTTTAGTGGGTTGCATACATTTTGCGGTCACGTGTCTTACGGTCATTAATGAAGGCCCTGTACTGGCCTGTACCATAACTACCATAAGAAAAGATATGGACAACGATTGTAGAATTAACAAGATGGCACTGTCGGCGAAAAACCTTTGATATTTTATCACGCCGTTGACCTCGACATTTACGTTGGAGTTATAGAGCAGTTGCTACAATTTGTCATTCAGACAGAAAAGGTAAAATTAGAGAGAAAGACCAATAGGGAAAATTGACATCACTGTCCTACCTAATAGATCGACCGCACTCAATCGAATATAACCCAGTCACTTGAGAAACACAACCCCCGACATTTTTTATGCGGACAATAAGTATGAGCCAGTATGAGGTAACACGTGATTTCTTAATAACAGTGACCAAATCACTGGTGGTGAAATATTTTCTACAGCTGGAACCACTTATCTTCTTCTTCTTTGTACTTGTGAAGTAAGGAACACGTTGCTTGCTGATAGATTCTCTCTGCTGATAGTATTGATAGTAATGATTTATAATGTTAGGTTGACAAGTCGTATACGTTCAGTTCAATTTAAACACAGAATACTGTGATTTAAAGAAATGGAAACTCAGGAAAGGATATGCGGACTATGTTTGAATATATGCGATGATTCTAAAGCTGTAGAGGGAGATATGAAAAATGTCTTGGATGCAGTTCTTCCGAAAATGGTAAGTCTTGAAATATGAAGTGTCTGCATAAATAAATTTGATTCGGTTCAATATTTATAGCCAACTTTAACGTCCGACCCGTTACAGTTTTGGTGCCTCGTAGTCGTTAATTGAGTTGTCGGCACAACAATGCAATATTAATGTATTGTATTATATTTTTATATAATTAATAATCTTAAGGAATACAGATATGACATGGCCATTATATGATAATTTATTAATTGGGTAAAGGTATAATTAATACTACACTACAATTAATAACTTACAATGTATTGAGTGGTGTTTGGTGGGATCGGGTCAGTAACAATCATTCTAGTGGGAAATAAACCATTAGTCTGCCAATAACTGTTCAGAACAACTGATGATTGCCACTACATATGATTTACTTTACTGGCCTGGCCTGAACTTTACTATGTGTGCTGGGATATTACAAATTTTGGTTGTGTGATGCTTTTGATGAATTTTGTTTTAGAATTTAACTACAGTACAGGAGCTGGTGATGTGTACAAATTGTACAGTACTGCTTATGAAGTGTGTTGATTTTAAAACAGTGTGCCTCTATACACATGATTACTTAGTTCCATTGGTTAACGGCAAGGATGATGTCAAAGTGGATTTGAAAGATGTCTATCTGATGAAAAATGAGAATGTTACGAGTGTCCAAGAAGATCAAGACATATGTGGATTTTGTATGCATCCAGTAAAAAAATGTATCGCTATGTCCCTTGATGTTGAAGAGGGAGTCCCTACATTGAAGGATATGATAGAACAATGTTTTCCAGAATTGGTATGGATCATTGTTTTTCATCTTAAACATTAATATTAGTACAAAATAATTTAGCATTACCATTCCACACTCTTTAGTAACTAATTATCATACCAAATATAGTTTCATTATCATTAAATAGAACGCACAGCAAAGGAAAATATTGTTTTTCAGCCGCCTGCCTAATCTGCCCTAATTTTTTAAACATTCTTACCTTTTTTTTTTAATTGTTCATTATAATAAGAAATTATACATCTGTTAATTATTTCATAAAATCTTGTATATCCTAGAAAAACAGTAAAGCGTGTTTGTAAATCCATAATATGTCAGGTATTATCTGAGAAATGCTAAACTAAACTCCTTCTAACTTGGCGATGTCAGTCATAAATATTTCTGAAAAGGCGTGTACACATTTTTCTCTTCTTTTTTATTTTTCATCCGAACTTTTTAGAGCATATCTGTCAAATTCACATAACCTGGTTACTCCGGATGATAGCTGAACCGGTTTTGTAAATAAGTTGACATAAGCTCAATTTGGTTTTCATTAAAACCAAATTCGTTACATAGTTTACTAATTATGATTTTATGAGACACAGTATCAATTGCTTTTTGAAAGTCGGTATACACCACATCAACCTGACTTCTATCATCTAGTGTATCTGATATAAATTGGGGAACATTACCTAGGGTACTGATAGTAGATTTATTCTTTATAAAGCCATGTTGATATATTGATATTTGATTTTGGACTGCGTTATATGCGCAGTTAAAAATAATGTATTCAAAAAGTTTGGCAGGTACTGTCTCCTTTCTTAAAAATAGGGCATATTTTTACTTCTTTCCAGGTGTTTTTGTTTGTAAACTTAAATTAAATAATACACTTAATGGATGCACAAAATAATCGACACAACCCTTAATTATGTAAGATGGAATTTTGTTTGGGCCTACAGCTCCCATTTTTTGTGAGCTATATTTCAGTAAAAAGAAATTTGAAATCCATAGCCTACTTTATGAGATATATTACAAAAACCTGAAAAATAGAAAAACCACAAACGGTTATAGCTTCCTTATTTGAGGAGATACGAAAAAAGTTAAAGGAATGAAAGTTGACGGCAAAGACAATAAGAATAATAACGTGTAACAAAAAAATCGAAAAATGCAGTTGGCTTTGACATACGCTATTGTACAAAAATGAAAAATACATATCTCAAAGTAGGCCATGACGCCATTAATTCCATTATTTTTTTCTCATTCCAACGATATAAAACATGTCACAGAAATTTTAACCGATAGTGTCAATATTTAATATTTTACGAATACCACAATTCATATAATTGAATCGTAACAATCAGCTGTGCCATAATAGTAAAAATTCACTTTATAATAATTATAATTCCGTAATTATTTATTACAATTTAATACAAACCAATAAATATCTCATAGCCATGTCCAACTGCTATCAACATTAGATGACATTGGTATTAGGGGAACAGCCCTTAATTTATTTAAAAGCTATTTAACGGCCCGCCAACAAGCTGTAAAAATTAATAATATTACTAGTGATTTTAAACTTATTGAGTATGGCGTTCCCCAAGGTACTGTCTTAGGCCCCATTTTGTTCACTATATACATAAACGGCTTATTCTCACTTCGGAGTAGTGGAGACATAATTAGTTTCGCAGACGACACTGTTATCTTTTACAAAGATGAGACTTGGGAAAAACTGAAAATAAAAGTCGAAAAAGATTTAAATAACCTAAAGGACTGGTTTGACTTTAAGTTACTTACCCTAAATTTGCAAAAAACTCATTATATACCCTTCTCTAACAACAAATCTACTATACCACCCTTCAATTTCATCACCATCCATAATGAAGGCAAGAAATGCAAGATCCAAGCTGTAAATAAAATAAAATATCTGGGCATTGTTATAGATAAACATCTACGCTGGGACTTGCAAATTAATTACGTTGCGGAAAAACTTAGATTCATATTATATAAATTTAGACTCCTTCGAAATATACTAAATGATAGGGAATTAAGAATTGTATATTACTCATTGGTACAAAGTCACTTGCAATATGGTATAATAGGGTGGGGCGGAGCTGCCAAAAGCCATCTGACCAACCTAGAAATAACGCAAAAAAAATTTATAAAGATTCTCCTGCAAAAAAATATACTCTATCCAACGGAACAATTGTTCCTAGACTCAAAACTATTGGATTTGAGACAACTTTATTTTATAGCAGCCAATATCGCACAACAAAAAAATAAAAACACACTTAATTCATTCACACATACATACCAAACACGACATCGGAATACGTCTTACATACCTCCAATAATGAATAAAACTATCGGGCAAAGAAGCTTCAAATTTCTCGGACCAAAATTATATAACAGCTTACCTCTAAATCTAAAAACTCAACATATCTCAAACCACTCATTCAAAAAAAAATTGAAGATGTACGTCTTGCACACACCTAGAAAAGAGATACATGATTTAATAGACTAAAAATACAACTAATACTATTGACATAACTAGGATACATTATTAATGCATTACACTCCATTAAAGTTACTAATTCTTAATATTTACGCCTGATGCCTCCGCGCACAGACTGTTGTTCATTTCGCCTCGTATTCACTGTTCAACTATAAGCTAAGTCTTATAGTAATTTCCGTTAAGATTACAGATATTGTACAAATCAAATTTTTAGTATTTTTATGTATTCATGCTTTGCCAGTATGAAATATGAAATATGTTATTGTTACTCACGGACAAGGCTTTGCCTTCGTGAGTTGTGTTGTTTATTTACAAAGTTTTAAGTTAATATTAAGAAATCTATGTTACTATCGTTAAATGTATTGTTGTAAATAAACGTTATTATTATTATATTATATATTATAAATAAAAATACAAGTACAAAACGAACATCCAAAGAAACAATCGAAAAACTATGTATAACAGTACTACCTACTACTATATTGAAAAGAAATTGTGTGTATTTATTTTTCTAACTACAAATGCTCAAATTGTGCACCATGCATTCTGACACATAACTCTACGAGACACGTCATGCATTACATTTTGGAGCATTTCAGGAGTAATTGCCTCACATGCGTTTCGAATTCTGGTTTTGATGTCCTCAATATTTTCAGGGGCAGTTTGAAATACCTTGTCTTTAATGTAACCCCAGACGAAAAAATCCAAGGGAGTAATATCTGGTGATCGAGCTGGCCATAGAATGGGTCCATAGGTGCCTATCCAGCTATCTGGCATAACTTGACTTAAATAATTTGTACATATTACAGCAGTGTGAGGTGGAGCCCCATCTTGTTGAAAATATGAATAATTTAATCTTTCTGCCACTGTTAATTCATAAAGAAAATCTTGAAATTCGTTTTGCAGGAAATTAAGGTATCTACGTGCGGTTAATTTGCCATCATAAAAATAAGGTCCAATTACTTTAGTCCCTAAAAGACCCAACCAAACATTCGTAGAAAATCTTTCTTGGAAAGCAGTCTCTCTGCACCAATGTGTATTTTCTCATGTCCACTTATAATGCATATTTCTATTGAAAAATCCATTATTAGAAAAATTTGATTCGTCCGACCAAAGAATTTTGCTACATATCAGCACGTCATTCCTTTTCTTATTTAATAACCATCTACAAAATCTTACTCTCCTTGGCTTATCTCCCTCATTTAAATGTCGAACTTTCCTCATTTTGTAGCATCGAAATCCGTTTTTTTTCAATATTTTTCTTGCAATGTCTTTTTTTATGCGACAGTTTCTCTGAATTTGTCTCAAAGAGGTTTCCTCATTTTGGTTAACATAATTCATTACTCTATTCACTTTTCTTACATTATCCGCAACATGCGCTCGCCTTACTACTTTTTTTGAAAATGAACCGTGCGTTTTTAGATTTTGAACTAACTTCCTAAACATAGTTCGATTTGGCTGCGGAGCATCTGGAAATCTATCTCCGTAAACCGTGACTGCCATCTCAGCGTCAAAATTGCACTGACAATAAATGCTAATCATATCGAATTTGTTATTATTGGTGTACACCATAATTACTGATATAAAATTTGTCTTAGAACTCGACAACGCAACATACAACATACAACAGTGACAATCTGTCAAATTTATTAATAATTGTATACATTGTTTTTTACTAATTATGGCACAGCTGATTGTTACGATTCAATTATATGAATTGTGGTATTCGTAAAATATTAAATATTGACACTATCGGTTAAAATTTCTGTGACATGTTTTATATCGTTGGAATGAGAAAAAAATAACGGAATTAATGGCGTCATGGCCTACTTTGAGATATGTATTTTTCATTTTTGCACAATAGCGTATGCCAAAGCCAACTGCATTTTTCGATTTTTTTGTTACACGTTATTATTCTTATTGTCTTTGCCGTCAACTTTCATTCCTTTAACTTTTTTCGTATCTCCTCAAATAAGGAAGCTATAACCGTTTGTGGTTTTCCTATTTTTCAGGTTTTTGTAATATATCTCATAAAGTAGGCTATGGATTTCAAATTTCTTTTTACTGAAATATAGCTCACAAAAAATGGGATAACTGTTTCTAAAACTTTATTCTTCTACAATAGATATTAAGCGAGATATTTGGTGTGGCCCTCGTAAAATAGACAGTCTATATATCTTCCTCAGCCAATCCAAATATTGCCCAACTCACTTCACAATTGACATTTCCCAGTACGAGATCTAATAAACGAATCAAATGATTTGAAATACATTTGTATTGCTACGATCAAAGAAATTCAAAAATTTTAATAATTCATTGACGTGTGAATCATTAAAATTATTTGTATGGTAATCATTTAACCTGGATACATTGAAATCACCTATTATGAGATAATTACTGTTATACAGAAATGACAAGTTTTGTAGAAAATGAATTAAGTTTTCTACTGACAACAAGGAATAATTTGGAGCAATGAACACTGCAAATATGTGCAGGGTGTTTCATGAAGAACTGTAGGGGCGGTAGAGGATTACTTAGATATTAAGGAAAGGCCATTGAAATTTTTTTGTTGCTTTTAATTTCTTCTTAGTTAACTTACTCTGCAAATAATCATGCCTTATAAATTTACAAATGAGGAATGTGCCGATATTATTTTTGTTTATGGGTTTTGTGATGGCAACGGTAGACAAGCCGCAGAGTACAATATCCGTTTTCCTAACAGATCAACACCAAATCATCAGCCATTTTCAGGGGTGTACCGCTATGCAAGGGAACACGTCACTTTTCCATCATCAAAAGTGGAACAAAATATTCTTCAAAACGTTGAGGATCAAGAAAATATCATTAATATTGTTCAAGAACACCCTGATATAAGTACCTGACGAATAAGTGCCCAATTAGGATTTCCTCATGTGCGGGTTTGGAGGACTGTAAATAAAGAAAGTTTACATCTGTATTTTATTCAAAAAGTGCAAAGGCTTCAACAGGGTGAGAATGTAGGTTAGAATTTCCCAGTGGATTGTTGATCTCAAACCAACTACATATTGAACTTTATTCACACACAAGGCCCACTTTTCACAGGATGCCAATTTAATTCAAGAAATTCGCATAACTAGGCCGAAACAATCCTCATGCTATAAGAGAAGCCCATTCTCAACATAAGTTCTCGGTAAATGTTTGGGTGTGGTACGATTAACAACAACCTAATTAAAAAAAAATGTTTGTTTTCTTACAATGTTTTCTTAACCGCTTCTCAAGTCACCGAGGTAACTCCTTGAAAATCCAGAATGATTTTGTGTAAGGTAAAGAGAAACGAGGCCCTACAGTTTATAGTGGAGTCCGAACCCCATCTTGGGGATAATTTTATAATTAAAATTATTTCGCGGTGATCAGGGATTAAACCTGCTTCGCTAGGTATACCAGTATGCAAGCTAGACGCGCTAAACCACTGAGCTACCGGCCCACATATCCTTCTGGCGAGACTAACTACAGCAATGTTATAAGAGAATGACCTTTTGAATATTTCCTTACGGTGTTGTGGTATGGTGAGAATATTTCTTCGTCTAATATTAATGTTATGAATATCATTTCTAAAAGAGAGCTTGTTGAGGAGATAAGGTGGCGATCTAAACTTTAAAATTTTATGAAAAAAACAAGCCATGTGAAGTTTGCGGCGATTGTACATATTCAGCCATCCTGCAGTTTTCAATTTACGAGTTATTCTTTGACGGCGTTGAATTCCAAAAATTAAGCGAAGACAAGCATTTTGTGCTTTTTGTATGCGCCGGGTCTTGATGCTGTCAATACAGGGGCCATAAACCACGTCGCAATGATTAAAATGGGACAAAACTAGAGAATCACATAACATTTTTTTTTACTTCCATGCTTAAAAATCGTCTCTGGGAATATATCATTTTTAGTGCAACGTATGCTGATCTTAATTTACTCGTAATATGCTGTTTAAATCTCAATTTATAATCAATAATACGTCCAAGACTTTTAGAGCTGTTATTGAAGGCAATTGTATCATTTCCAATCTGTATATTAATTTCTCTCGACACAAATTCACGAGCATTGTCATTGCAAAATATTATAGCAGATGATTTACTAGGATTAATTTTAAGTAGATGATCAGTAGAAACTGACACCAAATTCTTTATATCGCTGTTAATTAAATTCCTATATTCCTGTAGATCTTCAACATGAAATGAACAATAAAGCTGTGTATCATCAGCATATAAATGGTAATTGCAGTGTTGCAAGGATGTGTGAAAATTCGATGTAAAAATTGTAAACAATAACGGTCCAAGTATACTTCCTTGCGGTACACCTGAAACTACCGTTAGTGGTTGTGAAATATTATTATTAAGTACTGTTTGTTGAATTCTATCCGACAAGAATGACAAAATTAGACTGGAGGAATTTCGTTCAAAGCCACAAAAGTGTAGAATTGAAAAAAGTAATTGGTGATTTATCATATCAAAAGCTTTTGTATAATCTAATAATATTAATACACTTATTTTGTTATTGTCAGTAGCTCCAATGATGTCATCAGCTACGTCTGCAAGAGCCGTAGCACAAAAGAATCCAGATCTAAATCCCGACTGCTTTAATGGTAGAACATTGTTGAGATTCACAAATTCTCTAATTTGCAATTCTAAGATTTTTTCAAAAATTGTAAAACACTAATGGACCTTAGATGACTCAATTGGCTAGGTTGACTGGTTTTAGGTAAAGGAAATATTAAAGCTATTTTCCAAGCTTTAGGACAGTAGTGTGTATTTATACATACATTATATATGTGAGTTAAGAAATGGAACTATATAAGGACAGCATAAATGTATTAAAGTTATATTTAATTTATCATATCCATAAGCTTTAGATTTTATGTTTTGAATGATTTTAATTACATCTATATCAGAAATAAGTTTAAAAGAAAATAAACCATCTATGCCTTCTTTAACATTGGTATTATAAAAATTTATTAACTCGTCTTTAGGTCTATCATTATTATTAGAGGAATTGATAAAAAAATCATTAATAGTGTCCACATTACTTAACTGTTCAGGTATATTAGCCTTTTGATTTTTAGCAATATTTAATTTTTTTAATTCACCCCATTTCTCTTTAATATAACAATTATTAAATTTATATCTTAAATAAGCCTTCTTTTCAGCCTTAATAGCTGCATTAGTTACATTTCTAAGTTGTTTATAGTACACCCAGTGGCCATTTTGCCCTGTTTATTTGAATTTTGCCAAGGCTTTATCACGTAGTTTCATTGGTCCTATATAGGACCAATATTCATATATTGGTCCTATATGGATTATATATTGGTCCAATATGTTGTGCTACTAGCGAATCAATATCTGATGAATAGGAAGGACCTTCTGGCCCAAATAAATTTAGACCCAAACCAGTTTATCACCCTGTATCTCAGAAATTAAGAGACAGGAAAATTTCAATGGCCATTCGTGAATACAATACATCAATGGGAAAAAAGGAAAACTAGCATACCTAAAGACGTGACTTATAACAATGAACCTCTGGAGACCCCTAATGATATCGTCGATGCATTTGCTAACTTTTTCGAGCAATGTTACTTCCTTATTAACATCTCGGACGCCCCTGTAACCAAGTCTAATAATCTTTCGTTTGACTGCTTGGACATTAAACGCTTTTCCGAGGCGGGGCGGAAGTTTGCATGGTGTTAAAAAAAATTTAACCTAAACTTACTGTGGGCCCTGATGGAGTTCCAGCATTTCTACTGAAAGACTGTGCCAGCATTCTTGCATATCCTCTCTGCATAATTTTTAATTTATGTCTTAGGAAATGCTATTTTCCTGATATTTGGAAATACTCCAAAGTGTGCCCTGTGTATAAAAAAAGGTGAAAGAAATGATGTTACCAATTATAGACCGATAAGAATCATATGTAACTTTGGTAAAGCTTTCGAAATGCTACTGCATGATAACATTTATGCACATGTTCAACTGAAAATATCTACGCAACAACACGGTTTTATGAAAGGTCGCTCCACCGTAACGAACTTAATCTGCGCTACTCAGTACATTGCTGAATCAATCGATTCTCAAATACAGGTAGACTCAGTCTATACTGACTTTTCTAAGGCGTTTGACAAACTGAACCATAGGAAACTTCCCTGTAAACTTGACAAATTCGGATTATCTGACGGTTTACTTCAATTTCTTCAGAGTTACTTGACTAATAGAGTTCAATTCGTATCTTATAATGGATATAAATTTGTTGAATACCGAGCCATGTCAGGAGTACCCCAGGGATCAATACTTGGACCCCTTTTCTTTAATATTTTTATTAACGACATCAGTGATCACTTAGACGTATATTTCTTAATATATGCCAATGACGTCAAGATGTTGCATAGAATTAATGATTTTAATGACTGAGAAAAACTTCAACACAACTTAACTAAGTTATCGGCTTGGTGCAATGAAAATGATCTTCACCTAAATGTTGGCAAGTGCAATGTTATGAGTTATACAACCAAGGAGTCCCCAATTATATATAATTATAATGTTAATGGCGACATGCTGAACAGACCATCTACGTTCAAGGATCTAGGTGTAACTTTTGATAAAAAATTAACCTTCACTAACCATATTGATACTGTAATTTCGCATGCATATAGAATGTTAGGCTTCATTTTACGTAACAGCCATGATTTTAATGATGCGAAAATCTTAAATATGCTTTTTTTGCTTTCTCTCGATCTAAACTGGAGTATGCTTCACTTGTCTGGCAATCTGGATATAATACTCATAATGATAAATTGGAAAATATTCAGCGCCACTTTCTGAAATTTTTAAACTGGAAAACTGAAGGTACTCATCCACCAATTGGAGCTTCTCAAAATCAATTATTTGAAAAATTTGATATTACCAGTCTTGCCGAAAGGCGAGAGTTCTTTGCTTTGCGTTTTCTAGATAAAATTATGCATAATACAATAGATTGTAGTGAAATATTAAGCCAACTGAACTTTTATGTCCCACGGATTAATTTTCGTCATTCTCATAGTTTTTATTTATTCACTCCTAGATCTAACGTATTAAAATTTTCTCCTCTGTTTAATATCTGTACTTGTTATGAAACTCATTGCAGTGAATTGGACATATTTGCCTAGCAGCCAGAAATTTAATCTACTGTCATGCAGTCTAATCGTCTTCATAATTTCTATTTGTATATTTTAGTTAGGTTAGGTTAAGTTAGTTTAGATTTCCATCCTATAAATGGTTTTGTACTGTTGGAAGATGTATGATTAAATAAAAATAAATAAATAAAATACCCAAGTGGTCCTCTACTGCCCCTGGAAGTATGTACAGTTTCTCATGAAACACCCTGTATAGACATTTTTTCACCGATAGTACCTAATTCTTAAGCAGTGAATATCGACTTCTGAATCATTCAGATTTAAATTGACTTCTTGACATTGAAAACAATTCTTTATGACTAACGAATCGCCTCTTCCTTTATATTTTCCTACTAATTCTAAATGTCTGCCCCCCGAAAGACTATGAATTGACTAGGGAATAGTTCACTGTTGTACACACTGGATTTTAACCGACTTTCAGAAATTACAAATTTGTCATATTCATCCAGAGTTGTATAAATTGTATTAAATAAGCTTGTAGTTTTTGTATTTAATCGTCTAACATTTTAACATATCACAAATAAAGTTGAACATCTATTTGAACATTGTTTAATGTATGTTTATTTAATGTGTCTATGTAAATATTATTTTGTACGGTAGTATTTATAAAAATCTTCATTCCCGTTTTCATTTTTTCTGTGGTAAGCATGATAGAGTTTGAAGTCAAATCATTTAATGCCAACTACTCTAGGCCAGAAACTAGTACTGAAGAAGTTATCTTTATGTTCAAAGTCAGCACCCACCATAAAGCACTTGAGCCGCTTATTCTCAGAGTTTAGTTTTTGACAACAATTTCTGATTTTCCTAGTTTCATTTTTATATATTTTACAATATGTTCAGATGTTACATGCTGCTTCACTCTGTACAGGTACATCCATACTTTTGGTGTGACCCCTGTAAAATCCTCCTTATTTTCTGATTCAGAGTTACCAATCAACTTTTTACTTTGGTACTATTTACTTTATATCCATCCATGGTTGCATCTAAAATAAACATTTACTTATTATTTGAATCAGCATTATTAACAAAAATTTAGCCTATATGAAAACTAGGTAAGATAAAGATAAGAGAAAAGATTGAGGGATACAGGTTTAAGTTAAAGCACTGATAACAATAATTTGTCGAATTATAAATTGCAATCCTGTATTACGACTTTATTTTAATGCATTATGTCTGTCTTCCATACACGTCACACGGCTGTGACTGCAAAGCCATTTACACAATAAATAAGACGTTAAAAAAAAAAAAAATATATCAGGATCAGGATAGACTTGCAAATTAACTGAAAGTTTATCCACGCATGTCCTGACTGATACATATTTCCTTTAGGAGTGTAATGAAAGTTTAAAACGATTATCTTAAAGCAAAATTATTTTTACTTACTTACTTATTTTCATACACAGTTCATCGTCAGTCAAACTTCACAACACTACAACCTGGTTTACATTCTCTCTCCAACCTGACTTCGTAACATTCAATTCTTGGGCTAGATAAGTTTCATTTTGTAGGTTTGTTGGTCATTGAAAATAAGGGAGCCAGACCTTTTGTTTAATAGGTACCTACTGTAAGTTTTCAATAAAGTTTCCTCTTTTTAGTTTACTTTGGCATCCTGAAAGTTTACAAATTTGTATTAAATTTGGGCAGCTTCAAGCACGACTTTAATAAGTAATTAAATCTTCTATCAGATAGCTTCTGATATTATGAAGTTTTATAGGTTGTGTTATGTTTTTACATGGCTTGTACTTACTTCTTATAGTGTCTAACAAGAAAGTCTCAAATAAAACTGAATTAAACACAATCAGAAGTGTTAAAAATATTGTCTACAAGCACCATTAATAATTTATATTATTTGATGTAGATAAATTAACTGATATTTCACACTTATTTTGAGTTTGCACTAAAGAATGCCAAATAATACTAACTACAAATGTAGTTGATGATGTCTGCATCTTTTAATTTCCGTGTTATTCATCTCTAAAATGCATCTTTACGCTTAGAACTTCTGCCGAAGCCCCATCAAACGTTACTTTGTGTTATTTACATTCTAATGTGATAGCATTTAAGCTGAGAGATAAATCTCATGACTTTGAAAAAAATATAAATTGGTGACATGAATGACAACATTCATAATTAGTATAGTAGATACGATAGAAAGTCAGATTTCTGATATTTTATGTGGCCGGCGAAAATCGTAATGGCGCCTTATTTGAACATATTAAAGAAAGATATAGGGTCACAGTTTAAGGAGATTTGGGGCCCTTCACTGGACGTCCTTTTTAATATCGATGTCAATTCACAGTTAATGTCAAAATGAAACCAGTCCATGATATCCACCTGGTCTCCTTTTGAAGGATATCCTGGGACATCCTAAATGGAGCATCCATTTCGCTATCTACTTTACATACTGGGATTCCAGGTACTTCAATTTGACATCCCATATCCCGATTGTGCTATGTGGTCTGTTGTGGAATATATTTTTATTGTAGAGAGTAGCTAATTTTGTGTTCTTTCTATGAGCCAGTGAGGATCTCCTACACGAAGAAAGTTATAACGGTTCTTGCAAACCATTGCATCTGTCAAATTTTTTATAAAAAGTCAAATATCTCCGAAACTGCTGGGTTAGGTAAGGGAAGCATACACTACATGTTTCGACTCAGAATTTTATGGTCATTTTGAAGAGTCGAAAATATATAGGGTATTCCGTTTAAAATAAGCAAGTTGGTATCGACTTCTAGTATAACTGGAAATAACCAAGCCCTTGGAGTTTGGAGTTGGAGTTTGTGGGAGGGCAGTCACATTTAGGTGACCGCAGCACCTAGGCCCCATTGGGCCCCTTGTACATCCTCCCGAGGGATACAAGATTCCACCTAGGCCTCCAACCATCCTAATCTTGTGAAGAAGGTGGTGATGCTGCCTAGGGGAATATCCCTCAAGTCGGCCAATGTAGGCCAACGTTCTCCGAAAATGGATTCTCTGCTAGAGGAGACTGCCGGTCACTCACAGAGTACGTGTTGGACAGTCTCGTCTTCTTCTTCACAACCTCTGCATAGGGGTGTGTCATTTAACTTCATGTTATAAAGGTGCTTCCTCAGCTGGCAATGACCAGTAAGAATTCCTGTCGTGAAGCGCGGGTTCTTCCTGGACATTCCCAGGCAGATCATCGTTGTATCCTGGTCAGGGTATCTAAGCAGATCCCTGGTCAACTGACAACTATGAGTTTCATCCCACAGTTTTTTAAATTTTCTGTGGGTGTTTTCTTTAATCATTAGCATTATTGCTGAGGTCGGCAGTATGTTGGAAGGGCCAGGTCCAAGTATACTTAGACTGGCTGCCTTCTTAGCCAGACTGTCAGCTTTCCTGTTGCCTCTGCACTGTGCATGCCCTTTGACCAGCATAGAATGACACTGTTCATGCTGGAAGCGCCCACGAGTGCCTGATGGCATTCCCATACTGACCCTGTTGTTATTTTGTGTCTCTGTAGGGCCAGTAGTGATTGTCTACTATCAGTGTAGATTCTTATTGTTTTTCCCGTTATTTGTCTACGGGAAATTTCTTTTGCGGCTATGGTTATTCCCGCCAGTTCTGTTTGTATTATACTGGCTTGTTTGTCCATAGCCCATTTAATTTGAATTTGCAGGTTCCTGGAGTATACCCCACAACCTGTTCCTTCTTTCTTTTTCGATCCGTCTGTGAAGATGTTAACTGTTCCTTCACTGACAGCGTCATTGCTACTGTTGGTGTGTATTTCATAGGGTCTATCAAAGATGAACTGTGGAGAAATACCATCTGCAGGTACCTGCAGAAGTGGCATTTGTTTAATTGCCTCATTCCACAGCTGGCATCTGGTCACTCCACGCCCTTGTAATTATTTTGGTTTGATTGGTCACACTGAATTTGGTAACTCTAATTTCCAACATTTTTTTGTTACGTACTTTTCCCCACATCGATCGATTCAGTTCCCCTATATAAACTTCAGTTACAAGAAAAGTAAATCAAATCTGTGCAATTTTATCTCTAAACAAATGTCATCTCATTTACAAAAACTGACACAACTTTTTCCATACATAATTAATTTTTAATCTCTGCATTTTGTTTGATAGGATTTAAGTATCATCCAAAAACCTGTAATCTGCCCACCCTGCCACAGCTCCTTAGAAAACTGTTTTCATTTTGTTACGAACTATCTGACCGCAGAAGAAAAGATTATGAAACACTGCAAAGCTCTGGATGTAAACACTGAGAGTAAAATAGAATTAAGCAGTTTATTACAGTTTCCAACAACAGTTGTAACAGTAAATAAGGTAATGGTCAAGGTAGAAGAGCAATTCTGCCAGGAAAGAGAAAATGGTGATCAGATAGACATTGCTAATGAAGGTAATATATTTAAATTCGAACAAATGTCTTGTGAAGAGGAAAGCATCATTAAATTAGAGGACCAAAAGTGTTTAGCTAATGAAGAAATTGACATAAAAACAGAGGAGGAAGATTTCAAAAGGTAATATTAAATTAAGTCTCATTTTAAAGGCAGAAAATTTATTTTCAGTTTTTTTTCACATTTGTCTATTGAATTTATTCTTGCAACAGGTTAAATAAAGTATTTTAAGAATAATACATGTTCAGTGTACCATACGGTTTCTAATATACAAAAACTTACTAAACACCGCACATAGTAGACAACCCCCAATTCCAAAGCCACTCATAGGCTTTCCGGAAAGGGGTTACACATTTGAAGAAACGCAGACATCAGTAAATCACCCATCAACATTGCCAGTGCCGGTGCTGGGGATCGAACCTAATACACGTTAAGCAGTCTGACCAAGCGTGCTTGCCACTAAGACGCGTACAGGTCTATTCTGTAACATTTTTGTTAAGCTTTAACGGCAAGGTCACTGTTAAAATAATTCGCGAAATGAAGTTAACGGTCAGTGGTATTCTGTACACTTTTTTTAAGGTTAAATTTAACCAACATCGTTTAAAATTAGAGGCGACTTTGGACCTGCCACTAAAATTTAACGGTACCGTTAAAGAGGCAAAAACACCGTATTTTATTTTTGGTTCATAAAATTTTGTATAATATCATTCAGTAAATGGCACTTTATTTATGTTTGTCAATGAGTTTGAGATTCTTTTGACGACCCATTTCCTCATTTATATTCAGTAATTATTTTTCAGCCTTCAAATAATCGTAATCATAACCTCAAATAGAAGCGCGGTCGTTAAAAACTTATGACTTTAACAGGTCCGTTAAATGGTCGCATACAGAATAGAAAAATGAGTTATTATTTTTAGCATTCCGTTAAAATTAAAAATTTAGCAGGGCGTTTATTTTTAACCAAAAAATTACAGAATAGACCTGTTAGCCTACTGGGCTACCATGTCAGTAAATAGATACTATAGTCCCAAAGCGTAACTTAAATAAAAATCTTCATATAAAATTATCAGACAGGGAAAACTGTAAAAAACGGTCGCCCAATATCAGCACAACGATGTGACAATATGGCTGGAAATGAAGAACTTTGAGTTAGAAAAAGAAACGCTGAAGAAGTTACTTAGTAAAAGTGAAAAAGAGCACAAGTTATTAGAAAATAAAGTTTTATTAGAAGATCTATTATTAAATAGAAATATTAAAGTATTAGAAGAAAAAATCCAATACAACAAATAAGGTTCAGATAATGATAAAAGACCATAAAAAAAACACAAGTAGAATTTATAATTCTGTAGCAAAACAAGGACCACAAAAAGTTACCATTGATACTAATAATTCAAATGCCAATTAATACAGGATGTACCAAAAAAAGCGACTCACCAGATAATTATCAGTAATTTAGAAAAAGCACAAATCAGCAAAATGAATGTTATTATAAAAGACCCCACACAATTCTTATGGAAAATGGCTCTCAGCTAAATAGGCTGAAATCACAGCATGTTGTAGATAATTTCTTAGTGATCAAAAGTTCCCATGGACACAAGGTCGAAAAATGAACGGTTTTCCAGATATCGGGGCGCAAAAGGCTGCTTATTTCTTGTGGGAAGCGGCACCTGGTGAGATACGTTGGAATCAGTATATGTTATTTCTCCCGAGCTACTGATAAGAAGGTCTAATGAGCACAAGCTCGAAAAATGCACAGTTCTCCAGATATCAGGGTTGCAAAGTCGACTTTGCAGCACCCGATATCTGGAAAACTCCATTTTCTGACCTTATTGTGTCCAGATGAACTTTTTATCAGCTCGAGACCCAGAAGACTGGGGATGGAAATTAATAGACAATAGTTTGAAGCCAATTCAAACTCTTCTCCCGCCTGCTCTAGAAATGCTATTTTTTTTTCAATTCAATTAACTTTATTAGCTTAAACAAATACATCGGTATCTGATTTACCACAATACAGAAAAAATTATATACAATAACTTAAATTACTAGATCTTAAATACATACATACTGAATGACTTGTAAAAATAAAACATTATAGACTATTAAATTATCACAGGGGCTATTTTTCTTTAACGTACACTATACTTTTATGCTTGAATATTTACACTATTTTTTACATTATTCGATATTTCATTGTACATCTTTAATCCCTTTATAAATAACTGATTTTCTTCATATTGAGTGTTTGTTTTTTGAATATAGAAGTTGCCCTGAGACCTAGTATCGTAGTTATGAATATCCGACACAAATATACAGAATTCCAACATATGCTTGGGTAGCATATTATTTAATAGTTTGTATATAAAAATAAAAACATTTAACATTACAGTTCATTGCACAGATAAGACTTTTAAATTATCCAACATATAACTAACACGAGTATACCTATCACATTTTAATATACATCTTAAAGCACGATTTTGAATCACTTGTAGGCTGTAATATTTCTTCTTACTGAAAATAAACATAATTGTTGGACAAAAATATGGCGCAATTATTGTTTTATAGATCACTAATTTTGTCCATGTACTTAAAAATTTTCCAATTCTTGGAAGGATCAAACCCTTTTTTGATACCTTTTTACATAAATAATCACAATGATTAGAAAAACTTAGATTATTGTCAATGATAATACCCAGGTATTTAAATTGTTAACACTTCCAATTTCATGGCCCTCAATTACAATATTTAATGTTTGGTAATCACGATATTTGGATTTTTCTCTAAATTCAAAGTTAAACTATTTTCACCTAACCACTTATAGATATTTCCTAATTCCATATTTAAGGTGTTATATAAAATTAATATCATCGCCTACACAATAAAGGAGCGTATCATCTGCAAATAGTTGAATTTGGCATTTTTGTACTACACTAACTATATCATTAATGTATAAAATAAACAATATTGGCCCCAATACAGAGCCTTGAGGTACACCATATTGAATTTCTCTTAAGCTTGATGTACTGTTACCAAACTTAACTGATTGCCTCCTGTTGGACAAATAAGATCGAAACCACTGTAGCACTGTTCCTTTTATTCCTAGCTTTTCTATCTTTTTTAGCAACACTTCTCTGTCTATAGTCTCGAATGCACGTCTGAAATCCAGAAATACCACACCGATATATTGCTTATCGCTCACTGCATCTTTCCAATTGACACGTACCGAATGTAGTGCTGTTTCACAAGAGTTACGCTTTCAGAACCCAGCTTGATGTTTCGTCAAAATATTGTTGTTCTCTATGAAGTTGATTAACTGATCTTTCACAATGATTTCCAAAAGTTTTTCGTACGGAGGCAGCATGTTTATTGGACGGAATTCGTTGCACAAAATAGTGTTTTCCCTGTTTTCGATAGGAACAACAGTAGAATTTTTCCAGTTTTCTGGTACCATACCTTTTTGAAGCGACATATTGATTACATCAAGGAATATGTTTCCTATTGCTTCAAACGCTAGCTTTAATATTTTTACTGTAATACCATCAGTGCTACTTTTTTTATTTGGCATGTGGTTTATAGCGTCTCTAAGTTTGGGCAAATTACACATTTCAAAAAGTTCCCAAGTATTATCTTCTATTTGTACGGTTTGTGAGTTCCCTAAATGATTGTTATTTGTGTCATTTCTAGGTAAATTTCATCTGCCTTCTATTGATTTAATGAAAATTTTATTAAACTCCACATATTTCATCTGTTTCTGCAATTATATTGTTATTAAACTTTATATCTTCCTTCAATTTTTCTGGCTTTCCCTTTACTAATTCTTTTAGTGTTTTCCACATTTCGCAAGAATCCCCTTTGCAGTCATCTATTTTACTCTTGTAATATTCCATTTTACATTTTCTTAATAAGCTTACACCTTCATTTCTTTTTGTTTTAAAAATTTCCCAATCTTCCCTCTCCTTTGTAATAGTTGCTCTTTTATATAATCTGTCTCTTTCCAATAATATGTTTTTTTAATTCTTCACACCACCAACTTTTTAGTTCGGCATTTGGTTTCATCCATATATTAACCACAGGAGCATGTTTCTCTAGAGTTTTCAGTACACTTTCAGTTAAGTTGCTTGCTATTTCATCAACATTTGTTATATTTGAATCCCAGTCCACATTCATTAAATCAAGCTGAAAGTCTATAAATTTTACTTTATTCTTCATAGTCTCACTTGATCTATGGTCTGCGCAGTTTATAGTTACCCCGCCATCTCTGGTACTTCTCATTTTATTTATTCCGACCACTAATTCAGTTGGGTCAATTCTAGCTTGAATATCATTGATTGTTGCTTTACACTCTCGTTACTCTACTGGTTTTATGATAAAAGCTGGTTCCTTAACAACATTAGCAAAAGTTTTGGTGGTTGGAAATTGGTTATTACTATTTTCTATACTACTCGTAGAATTCTTCGAAACCATTTTACTTAGAATCCTTATATTTTCGTCCATTTCACTAATTTTGGAGTTTTGCTCTTTAATTATTCTTAATAATTCTAACAGTGAATTCTTTACATCTAACTCTCCATCCTCATCAATTTTACTAATCAAGGTATATTTTTCTTTGTAATTATCGCAGTAGAATTTTAGCTTACAGCATCCTTTTAGCGTTACAGCTCGTTGTTCTGTTGCATTTAGTTTTGAGCATTTTAAACATAATGTGCACTTGCATATATCACATATTGCACATTTCTCTTCTGAAATGACATTTGTGCACAATTTACAGTTTATTTTTGCCATACTACATATCTATTTTTAGCTATTTCCTTTTGTAAACTCCAGTCTTTGCACCCCAAGATAAATATTTGGGTACACCACTGCCGTGTTTTTATTATGTACTCAAAAAAGATAACTGACTGATAATTTTTTTTTTTATTACTTATACTTTTTGTTGCAGAAATGTTCTATAATTTCACAATTATTAATAATTAATAACTTTATGACCAATGCACCACACTTTTCATTTATACACTTATTAAAGAATATAACTTTTTAGCTTTAGACTGGTATCAGTTTGAATTATTATTTCACGGTTTTACCTGTAGAAATATATGATTTAGCACTGACACTGGGTATCTTCTAAATTGTATAGTATCTATCATCTAAATTGTATAGTATTTTGTAATTGCAAGAAGGGTGGTAGTAATAACTGCGGCGACTGTAAAGAAGTCGGATTATTTTGTTCACCAGCATGTATCAGTTGCTGAGGCCAGTCTTGTTCCAATGTTGAATCAAATACACCAGATGAGAATACTTATAATATCAAAGAAGAGATAATTGATCCATCTTTTTTTTGCTTCTAACAATTTACAAAAATCTAGCAAGGAGAGGGAGAAGAAGGCGAATAATTCGAAGATTATTAATTATACGACGAATTTTAACAGTCAACAATAATCAGTTCCACTTTGATAACGCAGGCACACACAAAAAAAAAGTCGAGTGCGAGAAGGCAGACCTATGTATTCCCATGCATTTTGACCTGCTGATGTCTATTGCCCGATTGGCTCTTGCATTTTTCCTAACTTCTAGAAACACCATAAGAATGCCCAAAAAAATGAAAGTACTTTGTTTCCGAGATAGGGTCGCTCAAAGTCATCGGGAGGAAAGAATCTCTTTTTTACCCCACTTCTCAAGGCTCTATCTCGGAAACCAAACACGTCTATAGACGTCTACTTTGTGCCATTCGATTTCTCTCTACCTTATGTACCACTTAATTTTTTCAGATTTTTATATACACTTTGATTGTTTCGGGCATTCCTACGGTGTTTTGTGAAGTTAGGAAAAAAGCAAGAGCCAACTGGGCAAAACGGATATCAGATTCGTGTTCAAAAGATCAAAACACACAGGAATATATAGGTTTGCCTTTTCGCACTCGACCTTTTTTGTGTGCCTGTGTAATTACCCACAGTACTATTTTTTTAATCAATAATAGATCATGGATTATACCTACTGGGGAAACCATGTTAAAAAGATGCGTCAAGTACTTTACCTTATAGGTGGTGGCATATTATGCAGAATACGACGTTTCCACCCACTAAACATGAAAACATTACCGAAATAAAACAGTAGTGTATCATCGTTACTTTGTAATATTATTCAGTAGATAATTTTAACGTTTATATAACAAGTATGTTATAGATTATGTCCCAGTCAGCAATGTTACAAAGTTATATTATTAAAAACACAACATTAAAGCAATATCCTCTCAACATATCTACATTAATGTTTTAATGTTATATTTTAAATACTACATTATGACTACATGTTTTAAATGTTACAAAATAAACGTTTTAATTTGATTACTACAATAATATTTCAGTAATATTAAAAGAAACATAATTTTATTATGAAAATTATATTTAAATAATGTTCTTTTGATGTACTGTTTGTTAACATTTATACAATTTTATATTTTATAAATATTTACAGGGTGATCTTTAAATGATAGCTACAAGATTCTTTAATGATGCTTCCCCTCTATGTTGTTACTTTTGGTTTGGAGATGGCTGAATGACATTTACACAACTCTAAAATTGAATGGATAAAAAGTGGAAATGTAGGCTCATATTTAAAAATCTAATAGCTCAAAATGCAAAGAATATAATATGCTGCTGTACAGTATAGTCGCCATTACATTCCTTGCACTTTGTGCTGTTAGATTTTTAAATGTGATCTTATATTTTCACTTTTCATCCCTTCAATTTTAGAATTGTGTAAATGTCATTCAATCATTTCCAAACAAAAGTGAAAAAGCAGAAGAAACGTATTATGTGAAAGAACCTTGTACCTATCATTTAAAGACCACCCTGTAAATAATTATAAAATATAAAATTGTATCATAGCACCATAAAAATTAATTTGAGAATTTATAAAACATAATCACAATTATATGTGCATGTATGACACAATACACTTAGCATTTCAAAACGGCTTGCATTTATAAATTGTTCAGTAATTATTAATAACAAAGCACCAAATATAACTTTTGTGCCTTTCAATGTTGTTTAGAATAGGTGAATTTAAAAAATTAGTTAATTACTTGAAATCCAAAATTACTTAATATATTTAGTTATATTTCGAATTTTAAAATCAAATAAAGTGCATGTATTAGAAACATCTTAGAGATCACTTGTGCGACAACTGAACAGAATTATCTAGAGGTTTTGGTATTAAAAATAAAATAAAAATTTAAAAATGCACAATTATGTGTAATTGTGCGTTGATACAGTGTATTACCTGTTCTGAACCAGCTTATGAATAAAATCAGCAGAAATTTATAAATGTTCTTTATTATTCAAACCCGGTTAAATTATTAGTACGGATGATATAATATTCACCACACAATTTTTTTTCTGATGGACTTTTCTAATCAATTTGGTTTGTATTATGTATTTTGAGATAATGTGCATTATTTAATATACAAAAAATAAACATTTATTTATAAATTGTGTGAAAATAGCATAAAATATTTTGTTTAGACATTCTTTGCTTTGAAAATCGTAGACACTCGAAATTTCTAAACATTCTTTGGTGGTATTCGGGAAGCAACTCTAAACCGCATCTGAAATTAAAACAGAGCAAATTGTTAAAGTTATTGATAGTATATGGAACATTCTAAATTCAGTGTCATGGGAATGAGGAAGTTTAGAAACGAACGCTCGTTTGGGGGTGGTCCATAAATGTTACAAGGGAGAAGGGGGGTTGCTTGTTGCAAACATGTTTTTTTTTATGGTCTCTTAAATATAAAATTTATCACAACACAACCTATAAGTTTGACATATACTTATTAACAAATTGAATAGTTAAAATTAAACCATGCAATAATAATAGGTACTGAACTAATGGAGTAGGTAGGTATACCTATTAAAAAAATGTGGAATACCATTCTTGCAATCAAAAACTTTTATTTTATTGTAGTCGTTGTAAATTTCAAAATATTAATAGAGAAAAAAATGTTTAAATAAAAGTTGCAACCGTTATTTCCTACAATATTGGTAATAACTATAATTTCAGGGTAGAATAACTAATGGGAAAGCAGAAAATCAAGAAAAAATTATTTTGACCGACATTTTCCAATATAAAAACTTAAGGTGGCCATTCCCTAGAAAGAGATATCCGATAGAGAAATATTTATAATTTTTGCCCATAACTTTTTTTCTTAGTAAGTATATTTAAAAAAAACTATAAAAGTATACCTAAGTAGAACCATAACAATACTATTACTATGAATTTTCGCTCAATAATTTCAGTGGTTTGCAAAATAGCTCGATTTAAAACTACGAAATAGGAAGATTAGCATAATTTTTAAATTTAAATCTAGCTATTTTGCAACCTGCTGAAATTATTGAATGAAAATTCATAGTAATAGTCTTGTTATGGTTCTACTTAGGTACTTTTATAGTTTTTTAAATATGCGTACTAAGAAAAAAAAGTTATGGCCAAAAATCATAAATATTTCCCTATCAGATGTCTCTTTCTAAGGAATGGCCACCTTAAAATGATTGTTCCATGTATATATATTATATATAAAATCAAAATTTATTTTTAAACATTAAATACCCTAGTTTCACTTACCGATTCTCCATGTTATTATCTGTTTTTAGTTCTTTTACTAGCAGAAATTCATCGAACTGTCGTCTTTCAACAAGTCCTTTTTAGTATTTTCACCACTTTCATTTACTGCTTCTAAGATCCGCTGCATCGTAGCTTTAATTGCCAAGATCAAGTAAGAGTTGGAATTTATATATGAGTTGCTTGATCTAGATTAATTGCTTCCTAAAATAGGGATTTAAAACATTAGTTCATTAATTTTAAATATACATAAAAACACATTTTTACATTTTCAATAAGTGTGAACAGTTAGCTAGGTAAGTATTTTTCATCTCTTCTCAATGTAATTTGTCAATGTGAGCTTGATTTTTAAGGAAACCGAACTTTCGAAAAAATGTTAAAATTACTGAAACTTAATTACAAAGTAACCCTGTGCAGCACAGTACATCTTTAGGATGAAGACAACAGTTTTGTAGCAGAATATATGAAATTATGTTTTCTTAAATCTAATATTAATAAGTGTAATGAGCCTTTTTCACTGGGATTATCGGAAATTCCCCCTTGTGAAAAAAAGTATTGCATTCGTTGCATAAATAAATACCTATCAAGTACGTGTACAATAAACAATTATTTACTTACCCTTTGTTTTCGGACATATTGAGCACTAACCAACGATGATCTTTGACTAAACTATTATATAAAGTCGTCTTCGCGAACAGGACTTCAACAATCAATTTATTAATGACGAAATCGGGACAAAATATGTTTACTCTTTTGTTTTCGGACATACTGAACACTATTAACTATTAGGTATTATAATGCTATCTTTACAAACAAATTCGAGGCAAAATGGCGTATGAATGACGATTTTCCTGTTCTTCTTGTTTAGCCGTCTCGGATGCGTCCGTTACGTTCGGTCTGGAATGGCCAATAAATAGCATTTAGGCGTATCGCGTGACTATAGATGAATGTTGGTTTAATAACATTTATCCTTATAACCTATAAATGTTACTTTAATTTGACAACAATGTTAATGACAAGTGTTTTTAATATAATTTTATAAATATTACATAATAACATTATGGAGCTGTTATAGAATAATATTGCATTATGTTACATTCCAATAATATTATCAGAGTGTTTATGAACAATATGGCATATATATATATATATATATATATATATATATATATATATATATATATATATATATATATATATATATATATTTTAAACACATAAATAATATTGATTTCTTGTAACATAGCTGTTTTAATAAATAATGTTTTTTGGATGTATTTAAATAAAATTATAATTACATAAAAACAATATTACAAAAAAACATTGACAAAGTAACTTTAAAAAAATATTTTTTAATATTTTAGTTATGTTTCATGTTTAGTGGGCAACTTTTGAAATCACGAAGTCTCATGAATGATGGTTCATAGGAAGAACAGTATTGAAACAGTTTTTGTAGATAATTGCATGATCTACAAACTTTGTATTACCTATTTTTGTGATAACACTGTTGCAGTCATATTTTCCCTTAGAAATAATCATTAAACAAATACATTATATATGACAATTTATTTAGCCTGATTTATTTGGACATACAATATAACATGATTAGATGCAAGTTAACAACAATAATTTACTAAGTATACCACTGCTGACTAATTTCTGTAGGAAATATAAGTAATTTTTCTGCACAAATGGACAATTTTTCTGACAACATCCTGTAAGATGTATTAGTATTAGGCTACCTAACTCAAATTGTTTTGCCCCTTTTGTTCATGACCATTTCACTAAAATATGCCTCCGAACCTCATCGTAGCTATCTTAGTATACATTTTCACTTACTAGTTTGGCTGTGTAGGAAAGGTTATTATTATAGGTTGTTTTGGCATTATTTCCTATATTTCCCAGATAGCACAAACATAAACTTATGTTATTCCTAAATTATCCCTACAGAATATTTCATTATTCTTAGAATAACACGAAAATAATAATTATCTTTTAAAAATATTCCTAGAAGTAACAAACGGTACAACTATATGTCTCTTTAGAATAATTTCGGAATAATTCACACAGTATTCTCTGGAGAATCTAGAATATTTCGAGAATATATTTTTATGGTTAATCATATAGATTATATTTCCAAGATTTCCCTATTGGATGTCTCTTCCTAGAAAATGAGCTTCTTACGAGTAACTACAAATATTTTTATTTTGGAATAATTTGTTATACAGAATGTTCCATTTGTCCATATTTTAACTTGTTCTTTAAAAATATACAATAATTACATTTCAGGCAGTTTATAAATATTTTAGTTAAGGAATATATAGATTACATAAAAGCAAAATAAGACACTCCTAATAATTGAGTTAAAGATTTATTTGTTACAATATTTACTCGTAACATTTTCTAAAATTCCAATAACGGAACAAAACTTAAACAGTAAATTCAGTTGTTAGGAGCTGCACGATATAATAAATACACACTTCAGTCCATGTAGGTCTCTGCTAGCTTCTTTGAGGAATGCAAAAAATACTGCTTATTAGCGGTTCTGGTTTTTCTTTCTATTCTTTAGTTATCCATAAACTACTTCTATTTGTTTTGAACTGACAATATAATTTTTTTAAACTGCATCTGAAATTGAACATATACCATATACTCATACATTTTATAGCCTTAGACAATTAAGCAGTATAGTATGGAGAAACTGGATATGTCAACTTTGGTTTCATAATGACTCGCACACATTCACACTAAATAAAACAAAAAAATATGTGCATATAAAATCGTAGCCTTACCAATTATCTCATTGCATAAAATAGAATGTCCAAAGATTATTTCCAGTCTCTATGCCCATGTAAAGTAAATACTATTGGAACATCCCCCGATATAAGTTTTGTCAAAAATCTTCTGCATCCTCAATACGTTCCACCACCCAATCTCGCCAGATTGTTCACCTGTTAATAAAAGAACAGAATTGTTTATTACTTTAGTATAACTTTGATTTATAGACATGTGATAATGGTAGTTTATATACCATGAGCAAATTTTTGAAAACAGAACAGAATTTATATACGCATCTGAATTTAAGATTCCAGCATGGGACAGTCCAAACTGATTAGTGGTCCATTCTTTGTATTTGTTGTTTTTTTTTTTCAAATAGTAATGCGTAAGCGAAGAATAAATTGCGAACCTAAAATATGTAAACATTAAAAGTGACACTGACCTAGTAACAGGTTTAGCCAAAGATCAATCGGAAGTGTACCGCTTATTTTCAGTTGCATATAATACTGCCTATCATATAATACTACTTTAAGAGACATATTTAAAAAATGGATTGGATTGTCAAGGAAAGAAGAAGTTTAATACCTATATTCTTCCTAATAAGGGAAACAAATATTTCTTTTAAAACCAGCTAAAATAGCTTTATAAAGTTAGGTTAGGTTAATTGATGTTGATGGCGTGACAAAAATGATTTGTCTATATCCAAGATACATATATTAAAACAGACAACAAATTTATCGATTTACTTATCTTCTTTAATTGTTTTTTTAATTGCACATAATTGCAAACATAACGAACAATGAAATAAAACAAGCAAACCCCAAATTGTCAAGCACACCATGGAAACCAACAATTTACGCGTCTGCGCAACATTTTGCGGTATTTTTGAATAAAGAGTTCCCTTGTGTTGGTGTAACTACAAAAAGTGATATTTTATTTTTTTAATTTTATTTGAACAATACTTTCCTGTAATAATTCAAACAATAACAAGAATTTCGAATTTATGCAGAACACTCATCAATATAAATTAAACCTGCTAGGTATATGGGTACATCGGAAAATTTATGAAACAGCCTTATTTAATACCTTATTTAAAAAAGCACATATAAAAACGTATAATAGGTATGTACTTACCTACTTGTTACACAAGTCATGAAAGTAAAATAATGGATATAAGGACCACATAAACATTATACCATACTTTCTATATACCTTCATTATATTTTCAAAATAAATAGTCAAAAGTTAACCTATTAAATTATTTATAAAATATATTTAAAACATATTCTATACTTCCTCTTATTAAAATATTTTTATCATATTATTTATGAAGTAATTTTAAAATAATAATCCAAAGATAAGTTTTGCAATTATTCATAAAATATATTAAAAATATATTCATGCTTATGTATTTCAATTATTCTAATGTTATTTATTAGAAGATATTCTAAAAATAATAATAAATTATTTAGTTATTCAGAGTATAATTTAAAGATAATTTTTATAATTAATCGAATAATATTTTTTGGGAAGATTATTCTTAGAATATCTTGTGCTATCTGGATTGTGTCTAGTCCAATGTCTGGACTAGTTAGATAATAATTTAATCTAGTATGAATGCCTAAAATTGAAAAAATAAAAAAATAAGGTTATGTAGAAAAATACTTCCAGAATTGATTAATCAAGTATTCCTACTAGTTAAAATAAGAAGTACTCACCCTAACTAGAATATCGACATAAGTAAAGTGATAATCCATTCATAGGTCCCTGTAAAATAAATTATTTAGTATTTACAATTTTAATATTTTTGTTTCTAGTTATTGTTTCATTCGTATTTAGTGATTTTGAACAAACAAGCCCGAAAATATATTTCCTTTCGAACCAGTACATACTCACCTCAGTAATAGTAATTGTAATAGAGCATTAACAACAATTTATTGATGTAAATACTGCGAGTGATGACGTCATATTCATCTGTCAAATTGCTGCTACTACTGGAAGATCTGTGAAATCATTTATTTAAATATGAACAATTAAATTATTTATTTACTATAGGACTTAAGTGTGTTTCAGGTCATAACATTCTATAGTGCGAATACAATTTTTAATACACATTTGCATAAAGCAGTTCTTATCGTTCGCCATCTATCGATCAAGGGACAAACTTTTCTCTTTAATCTTTTTTTCAAATAGGCTTTCATGCGGGTGAAAAAATCCTTCAATCTTTTGTCACTTGACATATATATTCACTTCCTGTCTTGATTTCGGCAGAGGTAGTTCAGCCGCCTAGTTAAATTTTGATCTCGAATCATCCTTTATAGGAATAGTATCTAGAGTCGTGCCACTGTGATTTTCGATTATTATTTTTGTGGAGAAGTTATTGGATAGTTTATTTTTGAAGAAAATTACACCCAAATTTGGCATTAAACACTACCATTACCATCACCACGCCGTGTCATTTAATGAGACAGTTATTTTGATATTTTGGAATGAAACCCTTCGTACAAGGTATGTTATTAAATATAAATTTCTTCTGTTCATTTTCCTGCAAAAATAAGTGTAATTTATACGTGATGATTGCATTTTTTTACATCTTACAACAATTTTTTCCTCCCTAGGGTTTTTTATTTCCGGATTTTTGTTCCCAGATTTTTATTCAGAGGATTTCTATTTCCAGATTTTTATTTCTGGATTTACTTTATGGTTTTATGGTTCTATCATTTTATGGTTAGTGTATTAAGAGAAACTTTCCCCGAGGTAAAGTGAAAGTTTGAGTTTGGATCCATCACCACCAGGCACACACAGACAGAAACTAAGAAGCATATCACAAAAACCTGAAAGTAAAAAGAAGCACGAAAACCTAAAAGAAGCATCTGACAAACGCCTACACTTTCCATCCGATGAAGACAGAAGGAAAACAAGAAGAGACATCTCACAAACACCTACACACGCTCCATCCTATACTCCTACCCCATGCGTCATGCGGCTCGCTGACAACAAGCATGTCCAATGTCCAATCCAGCGTATGCAGCTGGTCCGGCGGTATATAAAAGCACCGGGGGTTTGTTCCGGCACAAGGTGGGATGATCGGTGGGCGATCGGGCTGCGTGGTGGAACAAATCTCCCTGCACCGGAATCGGCAGCAATGCCCACCTTACGCTGGCAAATCAATCAATCAAATCAATCAAGTCAATATAGGTGGGTGTCGTGTTATTTGCAGGGTAGTGTATTGGTGTATTGGTCGAGATTACTACAATACCTTCCAGTATGGCAGTCGTGCACAACAACTCCTTTTGCGTTATTTCTGTGGTTCCCCCAGGTTTTATGCCTAACATTTAGATATCTTCCTGTTAATGTTTTATTATGTATAAATAGAGCTTGAAGGTCTTCCACCTTCATCTTATTTAATGGAGGATTATACACAGTAGTAATTATTGTATTGTCACCTAGCTTTATACTTACATGTTCGATTGTAGTGTTATTTTGTGGAAGTGTCGTATGTGGAATGTCTTTTCTGATGAGTATAGCTACTCCTCTGTTATTCCGGTCTTGCCTGTAAACTAGAATGTTGTTAATTTTTATTTTATTTGTTGCCGTGAGTTTTGTTTCAGTTAGAAATATTTGTATTTTATTTGTGCGAATATAAGCTTTAAGTTCATTTAATTTATTTAATTTATTTTTAATACCGTTACAATTCCAAATTAGGCAGATGAATGTACTTTGGTAATATATTTTCTGTGTAATCTTGTATCATAATGGCATCTATTGGAGCTTTTACATTGGCAGCTCGATTATTAAGCTCCTGTATGGCAATTATGGTATTTTTGAGGTCAGTTATATTATTTAGTTTACTTAGTTCATCTTTTAAAGTACTTAGCTCACCAAAAACAGTACCGACGTTGTGTAACTTGGGATGGGTTCTCTCTTTTTTGTTTTAAGCTGTTGGGTAGCTTTTGTATTGATGTTGCTCTGCTATTGGTGTAGCAGGTCTTCTGTGGTTCTGCTGAATTTTTCTTACCTCCCCAAGCATTTAGTATGGTATGAATCGTCCTATGTTTAGTATTATGTATCGAATTTTAATATCTACTGCCACGATCAAATTAACAAGGCCTTTGTGTTTGATTTTTCTAACAATTTTAAATAGAAAATTATCTACATCAGAAGGAATGTTATTTGCTAAAATAATGTCTTTCGCTAACTGCAGATCATCTACTGGCTCATCAGGTTGCTCTGTACTGTAAATAATTAGCTTGACTATCTACCCGGGTTTACTGTAGATTTTATCATTTTACATAACCCTTCGGGTTTGTCATCTGTGTTGCATATAGAATTGTTTTGTTGCACTTATTTAGTTTTAGCGATCGTATTAATACTATACTTGTGTTTTTGATAATTAGCTTTGGAGGAAGCGACCACTATAACTTTATTTCCTTGAATGTGATAGGAATCTTCTTCGCCAGGGATTGTAATTTTGTTGCCCTTGTTATCTGCTGATTTTTTGTTGCAGGATATTTTGTTTGTTGATATTAATTTATCTGATACATCGACTATTATTTTATATAGTTTCAAATAATGATAAATATATGTTTTATTAAATGCACCTACTTCAAGTTGGTGTGCAAAATAGAGCAGAGATTATTTAAGAAATCCCACCCTTTGTTGAAAATGTCTTCTTGCTTTTGATTTGCACGAAAACAGAATACCCCGTAGCTGTCTGTGTTCCGCGTTTTATTGCAGTCCAGGGCTTTTCAAACAATCTCTACTATAGAAACATTGTCTAAATAGAATGTATTTTACCTATCATTCTCTGTTTACATTACAAGTTTATAAACAGCATTTATGGGTTATATTTATATTATATATTGTTCCACCTTATATGTATAATCTTATACTGAGAAGTCATATAACATTCCTAAAATATGAATAAATTTACTATGGTAAGTTAATAGTAGATGAACACAAAATTAAAAATTACTTACATTGTTACATTAGATGCTGTGTTTATACTAAATAAATGCGATATCTACCGTCTCATGAAATCGATGTCGTCACCGTCAATCATAACGTGTTTTACATACCCATTCAAATAGCCAAGTTTTATGTTATTTATTTGCTGAAATTTCAATTTGATAGGGGATGGAATGTTGTTTAAATATTGGAAACTGTTTTAACATACTAAGTACTTCATTTTAATAATATCAAAAACGGAAATTTGTATATACAGAAAATACCTAATTATGTAAATAAAAAATCTACAGCTAACTTAGTTCCCTAACATGAGAATTGCATGTTTTAGTACCTATTGAATGTTTCTCCCGTGATGCTCTTTTCGCTGCGACTTATTATGTCAAGGTATCCTGTTCAGTTAAAGGCATTCTGAACCTGCTACCAGTATGCACACTTTATAGATTACACTAAATCACTTACACTTTGCAAAAATTCAATTTGATGTCCACGGTTTGTTTGCCATCAGCACAATGGGGTCTGCACCAACTTTGGTCATACTTTATTTCCACCCTCAAATAAATTTAGCTATTGTCTGGGGATAAATATTATATTCACTGAATTTTCACCTTCAATCTTGTTTTGTAATTTTCAGATGTGAAGCAGAAGACAGCACCAAAGTACATAGAAAACAGAAAGACATAACACCGAACCTTGAAGGGGATCTATTTAAATCAAATATTAAACAGAAACTAGCTTTTCACAAATGCGACTCTTGTTCATTTCAGACTAGATATAAACGTGCCCTCAGAACACATTTGCTGAAGCATAAAGATCCCTCAGAAGAAGCAATGTACAAATGCGATTCATGTTCTTATCAGATTAAATGTAAATCTAGACTCGAAGCACATTTGCTGAAGCATAGGCATCCCTCAGAAGTAGTAATGTACAAATGCGCTTCTTGTTCTTATCAAACTAAATATAAATCTAACCTGAAATCACATTTACTGAAACATAAAGATCCCTCAGAAGTAACAATGTACAAATGTGATTCTTGTTCGCATCAGACAAATCAAAAAGGCAGTCTTAAAATACATTCGCTGGTGCATAAAAATCCCTCAGAAGTAACAATGTACAAATGTGATTCTTGTTCGTATCAGACAAATTATAAAAGTACTCTTAAAAAGCATATGCTGAAGCATAAAGATCCCTCAGAAGTGACAATGTACAAATGTGATTCTTGCTCATATCAGACAAATCAAAAGGCCATTCTTAAGTCACATTTGCTGAAGCATATAGATTCCTTAGAAGTAATGTACAAATGTGATTCTTGTTCTTATCAAACTAAATATAAATCTAATCTCGTAGTACATTTGTTGAAACATAAAGATCCCTCAGAAGTAACAAAGTACAAATGTGATTCCTGTTCTTATCAGACTATATATAAATTTGGCCTCGAGGGACATATGCTGAAGCATAAAGATCTCACAGAACTAGCAATATACAAATGTGATTCTTGTTTGTATCAGACAAATATAAAAGCCAATCTTAAGAGGCATTTTCTGAGGCATAAAGATCCCTCAGAAGTAATAATGTACAAATGTGATTCCTGTTCTTATCAGACTAAATATAAATCTGGCCTCGAAGGACATTTGCTGAAACATAAAGATCTCACAGAAGTAACAATGTACAAATGTGATTCTTGTTCATATCAGACAAAGGAAAAAAGTAATCTTAAAAAACATTTTCAGAGGCATAAAGATCCCTCAGAAGTAACAATGTACAAATGTGATTCTTGTTCGTATCAGACAAATTATAAAAGCAGTCTTAGAGCACATCTACTGAGGCATAGAGATCCCTCAGAAGTAACAAAGTACAAATGTGATTCTTGTTCATATCAGACAATTGAAAAACGTAATCTTAAACAGCATTTGCTGAAGCATGAAGATCCCTCAAAGGTAACAATGTACAAATGTGATTCTTGTTCATATCAGACAAATCAAAGAAGCAATCTTAAGAGGCATTCGCTGAGACATAAAGACCCCTGAGAAGTAATGTACAAATGTGATTCTTGTTCATATTCAGACAAGTGAAAGGTATTCTTAAAATGCAAGATGCATAAGAGTTTCTCTGAAGTAGCAATGTACACATGTAACTTGTTATAAGACTAGATATAAATGGACCCTTAAAACACATTTGTGGAAGCATAAAGATCTCTCGGAAGTAGCTACAAGTGTGGTTCTTTCTCTTATCACAGTATATAAATATAACCTCGGAAGACATTTGCTGAAGCATAAATATTCCTCAGAAGTTATAAAATGCAAATGTGTCTTTTGTTCTTATCAATATAAATATCAACTCTAAAACACATTTGCTGAGGTATCAATATTTCTCAGAAGTGAAAATGTACATTTGCGACTTTTGTGCATCTCTATCAAAACAAAGGCAACTTTAAAACACATTTGCTGAATTATAATAATCTTTCACAAGTAGCAGCGTATAAATGTGGCTCGTGTTCTATTCAGACCATATATAAATGTGCCCTCAAAACACATTTGCAGAAGCATAAAAATTGTTTGAAATAGTACACTAAATTCATTTCAGGTAACACATAAAGACCTTAAAGTTATTTTAGTGCTCAAGAATCAATCAAATCGTTCAGATATAATAGTAATAAATATATGTATTCATTCCCTAGACATGGATTTGTGTTACATAGATTAGGTAAGGTTAATATGTGAATGGACTCTTCTCAGACCCTCCACTGCGATCATCAGGTCTATTGTGGCTTTTTACATAGGTTATTACATACATAAGTTAATTTTATGCAACATTAAGTGAATTAAAGAAAAGTAAAAAACAAAAATACAGTGAATTTGATCAGTGCAATATGCTTATATTAAATGAAACTACAACCACTTTTTCAAAATTTTCATCTCAACATTTTGGTTAGAGACAAAGCTATTAATTTTGATATAATTTTTACTATTCAAAAAAAGATTTTCAGACTAAAATTTAATATAAATCCAAGAGACACTTGCGAACCAAAGTTGACCGAAGATAATATACTTTTCCTTCCCTTTATTTTTATTTGCAAGTATTTAATGTATACCAAAAGTAATTAAGAGATTTTCAACATTGGTCGATTATATAGCAAGTGGGAAAATTCTTATCCTTCAAAATAGGTAGCAACTATATCAAGAGAACATAATGCGAGTTTTTTTAATTTTAATTTTTTTCGACGCAGTTTTCGAGAAAATGGCTTGTGAAAAAAATTTGCCAATTAACTGTTGTATGCATAAATATTATAACTAGACAAAACAACTTGCAGGGTGTGCTCCTCAGGATTTACCAACCATTTTTGTTTCTACTTTTATTTGATTTCAAGTACAAGATGTTTTTTGGTATACATACTACATTAGCTGGATTTTTAGTATACTTGGTTTTATATTTATTTCCCTTATAGTACATTGTCACAACATCGTCTCCGCTTTTTCTCCTTGAGGTAAATTAATATATATTTTATTTGACATTGTCAAGTTTGCACTGATGCATGTAGGAACCACATAATACTTGGAAATGGATCAAATAGTTGCGTCATGCCTAGATGACATTGGCGCTATATTGCCCTCCTAAGACAAACCCACGTATCTCCAAAACAATCTAGATGTGTTATAGTAATTTTTGACCAAAATACCATTTATAAGAATTATTTCCTTAGTAAAAACCTAAAATTTTTGTATTTTCATACATTAAATTACGGAAAATGTTTCCCCCTAACCGCCATTTAAGACTGGTACTTAGTATAAATATGGCATGTACCCACACAGCACAATCGGGATATGGGATGTCAAATTGAAGTACCTGGATATCCCAGTACGTAAAGTAGATAGTGAAATGGACGTCCCATTTAGGATATCCCAGGATATCCTTCAAAAGGAGGCCAAGAGGATATCCTGAACTGGTTTCATTTTGGCATTAACTGAATTGACATCGGGATTAAAAAAGGACGTCCAGTGAAGGATCCTAAATCTCCTTAAACTTTGACCCAATTTATTTCTTTAATATGTTCAAATAAGGCGCCATTACGATTTCCGGCGGCCATATTCAATTTCACAAACCTGTACTTTCTATTGTATCTGGTATTCTTTAGTGTAAACTCAAAACAAGCTTGGAATATCAGTTAATTTATCTACATCAAATAATATAAATGATTAGTGGTTGTAGAAAATATTTTTAAAACTTTTGATTGTGTTTTATCTGTTTAATTCAGTTTAATTTGACACTATAGAAAGTAAGTACAAGCCATGTAAAAATAACAACCTATAAAACTTACCAAATTTAATACAATTTTGTAAACTTTCAGGATGCCAAAGGAAACTAAAAAGAGGAGAGACTTTATAGAAAATTTACAGTATTAAACAAAACATCTGGCTCCCTTATTTTCAATGACCAACAAACCTACAAAATCAAGCTTATTTGGCCCAAGAATTGAATGTTACGAAGCCAGGTTGGAGAGAGAATGTGAACCAGGTCGTACTTAGTGTTGTGAAGTTTGACGATGAACAGTGTATGAAAATAGGTAAGTAAAACTAATTTTGCTTCAAGATAATTGTTTGAAACTTTCATTACACTCTTAAAGGGAAACATGTATCAGACAGGACATGCGTGGATAAATTTTCAGTTAATTTGCAAATCTGTCCTAATCCTGATATATTGTTTCCTTTTGAGTAAATTGCACAAAACGGTTATTGGTTTATGAATGGTGTTATGTAAATGGCTTCGCAGCCACAGCCATATGTGACGTGTATGGAAGACAGATATAATGCATTAAAATGAAGTTGTAATACAGGATTGCATTTTATAATGCGACAAATTGGATGATGTATGATTAAATAAATTATTCTTATTAGTGTTTCAATTTAAACCTGTATCCCTCGATGTTCTCCCCACACAGCACAAGGCTGTCCGAGGGACGTACTATTGCAAAGACCATTTAGGATTTGGGCTTGCCTATGGACGTCCCAATATCCCAATATGTATGCTTTTCGGCACTCTTTTGGTCATCCCAATGTCACAACTTGGTACCAGATAAAGGCAATACGACGAACGTCCTGAAGGATGTCTGAAGCTCATAACTAGGGACATACCAGGATATCCCGGGATGTTTCGGGACGTCGTAAGTACTACGAATGGGCATCCACAGGGACATTAGAGGATGTACAAAGTACGCACTGAAACGTCCCAGAACATCCTAATATATTTTCTTATATTTCAATATATTAACCATCGCCAAAGAAACCACATTTTTACAAAAAAGATAAACTAAAAATATTTTATATGTATGGACCGAAGTGCTACCTACTTCTGATTATTGTATATAAGTAGGTAGCACATAAATCCATATATATATTTTTTGTTTTTTGTAAAACTGTAGTTTCTCTGACGATGGTTAATATACTGAAACAATAGAAAATATTATATTTCTCATTTGAACTGACCGAAAACCCTAAGGAATTACTCATCTAGTTATTTGATACAAACGGTCAAGAAAATAAAATCAGATATAAGGCAGACTTTAAAAACAAACTCACACTTGTAATGTCAAACTACTCGAAAAAAACTAGGTACTTCCAAAAAATATTGGATAATAAAATAAGTATGTTGCGCATAACTCGATAAATATTTTGTTTTTTATAAAATTTTATTTCTGTCGAAGGTTAATTAATATACATGAAAATGTTAGAAAATATCATGACTCACCGAAATATATAAAAAAGTTACACATGAAGGTATTTGAATTATCAGTCAAGAAATTAAAAACACGTAGGGGTTATAAGAAGCTAAATATATTCAACATTTAAAGACAAAACTCATTTGTAACATCAAAAAGCAAACTTCTTAGAAGAACATAAAATACCATTTTTCAAACTGAATTATATAAAAACATATTTTTTTATCAAGTAATGTGTTCCTACTTCTCTACTCGCTCTTCTTTTTGCCATGCTCGGATTCTTTTAAATACTTCTCTGCTTCGTACCTATTTCATAATATAGGTACCCATTCATGGTTGCATCTAAAACAAACATTTACTTATTATTTGAATCAGCATTATCAACAAAAATTTAGTCTATATGAAAACTGGGTAAGATAAAGATAATATTGAGAACATCGAGGGATACAGGTTTAAATTGAAGCACTAATAAGAATAATTTGTCGCATTATAAAATGCAATCCTGTATTATTTCATTTTAATGCATTATATCTGTCTTCCATACATGTCACATATGGCTGTGGCTGCAAAGCCATTTACATAACACCATTCATAAACCAATAACCGTTTTGTGCAATTTACTCACAAGGAAACAATATATCAGGATCGTTACAGATTTGCAAATTAACTGAAAATTTATCCACGCATGTCCTGTCTGATACATATTTCCCTTTAAGAGTGTAATGAAAGTTTCAAACAATTATCTTGAAGCAAAATTAGTTTTACTTACCTATTTTCATACACTGTTCATCGTCAAACTTCACAACACTAAGTACGACCTGGTTCACATTCTCTCTCCAACCTGGCTTCGTAACATTCAATTCTTGGGCCAAATAAGCTTCATTTTGTAGGTTTGTTGGTCATTGAAAATAGGAGAACCAGAATTTTTGTTTAATACTGTAAGTTTTCTATAAAGTTCCCTCTTTTGGCATCCTGAAAGTTTACAAAATTGTATTAAATTTTGGAAGTTTTATAGGTTATGTTATTTTTACATGGCTTGTACTTACTTTCTATAGTGTCGAACAAAAAAGTCTCAAATAAAACTGAATTAAACAGATAAAACACAATCAAAAGTGTTAAAAATATTTCCTACAACCACTAATAATTTATATTATTTGATGTAGATAAATTAACTGTTATTCCAAACTTGTTTCGAGTTTTCACTAAAGAATACCAGATACAATAGAAAGTACAGGTTTGTGAAATTGGATATGGCCGCCGGAAATAATAACGGCGCCTTATTTAAACATATTAAAGAAATATATTGGGTCACAGTTTAAGGAGATTTAGGGCCCTTCATTGGACGTCCTTTTTTAATCCCAATGACAATTCACAGTTAATGCCAAAATGAAACCAATTCGGGATATCCTCTTGGTCTCCTTTTGAAGGATATCCTGGGATATCCTAAATGGGACGTCCATTTCACTATCTACTTTACGTACTGGCATATTCAGGTACTTCAATTTGACATCCCATATCCCGATTGTGCTGTGTGGGATTGCATGACCATATTTTTTTATTTCTAGTTTATTGAACGAAAAGTTAATTATTTTTAATAAAAGTTGTATATCAAATTTGGTTTTTATTGCCTATAAGTTTCGAATATGATTTCTGCCATAATATGGTACATGCAATGGGAATGTCCCTTAATTTGTATATTTGCGTATTCGAAAGTATTTGTAATTGGAAGCATGTTTTACATACTGTTTGAAAAGGTATGATTCTTAAACTACGTAAAACGAGCCATATTGAAGTTTCGTCTTCATTTTCAGTGGCTGATTGTGTTTAAAGCCAGCATTTGCCGCCTGACATTATAGGACTAAAATCATATCTTTATTATTTTTTTGCCCCTTTGCAATTTTAATAAAATAATATAAACACCTTAAAATCAGCAAATAACATAAATATTGCATAATTAGATAAAATGTTTCATTTGCGTGGTTTTTGTCAGGTAGTTTCGTTGCATTTCTGCAGGTCCATTTCCCGTATTCAACATTTTTTATTAAAAAGAAAAGACGTTTTTTTATCAAATATAACCAAAAGTATGAGATTTTCAAGACAAAAGATACAAAACGCAGAAGGTATTTAAGCGTGTTTTTCTCAAAACTGTCCTCAATGGAGATGCGTGGGTTTGTCTATAGACGTTCTCTTGGTAGTTGGGACTATGTGACGTCACAACTCGACTCTGAATATCCCGTTTTATAGAGCGCCAACTTCAATAATTTTTTTATACATGAAATAGTAAGAAAATTCTAATTTTCGACATAATTATTATACTCGTATCGTTTCAGAACTTGTAAACAGATAAATTGATTAAATGAGTCATTATTTTAACCAATTAATTGCTACAATGTAAAATTTAATCGTAATTCTTTCTTATGATTACTATATATTATTATCATTAGACAACAATCTTAAGAGACTGATTACACTGGTTTCTGCGTGTGGCGTGTATTTGATGTCTGTGGATGGGAATTGGTTTATTTTATGTGATATAATTACTCTCTCCACCCATAAAATTGATAAGTAATCGGACCGTTTTTATGGGTAATTGGTACAAAATTGAAAATTTGGATAATATATCTTTACATTTTAAGGTCCCACAAACAACAAAGCCCAGATAGCACAGAGACGTCTTTATGAAGTCTTAAAGATGTTTTCCTTAGACATTCACGATGTCTTGAAGACGTCCGTGTACTCCTTACAGACGTCTGGAAGACCTCTTATTTAGGCCTTATGTTACAAATCACGGTCTTACAGAAGTCTTTATAAGGTCTGTTGTTGGTCTTAAAGACAAGCAGACAAAATAGAAGTGGTAATGGAATGAACAATGAAAATATAGTAATAATATAAATAATAATAATAACTGCTGTCTTGTCTCTGAATGACTGACAGCTCACAGCATTAACTGTAGAATTGACAGATGACATGCATGCACACTCAAGTGTGTTCGGAATTTTAATAGTGGGTAATAATCATAAGGCATGTACCCGGCTAGCTGTATTCAAATATAACAAAAACATTGTAAAATGGAAAAAATATTTTCTTTTTTTTTGATTTCTATAAAAATTAACAAACATATTTTATAAAAGTAACCTGCTAAATATTTGTTGAACAATTTTTTTATAATATATTACATGCACTCTACTATTGACGTTGTTATTACTACGTCATAAAGATGAAACATATAGGATTTTGCAAACAGCTGAAAGAAAAACTATCTGAGAACTAAAGGAAAAACTATATATAAAAATATTAATGAAATCTTTGCATTCTTTCGATAACCTGACTTCTGGTTATGCTAACAAGTAAAAATTCTTATTTGCCATTCTCATTTTAACACTAGCATCCAACATAGTCCCCTACGGCTAGGCAGGCTAAACTAGTATCTACATGATCCCCTACGATATGTAAATTCAGTTAAAAATTAGAACAAAGGCCTGAAATTAATTTATTTACGTACCTTATCTTTAAATAAATAATTTACTTTTAAACAGTCAAGATGTCTAAGGCAAGACGTCTTTAAGACATCTCTATAAGGAATAAAAACGTTCAGACCAAACTAAGATATAAAGACTTCTTTAAGACGACTTGTGCTATCTGGGAAGTTGGTTTTTAAAAAATGTCTGTTTATATGTATGTCGACAGGAGTACGCCGAACCTAACAAACCTTGGTATGATGGCAATACTGGTGCCGTACATAAACTGAAAAGGTTTCCTTCCAAATAGGGTGGCATTTATTGGCATTTTGACATATAAAGCCACCTTGGTCATTCTGATTTCAACGGTATATCACACTTTACTTTTTTCCATAATTTCTTGCCAAAAAAATAAATTGTTCGAGTCCTCCGACAGTGGATTGTTAAGGATATTATTATACCTATTCATCTACGTCGGACGTGGTACACCTGTCCACCCAGAGTGTCCTACTATCATAGCTGATGTTAGTGTTAGAGCTTTATTGGGCATATTTCTTTTAAATGAGAAATATGTTTTTGTGCAGCTGTACGCGAAGTATTTCGCATTCTCATAACAGTCCGAGATATTCAATTTCGCGGCCGTTACTCTTAGTAACGGCTAGCTAAGAAACTTTCATACTTAACGTTTAAGTCAATGTAACAATTTTCGTATTGCCGTATCCCGATATTGCCGTTGTGTTGTAATTGTACTGTATAGTATGTCATTAAATATTAAATTGATTTACTACCTACTTATATGTTTACATTTTTCCATCAGAACGTGTTTTTTCTAAAGCTGGGCAACTTACAAAACGTCGAAACAGATTATCGCCTATAAATATTTAAATCATGTTTTATTTTTAAATAGAACGTAGGTACCATTAAAGACTTGAAAGAAATCGTATCTTTTTGCGTATTTTATCCACTGAACTGTACCATATAAATGGAATGCCAATGTCTATTCCTATTTGTATGTAAAATTGAATCTCGCGCAAGTATGGCGACGGGAGGTCTCGGCGCAATCGTATTGTGTAAGCCACCAGGGCCGGCTCTATTTCTATTGCAAGTGTTTTTAATATGTCTTTTTTTCAGAAATCATCAAAAATACGCGTGTATAGATTGACATTTCTTATATAGTTAACCTTTGTCTTAATTTTTATTAAAGAACAAAAAATGTTGCCATTCCCAAAACATAATTATTTAATTCTTTCTAGTAAACGTTTTTGATAATGCACGATCATATTGATGATAGTTGAATATAGAGTCCACCAAAAAATTAAGTCATATTTTCTACCACCTAGATCGAAATATAATTTAGAATAGAATAGAATAAAAATGTATTGTGTTACAAAGTTACACAAAAAATATGAGAGTTCAACGTGCTTAGTTGATTTTCAATCCTACCCGCATGTAATAAAAGATTACAAAAAAGCTATTATATGATGATAAATGTTTTTTCTAATTATTATTATGAAATAATAAGTAATTAATTGTAACATAAATATTAATATACAAAATAAATAATTATTAACATATGATAATATAAATACAAAATACACATAAGTACAAAAAATAAGATTAGGTAATGAAAATAATACTAATAATGCAATAAGAATTACTGGGAGTTAAGGTCACATAAGTATAAACACAAAGCAACAAGGACACAGTATAGGTATAATTGCATGTATTAAACATAACCTCTTATTTTGTTTTGAAATTGAAATTAGAATAGATCAAGTCAATATCAATAATGCAAATAATGTTGGATTGTTTAAAATTATTTAGGTAGATACACAAATAGCAATAAACTTTAAAATTTGCAACGGAAATTCGAAATTATGGAAAATAGGTGAGGTTATATAGAGAATTTTTTGTATCCTAAATTTCCACTGAATTCTATATATTTATCATGTAGAGTTAAGTAGATATCTCGGAAAGTATCGAAAAGTTTTCAGGCAAAATTACCCACGTTAAAAGAAAAGATCCCAAAACTCGGAGTTGTCGCCGATATTTAGATAGTAGTATATTTTATAGAATAGGCAAGAACAAGGTACTTACTTAAAATATAACAAACCTTTGGCCCGATTCTTGCAAAACAGTATCTACAATACCATTCCGGACCATATTGTTTGATTAACTTATCACGAACTGTAAATACCTGCTAAATAAAACAATCGATAAAAACGAGAGAATTGTTTGACGACGGCTCTGAAATTCTGTATCAATCCAAGACCTCCCGCTATGGGAGACAAATCAAAGAATAATGGCGTCGGCGCATAGTGTCTTCAAGAAGCATTCTGACTCAAGCACCAACATACTTTTAACATTAGATTTCCACTGCGGCGACGCATATGCCGCCGACCCTCAATCGCATGTAGGCCGTATTTTGTCCACGCGCATATATCTGTATTGGTCTTCTATTTATTATGTAGAGTTCAGTGATTTTATCTAAATGTTTCTTTAATTTATAATTAGGTATATACCTGTACATGTACCAAAATCTAAATATACATGTATATTTAGATTTTGGTATACAGGTATGCATACCTGTATATTATAACACATTTGTTTTTATATATTTATATAGGCCATATAATATTAATTGGAGATTATAAATTTATTGTTTATTGCACGTCATTGTTATATATTTATTATTTATATAAATATTATATGGTATCGCATATCGTATCTAATTAATATACCTACGCCTCTACTTCAATTCCTAGCACCTACTTACCCAAATACTATACTATATAGTACTATACCAAAATCCAAGGAGCATAAACAGACTTTACGCCCAGCGGGACCAGCGCCCAGCAGACCAGCTTTGCTTTTATTATATTAAATTATTAATCGACATCGTCATCAGCGCTCCACTCAAAACACGAAACCTTAAAACCGAGAGATAATCGAAATCGATTTCGATTATCTCTCGATAAAATAATCGAATCGAATTGCCCTGCGCCGGCCGCTGCGTATCATTCATCTAGCATCGATTGTGTATATATGTTCTGTGTTGTGTATTACGTACAACTAGTTTTGTATCTCGATTATTCCCATCACTAATTTTCCTTAATACTACTCGTACTCGTACACTACCACATACTACTACTAATTTTGTTCTACTAATTTTTAAAAGCAATAATCGATTATCTCGAGATAGTTAAATAATCTACTAATTCGATTATCGTATCTTGATTATTCCCGTCACTAATTATTTTGTAAGTCATGGATTGCTTGATCATAGTGAGCAGCATCATTTGCATCTAAATTGCCTGATATACTTTTTGTGATAGTGCCAAGTCCGTGAATAAGTCCACGTTAACTCTGCCAGTTATACTTAAAAGAGTTAAATATTTGTTCAGCTGAATTCAATTGGTACACTAGGACACGATTAAAATTGTCTAATTCGAAGAAATGTGTGACTCAGGTTGTCCTTTATAGCAAGGGTGACATTTTGCATATTGTTCTTTAATTATTTTAATTTCGTTTCTGATATAGTGTTCAAACCATAATAGTGGATAAATGTGTGTTTTAATTTTTGTCTTGGCTGTAAATTTCCAATCCGATATGGTAGAGGTTTGTTCTGGTTTTGAGAAATAGCCTGTCCGAGGACGTCCTCGGACATCAGGCACATGCGCAGTTAGTAAAACGCGTGCTGAACTTAGTAACTGCGCACGTCAAAGAATTTAATATAAATTCTTTGGCGCACGTTCACGTATGGAACGCCGTTTTATTTTTAAATAAACATGGCTAGCTATGTATCATAAAATAGTTAGGTTTCAATTTCCATTATCAACTGAATGCAAGAGTTAAATATAATAGAAATAGGATTTAATTTGCATTTTCAAAGTATCATACAATTCAACTTGAATTAAAATGAAATCCATTTCCATTATCTGAAAATTGTAATTCTTTATTCATTCTTATTATCAGATAATTTAAATTGGCAGTTTCCATTATCAGATAATTTAAATTGAATTTTCATTATCAGATAATTTAAATTGGCAGTTTCCATTATCAGATAATTTAAATTGAATTTTCATTATCAGATAATTTAAATTGGCAGTTTCCATTATCAGATAATTTAAATTGTATTTTTATTATCAGATAATTTAAATTCATTTTACATTATCTGATAATAATATATGCATTCTCATTATCTGATAATTTAAATTGCTGCCATCTATGAGCGAATAGCCAAAACATACCATGTTTACCCTGAATAATGCATAAAGTAGTCACTGAACTCTACATACCTATAATGTATAGTTCAGTGATTGCACCCATAATATTGCAAAAGGCATAATAGAATAGGGAATTATTGGCCGCGCAATAAGGACAAGCAGTATTAAAGTAACCGTTATTTTGACATGTACGCCTGCGCAGTTTGAACCGCAAATAAGGGATCCCTTATTAAGGATAGTGCTTGTCCTTATTTGTGAAGGAATATTGCAATGCGTTAAATTTACAGTATTTTGACATTTGGCAACTTTCAATAATACATAGATAATATAACCTATAAGTATCTGATCCGATTCCATATTGAATTTTAATAAAACAGTACACACGCACCAGACCACAGAGGATAGAAAAAAAATATATATAAACATTATTTATTTATTAATTTTGTAAGGTTAGGGAATGAGTGCGCAAGCGTCGAATTGCACAGAAATAATGACACGAAAAACGAAGCAGGTGTTCCAATAACTAACATTTCGTTGATAAAATAAGGATGATGCACTAATGAAATAAGGTAGCCCCTTAATACTGCGTGGCAGTATTTGAAATTTCCAATAATTCCCTAAAGTTACTTGTTAGCAAATGAAATGAAATAATAGTTTTTTATTTTATTTTCATTGCAAAAATCTATAGATTTTAAATATTGACAATAATACATCTTATTCATTTTTCTAATGTCAAAAGTTAAAATCTTGTACAAAAAATTAAAAATAAAAATTTCTCATACACTTTCATTTTCAATATATTATTGTATCCTCTGTTGGAGTTAAAAAATAATAATTTTAACCTTTAATGTATTTACTGCTGACAGGTATGTTATATAGTAGTTCCATCTATGGTAGAGTAGGGTAACTAACGCAAACCACACACTGAAACCTATTCATATTCTATTTCCATTATCAGATAATTTAAATTGAATTTTCGTTATCAGATAATTCAAATTGGCAATTTCCATTATCAGATAATTTAAATTGAATTTTCATTATCAGATAATTTAAATTGGCAATTTCCATTATCAGATAATTTAAATTGAATTTTCATTATCAGATAATTTAAATTGGCAATTTCCATTATCAGATAATTTAAATTGAATTTTCATTATCAGATCATTTAAATTGGCAATTTCCATTATCAGATAATTTAAATAGAATTTTTAAGTTTTAAATAACGAAAGCTTGAATATAAATTATCAAAGTAACATGGAAATTAAGTTTCATAAAAATAAACTGAATTTTAATTATCAAAGTGCTATGAGATTGAAGAATCATTAAAATTCAACAATTACACGCATATTTCAAACATATTAAAAAAGAAAAGTAAACCCTTATTTCATTTTATAACAAACATTGAACGTTGATACTCACAAAAATGGTGCGCCGTTTTACTTTTTATTATACATAGGTCGGTAAGTTTCATAAATATCGAAATTTTATGATACATAGCTAGCCATGTTATTTAAAAATAAAACGGCGTTCCATATTCACGACATCCGAGGACTGGTATTTTTCAAAACCAAAACAAACCTGGTGCAAGATATGTTTCCGGTAATTTTTAGCGACACGGAAAATGAGACCTGACTGCTCGCTGTTATCAGCGCACAGGCTGACCATTATTTTTGAATTCGCGAAAATCTCGGAGTGGGCGACATCTACATTTTGACAGTGGAACCTGTCTAAGTGTGAACAACAAATCAGTTTATTATTGACATTTAATGGAAGGTTAACTTTGTTGCTGCTTTAATTAACTTATTCCCGTGATTTTAGATTAAAAAGGTGTATTAAAGTGTTATTTCGACATAATAGTATTTAAGGATAACTTAATGCAAAGTGTTCATAAAACTGTTCCTACGAAATCGAGAAAGTTTTCCCAGTGTGGTAGTTATACGACTGAAGACATTTCCCTACATTTCTTTCCGAAAGATGTAAAATTAAGTCAAAAATGGAAAGAAATATTAAAAATTGGAAAGCCTATTAGCAAATTTATGTGTGTATGCAGCCAACATTTCTTAAAAGAAGACTTCATGCCAGGTAATTACAGTAAACATTAGAGAGTCCAATGTCAGAAAATTTTTACTCTTACATTCTACTGTTCTTTTCATTTTCGTAAAAGCACAGGATACTAAATTTCAGTACTGTTTGATGTGAGCTATGTACTTTTTCACAACAAAAAGTGTTACAGTGTTACAAGAATTATTCTCTAAACTAATCTTTTTTTTTTATTTTAGTTACCCCCCATACTTTAAGGAAACATTTGAAAAAAAGGAGTGGTTGAGGAATTAAAAACCAGACTGCAACCAACAGCACTGAGGGAAGTTTTTTGCAGTGACAGCCAAAAATCAAGCTACAGCAGCAAAAAACTCTATTTAAATAGGCGCCAGCCAAGAATTTTGTAAAGGCAGTAAAATTCATTTTGCTGAAGTTACTTTACTGCAATAGTAAAGTTACTTTATAAGATATTCTTCATTGCAGCCACCGAAAATAAGCTTTACTGTTATAGTAAAGTCATTTTATTGTAGCAAAGTGGAATATATCACTAAATTTGCAAACTACCTAGCTAGGGTAGCAACAGTTCTTTTTAGTTCTGACAATAATTTTTACTACTATTTAATAGCTTTATTGCTATTGTAGTTGATCTCATTTTTGTTGTACCAAAAATATTTATTAGCTATCGCAAAGTATTTGGCTATAATAGGATTAATTCTTTTCACTTGCAGCAACATTTTTTATTACCACTATGATTTTCCTGGTACTGTAGTTAATTCTTTTTTTTGCTGTAGCAAAGTTACTGATTGGATAGAGCAAGAACTTGGCTGCAGTAGTATTACTGATTATTATTTACAGCAAAAAGTTTCACTACCATTGCAAAATTTTTTACTACCCTAGTAAATTTCTTTTTTATTGTGGCATATATTATTATTCTTTCTTAATTTAGTAAAAAATTAGCCTGCCTCAGAAAACATATTTGGTCATGTCAAAAAGTTTTAGATCAATAACAGTAGAATTTCTTAATTAGAATAGAAAGGTCATTTTGCTACTATTAAAAAGATATCTGCTGTAGGAATAAACATTTTTTTTGCTAAAAAATAGACGGAGCTAAAAATACTCTTTTGATGACATTTTTTTGGATAGAAATATATTTAGTTTTATAAGGAAAATAATGTTGTTTATAAGTTATTTACTTTTTATCAATTATTAATTAGTTTGTCATTGCCAGTTTATCGCATTATAACAAGCAATTTTTTTATCAATGATATAATTTAAGAAAATATGAATTCGTTTAGAGTAATACACCATAGTGTATGATGGCATAAAATGCGTCTTTCCTCCAGAATAAATTCATGTGTTCATAATTTTTTTGCATATAATTATTATGAAAACTGGCATTATATCAAAATACTAACTGATTATAATGTAAATTGAACTTTATAACAAAACCATTTAAACCAATTTCAATCCAAGAAAATTTTATAAATAAATATTTTTGGGCCATATGCGTCCCCACATGTAGTTTTCAGGAGAAATGTTTATTCCTAAAATACAACTTTACAAAATGCGCAATCTTATCTAATTAAAAAAAATCTGCTATTGGTGACCTTAAACTCTTAGACGCGACAAACTTCTGTGACAAACCAATGTTTTATATACATCGTATACGAATTTTTCATTTGTAATTTAATATTCGCTTGATAAGCATTGAAATTAAATGTTACATAATGACATATAGATATATAGATACATCACTTTGCGGCTATATGAAAAACATTCTTTTTTAAGATTATTTTTTTTACATAAGAGGAAACGAATAATAAATATTAAGTAAATTACCTAAACATGAAACTACAAGCAAAAAATTGGTATACCTTGGACTAACAAATGATTAAGGATTTGGCTCAAAGAGACTAAAATCAATTAAAAATAAATAAACATTTATTTTCATAGATGATAAATTAACAGATTTTCTTTATAAGTAAAAAACATAAAACATATAAAACATTAAATTGTATATTATTTGCCTAATACAAAAACAAAATTAAAAAAAAAGAATAAATAGACATTTATTTTGATACGTAATAAATTAACAATCTTTCCCTAGGAGTAAAAAAAACACATTTATTTTGACATGTTTAAAAGTAAAATACATTAAATGTAAAGAAAACACTAAATTGGTGAATGTCATTCTGGTAATTCTACTGCCATCGGCCGTGGGTCAAAACAACGCATCTATTATTTTAGTACTTACTGTCAAAGTTCTTTAGAAACACTTCCATTCCCCCATTCAACAACCATTTCTTTATACGTTTCTGTCATGGTGACATATCACTAGGTATATCCTATTACCTATGGTAAACTGAATTTAAATCAAGTTAACTTGAAATTCCACAGACAGAGCTGCTCCATGCACATGTGATGGGGAAAGCAGGTGAAGTTTTTTATGATAAACAAGAATAGCCTAGTTGCTTTGCTCTCGCTTGCTCCTATTGCCATACCTAAACAAACATTTTCTGAATCCGTACACACCGATAGAATCGACCCTGCGATTTAAGAAACCAAAAACAAAAAACGACTTGCCCAGAAGTCTCCTGTGATTTTTTTTATAATGAAACACACCACACAAAAATATAGTACATAATATTCAACCCGCACAAAGGCACAAGTATATAAACGCGACATTATTTACTTATTTACCAAGTGTATCGTTGAGGTCACAGCGTAGAATGACGTCGGGGCAGAGCCAATGAGAGGCAACCTGTGTGTTTTACCCTGAATCCGGAGTTGACCGATTCAGTCCGATTGATGTTGTTGTGACGTAATTTAACACAAAACTTTGTAATTCCAACAAAGTTTTTATTTACCGCAGTTAAATCTTTCTTTATATTGTCTTCTTTTTAATGGTAGCTAAATGCTCTAGTGCTCTAGTAAAGCAACTAATAAAAACTCTGAAGTACTTTTTAAGGACTAATACAAACACTCAGTAAAGTTATTTATTCTAGTATAGTGAACAGATATTTCTAACCTAATTAAAATTATTGCTACTCTAGTTAAAAAACGCGTAGCAAATAATTTTTTGCTGTGGCTTTTCTCAGTGAGCTATTATCCAGACTAATTTCCTGCCGTCTGGTTATAATTCCTTATATATTTAAGGAAATCTATAGAGGAGTTGGACAAAATATTACATTAGTAAATATTTTACTTTATATGCCTTTTTTGACAAATAAATATATGATAATCACATTTAGGATTCTATATATAATTTACTAGTCTGTTTAAAAGCTTTTAGTACTAACATTCAACACGAAAAAAATTCTAGATAAATTTTCTAAAGAATTCTATTAACTAAACGGTTAATTTGAAAGCGTTTTTTTTGTAATTATTGACCTAGTTTTATTAGCGAAACGGTGAGTGGTCTGTGTCTGTATAAACATTGTATTTATGTTGTCAGAATGTTTTGTAAATAACCAAAGAAGTTTGTTTTAACTTATGTTAATCTCTTTTTTGTAATGTATTTAATGAATATTGAAAGTATGTATGATTAAATGCTATATATAAATAAAACGAGTGTATTATTTTATAAGGTTTTTATTTTATTATACATCCAAATTATAAAAAAAGTAATATAATACATCACAGTATTTAATAATAATAAACTGGCTTTTAGAAAGAACCGATTTACAATACCTAAATAAATGATAGGCAACACCGAACTTACTTTCTCGTGCATATCAGTACAGCTTACATATTCTAAATCTTCATTGCTGAAATTTTAATATCAATTATTGCCATAGAAATTCTTAGGACAACAAAAATATGTTTACTTATAAAACTTACCGATTTATATAAATCAAAGTTGCCACAATATGCTTGCAGAAACCTGATAGCCCAGCTTTGCAGGTGCATTTACAGGACCACGGTGTATCCAATTTAATATTAATTTCGTGTGGAGGCTTAGTTAAACCAGATGTCTGGAGGCAAACACTGTTTATATTATTCGGTTGGTCTGTATTTAAGCCACATAAAATTATATGTCCAGCTTTGAAAACAGCCTCCCCTTCTTTTAAGGGCCTCACACGATTTCCCAAATACTCCAAAATATTCGAAATCGATATTTCTATTTTGGGCATTTTGCCTGAAACTGTCAAAACAAATCTCAGTAAATTCACTTGATAACATTATATTAGGCATTTTGTCATACTTGTCCGTTTTTTAAATACTTTAAGAAGCTTATAACCACCACCAAACACAATTTTCACTATATTAAACTGTTTATTTAAGACCACAAATATCTATTTACTTATATGTCAAAACTTTGTTGTTCACACTTAACTCTGACATTTTGAAATTGACAGCGCCACCTATTGGTGACTGATTTTCGCGAATAAACTAAGAAATAAATATTAGATTTCAGAAAGCTCATTCACCCCTGGTATCGTGACCTCTCGGGCTATGAAGTAGTGTTATTGATAGCCGAATCAAGGTGACGAAAAATTCTGATCACGTTTACAGCTTGAATTTAACTTTAGTAACAGTCTGTTTTTAACCATTTCTTAACATCTGTGACTAAATCACAGTTGGTAAAATATTTTCCACATCTGGAAACAATCGTCTTCTTCTTTATACATGTGAAGTAAGGAACGCGTTGCTGATATCTATGGTTACAATTTAATGTTAGGTTGACTGTCGTACACTTTAAGTTCAATTTAAAGAAATGGAAACCCAGGAAAGAATATGCGGTCTATGTTTGAATATATGTGATGATTTTAAAGCTGTAGAGGGAGGTATAAAAAACGTCTTGGATGTAGTCGTTCCAAAAATGGTAAGTGTGGAAAATAACGCTCAATTATTACCGGCGAGATGCGTAAGTATGCCTACATAAATTTGATTCAGTTCAATATTTCCTAGCGAACTATAAGGTCCAACCCTTTTCAGTTTTGGTGCCTCGTAGTCGTTAATTGAGTTGTGAACATAACATTTCAATATTAATATATTGTATTATATTTCTATATAATTAATAATTTTAAAGAATACCTACAGTATTATATATATTGGTCATTATATCATAATTTATTAACTATAATTTCCAATACTCTAACATTGAATGTATATAATTTATTTTGCCGGTAAGGGCATAGCCGGATAAGTAGGGTGAAACGGCCCCCGACCATATCTTCATTGAGAGAAGGGGTGTAGTTAAAAATGAGTGAAGGGAACAATTCTGCAAAATATCAACGCAATAGGGTGGCGCGTTTCACGGGGTGACGAGGGTATAAAATCCAAAGGACCAATTTTTTGTGCCAAAACGCAGCAATCAAAAATTTTGGAAAAATATATCTAGGACAAGTATTGGAGAGGATTCTCAGAATAAATTGTAGGTCAATTTGGGGAAGATCTAAGGGCAAGAAGACATCGATATACTTTTCAAATATTTTTAAAGGTAAGTTTCCCTAGCTCGTTGCACCACATTCAACATTTCTTTGTAGTAGCTATTTTCACTCCCATATAACATTTTTTTCGCAGCGTGGTCTGAACATTACGACATAGTGAAATAAAATCACGTCCTTGGTCTTTCGAGACTAGTGGCGTACATACGCGTATTAACCGTATGATGTGAACTGTTCGCATTAAAACGGCACGTATATGTTGAGAAAATGAAACATGTAGAGCCGCAGCCACAATTTCGAAATGCTAGTTGTTAAATATACACCAGCATAATGAATTAATTGTAGCAGCACATTAGTGCCATGTCGATGAGAAAGTCCTTAACTACTATTTACACGTATATACAGTTCTCATTAGTGATGAGCGTCACTGTCATGATGCTTTCATTTAATAGTCACACGATGAAACTATAATTGTTTTTACAGCCGCTAGTCTTCATCACTGTCATCCATAATCTCTGAACTGATACCGTCTTGTTGAAACAAATGACTAAGTATTGCAGCCGGTTTCGGAAGTTCTGATAAGTATCGTCTGTGGAAAAGATAATATACAATAAAGGCGACATGTGAGCAACAAGCAATAGTTCTGTTTCCATTTGTACCTTCGCAGCAATACCTCGTAATGCCATCTGTACTGCTACCATTAGGGATGTACTCAATGAAACAACGATACACCTTTTTATTTATATGGCACGAATGAACTGCAAGTTTCAATATGTTGGCGCGTTCACGACATACTGACAGTTAATAGTTCCTTCATCCGTTAATGTATCAGCTAAGTATGATATGGCCTGTTTATATTGGTATGAACTGGTAAAAAACACTTTTAAATTCTGAGGGATGCTCAAATGTAATATCTGCAAAGAGCACCGTGCAACGTAACCAGCCTTCTGCTTCCGCTTCAGTGGCTAGAGTGTTTTCGGTAACGTTTATCTCTGGTGCCATCCTATCTGCAATATCTTTCCACATAAAGTTGTCAGATTCTAAACGTTTACCGAAATAATTATTCAGAAAGGCAGCCACTTTGAAGAATGCTCCGATTTTTGGCAATAGTTTATTGTCTATAACACCTTCTGTAGAAGCTGGTACTTGACTTTCAAAATACCATGCATGGCTTCAACGGACCAACGCACCTTAGTCACAAAACAAGTCTCATTCGCTTCAATAGTGGTTAATTGTTTTCGCTTTCCTTTATAAGGAAGCATAAAAATTCGATACCCTTTAGCTTCTGGCGACTTTTTGGCATCTTGAAATCCTCGGTTTAAGACGAAAATACCTTCTGCCTGCAGCAATCTTTGGAGACCATTAGGCTTGTCTATAAAGTGAAACATAATTGCGGCATCATTCTGTGTGGCTAGGAATGGACAAAGCATATCAAAGATATAGCCATCGGTGGTACAAATCATAAATGGTTTACACAGGGGCACTTTCTTTTGTCCTGAAAATGACTTTCGCTGATATTCATTGTTGGCACTTTTTTTATGTCGGGCATATGTTCCGTCACATATTAGGACTAACTGATCTTCAAGATTATATAGATTACAACAATGACAATCACACACCCGAAGAGACTGAAAATGTTTTTTTAGCACCATAACTTCACAGAGTACTCCACAAGATATTAATGTTACAAATACATCAAGACAACTATCCAATAAGAGTCTTTATAGTTTTAAAATATTGCATCTAAACATACTTTGCATTAGAAATAAGACAAGTGAATTAGAGATATTTCTTAGGGACGATTATTATACATTCTTGTTAATAAATGAGCACTGATGTACAAATGACGAAATTAATTATGTAAGTAAACTTGTATCTAAATATTCCAGAACCACATTATCCCATGGGGGTGTAGCTATCTATGCACTGAGGAACTGTGCTTGTATAGCTTTGAAGCATATTAATAAACTGTCTGTTGATGTTCATTGTGAACTTGCGGCCATCGAATGTCAAAATACCAGACTGATGACATACAGATCCCCAAATGGAGATTTTGACTTATTTCTAGAAGTACTCCATAAAGCACTCGCTTTGTTATTAGAAAATAATAAAATAATAATTATTTCAGGCGATTTTAATGTTTATTTACATAACGATAATGATCCACAGACTAAATTGCTAATTAACACCTTTAGCTCTTTCGGTATCTCTCAAACATATTTCAGATATTCGAGAAACACACACTGCCTGGACAACATTTTTACAATTATAGATAAAAATAACTATCAGACAGCCTTCATAGAAACGAGACTGTCAGATCACTTAGGTATACAATTTGAAACAAATATTAAATTTACCACATCTTCAAAGAGAATTACTTATAGATCCATAACTGAACAGGGTCTCAGCTGTAAATAATCTGTTAGTTAATCGAAATTGGGATTTCCTAGATAATAGAACTATTCAGATAGACCAAAAATTTGAAAAATTCATCAGTTTCATTACAGATGCAACTGAAACATGTTTCCCTCTAAAATCACGTATAGCTAATAACGTAAATATATTTAAATTAAATTGGTTCAATAATGAACTCCAGGGGATGCGAGATCATTTGAATTTCCTCCATGATTTCTACAAAAGCAATCCCACCAGAGCTAATAAGCTCATATATAATAATTATAGGTCTGTGTACAGAAGGGAGATAAATGTCGCTAAAACTACATCCCATGAAAATTTTATAAACAACCATGGAAATCCTCGGCAAGCAATGTGGAAAATTGTAAATAGCAATAAAAATAGACATAACAATATTACAGATAAAATATCTTGCGATGAATTTAATAACTATTTTGTTAATATTCCAGAGGACATTTTAAAAGCTATGCCTACAATAAACAAAGCATATTCGGATTTTGTAAAAACCGTAATGGAACATCAATTTAGCTTTTCCAACGTAACACCGCAAGAAGTACTTGAAGCAACAATTTTGTTAAAAAATAAAGCATGTAAGGATGTATATGATATAAACACCAATATCATAAAGTCTATAATTCATACAATAATATTGCCATTGACAAAATTAATCAATATGTGTATATCAAACAAAATATTTCCAAACTGCTTAAAAATCTCCAGGGTTGTACCAATATATAAAAAAGACGATATCCATGATCCTTCTAATCACAGACTGATTTCTGTTATCCCATATTTTGCTAAAGTATATGAAACTATTTTAAAAATCCAGCTAGTAAATTACTTTGAAAGTAATACTCTTTTCAACACCAGCCAGTACGGTTTCAGAAATAAGTTATCAACCACATTAGCCATTGATAAATTAACTTCTCTTATAAATGCTGGTTTCGAGGATGGTAAATACATATCATCTCAATTCCTAGACCTCACTAAGGCATTCGACTGTGTGTCTCATGACATCCTAATGAATAAGCTGAACTACTACGGCTTTACTACAGAAAGCATATTATTATTAAAATCATGCCTGTCTGGACGTCAGCAGTATGTCAGTTATAATGGGACTAATTCTAGACTACTTCCAGTGAAACATGGTGTTCCCCAAGGGTCCATCCTAGGACCAATTCTGTTCCTTATATATATTAATGATCTTCCAAACTCGGTAAACCAAATAAAGACTATTCTATTTAGAATTGAGGAAATGAATATATTACTAGCAAAAATACTCGTAATTATTTCAAACTCTTACTAAAGACTTATTCATAGATAAGTACAAAAACATATATCTTTCTAAACAAAATACTTTGCTGGCTACATGCCACGAACAACATTGAATTATAAGAAAGAAATATGCACATTACGTACAGAAAACTGTCACAATAATGTTAGTTTTAATTTTAAATTATCCTGTTCAACAAAACCAAAAACAACCAAAGACAAAAACACTTACCAAAAACTTTAAAAACTTTTTGTCTGTGAAAGTTTTTAAAGTTTTTGGTAAGTGTTTTTGTCTTTGGTTGTTTTTGGTTTTGTTGAACAGGATAATTTAAAATTAAAACTAACATTATTGTGACAGTTTTCTGTACGTAATGTGCATATTTCTTTCTTATAATTCAATGTTGTTCGTGGCATGTAGCCAGCAAAGTATTTTGTTTAGAAAGATATATGTTTTTGTACTTATCTATGAATAAGTCTTTAGTAAGAGTTTGAAATAATTACGAGTATTTTTGCTAGTAATATATTCATTTCCTCAATTCTATTTTAGATTACTCTTACATTGTAGGGAATTTGCATTTGCATTTGACTATTCTATTTGCCGATGATACTAATTTAACAGACATAAACGGAAACTTAGAGGAATTGTTAAGTAATGTCAAAGACATACAGTCGAATGTACAAGATTGGTTCCTTGCTAACCGCCTGAATTTAAATACCTCAAAAACGGAGTCGATGATATTTAGTCTACGAAACATGGAGGAAATAGACAATCCAATATATATTAAATTCCTTGGTCTACACTTGGACCCAAAACTAACATGGGATGAACATACGTCACATGTTTGTAAAAAAGTTTCTAAAAATATGTATCTACTCAGATCTATAACAGGCCAGGTTACTCAAAATGCATTGGTAGCCGCATACCATGGTGTGATTCATTCGGTAATATCATATGGAATACTGGTATGGGGTCATGCTCCTACATCTAGTAGTGTGTTTTCTGTACAAAGAAAAGCTGTACGAATTATATCTGGACTTAGTTATAGAGACGATTGCAAAGAACAATTTATAAAATTAAATATACTAACTGTGCCATGCACTTACATATTACAATGTCTCCTGTACATAAAAAACAACCTAAATAAATACATGTCTCGGAATGAAATACACTCATATGATATTAGGAATAAAAATGATTTTCATCAAAACTTTTTACGCCTAAAGAAAACTAAGGATGGCACTGGATATTATGGAATACAATTTTATAATGCACTGCCTCCAGCAATAAGACTTTGGAATGGAATTAAGTTTAAATCCAGACTTAAAAAATATCTTGTTAAAAATGCTTTTTACAGTTTTGAAGAATTTCTATCGAGCAATTTATCCTAAATAATTTTTTTTTTTTTTTTAAGTGGTCCTTAATGATTTCTCTGTTTTAACTTGTTAGTTCACATGTAATTATTAACTATTAATGTATTTTATAATTTTAAGTAGCTATTATATATTGTTTGTCGTACGATTGTGTCTTTTTAGCATTTAAACATTTTCTTCTTATTATTGCGTGCAAGCCAAACCGCTTTGGTAGTACATCCGTTTAAAATGCTGCCAACATCGAAGTTTAAACAGAAACACCACAATTGCTTGCATCACCAACCGACATGTCTGAACAGAATCTAAAAGTATTTTTTACCGGTTCGTACCAATATAAACAGGCCATATCATACTTTGACGAGATATTGACGGACAAAGGAAATATTAACTGTCAGTATGTTCACGAACGTGCCAACATATTGAAACAGCAAGTTCATTTGTGCCATATAAATAAAAAGGTGTATCGCTGTTTCATTGAGTACATCCCCAATGGTAGAGGTACAGATGGCATTACGAGATATTGCTGCGAACGTGCAAATGGAAACAGAACTATTGCTTATTGCTCACATGTCGCCGCTAATGTATATTATCTTTCCCTTGGACGATACTTATCAGAACTTCTGAAACCGGCTGCAATACTTAATCATTTGTTTTAACAAGTCGGTATCAGTTCAGTGATTATGGATGACAGTGATGAAGACTAGTGCCTGTAAAAACAATTATAGTTTCATCGTGTGACCATTACGGTCAGTAATGCGTGTGTGTATGCAGAAGACAGTTGGACTTAATTTTTAACTTGATTGTAACTTTATTCAATTATTATGTTCTAATTGTAGTGTCGTCCTTAAATTGTCTTGTAAATGGGTTTTTTCCTGTTAGTCAATAAAGCTTATTATTACTAGTCAGAACTGTATATACGTGTAAATAATAGTTAAGGACTTTCTCATCGACAAGGCACTAATGTGCCGCTACAATTAATTGATTATGCTGTTGTATATTTAACAACTAGTATTTCGAAATAGTGGCTGCGGCTCTAAATGTCTCATTTTCTCAGCTTATATATGCTGTTTTTATGCGAACAGTTCACATCATACGGTTAATACATGTGTGTACGCCACTAGTCTCGAAAGACCATGGATGTGATTTTTTTCACTATGACGTAATATTTCGACCACATTGAGAAAAAAATGTGTTATATGGGGGTGAAAGCAGATGCTATAAAAAAATTTTGAATGTGGTGCAACTAGGGGAAGTTACCCTTAAAAATATTTGAAGAGTATGCCGATGTCTTCTCGCCCTTAGTTCTTTCCCAAATTGACAGACAATTTTTTCTGAGAATCCTCTCCAATACTTGTCCAACATATATTTTCTCCAAAATTTTCGGTTGCTGCATTTTAGCACAAAAAATTGGTCCTTTGGATTTTATACCCCTCGTCACACCGTGAAACGCGCCGCCCTTTTGCGTTAATATTTTGCAAAATTGTTCCCTTCACTTATTGCTAACTATGTTCCTTCTCTCAATGAAGATAGGGCCGGGGGCCGTTTCAGCCTGCTTATCCGGCTATGTCCTTTGGTGCCCTGTCATGTATTCAGCCAGCACATAGAACACTGACCCGAACCTTATTCATACTTACAGTGTTTGCCGAGTTATTACAAATTTTGGTTGTGTGGTGCTTTCGATGAATTTTGTTTTAGAATTTAACTACAGTACAGGAGCTGGTGATGTGTACAAACTGTACAGTAATGCTCAAGAAGTGTTTTGATTTTAAAACTGCATGTTTCTATGCACGTGATTACATAGTACAATTGGTTAATGGCAAGGATATTGTCAAAGTGGATCTAAAAGATGTCTATCTGATGAAAAATGAGAATGATACTAGTGACCTAGAAGATCACGACATATGTGCACTTTGTATAGATCCAGTAAAAAATTGTTCCGCTGTATCCCTTGATGTTGAAGAAGGAGTCGTTACATTGAAGGAAATGATAGAACAATATCTTCCAGAATTGGTATGGATCATTATTTTTCATGTTAAACATTACTATGAATACAAGATGGTTTAGCATTACCATTCCATACTCTTTTGTAATTAAATATCATACCAAATATATTTTCATTATCATTATAGAACGCCCAGGAAAATACTGTTTTTTTTTTCATTCTAATGGATTACATTTTCATAAAATCTCTCATTAATTTTCCTGGAAATGCTTAGCCTTTAAAACGTTTTTCGCCCTTGTTCTGAACATGAAAATGTAATCCATTAGAATGGAAAAAAATTTTACAGACCAGGCATGTAAATCAGTTAATTTCAGGCCTTTGTTATCATTTTTAACTGAATTTACATACCATATGGGGTCATGTAGATACTAGTTTAATCTGCTTAGCCGTAGGGGACTATGTTGGATGCTAGTGTTATAATGAGAGTGTCAAATAGGAAATTAGACACATTTAGTTCAGAATTTTAACTTGCTAGCATAACTAGAAGTCAGGTTATCGAAAGAATGCAAAGGTTTCATTAATATTTTTACATATAGTTTTTCTTTTAGTTCTCATAGATAATTTTTCTTTCCGCTGTTTGCAAAATCCTATAAAGAATATGTTTCATTACAATAAGCAAACCACATTTGTACTATCGTCGTATTTCCGAAACTATTAATTCTACAAATATTTTAAAAAACAAATTAAAATTTCCCATCTTAAGTTTTACCAGGGTGTCTGCTAATATGGAAAACCTGAAATTGTCAGGGAATTTATTTTAGTCAGGGAAAACCTGGAAATAGCAGGGAATTTACCAAAATAAGCTGTATAACATGGAATTTTTACTTTCAGATAATTATTAGTACAAACTATTAAATCTGTTAGAAATGTCTTGCAAATGAAGATTATTATTTTCTCCTAAATTAATTCCACTGACGGACGAATATAATAGATTGCTTTTGCAGTTCCCGAATTTGATAAATTCATCAAATTTTAATTTACCTGTTAAACATTCAGTTGTGCATTATATCGTGACAGAAGGTCATTAATCATTTTTACGTCCTCGTAGGTTAGATACCATTAAATTTAAAATTGCACAAACTGAGTTTAAAAGTATGATGGAATTAGGCATATGTAAACCCTAAGTGTCCTCAGTCAGTTCACCATTACATATGGTAGCTAAGAAAGAACCCGATGACTGGCGTCCTTGCAGAGATTATAGACAATTGAATACCATTCCTGATAGATATCCATTGCCCCATATTCATGATTTTAGCTCGCATTTGTATAATTGTAATATTTTTTCATCGACTTAGTATGTGCTTATCATCAGATACCCGTTGCCGAGAATGATATATTTAAAACAGCTGTAACTACTCCATTTGGTTTATTCGAATTTTCACGAATGCCATTTGGCTTACGTAATGCTGGTCAAACCTTTCAAAGATTCATGAATGAAGTACTTACATATTTCCCTTTTATTTTTGTCTATTTAGACAACATTTTAATAGCAAGCAAGTCACATTCCGAACATTTAGAACATTTAAGATTAGTTTTCGAATATTTGGACACTAATGGTATACATATTAAACCATTAAACCATTAAAGCTAAAAATGCTTGTTGTGAGGATAATGTATGTTTATCTTTAATGGTTCATTGTTCCAATATCTCTATAGGGGCAGTTCTTGAACAGCAGGACGCAAGTGGAGTGATTATTCCTTTAGCTTCCTTTTCAAGTAAATTGACTGCTGCCCACATGAAATATTCCACTTACGCTAAAGAATTACTCGTTTTATTTACAGCCATAAGACATTTTTCCTACATACTAGAAAGTCGTTAGTTTGTGTGTTTTACTGACCACAAACCTTTGACTAGAGCTTTATTTGCTAAAACTGATAGATCGCCACGTCAAACTCGACAATTAGAATACATTGCACAATTTTCGTGTATTATTAGACATATTAAAGGGAAGGACAACGTCATAGCAGACACTTTGTCACGGGTATTTGGTACATCTTCCCTACAGCAAAATATATCCTCAGTTCAAGGCATAAATTCTGAAACAAATGAAAATATATTACCAGAAAATACTAGTAATTATTCAAACTTTTACAAAATACTTATTACAAATAAGTTTAAAACATATATCTTTCTTATAACAATTATAACAAAGAAAATATGCCCATTATGAACAGTACAACTGTTATCATAATATTATTTTTAATTTAAATTATCCTGCTCAATGAAACCCAAAGATAATCAAAACAAAAGCACTTACCGATATAGCAGTAACACAAAACTTTAGAACATCCACAGACACGTGTTTCGGCATCTATGCCTCTTCGGTGCGGCTTTTTCTAAAGTTCACAATCAACTGAAATATGTAAGCAAATACTCGTGTTATAACTATCAAAGGATTACCAGAACAGGATATTAAAAATTAAAATTAGATTATAGGAAATTCCCCGTAAAGGGATAATTATCAATATAATTATATGCAAATGCAACTTCCTGGAACTGTAAAAGCTCTATAACAATAGAAACAAATGAAAATATATTACCAGAAAATACTAGTAATTATTCAAACTTTTACAAAATACTTATTACAAATAAGTTTAAAACATACAGATTCAGAAAGTGTTCGTTTTGGCATGGTAATATTTGGCAATAAGAGCAAGCGAGAACGAAGCAACTAGGTTATTCTTTTCTATCGTATAGGGCAAAACGAGAACTGACGTGTGTAAGACGGAAACAAATTTAAACTCTAGGGATGTCCACACACATGTGGTGGCGATAGCAGGTGGCGCTTTGTACGTGTTATACATACAATAGAAAAGAATAGCCTAGTTGCTTCGCTCTCGCTTCCACTTATTGCCAATTATTGCCATACCAAAACGAATACTTTCTGAATCTGTATATCTTTCTTATAACAATTATAACAAAGAAAATATGCCCATTATGAACAGTACAACTGTTATCATAATATTATTTTTAATTTAAATTATCCTGCTCAATGAAACCCAAAGATAATCAAAACAAAAGCACTTACCGATATAGCAGTAACACAAAACTTTAGAACATCCACAGACACGTGTTTCGGCATCTATGCCTCTTCGGTGCGGCTTTTTCTAAAGTTCACAATCAACTGAAATATGTAAGCAAATACTCGTGTTATAACTATCAAAGGATTACCAGAACAGGATATTAAAAATTAAAATTAGATTATAGGAAATTCTGATTTAATTTATGTTAATTTCGATTTGGATTTACTATGTAAAGCTCAAACAGGAGACTCTGAATTTAAGTTTTTATTAACAGAAAATTCAAATACTAAAAGCAATTCCATGTTAGAAAGGATACAAATTCCTGATAAAAATAATTTCATCTGGTGTGACAGCTTGTGCCCAAAGCTTCGGCCATATGTTCCGATTATTTATAGACGAAACATCTTTAATAAATTTCATAGGTTATCTCACCCTGGCATCAAAGCCACCAGAAACTTAGTTTCTAACAGTTATTTCTGGCCTAAAATGAGTTTGAATTGTAATATATGGACTAAGTCATGCGTGAACTGTCAAGCTATTAAAATTACTCGTCACACGAAGTCCAACAGGAAACTTTGAAATTCCAAAGACTCGTTTCAACCACATACACATCGATTTGATTGGCCCTTTGCCTCCTAAAGGATATTCTTATATTCTGACTGTAATCGAATGATTTACTAGGTGGTCGGAAACGCATCCGCTTCCGGACATTACAGCAGAAACAGTGGCCCATACCTTATTTCAAATTTTCATTTGCCATTGTCTTATACCATTATCTGTCCCAACAGATCAAGGGGTCCAGGTTGAATCCAAACTTTTCAACGAATTTGCAAAATTTCTAGGATTTCACAGAATTCGTACCACATCATATCACCCGCAGAGTAATGGTATGGTGGAACGTTTTCATAGGACTCTTAAAGCTGCATTGACAGCTAGAGCAAACACTGAACATTGGGCATTCTTCTGCTGAACTTGTGTACAGTCAAATTTTAAGATTACCTGACGAATTTTTTACCAGATCATATGATTCTCCTAATGTTCCGTATTTTCTTGATAAATTACGCACATATTTTGCAAATTTAAATTTCATTTATCCATGTTCTCATGTTAAATACAAATCATTTGTCAGTTCTGACAATTTAACATGCGATTTTGTTTTTGTTTGTAAAGAACGTGTTAAAACTTTTGCTTTTTCTTACGGCATCCCTTGTAAGGTATCATCTCGTACGGATAAGTTAGTGACCTTTTTGAAAGGTATTAAAGTTTAACTGTCAGTATTGACCTGGTTAAGCCCGCGTTGGTATTGGACTGCAGGTGTGTTTGCATTCTGCCACCTAAAAAGGTTAGTTTTGCCATCGACTCTACGGTGTTGATTGACTTGCCTATTTTTAACGAGGGTGTGTGTGTGGCAGCTCACAAGCCTTTTTAGACTTATTGTAAAAAATGTCTTTATTTTGTTTGTAACCAAGATAAAAAAAAAGAGAAAATAATAATAACAGAAGAAAAACTTAGAAATTCGAGCAATCCCCTCCATTTTTAGAATCTTAAAATTAAACAAATTAAAATGACCTTGTAATTATAAACTGGAATTGAGCATTATATGTATAAATGTATATTTCCCAATTAGTATTCTTGTAGTGTATCGATATGATACACCATACACAGCTGTTATGGTATGTTTTACTGCACTTTTTACATTTAACTTGTTTTTTACTGGCATTTTTGCCACAATAACTACACTGATCTTTACACAGCAGTTTGTCTTGATCCTCCATCTTGGGTTTTTGGGTATCAAGTGTGAATCAGTTTTAGTTTGTACAATAAGGACACATGTAGTCTCATTATATTTAATCTAATGTGTATTTATCTTGAATGGTTGCTATATCGTATTGTTTACTTGAAATTAAAACAATTAAATATTATAATTCATAAATATTTCAGATATAAAAACAAAGAACTGTTGTTCATTAGAAAACACCAATTGGCCTGTGACGTACCGGAATTCTCGGTGAATAGAGAGCACCTTTTACTGAAACTTGTTCCCCCGACTGTGCTGCGTTTATAGTTAAGAAACTTGTCTTTGTCCAACAGTAGCGATATCTCTCTTTCTCGCACGTCTATCGGTCATCCTACAATGGTTGACTTGTACTAACTTTTCTTTTCACTGGCCTCAGAAAGATCACTTATTGCATTTCACTCTCTTTATCTTGGTCACTTATATAACTTTCATTTACATCATTACAGCAAATAATTTTATTCTTTATGAAAATAATAATAATAATTATAGCTATATAGGCAGCTTTTGTGGAACATATGGCACTTTGTATGCACAGAGTGGATAAACGTTTTATATTTACAACAATTATAACTAGTATATTGATAGCTCCTTGGAACCACGCTTTCAATACTTAACATACTTGCCGTTTTTTCTTATTATTTATTCGATACTTTGGCCCCGAAGAATGTTAAAAAAACTTAATAAAAATACTTCTGTACGACGAGGATCAGACCCAATGGCAAAATACCTGATCTGCTCCGTGCAAGGCCGGCCGTATTGCCACCATCTGCTATTTTCCCTAATGTATGTCCACGAAGTACACACAAAGGATAGGATTAATTATTGAAATTAATTACATCTTAATTAAAGTATATTTTTACTTAAATTTTCAATTACATTCAATGCAATATATAAAAAAATATTCAATGCCAAGTCGGATGAGTTAGGTTAACCATCATCATAGATAAAGTTAATTTCAATCTAGTCGTACACATCGAAAAAAATGGAATTGCTCGTTCTAATGGGTTCTGACTGTATTACCAATACAATTAACTTCAGCCCACAGTGGATAATTAAAGGGAAAAATCCCTTAAACATATTTTGAAATGCCCATTAAAGCCTCATTTTATATACCTAATCATACATAACCTAAAGTCAATTCAGTTTAACACACTTGCTTTTAGATAGGAAGCTATTTTTCAGCTTGTCATTGGCCAAAACGTGAGGCAAGTTCACACTACAATCTCTTATGGACTTACTTGTTGCGACGTATTGTGAACTGGATTGGTCTTGGTTCTGTGTTATCTTGCTTTAAATGCTTGTATACACGATTGCCCTTTATAAGTGTGGTTATAAATATTATTAGCATCGTTCAGTCTTGATTTCATTGAAATATTTACCCACATGTAGATAAGTATGGCATAGTAGGGAGATTTTGCCACGGAGGATGAGTCTACTTGAATAGTTACCGATTCTAATTCTGACTACATTGCGTGTGGCTGTGTAAACCGGTCTCAGGAATCCTTCAGTCTTAAATTGATTATACTATATAAATTTATATATTTGCAACTAAAATAAAATGTCAGTGTCTATTGAAATTCAATTATCATGTCTTATAATATGACAGCTGATAAAAGTTTAAAATAATACAGGATTCATTTATACTTATGTTGCCTCCGCACTGCACGTAACAAGTCTTAACGATGTGGAAACTGAATAAAACTCAAATACCGAATTTGAGCAAGTACAGGGCCGGTTTTAAGCAATTTTTATGGGGGTGTGTGAAATTGTTATAATGCCGAATGACTTCTTCTCATCTGGTCCTCTGTTTTATTTATATATGAAGGTCATTTAATTTTTGGGATACAAAAAAATGTAAATCTGAAGAAAAAAACCTTTATTTTAAAGTAAAATGCAAAATATAAAAGATACAAAACGGTTATTCCTTATGTTTGTTGGGTATTTTACCACTGTGAAAATATGTAAAAATATTGATGAAAAAAACCTCTGCGCCAAAAGTATCAGACAGGGAGTGGATGGTTCTTAATATTTTTAGTACAAAATGTCTCACACCAGTCACACCTAAAAATATATAAACTGAAAGAAAATTGTTAAATGATAATGAAGTAAATTAAATCGAAGGCTGCTAACGTTTCGAAAACTATTTCTTTTTCCGTTATCAAAACTTTCACTTGTGTGACATTTTGTGATAGAATGATTAAAAACCAGCCTCTCTCTGTCTGATCCTTTTGGCGCAGAGGTTTTTTTCATCAAAATTTTTTAATATTTTTACAGTGGCAACATACCCAACAAACATAATAAATGAATATTGCCACAAATTAATTATAAATAAAAAGGATATATTATTATACAATTTAATTTTTTTTAAGCAACTTTAACTCTTCTTTCTTTTAAAGCGGCCCATCGTGCAACTAAAATGTTGAAAGGTATTTGTTCCAGAATATCCCTCTCTGATGATAAGATTAATAATGAGTCTAAACGCGAATCGGTCATTGTTGTTCTAACAAAAATTTTTATGAGTTTTACTTTGCTGAAACTTCTTTCATTTGAAGCCACACTCACCGGCACCATTTGAATTAAAGTACATAATTTGTAACACAATGGTAGAATGATCTTTAGTTCATAAGCTTTTTCAACAATTTTATCTAGAGGTGTAAGTTCTCGACATTGGTCGCTAAATATTTCTAATTCAGCCTGAAGGCCCTCTAAGTCTACGCGGTGTTGTACCTTTGATGAATCGAAGTGTTCTGTTCTCCTGTTTATTATATTATTACATTTCCAGCAATCATGACAGGGTACTATAGATGCACATATACAAGATACAAGATAGGGGTTTATCGACAAGTAATAATTATTTATGACATTGAGTTTCTATTGTTTTGAGTTTTTCTATGATTTTATGTACATAATTGCCGAACGCTGAAAGTGCCGAATGGTAAACGATTTGCCGAATTGGCTTTAAACTTGGGGGGGTGTGACACCCTCCCATACCCCCCCCCCCTATATCCGGCCCTGAGCAAGTATTGTAGCAATCCACCACTGAACACTTATACACACTTTTCTTTTTTCAGAACTCATTATCTTCTCTTTTTTTACCTTTTTTATCAAAGGCCTATGTACCTTAACGTAAAATGCTGGCAAACACTTATTACTCCTTAGTTTACTCAAGACACCTATAGCATTATTACCTGGGATCAGTCACAAGAAATCAATAGAGTCTTTGTTATGCAAAAGCGTATAATCAGAATAATGTTCAATCTTTCATACAGACAGATCTGCCGTGACACTTTCATGTATGTATCTAAAACGTTATGTTTCATGTACAATAATCAGGAAACCTTCTCTTCTAACAATACACCAATATACAATACCCGTGCAGCAAATAAAATACACATCGACAATTATTGGCTTAGTAAATATAAAAAATCTCCCTATTATTACGCTGGTGCTCAGCTATACAATACACTATCTGATAAATTTAAAAGTATACCAAAATTTAAATTGTTTCGAAATAAGCTAAAAAATTACTTAATGGAAGGCTACTGCATAGATGAATTTTGTACCTCAGCTCTTGAGCAATGTTTGGAATGAGAAATTATTTTTTGTTTTATTTTAGTGTATGAATGTTTATAATGTTATATATTTTTACTTTCTTATGTTTTATATTTGTATAAAAATTTGTATTTTTATTATATTGTGGCGTGCCTTCTTCCATTTGCCTCACGCATAGACAAGTGGAAGCATCACTTTAGCGCTGAGCTTAATTTCGAGTGCCACCTTTGCAATTTTTACGTGGGGCAAAGGTCCCCCATTATCCTCCTAACACAACCTGTTGCAGTAGGGCTGGGATAGCTACAATGGAGAAACGGTTATGTCCAGGGGTCTTGGACGGCAGATTAGACTTGCACTCACATTCAACAATAAAAGGCACAGGTCGGTAAATAACAAAGTTTATTAACATATAATAAAATTTAGAAAAATATTTGTGACATACAAAGCTAAGAGTACAAGGAACCAGGCGGCGAGCAGCTAGTTAACTACTAATTACTCATATTAATTAGAAAACAAGTGGTGGTAAGCAAGCAAGAAGTGAGAGTTCAAAAAAATATAAAATCGGTAGAAAAGTAAGAGATGGAAAAAAAAACAAGCGGAAGAAAAGACAACAGTAAATAGTAAACAAGAACAGGCGGGCTGCAAGTGCCAGGCAATAGCAAGAAATTTTCTACATGTAGCCATGATTATGCATTTTGATCCCAATAAATTTTGTGCTTTCATCCAAAGTAGTAAAGGGTCGGCCAGTGTATCTGAAGAGATGTTCTTTGAGGGATCTTTGCTAAACAATCCCTCTGATATACTAAATGCATTTGCCAATTATTTCGGTCAATCTTATAATGAGTCCTCATTAGATATCGAGGAACATCACATTGAGACCGATATACCTAACAATAACCCTATTGTTAGCATAAACTCTTTCAGTGAAGATGAGGTTATTCGGGCTCTAAAACGAATTAAACCCAAAATGAGGACCGGTCCTGATTCCATTCCAGATTTTTTATTAAAGGATTGCGCTATCATCTTTGCATATCCTCTTACTCTAATTTTTAACTTAATCTTAGAAAACTACCTATTTCCTGACATATGGAAATATTACAAAGTATGTCCGATCTTCAAAATGGGAAACAAACTAAATCCTTAGATGAACGTGGGCAGGTAGATGTCATATATACCGATTTCTCCAAAGCGTTTGATAGACTTGATCACCAGTTGTTACTTAATAAATTAGAAAAAATCGGCTTCTCATATTCTTCGCTCCTTTTGTTTAATTCTTATTTAATGAATAGGATTCAGTACGTTGCTTTAAATGGGTTCAAATCGATTCAATTTGCTGCCACATCTGGAGTTCTCCAGGGATCTATTCTAGGGCCCATGTTTTTTAACATAACAAACAAAATTAATTTGCCTCACCTTTTATATGCCGACGATCTAAAAATTTTCACAGTAATTGATGAAATCGATGACTGTTTTCAACTTCAGACTTGTCTTGACAAAATAAACACCTGGTGTATAGTAAATAAATTATTCACGAACCCTAGTAAATGTAACGTAATGTCCTTTTCTTTAAAAACATCACCTTTTATTTTTGATTGCAGGTTAGATAATGTCATACTTCAAAGTCCTATAACATTTCGCAACCTCGGCGTAACTTTTGATAGTAAATTATCCTTCACCGATCATATCGATACCGTTGTGTCTGAAGCCTCCAAAGCCCTTGGATTCATCGTTCGTACTAGTCAAGAGTTCACTAATACTGATACTCTGAAAATACTTCATCAATCCTTCGTCAGATCGAAACTTGAGTACGCATCGCTAATTTGGAGTTCCAGTTATAATCTTCACAAGAATAACTTGGAGGAAGTTTAACGTAGATTTCTTAAATTACTGTGGTTCAAATCCGACGGTACCTATCCAGTGATTGGTTTTCCGCAAAGTAACTTGCTTGAAAGATATTCTATGACTACTCTTGAGGATAGGCGTATGTACTTTTCTCAAGTATTTTTGTTTAAATTACTACACAATGATTTTGACGCACCCGAAATAATTAGTAAGCTTAATTTTCACGTTCCCAGATTAACCTCTCATAATCACCAAGTTTTCTATTTACCTACGCCGAGTACCATCGTACTAAATAATTCACCTTTATATACGATTTGCAGTACTTCTAACAAATTATGTAGCGACTTCGATATTTTTATTTGCAGCCTTAGTGACATAAAACAAAATGTTCTAAATTAAATAACCAGTGATTGTCTTTGTTTTTCTTAATTTACTTTGAATCACATATGTGTATATATGTATATATAGTTTTTATATTTAAACATTTTCCATGTTATTTTTCTCTCTCTCTTCTTATCATTAGTTATTCATAGTTCGTACATTTAAGTAAATTTTTTCTTCATTTTGCTTTCTTTCTATGTTGTATATCTTGTAATTAATGCTTTGTATGCCTTTATTCCTGTTCTGTAATTGGGTATCTTACCTGTTGAACAGTGTATGCAATAAATAAATAAATGAATAAATAACTATATGGTCACAGTGTAAGTGTGAAGGACTTGGCAAACCTAAATAAAACTGATGCCCTATAAACAAAATGATTTTAGATTCGGTATCCGTTTATGGTGGAGTTCATTTTGTCTGGAATATTATGTTAACACTGCATGAGATATTTGTCAAGTGCCTCAAACTCCCCAGCTAAGTATTTTTAAATGAATTCCGTTCTGCCATGTGGTATCTTGTCAGAGTTAATACTGGAAATTTCTATGTATCAAAATATAAAGATGGTGGATTTATTTACGGTATGCCTAGACTTTGCACTAAATACCCGGACTATAAAAAATTTCTAAAACTTATTTTAAAGCAACAGATTTTATTTTAATTCGTAAGAATATGAAAAGTTAGAATAAGATAAATGGAAAACTAATTTCTACCACACCAACATAATGGCGGGCATTATTTTAACTCATTAAATGGGAAAAAGGGTCTAAGTTAAAATAACAGAATTGGAAACAGTTTTCTGACATTCTCGCGAAATATTTTCTATGTTCTTTTTTCAGAAGGAACGGTCCCATGAAAATTTTTGGAACATTGCATTCGGATAAAATCTCAAGAATTAACAGAGCACAACATTTCGACTGACGAGTAATCTTATCTTGATAAATATAAAAACTGCGACAACAACTGATAGTTATTTCAAATCGTTATTTACTTACTAAACTGCTGGCCACTCGAACTTACACATAGAGACTTTTAGGCAAAATTTAAAGTTCAATATTTTCAACAGGAATGCAAATTTTTGAACGCGGCTTGCAAATTTTAAGAGCTAGTTTTTTTCGGATTAAGCTGCATGACGTATATTTATCGTAGGACCATAAGTTTATTATATACGGGGTGATCAATGAAGTCATGCAAAAAATCAAAAAGTTTGTATGAGTGAAATTTCCACAAAAAATTTTTTTGGTCGTTGCAATATGGTTCCTTACTAAGGTAACATCAATATCTCTAGACGGTTTTGCCAGTTTTTGGATTAAGGCCCTTAGGCCTTGTACACACTACTCAACATAAAATTTGGATACCGAAATCTTTAAAATGCTATAACTTGACATTGGATTGACGGTTCTTGATGATTTTTGCGGATTTGGAATCCTTATTTCACGTAGATTTTCTATGGTCTAAGCATTTTATTTGAGGGTTGAAATTTACACATTATACCGGGTCGATAATAAACAAAAACGTAGGGTACGACGCGCTCTAAAGTTTGGCATTATTTAAGTTTTTGTAAAAATAAATTCTCACCTCAAGTTGTTTTTATTTAATGTTCTTCTCACTGTTCTGTCCGAAACTCACACCCCAGTTTGTTGTCTCAAAGAATCATTCAGTTTTACAGAGTTCTTTGTCCACCCCCATGCCCATAATTATGATCGGGTGTAATTTCTACGCGACGCGTCAATTTCAAAGTACGCATTGGAAAAACAAATTTGTTGCTATGGAATTAAAAACTGTTTACATTATTTTAGGAATAATCTGACATATTTCAATGTTATAATTTTGTAAAGTTTAATTAATATGAGGCGTTTAACCACGGCAGAAAGGGAAAATTGCATTCGACTTCTCAACGAAGGAATGTCAAAACAGCAAGTTGCACACATTTACAGTGTCAGCCGAAAGACAATTTATAATTTGAACGGCCGCGTCGAAACTACTGGTGATCATAATTATGGGCATGGGAGTGGACATACAAAAAAAATAAATCAAAGAACCGAAAGAATTTTAATGAGAGAAACTATGTGGAATAGAACAAAGAACTCTAGAAAACTAAATGACTCTTTAAGACAACAAACTGGGGTGAGAGTTTCGGACAGAACAGTGAGACGAACATTGAATAAAAACAACTTGAGGTGAGATTTTTTTTTAAAACATAACATAATGCCAAACATTTTAAATTATACAGCCTGTCGCAGAGCAAAATGTGTGCGGTTATTACAACGCCATAGAGCGAATAGGCGGGCATGGGCAAATCGGCATGCGAATTGGGGTAATGCAGAGTGGAGCCATTGTTTATTTACTGACGAAACAAGATTTAATTTGTTTCACTCCGATGGCCGAATGTTAGTTTGGAGAAGGCCAAATCAGCGATATTTGGAGGAAAATATGGCCCCTCAAGAAGCATTTGGTGGCGGAGGTGTTACAGTGTGGGGAGGTATCATAAGAAATGGTAAAACCGAGCTATTCATTACCAACCAAACCATTAATGCTACTGTTTATCAGGAGGAAATTTTGGAACCTATTGTTGTTCCTTTTGCTCGACATTACGGCCCAGAAATTCTGTTGGTGGATGACAACGCTCGACCTCACAGAGCGCGAAGGATCACAGAGTTTTTGCAGGCACAAAACATCAATAAGATGGACTGGCCTGCAAAGTCTCCGGATCATAATGTCATCGAACACATTTGGTCTTATTTAAAACTTAAAGTAAGATCTCTTGATGTACCCCCTGAAACCTTAGAAACGCTTAGTGAGGCCATTCGTGAAGAATGGGAGAATATTCCACAAGATTTTATAAATAATCTTGTGGATACTCTAACAAATCGATGTCAGGAAGTAATATTCCAAGCAGGAGGACCAACAAAATATTAGCTTCTCTTTTTTTTAATTAATGTACCTAATTTTAATTAGGTAATTTTAATTTAATTTGAATTTAAGTTTAAATTAAATTAATTTTTAATTATATATATATAAATCCTTTATTTAGCCAAAAAGACTAATACATTTTGAATAAGTACATATAAGTATAAAACATATATAAAAAAAGAAATAATTAGACACTCAAATACACACTAAAATATCACACTTAGCACTAATACACATACAATGAATATCTTAAAATTATCACATTTCATTTGATAGATTTGACTCATCCAACAAATACTTCTTAAGTCGACTTTTAAATATACTTAATGTGGGACTGTTTCTAATGCCTACTGGTAGATCGTTATACTCATTTAACCCCTTATAGAATAAATTATTTTGTGTTGACTTTTTCCTATATGTTTGTAAATGAAAGTTTAGATTATTTCTAGTGTTGTAATTATGAATATCTGCATTATAAACTAATTTATTCTGCAGATATTCAGGGGTTAAGTTATTTTTAATCTTATATATAAACACGAGACTGAAAAATGTTATATAATTATTTATAGGAAGCCATCCTAATGTATTTAGCATAACTCTAATAGGTGTCAGTCTAGAGCAACCTAAAATTATTCTCATGCTTCTGTTTTGTAGTTTTTGAAGCCTACTCATCTCATTTTTATTTAAGAGGTATAGAATTGAAGAACAGTAATTGAAATGGGGCAATATGCATGTATTATATATTGTAAGTTTGGTCCAGTGGCTTAAATAACCACTGCATCTACTTAAGAAGCTTATTTTTAAACCTATAGTCTTACATACATAATTAGTGTGATCTTTGAACGATAGTTGCTTATCTATAATTACTCCCAGATATTTAATTTTTGGAACTCTCTCAATTTCATCTGAACCAATATGAATTATTTGCCTATTTACCAAATCTGCACCTGTTCCAATAAGCATCCATTTAGTTTTTTGTGAATTAACTTTTAATGAGTTAGTACAACAGTACTTGTTAACTTTTTCCAAGGTGTTATTTATTATGGTGAAACAATCACTACTATTTGCACTGCTAACATAAATAAGGGTGTCGTCAGCAAATAAATGTATTTTACAATTTTCTATAATCTCCACTATATCGTTTATATAAACTAAAAATAATAGCGGCCCTAAGACACTACCTTGCGGTATTCCAGTGTTATTACTTATTTCAGAAGATATTATATTATTTAATTTTAATTTCTGTGATCTATTATCTAAATAATCAGTCAACCATAGTAATGCAGTTCCATCTATACCTATATTTTTTAATTTTATTAATAATCTTGCCCTATCTATCGTTTCAAACGCACGTTGCAAGTCTAGAAATACTGCAAGTTTTAGTTAAATTTTTTTTCAGTTATTAAAAATTTCCAGAATGAGAATTATAAATGTTTTAAGAATTGTCTTTTGGTCGTTGTTAAGCAATGTTGTATATTGTAGAATTTAATGTAATAAATTTGTTCTTGTCTCTACGTTTTTGTTTATTATCGACCCGGTATAATGTGTAAATTTCAACCCTCAAATAAAATGCTTAGACCATAGAAAATCTACGTGAAATAAGGATTCCAAATCCGCAAAAATCATCAAGAACCGTCAATCCAATGTCAAGTTATAGCATTTTAAAGATTTCGGTATCCAAATTTTATGTTGAGTAGTGTGTACAAGGCCTAAGGGCCTTAATCCAAAAACTGACAAAACCGTCTAGAGATATTGATGTTACCTTAGTAAGGAACCATATTGCAACGACCAAAAAAATTTTTTGCGGAAATTTCACTCATACAAACTTTTTGATTTTTTGCATGACTTCATTGATCACCCCGTATATAATAAACTTATGGTCCTACGATAAATATACGTCATGCAGCTTAATCCGAAAGAACTAGCTCTTAAAATTTGCAAGCCGCGTTCAAAAATTTGCATTCCTGTTGAAAATATTGAACTTTAAATTTTGCCTAAAAGTCTCTATGTGTAAGTTCGAGTGGCCAGCAGTGTAGTTGTGGCGGACGGTATCTGATTGTCAACTGAACTCTCAGACAGGTGAAGCGGAATTGAAATTAGATCTGCCTCAATGGAAATGATTTGTGCTGACTTACTCACCAACGCCCTGAGTCTTAAATTTTATAATCATTGCGAGTAGTCCTCTCACGGCCAGGTTTATCACATTTTCTATATAAAGTAGAAATCTGTTTCACTGTTTCAGCTAGCTAAATTAGGAGAAATCTATAACAATGATTTTAACATACTGTTTTCCGACTGTAAGTGCGACAAATAACGAAGTATAACATAAATTTAAATTGCATTCTTGGCAACGGAAAATCACTTCGTTACACCACATTTATTTATTATTATATTCTTAATACTTGGCATATGATTCATATGCCCTGACTTCTATATAATTTTGACAAAACCGTTTTTGTAGTTTTTTACAATATTGAAGGTTAATAAATTCTATTCTATTCATATTTTCATATTTAACTTTTATCTCTAAACAAATATACTTTTTTTCCGTAGATGATTAATTTTCAATGTTTGCTTTTTGTTTGATAGGATTTAGGTATTATCAAGAAACCTGTAATCTGCCCACCCTGCCATGGCTCTCTAGAAAACTGTTTTCGTTTTGTGACGAACTGTCTGATTGCAGAAGAACAGGAACACTGCAAAACTCTAGATATCAACAGTCAGAGTCCCATAGAGGTAAACAGTTTTTTACAGTTTACAACAAGAGTTGTAACAGTAAGTGCGGTAGATGGTCACTCGGTTGATAAAGTCAAGGTAGAAGAACAATTCTGTGAGGAAAGAGAAAATGATGATCAGAAAAAAATTGGCAATGACGGTGATGTATTTAAATTAGAACAAGTATCTTATGAAGAGGGAAGCATGGTTGAAACAGAGGGCCAAAAATTTCTAGATGGCGAAGATATTGAAGTAAAAACAGAGGGGGAAGATGTGAACAGGTAATGTTAAATTACTAATATTGAAATAAAAATATTAAACTGTTTTAATGTTTTCATAACGGCAACATAGCGTTCGTTTCTCTAAAACATTTTGTTACTTGAAAACTATTTTGTGTACCTATGAATGTAATTATTTACTGATAATCCTACTAAGAATTGGAATTAAAATAGATTGAGAAGTGGAGAAATATGTGTCTGTTTGTTCGATAAATAAAATATTAGAATTTTTATACCTCTTATTTTCTAAGCTCTCAAGTTTAGTAACGTCAACTTTGATACTTTACTTGCTGTATGAAGGATATCAAAATTGTCATTATGTAAATGCTCTTCCTCCTACAGGTGATTTGCAAAGGTAGTATTATTGTACTCAGATGATAGATCAAGGAAAGTATATCATAGCTGTATTTATAGATCTAAAAAGAGCCTTTGAAACTATAGATCGAAAAATATTGTTGGATAAGTTATCATACTATGGTGTCAGAGGTAACGTACCGAATTTGTAAAAAAGAATTCTGACCAACAGAAAACAAACCACCAGAATGAATAACAAATTTTCTCCAAGTCTTGACGGTGAGCTTGGAGTTCCGCAGGGTAGCATTTTAGGCCCTCTTTTATTTATCCTTTCTATTAATGACATAAATTACCAGCTTAACTGTGATTTTCGAATTTGTGTGCAGATGACACTTTATTAGCTGTTTGTGATTACGATTTTGACACTGCTATTAATATAATGAATATTGAGTTGTGCAAAGTTGAAACTTATATTAAAGGCAACAAACTCAAATTAAATCCTATTAAAACAAAAGCAATGGTGATTACAAACAGATTTAAATATAACAACATCGACAGTAAAAGTATTAATTTGTTTGTAGATAATACTCGAATTGAAATGGTACAAAAAATTAAATATTTGGGTCTAATTATAGATAGTATTTTATCATTTAAAAGTCACTTTGAATATATAAATAAAATTCTAAAAAAATTATTTGCTTTCTCAAGAATATCAATTTGGATTTAAAGACTAGAATCACTATATAAATCACACTAGGCACTGGGGCATAATTCTCGACTAATATGACTGTAACAAAATGGGAGGCAGCGATAAATAGGCAAAGTTGCGAAATTGGCGAAAACCACACAGTTATAATCTGATGTCCCGGCGTGCGTACGGCACTGAGGCGCATGTTCTGAGACGCGCTAACGCCTTACCCGTTCGCCCTACGTCAAAATATAAGACCTTTTTTTGTTGCAACTTTTGTCTACTTTCCGAATTTCCAGATAGCTTTTCTCTAAAATACACAAAATAACGATTTTTTTTTCCAAAAATGCGATATTTTTTCTTTTTTAACAAAATTTGGGGGGGCTGCGGGGGGAATTTTCGGTGGGAAGTGGAAAATTCGAATTCAGCGACACGAGAAATATAAAACAAGCCTATGTCCAGAACTACCATGAATTTTGCAACCTAAAATTATGTATTTCCTGGACTACAATTCATAAAAGATCTTGCAGATCAAAGTCCTTATGAAGCTTTCAATTTGCTTATTGCGGATGATATATTGAATCAAATTGTATTTCAAACGAATTTGTATGCAGAGTAGAAATTTCAAGATATCGGAAAATCATATCAGAAAACAGATGGAGAGCTTATCATATTTAAGTTTTTATAGGTTGTGTACGGTGGTACAAATATTATACCACCCTGTATTTTTTTTGATTAACCAAAAAATGTTCTTTTTCCTCTTAATATATATTTATAAACATGTCTTTAACGAAAGTGTACCATCATTTTTATTATTTTTTATTTAAAAAAATCCGTACTTGTGGGGTTTAATTTTTACTAGAAATTCTGTACCTGAAAGAATTGTTGTCTTGAATGGTTCTCAGTAGAGTTAAATTTATAAAATTTTCAATGAACTTCTACCATCATACCTTATTTTTAATGAAATTCATGACTACCTTACGAGAAGTAGGAATAATATACTAAAAAATCAACGAATTGTCTGTTCTTTAAAGGATTAAATGAATATAACATCTTCCAACTGAAGTTAAAAGCTCAGTCACTAAAATCTTTTAAAAGTAATTTTAAAAAATCTTGCTTTAACATTTTCTAAATGTATATAAATTGTAATTTTTTTTTGTATGCACTCTAGATATTTTATATATCTATTCTCTTTATGAATGTTTTAAATTATTAGCTGCTTTTTATATACTTAATTACAAGTGCGTTATTAATGTAAATGTAATGTGAATTAGGTTGTACCTATTTAAACAAATCATTATTTATATTATTGTGACAACCAATTTTTTATATTTTAGAGTTGCTTACTGCATTGATATACCACGACCAGAACTCATCACTAAGTTGTGTTTAGGGCGAGAACGTTTAATGCCATATTTCGATGGGGATCAATCGAAACAATGTATTAAAAACAAATTGGTAAGCAAAAATATCACGAACATAACATCGAAGCAGTGTGAATACTTTTTGTTTCAGACAAGATATAAACAAGAACAGGACGTAACTGTAACCTCAAAAAGGTGCTTTTTGAGCCATAAAAATCCTTCAGCAATAACAATGTATAGTTGTGACTCTTGTTCATTTCAGACAAAATATAAGGGTAACCTTAAGTTACATGTACTGTTGCATAAGGATCCTTCAGGAGTAAGAATATACGATTGTGACTATTGTTCCTATCAGACAAAACGTAAACGTGCCGTTGAAAGACATGTATTGGTACATAAGAATCCATCAGAAGTAGCAGTGCACAAATGTTCATCTTGTTCATACGAGACAAGATACAAACATAATCTTAAATCACATTTTCTGATGCATAATTCTTCAGAAGTAGCAATGTATAGATGTAAGTCTTGTTCGTTTCAGACAAATCATAAACATAGCCTTAATAGACATCTATTGATGCATAAGGATCCATCAGAAGTAATAATGTATGCTTGTGACTCTTGTTCCTATCAGACAAAACGTAAATTTGCCATTAAAAGACATGTATTGGTACACAAGGATCCATCAGAAGTAATGATGTATAAATGTGAGTCTTGTCCGTATCAAACAAAACAAAAAAATAATCTCGTAGTACATGAAATAGTACATAAGGACCCCTCAGAAGTAATTATGTACGTTTGTAACTCTTGTTCCTATCAGACAAAATATAAAAGTGCCCTTAAAAGTCATGTATTGGTACATAAGGATCCATCAGAAGTAGCAGTGAACTAATGCAGTATTACAGTATTAATTGATGCCTTAGAAATGTTATGTGAAAATTTACAAGCAACAATGATCGGTTTATGTTATTAGGAGACTTCAATAGTAACTACTCTGGTAATAGATTTTATAGTAATAAAATAAAGCATACGATTATGAAATTTGGTGTAGATCAATGTGCCAACCAGATGCACAAATCTAAGTGAAACAATAATTGACTATGTCCTTACAAACCGGCTGAACATTAGGGCTGCAAGAATTACTGATCATAATGTAATAACTAAATATTGTCAATAATCATAAAAATATTGTAAGCTCTAACATATATTTCCATAATTTAAGCACTAGTAATCTTGATAAAATTAGCGTAAATCTTATTGAAGTTGATTGGCTATATAACTGTCGATGTAGATGATATTTATGAAAAAATTAATAGTGAATGTAAAGAGGTAATTGATTTTAGTCCATGTTATTAACATTACTAATAAAAGAAATGTTCCATGGTGGGACAAGGAGATCAAATAGAAGGCAGCAAATCGTGATGATGCATATACACTGTTCAAAAAATGTTCATTGCAGCATAAGGACTTATTGGGAAGTGTATAGTGTGAAAAAAATGAAGTTGTAAATTTAATAGAAGTAAAGAGGCAAACACGAAAATGAAATAGATAAGTACAAAAATAACTCTAGGTTAATGAGGAAAAATTTAAAGAAAATAATTAAATGTGAAAAAATTCCTTTGACGATGTAAAAATCAAATTTCAAATAGGAAACGATGTATAATAATAATAATAATAATTTAACCATTTGTTGATACATTGTATGTATATGTGGCAAGTCAGTAAGCATAGCAAATAAAATAAAAAAATACAAACAGTTTAAAATATAGAATTACTAAAATAGAATAATAACATAAATTATAAGATCTCTACAGCGAATAGTCAAGATATTCATTTAGAGAATAATATGACTTGTCTAAAAGAAAATGTTTTATTGTGACTTTGAATTTATGAGGATTTAAAATTACTGGGTAGTTTATTATAGGCAGTTATAGCTAAATATTTTGGACTCTTTTTATAAGTAGCCAAGTTATGGGTAGGTATTTCTAAAATTAAATTATTTCTGGTAAAATGGGAATGATTATCATTTAAAGAATTGAAACTGCTTAACTCAGACTTAACATAGAGCAGTAGATGATATATAAAAATACATGGTAGTGGAAGTACACCCAGTTCCTTAAATAATTTTCTGCAGCTATCGCATTTTCTCATTCCCATTATGTATCTAATGGCCTTCTTCTGAAGTCGAAAGAGTCTGATACTTTCATGTGAAATACCCCAACCTATAATGCCATACGAAATCACTGAGTGGAAATGAGCGTGATAATACATCAACAATACAGATCTGTCAACCACCTTTCTTAGCTGATTTATAACATAGCACACTGGTGGGATCTTTTTGCATGTTTCCTCAATATGAGTTGTCCAAGTTAAATTAGCCGAGATATGTACACCTAGAAATTTGGTTACATTTTCTTGCTTAATGCTTCCACTTTTCGACCGGATTAACAGGCTATGACCGAATGGCTTTCTAGCTAGGTTAAATCTCAAAGCTACAGATTTATTATTCAGCAGTAACTTATTTTAAATAAACCAATTATGGGCTTCTATTAATTGCTTCCCTAACAACAGAATTGACATTTACTTTAGATGCAAGGACAGTAGTAGCATCAGCATACATGATAGAATTTGACACTTGAAAATCATTTACATAAATAATATACAAAAGCGGACCTAATATAAAACCTTGTGGTACATCAACAGTAGAGGTCAGTAGACTGGATTTATGACCACTAATATCAACATATTGCATTCTATCCTGAAGATAACTGGTGAGCCACATTTGTTAATGATGAGAAAGACAGTAGAATATTTTAATACCTACTTTGTAACTAGCATTACAGAAATAATTAGTACCATTCCACCAAGTGTAGATTGACCTGATGTGGACATTGTTGTTTCAACTTTAACTGAATTTAAGCCACTAACTATATATGAATTAACTAAAATAATTAAAGATTTAGATAATAAATGCAGTACGAAATAAGGACTAAATAGTAGGATTTTAAAAAGTACATTTGATGTCATAGGTTTTGCTTTGCTCCATTTCATTAATATATCACCTAGTCGGGGAAAATTTCTGCAAGAATTGAAAACAAGTACAGTAATACATATCCCTAAAATTCCTAATACTACCAAAGCCGCCAACTTTCGGCCAATTAATACTCTACCTCCTCTTGAAAAAGTTCTGGAACTAGCTATGTGTAAATCAATTAGTGGATATTTAAAGCAACGGTATTTTTGCAGTAAATCAGTCCAACTTTAGAGCTAAACATTGTTGAGAGACAGCCATACAACTAACCTTAACGAAATAGAAAGAAGTGGTGGATAAAGAGAATTATATTGTGGCAGTATTCATAGACCTGAAACTGGCATTTGAAACAATAGTAGAGCTATTGAATAAATTAAAACATTATGGTCTTGGTGGTTCTGTGCTCGATTGGTTCAATGACTACCCAACAAACATTTCTAGTAACACGCAGTGACCATTAGTTTTATAAAGGGTCTATAAGTGTAACAGATTTGTATAATCATGTTACGAAGTTTTATACTGTTACTAAAGTAGTTGCGGAGTTATATAAGTGTTTTATAGCATGACTATTACTTACAGGTCTATAAGATGGTAACAGATATATTTCCGTTACTACATTATAAAACTTAAAGTGGTTGTTACCAAATGGCCAAATGGTATATAATAAAGTTATATAAGGGTAACAATTACTACATTATATAATTATTAATTGTTTAGGTTTATAGTGGTGTTAGTTGTTACAATTATATACATCAGTTGCAGATAGTAACAAGGTGCAACCTTTATATAACTCAAACTTATTAGTTGATTATAGGTTATGTTTTGTAAAGTAATTGGCAAGAGCAAACAAAATGTTTAATAATGAATTTGGCATTACAAAATTGGAAGAAAATAAAATACAGCAGCACATTTCACCGGAAAGTTTAAAAAAACTTTTCAATCCTCTTGAATTCAGTTCCAAAAAAGTATACCTTTGAAATATAAGAAACTGAAAAGAATGAAAGAACTGCAGGACTAGAAGTCAAAGGTTCTGGTGGACAATATACAGAAAACGTTCCTTTTGGCAATGAAAAATAGAATAATATCACGGTTGATAATGTTGATAATGACACTGAGGAGGTCACAAGTAAGAAAAAGCGGCTTACTACTGAACAAGAAGAGGTTAATACTGTTGAACATTATGAAAACAGAAATAAGTGGTTTACTGAACTAGAAGATGATGATGAGTTTTCTCAGTTGCATGATTTGGAAACAGACGATGAGAAAAATGAAAAGATGCGTAACGAATTAAGGATATGGGCAAATATGTTTAATATAAAGCAGAACGCTTTAAAAGCACTATGTAACATTTTTAATAAACGTTTGTCAAATGTTTTTCTGAGAGATCCTAGGATATTGCTACAAACGCCTGTGATTGGTTGAAAATTAAACAACAATTGTTCCAGCCAATGGCAGGCCAAATCACCATTATTTACACGAATTAATCGCAAAAAATTGTCTACTGTTGGTGTTATAAAATTACCAAGAGTTGCCTAATAAAATTTAAAGATATGTAATATTTTAAACAGTTATATTAAAGTAACCAATATTTATAACAAAGCTTAAAGTTATATTACATTTCTTAAAATACATTAACTGTTGATAATAAAACATCGGCCATAAGTTTGGCAGCCATCTTACGGCAATGAGTAATCATTATTTAAAATTAAAAAATGTGTATTAAAATCTCAAAATTTCGTAACAAATGAAGTGCAATTAGTCATAATTGCATGTACAAAACATATTTCTGTACTATTTTCTAAAAAAACATGTCATTAAAATTGTCACATTTTTTTTATTTAATTTTTTTTAATTGCTTAATATTTTAGAGGCCCACAGTTTTTCCGAAGTATAAGGGTCATATTTTACAATAATAATTTATGCGCACCAACATTTGATCTTTGTGGATGTCAGAAGCCAATTTAAAAAGTAAATTTAGTAACACACACCTTTATCAGTGCAAAATTTCCACTATACCCATGTAGGTACCTACATCATTTAATTTCATTACCACATTATTCTTGTGTCGGTTGGTATAGGATCTCTAGGAAAGAGACATTATAAATGAGAGAGAGAGAGGTGTTAATAACAAGTTTTTTAGTGGTAACGGATATATTTCTTTCACCAATATTTAGAAAATGGTTATATAAAAAAGTGATATAGCAGTTACTGATCTGTTTCTGTTACTTACTGTTCTGCAACCTTGAGGTGTATAGCGTGACTAAATGGTGCCTGTTACCTTTATATGATTCTCCATTTAAGCGTTATAAGCGGTTTATAGGAGTAACAACTATTCCCATTATATCACTTAAATGTATATAACTCGGTGTCGGTAATAGGACGGTTACTCTTATAAAACAAAAAATGTTTGTTGGGAACAGATAGCAAGTTACTAAAATAAATAATACTTTCTCATCTCCACGGCTAATTGAAACAGGTGTACCCCAAGGAAATGTACTAGGCCCACTATTTATAATCTAGTCGAATGGAATCAACTATATTACTAATTGTGAATTTATTAATTTATATGCGGATAATACACATTGCAGTAATGATCTTAATGTAGCTATTGATTTAATGAATATGGAGCTTACTAAAATTGAACAATACATGCAGACAAATAAATAAATTAAAGATGTTGATAAAACAAAGCTGTGATAACCAGTAGATACAAATACAATTCAATCAACACAAATAGTATTAATTTGAAAATAGAAAATAAAAACATTGAAATAATGAAATTAAATATTTAGATATAATAATAGATAATATGCTTACATTAAAAAATCATTTTACATGTATTATGTAGAAGAAAATATCAAAAAACTCTTTCTTTTCTCGAATTTCAAATAACTTGTCTGTATACACTAAGATAACAGTTTTCAAGACAATAATTCAACCACATTTCGACTACTGTGCTGGTATTTTGTATCTACTGAATAGTAATTGTATGTCAGCACTCCAAAAACTACGGAACAGGAGAATAAGAATGATTCTCAGGTTTACACCTGTTAATTTGATGCTAAATATACTTGACTGGCTCTCGGTTAGGCTAAGGTGGAATTATTTTACAGTGATTATTATACTGAAATTATAAATGGAATGCTCCAAGTTATCTGAATGGAAATATTACATTTTATTATCAGGTACATAAGCACTTCACTAGATCGATTTCTATATTGCTTAAACGAATTTAAAAAATCTATGAACACATTATTTTTCAAGGGTCTTAAAGAATACAACAACTTACATAGTATTGTAAAAATAGAACTCTTAACGATTTCAAACATAATTTGTTGGCGTATCTGAGGCCCTAGTCCTGTAATACAGTTCTTTCCTTTGTTTATTTTCTCATTGTGACATTTATGATTGAATTTATTATAATTCTTTGAGTGCCATTTTAGGAGTGCTAATTATGAGAGGATGTCTGATTTAGATTTATATATGTATTTTAATATAGTCTTATTTTCATAAAATAAACTGGTTTATATTTTATATTATATTTATATTACTATTTCCAATAGTTTCTTTCTGTACAAATGTGATGCTTGTTCATATCGGACAAAACAAACGTAACCTTGTAGAACATCTATTGGTACACTAGGATCATATACATATTATTTATATACTATGAGTTTCGTTCGTAACTTGATGCCAAGGAAAGCCTTTAAGGGTACTCTGGGTATGGTGCGCATGCCTTAGTGACGCTAGATTGTGACAGTTCAACTGAATATAGAAGGTAAATGGTCACAATCTAATCTGAGAAATTAGCCACTGGCCTGTTATAAGAGTGCGCTTCCTTACTCCTTCATCAGATCGTGTCGTCAGAGAGTGCGCGTTGGGTCCCAAGTTCCCAGCAGAGATAGAAAACTATCTCCTCCAGCCTCAATTTCCTACACAGCGGCTTATAGTATTACCAGTATATAGTTAATAGGTATATGACTAGGATCCTTCAGTAGTAATAAAATATTAATTCGAGTCTTGTTCATATCAGACAAAAGTGAAAAGTAACATGTACCGGTACATAAGGGCCCCGAAGAAGTACAATTGTAACTTATTCATTTATTATAAAATAGAAACATTGCCTTAGAACACATATTACTGTGGAATCTGCTGAAATACAGACGTTTCTATACCAGTTCCAATGCCACAATGTGCCGAAAGATCCGTACCCAAAGATTTATTTTCTATTACGAACCCAAACTTTATAATGCATTACCTGTTGAAGTAAAAAAATATAGAGGCACAGAAATTAAAAGCAAGCTTAAACTATTTTTAAGTGAAAATTCAATCAAGTTAAAGTAATTTTAGTCAATACAGGTATAATCATAAAACATAATCAAATGCAAATGCAAATTCCCTACAATGTAAGAGTAATCTAAAATAGAATTGAGGAAATGAATATATTACTAGCAAAAATACTCGTAATTATTTCAAACTCTTACTAAAGACTCATCATAGATAAGTACAAAAACATATATCCTTCTAAACAAAATACTTTGCTGGCTACATGCCACGAACAACATTGAATTATAAGAAAGAAATATGCACATTACGTACAGATAACTGTCACAATAATGTTAGTTTTAATTTTAAATTATCCTGTTCAACAAAACCAAAAAACAACTAAAGACAAAAACACTTACCAAAAACTTTGAAAACTTTCACAGACACGTGTTTCTGTATCCTACACAAGGATACTTCTTCAGTGCTACTTCTTTCAAAGTTGAAAATGAACTAAACAGTCACTTACCAGGCAATACGTATTTATGCAATAATTATTTATGGTTCTAACGAACAGGATAATCCAAAACAGATTTCGGAGAATTACCAATACAGGTATAATCATAAAACATAATCAAATGCAAATGCAAATTCCCTACAATGTAAGAGTAATCTAAAATAGAATTGAGGAAATGAATATATTACTAGCAAAAATACTCGTAATTATTTCAAACTCTTACTAAAGACTCATCATAGATAAGTACAAAAACATATATCCTTCTAAACAAAATACTTTGCTGGCTACATGCCACGAACAACATTGAATTATAAGAAAGAAATATGCACATTACGTACAGATAACTGTCACAATAATGTTAGTTTTAATTTTAAATTATCCTGTTCAACAAAACCAAAAAACAACTAAAGACAAAAACACTTACCAAAAACTTTGAAAACTTTCACAGACACGTGTTTCTGTATCCTACACAAGGATACTTCTTCAGTGCTACTTCTTTCAAAGTTGAAAATGAACTAAACAGTCACTTACCAGGCAATACGTATTTATGCAATAATTATTTATGGTTCTAACGAACAGGATAATCCAAAACAGATTTCGGAGAATTACCAATACAGGTATAATCATAAAACATAATCAAATGCAAATGCAAATTCCCTACAATGTAAGAGTAATCTAAAATAGAATTGAGGAAATGAATATATTACTAGCAAAAATACTCGTAATTATTTCAAACTCTTACTAAAGACTCATCATAGATAAGTACAAAAACATATATCCTTCTAAACAAAATACTTTGCTGGCTACATGCCACGAACAACATTGAATTATAAGAAAGAAATATGCACATTACGTACAGATAACTGTCACAATAATGTTAGTTTTAATTTTAAATTATCCTGTTCAACAAAACCAAAAAACAACTAAAGACAAAAACACTTACCAAAAACTTTGAAAACTTTCACAGACACGTGTTTCTGTATCCTACACAAGCATACTTCTTCAGTGCTACTTCTTTCAAAGTTGAAAATGAACTAAACAGTCACTTACCAGGCAATACGTATTTATGCAATAATTATTTATGGTTCTAACGAACAGGATAATCCAAAACAGATTTCGGAGAATTACCAATACAGGTATAATCATAAAACATAATCAAATGCAAATGCAAATTCCCTACAATGTAAGAGTAATCTAAAATAGAATTGAGGAAATGAATATATTACTAGCAAAAATACTCGTAATTATTTCAAACTCTTACTAAAGACTCATCATAGATAAGTACAAAAACATATATCCTTCTAAACAAAATACTTTGCTGGCTACATGCCACGAACAACATTGAATTATAAGAAAGAAATATGCACATTACGTACAGATAACTGTCACAATAATGTTAGTTTTAATTTTAAATTATCCTGTTCAACAAAACCAAAAAACAACTAAAGACAAAAACACTTACCAAAAACTTTGAAAACTTTCACAGACACGTGTTTCTGTATCCTACACAAGGATACTTCTTCAGTGCTACTTCTTTCAAAGTTGAAAATGAACTAAACAGTCACTTACCAGGCAATACGTATTTATGCAATAATTATTTATGGTTCTAACGAACAGGATAATCCAAAACAGATTTCGGAGAATTACCAATACAGGTATAATCATAAAACATAATCAAATGCAAATGCAAATTCCCTACAATGTAAGAGTAATCTAAAATAGAATTGAGGAAATGAATATATTACTAGCAAAAATACTCGTAATTATTTCAAACTCTTACTAAAGACTCATCATAGATAAGTACAAAAACATATATCCTTCTAAACAAAATACTTTGCTGGCTACATGCCACGAACAACATTGAATTATAAGAAAGAAATATGCACATTACGTACAGATAACTGTCACAATAATGTTAGTTTTAATTTTAAATTATCCTGTTCAACAAAACCAAAAAACAACTAAAGACAAAAACACTTACCAAAAACTTTGAAAACTTTCACAGACACGTGTTTCTGTATCCTACACAAGGATACTTCTTCAGTGCTACTTCTTTCAAAGTTGAAAATGAACTAAACAGTCACTTACCAGGCAATACGTATTTATGCAATAATTATTTATGGTTCTAACGAACAGGATAATCCAAAACAGATTTCGGAGAATTACCAATACAGGTATAATCATAAAACATAATCAAATGCAAATGCAAATTCCCTACAATGTAAGAGTAATCTAAAATAGAATTGAGGAAATGAATATATTACTAGCAAAAATACTCGTAATTATTTCAAATTCTTACTAAAGACTCATCATAGATAAGTACAAAAACATATATCCTTCTAAACAAAATACTTTGCTGGCTACATGCCACGAACAACATTGAATTATAAGAAAGAAATATGCACATTACGTACAGATAACTGTCACAATAATGTTAGTTTTAATTTTAAATGATCCTGTTCAACAAAACCAAAAAACAACTAAAGACAAAAACTAACATTATTGTGACAGTTATCTGTACGTAATGTGCATATTTCTTTCTTATAATTCAATGTTGTTCGTGGCATGTAGCCAGCAAAGTATTTTGTTTAGAAGGATATATGTTTTTGTACTTATCTATGATGAGTCTTTAGTAAGAGTTTGAAATAATTACGAGTATTTTTGCTAGTAATATATTCATTTCCTCAATTCTATTTTAGATTACTCTTACATTGTAGGGAATTTGCATTTGCATTTGATTATGTTTTATGATTATACCTGTATTGGTAATTCTCCGAAATCTGTTTTGGATTATCCTGTTCGTTAGAACCATAAATAATTATTGCATAAATACGTATTGCCTGGTAAGTGACTGTTTAGTTCATTTTCAACTTTGAAAGAAGTAGCACTGAAGAAGTATCCTTGTGTAGGATACAGAAACACGTGTCTGTGAAAGTTTTCAAAGTTTTTGGTAAGTGTTTTTGTCTTTAGTTGTTTTTTGGTTTTGTTGAACAGGATAATTTAAAATTAAAACTAACATTATTGTGACAGTTATCTGTACGTAATGTGCATATTTCTTTCTTATAATTCAATGTTGTTCGTGGCATGTAGCCAGCAAAGTATTTTGTTTAGAAGGATATATGTTTTTGTACTTATCTATGATGAGTCTTTAGTAAGAGTTTGAAATAATTACGAGTATTTTTGCTAGTAATATATTCATTTCCTCAATTCTAGTAATTTTAGTCCTTTAATGTTTATAATAATTACCTCTGGCTAATATTTTAAAATTTGCAAACTTGTCTTATCTAACAATAAAATTAGAATTTAATAAGTTACAGGTCACTTTAACCTTAAGTATAAAGGACTTATTTAATAAAATAGTAACACCCAGAAAATTATTTATTGTTAAAATATATCACTCAGAGCCTACTAACTTCTGTCTTGTTGGTAGTACATTTATATTGGATTGGGGATCATATTTCTTTAACGAGCCGCCTTGTAAATCCTACTACAATAAAATTGTTATAATAAATCATCAAAAATGCCACTAGGAAGGAGACCTTAATTACGATATTTCTAAGTGTCCTGTATAGAGGTGTCTTGTTGGGTTATCAACGTAATTTTTCACCTCATAGATGTAGATTGCTGCATATATTGTTATTAGTAGTCCCTAGTAATTATTTTACCATAATTAATGCTGAATTTGTGAAATGTAGATTAAGCTTTACTCTACCAAATCAATCTGAGGGCCCTGAATCAGAGCTCTCTATTAGTATCATGGCTTAATTACTTAGAAATAAATAATAATTGATTATAATATTTCAGTTATCCTATTTAGTAAGGTAGGTATCTGTCAAAAAGGTTTTGATGTTGGTCTCGAGTAGTTGTAATGTTTCAAATAATTCTAGAATAGCCCAGCACCAAGGCGGCATTAGATAGAAATAATGTTTAAGCGATATGTCCATAGGTGTATTGTTGGTATAAAATTATCTCGATGAAAAAACATGCCCTTGAAACACATCTATTGGTACATAAAGATTCTTCGGAAGTAATAAAAATATAAATGTAAATCTATACATAAAAGAAAAGTAGCTTTACAAGACATGGACTGGTGCATAAGGACTCAGTAGAAATAACTGTACAAATACAACTTATTCATTTAAATAAAATGACAAATTTATGCGAACATTTTATTTCTATTGTGCTATTGAAAAATAAGTTATGGCATTTGTATTTTTTTTTAAATTAACTTCTTACTCTACAAATTCAAGTGTCAAGTGTCAAAAATACAATTTTTATGGGATTTAAAAGTTATATATTATAATACCTAGTACAGTATAACATAGTTATATATACATTAAGTCATATTGAATATTATAAGAAATAAGCCAAGTGTGTACAATAAAACGTAAGATAAATGTATATCTCACCTCTTAAAGTTTTGCACACTTCGTCTTTTTATAATTATCTTAGTTTATATTATTTTCTAATATTCTCTTTTTTGACACCCTCTCTGTTCTTTCTTTTGCCCTCTTCAATCACAATGCAATAGCCATTTCGGTGTCCTTCCAAGACTTTGAAGTGTTAGCAACTTCAGCAGCTCGTGCAAATAAAAGAAAAATTAACATTTCAGATGAAATCTTAACAAAAAACATTAAGACTAATATATGCCACCTGATGGCAAGCTTATATTTAAAATAAATTGTTATAATTTTCTTGGTGTCCTATTTAAAAAAAAATCACAGTTTAAATGTGAACTTTTTTTGTTAACTGACTTTTGCATTTGAAAGGTTCCCTTGTTCATTTAAAAATTTTATATGAATGATCGATTCTACAAATAATACCAAAGATCGAGAGAAGCAGAAATATATGTTGTGAATAGTGCTACCAGATTAATAACATTATTATAAGTTTAACGTTATATTTTTTGTCAATATTATTACAGAATTCAAGTAAAGAAAATGGCTATCGGTTAAGATGCATTAAGATTTACGGTTTGAAGCAGGTTTATTAGGTTGAACATTGATGATGTATAAATGTTCTTGTACATACGTACAGCATAATTTCAGAAAAAATATAACAAATAAGGCATATATTACAAATTTGTAAATTTTCCTCAAAAAGTACCTTTATTAGTTTTTCCTTATATTAATTTACTGAAATCCCTAAATATACTTTACAAGTTTGTTGATGTTTTCTGACAAATGTTTTTATTACTCGATGTATCAAACCTTACCTATTAAAAGTTTCATCACCTCCATGCACTTGTTCATCAGAGATGTCGAACCATATATAACACTTCGTTTAACACACTGAGTAGATATACTTCTTTTCAATTTTTACTTCCCTCGCATACCGAAGGGAAGTATTATATTTATAATGTTTAACCAACAATCTTCTTTTAAGTGAATAAGTTCGCTCCATGATAAACAACTAAAAATTACATACCCAGGTTCACAGGTGATCTCCCATAGAATTTTAACAGAGCCAAATAAGATGGGTGGTAGAACCGTATAAAATAATTTGAGTTTTTAAAGAGTTTTTTGTGCTTTTGAAACGTTTTTCTTGTGTAAAATTTATTGTTAGTGTTCTTTATCTATTATACATTTCGTGATTTGCTGAACTGACTTTTATCTATTGTTTTATTTATATATTCGAATAGGCATGTCATCTTGTTCACATGTCAAAAGTTATTTCTTTTCCATATGGTAAGTGAACTTTAGTGAATTTATTATAATTTTATTTATATTCTACATTTTAGGAGTCCCCTCGTAACATTTCTAAGTTGAAATATATTAATATGGAGTTAACCTATAGGATTTAAAAGTGAAAGATTCATACTGCTTCCACCATAGTGTTGAATTAATGAACCATTGTGACCGTTCTTGGAAATAAAAATGCTAACTATACTATATAAGACTGTTATTATTCATACTTACCTTTATAATAATCTATAATGTTTACGATCTTAAACATCCTATTATGGTTGTTATGTTTATAAGCATCATTTTGAAGAACTTTATTTTACTCCCGTTAAAAGCGTGTTATTTTTTAAGTTCTGTCGCGTTTTAGCTCACTTACCTTCATTGATATTTTATTGGAAGCATTATCAATATTTCAAACATATCTGTGATTATAATTGTAAGAATCAAAACAAATACCAAACTATAGGTAAGTATAAAGTATTTCGAGCATATTACGTTGCATATTCGTTTATGATTTTAATTAAATGGAAACTGAAATGATCTCACAGTCCTATCTTTATATTAGATTTACTATTATACTCCTGTATTTCACAATCTCTGATTATTGTTAGTAATGTGTTAAACAATTAAACTTATTAGAAACTGTTGAGCCAAATGAAAGTAAGATATAATCAATAAAAAGTTGATGGATAATGGTTTGAATTGTCTAAAATCGTAAATTTCACAATAGGTTTATAAAACCATTAATATATGATTTATATATTGGCATGAATCAATGAATGTTGTGACACCTTTTATCCTATGCTTACCTGTAATTGAGCCTGTATTAATTACACATTTGTTGAAATAGGTCGTGATATTACATATGTACAAAAAAAATTCAAAAACCCAATATAGTCTTTATTTTCACGATATTATGGGTTCACAAAGATGTTAACGTATTTAACACCAAATTTTACACTTGTAAAAACAACACTAATAAAGTATATATAAAATTATTTCTCAAACTATGCTTTTAGAAAAACATTAACAAACATCACTACACATAGCTGATATTCAGAAATCCACCACTTTAATTTTTATAAAGCAAAAACTGACACCTAGTCATATGTCAAATTTCGGAGTTTGTCAACCAATCACGTGACAGCTGGCATTACTGTGACGTCACTGCTAGTGCTCTATTAATGAAATATTATCTTTTACCTCTATGAAGTTAGGAACATGTTGTTGTGTCGAATCGCTGAACTTTGAAGGTTAAAATTTAATGTCATGCTAATTGCTGTTCAATTAAAAAAATGGGAACCCAGGAAAGAATGTGCGGACTATGTTTGAATATATGTGATAACTTTAAAGCTGTAGAGGGAGATATGAAAAACGTCTTGAATATAGTTCTGCCAAAAATGGTAAGTGTTAAAAATGACACTCAATTATTACCGGTTCGAAGCGTCTATAGGTACCTAAATAAATTCGATGCGGTTCAATATTTCCTAGCTAACTTTAAGATGCGACCGTTTAGAGTTTTGATGTCTCGTAGTCGTTAATGAAATTATTGGCACAACACTGCAATATTAATGTATAGTATTATATTTCTATATAATTAATAATAAACTTGACGAATACAGATATGATACTTGGTGAGTATATGATAATTTATTAGCTGTCATTTCCAGTACCTCCTAACATTTAATATACCTATATAACTAATACTACACTACAATTGACTAACAATGTATCGAGTGGTGAGTAGTATGTTTGGTAGGATCGGGTCATAAACACCCAATCCAGTATGCAATAAACTATTAACATGCCAGTAACTGCCCAGAACTACTATGATAATTGCCACAGCATATAATTCACTTTACTGGTAACCTTCTACCCTGTCCGGTATTTAGCTAGCACATAGAGCACTGGTCCGAATCTTACCCGTACTTACAATGTTTGCTGGGTTATTACAAATTTTGGTTGTGTGATGCTTTCGATGGATTTTGTTTTAGAATTCAGCTACAGTACAGGAGCTGATGATGTGTACAAACTGTACAGTAAGGCTTATGAAGTGTTTTGATTTTAAAGCAGCATGCTTTTATGCACATGATTACTTAGTTCAATTGGTTAACGGAAAGGATGATGTCAAAGTAGATCTAAAAGATGTCTATCTCATGAAAAATGAGAATAATGCTAGTGTCCTAGAGGATCAAGACATATGTGGATTTTGTATGAATCCAGTAAAATATTGTTCCGCTATGTCCCTTGATGGTGAAAAGGGAGTCCTTACATTGAAGGAAATGATAGAACAATGTCTTCCAGAATTGGTATGGATCATTATTTTTCATGTTAAACATTACTCTTAATACAAGATGATTCAGCATTACCATTCCATACAGAAATAAACAAAAAATTAAATATTTTTAATTTCATAATCTTATTTTACCATAAATGTGTGTCTTTCGAGTTATTTACAAAAAAAAGTCTCAAGGTACCAATTTCTTAAAGCTAAAATCATAATCTTTAAATTGTTATAACTTGGAAAATATAAATTTTCATGAAAAATTGTAAACCACCTTTTTTTCCTACAATATGATTCTATATCAGATTCTGTGATTTACTATTTTACTATTTATCCCACCCCTTTAGAGGCAGTGGGAACCACCCCCAGTAAAAAGCGGCAATTTTTAAAGGGTGAACTTTTTTGTACTCGGTATTAGAAACTCAATGCAAAAAAATCATGAAAATCCATTCATATTATAGGAAGTAAGCCTAACTATTCAGAAATACCAAAACACCTGAACAATGCCAATATATTTAATGAGTATTTTGTTAGCCAAGGTCTCACCAGTCATATAGATGATACCAACCAAACCATAGAACATATAAATACTTCCAACTCAAGTTTTCACTTTCAGCCTGTTAGGGTCGAAGACATACAATCATTATTATTTAGGCAAAAGAAAAATTGCATGGGTATTGATAATATCTCGGCAAAGATGTTACAAATCTCTAGCGATGTTTCATTGAAACCACTCACGCATATAATAAATTATTCCTATGAAACTGGTATGGTTCCAGAGCTGTGGAAAACCTCTGTAAGTAGACCTGTGCCTAAAGTTCCCTCCCCCAAAGAAGTGGCTGATTATAGAAACATCAGTCTGCTTTGCATACTGCTAAAGTTAGCCGAGGGAACTCTCTATAAGCAGCTAATGGAGTACTTAAATATATATGAAATACTGTCTCCTCTTCAGTCAGGTTTTCGCAAAAACTTTAGCACCACTACTTCATTATTATATAAACTTTATTAGCATGCTCTTAAAAAAAATACAACATACGTACAATAACTTACAAACATTTTACAATTAATATTTATTTAAAGTTATTCTTTATGTACTCTATACAAAGTCTCTTAAAAATATGCTCATTCTTTCATTCTTTTAGCTCCCCTGGTAAGTCATTAAACCAAATTAGTCCTCTTCCCAATATAGTATTGGATTTTACGTTTTCAATTTTTATATAAAAATCATTATTTACCATAGCCCTTGTTTTATGGGAGTGTAAATCAATTACATAGCTTAATTGGTCAGTTAAGTAAGATGGCATCATTCCATTTTTCATTTTGAATATAAAGATTAGTGTGTTATAAACAATGCTTTGTTCAATATTCATTAAATTCAACACACTTAACATTGTACTGATTGGTGTATATTTACTACAGTTTAAAATTGCCCTCATGCCTCTATTTTTAGTTTTTTGTAACATTTGGATTTGTTGTTTATTAAGGAAAAGAAATGAGGTACCACAATAATCAATATGTGGGGAAATCATAGACTTATAAATAGTTAATTTGGCGAACATTGACACTTTATTACATAATCGAAACAACATACCAGTTTTTTTTGCCATTTTATTTTTTATATAGTCTCAATGTGCATTGAAATTCAACTCAGAATCAATAATCACCCCTAAATATTTGAATTTGTTAACTTCCTCTATCAAACAGTCATTTATTTTTATTTTATTTTGTTTAATTTTTCCTAAGTTATTTTTTGTCGTTACAATCATGAATTTAGTTTTATTCAAGTTCAGTTTTTAGTCCATTGTCACATGCCCATTTATATGTTTTCTAAATCATCGTTTAATTTAATTTGAATATCTTCTACTTTACCTTTCACATATAACATTGTATCATCCGCAAACAGTTTGATGTTACATTTCTTGCAACAATTACAAATGTCGTTAATATACAATAAAAAGAGTATATGTGCGAGTACTGACCCTTGAGGTATTCCATGTTTACAGCTAATTCTTCCGAATAACTGTCATTAAATTTAACAATTTGCTTCCTATTTTCAAGGTAGGATGTAAACCATTGTAACACTATTCCGTCAATTCCATATTTTTTTAATTTCAATAAAACTAGATCTTTATTTACCGTTTCGACAGCTCTTTTGAAATCCAGGAATACTACTCCTATCACCATATTATCAGCGATATCTAACTTCCATTGGTTTAAAACAAATTGAAGTGCTGTCTCACACGAATGATTTTTCCTAAATCCAGATTGCTGATTTACAATTATATCGTTCTCCTGAATAAATTCTAGTAGTTGATATTTTACAATTAATTCTAACAATTTCTCAGGAATTGGTAATGAATTTACTGGTCTAAACTCTGAAGAGATGTTTGTATTATAAATTTTTTCTCTCGGTGTAACTGTTGCTAATTTCCATACATTTGGGAAAACCCCCGTATCCAGTGACAAATTTATGACCTCAACAAATCTATTTCCAATGACTTAAAATGCATCTTTAATTATTTTAAGAGTGACACCATCTCTATCACATGTATCCTTCTTTATAGTTTTAATAATTTTTGATAACCCTTGTAAGTAAATTTTCTCAAATGTATGAAAGTTTACTTTTATTCCTTCATGTATTGAATGCGTTTGCTATTTGGATCTCTGATGTTAAAATTGCATTTTCAAATATGATATTTTTATTACTATATTTTTTCTTACCTTATTAAGTTAATTGAACTGAGAAGATATTTATATGATTTGAGAGGTGTAGATAACCTAATTAACATTTTATTACTTATTTCTACTATAGCTACTACTAGGAATTTCATTTAAATTTTAATTACTATTTCTGGGTATGTTTAATTTTAGTATGGTGTCTATTATGGGGGTATTATGAAATTTAGTTTGTGTATTAGTAACGTTTTTTTGTTTATTTAAGGCCTTCTTGATTTCCAAAATTTCAAGCATGTCCAACTTATTTCCCTTATTAACATTGTGCAACAGTTTAATACTACTACTGTTGAAAAAATGGTTATTGTCTATACAATGTTCTGCGAAACCAGTTGATTTTTTATTCTCTAAAATTGACTTTTTGTGTACTATTATTATTACTTAAGATATAGCGAATTGAACTCCAAAATTTGGAGGTGATTGATCGATGAGAAATATACCCTCTACTTTGATCGCAAGGCATATTTTTCCAACAAAAGTAATTGCAATAAAATGTTAATTGGATTAATATATCATTATATAAGAATATATAAGCAAAATGAATTATCATTCTAATGACTCCCAGTAAAGATATGAATAAATCTGTGGATCAACTGTACAAAGTTCACTAAGCCATCTTCTGTCACTTCCTCTCCTTGATAATTTTTTTTTATGAATTTTGTGATTAGTTCCACATTAAAGCTGAGACTCTTCTCTACATTTTATGTTATTTTCATTTTTTTTTTAGCGGCTCTGAATAGTAATAATTATTGATCGATATGTCCGGTTGTACGAAACTCCCAGAGAATTCTTACTTTTCGCGCATTTCGACGCGGCTTAAAACTATAAGTGGAAAACTCGATTTATCTTCTAAACGGCTTAAGTAAGACAAAAATTTGTAAAGGCCTTTTTTGTAGAGAAAAAGACGAGCTACAACTTTTGTTGGGAACTTCTTTCTCTATTTTTATTATTTTGGCCGCTAGATCAAAAATCCGAAAATCAAAAAGTTTTTCCAAATTTTTTTGAATTTTCCCGGAACTTGGAAGTGCAAAGAATGCATCATCTCATTCTCCAGGTTATTACCTACTTAAATCTCTTTTATTAATTTTTAAAAAACATTGTTTTTAAAAAAATCATCATATTCTCAAAACAAAATTGTTAAAAAAAAAAAATTTGTAAATATGTAACTAGTCAATTTGTTTGTAAATAATTTATAAACAAATGGCATAAAACATTTTTTTTAACGTTAATGAATGTCTTTCTTCAATGTAAAAATAGTAATATGATAACGAATATGAAAAAAAAAATTGTTTACAAATTTACTTTGGTTTTTAATTTTGTTTACTTTAAAAAATTATAATAAACAAAATAAACGATTTTTAAAAACTTTTATAACGTGATCTTGTTAAGTATATGTATAAGAAGGGCTCCAAGAAGCGAAAATTTTATAGGCCAATTATTTCAAAAAAATGTTTGTCTCCAATGACAACCGAGGTCCCATAAAATTTCGTTAGTTAACAATGGCCTAACTTGTTGAAAAATAAACTTTAACATTTTTTTCCAACGGGACCTTATTCTCTGAAATGTTAAGAATACACCATAATTTATTCACATTTTTTAATTGATAGTTAATAGTATAAAAATATTATTTTGTGATGTACTCTCTTTTGCGGCGGCGCTCGCATCCAGCAGCAGTCGCGCGGAGTCCTATTTTCAGCGTTAAATTAATATTATAAATAATGGAGATAGAGCTCCGGGAGTTCAGACTTTTTTATTGGAAATTCCCTCCTCTTTAAGAATATTTTTTCCAATTTCCGTTATCGCTTATAGTTTTTGTGTTATAATCGAAAAACTAAATGCCATTTCTCTCATCTTAATTTGTTTATAACTTTTGCATTTTTTTATGTGCTATTAAAACATTTTAATACCAGGGGGTGGGCACTTGAATACGATATATCACAACACGATTTTCAGAGCCATCTGTAGTAGGGACACATCACCATATTTTTCAATTCCTTTCTTGTCCAAAAGATGACGCAATGTTGTTTCCAAACTGACAGATCTCAGATCTGCCATATTTGAATTTCTCGCCTTAGTTTTGGTACATTTTAAAACGTATACTGAGCTGTTTGGTGTTTTGTATAGTTTGTTGCAGACTAGAATATACAAGTTTTTAAAAGGTATGAGGTGTGTTTTTTGTTAATAATATGTGTTTGCTGTACAAATTGTATGTACTTTTATTTAATTTCTGACAGCGTATTACCCGAATGAGGCCTTGTTGTGTTCCAAGGAATCAAGACTTGTTGACCGAAATGAGTGAAATTTTTTGTGAAAGCCACAGGAAATTAAAAAACATTTTTGTGGATGTAACTTTTAATATGTGTGTTTATTATTATATTAACATTGTTAATAGTATGGTCAATGGCAAAGTTACTGGTCGTAAAGATTTAGACCCCGTATGTAAAATTGCATACAAAAAACGTGTACCTACAATAGTAAGAAAAATCTCTATGTAAATTAAATAAAAATTTCAAATATCATTGTTTTTTTTAAGTAGTTAATACATTTTTTGTGGCTGTTACTTTTTTCTCAGTAAAATTAGGTACATAAAGATGTCACTTCTACCTCTGATTAGTTATCTATTCGGTACATTATTTGACAAATTGACAATAAAAAAGTTGTTGATTTGACAGAGAATGTAGCGACTAAAGATCTAATTTGGTGATAAAAAGACCAGGTCTAATTGTACCTTCTGCTGAGGTAAAGGCCACCTCTTTACGCAAATGTATATTTTTTAATTAATTGAACTGAGTCTGCGGTAGGTGAAACATACTAAATCGAATAAGGATTAAAAACACTTTTTATTACTGTATCACAATTATTATTCAGATTTCTCTGACATATGTTTCGGCCTTTCGACCATTATCAAAGACTGATAACGAGATAAAAGAGACCATTACAAGATATTTATAGAATTTGAGAGGTATAGATAACCTAATTAACATTTTATTACTTATTTCTAATATAGGTACTACTAGGAAATACCCAGAAATAGTAATTAAAATTTAAATTAAATTCCTAGTAGTACCTATATTAGTTATAAGTAATAAAATGTTAATTAGGTTAGCTCTATACCTCTCAAATCTTATAAATATCTTGTAATAGTCACTTGTAGGTTAGTTGTTATAACTCTTTGGTAATGGTCGAAAGGCCGAAACATATGTCCAGGAAATCTGAATAATAATTGTCAAACAGTAATCCCAAGTGTTTTTAATCCTAATTATATTTTTTACATTTGCCGCTTTGTATGGGCCAGTACCATTTTTACAGTTTTCTGTAAAATCATACCTAGTAGCTGTAGGTAAATGGGAGAAATGCTGCAAATTTTAATTTACACATGGTAATGTGTCCCTGCAAGGGATGTCGCTACTTGATGTTTTGTGAAGTAGTTCAAAAAGCGCTTTTAATTGTAACAATTATGTTTTATGTGTTACGTTTTAAATTTCCCTCATCCGATCTCGTCCTTTAATTTGCTGCCCTAATTTTGATATTTATCAAATTTTATTCCTAAGCAAATGTCGTCACATCTATAAAGATTAACACTTTTTTCCATACATAATTACATTCAATATTTGCGTTTTGTTTGATAGGATTTAAGTATCATCAAGAAACCTGTAATCTGCCCATCCTGCCACGGCTCTCTAGAAAACTGTTTTCGTTTTGTGACGAACTATCTGATTGCAGAAAAAAAGATTAAGAAACACTGCAGAACTCTAGATATCAACAGTAAGAGTCAAATAGAGTTAGGCAGTTTATTAGAGTTTGCAACAAGAGTTGTCACAATAAAAGAGGTAGATGGTCACTCAATTGATACAATCAAGATAGAAGAACAACTCTGTGAGGAAACAGAAAATGGTGATCAGAAAAAAATTGGTAATGATGGTAATATATTTAAATTAGAACAAGTATCTTTTGAAGAGGAAAACATGGTTGAAATAGAGGAACAAAAATTTTTAGTTAACCAAGAAATTGAAATAAAAACAGAGGAGGAAGATTTCAACAGGTAATATTAAATTCCCAGTCAGCACAAAAATATTTTAAAAATATTGTCAGAATAATTTTCTTGGATAATCAATTATCTATAGAATAATCGGAAAAAATACTTATTATTTTAAGAATATTCTAGTATTATTTGGGAGGGACACTTTTAATTCTTCTGAAATTATTTTAAACATAATTTTTAGAATATCTTGAGGGTATTCTGGGATATTCGATAATTATGATGAGAACATTGATTCTTAAAAAATATTATAATATTATCCATGGGAGAAATTAGAGTTTCTACTTAAAATAACCAGTGCATAATTTAGGAAAACATTTATGAAATTCTTCATATAGAATTACCTAATATAAAAATATCCAAGGAAGAATTCAAAACTATTTTCAGAATAATTCTCGTAGATAATGTTTTATTGAATATTCAGAAAAAATTGTTACTATATGTATAATATTATTAAGGCTACGAATTGAGCAGGTATCTAACATAAAACTGTAAATCGCTCTAAAAAATTTGTGAGGTTTATAACTGAAAATGAACACAATCAGCTTAGCTTATTGAAATTTCCTATAATAAAAAAACATTTTAGTTTAAACAAAATTTATTGGCATAACTTATGTAATATCTAATTTCCTCTTCATCATTTGGAGCACCTAAAAATAAAATAATTGCAAAAAATCACGCCTTTATATATTTAAAGTCTTTAACTTACCACCTTTAATTTTTCTCCCTCGTTTGCCTTATTCGCTATGTTGCTTTGGCAGCCAAATTCCTATCTGCAATTCGATGCTCTTATGGGATACCTCTGGAAAAGTTTTCTGAACTGCTTCTGAAAGATGAACCAAAATAAAAATACTGACAGAAAAGATAGCTTATTGTGTATTGTATGAAGAAGCTGCAAGGTTAGACTTTTATTACACACAGTTGCAAAAATAAAAGTAATTAGGTTATCAACAGAAATTTCAGCTGCTGAGTGAGTTCATTAATGATAATAGGTATGTCAATTTATTTTACTTCTTTGGTACCGACATTTAGATTTCAACACAAATATAGAGACATAACTTTCAGGTACACTCTCTTTGTTAATACATTTATTATTTAATACTTATTATTTATAAAGAACACACTGGCCCCACTGGAAAGAAATTGTTGAAAATATATAAGAACCTCATTTAAGTATTAAATATTACACATTTCTGTATTTATAGAATCAAGAAAATAGATACATTATACTTAATAATAAACATCTATTATTCATTTATTAACTATAATACCTATTTTCTTGTTAATAACTGAAACAAATATTCCTTTTGAAACCGGCTAAAATAAGTTAGGTTAGGTTAATTGATTTTGATGATATACAGATACATATATATTTACTTAAATAAACAACAAATTAAAGGATTCACTTACCTGCTTTCATTGTGTTTTTAATTGCACAGAATCGCGAACAAATGATCAAACTCCAAATTGTCAGGCAGTCCAGGCAAACGGTAATTCAAAATGGTGATAGCGGATGACGCAATGAATGAAAGATACAGACCGAAAAAGGAGATAAACCTTAGATTTATGCGCCTGCGCAACGTTTCGCGATATTTTAAATAAAAAAATCCCCACTTGTTTATTTTATTTAAATAATACTTTCCTGTGATAATTCAAATAATACCAAAAAATTCGAATTAATGCGGAACCCTTATGAATATAAATTAAACCTGCCATCTAAAAATTTAGGAAGAAGCCTTATGTAATTTTTATTTAAAAAAAAACGTATATATACACCCCACATAGTAATAATAGGTATGTACTTGTTACATAAGTTACATAAAGTATAAAATAATGGGCATAAGACGACTATAAACATTTTACCATACATTATTTTCAAAATACTTAAATAGTGAAAAGATAACCTATTAAATTATTTACAAAATAATTTTAAAACATATTCTATACTTCTCTTATTAAAATATTTTTATCACATTATTTTATGAAGTATTTTTAAAATAATAATCCAAAGATAAGTTCTGAAATTATTTATAAAATATTTTTTAAATATATTCCATGCATATGTTACAATTATACCAGTATTATTTATTAGAAGATATTCTAAAAATAATAATAAATTATGTGGTTATTCTGAGAATAATATAAAGATAATTTTTTTAATTAATCAAATAATATTTTTTGGGAAGATTTACAGATTATTATTAGAATATCTTGTGCTGTCTGGGTTACTAATAATGAAATAAAAACACTAAACCAATTTTTATATATTCACGTATATTAGGTCATGATTGTTTCACTAAAATATTAGCTTCATCAGATGGGAGTACTACAGTACTTACAAATTGATTTTATTGAACTTTAAATACATGACATTTTATTACCTGAGAACTATTTTCCATATATATGCAATTATTTACTGATAATCATACTAAGAAATGCAATTAAAATAGATTGACAAGTGGATAATTATTTATGTTTATTCAATCGTTAAGTAAAATATTAGAGATTTTATACTTATTAAGTTCTAAGCTCTCAAGTCAACTTTGATCCCTTACTAGCTGAATGAAGGTTATCAAAATTGTCATTAAGCATGTGCTTTTCTTTTAACGAGTGATTTGCAAAGGTAGAACTATTTTTATTATTCAAAAAAGATTTTTATGTTTAAATATGGGTTTTTTAAAATTTCAATGCAAGTCCCACAAGTTAGCTTATACACTTCTACAATTCTTTTTTATTCTTATCTTTATTGTTTTTAATAATAGAACCTAAAGTATTATTAGTTTTGTATATATATACATCCTTTATTTAGCCAAAGACTAATAATATACACAAATACACATAATGATAGACACAGAAAAAAGATATATAAAAACAACACAAGAATTGTATATAACAAACAAGTATAGTAATTATTATTAATACATAGTCAAATTGTCACACTATAAAATTTCACTTAAATAAATGAAACAGTCAGAGAACATATAACAATCAGTATTACATGACTTTAAAAACAAGTACTTAGAATAAAATTTAAATTTAGGCTGGACACTTTCAAGGGACAATGCGAATGTCTACTCATTCAATAAATACTTTTTAACCTATCAACTGTCTCTTGTATGCAGACGACACAACTTTATTGAACTCATGTCCTGGTCTAGACGAAGTAAGAGAGGATTGCAGGAATATGCAGTTGAACGCTGAGATGTTTTCAGCCAATAAACTTAAATTAAATGAAAATAAAACTGTCACAATGATTTCATCCACCAAAGATCTAAATAATCTAGACAACAACCCTACTTCTGTGAAATTTTTAGGAATTAATTTGGATGCCAAACTTACATGGAATGCCCATGGCAATCTCCTAGCCGAATCCCTAGCAAAGACAACATATGCATTGCGGCAATTATCAAGTAGAGTGTCTATGAAAGTTCTTAGAACTGCTTATTTCGCACTGTTTCACTCTAAACTCTCATATGGTGTCCTAGCTTGGGGGCATTCGGCTAGCAGACATAGACTTTTTGGTCTACAACGAAGAGCAGTCAGGATTGTGGGAGGAATAGGCTATCGAGCAGACGCCAAACCAATATTTATAAATCTAGATATTCTAACTCTACCATCTATATACGCACTAGAGTGTCTTACCTATGTGAAAAAGCACATCGATGAATTTCCTACACGTAGTGAAAACCATTATTATAACACTAGAAAGAAAGAAAGAGCATATATACCTCAGTCTTAAAGGTCTAACTAAATCGCGCACAGGTGTCACCTATCATGGGCCTAAACTATACAATAAATTAGAAAACAATATAAAACAACTACCTCTTGATCAATTCAGATCTGCATTAAAAAAATTTCGGCTAGCAAATGCCTTCTACACACTAGATGAACTACAAATGTCTTTGACAAATATTTCGCTCTAGTATACGCACGTGTATATATATTCTATTTGCATTATTGTCTCTTCTTGGTTCTATGTACGGTTTTCGTAAATATATTTTTTTATGAATAACTTTATATACTTGTATGTATTTGTGTCTTTACCCATTTGTAACTGCCTGACGTATGTACGATTTTATAATCTTAAACATGAATAAATCTATCTATCTACCTATTTTTGCCATTTTGAAAATGTCAAACTAGTAGTACTGCAGTTGAATTCAGATGACGCAGTTGTTATTGCACAGGCTCAACAGGTATTTTTCGATCCAACTATTCAAGAAGATCTGAACACCATACACGAAAGTTTCTCGCGAATGCCTCTAGCCATATGGAACCTTAAACATATGCCAACATCAAAATTTACTGCAGTTGCAATAAACATAGTGTTCGATCTCCGACAATATATTTTTCAATTACCTAGAGAAATCGCTGAGAGGGTTCAAACAAAATTCCAGAGTTTTAAAAACCAATCCCGGATTTGTAACGATGTTTTCCGTAACAGACCTTTTAAACAGTAAAGAAGTAGACTTTTCTACACCAGGCGTTAATACGGCAACTTTAAGAAATTACACATATTTTAAGTACGCTCCGATGACATCTGTTGATGTTGAGCGGTCTTTTTCTCAATATAAATGGATTTTTAATGGCAGGTGGCGAAGGTTAACTTCAGAGCATTTAGAAAAAATATTAATATACTTTTATATTTGTTGTACCTAGATCATGAAAAATTACAAATGTGTGGGTTCCTTTAAAATAATGAAAAGTACACGTGTGTTTTATTTAGTTCAATGTTACATCCCCCATTACCTCCTCTTTGAGTGAGTGTTTATAATAAACTGACCATATTAACTGTAGATATTAAAATATACAAGTTAACAGTAAATTATTATAAAACAAAAATCAATGATGACAGGATAGCTTGCGCTGATAATGTTATGAAAGACAGCTATAAAACAACTATCGGAATATTTTAAAAACTGCTACAACCTACAAAGAATTTATATATTTGTATAATTTCATCAGATATATATTCTGTTTTTTATTGTGGTAACCATTTTCATAAATTTTAGATTTGAATATGCCGTTGATATACCACCAGAAGTCACCACTAGGCTATATGTAAGACTAGAACGTTTAATGCCAAACTTCGATGGGCATCAATTGAAACCATGCATTAAAAACAAATCGGTAAGTAGAAATATTACGAAGATAGCAGCGAACCAGCGTCAATAATTTTTATTTCAGACAAAATATAAACAGGGGCTCAGAAGTCCACATCGTCGGCAAAGAAAGTCTTGTTCAGAAGTAACAATGTACAAATGTTACTCCTGCTCATATCAGACAAAACATAAACATTGCCTTAAATTACATGTACTGTCACATAAAGATCCTTCAGAGGTAATAATGTTCAGTTGTACCTCTTGTTCCTATCGGACAAAATATAAAGGTAGCCTTAATAAACATGCATTGGTACATAAGGATCCATCAGAAGTAATAATGTACAGTTGTGACTATTGTTCATATCAGACAAAACATAGAAATAACCATAAGTCACATATACTGTTACATAAGGATTTTTCAGAAGTAATAATGTACAAATGTTCCTCTTGTTCATTTCAGACAAGACATAAAGGTGTCCTTAAATCACATACTCTACTTCATAGGGATCCTTCAGAAGTAAAAATGCATAAATGTAAGTTTTGTTCTTATCAAACAAAAAGGAAAGGTGATCTTGCTGTACATGAAGTAATCCATAAAGGCCCCTCAGAGGTTATAATGTACGGTTGTGACTCTTGTCCCTATCAGTCAAGACATAAAAATTCCCATAGAAGACATAAATTGGTACATAAGGATCCATCAGAAGTAATAATGTATAAATGTGGGTCTTGTCTATTTCAAACAAAATGGAAAAATGATCTTGGAATACATGCAGAAATACATAAGGGCCCCTCAAACGTGGTAATGTACGATTGTGACTCTTGTTCCTATCAGACAAGATGTAAACGTTACTATAAGAGACATGAATTGGTACATAAGAATCCATCAGAAGTAGCAATGTACAAATGTGATGCTTGTTCGTATCAGACAAAACGTAAATATGACCTTAAATCACATGCACTGGTGCATATGGATCCTTCAAAAGTAATGTACAGATGTGCATCCTGTTCATATCAGACAAAAGCGAAAAGTAGCCTTAGAAAACATGTACTGGTGCATAAGGACCCCGAAGAAGTAACTACGAATGTAACTTATTCACTTAGTATAAAATAAAAACGTTACCAGTGCCAATTCCAAAATATGCCGAAAACACCCAGAAAATTATTTATTGTTAAAATATATCATTTAGTGCTTATTGGGTTCTGTTTTGTTGGTAGTATATTTTATATTAGGGATCATCATTTCTTTAAGGAGCCGCCTTGTAAATCCTACTACAATAAAATTGTTATATTTCTAAGTATCCTGTGTAGAGGTGTCTTCACTGTCTTGCTGGGTTATCAACCATATTTTTCACCTCATGAGTGTAGGTTCCTATATATTTTGTTAACAATGTAGTAGCCCCCAGTAATTTGCCATAATTAATCCTGAAATAAGTTGTGATATGTAAATTAAACTTTACTATAACAAAGCAACCCAATGTTATGGTTTCAAATACCACAGAATTAAACAACCTGAAATTTGGTGTCTGTAGGCAAGTATAAAATTAAACGGCTTACAATCCGCCTCGCGAGTAGAATGCCACACGTCACAATATAGCTCTACAGCGCTCTAAAAAATGCGCCGGTACCTACCTAGAGAGAGAGAGAAGGCCATGCACAACCGCTGAATTATTCAACTAAACTCAGGTCAAATAATGTGTATGTGGGATATGGTCGAGTAATGTTGTTTGTTATGTGGGTTGTCCCAGGAGGCATTTTTGGACGAATTTGATCGTGTCCTTCTACGGAAAGTGTAGTCACCACTGCGCAGAGTTGCTTATTCCTGCTGGTTCTATTTCCTGTTTTTTCTTGGTTGTAGAACTTCGATTTGAGCTCTGGAAGACCCGTGAGCCATTTTGGGAGGTCAGTTTAGGCCAAGGGCAAACGTATATATAGCGTCCAAATATTTTCTTCGGATCTGTACCTCAGGGTGTATTATGTTGTGTCCGTCTTGTGTTGTTAATGCGAATTAACTTGTCGACCATGTTGTCGAATTTGTGGCTTAAACTCGAGCTGTTGGCAAGTTTATGTATTCTCTAATTTTTTTTCGTGTTTTACATAAGTTTTCCCTAGAGTGACATCAGTTCCTGGAGATTGCCGACGGCTGGACTTTTGGAATAAAACAGGAGAACCGCAATTTATGCGTAAGTATGGTACTGATTTTTCTGACACGTTTATAGAAATTTTCTTTGCCTACTTACAGAGTCCTTTCTGTTTTTTTTTTCATCATTCTTATTATCACATATTTTAGGCATCTATTCTCTGGCCACCTATTCCATGCTGCACGTTCCGACTACATGTTCTATCGTTCCAGGTTGTGTTATTAATCAAGAATCCCCGGATTAATCTGCCACCCTCTCAGTCAATTGGAGGACTTATTTGGGGAATATTGCGAGGCGTTATTAAGCTGCCAGAGGTCCATGTGCCCTTCTTGGCCAGTCGTAACCACCACTCCCGCCTAGTTATCGTCATTGAGGAAGCTGCAGCGTCTCGACGCCCACTACCTCCTGTATAGATAAGTAACAGCTCATGATAATTTTGTTAATATTAATATTTTAAAAAGTGTTTATTGCATTTATCTCAGGGGTATACTTCCCTTTTATTTTATTATATTGTGTAGGTCAGTGCCGTGCGCTACCTTATTTTCGCGTTAGCATTCTCCAAAGTCTCATGTAATTTGTATTTGCGGTTACATGATCACGTAACACCCCTTTTAAATGTATTTTCTTTTTAGGTAGGGACAGTTTAGGTGTTTTTCCTAATTTGAAGGAACTAAAAAGTAAATAAAAATGATTAAAGATCAAATGAACTTTAGTTTTTTTTAATCGTCTTATTTATATTAACGCCCTGGCGGAGTTTAGCTATTGCTATTCCACACTCAACCACACGTACATATAGACATCAACACAACAACCATTCCCTGCAATATTGTCGTCTACTGCAGCTGAGAGTCGAACTCAGGATAGATAACAGCAATTAGAAATGTGCCACCCAACAGCGGTCTAGGTCATTGCTACCATCTTGGTAACACCTTAAAAACGCCACTAAACATCCATACCCTGGCCAGGATTCGAACTCGGGACTCCGTGGTCCTAAGCCAAACGCCTTAGCATTGCGCCACTGAGCCGATAAATAAATCTAAATCTCATAAATTTTCCGAAAAATCGAACGAACGGAGATCCGTCATGCGCGTTTTCCAGATGGCGACCGGAAGCCAGCAGGTAAGTACAATCCCGACTCTTTAGTTTTATACTCTGGCCATGTCCCCCTTCCACTTCGGGCAAAAATCTCAATTCGTGCATTTTTTCAAAAACTATGTTTGCTTTCTAAATACATTAGACGATATCTGTATTCTCAAGTTATTTTTGTTGGGACAAATTGCGTCCTAAATTATTGCCTGTCGGGTTTGTTTGGATGCCGATATCGCCAGGCGAATTTAAGCGGTGGGTGTACAAGCCAGGTACTATGTAATAACAATACATTTTTAGCTTTCAATATTCCACAGAAGTCAGCATAGATCATGTTTTAAACTCTACTTGAAGTAAAATTTGGCCATACTGTTATATCACATTATCCATGTTCACCTCTTACAATTAAATGGCAATGATAAGAGCTTCCACTATTACGTCAGCAAGCGAAAGGATGGAACAATGTAACTTGAGATAGTTGCAATATGATTGCCATGAGAATTTTGCCAAGAGGTAAAATTTTGCTCTGTCGAAGAGTATAGATTTTTTACTTACCTAATATTTAATTGACAATGGACCGACTGCTTTACATCCCCTCAGAAAGGTGGTATATCTCCTAAGGTTACATACCTTCTATGTATGCGCCGATATGCAAGCAAGAGATGAATATCTGCATAGTAAGGGACATACATTTTTAAGATGCATTATCCGTTTTAATCCCATATTTTGGATTTTGCGTGTAAATTGCCGCAACTTTGTTATTTTACATAATATAGCATAATTTTAATTGTTGTTTGACCTCCACTTTAAACTGTTCTTCGTCCGATTTTCAAAAAATCAATATCAGGAAAATAAACAGTCCACACTTAATAACTTCTATGTAGTCTGAAGATGTTCTTCCATTTTATGACAAATAATTCTGAATAGTTTTTCTTTTGTACCTACTTGGGTGTTTGGATTAAAAAATTATTAGGATATTCCAGCAATGTTATGTGATGTATCTATGAATTGTATAAAATTAAACGCTAAGTCATATAAATTAATTTTATTAAATATTAAAATAAAAAATTGTGTACACTTCAAATTAATCGCATTATCGAAGAAAGGCTACGGGTCTTTCGGTTGCTTTCTTGATTGGTGGCCAGGTTTTAAGCTTAACAATCTTCAGCACAGGTCTCAGCTGGTCGGTTCATCATCTTCATCATCATCGATCACAATAATAATAGGATCTACTTCATTCAAAATAACATCGTCATCACCTATTTTAGGGAAAGGGCCCTGAATCTCTTCCGTCGTGTCTACTGTTTCCTGTTCCATTTTATTGTCTTGAGCTGGATCATCTTGAGATTCGTCATTAATTTCACGGCGCTAAAAATATTTAAAAATATGGATATAGACATGTAAATACATATAGCTGAATGTAAGAAGTTTGGAACTATTTGAAGCTAATTGCTAATGCGAATATATTCAGGGTTTGGGAAAATTCACAAATTTACAAATATTTTTATTTTTCAAACCCATAAGAATGACAAAGCCAGAGATAGTGACCTGGGCAGTAGCAATAAATTTCCGTAAATCCTTAGTGCAGCTACCTAAACAATTTTCAGCCCTAGTCCTGGCAAAAGTTAATTATAATGATTAAATACTTACTAGATAATCTTCGAACCAGGCAGAATGATAAGGTTTATCGTTTATTCTCGTAATGTTCTTAAGCTGCCACATTTCCTCTTCATCTTTATAGAAGCAGATAAATGGATCTCCACAGATGGCACAGTTTTCAGACACCTTTGTTGGATGTGTTTGAGTGTAAGAAACTTTGGTCTCGGCACCAGCACTTTCAATTTTTTGCTTTTCAAAATAGTTCATCTCTAATAAGAAGAAATAATCTCGCCTAAGATAATCAATTATGTCATTGACAGGTAGAATAGGCATATTAAACTTTACCTCAGGATTAAAACCTCTCAATCCCTCTATACTTTCAAATCGGGCTTGATCGTATTTAATGTGATTATTTAATCGATTCTCAGATGTGCGCATTCCAAATGATTTTTCTTGCTCGTGATGTAGAAGTGGAGCAAAATTCCTTCTTGAGTGGAAATTTTCTGATATATTTGTGCTACGGTGAGATTGATCGAATGATCGTATTAGGTGATTAACGTGATGTTCTCCATAATAAGGCCTATATCTCCTATTTTTCTTCCACTTCCCACTAAAAAGAACATAAGGCCTGTAGTTACTTGCTCTAGTTGCAGGTTGATCCATCGTTTTGATACTAAAATAATGAACAATGCTATTAATTCATTAAATATAACAAGTTGTAATCAAATGTTTTTTAATCTCAGGACTCTTGTTGAACTCGACTTTGGGCACGTCTTAGCCACAATAAGCAATTTTATATTAAATGATTAATATGAAAATTATTAAAAATTGATGATTTACATACAAACGCAAGTTTTGTGTCGCAAATTTATTCCCGAAATTTTCTTCTGCATTCGGTGTATCATAATAAAAAGTTGTTAGTTCCAAAGGGAAATGTCCTACAAACAATTATATACCTAGGTACTTATTTTGACAAAACCTACAAAAGCATTGTCCAATGTGTTTAAATGCCGTACATTATATTAACACCGATTCAAATAAAGTCAGTGAACCGAAATATTAAAATAATTTGGGTGTGTCCAAATATGACAAAGAAATAATCTTTCTCATTATACGCATAGACTTTCAACTTTAATGGAGTTATGCACTTAATTACGTACGAAATTATGTGCCTTAAGACATAGACATTTAATTTAGATTTTTCACATATAGCTAGAGATATATTCAATATTATTGCATAAAGTTTAAGTGCCCGTTTTTGCCCAATTTTCTTAATTACTTTTGAAACGCAAATTCACACTGCGAACACGTTTTATAGCAATTACCTCGTATTTTACCAAAATCATAATCACGCATTGATTATTATTTACTTGCGCCGCACATATAATTTAACAAGCTAATTATTATACCTCTTGCAAAATTATCATAAATGTTAGTTTTCGGCATTTTTGTTTAATTACAATATATTACGCAAATACATTTTTTTTAAAGAATAAATTTTTCGTTTACTGATCGATTTTGTTCAAAAACAATCAGACCCTTCCTATAGCCAATGCCAATTTGCTGACCAAATTTCAATACAGTGGGATATTTCTTTCTAAAGTTATCGTACTTACAGAAAAATGTGACTGATAGACATTTTTTAAAAGTTGTTCAAAATTCGATCAACACAGTGATATGAAAATTTTGCTTACGAGCGATATTACCAGTTTTAGAAATGGGCCTATGTAGAATTGTTTACAAATATGAAAACAAATTTTACTCACCGAAAGTTCACTTGAGTTAGATATACACTAATAAAATAAGAATAAATTGTCACTAAAACACCAACTTTCAGCTTGTCTAAGTGCAATGTGTCTCTTACGAAAAAGCAATGCTTTATAATGGGATCAAGATGGTGGTCCGTATTTATGTAAGTCCTGGACGCAAGGGTGGGGCGGTCAACCCAGGTAACACAATCTTATTCCTGGAATCAGTTAATACATTTTTGGAAGATTTGATTATTCCTAAAATATTGTTTAGATATTCCGGATATTACGAGAATATGCTTTTTCACGGAAATGGCACAATCTAAAGATATTCTAGGATTATCCAAAGTTTATATTACAGGAATACTCAAGTTAGTCTAAAAATATTTTAAGAATATTCTCAATGTTTTTTGCCAGGCAGAATATTCCTAGATTACCACTTCACCCTTCCACGAATTTTCGCTCATTCTTGATGTTTTTATTTTTTCCCATGCCTCAGTCAGCCACACCACAGTACAAAGTACTATTTCTTTAGTAGTCATCACAAAACCTGATAACCTTACAGACTCTGAAACTAAAATATTAAGTAAACTACATATTTACGAGGAGGTAACGGAATAATTATCCCCCCACCAATGTTCTGTTCGTTTGTTTTAAAATTTTAAATATTTGAGAAACAAAAGCATTTCTTAAATTGCATAATAGCATTTATATGTGATATCTAGCTAGAGGTTTCATTGTAGTAATAAAAAATAGCATAAAATAATTTTATTAGCGTTGTTATACATTAGCAGATGTTGTTAACCTCAAAACTCGAGATATAAATATAGCACTTTACCATTTCCTAAATATCGATAATCCAGATCCAATGGACGCGGAATTGATCGGAGCCAGTCATATATTATTTAATCCAGATGAGCATATATAATTGAAAGAGTCTCACAAAATGCAAATTGCAATATGCTTGCAACCAGAAGATAAAAAGCGAAAAGTGATGCAGGTAGCAAACTGTTTAACGAATGACGAAGTTGATGGCTTCGATAATAGTCATCTCTTCTCATTGCACTCTACTTGCATAAGCCGCATCTTTTTATCTGCTCGAAACTAGTATCACCTGTACGAAGAAACACCTTTTGCATCAATCACTGACCCGGAATCGCGCGGAATTTAAAAACCAAAGAAAATTAAATATACAAATTTAATAATGTCTCTTAAATTAGTAATATATCGAATTACATGTAAACCTGAGTATAAATCTAATTTTAATGACACCACATATTATTTTCGACATCTCCATTGTTATTTAAAAAATAATCATTGTATTTTAATAATAAGAGATTCCTTTGTTCTGAAAATTTCCCGTTTCCCGCCAATACTTGTCGGCGATCTTTACCCATCACACGGTAAGCGACCGATAATCTAGTATGACATTTAAACCAATGTTTAAATGCTAATGTCAAGTACCTATCTTTTTAATATGTTGTCATTTTAAAGAGGCAATTCGTACATTTCGCACGTTGGATAATATAGTTATTAACTTCCTAGCAGCATATTCTGTCATGCTGTGTTAACGTATGGACCAATCAGTTAATATCTGGCCTGATCTTGCCTATAACCACACAGAGAAAAATGTGTGTGATATTTTACCACAATTGTAGAAAATTGTACTCCAAATTGGTTTTAAAATGGTGACAGGAACAATTTTTGCAAATAAATAATACATTTTTGGGGCAATGATTTTGTACAGTTTATGCATTAACATTGTTTGAAATTTTTGTACAAACTTAAAAATCACATAAATTGAATTTTATTCCACTTGTGGAAGTTAGTTTCTACAATTTGTGTGAAATTTTTAAATATATTCTGAAAGTTTCCTAAACAAACATTCACATCTAAACCTCTTCATTTGTAAAACATATTTACAAAAAATTGTGCTCTTAAGTGACACAAAGTTATAGTTTTTTAAAATAATGTGTTTTAGTTTTCCACAATTTCTAAATGAGATCCTCAAATTGTGTTTATTTTGTCAACTTTGTAATTCATTTTGCACAATATATACACTTAATTCGAAGAAGCTGTTCAGTAATGTATGAACCGGGGTTAGTTTTGCACAATTTATTACTCTATAATCTCCAAATTATGTATATATTTTTTGGTTCACTGTGCACTCATTTCACACACTATATGTATCCACTTCATTTTAATTGTATTATTCTGCAACACAAATTGTGAAATATTGTTTCCAAAATTGGAGGTATTCCTCTCAATAAAAAAAATTAAAGAATAAATATTTTATTTTAACAGAACAACAATACATAATAGAGCATGCATTTATATATTATCATATGGTAAATGAAAACATTACTATTTTTTTTAATACAAATAAATTTTATATGCATAAAGTTCTAGTTGAAAGACTTACATTTATGCTTAAAATAAATCCATTTAATAATGGGCTTGTTCCATGATATTCTCATTATGCACTTAAAATTTCGTATTTCTAACTTTTTCCGTTCTCGAGATATAAGGAGTTGAAATTAGTAATAGCTGCAAAAACCGAGCGCTCATTTGTGACGTCACTATACGCAAGTGACGTAAAAAAAGTGGCTTTCCGGGACATTTCAAATTTAACTTGAAAGGTCGAAAAACATGGAATTTTTAAACGCTGGTAACTAAATAAATACGTCGAGTGGAAGTTCGTTCTATGTTTCTACGGAAAGGAGAAGGTCAGCGATGAATCCTAATCGTAAATTGCAGGGTCAAAATCGAAAATTGGTCCCTACAGGAGCGAGAGAAAATTGTAATTTTTTGACATTTCATCAAATTGTGCTCCCCTACTGTCAAGAAGTAAGCAAAACAAACAATACTTCGAAAATACTTATAATTATAACAACAAAGGAGCATCAAGTCTATTGAGATCGCCGAGTCTATGCGTATAGTGACGTAGCGCCTGGCCACGACTCATTTTCGCGAGGTGGAGATTTGTAATAGTTTTTAAGATACTAAACATTCAAATAAGATTCTGATTTATTACAGATCCATTATTTTATACTTGCACTTTCGATTTATGAAATAAAAAAAAATGCCGAACAAGCCCATTCTAATTTGGAAGGCTTCCAGTGCTTCTTCTTTTTAGCGTCTATTAACGCAGTTTGTAGCAATAAAGCTTATCTCGTAGTCACGTCATATTCTTTAAAAAAATAACATTTATCAGTTCATCACCAAAATCAAATGTATTGCTTACCAACAGAATATCGTTTAGTAGTTTAGGAACAGCTTTCTATCGCTTCGCATAAGAAAACGAAATTACTCTCAAGCTGTAAACGAAATCAAGTATTACAAGATAGGTATATCATGCATTCTTCGCATATAAACAAGAAACCATTTTTATATTTATATGTTGACGAAGTTAATTTAAGAGAACATATATGCAAATCTGTAACTCTGTGTGAAGACTTACCTCTGTGAATGCTGCATGGAATTACATCTAGGAAAACCCACTCGGTTAATAACTTTTCAACAAATTCCATCACAAATGTAAGTACTTGTATAATTCGGAAGTGTACGTCTTCACTTAACGAAATATCACCTGGATCTGATGCGTAATTGCCTGCGCGTATATGCGTAGCATGGCCGGCGCAGTCAGTACAATTTTTAACCAATAAACTTTACGTGAAACAAATGAAACAATTACAAAAAAATTTAAAACAATATCACCAAACTGATTGTTAATAGTATGTCATTAAATTGTGCAATTTGTGCGGGCGGCATAGATTACTATTCTTCAGCGGAAATAAATATATTGGGACTCCTACTTTCACAAGTTTGTCAACAACCGTTTATAAAATAAAATCACACTTTTATGTTACACAAGTTGTGCAAATCCTTTAAACAATTACTTAAAACTAATTGTAACTGGAATAGCAACAAAATATATAGTTTGAGGATACTATTAACAATTAATTTAGTTAAATTGGCTATGATTTGATGAGAAAAAATAAATAAATTTAACTCTAAATTTCGCCAATTTGTTGGTCGAAGTTTTCAATAAATTCATCGTAACTAAATCTTTATACTGGATAAATAAAACGCACAAGAATTATGCACAATTAAAATGTGTAAAACTATATAACGTTGTGCCTTAAAATTTTACAATTGTTTAAAAAAATGCAACAAGACGTCATACCACAACATTGTGCAAAATGTGCCAAAGCGATTTTTCTCTGTGCAGATTTATTGTGAATATTAAACTAACGACTCTGACTTGTGCATTAATCTAGTAAATGTAAAGTATTTGTTTACGTTAAATCATATGACATATTTTATTTATAATTTGGTCCTAAATAGTATGCTCGTTAATGATTTTAAATTAACTAAAATACATATTTATTTCGGATATTGGAAAATATCTATCAGTCATATATCTTTGTTTACATTTACATAACAATCAAGCTTGATTATTTTTCTATACAATTTTTACTGTTGTCGTTTGTTTACATTTACGTATGTTGCCTAATTTTTGTTTACTTGACAACAATGTTTGTTTGTGTAGAGAAATTCGCAAAATATTATTGTTACCTAAGATGTGTTTTTTTTATTCTTGACTTTTTACTCAAGTCGTTATTAGCTATTTTCGACTGTATTTCTATAGTTTTTACGGGAGATTCAAAAACATAGTGGCGCCCATGAGTTTTCTTTTGTCAATGTTTGTAAACTTTTGTCAATGACTTTTAGGATAAAGTAAACACTTGGTGACAGACATGAATTAATCGTACCTAGGTATCTGTTAACTAGCTGTCAGATTATTCCCACTCTTTGAGTAGATATCTCTGAACCGTGGTGAATTTTTAGTAATTGTCTTTCATTAAGTTAAAGTAAGCGTTCATCATCATAATAAATTATATGTATTCTAAGAAAAATAAAATACAATTTTGAATATTTGCATTCCTTGGAAGACATCGACAGATTATTCTTAGAATATCTTGTATTATCGGAGAATTCCTACTACAAAAGGTATTCTCAGGTACACCGGAGAAGCTGCGCGCTAATGATAATTAATATTGTCCTCTGTTCGTCACGGCTGATGTCGTTCATTAAATGTACATATATTTAAATTCATGTAAAGAATGACTTACTAAATATAAAAGTACCATAAAATCACAGATATCGATCGTTTTTTATACATTTACGATTTTTTTTGAGGTTGCTTTGTTGGTAATAAAAATATGTAATATTTTGGTATGGAAACGCACGGAAGAGTTGGGCAATGAAAGCGAATTGTACTGGGAACATATTTTATTTACCATGATTAGAAGATATGGTTTGGAAAATAGATACTTAGTACGACTCTATTTTTGTTGATTTTGTGTTAAAACGAAGTAATTATCAAGAAATTTATTTTAAGTACACGTAATTGTCTAAACGAAGTTACACTGAACCTATTTGTTTTTATAAAACTCGTCCCTAATTAACGGTATTCTGTGAATATTCACCTTATACCTCTTTTTGTATTGATTGTATCTGAAATTTTAATTACACAGTTTTAGAAAAAAATTGCTGATTATAAAGTCAAATCATTCTCCTAAATCTCATACTTGATTTTTTAGCGAAATTTAGATGTATTTCCGAAATTTTTAGAATTTAGGCGACGCTAAACGCAAAACTTATCCCTATTATTTCTTAACTCTACTTACTGTTAAATATTGGCTGTTCTATGGAAATTTAATAATTACCGCTTTCTTTTACTTATGCACAAGTGAATACTAAAGTTTCCCATGTGGTTATTCTAATTTATGCTTAAAAGCATTTATATCTTAATCTATTCACGGCCTAATTTGTTTAAGACTTAATCCTTAATTATGGGAATTTTTTGGTAGACTTAACCTGATTATGTAAATCAATAGGTAGTTCTTAGCAATTTGTTTATTATAGGGATATTCAAGGAATTTTGCTGGTCATTTGTGGTACAAGGGTTGTTTTTTATTGATCTTTTGATTTCCAATTGTTCGAGCACATCTAAACGTTTGTCTTTCTTTTCTTTACATCTTTTCAAAGTAGAAATAAAAAAAATCTTTCAAAAATAAACCTTGTACCACGAATGATCAACAAAATGTCGTTAATACCCCTATAATAAACAAATTGTTAAGAACTATCCATTGTGTTACATAATCAGGTTGCTTCTACCCAAGAAATTTTATATAGATTAGGTCATATTTAATTAAAGTAAATTAAGGCATAAATACTTTTAAGTATAAATTGGAATAACCACTTCGGAAACTATAGTAATCACTGTAATGCTATTGATAAAAGCCTAACAAGCCAAAATATATGTAGAGTATTTATAATATATTGTTTGAGTAAACTAAAAGCAATGTTTAATTTATAATTAACAATTATTTTCAAGATGTTTCAGAAATTACCTACCACAAGTTCAATTCAGTGTTGTAAATTAAGTTTTATACAAAAGTGTTTCGATATTCTTTTTCGAAAAAATGTATGTATTGCCTACATTTTTGTATTTTGCATTTTTTGCTAGTTAAGATGGCAGCAAGCATTTATTGTCTTTCACTGGTTGAGGATCGCCTACGTGTGGTAATTTCATAGATGATCGACTGTAAACAGCGGCTGAATTAACGCCCCCGCAAGCCCTGCGTTGCGGGGAACGCACAAAAGCGAGGGGTGCCATTTTTACCCTAGCGAGTCCGACTTCAGTATCTATTTTAATCAATAACATATTTTTTTGAAAAGTTGTACATTACCTTAAAATTTCATCATTTTTGCAACAAAAAAATTACTTTATAGAATATTTAATAAACGTGTCAGTTAAAATACGCTTACGAGTGACAAAGTATAAATACGAAGGATCAAGACGGGTGCAAATAGCAGTACAAAATAGCAGGGCGCTTTCAGAAATCTGCGGGGAAGCGCACATACGCTTACAGCCGGTTTTACAATCGCTAGTTAACTTCCAGTCAGACTTAACTTTCAGGTTATTATAGAAATTGGGTTTTACAATATCTGGTCATCTTCGATGTGGTAGTTATCTAGTAGTTAACTTTACTAGCAGATGAGGTGTGAGTAAACTAGAAGTTGACAGTTTACTGGCAATTTATAACCTATAAAATAACTGTCACAAAATAATTTTTTGATATTTTGCCTAAAAATGGATATGTATGAAGTAAATGCATATAGCAGTGATGAGTAGCCAAGGTAATCCTGTATAGACCTAACTTTTTCGAAGGATATGATGGAAGAGATTTTTTAAATAGATCGAGACTAAATAATACCTAGGTACTTACTTAGTAATAGACCAGTAACTCATAAATTGCTTCTGACATTTATATTTGATAGCAGGTGACGTGACTTTGGACCAAAATTCATACATTTTATGTATATTACCCATTTTTCCAGTACCAACATTATAAATTTTATTCGCAACCTCTCGTTTACAAATCATCACTTAACTTTATATTGAAAAACGCATGTGTCGGTAAAGTTATAGTTAACCTGCAAGTAAAAGTCAACTAACATGAAAGTTAACTTGCGATTGTAAACCGGCTGTTAGTTGGGCTACTGACTGTTAACTTAACTATATTCTGTAACTCTTTACATATCTACTACTTAAGTACCTACGTATTTTGGAAACTTCATGTCTTCTAGTAAGTCAGTAAAACGTTTTCTTTTGTATTGTTCACTCTTCCATGGCATTGGACGGCTTCTATAAACATAAATAAGTAACTAGTGTCAGTTATTTATGCTTATAAAAGCAGTTCTCTTTCTGTAGTATTTGTATTATACGGGGTGTAATTAGTTATGTGTTACCTATTAATAAAAACTGGTGAATGGAAACCGACTAGACAAACAAAAAACCTATTTAACTCTTTCCTCTAGGGAACTTTGAAAATACTGAGCTTGGCCTAAAATTTTAATGTCAAGGTAGGAGACATTTGAGAACTACTGCTTTTTTGGCTCAATGGACCTAGAATTTCCAAAGTTAGAAGTCAAAAAAAGTGTAAATGTTACAGATTAGTGTCTTCGTCGCCGCGCGGTTTCAAACATAGATCAAATAATATTGTTTCAAAGCTAGAAGCGCGGTACTTTGATGGGACCGCTTGAACCGAACTTTTTCTACCTACGAATAATGAAAATGTAAAATTTCGTTACCTCTTTCTGCACAACGCAAGCACAGGATGGTCGGCAGCCGTGGTTTAAACAAATGATTTGTTTACATGTGCTTTTTTTGGAACAAAATTATTGCTGCTTTTAATTTATAAAATTTAAATGTGATTTATTAACGCGTGTAAAATAAAATACGTGTTCTGTGTTAAAACCCTCAAAAATGAATTTGAAAAACGAACAGTTAGACGTCCGAAATAGTTAACAGAAAATAGTTGTGTATTTTCAGTTAGGAGAAATCAGTTTTTTAACGAATTGCGCGCATAATTTCTTCCAATCAGGGTATTGAAAACTAAAAATCGAGTCTTTGGTCTCTAAGGAAATCAATGTAAAAAACTAAAAATCAAGTCTGGTCTCTAAGGAAATCAATGTAAACGATAATAAACGGATCAGAACAAAACAGCAAATAAGAATAATAATAGCAATACATTTTTTGCCCAACAGGGATAACAGAACAATTCTTTTGAATTTGCCATAGAAATTGTTAGGCTTAGAATACACGGAGACACAAAAGTGCCTAAATCATGTCTCTAGGTCGAATATCGTCGTATGCACAGCGCAAAAAATACAAAATACAAATGCCATAACTTATTTTTCAATAGCACAATAGAAATAAAATGTTCGCATGAATTTGTCATTATAAAAATACCAAGTATTAAAATCAATCTATTTGAATAATTTTTCTAGATGGTAATTATATATTGTCATTTTTTTATCTTTTTGGCTTTTCTATCCACATTTATTCCCTTCGAAATAGAATCCAATCACTGGATTCTATTTCGAAAGAAATGCACGTGGTTAGAAAACCCAAAAAGAAATATAAATACTATCTGCTGTGAATATACCTTAAAAGTGGTGGTGGGGGAGGTACCTATGTGTGTTGCATAGTATGTCCCAACATTTTCAGGATGTCCTCTCTAGACCTACATTCGTCTCACATAAGTCCTAGGTTGGATGTCCTCGGGACACCCCATTTTACTGACACAGGACGTCCCTCAAACGTCGGTACGTTTTAGGTCGGTAAAGTACGTACTTGGAGCGTTTTTGGCACGACCATGTGCTATTAGGAGAAGGGAGAGTACGTACAGCTGCACAAAAGTCAGAGTAAAATGCGCGAGCAGGCGCGAAGACAATAAATACTACCCCAATATGCCAGCAGCTCTCATTTAAAATGTGAAAACTAATGTGCCTAGACATGCTTCATTAACCCATACAAATTCAAGTAATCAATCAAATAAACATTTCTTCTTTACACAAATATAATAAAGCATAGACTTTCACAAAAGAATGCAAAATAGAAACACTTGGAAATGTACTACAGCGTGGTAACTCTCAAAATTTGTCTAAAGCAGCCAATTACACGGAGTTAGAAAATATGTGTTGTAGTTTATCTTATGAGCGAATTTAACCCATCCTTAGGCCTTGCGAAAATATCCGGTTTCCGCGCTTTGAGCACGAACATTTTTTACAAATTCATCCGGTTCTAGGAATTAAAAGATTAAGATGCATTATCTGCTTTAATTAGATTTTTTGCGTGTAAATTACCGCATAGTATAGCAAAAATTTAATAATTGGGAAAAATTTAATTTATCATTCTTTTCGATTTATTACCTCTGGGGTTTGTTTGGATGCCGATATCGCCAGACGAACTTAGGTGGTGCGTATACAAGCCAGATACTATACATTTTTACTTTTTAATATTCCACAGTAGTCAACTTAGAACGTGTTTTAAACTCTACTTGAAGTAAAATTTGGCCACCACTTTAAACTGTTCTTTATCCGATTTTTAGAATATCAAAATCAGGAAAATATATAGTTCACACGTAATAACTTTTTTCCTTTGTACCAACTTGAGTTTTCGGATTAAAGAATTATTAGGATATTCAATGTTATGTAATGTACCTATGAACTGTATAAAATAAAATGTAAGTTATATAAATTCATTTTATTAAATATTAAAATTAATAATTGTGTACACTTGGAATTAATCTCATTATCGAAGAAAGACTACGGGTCTTTCGGTTGCTTTCTTGATTGGATGTCAGGTTTTAAGTTTACCAAACTTCAGCACAGGTTTCAGCTGGTTGGGTCATCATCATCGTCATCGATCACAATAATGATAGGATCTACTTCATTCAAAATACCATCGTCATCACCTACTTTAGGGAAAGGATCCCGAATCTCTTCCGTCGTCTCTTCTGTTTCCTGTTTCATTCTATTGTCTTCAGTTGCATCATCTTGAGATTCCTCATTAATTTCACGGCGCTAAAAATGATCAAAAATATGAATATAGCCATGTAAATAGACTGAATGTAAGAAGTTTGGAACTATTTGAAGGTAATATTTGCTAATGCAGGGTTTGCGAAAATTCACTCTGAGCGATTTACAAATATTTTCATGTTTCAAACTCATAAGAATGACAAAGACAGATAGAGTGACCTGGGCACTCGCAGTAAATTTTCGTAAACCCCTAGTGCAGCTACTTAAACAATTTCATGCCCTAGTCCTTACAAAAGTAAATTATAATAATTAAATACTTACTGCATAATCTTCGAAACAGACAGGATGATACGGTTTATCGTTTATTCTCATGGCGTTCTTAAGCTGCCACATTTCCTCTTCATCGTTATAGAAGCAGATAAATGGATCTCCACAGATGTCACAGTTTTCAGACACCTTTGTTGGATGTGCTTGAGTGTAAGAAACTTTGGTGTCGGCACCAGCATCTTCGATTTTTTGCGTTTCAAAATAGTTCATTTCTAATAAAAAGGAATAATATAAGTATGTATCAACATATGGGCTATATAAATTCAAAAGATTATTTGGGTAGAGCCGTAAATTGCGGGATATACGATATAATTAATTAATGATTGCAAATTAGGTACTTATTTTTGCCATGAGATAGAAAAGTACGTAAGTAAGGATTCTTGGTAATCTAATAGTTTCAAAAGATGTATAGCGTCGATAGAGTTCTTTGCAAAGTTGATTTTCAATGATTTCAACATTTTTCTGTAGCATTATCTATAAACTTAAATTTGTTTCTCCTGTTTTAAATACTGATATGATGTATTTATATATTTGCGGCAAGCAGAAAGGAAAATTATGCTAATATTGAAAAAATGAATTATTTATATAGTTAACTTCTGAGCATTTCATTAAAATCAAATTGGAAAAAATTGAAAAGAATATCTTACCTCTTGTCTCCAAATCCTCCAATTCTTCAAAGGTTTTCCAATCTGAGAGGGAATAGTACCATTTCCTCCTTCCACAGTGGTTGATCGTTTTTTTCCTATTATGATTCTGCCTGAAGTGCCAGTCTAAATGTTGCGCGTAACGACTTTTGTCACCTTCAGCAAATCTCATACCGCAATTGCTACATTGAGAGCCAGTATATAAAGATGTAATCGTTGCCTGATGACGAATTTTCAATGTCTTTGGATCCGCAAAATCTGGTATATTCTTTCTCCCAGGTGAATTATCTCGCCTAAGATAATCAGTTCTACCATCTACAGGTAGAATAGGCATATTACACTTCATCTGAGGATTAAAACCTCTCAGTTCTTGTATACTTTCAATTCGGGATTGATCGTATTTAATGTGATTCTTTAATCCATTCTCAGATATGCGCATTCCAAATGGTATTTCTTGCTTGGGATGTTGAACTGGAGCAAAATTCCTTCGCGGATGGAAATTTTCTAACATATTTGTCCTACGGTGAGATTGATCGAATGGTCGCAGTATGTGATTAACGTGATTTTCTCCGTAAGGCCTATTTCTCCGATTCTTCGTCCACTTCCCTCTAGGAAGAACATAAGGCCTGTAGTTACTTGCTCTAGTTGCAGGTTGATCCATCGTCCTGATAACTAAAATAATGAACAATGCTATTAATTTATTAAATATAATAAGTTGTAATCAAATTACTTTTAATCTCAGGGCTCCTGTTGAACTCGACCGTGGGCACGTTTTAGTCACAATAGGCAAATTTATATTAAATGATTAGTATGAGATGTATTAAAAATCGATCATTTACATATAAACGCAAGTTTTGTGCCGTAAAGTTGTTACCTAAATTTCCTTCTGCATTCAGTTTATCATAATAAAAATGTGTTGTTAGCTCCAAAGGAAAATGTCATACGAAAAATTATAAAAGCACTTATTTTGACAAAAACTTTAAAAGTATTGTTCAATATTTCTATGCCGTACATTATATTAACACCGGTTGAAGTAAAGTCGGTGAATCGAAATATTAAAATAATTTATAGGTGTGTTCAAATATAACAAAAAAAATCTTTCTCATTATGCGCATAGACTTTAAACTTTAAAGAAGTTATGCACTTAAATATGTACGAATTATGTGCCCTAAGACATAGACATGAAGTTCACATTGTTTGAAATGTGCCTACGTAAAATTATTCACAAATATAAAAACAAATTTTACTCACCGAAAGTCCACTTAAGTTAGATATACACTAATAAAATAAGAAATTCGTGTGTGTCGCTAAAACACCAACTTTCACTAGGTCTAAGTATGATGTGTCTTTTACGGAAAGCTATGCTTTATAATGGAATCAGTAGGGTTGTCCGTATTTATGTAAGTCCTGGACGCAAGGGTGGGGCAGTTACCCCAGGTATCACGATCTTATTCCTGGAATAATCACTTAATATACTTTTGGAATATTTAATTGTTCCCAGAATAATTTTTAAGTATTCCAGATATTACAAGAATAATTTTTTTTATGCAAATTGTACAATCTATAAATATTCTGGGATTATCCAAAATTTATATTATAGGAATAGTTAGTTTGAAAATATTTTGGAATATTCTAGATTCCTAGAAGGGTGAAGTGGTATCACCCTTCCACGTATTTGTGGGTATAACCTTGTATTGTCCTTATTTTTGGTATCTGTAATGACGAAAAATAGGTGCATACATTTATTTTTATATTCCCTTATATAGATAATTATACAGGGTGATTCAGAACTTATCCGATAAATATAATAGCGCAAGGAAAAAATGAAAACGAAGCACTTTAAAAAAATTTAAAAATTTCACTTCTACCCTACTGTTATTCTGGTCGACTGCAATAAAAATTGGAAAATAGGTGATATTGAATGAATAGTTGTAAAATGCAAAAACTTCACATAAAAGAAATTGATAACGAGAAGAATCTGACCTAGCGTAATTTATCTTTGAAGTTAGAAGTTTACTTTAAATTTTTTATTTACTTTATATGATTTATATGATTTTGTACATACCTCAAAATTTTGTCCGCCGCCCTATATGCACTTTTGATAACGTCGTATCTAATTTTGCCTCATGTCCATGTACTCCGCGTTACTATACACATTTTGAAAGAAACTCACAGCACTAAAATACAAAATAAAACACTATCAACGTGATTAAATCACAAACTGACGACCTGAACTAGTTGCTACTTGCTTGGTACGTATTACTCTAGAATTCAGGAGGTCTGCGCGTACAAGGGTAGGTCAGTAGTTTATCCAGTCGTCCAGCTAAGTAGCGTTTAATAATACCATAACTTCAATATTTTTTTACGGCAGTTCTGTTAGGATTTTACTATATTTTTTTTCGTGGTATCGACTCTAATTTTAAGGGTGGATATCTCCTTAAATTTTTCCGGATAAGTTCTGAATCACCCTGTATATCAAGCCACATCTGTACATCTTCTCTCCGCTCATTCTTGATTTTTTATTTCTTTCTGGATGCCTTAGTCAGCTACACCGCAGTGCAAAGTTCTATTTCTTTAGTGGTCGTCACAAAACCTGATAGCTTTAGAGACTAAAAATAAAATATTAAGTAAATTATAAGCGCGGATTTACGCGGAGGTAACGGAGTAATTATTAAAAGGAGAAATTCAACACACTAACGTCATCGTATTGTACCGGTGTTACAAGCCTAAATGAAATTGATTACGAAATTTTGAATCTGTTTTAATATTACGAAATATTTTCTGTTATGTATTTTTAATCAAAGATCTCCAAAAACCTCTTAAAATATAGAGTGGCTTTGATAATTTCTTAATTTGTACAATAGCATTTATAAGTTAAGTACAAATATGCGATTATTAGCTAGAGGTTTCATTGCAGTAATCACAAATAGCATAAAAGAAATATTTTATTAGCATTGTTCATTAGCAGATATTGATGTTATCCTCAACAACTCGAGACATAAATATACCACTTACCTATTTCCTAAATATCGACAATCCTCATCCAATGCACACGGAATTAATCACAGTGTTCATAGCAAGCAATCATATATTATTTAATCCAGAGCACACACAATTCGAAGACTCTCACAAAATGCAAATTGCAATATATCTGCAGCCAGAAGATAAAAAGCGAAAAGTTATGCAGATAGCAAACTGTTTAACGGATCGGATGACGAGTTGATAGCTTCGAGAATAGTCATCTCTCAGCGTACTCTACTTAAATTAGTCGCATCCTTTTATCTGGTCTAAATTAGTATAACCTGGAGAAAGAAACTCGCCTTTTGTATCAGTAACTGACTCGGAATTGCGCAGAAAATGATCAGGAATTTAAAAAGTAAATAAAATTAAATATACATATTTTATTTTATACATCTTAAAGTAGTTATATACCAAATTATATATATGTATATAATATATATACTTGTTTATTTGCCAAGAGGCACCCATGTTAATAAATGTAATTCTAGCACCCGTTTTATACTCTCACACCATGATGAGTAATGGTCGTATATAAGACGTTTTAACAGTGTGGCACCCCTCTCTGTGTAAAACTTTAATAAACCATAGCATTGTGGCATCCAATGTGACGTGTTTTCTCCCAGTTGCCTAGTGCATAGACAAGCGGAAGCGTCACTTTAGGGTTGAGCTGCATTTCGGTTATCTCGGGCGCCACCTTTGCAATTTTTAGGTTGGGCAAAGGTCCCACTTAGCCTCCTAATGCAGCCTGTTGCAGTAGGGCTGGGATAACTACAGTGGAGACACGGTATGTCCAGGGATCTGGACTTCAAATTAGATTTTCATTCACACACAACAGTAAAACGCACATTTTGGAAAATAACAACATTTATTAAAATATATTAAGTATTCAACAACAAACTAATTATTAAAGTAAATAAAACGGCCAGGTACCAAAATACTCTTACAGAGTTCAGATAAATAATATCAAAACTTAAGATATGTCATATTAGGAAAATTTACAAGTGAAACTTAAGATATATTATTTCGGTTTATTTACAAGTGATGCTACGAAAACAAGGAACCAGGCCGTAAGAAGATATTAAACTACTGATTCTAATATTTTCTTATTAATTCGGATATTAATAGAGCCAAACAAGTAGTGTGCAAAGCAATAGTAAGCTTGGCGGCAAAACGGTAATAAGCGGTACAGTCGGTTATAACAGCAAGCAAGCAAGCAGTGGATGTTAAGATAAAACAAATTAGCAGCAAAGCAGAAAGCAATTAAATTTTTAGTATAAGCAAACAATTACTCTCGGACAGAATTTATTATATATGTAGGTGTCAGATATGAGTTGGCAGCATGTGCATGTGCATGGAATTGTGGAAAACTGATACAGAATAAAACGGTTTTCGGATTCGGTATCAGCTCTCTCGGTAGATATCATTCTGCCTGGACAGACAGACAGAATTAATCTCGACGGTGTTGGTTCGGTTCAGAGAGATTCACCAAGCGCCTCAAACCATACAGTTGAGTACCTCTAATTGCATTCGGTTCGGAAATAAAATTTACCACGTGTTTCTTGTCAGATGTACAGTGAAAAGGTTTATGTATCAATATATAGATATAATTTGTTTATTCAGTATATTTCCCAGATTTTACTTTGATCTCTCGGACTATAACAAATTACTGAAAACCATTTAAACTAACGGATTTTATCTTAATTCGTTAATCTATGAAACAGTTAAAAAAAAATAGCCGGAAAACGAATTTCTACCACTCCGACAAAATGTCGGATATTATTTTAACCCAATAAATTATAAAACAACGGTAAGTTAAAATAATAGGAATTGGAACGGTTTTGCATGGCAAAATTCGGTATAATTAAAACAGAAATTTACGGACAGCGGGTTTCTGTCATCGCAACCAACTTGGCGGATATTATTTTTACTCCACGGTCTGAGACAAAATAATAATTCTCTCGAAATACCGTCTATGTCCATTTTCCCTTGGAAATTATTTGGGACATAGTTATCTGGATTAAATCTTGAGAATCTAACAGGGCCCTTAATTGAACAAACATCAACACAGAGTAATTATGTTATGTCTATGATTTACGTCGGTATTTCGGAAAAATATAAATTATATTGTGATACATCAAATTTGAAATCGTTTTTAAAGTTTTATTGATAATCACGCATTTCAATGAATTATTTCTTATCTGGTAACGGAGAATAGAAACGACTAGCAAGGAACAGCGGCTTATCACGGGTCAAATAATTTTTAACGTACACTTCTCTAATATAGACAAATCGGACAATGAATATTTAACAGAGATTTACTCGCTTCTCATGAAAATATTATTTATGAAGTGTATCAAATAAAAATAAATTGTTAATTTACACTGCCGGTATGCGGGGCACAGTTAAGTAAACTCGCACGGGGTGTTCTCCAGGCGGACGGTCGGTAAGGAATTTTTAGAACCCTCACGTCTTAATTCATTTAACTGTTAAAATGAAATTTAATTTTGAAATTTACAAAAATACCAAGAAATGTTTTTAAACTTACATTGCTGTTATATTTTACGACGATGGCAGAGACTTTTGAACTACACACGTGGTGATCTCTAGGTGTACGGTCGGTACGGTATTAGATCCCACGTGTTAATCCTTTAGGCTCTCCGAAATGAACTCTTCGTTTTTGGTCTCTTTGCCTAGCTGGTTCCCCCAAAAAGTAAAAATTCCCTCCAAGTTGGTGTTGAATACCAAGTGGGGAATAATTTAACTGTGACTAACGCCATCTGGAATCATTTATCGGAATCAATTAAAATTTTATTTTAGAAAACTTCTCATCGCCGCGGAACCTTACATTATTTTTCTATAGAAAACTACATGTCGCGGGCTACATAAAAATGAACAGAACAATTTTTAATTTTTCGGCCGTAAGATGGGAAAAGTGGCGAAGTCTATGATTAAATTAAATTACATTTTTGTCTGCAAAAATTCACTTCGTCACAACGTTGCCTAATTTACTGCTTCAAATTGTTAGGTTTCTTATAACTTTTACCAACTTACGCCAGAATTTGAACTGGGTAATTCATCACACTGGGAATATGAGAGGCTGGACATCCATAAGAAGCGTTAAATTTTTCAATTTAAGAAATAAATATCTAATATTTTTTATTATATTGAATGCAATGGTATAATAAGAATATACAAAATATTTAATTTAACTGACGAAATGGAATGATTTATTTTCACCATATTTGTTCTTCCAAACTAAATTAATATATAAGAATAATATATTTAATTGAGAAAAATATATTTGATTCTTCCAAATCTATTACAATATTATAGTTATGTGCAAGAAAGAAATAAATTAGCAGAGATATAATCATACTATATGATTTAAATATTTAATTCTGCTTAGTAATATTTACTTTCCATTATTAATAGTGAAGCGGATATTAATATTAGATGGTCTCTTATATACATGGTGTCAAAGTAGTATGCGGCGTTACTTCTGGAGTGTATTGTGGCTATTTAAGAAAGGTTTTAGTCGATGTTAAAATATTGCCCAAGTGTTCTAGTGTGGGCCACCCTACGAGCGACGTGGTTAGCGTCGCTGGTGTAACCTGGCTAGCACAGTAAAGATACGGAGAGCAAAAGGGCGTGGAGTTCAAGGCTTGGGCGCCATTGATTACTTAGGGTAATCAAAGAAAATTAAAGATAAAGATAAACAAAAGACAAAAGTTACGTATATACAATAGTACTATATTACAAAAATATTATATTACAAAAATGAACTATCACAGCATCAACGATACTGTATAGCAAAGTACCAGACAGAAATATATACAAAGGAAACTATATTACAAAATTTACTATATTACAAGATACTCTATATTATAATGTGCACAACGGCAAAGCAAATCTGAGGCGTGTACGAGAACCAAAAATATATTACAAAAGATATGTCTCGTAACTTTCACCTCAATACTAAAATCATATATTACAACAAAACTAGGAACTTGAGATTCTTTACGAGAGACCAAAATAACTATATTACAAAAGATATGTCTCGTAACCTTATCTCAAAGTTCATGAACTTTAACACTCTCGTTACAACAAAAATTGAACCACGACTTACGATATCACTAACAAATGTGCATTATAGTACTACAATAAGATATGGGAATCACGACAAAAGCAACTACGAAACAATACTACGGCGAAGTATTTGTGACAACGAATTCAAGATACAAGCAACTACGAATTAATATATAACAATGGAATTAATTATAACAACGGATTTAAAATGCAAATAGCCAAAAATATAATAGATTTCACTTGAATCTAATATGTTAAATTTAGACACTTTTGGCTCTAATAGCTCAACAATCATGTGAAAATAATCCCTTTTATTGGTAACAATTAAAAGTACTTATCTTTTATTTTGTTATCCTGATGGAGAGAACTCCTAGATACGGTCCTGTTCTCCGATGATTATGGATATAAATTCACATGTGGCTGCTTTAATTCCATTTTGAGGTTATGAAATCGTAAAAACGTCCGTACAAGATTTGTCGCCAAGACAAAATGAAGAAAATCTCATCGCTCGGAATGTTTTCGTATTTTTTATGTTTTGTTTAAACAAAATTATAAATACGTCTAATTAGTGCAATGGTTCAACGAGAAAGAGTTTCACCCGGCGTTACCCAGATAGCATTTATTATTCCACGAATGTACATTTTGCATTCCTAATGTTCTAATTGCATACTGTACTAGCCATGTATGTTCCCCCAACATTCTCATATAAATAATATTTTCATATACAATATGAATATACAGACGATATGGATCGAACATACACAAAAGTTTATGTTCATAGTCGCATGTACTATGTATATATGTCAGGGAATGTTCTTCGTATATGTGTTCATGTACCTCGTATAAACGTTCATCGATGATTTTATCTGTATGATAGAGACGTGTACATTTTGTAGAAATATTTGGATCGCATGAACTAATAAAAATAAAACTGCATCACAACTGATGAGACTACCTATTGCTACTTTTATATAGTATCTACTTTAACTTTAATTATAATAAAAATAAATAAATGCTTCTCTATCCAGATTTGATTTAAGTACATATATAATCATTCCCTGTCCAGTGGTAAATAACATCCATTTTATAAATTTTAAATCGTTGGCAAAATTGTAGATGTGAAATATGATTTAAATTTTGAATTCAAACTAGGCTTGTGATCGCGCGCCACGGTCCCTAGGTTAGTGCGCATGCTCAATATTCTCATTCCATTCCGCTCAACGAAGTGAAGGTTCCCTTCCACTTCGTTGATTCCGCTAGGCCTCTGCTGTCAAAATGTCAAATGTCGATTTCAATTTGTTTATGGTTTGTGTTTTGTTTGCCTATGATTATTACTACATACTTAATTGCACTGCAGTAAGTATTTTACAATAATTATGTACAATAATACAACTACCACATAGTTTAAGGTCCCCTTTATTGTCATTTGCAGATATTTTAATTTATGTTTAGACACTAAAGTTGAATGTACTTACACTCACCTATCACTTTGTACTTTTATCAAAGATTAGGTCTAATCTTTGCTTTTATTGTAATACGAATAATGATGTTTGTAGGCATCGATTTTTGGGGAAAAAACGGAGGTGGTTTAATTCGAAGTGACTCGTTCCACGAATGGTGGTCACCATTTAAACGGAAACAATTTGATAAATCATTGAAAAACAAGAGAGATCCCATATGAAGCGTGGACACTATAAATCTTGTTTTCAAGAAGGTAGGTTCGATCTATTTCAATATTAAGGAGCTTTTATTTATGTAAATCACAACCATCGGTCTTGATTGCAACATATAAGTTGTCATATTTGTACTAATTTGCTTTATACCTATTATAGAAGATTATAAGCTGCAGTTAAATTGAAAAGAGCAGAACTCACATCGGATATACAGAGTGAACAAAAACGAATCAAAGGACTATGTACAAAAAGCAAATTATTCCTCCCAAAAGATTATTATGAGATGAAGATAGTGATATCGAAGAACATATTGGAAGACGTCGACTTCCCAAAGTGAAATAAATTTTGCTGTTACTAGAAGTTAAGGGAAAATATGTTGTTCTTCTAATAACTTTGGTAGGTATTAAAATCACAAGTACAAATATTTCCGAATTCCAAAAAAAATACCTGTTTTGTAAATTAATGATAATATCAATTTGTTTAATTTGTTTTTGATTATTTTTATATTTTTCTGCAAGATGTTTGTAAGATGTTATATTTTTCAACTTTATTATGGCCAGTTTTTAAAGTGAAACAAATATTCAAATATGCTCTCGTTTCTTTTACAGTTGGAACTAGCATGCGTATCCCCACCTCCTCTAGACAGGAAGAGAATACCTTCTCCGAAAAATTGGAAAAGCCAAAAGAAAGTATTCAGCCAATAGGAGCAGTCACAGATCATGTGTTGAGAATGCCAAGTGGAGTTTCGCAATTACAAATATCAGCATCGGCAACATGTAGACACGTACTGGTTTTGGAAATGTAAGCCCTCCAATTTTTACTATTTTTTATTTACTGGCAAAACGTTGGTTATAGTAAAATATGACAGTTTATAAGTAGCAAAGAACAGTTTGTTGTTAACAAAATATCAATTTAAATTCTTGACACAATTGTTTTATATTATTGCAATTCATATTTGTATAGTAGACGCAATCGTTATAGTGGCTCAACGGGTGAAAGTATAATAAAGACGGAAAATGTTATCCTTGCCAGTTAAACCTCGTCTTGTGTCTCACTCGTAGAGTCACTGTAACGATTGCGTCTACTATAACAAAAAATAAAAATATATTTAAAGTAGCACTAACTGTTTTATTTATACCTCTTCCTATTTTATAATTCAAGATGCATAATTGTTACAACAATAATTAGTAGTTAATAGAATAGAATCATGTTTTGCTCTGGACAATTTAAAACACAATTTGAATTAGATAAAACTTTAAGCTAACGTAATATGATCATCAGAAATAATGTGTTAAATTTGATTTTAGAGTTGAAATTTTCAGTGATAAATGTTTGATGTATTTTAAAATGATTTTGAACAGATCTTGTATAAACGTAAAACTAATTTTTTTACAAATGATATTCTTGGGTGTTTGTAAAGTACTGTTATAACAAATTCAGCATTTGTGTGCTCTATTCAAACAAAATTTGATCGATAAACTATGATTGACTTTAATTGAAAACTAGTGGTAAAAACAAATTTTCTGTGCATACATTCCACATTTACTTACATAATGTTCTTCACGAGGAATGTGTGTTGTGGAAAATTAGAATAAGTAATAATTGACTGTAACAATTAAATACTAAAATTAGATACTGGATTTATTATATGCAAGTATTTCACTCATACCATGTATTCTCTTCGGAGTTTGATTATTATAATAATTTATTATTTATTGAAATCATAGATGAGTGGCTGCTTCATCATGAACATACTCAGAATGAAGCAGCGACTCATTGATTACAGTAAGTCATAAATTATTGTAGTAATTAAACTCTGAAAAAGATACATGGCATGAGTGAAGTATTTATAGCTGCCACTGATACGTAATGGTCATTCCTACGAAGGTAGTACGCGTATACCGTGAACGTGCAGTGTACATTATGAATGTAGCATGGACCTTCCTTCTATATATCTCATGTATCTAGCAATATTTCAATATACCTCTTTGGTTCATATCAAGTACCATTTTGGTTCATGGGAATGTTGTGGGAATCTTATTCGGATGTTGAGAAGCGGTCATCTGTACCGCTCTCTGACATTCAGATTATATACATTACATGCAAAATGAATATTCATTCTTAGTTCCTTGGTACATAAAGTACATTCCGAGCACATGCTCTGAATGCAAAAATGCTATATGGGTATTTAGTTGAAATATCATTCCTGCTGCGCTATCTAGTATTCGCGAACTTTAACTGCTGACAGATGACGTATGTTCATCATAGTCTAAGGAGTAAGGGCACTTTATTAGTACTAAAGTTTGTGGGAATAATATTTCCGATAACTTATAATTTCTAAAATAAATATTAACAGTGTAACGAAGGATGCTATTGAGCATTCCGCATGTTACAGTATCCCGCAGCCCACATAAAAATATATATCAAATATATATTTTTTTTTGAGAAAACGTTTTTTTCTGAGATTTTCTAAGAGATTATTTTTCGAAGAGATTATTTTTACGTTAGATACATCATATTTCTATCAGATATAACAAAAATACAATATACACTTATAGAGGCAACTTACATAAATAGTAAATACAGAACATAACATATACAACATAAAGCAGACAATTTGGTCTATTTGCTTAAATTCTTATTTTAAAAAAAATTATTTATCAAATTTAAAGAAGGGTTATCAATGGAGATATCGTTATGCATGGCCTTGATATCTTTTATATAATAATGACCAATGGTCTTCCCTTCTAATTCATATACTAGAGGAGAGATTTCACAAGTTATAATGCTTTTTAAGAACTTAGGAGCCGATTTTTTGAAAAATATTTTCTAGTATCACTCAAAACATAGTTCCTTTTATAAACTACATCTCAGACTTCGAATTCGACATATCGTTTTCATAAGTTACAATATTTTTTATCTCGTTCATAAACTAACTTTGTTTTTTTTTTGTTACGTAATGCCTAAAAGGTTGATTTTCGATTCAATTTATTTCATGGCTAAGCTAGTCAATGTTAAATTTTGAGATACTAATTTTTGAAAATTTTCTGCAATTTTACTTAATTGTTGTTTTTGATTAACGGTTAAATTATAGTAGGTAAGTACAGAACAAGTGTGCAACATAATATCACTAAGATTTATCAAAATTGCTCATCTTAATATTCTTACCATTATGGCCTGGACTATTAGTTTTATGTCATAGGTGACATTTTATTTTCATTTAATTACCAAACTTATTTTTGATCAGCTAAATTCAATTTGAGTGATTTACAAAAGCCTATATGTAATATTCTAAAATGGCGAATATTTGGTAATATAGCTTTAAAAGAAATGTATCCTATAACACATTGATTAGTTGTGTATTAGGTAGAATTTAATTATTTTATTTTCCTATATAAATATAAAGATTATGTTTGTTTCTGCACCTCTACCACCTGACTATAAGCAATAAATTTAATCCTTGCAAAAAATAAAGATAATAAACATCGAATAAAATAAGGTGTTTGATATTTCTTATCAACTATAATGAGATTGTCACGGTCCCTGCTTTCACCATTGACTCAAAGTTTTTATGTATTTATATCTTTATAAATTATAAACGATGTTTTATAGAGATTTTTATACATACATTGAAATATCTAGCGTTAAGCTTAAAATGGCAGTTTTTAATATGCAAAGAAATAATTTAAATAGTAAATTAAATGTTTAGCTATATGAACGTTAATAAAATTGACTATGTTCTGTTCTAGTGAGTTTTCTACCGATACTCCATTATTTAAATGAATAAAAGTACTTTGTTTTTGAAAATTTTTAGCACTTGTAATTTGAAATGGTATATACTTTGAAATTTATTAAATTTTTATTGGTACCTATGTTTTGAGATAATTTTTGCTCTAATTAATCAAATAATAATATAAGTTGAGACATGAATTCAAAAAAAACTTGCAATTAGCTACTTTTTGATTTAACATTGGAAATTGATTTGAATAATTATGCACATGTAATAATTATGTTTTTAATACTTTTGAAATTAGGATGTCTATTATCAGAAAAATTCAGATATCATACCCTCTAATATACTCATTTTTTTTTTACAAATTGAAGTTTCCTCGTCCTCTAAGAATTGATATTTTCACAGTTATTCTCCCATGAACGATAGCTCCTCTGACAATTAGTTCATAGTCCAATTCATCTGAATGTAAGTAATTTACCTCCATATTGCATACCAATAAAATTCTCACTGAAACACAATTTCAAAGTATCGATTAGAATATATCGTTAGTAAATAAAAGGAATTTTCAAAGTATAGCATTAATAAACTAATATAAAATGTTAAAAACAATAACTATTTACAACTTACTAAAGCTAAGAGGAGTGGGCTTTAAAAGATTCGACTTTAAACGCTATCATGCTTACAACAGGAAAAATGAAAATGGGAATGAAGATTTTTTATAAATACTACAGTACAAAATAATATGTTCATAAACACATTAAATAAACATACAGTAAACAATGTCCAAATAGATGGTTCAACTTTATCTGTGATATACCAAAATGTTAGAGGATTAAATACAAAAACTACAAGTTTTTTTAATACAATTTGTGAAATTGTAGATGAACATGACATATTTGTAATCTCTGAGAGTTGGTTAAAACCCAGTGTGTACAACAGTGAACTATTCCCTAGTGAATTTATAGTCTTTCGGAAGGACAGAGATTTTGAGTTAACAGGAAAATGTAATGGAGGAGGCGTTTTGTTAGCCGTAAAGAATTGTTTTCAATGTCAAGAAGTTAACTTAAATCTGAATGATTCAGAAGTCGATATTCTCTGCGTAAGAATTACTATTAGTGAAAAAATATCTATTTATATGTTCGCAGTGTACATTGCCCCAAATTATTCCTTGTTATCATTAGAAAACTTATTTAATTTCCTAGAAAACTTGCCATTTCTGTACAACAGCAATTATCTCATAATAGGTGATTTTAATATCTCCAGGTTAAATGATTATTACATAAATAACAATTTTAATGATCCCCACGTCAATGAATTGTTGAACTTTTTGAATTTCTTTGATTGTGAGCAGTATAATCGTATTTCAAATCACTTGAATCGTTTATTAGATCTAGTAATAGGAAATGTTAATTGTGGAGTGAGTCGGGCAATATTTGGATTGGTCGAGGAAGATATACATCATCCTACTTTACAAATTTGTGTGTCATTAAATGTAGACAAAGCTAAAGATTTAAAGGTAAATATAACAAGTAATTATAATTTTAGAAAAGGAAACTATGCACTTATGTATGAATTGTTTAGGAGTGCAGATTGGACTGAGCTCGAGTTATTCACTGATATTAACCAGGCTGTTGACTTTTTCTACTCAAAAATCTACAGTATATTCGACATCTGTTTGCCCAAAACTAAACCCAGCAAAAAATACCCTGTTTGGTTTGATAGACAAATTATTAAAACTCTAAAGAAAAAAGAAAATATTCGGAAAAAATATAAAAAAACTGGACTAATACATCTAAAAAATGAATATGTTAATTTAAGAAATAAACTAAAAAGAGATATAGATCTGGCATACAAAATATATATAAATAAAATCCAACAAGACATAGGTGAAGACTCGAGATCATTTTGGCAGTTCATTAACAATAAAAAAGAATCTATAGCTATTCCAAACGTGATGAATTTAAGAGGCAATGAATATAAAACAGGGCCTGCAATAGTTGATGCTTTTGCTAATCATTTTAGTAGTGTTTACACTGTAGATAGTAATACTGATGTTTCACATATAAAGCTAGCACCTTATGTTAATCCAGTAATTTTAAATACAGTTACAGATGAGGATGTATACGAAGCAGTAAAATGCTTGAAAGTAAACAAAGCCATAGGCCCAGACAAAATTCCATCGTATGTAATTAAGGGTTGTGTTGAATTTTTTGTACGTCCATTAAGCGTATTATTTAATCTAAGTTTAAAAACAAAAACGTTTCCTGACATCTGGAAAGAAGTGAAAATATGTCCTATTTTTAAAAAAGGGGACAAGAATAATATAGAAAACTATAGGCCTATAGCCGTACTCCCAGTACCTGCAAAACTTTTTGAATCTATTATTTTTAAATATACATATAATGTAATCCAACATCAAATATCAATATATCAACATGGCTTTATGAAGAATAGATCTACTGTTAGTAACCTAAGTAATGTTACTCAATTTATATCAGATACACTAGATGATAGAAGTCAGGTTGATGTCGTGTATACTGACTTTCAAAAAGCATTTGATATGGTGTCTCATAAAATCCTAATTAGTAAGCTATCAAATGAATTTGGTTTTCACGAAAATCTAATTGAGCTTATATCAAGTTATTTACAGAATCGAAAGCAAAGAGTATTTATGAAAGGATATGTATCAAGGTCTTTTATAGCTACATCTGGTGTTCCTCAAGGATCTAACCTGGGGCCACTGCTATTTCTAATGTTTATTAATAGCATAACAAAGTTAGTTACATCATCTAACGTCTTATTATTTGCGGATGATCTGAAAATATTTATTAAAGTTGATGAACAAGCAGATTGTCTAAAATTACAAAATGATTTAAACAATGTATATACTTGGTCAATAGAAAACAAACTATTTTTCAACATTAATAAATGTAATGCAATGTCATTTACAAGACATTGCATTATTAATTACACTTATACAATACAGGAAGTAGCATTGGCTAGGGTGAGTGAGATGAGAGATCTAGGTGTAACATTTGATAGTCAAATTACCTTCAATAAACATAGGTATCATGAACATAACAAGTAAAGCTAGTAAAATGTATGGATTTATTGTGCGAAACTCACAACAGTTCACCAATCTTAAATGCATTAGACAATTATACATAAGCTTTGTTCGAAGTATTTTGGAATATTGTGCCATAATATGGTGTCCACATTATAGGTATCAAATATATAACATCGAAAAAATACAAAATAAATTCTTAAGATATCTTAACTATAAAGAAACTGGAGTATATGATATAACCATATCAAAACAAGATCTCCTATTACAATATAATTTTAATACGTTAGAGAAACGTAGAAAAATAAGTTGTATAATGTATTTACACAAAATAATAAATAATGGTATGAACGATATCTCATATCTATCACTAATTCATCTAAATGTCCCGACCCATTCCATCAGAAATTTTAGAACATTCTACCTAGAAACGGCTCATACTAACAATCAAATTAACTCACCGTTACATCGAATGTGTTCACTATATAATAATATACAAAATACTGTGGATATTTTTCATGTCACTCAAAGTAGATTAAAAAATATATTAAATGAAGTGATGTAATCTCTGTGATATCTAGGCATGTATTTATTAAGTTACCCATATGAATATCTATCTTTGTTCATGTTAGCTAATGATATATGATTTATTTTATTTTGTATGTTTATATTGTTTGTATGTGTGTATTATATTATATTGTATGTTCTCACAATACTCTATAATAGGGTTTGTACCTGTTGAGTATTTATTACCAAATAAATAAATAAATAAATAAGAAAATAAAAGCTAATCAAATTGTAAAAGATAAAAGACAACTAGATGAATAGCAAATCATAAAAGACAAAGATTAAGATAAACAACAAAAGATAGATAGCAGACAAATAGTGAAAGATAGATAAAGAAAATTTTCCTTGAACTCTACTCCTTTAAAGTAATCAAGCCCGGCGTTGAACAGGCGCTACTTTGTGTGGCTATTTAAGGTTGAGTATAATCAAGGTCAAGTGAAGATAAAGATAAACAAAAGACAAAACTTACGTATATACAATAGTACTATATTACAAAAATATTATATTACAAAAATGAACTATCACAGCATCAACGATACTGTATAGCAAAGTACCAGACAGAAATATATACAAAGGAAACTATATTATAAAATTTACTATATTACAAGATACTCTATATTATAATGTGCACAACGGCAAAGCAAATCTGAGGCGTGTACGAGAACCAAAAATATATTACAAAAGATATGTCTCGTAACTTTCACCTCAATACTAAAATCATATATTACAGCAAAACTAGGAACTTGAGATTCTTTACGAGACCAAAATAACTATATTACAAAAGATATGTCTCGTAACCTTATCTCAAAGTACATGAACTTTAACACTCTCGTTACAACAAAAATTGAACCACGACTTACGATATCACTAACAAATGTGCATTATAGTACTACAATAAGATATTAATCATGAGGAATCACGACAAAAGCAACTACGAAACAATACTACGGCGAAGTATTTGTGACAACGAATGTTGTAATACACAATTCTGTAGTTATATATTTAATAGTTTTATAGGTAATACTGGTTGCATAATGTTAAGTATAATAAAGTCACTTTGTAATATGTTGAGTAGATGGCGCAAGCCAACACAGTAGTAGTGTAATGTATGTAACATGCTTGTTAAGTTATGCTTAATTGTGTGCAATAAAACATTATAACCCGAAATTCGAATTAGTTATATATTCTTCTCTGCTGAATCCCATAGGTTATGGGCCCAGGAACATTTTAAACTAGTTCGGTGGGAACGGGAAGTTGCAAAAACAGGAAGAAATCAAAAACTATTTTTGCATTGGTTGCCGGTTACTGTGGCGAGTTTTTCGGTTGTGAAGATGGCCGCCGTTTCGAACAGTCAAATAGTGAACGTAAAACCATTTGATGGTACGGGGTTTTCGAATTGGCAATTCCGTGTGAAACTAATATTGGAACAAGCAGGAGTTTTAGATGTTCTAGAAACTGATCCACCCGCGAATACTGTTGAACTTGCAAACTTTAAAAAATCTGATGTTAAAGCTAGAAACATAATAGTGCAGTGTTGTCGGACACTCTGTTGGAAATGATAAAGTCAAAGTCTTCAGCAAAAGAAATAATGGAAGCTCTAAGCTCCACGTACCAGAAAAAAGGAATTTCAACTCAAGTTCAGTTGCAAAAGAAGCTTAGAAGTTTGAAGTTTAATGAGGGCACATCTCTAAATGTTTTTCTCACAGAATTTGAGCAAACAGTACACGAATTAAAAGGTGCAGGAGGAAAAATGAAACAAAGTGAGATTGTGTCGCAATTGCTTTCATCCATGCCTGAAACATATCAAGCAGTCACAACGGCTATTGACATCATGTTCTGCCAAGATTAATCTATAATAACCCTCGATTTGGTTAAAAACAAGTTATTTATGGAAGAGCCAAGACAAGTCAAAGCTCAAGCAGAAAGTAGTAACAGTGAGGCAGCATTCTCAGGGTATAAGAAAAAGTGGAATAAGAAATGGAACAAAGGTCAAAGTGAAAATAAGAAAAGTAAGTTTCCTTTTAAGTGTCATGGTTGTGGCGTTATAGGGCACAAGAAATATGAATGTCCGAATAATCAAAAGAAAAATGAGAAGGCATATGTAACAGAAAATACTGAAAGTGAAAATGCTATATCGTTTTTGACAGCAGCTGATAGTTCACTAGAATGTATCGACCAAAACTTTAAAGAAGTAAAATTCATTATTGATAGCGGAGCCACAAACCATCTTATAAAGAAAACCACAGGAAATTTTCTGAAAGATAAGGAGAGAATCTCACATATGATAAGTGTAGCCAAAAGAGGAGAAACGATAGAAGCCACAGTGCAAGGTGATCTACAATTGAAACTAGAAAATGGTAGAGAAATATTTATGAAAAATGTGTGGATGTGTGAAAAACTTCATCACAATTTGTTGTCTGTTAGAAAAATTGAAGAGAAAGGCTTTGAGAAGCACTCATAATGAAGCACTCATAATGAAAAACGGTGAAGTCCTAGTAAAAGGTCAACTGCATGAAAATTTATATGTTGTCACATTAAAATTGTCACAGCACTCTAACGATGCTGCTTATGCAACAACAGGGAATATGTTATTGCACAGAAGAATGGGTCATTCGGTACAGTTTCGAGCATCAGGTGTATGTGATGTGTGTCTACGAGGAAAACAAACAAGACTACCTTTCAAGAGCATCTCAGAAGAAAGGAAAGCCAAACGCATTCTAGAAGTAGTCTCAACTGATGTGTGTGGGCCAATAAACCCTCCTACGCATGATGGAAAACGATACTATGTAAGTTTTATTGACCATTTCTCCCATTTTGCAGTATGTTACCTGATAACTAAGAAAAATGAAGTTTTAGACAAATTTCAAGAATATGTAAAGTTTGTAGAGGCAAAATTTGGTACAAAAATAGAAAGAATTCGCTGTGATAATGGTGGTGAGTACACCTCGGACAAATTTAAAAGTTTTTGTATGAAAAATGGAATAAAATGCCAGCACACGATAGCAAGGAATCCGGAGCAAAACGGTGTTGCTGAGCGATACAATCGAACCATTATGGAAAAGGCAAGATGTTTAATTTTCGACTCAAAGCTAGATAAGTCTCTCTGGGGCGAGGCAGTGAGAACTGCTGTATTTCTCACAAATCGCACTCCAACAAGAATATTACCAGAGAACACAACTCCAGCAGAAATTTGGTATGAACAGAAACCCAATATGGAAAAAATTAAGCTTTTTGGTTCAGTTGTGTATAATCATTGTATATAGACTACCTAGTAGTATAACCTTATGGAGATTTCGTTGGATGTGAAAGGACACTAAATATAGATGGCATAATGATCGAGGGATGCCAGCGATTTAATTGGTAGAATGAAATGATTATTATTGGTTGAAATCTCTGGTCTTGACGTTCACGAATCTGAAAATACACAGGTCCGCATTTAGTTTCATTCTCCGTCCATTCATTTTGAGTAATAATAATATTCCATATGCAAAATTAGTGCCTGTGTTAATATTTTCGTGTTTCGACTTTTTATTTAATAATCAATTTATCTCAAATTTAGTTGAATTTGTGTAGTTTTTAAACTGATTCGATTCGATTTTATTAGCAAGTTTCAATATTTGTACGAATTATATGTCCGTGTTGCCACATGCAAAAAAATTTCTTTAGTAGGTATAAGATATACTTATGTTGGTAATTATAATTATAAATATTACCTAATTGCGTGTAAAATACAGCTAGAATTTGGTTAGGTAAATTCGAAAATGGAGGTGAACATAATGCATGCCGTGTACAGCTAATATATAGGGATATATTGTATAAATTTTAAAATTAGGTAAGTACCTAGTATAATTTTAAAATGTAACCACATTATTAATTTTGAATTAAATAAGAAACTTTTATCAAAATTATGGGAACACATGAAAGTTTTGTCTGGGTTGTAAATATGTCCTTGAACGTAATAAAATGTGTAGTAAATTTCTAGCTACTTGAATCCTTTGATGTGCCGCCCACCAATTGGAATTGTTGTCATCGGATAATCGGTTTACTGTAGTTTATTGGTATAATATAAAATACTCAAGTTTGGTAAATTGAATATAGATACATGCATTTTGGAAATGTTCTTATCAAGTATGGTTTCGGTCTCAGTGATTTATATTTCTGGTGTTTATTGTGTTCCTTATAATTATTATCAGCATTATTTTAGCGTGGTGCATAATATGAGTACATTTTATATTTGTTTTACTTTGTTTTGAGTGAAAACATGAAATAGGGTAAGTAGTTAGGGAAATGGCGTGCAAAATTCACAACGAAAAGTTACTGTCTGCCACTTGGTAATCGAAAAGAGCATATAACTACAAACATTTTTTCTCTGAAAATTTTTGGTATGGTGGGAGAATATGGAGAGGGGGGGATATTTTTTTAAACGAATGTTTATCGATATCTGTCCCCATAGGTAGTTAGTCAAAGAATTTATATAAATAGAAGCAGATACACATTTACAAGTGTGTTGACAACATAGTTCAGACATTACATTTTATAATCATCTCTTTCTTTATGACCAAAATTATCATAACCCCATCTTTGTTGCAACCACCGTCATTTTGACGTGGCAAATAAATGTAAATATAACCTTATTCACTCAATTTGTGAAGCATTTTGATGTGTAAATAAACAATTTTCAAGTGATTAGGAGGTAAAATATGACTTAAAATTGCATCAAATAACGTTTATATGCTGTTTCTATAAAGCGACGACAATTTAAAGACAAAATATGTATCGGTTGTCAACCTATTCTAAAGCTGTATGCCTACATATTTTTTTTGTTAAAATTAACACTTTTATTTACCATCAAACTACAGCAATACAATTAATTTGAAGGGGCCATGGATTCGGAAAAGGATGTGTACTAGAGTCGAATTAAGTAGAGGTTGTTTCATTTAATAAGCCGATTCAGAAATTTGTTTACATTCCTTACGAATCAGAAAAAAAGTAAGTAATTTATAGGAAATTATGCGGCAGTTCATTTCTTAGGATTTTAAGTAAATGACCCCTTATTGGTTCATTTATATTTTGACAAATGGACCTAGACCTTTTTTATTAAAAAAAACCTACCGTGACAAAAATAAAACTACCTACCAACTGTTCTTAACTCCTACAAGGCTATAAATAAGTAGTGGATTGTCTAGTAAAATGGAGTTCTACCCGGCCACAAATTGTACTGCGAATTTGATCATCTGCAAGCAGGAATGTTAAGGGGAAAGGGAATAGAACAATCGTTTACAATACTTATATATTTTCGTACAAAAGTATTTGCACTAAACATGAAAATAATTTAAAGGTTAGGTGAGTAAACATGAACAGTTGTTATTAATAACTACTAACTAGATGTAGACATATGTCTATGCTACTACGGTCATATACCACGGCCTTGGACAGGCTGCAACAGAGATAGCGTTATAGGCAATGTTGTATCATCTTAGAGCGAAATGGTGAGAAAAAGGTATGTTGGTCATGTTGGCAACAGTATTGTATAACTTTTACACTTTATCTCTGCGTCTATTTATATAAATTCTTTGTAGTTAGTATATGTACTTCACATGCCCCAGTTGCACTGGCAGACGAAAATTCCGCTCGGTGCGCGGTAGAGGGAATTTTAAAAATAAGTTTTTCTTCTCTTTAAAATCCCCTTACCTTATAGCGTCCAATCTTAGTACCTATATTATAAAACGTATTTCTGTTAATTTTAACAACTGTCTTGTGTTTTAATGTATGTGTATATATATCACTACTTTTATTTTACTGTTAGCTTTAAATTACAGACATGTTCTACATATTTTGGGTATTGTATTTTTTTGTACACGTGAACTAGTAAAGTTTACCCTAATTCTAATTCTTTCAAATACTTTCTTTTGAGACAATCAAATTTTTCGTTGTATTTCTGCAACTAAACATTTTTCTAGCACATATCTTAAAATTTTTAAATTCATGCAACTAAACTTCTAAAACCTTGTATATTTTACTCATAAAAATTTTAAAACTTTAAGATGTGATAAAACAATTTTTATTTGTAGAAATGTAATAAATAATTCTGTTGTAAAAATAACCAACCAAAAGTAACTTTGTTAAATATCACTAAATTTAGCAAAGTAACATTTGTTTTCCTTATTTTTAAATTTCCGATTACGCATTTTCATTTAGCTTGCACAACGCAGTCACCTGAAAAAAACCTTAATTCGTTCCTGACTCGATAACCACTAGTTCAAATGAAGTCTGCATAGGGGTCACATCTGCATAGGTTAAAAATCCATTACTTTCATTAGGTCCGTGTAGATGACGCTTGACATCGCATCCAACAGTTGATACACGCGTATTATACTACTAGGTAGTCTATATACAATGGTATAATCTAATCCCTAAAGAAGATCGAAAGACAAAACTAGATTCACATAGTAAGAAACTGACTATGGTAGGCTATGTAGACAATGGTTACAGGCTGTGGGATGAAGAAAATAAAAAAATTATTCTAGGAAGAAACGTATTTGATGAAACCAATGAAAAAAAAATATTCATAGAAATTAATGGAGAAAAAGAAGAGACAGAGGAAAAAGAAAATGAAAAAGGAAAAACTGATAGAAAAAGACAAAACTTAAGTGAAAACGTTAGCAAAATAGACGAAACTACAAATACTAGAAGTATGAGAACTAGACAGTTACTCAAACATTTAGAGGACTATGAAATTAACTTAGATCCAGAATTTGAGGTAAATTTGATGACAGCCCTGTCTGCGGGAAGCTTGATCTCGGACTTACCACAGAACTTCTCTGAAGCAGTCAATCATGATGAATGGAAAGCAGCAATTCAAGAAGAGTTGAACTCACTACAGGAAATTCAAACTTGGGAATTAGTGTTACCGAGGATACAGAAATAATAGATTCAAAGTGGGTGTTTCACGAAAAAGTGTTAAACGGGAAAGTCGTTAAAAAGGCACGTCTCGTTGCACGTGGTTATAAGCAATGTTCACTTGACGAAAACGTGTATGCGCCAGTAGCTCGAATGGTTACTATTAGAGTGTTGTTATCGTTGTTCATTGAATATGATCTAAATGTACAACAACTTGATGTAAGTTCCGCATTTCTCTATGGAATGTTGGATACACCAGTGTATATGTATCAACCAGAAGGTCTCGGAGAGGATCCTAATTTAATATGTAAATTGACTAAGTCATTGTATGGGCTGAAACAAGCTCCTAAATGTTGGAACTCTTTGTTCCACAAAAAATTAACTGATTTAGGTTTAAAACGTTCAGAAAAAGATCCTTGTTTATACTTTAATGATGATACATTTTTGTTAGTCTATGTTGACGATATAATTTTGTTTTCAAAAAGTTTAGAAATTTTGAAATGTATTAAAGATAAACTATCACAAGATTTTAAAATGAAAGATTTTACAAACAAAAATATAACATTTTTAGGTTTGGAAATTAGCAAGATTGATAATGATTTGTACATTTGTCAAAAAGAATTAATTAGGAAAGTTCTAAAGAAATTCAATATGGATGATTGTAAACTTTCTAATTTGCCTATGCAGCCAAAATTGCAATTATCTGTTCAATCTGTTCAAAATGATAAATTACCTTATCGTGAACTCGTAGGCTGTTTAATGTATATAATGCTAGGTTCAAGACCTGACCTTAGCTTTTGTGTCACATATTTTAGTCAATTTAAAAATGGATATTCTGAAGAACATTGGAATCACTTGAAAAATGTTTTAAGATATTTGAAACAAACTGAAAATTTTGGTTTAAAATTCACAATGAGCGATGATTCAAATATTCGCTTAATTTCTTAGGTAGATTCTGATTTTGCCAACAGTATTGCTGATCGCAAAAGTATGACAGGTATTGTATGGACCGAAGTGCTACCTACTTATAATTATATATAAGTAGGTAGCGCATAAATCCACATATATATTTTTTGTTTTTTGTAAAATTGTAATTTCTCTGATGATGGTTAATACACTGAAACAATAGAAAATATTATATTTCACATTTGAACTGACCGAAAAACCCAAGGAATTACTCATCTAGTTATTTGATACAAACGGTCAAGAAAATAAAATCAGATATAAGACAGACTTTAAAAACAAACTCACACTTGTAATGTTATACTACTTAAAAAAAAACTACTTCGAAAAAACATAGAATAACAAAATAAGTATGTTGCACATAACTCCATAAATATTTTGTTTTTTGTAAAATTTTATTTCTGTCGAAGGTTAATAAAAAAATTACACATGACGCTATTTGAATTATCAGTCAGGAAATTAAAAATACCTAGGGGTTATAAGAAGCTAAATATATTCAATATTTAAAGACAAAACTCATTTATGGTAACACCAAAAAGCAAACTTCTTAAAAGAACATAAAATAACAATTTTCAAACTGAATTATGTGAAAACATATTTTTTTATCAAGTAATAATGCGTTCCTACTTCTCTACTCTCTTCACTGCCTCGCTCTTCTTTTTGCCCTGCTCGGATTCTTTTAAACACTTCCCTGCTTTGTACCTATTTCATAATATTATAGGTACCTACCCATTCATGGTTGCATCTAAAATAAACATTTACTTATTATTTGAATCAGCATTATCAACAAAAATTTAGTCTATATGAACACTGGGTAAGATAAAGATAATATAGAGAACATCGAGGGATAAAGGTTTAAATTGAAGCACTAATAAGAATAATTTGTCGCATTATAAAATGCAATTCTGCATTACGACTTCATTTTAATGCATTATATCTGTCTTCCATACAAGTCACAAATGGCCGTGGCTGCGAAGCCATTTACAAAACACTATTCATAAACCAATAACCGTTTTGTGCAATTTACTCAAAAGGAAACAATATATCAGGATCAGGACAGATTTGCAAACGAACTGAAATTTATCCACGCATGTCCTGTCTGATACATATTTCCCTTTAAGAGTGTAATGAAAGTTTCAAACAATTATCTTGAAGCAAAATTATTTTTACTTACCTATTTTCATACACTGTTCATCGTCAAACTTCACAACACTCTAAGTACGACCTGGTTCACAATCTCTTTCCAACCTGGCTTCGTAACATTCAATTCTTGGGCCAAATAAGCTTCATTTTGTAGGTTTGTTGGTCATTGAAAATAAGGGAGCCAGAATTTTTGTTTAATACTGTAAGTTTTCTATAAAGTTTCTTCTTTTTAGTTTCCCTTGGCATCCTGAAAGTTTACAAAATTGTATTAAATTTGGGAAGTTTTATAGGTTATGTTATTTTTACATGGCTTGTACTTACTTTCTATAGTGTCGAACAAAAAAGTCTCAAATAAAACTGAATTAAACAGATACAAAAACAACCAAAAGTGTTAAATTATTTCCTACAACCACTAATAATTTATATTATTTGATGTAGAGAAATTAACTGATATTCCAAGCTTGTTTTGAGTTTACACTAAAGAAATAATAAAGAATACAAGATACAATAGAAAGTGATAGAAAGTACAGGTTTGTGAAATTAGATATGGCCGCCGGAAATCGTAATGGCGCCTTATTTGAACATATTAAAGATGAATATTGGGTTACAGTTTAAGGAGATTCAGGGCCCTTCACTGGACGTCCTTTTTTAATCCCGATGTCAATTCACAGTTAATGCCAAAATGAAACCAGTTCAGGATATCCTCTTGGCCTCCTTTTGAAGGATATCCTGGGATATCCTAAATGGGACGTCCATTTCACTATCTACTTTACGTACTGGGATATCCAGGTACTTCAATTTGACATCCCATATCCCGAATGTGCTGTGTGGGAACAAAAATGAATAACAATATACTGTACTGGAAAACGAAAAAGCAAAATATTGTCACTTTATCCAGTGCAGAATCTGAATATGTTGCTATATCTACCTGCACAGCAGAAAATCTTTTCTTAGCTCAAATGCTATCAGAAATTACAAATGTTAATGTCTATCCGATAAATATATTTGAAGACAATCAAAGCTGTATAAAAATGGCCACAACATTACAATCGAAGCATACTAAACACATTGACATTAAACATCATTTTGTACGAAACTGTGTAGCTGAAAATAAAATTAAGTTATTTTATATACCGACTGACGAGCAGCAGGCAGATATTTTTACAAAGCAATTACCCGATCCTAAATTTAAATATTTTAGAGATCTTTTGAATGTTACGATTGTTAAATAAAAATTAAACGCAAGTTTATTTTGATTAGAAATAAGTAATATTACAGAATTGAAGGGAGGTGTTGTAATACACAATTCTGTAGTGATATATTTAATAGTTTTATAGGTAATACTGGTTGCATAATGTTAAGTATAATAAAGTCACTTTGTAATATGTTGAATAGATGGCGCAAGCCAACACAGTAGTAGTGTAATGTATGTAACATGCTTGTTAAGTTATGCTTAATTGTGTGCAATAAAACATTATTATAACCCGAAATTCGAATTAGTTATATGTTCTTCTCTGCTGAATCCCATAACGAATTCAAGATACAAGCAACTACGAATTAATATACAACAATGGATTTAATTATAACAACGGATTTAAAATGCAAATAGCCAAAAATATAATAGATTTCACGTGAATCTAATATGTTAAATTTAGACACTTTTGGCTCTAATAGCTCAACAATCATGTGAAAATAATCCCGTTTATTGGTAACAATTAAAAGTACTTATCTTTTATTTTGTTATCCTGATGGAGAGAACTCCTAGATACGGTCCTGTTCTCCGATGATTAGGGATATAAATTCACATGTGGCTGCTTTAATTCCATTTTGAGGTTATGAAATCGTAAAAACGTCCGTACAAGATTTGTCGCCAAGACAAAATGAAGAAAATCTCATCGCTCGGAATGTTTTCGTATATCCCAATTCAAAAAGTAGTATAGAAAAGTTTACTTCATATGAATATTGTTTGCTTAGTGGAAAACGTAGTAGGTATCGCTAATTGAATGTAGATAATCTCAAATCTTGCTTAAAGCAAATAATATAACGTTGAAATACTTCTACGTTAAAATCATTAGACGTGAATAAGTTTTGTTATTAAGAAATTAATTCTTAATTTATAAGAATATAAGAAAAACCTAAAACAATATTTCAAATGTTAGATGGCATTTACCGGTATAATAATTAAAACCTTACCTCATGTGATCATCACGAGGTTTTTCAAATTCTAACATCCCCATTACAGGTCAAACAAAATTATAAATACGTCTAATTAGTGCAATGGTTCAACGAGAAAGAGTTTCACCCGGCGTTATTTAGTTGAAATAATATTCCTGCCGTGCTATCTAGTATTCGCGAACTTTAACTGCTGACAGATGACGTATGTTCATCATAGTCTAAGGAGTAAGGGCACTTTATTAGTACTAAAGTTTGTGGGAATAATATTTCCAATAACTTATAATTTCTAAAATAAATATTAACAGTGTAACGAAGGATGCTATTGAGCATTCCGCATGTTACAGTATCAAAGTACCCACATTTATTTTCTTAGGTTGTCTCCTTTCGGAGTGCTATTCCCTTGAAGGTTCAATTTTAAAAAGCTTCTTTGCTGGTCGCTTCCTAACCGCTTTATCGATTGTAATAAAACTAGGCGAGTATAGATAGTAAGTAGGTAATTTTTATTCAACGGTATGGTATCTTTCGCATCTTGACTAGAAAGCCAGAAGTAGGACACCCCTAACGAGTTGTACCCCTAAATTTTGATATAAAATAGTTTTCTAGAAAGATGATCCTGTTAGACATGAATAATGCCACCCATTCTTTATTTTGTTTTAACAGTCCCAATGAACAATTTTACTTACTTAAAGTAACTGTTATTTTTATAAGTGGTTTATTAAAGTCGTGAGTTTATAAAAGTGGTTTATAAGATTACTAAAAGATTTAAAACCTTAGGTTTTATAAAATGGCAATGGATTCGTTTCCATCACCGACTTGTACAACTTTTAGTAACTGTTACTATAATTTATATAAATAGTTTTTATAAAAGTTGCAGCCACAAATTTATAAAACTAATAATGTTCAATTCCTATATAGGGGTTGGCTTTGATTAATATGATACTTCCTGGTCCCACAATAACAACAATAACTGTTGACATAACCTCAAATTCTACGTTTTCGTAAGTTTACTCTCCTATTTAATGTTTTTATTCGCATTTCTAAAATAGAATCAATGTGACATTAATTAACTCTCTTATACAGGGTGTTGCATCATGAGAGGGACATAGCTTAATAGGACGTAGAGAACATCAGTGGTAACCGGAACCTCCCATAGAAATGTCTCATTGGGCCTTCACTACGAAATTACAGGGTGTTAAATAATTTTTGGCCAAACCTGTTTTTTGTCATAACTTTGACAGGAAATGAAATAACGGATTCATATTTGGTACGGCTAATGTACAAACGAGCCCTAAGAGGTACATGTATAAAAAAAATATATCCAGGTCCGGACTCACTATAATTTATGTTTCTTCTTTGCATCAATAAAACATCACCCTGTATATATTTTTTTGAAATTTCGATACAATATTCAAAAAGAGCAAGAAAAACCAAACAAAATGGCCTATTTCATTTTTTTTGTTACACCTTCGTGGTTATTTAAATACGTTGTTAAATGTGCAAGAAAATGGATTACAGAACCCTATTAAATGAGAGGCACGTGAAATAAATAGTTTTATAACTAAAATTTGCAAAAATTCTATTGAGCCTGCTAGGTGGTCTGGGTGAATCCTAATTCCGGCACGTTTTAAAGGTCCATTTTGGTAAAAAACTGTGGTCCTAATAAGTAATCGGGTATGAAATAACAAAATTTTTAATCAATCACAGTAGGCTTGTTCAAAGAATAAAAGTGACAGATAATTTAAACCATTTAGGCCTAAGCAACCAGTTACTTTGATCAAGAAAATCATCAACATTTTATACTTAATAAAAATTGGAAGAGAACAAACTAAAATCTAAATAAATAAAATATTTTCCATTCAATTAACAATAAATAACAAAACAATAACTAAATGTGTTTAAAAATAAAACGTAATTGACACTAAAGTAAATTTTCAAAATGTCCTCCCCCAAATTCTGTGCATTTTCTTGCACGTTTAGAAAGGTCACCAATTGCTCGACGTATCATTTCTGGATTATTCCGTATTTCGTCGCAGGTTGTAACGATGCGCTGGATTAAATGTTGTCTACTTTCAATTTCAATGCTATGAACCTCGTTTTTTAAGTGGCCCCATAAAAAGTAATCACAAGAGTTACAATCAGGAGATCTTGGTGGCCATTCATGTGGACCCCCGCGTCCAATCCATCTATTAGGATACACATTGTTTAAGTGTTCTCTTACTTGAAGGTTAAAATGTGGTGGGGCCCCATCATGCTGAAACAACATGCCTCTTATACCGATATTTTCTAACATATTCGGTAAAATGTTTTGAAGAAAATCAAAGTAAATTTCACCATTCAATCTTTCTTCAAAAAAATGTGGCCCTATCAAATGTCTATTCACAAGTCCGACCCAAACATTTACAGAAAACCTGTGTTGCGAACGGCGTTGGCGTACCGCATGTGGGTTTTCCTGTGCCCATTTATGATTATTTCGTGAATTGTTTACTCCATCCCTTGTAAATTGTGCCTCATCCGTAAATAAGGTTCTGTAAATGACTGGGCGATGATTAGACAACCAACGACAAAATGCCAGGCGGGAGATATCGTCGCCTTGTTGAAGACGCTGTACCTGCTGGATATGATATGGATGGTAACGTTCTCTTTTTAGGGTTCTCCATACTCGCCAATGAGGAATACCAGTTGCCAAACTGATTCGTCTAGTGCTCATATTTGGGTTTTCTTGAACTACGTTTATAATATTGTTTTGTTCCTGCACACCTTGTTGTAAAACACGCTCCACAACTGCAGAAGTAGGAAACTTTCCGTGTTGTCTTGCATACTGGAACACCGTACTAAAGGTTTTATGATTAGGGCATCGACGACCAGGAAAACGCAGCCGATATTCTCTTTCCGCCGACCTACCATTTCCATTACAGAAACCATAGATGAATATTATGTCAGCATATTCCCCGTTTGTAAATTTTACTGGCATAGTTAAAATATTTTCACAAATTTTCACTAACTAAATGCGGATTATTGACACATTAAATTACTAACAAACAATTATTCAACTGTTTAGGAGATTTCTTTTTATTATCTGTCACTTTGAACAAGCCTACTGTGATTGATTAAAAATTTTGTTATTTCATACCCGATTACTTATTAGGACCACAGTTTTTTACCAAAATGGACCTTTAAAACGTGCCGGAATTAGGATTCACCCAGACCACCTAGGCTCAATAGAATTTTTGCAAATTTTAGTTATAAAACTATTTATTTCACGTGCCTCTCATTTAATAGGGTTCTGTAATCCATTTTCTTGCACATTTAACAACGTATTTAAATAACCACGAAGGTGTAACAAAAAAATGAAATAGGCCATTTTGTTTGTTTTTTCTTGCTCTTTTCGAATATCGTATCGAAATTTCAAAAAAATATATACAGGGTGATGTTTTATTGATGCAAAGAAGAAACATAAATTATAGTGAGTCCGGACCTGGATATATTTTTTTTTACATGTACCTCTTGGGGCTCGTTTGTACATTAGCCGTACCAAATATGAATCCGTTATTTCATTTCCTGTCAAAGTTATGACAAAAAACAGGTTTGGCCAAAAATTATTTAACACCCTGTAATTTCGTAGTGAAGGCCCAATGAGACATTTCTATGGGAGGTTCCGGTTACCACTGATGTTCTCTACCTCCTATTAAGCTATGTCCCTCTCATGATGCAACACCCTGTATAAGATACACATTTTTTTGTTGATTTTTACAAGTTGGAAATTCAACTTATAATTAGGGGTCAGTTTGAATTTTCATGGTCATTTCAGGGCCGGTTTCGTTCTACTGCTATTTCATTATATTTAAGTTACTTTTATCCCAAAGTAATGATCGAGATAAGTATAATGATGAAATAATTCACAAAACTTAATAACAACAAATATCTAGTAAACAGCAATCTAAAAGCTTGCACTTTAAAATTACACCTAATCACCACTGTCTTTACTAAGTATATGTAAATACCTAAAAGTAGGTAAACCTGGACATCAGTCTATAAATGAATACACACTTTAATAGCATTAGAAATTGCAGCATATCTGCCTTTCTGTTTGTGGGTGTCCAGAAAAAGATCGACGATTTTTCTGCCATATATTATCGAGAATTACTAATATTTCACTGCGTTGTCATATGATTCGTCAATCCATAAAGTTATATTTGTAGCAGGACCGCTGACGTTAAATATTTTTGTGGAAAAGCTTTAATAAATTAATTGATTTTTTGATAAATTTTATTAGATAAATATATTAATAAATGTATTCAAGTCCGCTCCTGAAATGTTCACGGAAAAATCCAACCTCACATGATTATATAGAGGCACAGAAGTTCTATAAGAATCTCAGGAGTTTGTTTTTAGATTTATAGTGTCTATTTGGTATTTTCAATATGGATGCCATATTTTCGATCCTGTCAGTGGACGCCATATTGATACTTTTAAGAAAACTGTTGAAAAACAGGTTGAATATTTAATATTCTCAGGTGAGACTATATTTTATGTAAATATGAATATGTACCATAAGTTAAAAAGTTCAGTTTTTTATGAAACATCGAATGTTGTCAGAAATTAAAATAAAATATTTTTAGTTAAAATGTTTAAATACATATAATTTCGGTGGCGCCCTTGTTTTTTCGAGGTACAAATGTCAACTTTACAGTAAAAATGCATGTGCAAGAAAATTTCAGACGCATATTAGCCACAAAAACCGAGTATAATATATTTATAATCGAAGTACAGATATTTCATATACAGGGTAGAAGTCTCCATATTGTTAGAAAGGAAGATGTAATCATTTCAGCATCAACAACTAAATAAAGAGAAAGAGGTTTGTGGTGAAAGAAAAAGTGAGAAGGACAGCTTCTGTATTTACAGTTTATAAGGAAGTTTATAAGAGTAACGGTTACATTCCTATTACTTTTTACTATAAAACTTGGAAATAGGTAATGGTGACCCTTATAGAGCGCGCCATTTAAGCTCTTTAAGTAGTATAAAGTGGTAATTGAAAAGTTTTCATAGACAATAGATGTTACTAAAAGTTTTTATTATTCGGTGACGGTGATATTCAGAGTACCTTTACAAAACAAAAATTGTTCATTGGGGTGTGTCACAAAAACTGAGAATTTTCTGTTAGGAAGCGTTTCTGATAAAGATATTTGTATTCTAAATTACTCACAATAAGTTCCTACATAAAATTCATGCCAGCATGTTCACGAGATAAGAAATTTATTACCTATGTCAAAAAACACTATTACACGCAATTCTACAGTGTTTTTTCTTTAATCTATAAGTTTGTGGTTTTCTTAAGAAAAAATGTTTAGTTTCTATGTAATCATTTAATATTTGTAAAATTTGACATTGGCATTCATTTACTAATGAATTAATAAATTAATTTACATCAACATTTAGGGATAAATAAGCATTAGGGGTGTTCAACCCCTGACTCCCGAGACAAAATATGACATCTTTAAATCAGATACTCATACCTACTATACTTATACTGTCCAAACATTACAATCGACAATTTGGGTGCTATCAACAAAAACCTTCTTCAAAATTTAACTTTTAAGGTTGATTAGTTCCGAAAGAAGGCTCTCTAGGAAAAAATATATACGTACTTTTAGTGCCATTTTCCTCCCAAATTATACGGCACTGAAGTATTGCCCCATAATGTGTAAGTAATCCATATGATAAAAGATTATACATAATACATCCAGAATGTTTTAACAGATAAGAGTACTTTTACAATTAATCTTGTGTTTTCTAATTGCTATAAAATGCAGGCAAATAAACAAAGTGTACCAAAATTACTGCTTTAAATTGCGAATATACTATTATATAAGTACGAAGAAACCAAATGCAGAAAACTAGATTACATTTCTTTAAAAGTAATTTATGCTAATAGGCGATATAATATTAATATCCATACTGTGTTTTAATATAAAGTTTGGTTGAATTAAGAGTGCCCTACGATCAAAAACCAACTAATTGGTTTAATAGTATCATTAAGAAAACTTTACAAAATAGAGACGTGGCCTGTCAACAAGATGAATAGACAAAAAAAGCGCAGTTCAAAACTTATCTGGCCAGTATTGAAATCGGCATACCTACAGAATACTTATCAAAAACAAATTTAATAATGAAAATGATAACTTAAATTAGTCCTAAAAAATAATAAGCTTTTAGAGGACTTTTGTGTTTATCAATTATTATACTCTTCACAAATACAATACGAAGAGTATACAATACAACGTTTTAAAACAAGTTTATACAACAAAATGATTATCTCAAGGTAACATATATCAATAAAAAAACCTCAACAGTATTTGCGGAATGTGCACCAAACATATTCACTAAACTTCTACAAAACAGAAAAATATTCATAGGGTGGGAACGATACCCTATTTACGAAGACTTAAGCATCCCGAGGTGTAACAAGTGTCAAGAATACTATCATAAACAAAGCGACTGCACCAACAAATGGCGTGCGGAAAATGTTCGAAAGAACACGAAAAGGAAGAATGTCGTGAAAATGGAAGGCATTGCATCAACTGCGAAAAAGCTAATACAAAATACCATACAAAATACAACACCAACCACGCAGCGGATCAACCATCAGAATGTCCAACATATAAATATCTCATACAGATATTACAATCAAAAATAGATTATGGTCAACACGACTAACAAAACCAACACGATGCACCAACAAGAAACTGAAATCCTAGACAAACTTGAAGAAGATGGGCAAACATGGGAGACAACAGAAGCTGAAGAACTCTTAGGTAAAATAAACAGTAAAAACAAAATTTTAAATGTATTACACGTAAACATAAGAAGTGTTAAGAAAAACTTCGATGAATCAATTGTATTCTTAGAAACATATAATTTGCATGATTGTGATCTCGATTGTGATATAATTGTTTTAGGTGAATGTTTTCAATTAGACTCTTATAAACAATTTAACATTCCGGGCTATACCTCATACTATAATAATGGAGATTTTAACAGAAATGATGGCTTAATTACATATATAAAATCAGAATTAAACACAGATATCACAAGTACTAAATTGGGGAACTCGGGGGTAACGGTAACTAAAATTAATTTTGAAATGCTTAATATATCTTACGGTATTACTACATTATATAGACCACCTAGCACTAACGTCCAAGAATTTATCCAGGATATCAATAATTTCTTGGAACAAAATCATAACCAAAACATAGAAATACTTATAGGCGATACTAATATCAATATACTAGACAACGAAGCCCCTATGGCAATCCATGTAAACAACTACTTATCAACTTTAGGCCCTTCATGGATTTTCACCTTACATCAATGGGATCACGCGACAAGATAGCTTAACATGCATTGACCATGTATTCATAAAAAAAAAGTTAAAAGTAAGTGACCTAAAATTCAAAGCCTTCATTATAAACTATGACCTAACTGATCACTACCCTATTATGTTAAACATCACAAGCAAGGAAAATCTGCAGGAGACTAAACAGGCTGATAATACATATACAAAAATTAACTACCAAAAACTAACTCAAATAATAGCCGAAAAAAACTGGCGGAACGTAGAAGAAACCAATGACCTGGAATTGGCAACAAACATCTTCATAGACGAACTACTAACAGCTATAGAATTGGCTACAACTAAAACAGCTAGTAAGGTAAAAAAAGTTAGGAAATTAAAACCTTGGATCACCCTAGGGATAGTTACGTCAATAAAACACCGGGACAAAATGAAAAAAAATCTGCTAAAAAACTATAATACAAATAAAGAAATCGAATACAAAGTGTATCGAAACAACTTACATAAAATTATAAAAGATGCAAAGCACAATTACTACTCAAATAAAATTAAGGAAAACCATAGAAATCTCAATAAAATGTATGAAATAATTTCTGAGGCTACAAATGAGACCAAAAAAAATACAAATAATGATATACAGATTTTAAATGAACAAAAAAAACCTTTTGACAATGATACACAAATGGGAAACTACTGTAACAAATATTTCTCAAATATTGGTCAAAAAATGCAAGACATTGCACAACCAAGTGAACCTTACAAAATCACATCTTCACCAAATAGTTCAATGTACTTAAGGTCGGTAAATACAAATGAGATAATCAAGTATAACAACAGCTCGCCAGGCAAAGATGGAATTACAGTAGTGACAATAAAACACATACATCAACACATATTATCACCATTGCAACATATTATAAACGTAACCTTCAAAACTGGAATTGTGCCCAGTCATTTCAAGGAATCTGTAGTAGTACCAATACATAAAGCCGGGAATAAAAATGAAATTAACAATTTTCGACCTATGAGCTTGATAAACAACCTCGCCAAAATTTTTGAAAAATCTCTAAAAGAACGACTCATACATTTCTGCAACACAAACAACATGCTATCACCTAATCAATTCGGGTTTACAGAAGGCATTAGTACAAGTGATGCGATGTATGAATTGGCAAAAATAATCACTGATAACCTAAATGAAAATCATAAATGTATTGCAGTTTTCCTTGACCTAGCCAAAGCATTTGACACGGTCTCGCATGACATGCTGCTTGACATACTAAGCAAGTATGGAGTAAGAGGCACCGTGCTAGATATTTTCAAAACATACATGTCAGGCAGAGTACAATATGTTAAGATCAGAAATACACTAAGCGACCCCAAAGTCATAACCATCGGCGTACCGCAAGGTACAGTCCTAGGTCCTATTTTATTCGACCTATATATTAACGCATTAACAAATCTCAATACACAAGGAAAAATTATATCGTATGCAGACGATACGGTACTTGTATTTCGCGGAGCGACTTGGCAGGAAACCAAAGAAACATTACAAGAAGAAGTCAAAAAAGTTAAGAATTGTCTAGATACACTTAAATTATCACTTAACATCAGTAAAACGAATTACATAGCCTTCTCTATCACAGCAGCGAATCGTCCAAATTTCAACACCATTAAAATTGACAACCTTAAAGATGAGATTAAAGAAACTGCCTCAACTAAATACCTTGGCATAATCATAGATACAAATTTGAAATGGGATGAACAAGTAACCTCTTCAACCAAGAAACTCAGAGGGCTTATACATAAATTTTATCTACTGAGAGAAATTTTAACAAAAAAATTACTACAAAACATTTATAAGGCACTAGTTGAATCACTACTAAGATATGGAATATTAGTCTGGGGTCGTCTATATAAAAATGCATTAGAAAAATTAAACGTAATTCAAAATACAATATTAAAGATAATAAACAAGGAAAATAAATACTACTCAACGAACCTGCTATACAACGAAGAAGTACCTAATGTGAGAACTCTGTACATAATCAGCGTCTGTACTTTTATACATAAAAATGACAGTCTAAAAAACATTACCTCGCATGCTTATGAAACCAGAACTAAAACAAACTATCATATAAAAATTCCGACAACTAATAGAAACATAAACAAACGATTTGTGAACTACATGGCTCCCAAATTCTACAACTTACTACCCACGCAGATCAAATGTATAAAAAACATTAAAAAATTTATTACTTGTACTAAAACATATATCACTATGAACTATGCTGATTTTATAAAACACCTAGATAACATGTGAACTCCTTAGCTTTAACTGTTCTTATTGTGTAATAAATACTGTGACGCTACTGTTTTTATTATAATTACTGTGGCTTATATTTTATATACTTTAGTTCTAGCTTTTAGTGTAGTTTTTATTATTGTTGTTATTATTTTTTTTTTCTTTCCTTCGCATATAACGTCCTATCTATAAAAAACTGTAATCAAACAGGCACATACAGGGGCATCACGCACCTAGGTGTCATATACAAATGCTGCACCATGTCATAATTTCTTTACAAAATATCTATATGTACTTACTGTGTAATTTGTTTTAATAAATTTTATTCTTATTCTTTTATTCTTATATTGCATTCGATCGGCACATTTCTAAAACCGGTAATATTGCTCGTAGAAAAAAAAATCATATCACTGTGTTGGTGATCGAATTCTGAAAAACTTTCAAAATGTCCGTCTGTCCATCCGTCCGTCTGTCCGTCCGTCCGTCTGTCTGTCCGTCCGTCCATTACGTTTATTGTAAGCACGATAACTTAAGAACGAGAAGTCCGATTGTATTGAAATTTGGGCTGTAAGTTGTGTTAGCTAGAGGAAGAACCATATTTTGAACAATATCGATCAATGAATAAAAAAGTTAATAATTATTTATATTAAAAAAAAATGTTTTTTGCATATTTTGTAATTAAACAAAAAATGTCTAAAACTAAAATTATTTACAAAAAATCTGCGAGTAAAAAATTGCAAATTTTTTTTACCATTTTGGCAAAAAATTTTACCACTAGAATAGACGGAAAAAAATTGTTGCTCAAATTTAAAATTTTCACGTTTCATGGCATTCTAAACCTATTAAAAAAAATCACCACTACTATAGAATAGAAGGAAAGTTTCCGTTTTGCTTAAATTTAAAATTTCCACGTTTGATGGCATTCTAAACCTATTTCAGAAAAAAAAAATTGGAAAATTTTTTTACCACCATTTTCGAAAAATTTCAAAAAAAAATGACATTTTTTAACTACCATTATACTTACACTCCACTACGTGAATGTGGAATTGAAAATGTGACAGATGGCAATAATATTTGGCACATGCACCTATTATACTTTTATTGAAAAATGTCGTCCCAAGAAATAATTCTGTCGTGGTGGACATTTATAAAGGTATTTGCGCAAGCCTTCCATATTTGGCACCTGTTATTTAATATTGAACTTTTGCTGTTGGATGAGCACTCTGTATATTTTTTTGACCAAAACTTATCAGGTTATTTTCTTTGTAATAATAGTGATAACTATATTCCGATTATTATTTTAATGTCATTTCGTAAACATTCATTTTATAGAGTGACCACCATGCACAAATGAAGAGGGAAGTTGTGTGTACCCACACAGCACAAAGCCATCCCCAGGACATACTAAGGATATCATCCTTGGATATACGGGATATCCTCGGCTAATCCTGTAATATCCTCAGGATGTTCATAGGATATCCAAGTGGGACAGCCTGGGATGTACTCATGATGTCCTGAGGATACCTTTCGCAGCATCCCGAGGTCATCCTGAGACTATAATTGGGTTATAGTGAGAGGCATTGACAGGACATTTGGAATGCCTTTTAAGGATATATGGGACATCCTGGGCTGATCCTGTAATAGCCTGGAAACATACCCATGATGTCCTGAGAATGGCTTTAATAATGTCCTGAGGACTTAATTAGGTTATGTGTGAGGCATTTATAGGGCTTATCCATAGTTTGGTTTTCGGGTTTTCTTCCGTATTGATTGTTTTGAATGCTTGACGATTCGACCATCTTGCCGTGGTCTTCTTTTGAAAACTTCTCGAAAAAAAATATATTTTATTTTTCTCATATAACACGCTAGCATGTCCTAAAAGAATGATAATTGAGTCTGGCTTCCCTAAGACACGTGTAGAGGTTATTCTAGTATTACCCAGGAACTTCCACATATACTTACATCCCTTTAGTGGGTGTCTTAGATCACGCTAAGATCGGTTTTATCAAGAACCAAACCTCCAAATATTGTTCAAAGTTCAAAAAATTGTATTTATAGTGTTCCGTGTGAGTGCGGAAAACATTACGTCGGTGAATCATCTAGACCTTTCAACGTAAGGCTTGGTGAACATAGAAATTACGCTAGAAGGGGAGAATTTGAAAAATCCAAAATTTGTGAACACGCGTGGGATAATAATCATAGAATTAAATGGGACTCGGCGAAGATTTTGGAAAAAGAGAGCAACGGAACTAAAAGAAAACTTAAAGACGAAGTAAGTAAAAATAAGATAAATTTAATTTAATGTCTCACGTGACTATGGAAATACATAAACAAAGAACTGTCATGGTTGACGGCCAAAAAAGTTTTGAGAACGGAAGTAGATTCTCTTCCGAAACGTTAACTACCTATAGCTTTGATTTTGAGTTTTTAGTTTATAACATTGTTCTAGTTCATATATTTTTAGGTGTGAGACTTTTTGAAATAGTCAAGTACTCAAGAACCAACCTCTGTCTGATCCGTTTGGCACAGAGGTTTTTTCATTAAAATTTTTAAATATTTTTCAGTGGCAAAATACCCAATAAAAAGTAAGAAAGTCCTAGTTTTATTCCGTAACTGCCCCTATAAAGCGTAAGATGAGAGAAAAATAAAACTGATAAAATTAGTCATTAAAAGAAAAAAATAGTCATCATACTAAGAGTACTATATGCTATCAGCATTTTCAAAAAAATAAAACAGACCACATAAAAACAAACTACTTTTAATACATCATAAAATATTCGACATAAAATATAAAAAATAAAGAAATCAAAATATTCGACATAAAATATAAAAAAATCGACGATTTTCACCACAGTGGAATAAACAGGAGCATTTCTGGAAGCTTCATATTAAGTGTTTGGTTTGTACCTAACAGCAGATGATGAGCACAAATCTACCCAAGGCATTTATAGTATTTTTTTTGCTAGTTGCAGCTGAATAGTGCACACTAAGTGTATCTATCCCGTTTTTGGACATATTTATAGAAAAGAATAGTATATTTTGTACAGGGTAGTGCAAAGAGCAGAAAATGCTATTAAAAGTGTAAATATCTTTTTTATTTTCTTTTTACATAATAGTTATTAATTTTAATTAAATATGTGCTGATCATCAAAAAAATGTCATGCGTGAGTGATGTAAAATGTCGAATTGTAATTATGATTTTAAACAAAAACATCATCAGTTTTCTCAATGTCAAATAATGCAAATGAGACAGACTTTGTGTAATATTTTACAGTGCACTTTTAATGAAAACTTATTTGTGAAACACATTTTTATTTTTATGATATAACATATTTTTTTACCTTACCTCAATGAACTTAATGAATATTTTATCCTGCAACGAAAGTGAGACATTTTTTCCCAAAATCATATTGTCTTTATATCGGCCAATCAAATGAGATATCCACACAGACATTAATTTTAACTGGTTGCAACCAGCATGAATCACTTTATTTTAAAGCCCTTATGTGAATCATTTTGCTCCAAAAAAACTAGGAAATAAATGATTTTGTAAAAAACGATACGATTTTTTCTTCTCAAATATAGCCAAAAATAGGTAAGATAGGACTACAAATTATACATCTCTTTGTTATCTACACATATGAATTAAACAATATTTGTCATCAAGTCAATTGTCTAGCTTTCGCACACCAACAAATTTTAAACTTCGTGTCATGAAAACATTCAATAGGAAAAGAACTATTCTACTGAAAATAAAAATGTGCTTAATTTGGCATTAATTTGTCTGTCGATAAAAAAAATCTGCATGCATACTGTGAAAAAAAATTTAGAGCCCTTTTTTGTCGCAAATCTTCTGAATAAAATGCATATAATATTTATCTCCAATAGGTTCTATAATCTCAAAACAACTGAGAACAATAACTTCTCCGAAAGTTTACATAGCAAAATATTCAGATGATGGATGAATTTTCCATTTCATTTTTAATCCACAAAAAAAATTTTGGAAGATACTTGCCAAAAACGACGAAATTACGAGTTTTTAGGACTCGACGATTTTAACTACATACCTATGAATACAATGTTTAGTATTATCGAGTAAATTTTATTTATTTATTCCACCGTGGTTTACACCTCTTAATTTTCTTCACCCTCATTTGCTTTTTGATTTTCTTTATTCATTTTTTCATCCCTCACACATCTTTCTTTAGCATGCCTCAACCAAGTTTTAACATTTTCCTCAACTTCACTTTCAGTTTCCTTGATATTTGGATTTGCTTGAATCCCCGCTAGAAATTAAAATAAAATTCAAATAAAAAGCAATTGACTGTAAATTTAAATGTATTTACATTGTTCAGATTCGAAATAATTTTTGGTTTAGATAGTTATATGACACTATTTTCATTATACTGCATTTCGAATATTAAATATACTGCGATTTAAGGAACTATTTACACAATGATTATAAATGACATTTTATTGGTTTTTAAAATATATACTGAAAAAATAATTTACGATTTTAACAATCTGTTTGAGCAAACAAAAACATTTTGAAAAACTTTGGATTTTCTTTATGAGTAAAATTCTTCTTGTCTGATGTGAAACAAATTTATTAATTTACGAAACTGGTAGCAAATATAAGAATTTTTTTTCAGAAAACAAGTTCTTTTTTCATCACCATTAATAAGAGATACACATATTATTAATTACTAACATTTCAAGACGATTTTTAATTACTTTTCTTTATTCCTTATTCGAAATAATTGTTAGGCACATTGTATTGTATAAATATATTTCTACTTAATTTTTATGCAAATCAAACATACATCAAGAAAATTTGCAGATTGTAAAAAAAGGTTATTACCACCTATACACACCTAGTAGTGCTTTTGCCAATTTTAATTGTCCAAAAGGTTTCTTGCCTTTGGCTCCATACCAGCTATATTGATTGGCCATTTTATTACTTATCATCCTCGACAAACAGCGTTTGGCACAATCATAGGAGGTTGAACCACCAATTCTCAATATAAAATTTATCTAAAAATACGATAAAACGTTTTATCCATGAAACAAAAATAAATACAAATTAGCAGTCATTTGAGAAAAAATATACAAAGATATGAGGGTATTGAAACTGACTTGGTTACTGTTAAATTCAAATAAGATTTTGGTAGATTTAACTAATCAGTTATCTTAATGCTTTCAATCGACATGTAGTTAAATTACAACCCGAGGCCACTTTCATTAAAGAATAGAAACTAATAAATGAAATATAACTTGTCATTTCCAGCCTTTTCCTAATTTACTTGCTGCTTACTACGATTTTATATTAGCCATATACAGTGCTGGCAAGTACAAAACTTAAGTCGAGAAATGTGCAACATAGAATAGAAGAGAAACGGCTAAATAATATGCTCAAAAGAAACAGATGTAAACAACACCATTGCCATTTTTCTCTTTAGCTGCTGTTAGTCGTCTAAATAATTCCAAGCTGGAAAGTGTCTGGCATTAATGTTTCTTCCGCGTACATTATTTTGCTATTTATATTTCACTTTATCTTATTATAAAGATAAACCCAAGATTTGTACATGCCAACAGTGTATATAACCTTACCAGCTTTTTGTTGTTGTTCTCGTCTGTAATAAAGATCTCAAACTCGGTGATAGATTCATCCGTTGTTAGAGGAAAATCATAAATTAAGGCTGACATTTTCTCTGGCCTACTTCTCTCTTCCATGTAGATCGTTAAACGGGCCATGTCATTCGATAAATCTTCTAGTTTTGTATATATGAAAGAATACTGTTTGGTAATTGTAGTAATGAATGTCTGCATTTCTTTTTTGATGGAAACACATTCGTCACATCCTGGAGTCGAGTCACTCTTTGCAGTTTCTAAACAAAAAACATAAATATCTCATATATAAAGTCATGCTGATAGTCTGATGTATCATCATTAGTATTTGAAACAATTTATTGAGAAATATTTCTAGCAGGCTAGTCCTAAATTGACATAATGAGTATTGAGGTTGTGGTGTAACAAAATGTAGCATTAACTTTGCACTTTGCATTACATATATTAGGAAAAAGTATATGGACAAAGTCCATTTACAATTTGTAAACCATTTTCAGTTAACTATCGAATAAAGATCTATAGGAACATGACTTATTTTGTTTCTACTCATTGCGTTGATCTTATTGTATAAGTTAAAACAAAAGATTTTTGCCTAAATTCTCAACCATATTATAAACATTTTGCCTGGTAATAAATTTGTGCATAGATAAAAATAAGTAGTGATGTATTAATAATATTAAGTTACCTCTTGTTTTTGTTTGTTCTAAATTTGGTAATTTACTTTGAGGGGCTTTCACAACTTTCGATTTTGTACCATTACAGTCTTTTTTGGATTTATTATTAAAAACGTTTTTCCCCACATTTGGCACGTTGATATCCAATAAGTCATCAGAGCTGTCCTCCGAAGAACTCAATCGAACTGGCTTTCTTGGTCTTGGGGCTTCACTATCTGTGCTATTAATGTCTGACGTATATACGCCTTTTCTCATTTGCCTGCAGGCTTCTGCATAATCACCTTAAAGTTTATTAAATGATTTAGTTACAATATTTTACAGATCTACAACAATTTTAAGTACAACTAACATTAAGTTTTCTGTTAAAAGCATTTCCTAACAAAATATAAGACATTAATAAGGTAAAGTGGTGTAAAATCACAAAAAGTTGCTAAGAACTTATTTCTATAAAAACATTTAAAACTTTAATTCCTGCAATATGCAGATTTATTATAAACAAAAAAACATGAGCATACTTAAATGTTATACTTTTCAGTCAGTCGATTTATTTTATACTTTCTTAACACAGTTCTATAGTAAGAACAGTATACTGATCACGATAAATTGTTGATAGTATCAGTAGTAGTAACTATTACTTACTAGGCCACGGTTGGCCTTTTGTACCTAGGGACCTATAGTTTAGCGCGGTCCTCCGATGTCAACTTTTTAACCTACCGCTTGAGCCTGTCTGTTCGCGTCACCCTGGGCCTAACTTGCTCCCTTGGCAAGCGGGCTAACTAGCCACCCAGGATTTCCTCAGTTGACAGCATACCGACCGTTAGATGAGATAGTTGGTTCTCCAGCCGAGTGCCGCTCTCAACCAGCCATGCTTAACTTAACTGATTGAGTGTCGGAAATCAAATCGACAACCGTACCTCATCCCCAATTTGGGTATGAACAATTTATCGTATACCGTTTGCATCTGTGTGTGTGAACACAACAGTGCCTAAATGACTCAATAAATTGAGCTGAAATTAATAATTTGACAAACATTGGCAACGATAGCCATTGGCAAATTTACCAAATTTTATATGGTTACTTCTGGTCATACCTCAGATAATCGGTAGTGGAATTATTAAGTTGTTATGATATTGTCTTTCTTAAAACACCATCTTCTATTATTATGAGCACAATGGCTACATACAAGGAGGGCTTAAAACTAATTTTCTCTGTTAACACCACAAATTCTTTGATTTTTTACAAAAATACTATGATGTGGACAATTCTGTACATAAGGTTAATATGCACACATACACGTTTTCTTTAATTTGCACTTACCATAAATTTGTTTCCCCAATATTCTTACATCACATAATGACCAAGCTGAATCAGGTTCTGTACATTTCAATATTAAATTCTTCAATATGTGTCCTCTGTATGGGGGCCAGTAAGCTCTAATAATAATACCATCTTCTTTTTTTATCCACCTGTTAGGAATCACCTCAATCGAATCCTCATCGGTGAATATAACAACCGTCCACATAATGCTAAACAGAAAAAAAAAAAGCAGAATAATTCTTACAAATCAACAATAGGTTAATTTCCATGTATTTTTTTTTACTCATATATTTAAATGTTTCCATTCCATCGCAGTAGACAAAAATATGGACTGACATATTTATTAATCATAAATAATAGTTTGTACACTCCATTATTAAATTAGAAGTAGTAAATTTTAAAATCACATATGAATTAAAAAAGTCACCAGAAAATACACTTTAAAATTTTTGTGGCAAATTTGAATTATTTCTTCATAATTTAATGTAAACTATTGCACTTAAAATTATAATGCTAGGTATGTGATTTTTAAAGGTGGTAAGCTTTTGGTTCTGAAAAGAACCGAAGGATTACAAACACAAAATTGATAACGTGCAAGTGCTTTAAACAACTGATATATGAAAACGTGAGCCAAAAATATATAAAATTTTAATAATGTGTGTACAGCGCCGCAGTCTTAAGCCGATCACAGATTTAGGTTGTGGTACGGCAAATTTTAAATGATCCTCCTACTTTAAAAACAAACTATAATAAATTCTGAACCTCTCATCTTAAAAATAACTCATTAGCAAACAATTTTTTATTCTGAATAATATAATGAGAATTATTGGAAAATGTTCATATACTATTCATTCGAATAATATGACACATCACAATAGAAAACAACTTTCAACATGCAGTTGTAAAGCTTAACAGTGTTTCAAATAAATTTTTTATTCCTAATAAAATGAGAATGAAAAATCAAACGCTTGATTTCATTTTCCCAAGAAAATATAAAATTTTTGTACGACGGGCACACAGAGCATGTACAGAGGAAGGATAATGAAGTCTAAAAAATAATGAATCCATATGATTAATTCATAAGTTAATTTTCACTATGTAACAACGGTATTACAACAAATGTATCCGAAAGTGACAATTTTACATACTTAATAGACACATATTGTACAGGCCAATATTGAAGGTCACCTAAATCAGAAACCTGAAAACTTTCTAGAAAGGATGATTTACATGGAGTAATATAATAATCTATAGCAGTATTAAATTTTCTTCCTATAAGTACCAGCTCGTTATTTTTAGTTGCAATATTTTCAACTATAATTATTGAGCCATCAAATAGGCCACAACAGTTATTGGGAGCTTTACATTTAATGATAAAATTTGAAAATTTATATTCTAAATATTGTGGACAAAAACAAAGATCTAGTGGCCCTAAATAGTGTTCTTTATTGGGTCCTTCTACTACCACTTTAGAGATTGCTAGAATATTAGCATTCTCTATTTCCGTGAATCTTCTAACAACTTGTTGTATAGGTTTTTCGGATTTTCTAATTACTTTTTTTAAAAACTGCATATAATTTTCAAATCTAAATACACTAAATTTATCCAAATGTCCAAACTCTCTAACATCATTAGCAATGTGAAGAAGATTATGCACATTATGCGAAATGTTTTCTTTGCCATAAAGAACCGAAAATGTTTCCACAAAATAAATCATTAAATCATGTGCGTAGTCAATTTTTGCCTTATCTAAATTTGTACTTGACAAAATCACAGTAGCAACATGAAGTGCCATAAAATTTAAATAATATTTTTTCCTTAATACATGTTTCAATATTACTGGGCCTAAATACAGCAAAAAAAGACGAAACTCGGTTGCTTTCCAACGTTTTACCTCATTTAAAGGCCTTGGTTTTCTGCAAAATTCAACAGGTATATTATTTCTCTGTGAAAGTAATGATTCAGATATCTGATTCATTTGCAGACCCGATAATTTGTAAGGAGGCTTTCCGCTGCACCATAAATTTAAAAGTAATTTTTTAACGACACCTAAACAAATTAAATGCATATAATCTAGAGGGAAATTCGTCACAAGTCCAAAATTAGGAATTTCTGTCAATATTGTTGTTCCATTATGATGATTTTTCTGGCTTTGGAGTATAAAAGCATTATCAGTTCTTTCTACGAAATGTATTTGTGGAAAACAAACTTTTCGATTGATATAGGATCCTTTTTGTTTACATTTAGTACATGAACTATAACCTCCATGACCTTTACTACACCGAACAAAAGATTTGGCTGGAGCATCACAAACAAAGGCCATAATTTTAAATGGAATTATTTTGTCTTTAAAAACAACGCCATTATTTGTTAAAGTAATGGCTTCATCAACAAAATCTCTTAAAAAAATATTTGGATCGTCAGGTTTTTCATTTCCATGATAAATACCAACAATAGTAACACAATTATTATTTGTCCCATATAGTGAAATCAATATTGGATAAAACTGACTTCCTGAACTTTTTGCTAGTGGTAAACCATCAACATTTACTAATATTTTACAAGACTCGATTTGTTCTTTTGTATTCTCAAGTAAAAATAATACTTTCGTTTCTAAACCAAAATGATAATATACTCCAGGATTTACGACCCTAAGCACGGTTTGTCTTGGCGTTTTAAGAAGTGTTCTAGGATCGACAGGTAAACCTGTTATATGTGAATTTTTTAAAATTTTCAAAAGATTTCCCACTGCCGAATGAGTAATATTGTGTGTCAGTGCCCAATCTGTTAACTGCATATTTAAAGTTTCATTGTCATTTTCATTAAAAATATCAGGAATTACAATAGAACCTAAACTATTTTCAAATACTTCATCTTCCGAATCAGAGCTTAGTATTAAATTATGAGGTATCGATACATCATTATCAAACTCTAATTCACATTCCGAATCCAAATTATCTGGATTTACTTCATTTAAGTGATCGTTTGGTAGCTGAGGAACATTTTCGGATACATTTGTGGCACTATCAGTGTCGGTGCAGCCGTAGCTTACATTAGTTGAATTGGAAACGGAACCAAGATCAGAATCTACCATAGAACAAAATAATTTAAAATTTTTATTAACTCGTCTGTAGAAAGTTGTTTTTTTACCACGATCTTTGGGCATTTTGCAAAGAGGAAGAAAGCAATGAAAACCAATTAAACAAACCTAACCTAACACAGTGATTACGTATATTTTTCAAATCTATATATTTATACTTTATAACTATAGGTATTTACCTTTGTTTTATTATGAATCACAAAATATTCACTGAAAATCACTGAAAACGTTCGTTACCGATTTATTAATAGCGTATCTCGTACCGTACTGATAAAGTTGGCGGGCGAAATGGCGGAAATCTTGGTCACGACGGTCACATGAGCTGTATTTCTTTAGGTTTGTTCATTTGTGTTGATTTAAAGCAACTTCAAGCAGTTAAATAAAGATAGTGTTATCACAAATATTGTGAGTGTGAGAGAGATAACGTGTTTCAAAGTTGCTATAAATCAACACAAATGAACAAACTATTTGACATCTGACATCATATTTTAGAACAGACCAGTGAATTCTAGTTTTTGATTGGTTGAAACAGTTTATACGACGGCAGCACAATGAACTAAACAAATCTAGTTCATTGCGGCAGCATTGCATATCTTACTCAGATACAATAGAGATGTCACTGATCTCATTTCACCTGGCGGCAAATCAGGCGGGAAAAACAAATATTGTCTGAGATTACACACCAGGCATTATCTATGAAAGTATTTTTAATAGTACCAAAGATCATGATCTTTGATAGTACTATATTAATTATTTATTTAAAATAAATAATAAAAATAGATATGCTATAACCAGTGTAATATTTTTTTCTAAATAAAATATATATAGCACCAGTTTATTTATTTACCATTTTCAGTGTAGGTATATTTAAATAAACATAAATTTATATTTTTAAAAAATAACATATTTAATGTATCCTATATCAAATTACTACATCCAAGAAAATATTTTCGAAAACAGTTTCGAAGTTCTACTGATGTCCTCGATGGATATATTTAGGATATCATTTTATGATTTACCTGGGATATCCTCCAATGGGACATTTTCAGGCTGATGTTATCCCTAACAGATATTTATAGGACATACGTATGGGATATGTCAAGGATATCCTATCCGGGATATTTTTAGGACCAAGCCGAGGACCAATCAGATATCCTGAGGATGTCCTGAGAATGTTCGTCCTCAACTGGGATAACAGGATTTAATTAGGACATCCTGAGGATATCTTGTGCTGTGTGGGTACTATAATGACATTTGCAAATTAATTACACACACTTTTTTTTTTTTAAGAAAACACCCATTTTGGTCACCTCTTATGATTATTTTACAATAAATTCAATAAGATATCAACAAAATATGTCTGAGCAGGTTGCTGTTAACTTTGAATCATAATGAATGATTCATAAACAAACTATAGAAAAAGTATAGCATAAAAATTTTCGTAACAGATTTCCAAGTGTATGTGGTAAAAAATGTAGAAAATATCAATTTATAACTGTATATCAGTGCTAAATAATACCTAAATACTACAAAGCTCGGACAGTTTTTAAATTCTTTTTATTTCAATTGTATAATAAATAATAGAAATACTATGAATAATTTGTATAGCTTTTACTTGCTTCAATCCCAGCTCCAATACCTCAGATAAAAATAAATAAGTAAGGGGGAAGGTATTTTTTTTTTGTAAACTAATTGTCTAATTGGGGTTTTCATCAAATACGATAAATTTTTCATGTTGAGACCTTAATATTGATTTTGGTCATTACATTCGAGATTCACCCCCTAAATACACTCCCCAAAGAGGGTGTATATAATTAATTTGCATATATATATGATTATTCTACCTCCAGAAATTTCCCAGTGACCTTTTTCTTAAAATGATTTTGACATTTTATTTTAAAATTTTCCTTATTTTAAGGGTTGATATTACATTTTCTAGGGTTGTTTTTAGAAAGTGCCAGTTACACGTCAAATAGTGAAACTTTTCAAGCATTTAAAGCCGAAACGCACCAAAATTCGTTCAAAATTGACCGACTTCCAGAATTTAGAAAAAACTTGAGCAAAATCCCCCACTGTGCGTCGGTCTGATTGTTCCACCGAAAACAATAAACTCGGCACTTCAACTTTTTGTATCAATTAAGGAAATGTAGTCATCTATTATATGTTTCTTCCCAACTATATTAAACAATTGTTAATTTAAAATATTATTTTTATCTGTGCACATAATATAAGGCACTGTAATGTAAGGAATTTTAAGGCCGATTCTGGTTTTTACGTCATAACTACCTCAGAGCCAATAAAGTGAAATTGGTTTGGTTTGTTGTAAATTTATATTTCTTTGCATATATCTCACAAATACTTAAATTTAATTAAGGACTATTTCCTTAGAAATCTATAATCTTGCTGTGACTGTTTCATTGACCTGCCTTAATCGCTTTATTGCCCTCCTTATTAGATATATCTCACAAATACTTAAATTTAATTAAGGACTATTTCCTCAGAAATCTATAATCTTGCTGTAACTCTTTCATTGACCTGCCCTAATCGCTTTACTGCCCTCCTTATTATACTGTACCCAGTCTACCTTTAATAGTACCTATGTATAACGTGTAGGCATTGTCAGCAACACAGTCGTAATCAAAATCTCCCGAACTGTGGTTTGTGTCAGTTAGTCCAGAGCTGAGTGGGATTTTAGTTCCAAAAACTATTCAGGAGAGCCTCATTTACATACAGTGGGACTTATTAAGATGTTAGTGTTAGTGTTGTGAAAACAGATTTTTGGAACATGTGTAAATTATTTACTAAAAAGGCTGATTTATTGCTCGAGAATTAAATAAACAAGGTGAGTGGAAACGATATGGAAAGTTGACTATAAATTCTAACCCGAAGTTCTGAAAATCGAGAATCGTCAAAGTCCTATATTGACTTTTACGATTCTCGATATTAATTTTCAAAACTTCGGCGAGTCGCTTCTAACTAAAGAGTTACCAAATTAATGTATTTTCTCGAAACGTTCTGAACTCTGTTCATATTGATGTCTAGATCAAACTCCCCAAAAAGAATTTTGCCGCTATTACCCCGCAACTGTTTTAAACAATGATTTTGTTTCTAATTGGTAAATTTAAAAAACAAAATGTTATTTCAAGATAATTTTAACGTGCATATTTTCCTAATTTTTAACAGCGTTTCACAATCAGAAACGTGTCTTTGATCGTGAAAGATTGTTGAAAACTCGAAAAATGTACAAGTCATAAAAAAATCACCAAAATTTTAAAGAACCTATACATCCGAATTTTTCCAGATTTTTAAATTTCATATTTTACGCACTTCTCCATTTTCCGATAAGGGTCATTTTTTTGTGTTCTTCCGAGAAAACTTAGACAGAGTGCACTATGGGAAAAAGTCATAAAGGAAAAAGTCTTCTATTTAATTATAATACATTCAGCAGAATTTTTGTGGATTTTTTCTCGTTACTTTTTGGGAAGAATTCGACCCGCCATATCTCGAAAAATACGCATTTTTCGAAAATTTCACAAGAATAGAAATAAAATATTTTTGATCGTATTATCTTGAAATACACTTTGTTTTTTAAATTTACCTCAATTTTGCTAGTTAACAACAAAATCATTGTTTAAAATAATTGCGGGGCAATAGCGGCCAAATGCTTTTTGGGGAATTTGATCTAGATATCAAACGAACAGAATCCAGAAAGTTTCGTGAAAATCCACTCATTCGGTAAACTTTTTCAAGTTTAGGTCGATTTTGGTCTAATTCGCCTACACTAATAGTTCAGTCGCGGAACAGCACTGTTCCATATGGAAAGAGCCTAATATCTAGCCTAATCAATAGGTAGAAGGGTTTACCAAAATTCATACCACCCGGAAACAAAAAATACGGTTGTATATTGAAATTATTTTTTTGGTAACGTATCAAATAGAAATTAATTACATTATATCCATTCTATTAGGGCTAAATGGAAGAACAGACGACTATTTAATAGTCAAACTGAATTTATGCCCCTTTTTCCCATTAATTGTTAAGTATACTTTACACTTTATTTTTGAAAAAATCGATTTATTCTAATAGTGTAAATAATATGTGTTTTTATTGGAAAATAAATGTATTGTTATTATTATTATTATATAGCAAATTGAACTCCAAAATTTGGAGGTGATTGATCGATGAGAAATATACCCTCTACTTTGATCGCAAGGCATATTTTTCCAACAAAAGTAATTGCAATAAAATGTTAATTGGATTAATATATCATTATATAAGAATAAATAAGCAAAATGAATTATCATTCTAACGACTCGCGGCAAAGATATGAATAAATCTGTGGATCAACTGTACAAAGTTCACTAAGCCATATTAATTTTCAAAACTTCAGCGAACCGCTTCTAACTAAAGAGTTACCAAATTAATGTATTTTCTCGAAACATTCTGAACTCTGTTCATATTGATGTCTAGATCAAATTCCCCAAAAAGAATTTTGCCGCGATTACCATGCAACTGTTTTAAACAATGATTTTGTTTCTAATTGGTAAATTTAAAAAACAAAATGTTATTTCAAGATAATTTTAACGTGCATATTTTCCTAATTTTTAACAGCGTTTCACAATCAGAAACGTGTCTTTGATCGTGAAAGATTGTTGAAAACTCGAAAAATGTACAAGTCATAAAAAAATCACCAAAATTTTAAAGAACCTATACATCCGAATTTTTCCAGATTTTTAAATTTCATATTTTACGCACTTCTCCATTTTCCGATAAGGGTCATTTTTTTGTGTTCTTCCGAGAAAACTTAGACAGAGTGCACTATGGGAAAAAGTCATAAAGGAAAAAGTCTTCTATTTAATTAATACATTCAGCAGAATTTTTTTTCTCGTTACTTTTTATTCCGCCCCCCTTTTTGGGAAGAATTCGATCCGCCATATCTCGAAAAATACGCAATTTTCGAAAATTTCACAAGAATAGAAATAAAATATTTTTGGTCATATTATCTTGAAATACACCTTGTTTTTTAAATTTACCTCAATTTTGCTAGTTAACAACAAAATCATTGTTTAAAACAATGGGCTTGTTCAGCATTTTTTTTTATTTCATAAATCGAAAGTGCAAGTATAAAATAATGGATCTGCAAAAAATCACAACCTTATTCGCACATTTAGTATCTTAAAAACTATTACAAATCTCCACCTCGCGAAAATGGGGCGTGGCCAGGCGCTACGTCACTATACGCATACACTCGGCGATCTCAACAGACTTGATACTCCTTTGTTGTTATAATTATAAGTGTTTTCGAAGTATTGTTTGTTTTGGTTACGTCTTGACAGTAGGGGAGTACATTTTTGTGAAATGTCAAAAAATTACAATTTTCTCTCGCTCCTGTCGGGACGAATTTTCGATTTTGACCCTGCAATTTATGATTAGTATTCATCGCCGACCTTCCTCTTTCCGTAGAAACATAGAACGGACTTCCACTCGACGTATTTACTTAGTTATCAGCGTTTGAAAATTCCATGGTTTTCGACTTTTCAGGTTAAATTTGAAAGGTCCCAGAAAGCCACTTATCTTACGTCACTTGCGTATACTGACGTCACAAATGAGCGCTCAGTTTTTGCAACTATTACTAATTTCAACTTCCTATATTTCGAGAACGGAAAAACTTAATAATACGAAATTTTAAGTGCATAATGAGAATATCGAGTACTATATGAAAAAGTATAAAAACCATTTATAAGGAATATCATGGAACAAGCCCATTGCGGGGCAATAGCGGCCAAATGCTTTTTGGGGAATTTGATCTAGATATCAAACGAACAGAATCCAGAAAGTTTCGTGAAAATCCACTCATTCGGTAAACTTTTTCAAGTTTAGGTCGATTTTGATCTAATTCGCCTACACTAATAGTTCAGTCATGGAACAGCACTGTTCCATATGGAAAGAGATATATCTAGCCTAATCAATAGTTAGAAGAGTTTACCAAAATTCATACCACCCGGAAACAAAAAAATATGGTTGTATAGAAAAACAAAATTCTAAGATTTGTGATTCGATGGACTGGATCCGAAGTGGCAAACTTAACCTAAAAAATTAGAAAAGTTGAAAAAAACAGTTTTTCTTAAATAAAAAAAGCTGTGGCTCTAATCGCAAAAGGTTGAAGAAAAAAGCTGTAGGTGCTAAAAAGCTCTTTCGATTGCTATTATTTAAGTATCAGTTGCGATAACGCTTTTCGAGATATATCGAAAAATCCGTCAAAAATTGACTTTTCTTGTTTTTGCTGTATCTTTCTCCTTACGTTTAAATACTTACTATCAACCGTGAGCATAGCTCAAGACAAGCCAAGAAAATACGTTTTTGAAAAATTTAAAAATGTCATTTCTTTTCGAGATATATCGATTTTTTGAAAAAAGAACGTTGTCGAAAATCGGATAGACTTGCTCCAGGGAGGGTTCGACAGTAACGATCTTGGGCTCATTTTCTTTATAAATAGTTGTACTATCATGCCGTGAAAGAATTGTAACAGTTTTATTAATTTTAAGGGTAAATAAATGGCTCTGAAATAATTGCATTTGTTCAGATTCGGTCAATTTTTTAAATAATTTCAAATTTACAGAATCGAGAACATTTTTTGTTAGAAAAAATCTATAAATCTCGAAAAATAAGATATTTTTAAATTTTTCAAAAATATAAATAACAATGTTTCTGCTTGCCATGAGCTATACTTACGTTTGATAGTAAGTATTTAACCGTAAAGTTGAAAAAGATACAGCGAAAACAAGAAAAGCCGATTTTTGACGGTGTTTTCGATATATCTCGAAAAGTGTTATCGCAACTGATACTTAAAAAATAACAATCGAAATATCTTTTTAGCATCTACAACTTTCTTATTCTACTTTTTTCGATTAGAGTCATAGGCTTTTTTTTAAGACAAACTTTTCAACTTTTCAAATTTTTTAGGTTAGGTTCGCCACTTCAGATCGAGTCTATCGAATAACAAATCTTTCTTAGAATTTTTTTTCTATACAACCGTATTTTTTGTTTCCGTGTATGAATTTTGGTAAATTTAACAATAAGCCGTGACAGTTTGATTGGATTAATTTACAAGCAAACACGTTGAAGATATATACATATCGAAACACATTGAAATAATAATCGGTGAAATCTTAAATTATCGTCAATTATTCAGAATATGTGGACATATACAGGGTGGGGCAATAGCGCGTCGGACCTCGATATGTCGAGTTCTACGATAGCTAGAAATTTTTTAAAAAAATTGCAAGTAAACTAGATAAAAAAAGTCTAACTAGAAATTGGTTGCAATTAGCCAAAAAGAAGTACTTACAAAAAATGTTCGTTTTTCATTTCTACATCACATCGTTGAAAAATATACAGGGTATTCCATTCGAAAAAATTGAGAAAATTCAATTTAAAAAGTTCTTAATTGAAAAATAATTTTTGGCCACTGTACAGTTTTAGGAAATGAAAATGATTCAAAAACATTCATTAGATGTCTCGTAACTGGTATTCACATAAGTTTTTCTTTTATTTATTTATTTATTTACGGAATAATTCCATTACAATTTACATTTTGCATAGTATTAACATGATCTGAACTCCTAATAATAATTATTTATTTATTTATAATGCTTATATTTATACATATACCTAACCATATACACTCACACAGATACAATATCACACATCCCATACATGCAATCACATATATATACCTATATATAAAACTATAATTATATTAACTTTATAATCTTATCTAGTGTTTTGCATAAATTTAGTTAGTGAACAATTAAAGAAATCAATGTCTCCATTCAACTTATTGGCATTTCTACACATTCTGGGAACCGGTGAAAAGTACCCAAGGTTCGTTCGATAAAATTTATTGATAAACAAATCTTGACCGCGACATGATTTCTGTGGCACACGGAGATTGATTTCCCCAAGTATATAAGGACAATCATAAAGGCCATTGACTATTTTGAACAAAAAATGTAAGTCAAAACAGTTACGTCTTTGCTCCAGTGTTGACATTTAGTAGTGAGAGTATTTCATCATAGTTTATGTCATCTCGTATTCCTAATTTGTAAGCAATATGTCGAAGAAATCTTTTTTGCACTTTTTCCACCTGATTTATATAAATAGAATAATGAGGAGACCAAATTTGGCAAGCATATTCAAGAGAGGATCTTACAATTGAACAATAGGTACTTCTCACACAATTTATATTATCGAAATCATTTAAAGTTCGAGTTATGAATCCAAGTAATTTAAGACCTTTATTAGCTATATAATCAATATGATATATTTGAATGACATTTTATGATCAAACACAACACCTAAGTCTTTTATGGTATTTACTTCTTTTAATGACTCATTATTAATTGAGTAAATAAATTCCATCGAAGATTCAGATCTGCTAAACCTCATAAACTTACATTTATTAATATTTAGTTGCATTAAATTATTATCACACCATTTATTAAAGTTGTCCAAGTCGTACTGAATTTTAAAACAATCATCAACTGACTCTATGGCCTTAAATATTTTTAAATCATCCGCAAAAAGTAAAATTTCGGAAAAACGTATTGCATCTTTTATGTCATTAATAAAGCAATTGAACAATAGAGGAGCTAAATGTGCACCTTGCGGAACACCCGATGTCACATTAATAGGTGATGATAAAACATTATTTATTCTAACCATTTGTTTCCGATCAGAAAGATAATCTTGAAGCCAATTTAATAATACCCCATAAATTCCCAAATTCTGTAATTTTTCAATTAAAATTTTATGATTTACTCTGTCAAATGCCTTGGAGAAATCCGTGTAAATTGTGTCAACTCGTAACCGATTCTCCAAGGCATTTATAACGTAACTCTCAAATACCAATAAATTAGTGCTTGTAGAACGTCCTCCATAGAAACCATGCTGTTCATCTATTAAAACATGTTTAAAATGCGGAGTTAACTTTTCTGTGACTATTGACTCCAAAATTTTTGGAAAAATGGAAATCTTTGAAACAGCTCGATAATTTTCAACGTTAGACCTGTCACCAGATTTAAAAATAGGCGTAATATAACTTAGTTTCCAACAATTGGGGTATTTACCATTTGAAAGGGACTTATTAATTAATAAACTTAATACATTAGATAATACAAATCTACAATTTTTAATAAAAGTTACTGAGACATTGTCAGGACCAGAACCGCAGTTTTTATCTAAACTATTTATGCAATTTAATATATCAATCGAATCTATATGACAAAAGTTTATATCAACAAATTCTTTATTATCATCGAGTGAGGGAGGATTACAATTTGTTTGATCATATACAGTAGAAAAATAATTTATAAAATAATTAGCTATGACAGAAGGATCATCAGTTGAATCTTCATTATAGTACATATGTTTTGGTAAAGAAAAACTACCTCTTTTATTATTTACATATTTCCAGAACTGCCTAGAATCACCCATTATTGAATTTTGAATATTATTTATATAATCCATATAACTAATTTTTGCTAAATTTTTATATTGAGATCTTAATTTAGAAAATGTCTCATAGTCACTTTGTGATTTAGTTTTCTTATATCTCTTATGCGCAATTTTTTTATCTATAACACATTGTTTCAAATCATTGCTGAACCATTTAGGAAATTTAGCATTCTTTGATCTAACTTTTGGGACGAAAAGTTCTATACATGAGTAAATAACACCATAAAACACCTCAACATCGTTATTGACATTTTGATTATTCAATAATTGCTCCCAATCAACTGAAGCAAGATAATAGTTTATATCAATATAATTAGCCCTATTAAAGTCATAGAAATAATAGTCAAATTGTAATGGTTCAAAATTTTCTAAAATTTCAAGTTCAAAAGTCAAAGCTGGATGATAAGGATCAATAGATACTAACGGATCATCAACAAGATTTACCACAATATTGTTATCATTTGTAAAAATTAAATCCAGATATTCACCTTTAACATTTGGTATATTATTTAATTGAAATAAATTGTAATAAGCAAAATAATCATTCATTACTTCAACTTGTGGAGTTATAGCCCCTAAAGCATTAGCTCCATAATTATCGTTATACCAAATTACATTAGGTAAGTTGTAATCACCAATTAGTAAAATATAATTACAGTTTTTTGTCTCTATTATGTGTTCAACAGATTTACAATGATTAACATATAATTCTATTGGAGATGCTGGAGGTATATAAGTATTTCCAATTAATATTTTTTGACCTTCAGATATAATGACAAAAAGTTGTTCAACATTATTAATTTCAACATTAATTTGCTTAGCATTTAAATACGATTTAACAGCAATCAATACACCACCACCACGATTATGAATACTCGTGTTTTCATTTCGGTCACATCTAAAAATTTCATAATTGTCCCAACCAATTTCACTATTACTAATATCACCATGTAGACCAGACTCTGTTATCAATATTATATCATAATCTCCCAAACACACTGATTGAAGAAAATTCTTTAATTTAGTTCTCATACCTCTAACGTTTTGATAATATATATTTATAGTTTTATTAATTGCATTTTTATTATTTTTGATTTTCTCTATTAACTGTGGTGGCTATTTGGAATCGTAATCAATATTCTTGCGTTGTGAGTTTACTCTTTTAATATAACTTTGACATCCTAAATCAAAAGGGGAATGATTCACATTGAAACTTTCACCTTTTTTATTGGCTTCTGTACAATTTCTTAAAACCCATAATTGTAATTGTGGTGATTTTTTTATATCCATCTGCAAATTGCACATAGAGAAAAATGTGTATGATATTTTACCACAATTGTAGAAAATTGTACTCCAAATTGGTCTTAAAATGGCGACAGGTACAATTTGTGCAAATTTTTGGGGCAATGATTTTGTACAGTTTATGCATTAACATTGTTTGAAATTTTTGTACAAACTTAAAAATCACACAAATTGAATTCTTTACAAATATGATTTATGGTTGCATAAAAATACATAATTTTATTCGACTTGTGGAACAAATCTCTGAACAGATTAAGTTAGTGTCTACAATTTGTGTGAAATTTTTAAATATATTCTGAAGGTTTCCTAAACAAACATTCACATCTAAACCTCTTCATTTGTAAAACATATTTACAAAAAATTGTGCTCTTAAGTGACACAATGTTTACAGTTTTTTAAGAGAATATGTTTTTACTTTTCCACAATTTCTAAATGAGAAATCCACAAATTGAATGTTTATTTTGTCAACGTTGTATTCATTTTGCACAATATATACACCTAATTCAAAGAAGCTGTTATTCAGTAATGTATGAACTGGGGTTTTGCACAATTTATTACTCTATAATCTCCAAATTATGTCTTATATATTTTTTGGTTCATTTATGCTTAAAATTAATCCATTTAATAATTATAATTTGGAAGGTTTCCAGTGCTTCTTCTTTTTAGCTTCTATTAACGCAGTTTGTGGTAATAAAGCTTATGTCGTCACATCATATTCTTAAAAAAAATAACATTTATCAGTTCATCACCAAAATCAAATGTATTGCTTACCATCAGAAGTGTTATCTCCGTTTTGAAGCAGTTCTTTTACAAGTTTGCCTTTTGGGTTTAGTATTTTAGGAACAGCTTTCTGTCCTTCGCATAAGAAAACGAAATTATTCTCATGCTGTAAACAAAATCAAGTATTAGAACATAGGTATCATGCATTCTTCGCATATAAACAAGAAACCATTTTTATATTTATATGTTAACGAAGTTAATTTAAGAGAACATATATGCAAATCTGTAACTCTGTGTGAAGTAGTTACCTCTATGAATGCTGGAATTAGATCTAGGAAACCCCACTCGGTTAATAAGTTTTCAACAAATTCCATCACAAATGTAAGTACTTTTATAATTCGGAAGTATAGGTCTTCACTTAGCGAAATATCACCTGAATCTGATGCGTAATTGCCTGCGCGTATATAACATGGCCAGCACGGTCAGTATACAATTTTTAACCGATAAACTTTACGTGAAACAAATGAAACAATTATACAAAATTTTAAAACAATATAACCACTCTGACTGTGAATAGTATGTCATTAAATTGTGCATTTTGTGCGGGCGGCATAGATTATTATTATTGTTCAGCGGAAATAAATATATTGGGACTCCTACTTTCACAAGTTCGTCAACAACTGTTTATAAAATAAAATCACACTTTTATGTTACACAAGTTGTGCAAATCCTTTAAACAATTACTTAAAACTAATTGTAAATAGAATGGCAACAAAATATATAGTTTGAGGATACTATTAACAATTAATTAAGTTAAATTTGCTATAATTTGTTGAGAAAAAATAAATTTAACTGTAAATTTCGCCAATTTGTTGGTCGAAGTTTCCAATAAATTCATCTTAACTAAATCTTTATATTGAATAAATAAAACGCACACGAATTATGCACAATTAACATGCATCAAACTACTTATATAACGCTGTGTCTTAAAATTTTACAATTGTTTAAAAAAATGCAACAAGACGTTCCGCAACATTGTGCAAAATGTTCCAAAGCGATTTCTCTCTGTGCATGCATTGTTTCAACAAAAAAATTCATTACATCCAAGTGGTTTGGAGATATTCAATGCTAATATAGGAATGAATAGAGCCTAGAAAGAGGCTTCAAAAAATGTACTGATACACATAGCAAAGTTTAATTCTACACAACACACGCTTCTTTACTTAACTTGACTCATGACTAACTAACTGGTGACTATATTGCCACATTTGTAAAAATAAAATTGGTTGACAAGTTCGCCAACTTTAATTCTTCAGGGGAAAATTACAACCAGTGCCATGGTGCACTTAAATTCTTCAAACACAAGTACGCTGACATCAAACAGCTTGCTTCATAATCATTCCTAATTACCAATGAGGCCATAAAATTCCCGATCGTCCACACCTGTGGATCACAGGATATCTCCATCTTCAAAATTTCAGCAAAAAGGAGATATGAAAAGAAATGTAAAAATGTTGATCTTTATTTGTATCAAATGCAAATGTTGTCTTATAGTAGGTATCATAGTATCAAGAAAAGAGTCCCTTATGATGGAAGTTTTCCACATTGCCAAATGATCGTAAAACAATAATGAATATGTAAAAAAAATGGGCTCTAATTATTATCGAGACATGCCCGTTTCCTGGTTTTTGTGTTGAAGCAGGATGTATGGAACTATAAAAATTTGAACTGACATTTTTCACCTTGCGCAAGCGGCGAGTGAAGAGAAAATTGGAAAATTTTCCAATAAATTTTAAAGTGGAAAATTTTGTCATCGCGACACGTCCGTTTTTTATGTAATTTGTGGATTTTCGTGCGAAACAATCATAAAAAAATAAAAATGGACGATTTGATCGTTGTAAGAATGAGTAAACTTGTAAAATACAATTGTTTTCGGTTCCCGAGAGTTATCGTGACACGTCCGTTTTCTTGATTAAATTATGAGTATCGAACGGACGTTTTTTGCGTTGCCGTTTCCAGAAAAACCATTTTCCGTCATATTGAAAAGTCATAATAGTAGCTCAGTCATTAGTGATATTTACCTCTAAACAAATCGGAGGCGGAAGATTTTTTTATATAAGTTCTTTGGATGGTAAATAATAACATCACGTAAAGTTTTCATAATTTCCAGACCAGCAACATAAAGAAAATCAAAAGCTTTTTTTTCTAAATTTTCGGGAAAATTTCGAAAGTCGAGATGGGAGAAAATAAAAAATATTTTTGGAAATAGCATACATTTTCACACAAAAAATGTATGTACAAAAATTTCATCTAATGCCACGGATTTCCCATAAAAAATTAGTGAAGTGGACATATTGGATGAAAGAAATAAGATAAATCTGCGAATATCGAAGCTATCGGACGTCGCACAGTGGCACAAAACTGTAGTCAGTGCGACCAGATAAATTTTTCAGAAAATACCAACACATTAAAAAAATACCAGAAAAATACCAACTGAAATTTCAAAAAATACCAAGAAAATACCGAATATTTTAGAAATCACGTTTCTTGTTATTAAAATCTAAAATTCCGCAATAAAAGTCCGTTTGATTGAAAAGCGACAACTGTTGATGTAATATCACAGAATTATTAATTGTGGTAATGTTACGATATTAAAAAATAAATTTCAAATTTGTCTGGTCTTAAAATTATAAACGTTAATAAAATTTATTAAAGTCAATCATATATTCACAAAATATGTAATCTATATACTCTGCAAAAATGGTTATCATCATCATCATCCTCTGTTAAATTATTAGCGTTCCCTTCGTTCCCTAATCTTGTAAGCTCGCGCGTCGACATCGCCTATGTAGGTGGTATCCGAGAAGGGCAAGGAGCATGCGCCGTTTTTACAATTTATTTTAAATGGCAAATACGGCGCAAAAATGTTAACCTTGCCCTCCCCGCATACCATCTACTGACTTTCAACGGACGACTTTCACCTACCTCAAAATTTTGCAAGCAAAACATTCCACTGCTCAAAATTACTTTTAAATGCAATAAACTTGCATTAATACGCCTCCTACTACTCGCGCAGTTTGATCGTTTGTAGCACGCGACCGACTAGACTCTACCCAATAAACACAAATACATGCCAGATATGTCTTCATTATATAACTCAGTTTACATAGGAAGTGTCGGACATATCAATTGTAGGATAAATGCAACTTACATCTCCTGATATGCCATATATGTAACAAACAGTGGCGGCTCGTCAGGGGAGGCAGGGGAGGCTGAGCCTCCCCTTGGAAGAACCACCATATCTTCAAAAGTAATATCTTAAGAAATTTCAATTAGGTATATCTCAATTTTCAATATTTTTTATTGTTTATAATTCATTAATTAATGTTCAGTGTATATATAAAAGTTTTGCATTTCCTTTCCACAAACATACCTATAACGTTACAGTCCGGATAGTCTTTGTATGCATATTTCCCGGTCGGCCGGTCTTTTACTGAACGAACACTGCGGTTCGCTGGAGGCTAATACGAAATAGCTTCCAACTTTAACGCATTTACTTATAACATGAATGACCTTGAATTTCTTTGCGCTGTGTAAAATAGCAGAGCACTTCGAATAGCCAAAGGAAGCCAGCCGCCGGTCTCAGTGCTTTATAGCGCATGTGCACATTGTGTACAGGTCGTTCAGGTGATTCACAAAGAAAACGAACTGTTAGTTGCGGTTAGCCGGTTAAGTTGACAGTTGACGTAAAAATACATAAAACATTTGATAGGCGGGCTAAAAATGAGTGCTCTAGGTGAAAATATGTCTTGTTGTCCAGACGTGGTGGATTATTTGTTATTAAATGGATTTACTACTCTTACTTACGACGAAAAGGTAAGAATTAAAAGAAATGCCAGGCCTACACCAGCAATGACTTCGTTAGTTTTTAAAAGTGGTAAACAAAACAGAGGGTTTTGTGATAACAATTATAAAAAAGTCGAGTAGTTAACGGCATCAACAGTTAGAAACAAATTATATTGTTGGAGATGTTTATTATTTACTAATGATCAATCCTCAATTTGGGGCAGGGCCGGGTTTAATAATTTGCAAAATTTATCGCGAGGTTTAGAAAGGCACGAAAAATCCCATTTCATCTTGCATTAAATTCGAAATGTTTGGTAAACAAAATATTGTAAATTTCTTGGATTCTGCACATAAGAGAGAAATAGAAAATTTTAACGAAAAGGTCCGTGAAAATAGGGAAATATTAAGGAGGTTAATAGATGCCGTTATATATTTATCTTCACAAGAAAATTCTTTCCGAGGACATGACGAAAAACGAGAATCGTGTAATAAAGGAAATTTCAAAGAGCTGATAGATTTTTTAAAAACGTATGACCCAAAATTAGAGAACTTTTTGAATAACGCCACTGTTTTTTCCGGAACGTCTAAATCAATTCAAAATGATCTAATTGAGAGTGTTAGCTCGATTATTAAAGGCAAAATTTATGAAGAACTATATAATTGCGAATTTTTCTCGTGGCAAATTGACGAAACGACGGACGTTACTTGTAAATCTCAACTTTCTGTAATTTTTAGATATGTAATGCACGGAGAAGTTATTGAAAGGTTTGTTGGTTTTTTTGATGTGAGTAGTGGAAGAAACGCGGAGAGTTTATTTAAATTATTAATCGACGAATTTGGTAAATTTGATTTGAAAAATAAATTAATAGCACAAACTTATGACGGCGCTGCACTTATGTCAGGGCATCTTAATGGACTCCAAACAAAAATAAAAGATATTGCTCCTCAAGCTTACTTTATTCACTGTTACGCACACCAATTAAATTTAGTTCTGAGTAAAGCATGTAACGGAATTAAAGAAGTTAGAATATTTTTTACAAATATTACTGGTTTTTCGTAATTTTTTTCAAAATCTACCAAAAGAACTGATGTTTTAAATAGAATTAATATGAAACATAGAATTCTGACAAACGCTCCCACTCATTGGAATTTTTCATCTAGAGTTGTTTTCACTGTTGACAAATACAGGAAAGAACTTATTGACGTTTTTAATTTTATTTCGGAAAGTGAAGATTTTTTAAATGACGATCAGACTTTACGAGCAGCTTACGGATTAAAATCGTTATTGTTGGATAAAAATTTCATATTTTTTCTAAAGACTTTTAAAATGATTTTTGAGCAAACTGATGTTGTTTTCCAAATTTTACAAAATAAACTAACTGATATAACATATTCTAAAATTAGACTTAATTCACTTATATCTAAATTAAAAGAATTTCGCAATACCGAAATACATTTCAATACTTTATACAACATTTTTTTAGAAAATGTTGAAAAAGTAGACGATGACGATGAGCCTGAGCCACAATGTAAAAAGAGAAAGACAACATATAACTTTGACAGGGCAGATACACATTAGAAACAAATTTTTATAGAAATTTTGGACACCATTATAGTCCAAATTGAAATGAGATTTTCTGATTTAAATTCTTTGCAATGTTTCGATTTAGTAAATCCCAATAATTTTACAACGTATTCTAAATCATTTCCTACTAGTCTAATGGAGAAATTAATGGACCATTATCCTTTTTTTGACCGTATTTCGTTAAGAAATGAACTATGCGTGTTGTATTCTGACCAGCAACTTTTAGCAAATTCAAAATGATCTCAAGAAATGCTTACTTTTATATATAATAACAATTTAAAAAGCTGTCTCCCCGAACTGTACAAACTTTTGTCATTAGTGTCAACAATTCCGGTAACCTCAGCTTCTGTAGAACGATCATTTTCAGCACTTAAACGCATAAAAACATTTACTAGAAACAAAATGAGTCAAGACCGCCTCTCAAATGTATCGCTTATTTCAATAGAAAAACGTTTTTTGTCAGAATTGAAGAAACACGATTCATTTTATGATGAAGTAATCAACCATTTTGCCAGTTCCGAAAATCGCAGGTTACCACTCATTTATAAAAATATTTAGGCTTTAAAGCAGAGATTAATATAGGTAGTTGTTATTTTAGAAAAAATATTTATTTATGTTATTTATTTTTTAGGAAATATTTTTTAATTCTCCATAATATAGAGTTCCGCGGTTATATTTTTTTATATAACTTCTGTCTCAAAACAATTTTTATTTTTATTAAAAGTTATAATTTTACACTCCTGTCAGTGATAATGAATACAATTTTTTGTTTGTAGAAAAACACTTTAATTTTTTTACCAAACCTGTTTTTATTTTTATTAAAAGTTATATACTTTAATTACAAGTGGGATAGTAGGGCTCCTTTGGATACCGATATACTCGAGTCGTAGGAACGAGAATTTCATAAGAATGATTTTTTCATCTCATCATATTTTCTATTTCCTTTTCATTCTATTCTTTTATTAGTTCTATTCTCTCAAGTCGTGATTCGGTATCCTGGTGAACAACCCACGGCAAAAAAATGTAACGCGCCGTTGTACTACCTCAGGGCCGAGTGGTGGGGAAATGTACAAATTGTAGTCATATTGCACGTCAGTTGTCTTTCAGAATATCAAGCCTCCTCTGCAGACAATATCACGAGCCACCACTGGTAACAAACATAAGTCATGTAATAAATTTTGTTCTCTTAGTAATATATAACAGATATATGTTTGTAAGGTAAATACAATTTGTGTGTATGAATCCTGTACGTTTTCTACACATAATTTTTATGCACCAGGTACATGGCATACATCAGTTTTGTTTTACACTTATTATGTGTCAGACAAGTTATTTGTCCTCATTTATGTATATTATGTATATATGTTTCAGATACATGAAATTTAGCCAATTTGCTCTCCCATACTGATTTAACATATACAGTTCCCAGATTGGTATAACAGTACACGATCTGTTATACCACTGGGAACTGTATATGTTAAATCAGTATGGGAGAGCAAATTGGCTAAATTTCATGTATCTGAAACATATATATTGGCAAATAAAACTAAAATTGCGGCTTTATATAATAACGGACTGGTCTTGCTTTGTTTGAAATTTATATATAGTATATCCCCAAATATTTGGAATCAAGTGAGCTTTAATGGTTAACCATAAACGTTTTTTTTTCCTTAGATAATAGAGAGTTATTGCAAAACGAAAAGGGGCTGACTTTATTAAAAGAAACTTTAAATAAAGTATCCTGTATTCCAATTTATCATCCATTTTTAAATTGAGTTATTGCAACGGTGTCCTCCGCATACCTTATGTTGATACTTTATTTTGACAATTTTCCCTAACCTAAAAAATCCAAATTGGGCATTGCCGGTAATATTATCATTTGTTCGAGTTTAAAATGAATATGGAAGAACAATTAGGCTATCCTAGCTGGTGTTAATAATGAAGAAATTGAAATGTTACTTCTACATAACATAATTGATATTTATATTGGTAATGAACAAATTAACGCTGTAGACTCCGTGAACTTCGATTTAAATAATATGACTGACGATGAGATATAAGTTAATTTTCGTTTTCAAAGATGGGATATAATACGATTGCGAAATTACGTCTTTCTCATATTTGAATCTCACACGTTTTTTATCTTTTTCTTGTGCCATTATGGCCAAAAAAAGTAACAATTTCCTTAGGGAATTTTCGTTTGATGCAAGTTTCGACAAAAAGTTCCTAAATGTGTCAAAATTAAGGTGCTTTTAATAAAGGAAAGCCTTGCCCGTATTTAAGTTAAATAAGGGATGCCTGTATTTTATTAAAAGAAAATGCTTAACGATATTTCAATGCGCATGCGTACATGTCAAATTAAAGGAAACTTTTATTAAAGGATCTGTAAACCGAAGTTGCAATATCTCTCTAATATCTTCTCAAAATACAATAAAGTTGCATGAAAAAAGTTGTTTGTACAATACAAAATTATGCTTCTAAGATTTAAATCAGATTAGCCTACTATGACAAATATGTTTCATGAAATATTGTCACATCGAAGGAAAAAAGTTTTTGGATATAGCTATTTGCTATAAAAGCACTTGATTTTAAAAATTCAAAAAATATACTAAAAATAAATTTCAAAGCGAGCTAGATTGATCCTGCAAATATGAAAAGTAGCAGTTCTAAATTTGTAAATCAACACACTTTATTGTTGTAATAATCCTGGGATACAGTGCATAATAATAGAAATACTAGTGAGAACTTTAAAGTATACCTACTTATTTGATACTTGATTTTCAAATATTTTATATTTCGAACTTGTGTCATTAGGGAAAAAATTATACAATAATTAAACAAAATATACTATACTTTTAAAACAAATCTAATTCGTATACAACACAAAACATAAATGTTTATGTAGGTAAAAATGAAATTTTTCTCACCTTAAAAATAGGGTCCGTCGTTTGACTGGAGTATTACATAATTCACTGATTTTCTTTAGAGTTTTCTTTTACTGCTCTCATGTCAGTGACCATTTCGCTTGACGGAACCATTCACTAGCCACACTCGTCAATTTTTGGTATCTTCACGACTTGCCAACCTGCAAAATAATTTAACTTTCGATGTTCAAACAGAGAGAATAAGGCTAAAAATATTTCTTTACTTGGATGGCCTGTACGAACAGCTATTCAATGAGCATTGTTTTCAATGTGGCGAAACGAGAAACTTTTGTTTAAATTTGCAATGTCATTTTTCAACTTATTAACTTCGTCCTTAAGGAAATAGTTTTTCGCATCCAACATGGCTATAAACTGTACTTGAGCCTCGGAAGAAGTTTCTACCTTGAAAGGAGTTTCTGCCTCTGAAGGAGTTTCTGCCTCGACTTCTGGCTTGGCACTTTTTGTTTCAGATGGTGCTGTGGTATCCATTTCAATTGGAGTCATATACTTTCTTCTTTATTCGTTATATCGCCTAATATTTGTCTGGAAACCCGATGGCCCGGCTTCACTGTCATCTGCTTCAATAGTCTTCTCCCTGTGATATCACTATTTTCCTTTACATACAATAAGTAAATTTTCATGTTTACCTTCTAATTTTGCTTTTCTGTTCCGAACTCTCGATTTTTTTTGCCACACTGAAATCAAAACTAGTTTGTCCATTGCTTCGATCACCATTAATGGAATGACAGCTACAAATACGAGAATGTTTACCAGGTTCTCTGTCTTTGCACCTAAAACTTTTTCCAACACATGTCAAGAAATTTATGAAAAAATAACCATGTTTATGGTATCTACCTTATTAATTTAACCCACTTTCTTAATTCCTTTCTACTTGTGCTGTAATGTTTGCAGGTTGGTGCAAAACACATGACCATTGTAACTGGTGGTTTTCCAATTATTTTTTACCTAAAAAATATAAAAACATCTCTTATAGGATAGCACCACATAACCTCAATTCATTTCATACCCACTTTTTTCACATAAGGTAGTCAGAAAATTATTTTAGTAATAGATACCTTATATCTCTAGGAACAAGCAAATGTATTTACCTTAAAATCAAATGAAAGCTTTACGGATTCGGCAAAGAGAAATAAAAAAAAAAGAATCTTCTAAACATTTACATACATTTATATAATCTGACTCGAAACACTAGTTTGGATTATCCGGAATTTCGAACTAGCGGAGTTTTAACTTTTGAAAATACGTAAATTCACTAAGGGCGCGTTGTACTAACAATCTGAATCTCGGATCAACGGTTGAAACGGCGATCAGTGGTCCAAAGCTGTTGTACTATCGTAGATCGGCGTTTTAACGATAGTTAATTCGAAGATCACTTAAATCTACTCCAACGGCAGGTTAAACCTGGATCAGTCGGATCTAACCTCACATTTTTTCAAAGTGTTACATTGTTATCTGAAAAGTATAAAAGTAATATTACAGGACATTAAATAAGAAAGACTGAGCTGGACTGTTCACTTGTTCTAGTGCAATAAATTATGGAAGAAAACTACTTAGAAGATCTGACAGACGATGAAGACTTTTTAGAACTTCTAGAACTTGTTTTACATCCTCGAATTCCACGTATGTTTCGAGAAAGACCTAATAATTTTGTTAAATGGAGGGACGATGAATTTAGAAATCGTTACAGGATATCAAAACCAGTAGCTCGGTATCTCTTAGATCTCATATGTGTGGAAATAGCACCGACTACGAGCAGGTAATGTAAAGTTACGCGAAACTATGATTGTGAACTATGTTTTTTTTTAATAAATTTTAGGAGTCATGCTCTTTCTGCGGAAGACATGGTTTTCATTACCTTAAGGTTTTTGGCTAGCGGCTCCATTTTACACGTCGTTGGTGATTTGGGTGGCATCGATAAATCAACGGTACGTCGATGCATATATAAAGTAATAATTACAATTGCAAGACTTCGTCCACAATATATTGAAATGCCAACCAATGAGGAGGAGATAAATGAAGTGAGACAAGGTTTTTATGACATTAGTCGATTTCCTAGATGTATAGGAGCACTTGACTGCACCCACGTTCGAATTAAATCTCCCGGTGGAGCAGATGCTGAAATATATAGAAATCGAAAAGGATTTTTCTCTTTCAATGTTCAGGTGGTCTGTGATTCTGCATGTATAATCAGAAATATTGTGTGTCGGTGGCAGGGATCAGCACATGATTCGATTGTTTTTGCCAATTCTCGGGTACGGGCTAAGCTGGAAAATAACGACTTTGGAGCTGACAGTGTGGTAGTTGGAGACAAAGGATATGAAGTTCGAAAATATTTAATAACTCCCCTTGCGTCCCCTCAAACACCCGCTCAGATCCTATTTAACGAGTCACAGATTCGTACTAGAAACCCTGTTGAGCGTTGCTTTGGAATTTGGAAACAAAGATTTCCAATTTTAGCATTGGGCATAAGACTCCATGTGAACAAAGTGCAGGCTTTGGTAGTAGCCAGTGCAGTGTTACATAACATCGCTTCTCAAATGCGTGATCAATTACCAGCAATAAATGAGGAAATAGAGGCTGCAATTGATTTAACAAATCATGTTGATGATTATGAAGCATTAGTGCACAATCAAATAAGTGACATAAACGAAAATAATATTACAAGACACATTTTAATAAATGAATATTTTCATAATTTATTGTTAAATTAATAATAATATATAATAAAGTAAATATGTAACAATATATTAATATACAGATTCGGAATGTGTAGGTCTTGGTATTGCATTAGTTTCAAGGACTTAACCGACCGCCTACAATAAAGATGTCTACCACTACTCCAGCAGAGGTGCAAAGAGCGACACGCCCCATCAAGTGATTTGTGTGCATCATTGCTATTAAAAATTTCAGTACCATTTAGATGAATGAAGGGTGTAGTTGGCTCTGTCCAGCCTATGTAATATTATTACGTATTTTAATAACTGACATTATTTGACCCGTTTTATTCTCAAAACGAGTCAAAGAATTCTTTGCACTTCCGTGCGTTAAAGTATCTTAAGCCGTTAGGCACAAACAAAAATTTGATTCATAAAATATGAGAATAAAATAAAAATAATTCTAAAACGTAAAAAAAATGTTTGATGAAATATTAAAAAGTGAAAGGAAGAAAAATTCTAAAATTGTTTAAAAAAACACTCAAAATATCATTTTATGAGAGGCTCAAAAATACCACCTTGTAAGGCCAAACAATACCCTAATCTGTCATAAAATGCTGTCCTGACATTTGAGAGCATTTCCGGGGTGACACTCCCGTGAGCATCAATAATTTTAAGCCTGAGCTCATCCAATGTGTTGGCTCTTTCGTGGCTGTGTTTATAAATGATTTCTTTTAAGTACCCCCATAAAAAGAAATCACTTGGAGTAAGATCTGGAGATCTAGGTGGCCATTTTATAGTGCCTCTCCCGCTAATAATACGTTTAGGAAAAGTGTTAATAAGATACTCTTGCACTCTGAGCGCATTATGAGAGGGACAACCATCTTGCTGAAACCAAATTTCCTCAAAGTTGACAGGAAGAATTTGAACAGCCGGAATTATTCCATTTTGGAGTAAGTTTAAATACTTTTCGGCATTGAGGTTGCCATCAATGAAATAGGGTCCAATGATGAAATTACCCATCATGCCGGTCCAAACGTTCAATTTTCGAGGATATTGTGTCCGTTTATCGACATACAAATGTTTATTTTCCTCAGCCCAGTAACGTGCAATGGAAGGATTATGGCGACCATGAATTGGGAATGAAGATTCATCCGTAAATAAAATATTTCTACAGAAATTTTCATTTCGGTTGCACCGTTCCATCATAATCTCACAAAACTCCATTCGTTTAAAATTATCCTCTGGGAATATTTCTTGAACGTTTTGAATTTTGAAACAACGGAACTTATTCCTCTTTAAAATATTCCGAACTGTTCTTTCATTCATGTCAACTTCTTCGGCAATTTGTCTGCTAGAGCAGGGATCACTAACGGTAACAAATCCACAAAGGTCAGCCTCCCTGTCAATTCTCTCAGGATTTATTCGGGGTACCCGCGGTCCACGATTATCTTCATGGCATTTACGGCAATTTCTTAAACATCCCACAGACTCGAACGTATGAACAATATTCAAAATTGTTTGACGAGTGGGAATAGGACGATCTCTGAAAGCAACAGAGAATAAATCACAACGTCCTGCGCAGAATTGCCACTAAAATACCATTTAATTATCTGAACCTTTTCAGTAGGCGTATAAACTGACATTTTGAGTTCTAATAAATAAAAATAAATCAAACTTTTGCTGGTTACACTAAACGAGAAATGAAGGGTGTAAGACGTAAACATATTGAAATTCCACAGAGAGACCCGCCCACTAGTCCACGCGGTGGGAATAGCAGGTGGCACTTTGTATGATATGTTATACGATAGAAAAGAATAGCCTAGTTGCTTCGCTCTCGTTTGCTCTTATTGCCAATTATTGCTATGCCAAGACAGAAAAGTTCCGATTCTGTATAACTATTTAATTTGTGTTTAATTATTTGGAGTTTTTGATGACAAAATTGCCATTTTTGCCCGATGTTTTTCCATCATTATTTGTTTTTTTAATTCAAATTCCTCTTTTTCTAATGCCATAGTCTGTTCATGTTTTTTATCCATGTGCAGCAACTTCCGTTTGTGCTCTTCCAAAAAGCATTGTTTTTGCAAATTTGCCAGTTCTATCTTAGTAGTAGCCCATTTCCCCATTTTCCCACGTAACACAGCCAGATTTTTTACTCGTGGTGGCAACGAAGAGGTAGCGCAGGATTTACTGCTAATCCTTTTGGTTGGAGCAGTGTTTCGTTCACTATCACACTTCTTAAGTAGCTTGACATTGTCATTCTTCGAGGAAGGCCCTGGATTATTATAATGATCACCGACTACAGAGAAGTGTGTAACACCTGTTAATTGGTGCTTCCTTTTGAGTATGCGGTTAACGTTTAATGCTTTAGATGGTGGTGTACTTAATATGGAGGTTGGAGTGCTGGGGGATAATTGTACACTTTAACTCTTTGATGAGCTTGGATTGTTAGCAGCATACATTAAGGAGTAATCGTGATCTGCTACCTGCATTCCTAATTGGAGGTTATTTTGCTCAGATACACAGTAAGTACGTAGTGGGCTAGACACTTTTGTACGCAGCATAGCTGGATTGTATGAGAACCAATCATTAACTAAGTTGTCACCTTAGAAAAGAAAGGATCATTAATACTTATTTTCACAGGTTGTATTAAAGCAACTTACCCTTTTCAACTGATACCGTTGATTGAGCTCCGTCATCAATGACCACTACTGCTCGCTCCAAATCTAAATTATCTAGTATGACATCATCTGGGAATGGTAATTTTTCAACGTGCTCATCACCTTAAAATTTTATATTATAAAAATATATCAATAGGAGGTATATATAGTATATACAATACCTCATACTTCTGTTTCATTATTAATAAAATCATCGTCATATTCCCCATCTAACCACTCTAATCTTTGTTGGCCAATGATCTCTCGAACTTTCTCGTCGACTTCAGTTTCTTCATATGGCTTATGTGGTCCTCCTCCTGTTCCATATAGATGTCTTTTGTGCTCGGCGAACTTTTTTTTACTGCGAGTTTTAATGTTTTTAAATTTGTTCCTCAGTGAATCTACCCACACAGCACAAGGCTGTCCGAGGGACGTACTATGGCAAAGACCATTTAGGATTTGGGCTTGCCTATGGACGTCCCAATATCCCAATATGTATGCTTTTCGGCACTCTTTTGGTCATCCCAATGTCACAACTTGGTACCAGATAAAAGCAATACGATGGACGTCCTGAAGGATGTCTGAAGCTCATAACTAGGGACGTACCAGGATATCCCGGGATATTTCGGGACGTCGTAAGTACTACGAATGGGCATCCACAGGGACATTAAAGGATGTACAAGGTACACACTGAAACGTCCCAGAACATCCTAATATTATATTTTCTTATATTTCAATATATTAACCATCGCCAAAGAAACCACATTTTTACAAAAAAAAAAACACTAAAAATCTTTTCCATGTATGGACCGAAGTGCTACCTACTTATAATTATATATAAGTAGGTAGCGCATAAATCTACGTGTATATTTTTTGTTTTTTGTAAAATTGTTGTTTCTCTGACGACGATTAATACACTGAAACAATAGAAAATATTATATGTCATTTGAACTGACCGAAAAACTCAAGGAATTACTCATCTAGTTATTTGATATAAACGGTCAAGAAAATAAAATCAAATATAAGACAGACTTAAAAAACAAACTCACATTTGTAATGTCAAACTACTAAAAAAAAAACTACTTCGAAAAAACATAGAATAACAAAATAAGTATGTTGCACACATAACTCCATAAATATTTAGTTTTTTTGTAAAATTTTATTTCTGTCGAAGGTTAATAAAAAAATTACACATGAAGCTATTTGAATTATCAGTCAAGAAATTAAAAACACATAGGGGTTATAAGAAGCTAAATATATTCAATATTTAAAGACAAAACTCTTTGTAACACCAAAAAGCAAACTTCTTAAAAGAACATAAGATAACATTTTTTAAACTGAATTATATAAAAACATATTTTTTTTATCAAGTAATGTGTTCCTACTTCTCTACTCTCTTCATTGCCTCGCTCTTCTTTTTGCCCTGCTCGGATTCTTTTAAACACTTCTCTGCTTTGTACCTATTTCATAATATTATAGGTACCCATTCATGGTTGCATCTAAAATAAACATTTACTTATTATTTGAATCAACATTATCAACAAAAATTTAGTCTATATGAAAACTGGGTAAGATAAAGATAATATAGAGAACATCGAGGGATACAGGTTTAAATTGAAGCACTAATAAGAATAATTTGTCGCATTATAAAATGCGATCCTGTATTACGACTTCATTTTAATGCATACAAATCACATATGGCCGTGGCTGCGAAGCCATTTACATAACACCATTCATAAACCAATAACCGTTTTGTGCAATTTACTCAAAAGGAAACAATACATCAGGACAGATTTGCAAATTAACTGAAATGTATCCATACGCATGTCCTGTCTGATACATATTTCCCTTTAACAGCCGGTTTTACAATCGCAAGTTAACTTTCATGTTACTTGACTTTTACTTGCAGGTTAACTATAACTTTACCGACACATGCGTTTTTCAATATAAAGTTAAGTGATGATTTGTAAACGAGAGGTTGTGAATAAAATTTATAATGTTGGTACTGGAAAAATGGGTAATATACATAAAATGTATGAATTTTGGTCCAAAAGTCACGTCACCTGCTATCAAATATAAATGTCAGAAGCAATTTATGAGTTAGTGGTCTATTACTAAGTAAGTAGGTAGTATTTAGTCTCGATCTATTTAAAAAATCTCTTCCATCATATTCTTCGAAAGAGTTAGGTCTATACAGGATTACCTTGGCTACTCATCACTGCTATATGCATTTACTTCGCACATATCCATTTTTAGGCAAAATATACAAAAATTATTTTGTGACAGTTATTTTATAGGTTATAAATTGCCAGTAAACTGCCAACTTCAAGTTTACCCACACCTCATCTGCTAGTAAAGTTAACTACTAGATAACTACCACATCGAAGATGACCAGATATTGTAAAACCCAATTTCTATAATAACCTGAAAGTTAACTCTGACTGGAAGTTAACTAGCGATTGTAAAACCGGCTGTAAGAGTGTAATGAAAGTTTCAAATAATTATCTTGAAGCAAAATTATTTTTACTTACCTATTTTCATACACTGTTCATCGTCAAACTTCACAACACTAAGTACGACCTGGTTCACATTCTCTCTCCAACCTGGCTTCATAACATTCAATTCTTGGCCAAATAAACTTCATTTCGTAGGTTTGTTGGTCATTGAAAATAAGGGAGCCAGAATTTTTGTTTAATACTGTTTTCTTCTAAGTTTTCTATAAAGTTTCCTCTCTTTAGTTTCCCTTGGCATCCTGAAAGTTTACAAAATTGTATTAAATTGGGGAAGTTTTATAGGTTATGTTATTTTTAAATGGCTTGTACTTACTTTCCATAGTGTCGAACAAAAAAGTCTCAAATAAAACTGAATTAAACAGATAAAACACAATCAAAAGTGTTAAAAATACCACTAATAATTTATATTATTTGTTGTAGATAAATTAACTGATATTCCAAGCTTGTTTTGAGTTTACACTAAAGAATACCAGATACAATAGAAAGCACACAGGTTTGTGAAATTGGATATGGCCGCCGGAAATCGTAATGGCGCCTTATTTGAACATATTAAAGAAGTATATTGGGTTACAGTTTAAGGAGATTTAGGGCCCTTCACTGGACGTCCTTTTTTAATCCCCATGTCAATTTACAGTTAATTCCAAAATGAAACCAGTTCAGGATATCCTCTTGGCCTCCTTTCGAAGGATATCCTGGGATATCCTAAATGGGACGTCCATTTCACTATCCACTTTACGTACTGGGATATCCAGGTACTTCAATTTGACATCCCATATCCCGATTGTGCTGTGTGGGTATGTCACGGAATACTTTCGCATTAGAATTAAATTCATTGCATATATTCAACCAAGCTTGCTGTTTCATTTTATTGTTGTCCTGATCTGTCTCTTTGCATTCAATCTGCTTAGCGTACTTTTTCGCCAATGATGCCAGTAAAACTTCCTCTTCGGAGGTAAAATTGCTTGCCCTTTTCACAATTTTATTCTTTGGTTTGAAGTTGGTGACTTCCATGGTCGTTTGGTCTATTTTAAATTATATTATTTATTAGGTAAAAGTAATAATTATATTGTTATATTACCTTAGTTTTGGATTATCTCAACAACGTTAATTTGCAGCTAAAATTTGACACGTGCTCGATACGAAAAAACTAGGTTATAATTGTCAACTTACGTATTATTGACAGAATCAGCATTGCCAACGTACAATGTCACTCATTTAAAACCAGATCATCTGAACCACCGATTGCTAACCTTCGTGCAACCAAAGATTAGAGAATTAACTCCTTAATCTTTGATTTAAGTACAGATAGTTAAGTGTGGAGTTATCGTGGCAACGCTGCAATTTAAGCGTCTGTTTGGGGAATTTTGCGTTATACTTGAGGAGAATCTAGTAACATTTGCGTCAGTTGTTAGAAGTAAAATAAAATCAAAATATGTAATATGTATGTTTTTGCCTAAAATAGAATTAATTTATAGCGTACCTGAAAAGGTCAATTGAACCCAAGCTGAGGTAGGTACATAGAGAGAGCTTTAATTGCGAAATTCTTGTACTTCAATTACCATATTTTAATTAGGTATTTCCAAAATCTATCTACGCTTTGAGGCCCAAATGTTCCCTAATTATAATCATAATCATATATGTAACGTTTGTTGTTCTATGAATATATGTCCGGTCCGTCTCAACCTTAGAGTAGGAAAGATATATATTGTAAGGAGTCGTAACGCTACTGCCAATGGTGAAGCCGCTTGCCACCAGAGAGCAAGCGCGAGTGGCGGAACATATGTACAATATGTAGGTGTCAAGTTTATCACATCAAAGGAATAAAACGATACAAAACTAGTATTTTTCCAAAAACAGCTTCATAATAATACAATTAATATTCACTATCATAAATATATTTACTCATATTTTACATACCAGAATTTATTCTACATTCTATATAATATAACACCATAATCGATATACCTACGCCCATGGAAAAAGTGTAATTTCGGATGCACTGTTCTATATTCAATGAAGAAAAGATGAATGAAAATTTCAATCAAATAACGTGCAAATTGCATACCAGAAAATGATATACTATGCTTCTCATTATCATTGCATGCACACGGACATAATTAAGTAAATAATAGTCCTACAGTTAATTTAACTAGGTAAAGTGAAAACTGCATATACTTTAACCTGCAAAGCGTCACTCCTTTCAATTTTTTTCCGCTGTGATTTTTACAGTAGTTTATAGAATATGATACCATCATGTACGTACATTACATAAATTAGCACTAAATCACTTCTATTGGAAAATTTCATTTTGCTCTCTACCGTTTGTGTGCCACCACCGCAATGGCGTCTTAGGCACAATTTGTTAGCGTGGCGATTATGCGCTGTTACGAGTCCTCACCATCTATCTTTCCTAGTCTAAGGTCTCAACCTACTCGCGCGTCGTCCAACTAAGCACAGTCGCTTCCCTGAGTATATGTTCTGTGGTCGCTTCCGCTAGGATGTCGGACGTGCGCCCTGTGCGCTCCGTGCTACTAACACCAACATAACAATATACATATTTTAATAGCCGGGCAGTGTTGCGAATTGTACGATAATTATCGTTTTTGTACTATAATTTCATCTATTGTACGATATACGATAGTGCCTGTACGATAATCCTGATTTATACGATAATTTCAAGTATTCACAGATTAGGTCATTGAAGTGGGTACCTATTTTAACACAAGTGTAAATTGAGTTGGTAATACCAATAACAGTTACAAATATCAAAATTGCCTGTCCTCTACATTCCTTACATTCGTATTATTGTATGGAAGGGGCAGTAGCCAATCGGCTTTGAAGTGTTTTCTGCATACTGAGCTCAGCGGCGTGCTCAGCTGAGCACATTAAAAGTTAAAGGAAACAAAGCGATGATGCAAAGTTTGTGTGTTGTATCAGTTATTTAGTTTTCAGATTTCAATTTGCCATATTATAATGTCTAGTTCGAGTTCGGAGGAGGAGAGGCGGTGTTTTATATTTTTTAAATTAGCTAAACGCCAAACGCGCATCGCTACTGTTGGCAGTCTGCGAAGTGTACGATAATGTACGATAATTTTAGCGTCATCTTTGCTATAATTTGGTTCAGCACAGTTCGCAACACTGTAGCCGGGTATATTGGGTATTTAGATATTAGGGTTATTTATAGACAGTCATTGTCCAATGTCCATCAGCATCAGTTCAGTTCTTTTTGTCCTTTGGTAAATTTAGTTGAATAAAGTAGTGTCAAACCAAAGTTCACCATATCTCGCCAGCACTAAAAATCAAATCCGGAAAATGGAAAACAATTTTGAAATAGAGAAGGAAAAGGTCTCAAAATTATACGGTGCTAGAAAAACAATAATTTTTAAGTAACATAAATAAGTATAAAAACATAATTGAAAATAAAAAACAGACGCTTAAAGTTAAGGTTACTTTAATTTTTTTTAGGTTAAGGAACTCTGTCCATATATATAATTCTTTATCTATGACTCTGTCACTACTATTTTCGATTAAAACCGTCGTAATGGACGAGCCATTTCCAATGAGCATGCGTGCTTTGTCGCTTAAAGTTAAGGGTTACGTTCACCAGAAATCTTCAGCACTCATCAGTTTACGTTTTGATTACGTAGCGCTGCTCGGGTGCTTGCCGATTATGCTTGTAATCTGGTGAACGGTGTTTTGTCTTAATCGTGTTTTCAGATTTGTCGAGTTGACAGCATTTGACTGACGTTTGCCTAACCTCAAAAATGGATATATATTTACAGATTTTTATATTTTGTTTTTATCTCAGAATTCTTTCTTTGTTTACCATAATTTATACTGTTGTATGTGAATTATTTTATCTATTTATATAAACGTAATATGCCAATCTTAGTTTTTCATTCTTAAATAATGAAGAGGTCAATAAATAACTTGAATCAATTTATTTGAACAATAAAATGTTTTATTTTACTCTTCAATATATTTTACATATACAAATTATGACTTTTTTTTGTAAATCTAAATACTGTTTCATTAATTCGTTCCTCTCTCTTTGAATACTATTATGTTCCTCTAACTCTCTTGCAACTTTCTCAAGTGTCACAACTCTCCGATTTTCTATTTCCACCAAGTTTTGACGGAGTTTGTACAGTTTTCTTCCTTCTGCACTTTTAAATTTTTTCTGCGACATCTCTGCTAATGAACTGTCTTCCATAATCAAGCGCTTAGTGGTGCTGCGCTGGGGCTCAACATTCGATGTTCTGGGTGTACTAGCTTCTGCTTCATTACTACATGACCTAGATGTACTGGGTTGGGGTTCATTATTTGATATGGAGGTACTAGAATGGGGTTCCTGACTTGCAGACATTGCGATTTCCTTGTACGCAACATTTTTGGAGTATATTTCGCCCAGCTGCTAGTAGCTGCAAAAATATATTTTTTAATAGGTGATTAATTAGATAAAACATTACACATACTATTATTTTGGTTGCCTTCATTTTTTTCTGTAGTTTCCACAGTAACCACATCACTACAATTTGATATTGTTGGTGTTGACATGGAGTAATCATGTTCCACCACAATCTGGATATTCTCCGGTTGTATATTTTCTTGTACTGCAAACAAAATAAAACTATTAATTACGTTTGTGTCAATGTATTTACCTTGCAAATATGAACACAATTTTCAAGTGTTATTCTTACAAATCTGGTATTTACCATATTCTTCAGGTATAAATTGAACGATGTCCGACAGTTCATTTGAAACCTCCATTGTACTAGTGCCTTCTGTATCATCTAAAAATTTTGCATAAATTGTTAAATGAATAATACACAAATTAAACAATAAAAACATACTCATCTTTGCATCACCATCAAATTCTGATTGATTTCCTTCAATTCGGGTACCCAACATTCCTATAATCTCCTTGTCAACATCAGTAAATGTTATTTCCTGAGGGGGCCCACCTCCTGTTCCACGCATATAACATTTTTCATCAGCATACTTTTTCTTGACACGCTTTTTAATATTTTCGTATTTCGTTCGAAGTACATCTTTCGGACGGTACACTTCTCCAGAAATTCTATTAAACTCGGTCTCGATCCTGACCCAACACTCCGCCTTTTCATTGTGTGTTATCGTATCACTTAGTTTACACTCTAAAATGCTGCTATATTTCTTTGTAAGAGAAACTAAAAGTGATTCTTCTTTTTTATTAAAATTCACTGATCTTTTTTTTGAATTCATATTTAGAACTTTCACCAAATCAAATATAACAGAACACAAACCAATTAAGAATTAAATGCCTTAACTTCTAATTTTGACAGCTAAAGGAGGGAAAATATATTTCAGTTACATTGCGCAAGCGCGATTGTTACCAACATTCAATAATACAAGTTTTCAGAAGCTTAACTAAGCTGAATCTGAACTGGATTTGTACAACAGATGAGGAAGTTAAGCCTAAGCTCAACAGAGCTTCAGTTTAGTTAAGCTGCGGCTGAACTTGCACTTGTACAATTGGCCCTTAAAGTCCAAAGTACTAAAGTCAAATAAAGCAAGCCTAACTTCACAGGAACCAACTTCACAATGTGGCATATTGTGACCAGTGGACTCTAGACGCTTATAATAAACACATAAATAGCGTTTATTATTTATTTATTTTATTTTAATTTTAACAATTTCTAATTGTAATCCTATTTACCTTACCCAAAGAAAAGCTTAACATCGTGTAAGTATTTATAGTTATTGATGTCTTTCCTTGTTTCATTTGTAATTTTAGACTTAGATTAGGTCAGGTACTTATTTACTGTGATGTAAGTAAATATTTGGAATTTCCAATTATGCTAGACTTTCTACGAATCTTCTTAGTATCATCAACCATTTCGTGAAACGTTGGTGAAAGTTATAATAAACGAAAATGTATATTTACCATACGAAGAAAGAAGGCAGCTGTGTTGCATTTTGGACCGAAACAACAAATGGGGAGAACTAGGTAGATCTCACATGAAATAAGATATAATCACCATAGAATGTATCAGGAAAGAAATTTACAGAGGTAACTCTTCAACCTCTGAATTAAACTATTTGGGGCCATCAGAACCATACCGTTTTAGAACTGTTTGTATTACTTAGTCGAATGAAACATTACCAAGCTATGACTGTGATTAAACATCTTATTGAAGGTAAAAACCTTTGCTTGATAAAAGATGGTAATGAAAACTTGAACACATTAATGCAGAATTTAAGGATAAACAACAAAGAATGCAATAACAGAGATGTGAAGATATGTCCTGAGAACTTCAACGGTGAAACTGAGAAAATATTAAATATTCCTAAAATTGCGCCGATGTTATTAGTAATGAGGAGAACGAGAGTGTTGTCAGTCCTCTTCTATTGCAGCCTAGGTCCCCACTTCCTCGAGGTCGACTAGGCACATCAAGAATGTTCACAGCTTGCGATATATCAGCCGTAACTGAGTAGGCCGGTGCCATACCTCTCATTCCATATGAGGAGCTTCAGAGGTCTACTAATATCTGGGATAGTAATGCCATTCTAGGAAGAGGTGTTTATAAAGGCCCTTGGAAGTGCACGCAGGTTGCTATCAAACGACTTGAACAAAATGAAGATAAGCCTGAATATCATAGTGAACAAATCAAACAATCTATAACAGAACTGCATTGCCTTAATGCATATCGCCATGACAATGTTTTGCCTCTCTATAGTTATAGCATTGGTGGTCCACATCCTTGTTTAATTTATCAGTACATGGCGGGAGGATCTCTAGAGCATAGATTAAGAGTTTGGGATCCAATACATGAGCTAAAATGGCCAACAAGGTTGAATATAGCAATAGGAGCAGCCAGGGGGCCGCAGTTTTTACACACGAGTATTATCAATGGCAAGTCTTTGGTCCATGGTGATATTAAGTCTGTCAATATACTGCTGGATCCAAATGATCAGCCTCGGAGAGGCAATTTTGGCTTGGCTAGAGAGGGACCACAAAGGCAGTATACTTATATTAAAGTAAGTAGAATTCATGGCACAAGGCCTTATTTGCCCGATGAGTTCTTTAGAGCAAAAAAATTTTCCACTAAAGTGGACACTTATAGTTTTGGAGTAGTTCTCTTTGAGATAGCAACGTCTCTCGGGGTATATTCAGGTAAAGAGAAGACAAGTTTTTGAAGGACCACGTGAATTACGAGGAAGATATTTTGGATTTGAAAGATAAGAGAGCAGAGGGATATGATGACTTCTTTAAGGGGCTTATTGAAATAGGGAAAATGTGTGTTAATAAAAATGCGAAAAACCGGCCCGAGATGGTGGCAGTGTTGATATTGTTGGAAGGTGTTTCTATAAAATGATAATGTGATGGCTTGTTCCAGCAACTGGTCGAGCTACTTTAACACCCACTAACCAAATAAACCCTTTGGATAAGCAGACCCCCAGAGAGCGCAAAAAAAAGAACTGCACAAGAGATCCTTGCAAAACGGACACACGTGGCAATCCCGAGAACTGGGAATCCCTGGATTTTTACAAGTGTAAGAAACATTTGAAAGCACACAAAATATTCTACAATAATTTACCTACGAATGGCAGTTGGATAACTATTCATCGAATTTTTGTTTAATAATTGTGGTTATGGTTAAATTTTAACTAACCTTATTATTTACTCTTTTACAAGAGTGTGAATTTGATTATGTGATAATTGTGATAAGCATGTTTTTACAACTGTCCAATTTATAGGTAATATTTATTAGTCAAAAACACACAAATGATACTTGGTAAAAATGAAGATGTGTAACTTCAGGGGCGCACAGGCTTGAGGGCAAAAAATACTACTTAATACTTAAAATATCAAAAAAATACAACGAAAATTTTCAGGAGCTTGATAATCATACATCGTTCTTACAGTTGTGAGCATTGAGCAACAAGACTTCCTTAGTGATACAACTTTTCCTTTGACTATTATCTCTGCCGCACAAGAGCGATGATGGGATTGGGTCACTAGACAAAGTATTAGGCATACATATCTCTGAGATTCCAAGCGGCAGTCCTGTGAATTTTTGTTTTGGCCATTTCGTGCTGCTAATATCTTGGTAAATGCTCACAGTCTCATTATGAGCATTTGAACCGGTACACACACGGAAAAATCTCTCATTTATTTGGAGAAGAATACTCAAGTTTCAATAATCATTACATTGCTTGTGCACCATCTCTGTATATAATTAGTAAAAAATGTTGGATTTCTGAATAAGTAGAAGCTTTTTAAATTTTTTCTTTTATGGAAAAAACAATTTGTTTATTTTTTTTACATAATGTGTTTATCTCACATTTAAAAATTGTCCAAAAGCAGAGCTGCTGTAAGTACCGATAAAATGTACTTAGTACTTAAATAATCCACAATTTAAAGTACAATAATATTAAATCAAATAAAGCAAACAAGCTCAAGTGAAGTGCAGTGTCCCTACGTACACCCTAGACGACCCAAGTGGTTCATGGGCCATAAATAATAGAATAGTCGGTGTCAAAATGAGGCACATATGTTTACAAAGCAATATAGCTGTGTTGTGACCTAAAGTAATTGTATCCAGTGGAAAGTTTTTAAATGGACAAAATCAACTCAACACAAGAAAGAAAAGGAAAGGAAATAAAATAAATCACAAGACGCTGCAGAAAGACAGATAAGCTATAAGTATATTTATTTTTATCTGATTTAATTGATATTATTCTATTCTATCTTTCTATCTGATCTTTACCATCTTAATTTTTATCATCTCGATTTATTGATTCAAAGTTTAATATTATTAATCTGGAAGACGGAAATTGAAGCCTATAGTAGAATTGATGGCAGCTTTGAAGGTCACCACTAATGAGTTTTTAATTAATCACCGGAAGATAATTACCTTATCTATATGCCCATTATGAACAGTAATACTGTTCATAATGGGCATATTTTCTTTCTTATAATTGTTATAAGAAAGATATATGTTTTAAACTTATCTGTGATAAGTATTTTGTAAAAGTTTGAATAATTACTAGTCTTTTCTGGTAATATATTTTCATTTGTTTCTATTGTTATAGAGCTTTTACAGTTCCAGGAAGTTGCATTTGCATAAAATTATATTGATAATTATCCCTTTACGGGGAATTTCCTATATTCTAATTTTAATTTTTATTATCCTGTTTTGGTAATCTATTGATGGTGATAACACCAGTAATTGCTTACATATTTCAGTTGATTGTAAGCTTTAGAAGAAGCCGCACCGAAGAGACATAGATGTCGAAACACATGTCTGTGGATGTTCTAAAGTTTTGTGTTACTGCTATATCGGTAAGTGCTTTTGTTTAGATTATCTTCGGGTCTCATTGAGAAGGATAATTTAAATTAAAAATGACATTATGATAATGGTTGTACTGTTCATAATGGGCATATTTTCTTTCTTATAATTGTTATAAGAAAGATATATGTTTTAAACTTATCTGTGATAAGTATTTTGTAAAAGTTTGCATAATTACTAGTCTTTTCTGGTAATATATTTTCATTTGTTTCTATTCACATTTTTTTTCTGTCTTGAACTTACTGAGATATTATCTAATATTGAGTGCTCCTGTGCATTACGCAGCTCCCCTTACGCGGGCATGATCGACTATGTGCCCTGCTTTGTCATAGCCATGTCCGTGCACAAAATACCACCCATTTTCCAGATGCACCCGAATAATTTGGATTGTACGAACGTTCCAGGATATATTATGCTTTTATTTCAAGAGGCAACTTATTAGTGTCTGGTGAAATTATCTTTGAAGAAATGCATCCTGAATGAAGGAACACAGAAAATAGTAAATCTGTGGATTCGGGAATCATAGAGGGTAAAAAAGAACCAGATTTCGTGCGGCTCGTCAATGGCGTTGTCCTGTCAGAGAATTTTTCTAATCTAAATCTAACACAAAGCTTAAATGACTTAAATTGCTGGAAAATTATACAAGCGCTTGTTGGGCCATACTTGATATCAGACTAGAAGATTGTTCCTTCAAACCTTCACATGGCAATTGTCGAGGGTTTTGTAGAAGTTGCCTTGGCTTTAATCAGGGTAGCTCCTCATCCGAGGCTTTTGGATACTACATATTGCTGCTCGAACTGTGGATATCAAGAGTATTAAAGCCATTGCCGATCCGACAGAACAAGAGAGAGATCCTCTAGCTCTTAGTGATCAAGGATGTATTTATCAGCACTGTGCCTTAGTACAATGGAATTATTTAGGCCAAACTAGTATTCATGTTGCAGCAATTCACAGACACACGTAGAAGTGCTGAGATATCTAGTCTGGTATGGAACAGACATCAATGCGCGAGAAGAATGCATGGGATAAGCCGCCTTACATTATGCTGTTGACCTGAGAAGCTCACTTCCTGTTACATTGCGAAAAACTTAATGCAGAAGCAGTAACGTACAGAAAACGAAATCTGGAACTTAACCTTATATTACCTTTGCATATAAGACAAGCTTTAAGGAATATACTAGGATATTCTAGTGAAGATGAGGATGAAAGTGAGAGTGACGACGAGAATGTGGATGAGATGACTTATGAAAATACGCACATGGTTTCAGTATGGATGGTGAATGACAGTGCCTAAGGTAGCTCAAAATATAACAAAGAGAACAATAGAAAGCGAATACGAGAGGAACCAATCCAAACAATAAATAGCGCCCAACAATTAAATTAGCTTGATTTTAGGGTCTTGTGAGTAAATTACAATTACATAACTTCACATTTTTTTCTATGTCTTGAACTTACTGAGATATTATCTAATATTGAGTGCTCTTGTGCATTACGCAGCTCCCCTTACGCGGGCATGATCGACTATGTGCCCTGATTTGTCATAGCCGTGTCCATGCACATAATACCACCCATTTTCCAGATGCACCCGAATAATTTGGATTGTACGAACGTTCCAGGATATATTGTGCTTTTATTTCAAGTGGCAGCTTATTGGTGTCTGGTGAAATTATCTTTGAAGAAATGCATCCTGAATGAAGGAACGCAGAAAATAGTAAATCTGTGGATTCGGGAATCATAGAGGGTAAAAAAGAATCAGATTTCGTGCGGCTCGTCAATGGCGTTTTCCTGTCAGAGAGTTTTTCTAATCTAAATCTAACACAAGGCTTAAATGACTAAAATTGCTCGAAAATTATACAAGCGCCTGTTGAGCCATACTTGATATCAGACTAGAAGATTGTTCCTTCACACCTTCACACGGCAATTGTCGAGGGTTTTGTAGAAGTTGCCTTGGCTTTAATCAGGGTAGCTCCTCATCCGAGGCTTTTGGATTCGCCGAATGACGATGTGCAAATCCTTTTACATCTGGCAGTTGGAGAGCTCAATGGAAGATAGCTCGGAGGCTCATATTGGCTGAACCAAGACCGTATTCCGGACACGTCCGCGGGAATTCATCACTACATATTGCTGCTCGAACTGTGGATATCAAGAGTATTAAAGCCATTGCCGATCCGGCAGAACAACAAGAGAGAGATCCTCTAGCTCGTAGTGATCAAGAATGTATGTCAGCACTGTGCTTTAGGACAATGAAAATATTTAGGCCAAACTTGTATTCATGTTGCAGCGATTCACAGACACACGTAGAAGTGCTGAGATATCTAGTCTGGTACGGAGCAGTCATCAATGCGCGAGAAGAATGTATGGGATAAGCCGCCTTACATTATGCTGTTGACCTGAGAAGCTCGGTTCTTGTTACATTGCGAAAAACTTAATGTAGAAGCAGTAACGTACAGAAAACGAAATGCATTGGACTTAACCTTATATTACCTTCGAATATAAGGCAAGCTTTAAGGAATATTCTAGGATATTTTAGTGAAGATGAGGATGAAAGTGAGAGTGACGACGAGAATGTGGATGAGATGACTTATGAAAATACCCACATGGTTTCAGTATCGATGGTGAATGACAGTGCCTAAGGTAGCTCAAGATATAACAAAGAGAACAATAGAAAGCGAATACGAGAGGAACCAATCCAAACAATAAATAGCGCACAACAATTAAATTAGCTTGATTTTAGGGTGTTGTGAGTAAATTACAATTACATAACTTCACATTTTTTTTCTATGTCTTGAACTTACCGAGTTATTATCTAATATTGAGTGCTCATGTGCATTACGCAGCTCCCCTTATGCGGGCATGATCGACTATGTGCCCTGCTTTGTCATCGCCGTGTCCATGCACTTCCTCTTTTTGGCAGGCTTCTTCTGGCTGAACGCCATGTGTTTCAACATCTGGTGGAATTTTTGGGACTTGAGGCCACAGAGCACAGAAGAAAGTCAAGAACGACTTCGCTTAAGACTGCATGAAAGCTACGCTTGGGGAATTCCATTTATTATAACTCTGATAGCTGGATCTTTGGATCTCAGCAATAATCCAAGTTACGACATGTTGAGGTCTAGATTTGCTGAAAACAACTGTTGGTTTTATGGTGAGTAAAATTCACATAAACCTATTTATATATGGTAATAATATCTGTATACTCACGTGAAAGTTATTCTGAAATCTTATAAACACCGAGTACAACACACATAAGTTTTCTAATTTTATGACAAAAATATAACAAAAGTAGAGGACGGATACTAGCTGTGAGCTCCAATTAAAACAGTTTTTTGGAAAGTGTAAATAAATAATATATTTTGTATGCAGTGAAAAGTTTCTTAACTGTACGAAATCAGCAAAATCAGAAAATAAACCAGCAATCAAAAGACCAGGCGCTTCAGAAAGCTAAGCTATATTAAGTTAATTTATTTTATTTTGTTTTATTAGTTTTAAAAGCTTTTTCAACTTCATTTCTATTAACTTAATTTATTAATTCAAATAATTGTCGAATATTCTTGATAAGTTGTGTACTGTGTCGAATTAATACGATTTACGAAATACAATCGTTTTACTGAAAACTCTCTTATAGTGCGCATTAGAATTATAATTAATTACATCTCGTCTAGTTGTATAAACAGTGTGGAAATTACTAATGATTAGAAAGTTTCCTTGGCTATTTTGTGTTGCTGCTTTCGTAATTATTTAAAATGTCTGAAATAACAAAGTACCACCCATTTTCCAGATGCACCCGAATAATTTGGATTGTACGAACGTTCCAGGTTATATTATGCTTTTATTTCAAGTGGCAGCTTATTAGTGTCTGGTGAAATTATCTTTGAAGAATTGCATCCTGAATGAAGGAACACAGAAAATAGGAAACCTGTGGATTCGGGAATCATAGAGGGTAAAAAAGAACCAGATCACGCGTGGCTCGTCAATGGCGTTTTCCTGTCAGAGAGTTTTTCTAATCTAAATCTAACACAAAGCTTAAATGACTTCAATTGCTGGAAAATTATACAAGCGCCTGTTGAGCCATACTTGATGGAACAGACATCAATGCGCAAGAAGAATGTATGGGATAAGCCGCCTTACATTATGCTGTTGACCTGAGAAGCTCACTTCCTGTTACATTGCGAAAAACTTAATGCAGAAGCAGTAACGTACAGAAAACAAAATCTGGAACTTAACCTTATATTACCTTTGAATATAAGACAAGCTTTAAGGAATATGCTAGGATATCTCAGTGAAGATGAGGATGAAAGTGAGAGTGACGACGAGAATGTGGATGAGATGACTTATGAAAATACCCACATGGTTGCAGTATCGATGGTGAATGACCATGCCTAAGGTAGCTCAAAATATAACAAAGAGAACAATAGAAAACGAATACGAGAGGAACCAATCCAAACAATAAATAGCGCCCAACAATTAAATTAGCTCGATTTTAGGGTGTTGTGAGTAAATTACAATTACATAACTTCACATTTTTTTTCTGTGTCTTGAACTTACTGAGATATTATCTAATATTGGGTGCTCCTGTGCATTACGTAGCTCCCCTTACGTGGGCATGATCGACTATGTGCCCTGCTTTATCATAGCCGTGTCCATGCACAAAATACCACCCATTTTCCAGATGCACCCGAATAATTTGAATTGTACGAACGTTCCAGGATATATTGTGCTTTTATTTCAAGTGGCAGCTTATTAGTGTCTGGTGAAATTATCTTTGAAGAAATGCATCCTGAATGAAGGAACGCAGAAAATAGTAAATCTGTGGATTAGGGAATCATAGAGGGTAAAAAATAATCAGATTTCGTGCGTCTCGTCAATGGCGTTTTCCTGTCAGAGAGTTTTTCTAATCTAAATCTAACACAAGGCTTAAGTGACTTAAATTGCTCGAAAATTATACAAGCGCCTGTTGAGCCATACTTGATATCAGACTAGAAGATTGTTCCTTCACACCTTCATACGGCAATTGTCGAGGGTTTTGTAGAAGTTGCCTTGGCTTTAATCAGGGTAGCTCCTTATCCGAGGCTTTTGGATATGCCGAATGACGATGTGCAAATCCTTTTACATCTGGCAGTTGGAGAGCTCAATGGAAGATAGCTCGGAGGCTCATATTGGCTGAACCAAGACCGTATTCCGGAGACGTCCGCGGGAATTCATCACTACATATTGCTGCTCGAACTGTGGATATCAAGAGTATTAAAGCCATTGCCGATCCGGCAGAACAATAAGAGAGAGATCCTCTAGCTCGTAGTGATCAAGAATGTATGTCAGCACTGTGCTTTAGGACAATGAAAATATTTAGGCCAAACTTGTATTCACGTTGCAGCGATTCACAGACACGCGTAGAAGTGCTGAGATATCTAGTCTGGTACGGAGCAGACATCAATGCGCGAGAAGAATGTATGGGATAAGCCGCCTTACATTATGCTGTTGACCTGAGAAGCTCGGTTCTTGTTACATTGAGAAAAACTTAATGTAGAAGCAGTAACGTACAGAAAACGAAATGCCTTGGACTTAACCTTATATTACCTTCGAATATAAGGCAAGCTTTAAGGAATATTCTAGGATATTTTAGTGAAGATGAGGATGAAAGTGAGAGTGACGACGAGAATGTGGATGAGATGACTTATGAAAATACCCACATGGTTTCAGTATCGATGGTGAATGACAGTGCCTAAGGTAGCTCAAAAGATAACAAAGAGAACAATAGAAAACGAATACGAGAGGAACCAATCCAACAATTAAATTAGCTCGATTTTAGGGTGTTGTGAGTAAATTACAAATACATAACTTTACATTTTTTTTTCTATGTTTTGAACTTACTGAGATATTATCTAATATTGAGTGCTCCTATGCATTACGTAGCTCCCCTTACGTGGGCATGAACGACTATGTGCCCTGCTTTGTCATAGCCGTGTCCATGCACAAAATACCACCCATTTTCCAGATGCACCCGAATAATTTGGATTGTACGAACGTTCCAGGTTATATTATGCTTTTATTTCAAGTGGCAGCTTATTAGTGTCTGGTGAAATTATCTTTGAAGAAATGCATCCTGAATGAAGGAACACAGAAAATAGGAAACCTGTGGATTCGGGAATCATAGAGGGTGAAAAAGAACCAGATTACGCGCGGCTCGTCAATGGCGTTTTCCTGTCAGAGTTTTTCTAATCTAAATCTAACACAAAGCTTAAATGACTACAATTGCTGGAAAATTATACAAGCGCCTGTTGAGCCATACTTGATATCAGACTAGAAGATTGTTCCTTCAAACCTTCACATGGCAATTGTCGAGGGTTTTGTAGAAGTTGCCTTGGCTTTAATCAGGGTAGCTCCTCATCCGAGGCTTTTGGATACTACCTATTGCTGCTCGAACTGTGGATATCAAGAGTATTAAAGCCATTGCCGATCCGACAGAACAACAAGAGAGAGATCCTCTAGCTCTTAGTGATCAAGGATGTATGTATCAGCACTGTGCCTTAGGACAATGGAGATATTAAGGCCAAACTAGTATTCATGTTGCAGCGATTCACAGACACGCGTAGAAGTGCTGAGATATCTAGTCTGGTATGGAACAGACATCAATGCGCGAGAAGAATGTATGGGATAAGCCGCCTTACATTATGCTGTTGACCTGAGAAGCTCACTTCCTGTTACATTGCGAAAAACTTAATGCAGAAGCAGTAACGTACAGAAAACGAAATCTGGAACTTAACCTTATACTACCTTTGAATATAAGACAAGCTTTAAGGAATATTCTAGGATATTTGAATGAAGATGAGGATGAAAGTGAGAGTGACGACGAGAATGTGGATGAGATGACTTATGAAAATACCCACATGGTTTCAGTATCGATGGTGAATGACAGTGCCTAAGGTAGCTCAAAAGATAACAAAGAGAACAATAGAAAACGAATACGAGAGGAACCAATCCAAACAATGAATAGCGCCCAACAATTAAATTAGCTCGATTTTAGGGTGTTGTGAGTAAATTACAAATACATAACTTCACATTTTTTTTCTATGTTTTGAACTTACTGAGATATTATCTAATATTGAGTGCTCCTATGCATTACGTAGCTCCCCTTACGTGGGCATGATCGACTATGTGCCCTGCTTTGTCATAGCCGTGTCCATGCACAAAATACCACCCATTTTCCAGATGCACCCCGAATAATTTGGATTGTACGAACGTTCCAGGTTATATTATGCTTTTATTTCAAGTGGCAGCTTATTAGTGTCTGGTGAAATTATCTTTGAAGAAATGCATCCTGAATGAAGGAACACAGAAAATAGGAAACCTGTGGATTCGGGAATCATAGAGGGTGAAAAAGAACCAGATTACGTGCGGCTCGTCAATGGCGTTTTCCTGTCAGAGAGTTTTTCTAATCTAAATCTAACACAAAGCTTAAATGACTTCAATTGCTGGAAAATTATACAAGCGCCTGTTGAGCCTATGAGATATCTAGTCTGGTATGGAACAGACATCAATGCGTGAGAAGAATGTATGGGATAAGCCGCCTTACATTATGCTGTTGACCTGAGAAGCTCACTTCCTGTTACATTGCGAAAAACTTAATGCAGAAGCAGTAACGTACAGAAAACGAAATCTGGAACTTAACCTTATACTACCTTTGAATATAAGACAAGCTTTAAGGAATATGCTAGAAAATTCTAGTGAAGATGAGGATGAAAGTGAGAGTGACGACGAGAATGTGGATGAGATGACTTATGAAAACACCCACATGGTTTCAGTATCGATGGTGAATGACAGTGCCTAACGTAGCTCAAAATATAACAAAGAGAACAATAGAAAGGGAATATGAGAGGAACCAATCCAAACAATAAATAGCGCCCAACAATTAAATTAGTTTGATTTTAGTGTGTTGTGAGTAAATTACAAATACATAACTTCACATTTTTTTCTATGTCTTGAACTTACTGAGATATTATCTAATATTGAGTGCTCCTGTGCATTATGCAGCTCCCCTTACACAGGCATGATCGACTGTGTGCCCTGCTTTGTCATAGCCGTGTCCATGCACTTCCTCTTTTTGGCAGGCTTCTTCTGGCTGAACACCATGTGTTTCAACATCTGGTGGCCTTTTTGGGACCTGAGACCACAGAGCACAGAAAAAAGTCAAGAACGACTTCGCTGTCATTTTGACTTGCCAAATGTACCAAATGTGTATCTATTATTGGTGAATAAATTTCTATTTCTTAAGACTGTATGAAGGCTACGCTTGGGGAATTCCATTTGTTATAACTCTGATAGTTACATCTTTGGATCTCAGCAAAAATCCAAGTTACGACGTGTTGAGGTCTAGATTTGCTGAAAACAACTGTTGGTTTTATGGTGAGTAAAATTCACATAAACCTGTTTATATATGGCAATAACATCTGTATACTCATATGAAAGTTATTCTGAAATCTTATAAACATTGATTTAAATAATAATAAATAATAATATTTATTCAAGTAGGAAGAAACCCTAATATACAAACATTTCCTAATCAATAATTATACATATACTTACATAAAAAAAGATAAGCAAATTTACCGATAACTATAAGCTAAATATAAATAACAGTATTATTATATTTGCAGTGAACATTGAAAATTACCGTTTGTTAAAAAAAAAAAAAAATTGAACATTAATTTACATTTGTAGTTATATATGAAATAATTTTTTGTTTAAAACTGTTCAAGGTATTACAATTTTTAATATTATCAGGTAATTTATTAAATTCATTCAGACCCCTAAAAAATAATGACTTCATCGACTTCTTATGTCTAGTTCTATTTATGTGGAAATTATTTCTTGTTCTTGTTTGATGTTGATGTATAAAATTGTTTCTTATTGTAAAATCAGTAAAGTAATTTGGTAACATATTTTTTGAAAGTTTAAAAACAAAAGTCATACACATATAAAATATCCTTTGTTCAACAGAAAACCAGTGTAACGTTTGAAGCATCCAATTTATAGATGTATATCTATCGCATCTCAAAATTATCCTCATTCCTCTATTTTGTAATTTTTGCAAACATTGAAGTTGGTTTTTATCCAATAGGTACAAAATTGTGGAATAATAATCAACGTGTGGTTGAATAATTGTTCTATAAACTGTAATTCTTGCATACATTGAAAGAAATGAGGAAACTCTTGAGAAAAAGAACAGTTTTTTTAAAATCTTCTTTTTGATATATTCAAAGTGATTTTTGAATTTTAACGTATTGTCAATTATAACCCCTAAGTATTTAATTTCTTTTACCCATTGGATTTCCTCGTTATTAATCTTTAGTTGGAGTGCATCTACGTTACTTATATTCAGTTTATATGGTGTATTCAAGACCATAGCCTTAGTTTTCTTAACATTCAGTTTTAATTTATTTATATTTAAATATGTATTTAGTTTATCTAATATCTCATTCATTCTAGTTACTGTTTCAGTAAGATCTGTTCCACTACATGATATTAACGTATCGTCTGCAAATAAATTCATAAAATCACATTCAATATTATTTATATCATTTAGGTAAATTATGAACAGTAGTGGTCCAAGAATACTTCCCTGTGGTACCCCAATATTATTTGCTATAGGGTCTGATGTTGATTTACCAATCTTTGTTACTTGCAATCTGTTACTGAGATACTGTTGAAACCATTTATGGACATTACCTTTGATACCATAATACTTTAGTTTATCTAACAATATTTGTCTGTTAATAGTCTCAAATGCCCTCTTAAAGTCGAGAAAAACAGCAACAACAAATTTATTTTCATCAATACTGAGCTGCCATTTATTGACTGTCAGCTGAACTGCTGTCTCACATGAGTGGTTCTGCCTAAAACCAGACTGATATCCCATAAATAAATTATTGTAATTAAAATATTCAAGCAACTGTTCATACACTGATAGTTCCAGCAGTTTCTCAATATCAGGTAGGGTATTAATGGGTCGGAAGTCACCCTCTACAACAGCTTTTTCAATTTTTTCAATTGGTGTAACTATACTAGTTTTTAACTCCTCGGGGAAATTTCCATATTCTAGGGAAGTATTGATAAAATTAAGATAGGCATATCCCATTGTATCAAATGTGTTTTTAATGAAATTAGACGTTAGAACTTCATTAATATTATTTTTTGTTTTAATATTGGTTACCATTCTTTTCAAATCATGTAAACCTACTAATCTAAATTCATTGAAAGCAGAATGTATGGTATTAAGATTTTGATCAGACCAATTGCTTACTGAGACAATATTATTAGAAATTTCGACTATGCTATTCACAAAGTAATTGTTGAATTTATTGGTTGCTTCTTGCTCCGTTTTTGCAAAGTGATTTGTACCATTTATCTGAAATTTAATGTTTTTATAATTAATTTGATGATTTTTCCCTTTAATGAGAGATTTAAGCGTTTTCCACATCGACTTTGGATCATTTAGATTGGTATTAATTTTATTTTCATAATAGTTTCTTTTTTTTATTTTAAGTAAGTTGACAAACTGATTCCTTTTGTTTTTATATATTGTCCAAAACCTATCCTTATTTTCAGCATTACCTTTTATAAAATTTGAATATGCTACATCTCTGGCACGAGCTTTATTCTTTACTTCAATATCATACCATGGCACCTGATTGGTTTTACATGATATTTCCATTATTGGTGCTACATTATCTAATACTATTTTACACTGATCTACCATGTTTTTATATATTGCGTTAACATCATTGCTATCATAAAGCCAATTACAAGAAATAAGTTCCAGATTGATACTATTAAATATATCATCATTTAATTTTCTATACATAAAATTATTCCTAATGTTAATATTTTGAGTGCTGTTTAAATTAATACTTATCACAGAGTGATCACTAATTTTGGGGACATTATGAACTATAACTTTTACGCCATTTTGATTTGTGAGCACATAGTCTATTAATGTTGAGCTTAAATTCGTACGCCTAGTATAATCATTTGTAAGTTGTTCAACACCATATCTCAAAAACATGTCTTTTAATTTATTGGCATAAAAACTATTCTCAAGAAAATTAATATTCATATCACCAATAATTATACATTTACGGTCATTTGCAAAGTAGTCTTCACACCATTCCTCCATTGTTTCCAAAAACATCGCATGACTTGAATTAGGGGAGTGATACACTCCACCAATTAACCATTTAGTCCCATTGATGTTTGCATTAATAAATTGTCCCCAGTAGTTAGTTTCGAGAATATAACGGTTTTTAATTGAAAAGCTAATTCTGTCCCTAATATAAATAAGAACTCCTCCAGTGTGACGACTGTTGGAATTACATCTTACACATTTATAGCCATTTATATTAACTTCTACATCTTCCACATCACTTGTACAACGAGCTTCACTTAAGATTATGATTGATGGATTATAACAAAATAACTCATAAACAATTTCAGATTTGTGCGCCAGGAAACTTTCGGCATTTATATAAATGATGTCACTATTAAAGCATATATTAGGGTATTCTAGTTGTTTTTTCTTTGGGTAACATTTACAGTGACTATGGTAGGTACATTATTTATATAACGAATTGTTTTGTTCTCTCCTTGTGCATTCAAATTATTTAACTGTTCCTTTAACATCTTATAGTAATCTCTCTGCATCTTGGTTTGATCTGAGAAAATTTTTATTCCTGGTACATTAATTAATTTCTTATTTTTTAAGACAGTTAAGGCATCATGACAATTTTGTAAATTAACTTTCAGCGGTCTATTTCTGTCATTATTAAACTTTCCTACTCGGAATACTTTAATTTTTGTCAAGTCTACTTCAATATTTTTCAAGATTTCTTTTACAGAGTTTTTTTCTTCTTCATTCCTCTCAGCATGTGTAGTCCCAGTCGGTTCTTTGATGTTAAGAATCAATATGTTAGATGCTCTTTTTTGCCTCTCACAAATTTCAGCAATTAATGTTTCATTATTTGAAGCCGTAACATTAACATTGGGCACAGAACCTCCTAAATCTGGATTTGTGTGAATATTCTTAATTTGTGCTTCTAAATCACTAATCTTTCTTATTAGCCTAGTGTTTAAAGCCCTGATCACAATCCTCACAGAGAAAGATTAATTTCCGTTTTTTTTAGTTCCATACATCTTGTTTCAGAGCTTGAAAGTCCAGAACACGTCTGGCAAAATTGATTTTTACAACTGTCACAGCAATAAGTGGTCCCTCCATCCTTATTACAGGAGGTACAAATTGCCATTTTAATTTATTAAAATTTAATTAAGTACAACACACATAAGTTTTCTAATTTTATGACAAAAACATAACAAAAGTAGAGGAGGGATAATAGCTGTGAGCTCCAATTAAAACAGTTTTTTGGAAAGTGTAAATAAATAACAAATTTTGTATGCAGTGAAAAGTTTCTTAACTGTACGAAATCAGCAAAATCAGAAAATAAACCAGCAATCAAAAGACCAGGCGCTTCAGAAAGCTAAGCTATATTAAGTTAATTTATTTTATTTTGTTTTATTAGTTTTAAAATCTTTTTCAACTTCATTTCTATTAACTTAATTTATTAATTCAAATAATTGTCGAATATTCTTGAAAAGTTGTGTACTGTGTCGAATTAATACGATTTACGAAATACAATCATTTTACTGAAAACTCTCTTATAGTGCACATTAGAATTGTAATTAATTACATTTCGTTTAGTTTTATAAACAGTGTGGAAATTACTAATGATTAGAAAGTTTCCGTAGCTATTTTGTGTTGCTGCTTTCGTAATTATTTAAAATGTCTGAAACAACAAAGTACCACCCATTTTCCAGATGCACCCGAATAATTTGGATTGTACGAACGTTCCAGGTTATATTATGCTTTTATTTCAAGTGGCAGCTTATTAGTGTCTGGTGACATTATCTTTGAAGAAATGCATCCTGAATGAAGGAACACAGAAAATAGGAAACCTGTGGATTCGGGAATCATAGAGGGTAAAAAAGAACCAGATTATGTACGGCTCGTCAATGGCGTTTTCCCGTCAGATAGTTTTTCTAATCTAAATCTAACACAAAGCTTAAATGACTTGAATTGCTCAAAAATTATACAAGCGCCTGTTGAGCCATACTTGATATCCGACTAGAAGATTGGCAATTGTCGAGGATTTTGTAGAAGTTGCCTTTAATCAGGGTAGCTCCTCAACCGAGTCTTTTGGATACGCCGAATGATGATGTGCAAATCCTTTTACATCTGGCAGTTGGACATCTTAATGGAAGATAGCTCGGAGGCTCATATTGGCTGAATCAAGACCGTGTTCCGGAGACGTCGGCGGAAATTCACCACTACATATTGCTGCTCGAACTGTGGATATCAAGAGTATTAAACCCATTGCCGATCCGGCAGAACAACAAGAGAGAGAGATCCTCTAGCTCGTAGTGATCAAGGATGTATGTATCAGCACTGTGCTTTAGGACAATGGAATTATTTAGGCCAAACTTGTATTCATGTTGCAGCGATTCACAGACACGCGTAGAAGTGCTGAGATATCTAGTCTGGTACGGAGCAGACATCAATGCGCGGGAAGAATATATGGAATAAGCCGCCTTACATTATGCTGTTGACCTGAGAAGCTCACTCAGTTCTTGTTGCATTGTGAAAAACTTAATGTAAAAGCAGTTACGTACAAAGAATGAAATGCATTGGAACTTAACCTTATATTACCTTCGAATATAAGACAAGCTTTAAGGAAGAGTCTAGGATATTCTGAAGATGAGGATGAAAGTGAGAGTGACGACGAGAATGTGGATGAGATGACTTATGAAAGTACGCACATAGCCGTCCATTGGGCGTGTTCGACGGACGACCAAGCTGCATGTTGGAACGAACCTCCATGGATACCATGCATCGGCAGCAATGCCCACCTTACACCAGCAAATCAATCAATCAATCATTTGCTTATTTGTAAAATGAAAATTTAAAATTAAAAGAATTGACCTTGACACCGATTTTCATTGGAAAAGCCCATATTCTTCAGTAAAAGTACGTTTTCAGATCAGAATTATAAAAAATTGGGAAAGAAAATCCAGTTGGAGAGATTGAATTTCATAACGAACATTTTGAAAAAAAAAACATCTTAGCATCTGTAATTTTACGATCTAAAGGTGGAACACGCAGCACAAGAGACGACTTTATTTAATTCTCTACAACCGCGCAACACGGAAACTGTCCATTTAGACTTTTTTTAGGATGTATAGACCCTGGTCAACCATCTAAAAAAGGTTTTAGCCATGTCGCTGTAACTCGGTCAAGTAATTTTTTTAACAACTAATACTGCATTTATCAGGTTTCTTTCTGCAAGGCAAAAAATGTCCGTTCTTTGTAGGTTGGTGTTTTTCTTTACATTTTAAATAGAATTCAATTAAAAACGGATGAGATGCTATAAAAAAATTACGTGATTTTTTTCTACCGACGGAAAATGCTTTTCCACCGCAACGCAACGCCCCATAGCCTTATTTTCCCTTAAAATTTATATTGCTTATTGATTTGTCCATGTCGCGATGACAAGAAATTTTGGTCGATGGCTCCCGTACCAGTATGGATATGCGAAGGATCCTATAAGTAATAAGTTACGTGGTTCTAGAAGTGTATTGCCTACATCTCAAAAAAGCAGTAGAAGAAGCCTTAGTTTGCCACGTGACCCAAGACCCACAACCGTCAAGAAAATATAAGAAAGTTCTTATGGCTACCAATGATGATGAGCCTATGCATCATTTGTATAAAGTTTTTACAACTTGCTTTAATAAAATAGAGAATAAAGCACCGGAAACGTGGGGTTTCAACCTCCCTAAGTTTTGGCATCTGGTTTATTGATTTGTCCATATCGCGATGACAAATTTTGGTCGATGGTTCCCGTGCCATTATGGATATGCGAAGGATCCTATAAGTAATAAGTATATGTGGATCTAGAAGTTTAACGCCTACATCTCATAGATGCAGTAGAAGAAGCCACATCAGTCAAGGAAATACAAGAGAGTTCTTATGGCTACCAGTGATGATGAGCCTATGCATCATTTGTATGAACATGCTTTAATAAAATAGCGAATAAAGCACTGGAAAAGTAGGGTTTTAACCTCCCAAGTCCCGCCGACCCACACAGGCAATCGCGGAGCCTTTTACGGTCCGTACTTTCCGTTTAACGCGCGACCCGGTAGTCGACTATCGCTGGCCAAAGCGAAAATTATACCGGCCGGCCTCAGCCCAGCGAACGATGAACCCACCGGCACGGCGATGGCACTGGACGGCCAGTGGGGAGTGTATGGGTCTGATGAGTTCGCCCATGACTCTCCGAGATAAAAAATCCCCTGGAACAGGCTTGGGGTATTACCTAGGGGCTGACGGCATTCCCAACTCGGTAGGAGGTGAGTGGCCTTCAACCTATACCACATCCTACCAGACCTACGAAGCGTATGGTCTCATTCCTGAAAGAGAGCCCGGCCAGGGCTTGGCACCTGTCTTCGTTAAGGCCAATGGGACATCGACTGCCACAACTATGGCTAACAATGTCACCCCTTTAGAACCACCCAATGATAGTGTTGTAAATAAAGCCCTAGGAGAAATATATCCTACAGCCGAACAGGCAAGCGCAAGCTGTTATAGTTCAGCGCCATCAGTTCGTCTCCCCCCATAGCCCCCTCTGGATAGTTAACCAACCATAGTACACCCCACTCACCGCATTACACACAGGCAGTTTCTGTAAATAACACTGTCGCTCCTCAGGGATTACACATGCCTTCTGCCCCTGAAGCGTAGCGTATTGTAGACGATGCTATTGGTTTCTTAAGGGACCATGCCGAGACTACGGGTACTCGGATGAAAGAAAGACTGGATGATGCAACAAATGTATTAAGGAAACACACAGAATCACAATTAGGATTAGTAGGGCAGCTTCCAAACAATTTAGCAGCACATCAAATGACACAGCTTGGGTACACCGCACCCCCGCCGTCCGATCCCAATTTATCTGATACCGTCAAAGTGGAAAGACTCACATAAAATACAAAGAAATGCAAAGAACCCCAGTAGACCCACAGTAGAGACACCAAACCAACATCCAGCTCAGAAAGTGGAAGCCTTCCAAAAAGCATTACGCAGGGTCGATGAAAATGTTAACGGCTTTGATCCCTACACAAAACATGTAAAAGACGATGAATTAAAAGAGCCTACTGACAAGAGGATGTTCGTACTTGCTGCTGCGTTAAAGAATGGTTATTCCATAGACAAACTGTTGAGTGTCGATGGTTCTTACAAAAAATGAAACACATCACGGATTACCTTACATTATTAGAAAGTTTTGATCAGCATAGTTTGACACATACCTTGCTAAAAGCAAAGCAAATTGAATTGTCTGATAAGCAGATAGCTTCTGCTGTTAAAAGCATTGAATTAGCTATTAGAATGCAAAGAGAGGAATGCAATATTACGCCATTTGTTAAGCAAATTGTTACTGTAGCAGCTGAGTGACCTTCAACTACAAGTTATCTTTACGGTACGTGCTTCCTCGCATGATTTGGAGTTCAACGAACAATATACGATGGTAATAGGATCGGGAGTGTACAGCATCGGCAGTTCGGTAGAGTTTGATTGGTGCGCTGTGGGGTGTTTACCATAATGGTAAGTTATAACTTACCCGGAAACGGTTAGTACAGATTACGATATGTCTGACAAGTTGTATTTTGAGGAAATATCTTTCGAGGTTGTTATGGACATATACAATGTTGAAAATCCTACTTGAATCATTTTGTCAATGGGGGGACAGCTGCCTAATAATATTGCCATTGATTTACATAGACAACAACACATTTACATAGTCACCAGATTCAATAGATGGAGCTGAAAACAGGTTTAAATTTTCTCGTATGCTAGACAGAATCGGCATAATGCAACCTAGGTGGAAAGAGTTGACAAATTTAAAGTCGGCTATAGAGTTTTGCGAAGAAGTGGGATACCCTTGCCTTGTTAGACCTTCCTACGTACTCAGTGGGACTGCAATGAACGTGGCCCACACAAATCAAGACCTTGAAGTATGGTGTCGTACTATAGCCCCGCAACCATGTATCGTCACCAACAACAAATTGCCGCGCCAAACGGTCATTTTCAACCCAATGCCCCTATGTATCCCTCATGGTACTCCGCCGGGTATCACCAAAGTCCTCAAATAGGTACAGCACCTCCTTCAAGTTATTGTGTACAGGAAGAACAGCAAATGTGGCACCATGCGCCGCATCCCCATAGTGTTTTCCCACATGATTTTCCAGATTTTGTTCACATGGGGATACCCCCTTTGCAGCACCCTCAGCATCAAATCGATCCAGAAAACTAACTACCTTCCCCACCGATAACGGTGTCGGGAAGTGACATGTCTAGTCCTAGGGGTTAAAATGGGAACATTTCTCCAAACCAGAATCATTCACACACCACGAGACCACCACCTGCAAGAAGTCCGTATGAATGCCAGGAACATCCTGTAGTGATATACAAATTTATATTGGAATCCAAAGAAATTGACGTAGATGCAGTAGCGTCAGACGGTATTATTTTATGTATAGCAGTATCAGGGCATGTTGAGAATGCGGGTGTGCATTCAGGAGATGCCACTTTGGTAACCCCACCTCAAGATATTAACTCAGAAACTGTCAAAAATTAAAGAGTTCAATTGCTGCTCATAGCTAAAGATAACGACCTTAAAGTCATTGAGTGCAACATGAGAGTTTCAAGGTCCTTCTCATTCGTGTCAAAAACTTTAGACCAAGATTTCGTAGCGATGGCAACAAGGGTTATTCTAGGGGAACCTGTCGAACCAGTTGACGTATTACATGGCTGTGGAAAGGTTGGGTGAAGGTACCTAAGTTTTCATTCTCTCGATTAACAGGTGCCGATTTCATGTTGGGAGTTGAAATGGCGTCTACTGGAGAGGTTGCATGTTTTGGAGAAAGCAGATACCAGTCCTACCTGAAAGCTATGATGAGCACCGGTTTTTGCATTCCGAAGAACTCAATTTTGCTGTCCATTGGGAGTTTTAAACACAAAATGGAACTATTGCTGAGCATGAGGTCTTTGCAGAAGATGGGATACAAATTGTATGCAAGTTTGGGCACAGCCGATTTTTATAGTGAACATGGAGTTGATGTTGTACTAGAAGATTAGCTATTGATTACTCGATACCATTAGTGACGGACGTTAAGTGTGCGAAGCTGTTAATAGAATTGCAAATTTGGAAACGTCCTGGAGTAGGTATTAAAAAACAAATTTGTATCTGGCATGACAAACAGTAGGAGACTCCGAGAAGAAGATGTTTCTAAAAGTTTAAAGCACATGGTGGCATTAGCAGTAACGAAAGAATCGACAGAGAGAAAAAAAGGAGAGGTCAATTTACTGTCAAGAATTCCACGAAAGGGGAGGAGCCAAATGGAGGAAGAGCAATGGTGGCGATGTGAAAAATGACAGGCATATACTAAAATTTCGTTACAGTTGAAGCAGAGATGAATAAGGAGTTGCAACGGCTAGTGGATGAAGAGATACTTGCATCGGTGGATAGTTGTAACTGGGGAACCCCACTGGTAGCTGTATTGAAAGCCGATGGAAAAATTAGAATCTGTGGTGACTATAAAGCAACTGTAAATCCTCATTTAGAAGAAGTAGTTTACCCACTACCTACTATCGATAAAATTTTTGCAAAACTTCACAAAGGTCAGCAATTCACTAAGATTGATTTATCGCAAGCTTACAATCAGTTCGAGTTAGATGATGAAGCTAGTAGATTGTTAGTGGTAAGCACAAAAAAGGGTTTATTTAGACTGAAAAAAATGCCTTTCGGAATTTCACCCGCAAGCGTTAAATGTCAAAAGCATGTCGAACAACTTTTCCAAGGAATGGACAATGTTATAAATTTTTCCGATGACATAATTTTAACAGGCGAAAGCGAGGAAGAACACTTAAACACCTTAGAAGCGGTACTAGAGAACTTAGAAAAAGCAGGACTAACAGCTAGGTTAGATAAGTGTCAGTTTTTTAAAGACGAAATCGAATATCTAGGTCATAAAATTTCAAAAAATGGCTTGCAGAAAATAGATAGTAAAATAAGAGCTATTTTTCTTGCCCCCGCACCAAGAAATCTAACAGAACTTAGAGCATTCTTGGGCATGGTCAGCTATTATAGTAGATTTATTTACAGTTTGACAACACATCTTCAACCTCTGTATGCATTGTTAAAGAAGGATGTGAAATTTCATTGGTCATTGAATCAAAAAAGGGCTTTCGAGAAAGTAAAGCAATTAATAGCTGAAGATATAACATTAGTGCATTATAATCCTAATTTCCTTTTAATTTTACAGACAGCTGCATTCAATACAGGCGTGTCAGCTGTTCTACTTCATAAGATGTTAGACGGAAGCGAACGACCCATCGCTTGTGTGTCTTGAACACTGATGCCAGCCGAGAAAAATTACTCTACCATTTTGAAGGAGAGCGTAGCAATTTATTATGGAGTGCAAAAATTCGAACAATATCTTATCCTAAACAAATTCACCCTAAGGACGGATCATAAACCTTTAACAACTATCTTCGGAGAGCATAAGCAAATACCGACCACTTATGCCAACCGCCTCCAAAGGATAGCGTTGTACCTATCTGGATTCAACTACAAGGCAGAGCACGTCAAAGGTAAAGAAAATCAATTAGCGGATTATCTATCCAGAGCCCCGCTAAGAATAAAAACGATAGACCAAGAGTTCGAAGGAAAAGGTGATTTCATCAATTTTATTTCTAATAGTTTAGAATGACCAATTGATAACGAGTTAATTAGAGCCGAAACAAATAGAGATACCATTTTAAAAAAAGTAAAAAAGTATATCATGCATGACAAATGGCCTAGTAGAGTCAATGACACATTAAAACAGTATTTTCTAAAAAGACATGACCTTTCCGTAGATCAAGATATCATATTATGGGGACATCGAGTCGTAATACCAAGGAATCTTCAAGAAAAGCTATTAAGTCAATAGCTCGAGGATATTTGTGGTTTCCAGGAATAGACAGGAATGGAGGAAATGGTGAAATCCCGTGTCGCATGTCTCAAACACAGAACAAACCCACCAACCCTGGCAACCAGAAAAAGAACCATGGTATCGCATACATGCAGACTATTTGGAACTAAATCGTATGTACTTTTTAGTAATCATCGATTCATATAGTAAATATCCAGAAATTTTTCCTTGTAATTCACTAAAATCGCAAGAAACCGAGGAAAAATTCAGAGAATGCTTCGCGAGATTCGGAATCCCAAAAATTGTAGTAACAGATAACGGAACGAACTTCGTAGCAGGAAACATGACAACTTCTTTCAAGAAGAATGGCATAAAACATGTCACAACTCCGGTTAATAATCTTCAAAGTAATGGACAAGCTTAGAACATGGTTAAAACGTTCAAACACAAAGTAAAAACAGCTATGTCAGATGCTAAAATAAGAACGAAAAAATTACAACCATAATTGCCAGATTTTTATTCAACTACAGGACTGCAGAACACGCATCAACGAGTAAATCACCAGCCGAGATCATTTTTGGCAGGAAATTGAGAACACGGTTCGATCTTATAAGGAACTCGTCCGACGAGCCACCAACGGAAGTAACAGAAAGACTTCGGAAATCCCAGGAAAATCAGGCAAAAAGCTACGGCAACGGAAAAAGATGAGAATTCTCAGTGGGGGAGAGGATAATGGTAAAAGATCTTCGAACACCGCATAAACCTGAATGGACAGAAGGGAACCATAGTGAAGAGAATAGGAAGAACAACTTATTTGACAAACGTAGAAGGACGAACATGGAAACGGCATGTTAATCAACTTCAGAAAATAGGAACAACGCAACCAGAACACAGGGATCTCAGTAAGCATACAGCACCAAATGACAAGACACAAATAGTGTCAAAGGTAACATATAACCCTCATAATAACCCCGAAAGTACCAATGCAACTCATCCCGTAAGTACCTTTAACCTACCAGACCAACCAGCTCACCCTTCAACATCATCAGTGTGTGTGTCAAGTGAACTTTTAAGAGACAGAGACTTGAGCGTAAATGACGAACAACAAATAGACAGTTGTGATAATATGACAAACGACTCACTGACAAAACGGAAAACAACACCGTGCAAAATAACTAATGCAAAAAATTTGTTTAACAGGCACGATCCACAGCCCGATGAGCCAGCCAAGTGCAGCCAGCCACAAGGACAGCACGATCAAGTCAGCACAACCCAAGAGTCAGGAGCACAGCGAACAAAGCAGCTCAGCCAGACGTTCAAGTCGAATTCGGGAGCTACACAGGAAGTTACAAGACTACGTTACGGTCGAAGAGGAATAGTATTTTAGAGTGTCAAAATATTGTAAAAGTTAGGTGCCAAAAAAACTGTAAAATAAAATATCTTAAGGCTTTACATAAACATACTAGATACGTAGCAAATAGGGAATATTAGTGTTGTAAAATTTCAGACCACTAAATATTTGAGAACGGGGGTGCAAGGTATGTGGCAACCCTGCTAACCATAATACTTGTTAAGGCGCACACGCAGCGCAACTTAAGAACCTCGATAAACGTACCACAGGGTACCGAGCTCTCTCTCCTCCTTCGACCGCCATTAGATATAGACGTATGTTATAACGGGAAACCCATGTTACTGTGATGATAAAAGACTGATTTACAATTCGTGTTTCTTTATTTAATATAGTGAGTACACGATACAACACACATAACAATTTTCCATGTAGTATAAATGTGTAAGGTGGCAAGCTAATGCCCACAAATCTACTGGCAATGAACGTTTCACTCCCTAAATATACTGTTCCTGAAAAACAATGTAATTATTCACAACTTCCAAATTGGGACCAAGTTTCAAATCTCGGGATTAGTCCCGAGGGTAAATGTAATTTTAAAAGAGAATATTAAATATAAGCCAAAGTATAAATAGCTATATTTATTTGAATAGCATTAATAAAACCAAATTTAAAACATGATAAATGAAATTTAAGAAAATATATGTACTATGAACTAAGTACGAATAAATGCATATGTAAGTAAAGAATATACAACCCTAATTTTGAAATAAAATGAGACCTTAGAACCACGCATTCAAGGATACATCCTTTAATTTCGAGCAGATTACGAAAAAATCTTCCATTGAAAATCCCCTCTCTTATTCCACCCTGGTGTTGTTTATTAGATAATTATGGCATCAGAATATTATTTTCGGATTTAGCAGCCTGTGATTAAGAAAAAAAAGCTTGAAAGTGAAATGTTATGCTCCTAGGATGAAAATAGACGCTTCTCCTTAGCCTATATGTTGAATACATTGCATAGGCAAAGATGCCAAACTTGCAATCACTAAAATAGGTTGTAAGTATAGTTACATAAAATACAGTAGAAAATAGAAGTTAAGGCATTATAAAATTTACACCCATAGTGTTATGAAAACTTTTTTTGAAAAATGTAGTTCGGAAGTGGTTTGGAATTAGCAAGCTTCGTGACCGTGATCTCGCTGATTTGTTAAAACTGTGACATATTTTTATACACGTATGTACATACTTACTTCTAAAATGTATGTTCCAGCTACTGTCAGAATCTTCAAATTTTTGAAAGCATCACAGCATAACTGGCTATAATTTAGTCCGACGATTATTCTTACAGCATACTTCTGTAGTATAATACTCTCTCAACTTGGAAACTTTTCCCAATTAACTATTCCTTATTTTAAGTGTGAATCGAAATTTGCAAAATATAATGTTAATAGCACCTGTGGGCTGCAATGTTTCGCCATGCAATGGAGAGCATAACAACTTCTACGCAATTGAGAAGAAAGTGAATAACACTTAACATTTTAACTGACTTAGTACAAGTAATTTCAAGATCTTCGTTCTCACAGAGACGAAGTTGATTACCCTCTCCTCGTACTCTAAATAAAATTGAATTAGTCTTTCCTCTATTTAATTGCAAACATATTTTTTTCTGACCACAAGATTATATTTTGGTATACATGTTATCAGTTGTAGTCATCATCTACTATTAAGACATTGGTATCATCGGAACAACATGTAGTGTGAGTTGGGAAGTTGCTGTTCAAGAACTTTATAGTGTCATTTGCAAAACTATAAACAGCAAAGTTCCTAGAATGTATACTTGTGGTACACTGTTTAATATCACAACTAGTATTTGTAGTGTTATTTATTTGAACAATTTGACTTCTTCCATTTAAGTAAGATGTTAAGACTTAGCGAAGTGCCTCTATTTCCATATCTCGATAATTTTGTCAGTAACAAGTTAGTATGATCAACGTGATCAAATGCACATGAGAAGTCAATAAATAAACCTGTATGAAAACCAGTCGAATAATCTCTAATGGTATTCCCAAATAATAGTAAACAATGAAAAAATATGGACTGTAGTAGAGTAGAGTTCCCCTTTCTTTGGCTCTCAATATAGGCCCAATTTCCACATCATTCAATTGCTCTTGTCTAAGCGCTTCATCTGTCTTGTCATCCGGTACCTCCACCTTGACAGTGTTGACTGCTCCCGTGGCCTGCAGTTTCTCCTCCTGGTGGTAGTGCTTGCAACATTCCTTGCACCTTCTACCGGATGAAATATCTGCATTTTTCTGGGTTTTCATTTCATTTTCACATCCTGGTAGTAGTGGACTTCTCGGAATGCTTCGAAGCTGGGAAATCTTTACATCTCTCGGGGTACCACGTTCCCTATCCGTCACAGTCTCTCTGGTACCAGCTTCCTCTGATTTTCCCCTCAGCCTCACAGAATCTCCGGCCTTCACTCTCTCCAAGCTCCTCCATGGACATTCAAGCTGGATATGTTCTAGTTCCCCGCACCTGTAACATTTCATACGCCGTCCACTTGGCCTTCCTTCCACTACTTCTATTCTGAGTCTCTTCAACATTTCCAGCATCCACTTTCCTCGAGTTCCACTGTCGACAGTCTCGTTTCATATGCCCTGCTCTGCCACAGTTGTAACATTTAATACCCCCGCTTGTATTGAATTTTATATAGAGTTTAAACATTTAAAAATATTTCATTTAAAAAATATGAATATTTGATGTGGCATAACTTTCTGGAGGACTCAGTATTATGACAAATATTTGTAAATTGCCGGCATTTATTGTACTACTCATATGAAGTTCTTGCTATTCTTTTTCTAAGAAAACACAGAAACACAGAAATGAACAAATTCGGGACTTTGGCCCACCATCATGTAGGTAAAGATGAACTAAAAAGGCAAAAGTATCAAATCAGCACCGTATCTGTGTTATGAATTATTCAGAACCAACTCTCAATTTACAAATATTTTCTATTTCATGTTATGGTCAATGCGCCAACAGATCGGTGTTCCGGCAACGCCGCGGTTTCTTCCATTTTTTTAAAAACTTTATTCCGCGGTTGCAATACTTTCACCCCTAAAGGGATGTAGGGGGCAGTAAATACGACGAGGTGATTCCCTCGCTTTTAGGTTACAAAACCTGATGTTCGAGAAAATGATTTATAACAGATCGGTGTTCCGGCAACGGTTTCCTCCATTTCATGACTGTATATACTTTATTCAATGCAATGCAATGACTTTCCTCTTGTGGGAGCGTAGGGGGCAGTAAATACGATGAAGCGATGCCCTCGTTTTTAGGTTACAAAACCTGTGGTTCGAGAAAATATTTTATTAATATTTTTAATTTCTTTACTATAAAAACTTTATTTCGCGGTTGCAACGACTCTCCTCTTGGGGAGGTGCAGGTGCATATGATGAAGCGATGCCCTCGTTTTTAGGTTACAAAACCTGTGGTTCGAGAAAATAATTTATTAATATTTTTAATTTTTTGACTATAAAAACTTCATTACGCGGTTGCAATGACTTTCCTCTTGTGGGGGTGTAGGGGGCAGTAAATACGATGAAGTGATGCCCTAGTTTTTAGGTTACAAAACCTGTGGTGTAATGAAGCAACATTTTCTAGGGAAATTGCACTCCAAATTCATGATTTATTATAGTAGTTAAAATATAGGATATTAATATTATATTTTATACTTTATTTGAAAGGCACAACTTGGTATTTTATTTTATTGCTTCGGAAATAAGCATTAATTATTCTAGGTAGAAATATCCGTTAAGCGAAGCAAGTGACCCACCGCCGCATGGCTTGGTTCCTTGTAATCGGTCACTTGGCCAAGCCAGCGGAATACTCATTGCGAAACCGCTAGATGGAGCTAGTGCCCCACTACTGACCAGATTTGACTCCCTTTATCCGATCTCTCCGCCAAGCCAGTGAATTATTGAATTCCGTCAGGTCCATTCACTTGGATCTGTTTAAGGGATTCAGGAGGATCACCGCACTGCCGCAGTACCGAGGAACACCGCCGTCACCGCCCAACAACCCAACAAGGATTGTACCGTACCGACCGCAGTTTTGCTTGCTGCACCGACTCATACCCCGCCGCATTACTGTTGTTGCCTATCGTATTTTTAACCGTTGATAGCCGCACTGCCGCAGTACCCAGGAAACATCGCCGTCACCGCCCAACAAGGATTGTACTGTACCGACCGTAGTTTTGCTTGCTGCACCGACTCATACCCCGCCGCATTACCGTTGTTGCCTATCGTATTTTTAACCGTTGATAACCGCCCACTTGCTCCGCTTAACTAACAGTTACCGTCACCCCGCTTTTGTTTTGTTTCTGTATTAGTTTAACCTGTAATTAATATTAGGTAGCTAGCATTGTACATAATAGGCATAATAAATATTTGTATATAACTAATTTGAACTTTGCCTTGGTTGTGTGTGAAGTCCACTATCCCTATAGACCCCTGGACATACCGTGTCTCCTCTGAGGCTATCCCAGCCCTACTGAAACAGGCTGTGTCAAGAGGCTACTGTGGGTCCTTTACCCCACTTGAAATGATTGTAAAGGTGGCGCCCGATCTACTGTACCGTGCCGAAAGCTCGAGTGTCAAAGTGTGACGCACGAATAAAACGTCACAGTGGTTCGACAAAATAATTTACTAATGTTTTTAATTTTTTGGCTATAAAAACTTTATTACGAGGTTGCAATGACTTTTCCCTTATGGGGGTGTTTGGAAGTGTAGTGGGCAGTACATACGCTGCCGCACATCTGTCGTTTTCAACCTTCAGTGCCCGAGGCCGGAGAAAAGAATTTATTAATATTTTTCATATTTCTAACAGTAGGTACTTTATTTCACCCATTGATCTTGTATAGTCGAAGAGTCTAGTAAAGATACGTCGATATACTGCTGCCACGGGGAATACAGAAAGTCGAATATCGTAAGAAACGCTTCATATTATAGTGAATGCATCGGCATCAGAACGGTGTTCCGGGCGTTCCGGCAACGGTTTCTTTACTTTCAATTCTGTCTCAAAACTTATTTCGGCGTTGCTAATTTCACACCCGTCCTTTAGGATCGGCCACCACTCAAATTGTGCACCTCACCTACATGCTTTTACGGTTTTGGGAGGATGAAGAAAAAAGAAGGTTATGTTGGTAATTGTCAAACATTATAATAAATCAATAAAACGCGTCTACCTCTTGTCATCGGTTCATTTCATATTTGTGTTTAAATATCTTTATGGTTTATTGGATTAATATACATGTATTAATATGGATCACCCACCCAGAAGGACTTGCAGATTTTGTATGAAAATAATAAATAAGGATGAGTTCAATGTAATTGGAGAAATTACCAAAAAAATGTTAAAGATACTTGTTTTGAAACTAGTAAGTTTAGGAAAATAACTGTTACATCTTACATCTATTTGTTTGTTTATATACACGTATTTTTTTAGAATTTGGAGGCTGATGAAGAGAGTGTAATGTGCTATGAATGTGCAGCAGATCTGCAAAGTGCCATTGATTTCAAAACAAGTTGCCTTAATAAAAACCAGAAGATATGTCGATTTTGTATGAGAGTGACAGAAAGTGGTTGTTATACGCATTTGCAAGATACCAAGGAAAACGTATTTATCATAGACATGGTTCAAAAACATATTCCAGAATTGGTAAGTGACTATTATTTTACATCTGACAACAATACGATTATGTTATAAACAGAACTAATCTCAAGTGACCAAAAGAGCAAGACGGGAATGAACTCCGGATGTTATGAATATTATCATTTTCCTATATAATAATGTTTAGTGAATAGAGCAATAACAGTGACGTCAGATCTGTTTCTCATAAGAGGACATATTAGTATTTGGTCGATTAAATATTAACGGTGTATTTCTAGTATTAGATCTGTATAGTGACCTTTATTAATGTTTTTCTAAAGCCTAGGTATGTTGATAGATAATTTTATACATATCTACTTTATTATAGTCTGTCCTAGGGTTTATGGCGTGTGCGTCACGAGAAGCATATGGTCAAACATGATTTGAAGCGAGGGACGAACAGTCAAAAAGTTTCGCACGAATATACTGATTGAATGGGCACAAATGTTGGCCCATTATCGATTTTAACCGCATGAAAGAATGAAAGAGATGAATATGTATAATTGTAGAAGTCTTATAGATGGAAAGTTGTAGGTTAGAATAGCTTACCATGTATGAGTGAGAACAAGTTGTAAAGCAAGGCGTAGCTTGAGCCGTACACACTCCATAAACACTGAGACAGACTTTAGTACATTTCTATAAATACAAAATTTGGAATCAACTGGCATTGATATTTTTGTGAACTCATGAAATAATGAAACTAAAGGCTGTTGAATGTTGTATTTTTTTGTTGTAATATCCTGACATATTTAATTAAAAATGTAGACACTGTTATAGGTAAACAATAGTATAGGTTCCCAAGTACATTTTGAGTCTTATAAAGAATGTAACGTCATTACGATATAATATACAACTTACTTTTAGACATGACGACTTGTTACAACCCTTTTATGACCAGATTTGGACAGTTTGAAAGTGGTTGTCATGACATTTTATACAACTTTTATATGACTTAATTGGATAAGAGCGCTATAAGGCTGATCGTGTGAACTCAAAGACTTCCTAATGTCATAAGCAGTCGTTACAAGGTTATGACCACCTTTATTAGGACCTTCATATGACCCAATAGTCCTAAAGAAAAGAAAAGAAAAGAATATACCGAATCAGTATGTAATGTACATATTTTACCTATATGTGCCTTGTATTCATTCGTTTACAATACGGAAATTAAAAGATCAACAATCAAACTGCGAAGTATGAACCAAGTCGTATTATTTAAGAAAATGTTAAATGTTTAAATCGATTTAAAGCAATGTTATGATGCCAAAACAGCTGGGGATTAATTTTTACTGTAAAGGTGTAGAAAATACCCTGAAAAACACAACTTGCTCTCAGAATAATGAAAAGTAAAGAAAATTTGAGAATTCATAAAAAATAAAGGATTCTTAAATTTTAATTTGAAAGGGTTGGAATGAATACACATTTGTAGAGAATAACAGAAAATACAAAAAAAAAACATATTTTCTTGTCTTTATATGTAAAAAACCGGCAGACTGAATTTTTAGTTTTAATATTTTTAATTGTCAAACATCGACGCCAAATTTGGTAGGAAATTCCAACAGAAAATATGGCCGAGAGTACTTACAACCTAATACCCAATAAATTTGCATGTGAAGCTAACAAACAAACATACGACTGTTTTTGAATTACTCTGAAGTTGTTTTATATTTTAGGTACGAACAGAGAGTCTTATTCACCACACCGGGTGAGTCACGAATTGCGCTCGCCCCGATATTTCCTAAAATATTTGGAATAGAAAATTGAAATTTGGAGGCCTTATTACACGACTAAAATGCCATCTTTTCAATAAAAAATCAAGTTTGGTGCACATCCGGTTTGACCGGAAATGCCCACAACTTTCGATTTTTAAATGGAACACTCTATATATTTTTACATTTTTGGAATCTAGAGGAAATTTTGAATACAATACATCCATTTTGGTCAATTTCTGATAAACATTAAAAATTTTATTAAAAAATTATTTCTGAATCCAGAGTGCTGTGGTGGCCAAAATATATTTTAGTTTGTGTGCTACGTTACTATAAAAATAAAAAGAGCAATATGATTGCATTATTTAATTCTCTAGTAGAGGCGTTTTAAAAATGTGATTTTTACCCACTAACTCGGTTTTTTTTAAATGGGAATTTAATCATTCACCAACATTTTTAAATGCCTCATTTTCATACGAATCTAATGATACCAAAATTTTGATAATCCGCTCAGAAATATTTGAGAATTCAGCCAAAATACAATGCAACCAAGCTTTTAGAAACATGCGGCTAATAGATAATAGATTAGTGGGCTTTGGAAACTAAAATGGCACATTTCTGTGTAAATCTGGTAACCTAATAACATTGGCAAAATCATAGTAGCCATTGAATGTAATAAAACGTACCATAAAACTAACCGTTTTAGAGATATGTGAGTCCAAATGTTGGCATTTGCCAATATTGAATAATTGTAATCTCTTCAACATTTCAGTCCTTTAAGTGGGACAATCTGTATTTAATTTACAAATTTTAGAAGAAAATATTTAAAGAATTTTCCATATAATTGCTTTGTTATTATGTTAGATTATAATTAAAAATATTTGATATTTATCGAGTATAATAACCCTTATATACCTTATAAATACAATTAAAGTTACCTTTGGAATAATAGTTTTGACATATCTCAATTTCAATCACATTTTGTTTATTGGTGTGTCAATAGAACTGTATTATTGTACCTAATTATTGTTTTATTTGTTAATATTTATTATTAAATATGGTTTTTCATACAAATGAAGATAAATTAAACATGATTTTCATTTATGGGGAATGTCGTAAAAATGCTTCAAGAGCTGTAAGTTTATATGAAATACGTTTTCCTGACAGACCTTTACCAGATCGGAAAACTTTTATAAGTTTGTGTTCTAATTTGAAAAATTATGGAAGTTTAATAAACCAAAAGCAACAAGAAGAAAAAGAACTGCAACCGATGAAAATATTGCATTGGTATTACATCAAGTAGGAAATCCCCCAAACTTGTCAGTACGCAAGTTGACGGAAGAAACAAATATTGCACGTTCCACCTGCCACAGAATTCTTAAAACAAACAAATTTTTTCCATATAAAGTTCATTTAGTTCATCATTTGATCCCAGGAGACAGTGAGCGGAGATTAGATTTTTTTATGCAATTTTCAATTCTCTTAGAAGAAAATTCAAATCTTTTAGATACAATTATGTGGAGTGATGAAAGTCGATTCCACAACAATGGAGTAATCAGAACACATAATTGTCGTTACTGGTCTCAAGAGAATCCTAGGTGGATGAGACATACCAAATCCCAGAAACGTTTTGGAGTAAATGTTTGGTGTGGTATCGTTAATGGTTACATTGTTGGCCCATACCTCTACCATGAGAATTTAACAGGTGAAAGATATTTACAATTTGTGCAAAATGATTTACAAGTACTATTAAGGAATTTGCCCGCTCAGTTGGATAATATGTGGTTTCATCAGGATGGAGCAGGCCCACATAATCATCACAACGTTGTTAATTATTTAAATCAAACATACCCAGGAAGATGGATTGGTACCAATGGAGTACTTAGATGGCCCGCTTGATCTCCTGACATTGCTCCATTAGACTTTTATTTATGGGGATTTTTAAAAAGTGAAGTGTACAAAGAACCAATAGAAGACATGGTAGATCTGTATAATAAAATTTATGCTAGTGTTGCCGCCATTAATCGGCATACATTATTAAAAGTTTGTAGATCTGAAGTAATTAATAGATTTACGATGTGTGTTAATGAAAATGGCAATAATTTTGAACACCTATTAAAATAGTTATTTTAATTTTATTAGTTCGTAAAAATTGTTTTATGTTCGTAATTGTTTTTTTATTGCTTAAATGTTTGAATTAAATAATATTTTTAGTTTTTTTTTTTTGCCAAGAGTTACTTCAAATATATTTAATTCATAAGATATGAAATTTTTAAAAAATATTTTCTTCTGTAAATTAAATACAGATTATCCCATTTAAAGGGCTGAAATGTTGAAGAGATTACAATTATTCAATACAAATATGTTCAATATAAATATAAACCCCATTTCAAAGTTTCTCCCATCGAAATATTTCCTTAGAGCACAGCGCCATCTATATACTCATATATTAAAAAAAAACAATTATATTCAAAAATGAAGCTCTCTTTATGCTCTACATATTGGCTTTTACAGAATTAATATCTCTATTCGTTTAGAATATATCCGGCCTGGGAGTTTTTATTGGGACACCCTGTATATGAACGTCACATACAAAAATTTGGATAAAATTGTTAAAAATCACAATAACTAATTAAAATCCTAACCTAACCCTAATGTCACCGATTGTGCTGTGAGGCAATTTAACGTCACTACGGCTCGCGATTCATGTACTCTTCAACTGAGTAGAGACAATTTACAGCTAGAAATTTTTAAAACAAGAAGTAAATTTATTTAGAGAATTTATAGTTTTGATATGTGGTGGCAATTTGTTGTACATTTTAATACCAGCATGATACGGAGATCTTTTATATAAAGTAGTGTTGTAATTGGTTATTTTTAATAAATGCCCTTGTCTTGTGTTTTATGAATGAGTATCTGAGTTTGTTTCAAAGTTTCTTAAGTTCTTCTTTACAAATTTAATAGTGCTTAAGATATATGTACTATGGATGGTCAAAATTGTCATTTTCCGAGCCATAAACTGTCTCAGTCTTATTTTTAAACTGCCCTTCTATAGGTCGCTGACTGTTTTTATTTACGCCAATCTCTGGTAAAATTATTCTTTAAATTTTATAAGAGTAAGAGACGTTTGCTCTCGTAGTTTTACTAACAGATTAACAATGATTTTTGATGGCGCAACAATTGTGTCATATTTTTATTCAAGAATAAAAATAAATATTGATATAACTTCTGTTACTATTATCAACTGTTGGACGTTGTATTTTCATTTATGGGTCATATGGAAGTCACATTCAAAATCAATATAACCAACTTCATGGCTCCCTTCAATTTCAGGTCCTATCTCGTGTCAAGATCCTATTAAAGACTTATCATGTTTTTTAATGATTTTAATACAATATCTATCTTCCTACAAGGTCATCATGAGGTCACATTATTTTTTTAACGATCTTTATACAACTATATTGCTTAAATCGTGTTAAGCATTGTATTGTAGATAGTATCAACCTCTTTATGACCTCATAATGACCTCTCAAAAACCATTCACTTTTAGCATCTAATTAGTCATCTTATGTATACCATATAACCTTCATGCGACATGGAATTTGATAATCGGGAGTATAACAACATACGATCGTTAAAATTTATTTAAAAACTATTTTATGATCGTTGTACAACTAATTGGACACGTAGACTAATAATTATAACGCAAAATATTACTTGGCTTAGGTACTTAGTATTATTATATTTTTGGTTAAACGTTGTGACAGCGTTCATCAATTTAGACCGATATATTTGAAATATGAATGGTTTTATAAAAATACTGTGAAACTTAGATATATCTAATCAATAAAAGTTCATGTAAAATATTATATATCAGAGGTTTGTATTGTTGTAGAGTTCGAAACGAGATCTATCTCGACTTCCGTGGAACATTGAAAGGTAAAAATGTGTTGATTACGTTGTTGCATAGTATTTGGCTTGTATATACACCCCCTAAATTCGTCTGGCGAAATCGGTGTCCAAACAACCCCCAGGGGTGAAAAAGCGAAAAAACTTGAAAATTAGGTTTTTCCCTAATCTTTCTAAGAATTTCAAAATTTTTGTTTTATTATGTATAATAATAAAGTTATAGCAAATTATATGTGAAGAAATTGCATTAGTTGAAGCGGATAATGGTTGTTATAGACCTATGTAACTTCCTTATTATGCATATATTCATTTTACTATTTTCGCAAATTCATTACACCCCTGACTGTAGGTAGACGAACGAACATTTTAGAAAATTGATAAGAATAAAAGTTGTAGCCTGTACTATCTAGATTATAATCGTTATATTCCGCTTATAAATAAGAAAGTTATAAAAGAAATACTAACCTGTTGACAGAATTCCCGCAACACCCCTGTTGCAGCTATCGCAAGATCTGTCTATTTCCCTCTCTCTCTCTCTCACTCGCTGCTCGCATAGTCGTAAAAGTATTGCCATTTAAATTTATTCATTATAAATTAAGCTTGGATAGTGTGATATAACATAATAATAATTTAGGACGTAATTGTCCTAACAAAAATAAGATAAAAATACATTAACGCAGATACTAATGACCTAAATTACATAGTTTTTAAAATATAAAATAATGAATTTTGGGAAGAAAAACTACTTTTATAATTATTAATTATTTACCCACACCCTTTACTTGTCTTAATAATAATAATAATAATAATAATATAGGAGGCGTGTGAAATGCCACAATAATAATAGGACACATTGATTATTTATAAACCAATTAAGAATAATACTAAACAAATAAGATTGATGTTGAAGTTATTACAAGGTAATACATTTTCATATTAATTGAAAAATGCACATTATAATAAAATACAAAAGTAATGATCTCAGAAATCATCATTTTGCTAATATAATTCATCGTCCGTTTCTTCATCTACAACTGTGGTTTTGTCTGTGTATCAATTTATATTTTTTGCACTGGTTGAGCATCCTGAAATGACATTTATTAAAAAACGTCGTTTAAACGATTTGCAATACTTTTACCTGTTTTACAATAACAAAATGACATTTCTGCAGTCAGAGCTGGCATTTGGCGATTTATTTGTCCGTATAGGTAAATAAGAATTATCTTCATTTATTCTCCACCCGTACTCCAAAGGATTCGGCATATTAATAACTGGGTTTAAAGCACTGCTCCATATAATAAATTGATAAAATGCTCTCAAACAGTGTTGATTCAAGGCGTCACTTATAGGGGGGCAATTTGTCTATACTGAATTGAGACATTGAGATCTTCGCCCTCAAATCATTAATATTATCGCAATTAGTGGGAGAGTACAGTAACATGCAAAACTTTTCCAACTCCCTAAATTTTGTTACTTCTAAAGAAACATAATTTTCACATAAACGCGATAGCAGACTGCAATTTGTTTCAAAGATTTTCCACGTAATATATATTATTTTAAAATATTAACAATATTGATAGAATTTATATATCTATTATTTTCATTTGTGCTGTCTGCATGTAAACATTTACATCAAGACTTTCTATAAAATGAAGTAAGAGAACCAGTACATCAGTATTCTTAGAGCTTATATTATAATGCATTCTGTCAAACCTTCAGATTTGTCTGATATGTGCAACAATATTCTAGTATCTGCCTTTTCATGATTAATAGATAATAATAATAATAATAATAATAATAAAAGTACTTTATTGAGTAAAAACCCAAATGGCCATTGACCGAAGTCCTTCAGCCTTTTTTTTAACAATAATATAATAAGTTTTGTAATAGGTATGGATAGCAGACAGCAAAATTTAAATAGCATGTGAAAGAAAAAAAAAAAAATCAGGTAAATATGTTACAATGTGACAATTATTATTGACTTTTTATCATGTGGTCCTTATTTCACGAATGTGTTCCCACAGGGTTTTGTCCGGAAACTTCCTGCTGCTGGGTCTTTCATGGTTTCTTGTTTTGCACAGAGGTTGAAGTATTTCTACGTTGTGGTCATTCTTGGCGAACTTAGTGGATAGTTTAAATAGTCTCTGTGGAATTGGCTCTGTATTAGTTATTTGATAAAGAAGAGTGTTTGGTGGGTTGTGCAAGGGATTTCTTGGGTGTCGATATTTAGTGATGGCTCTGAGCGATGATGTTTCTGCAACATGGATGTTGTTTATTGCTGGTTTTCTGGCATTTAAGTAGATGGGATGGCTGTAGTCTAACATTGGTCTGCATATCGATTTGTATATGTGTGCTGCTGTCTTTTTGCTGATTCCCTTCTTTTTGTAGGTCATGCAGCGAAAGTGTTTGCTTCTAGAGATACACCTCTTTTTTATGGATTTGGTGTGGTGGTTGAAGTTTAGCTTTTGATCTAAGCTTATGCCTAGATATTTCACTATTGTTTGAGAGGTAATAGATAATAATTTCCTTGAATTAAGTGATTTTCGACTTTTAATCGGCAATTTAAATTCCGCATTTAATTCATTTTCGGTATTACTTGATGAAGACTCCATATTTCACAATAATGTTATAAATATATAACAATATCTAATTAAACACCACTAAAAACATGTGATGAAACAATATTCTACAGAGGAGTATGCATTCATATGTGAGCATATTGGGCTTCGCGGGCCGAGGTGGCGAGCAGGAAGACGTGTTAAAGTGCGAGGGAAAACGACAGAGTAGAGATAGTTGCAACTGGGGGTTGAATTACATTTTTAACAACAACTAACTGTTTTCTTCATAACTCACTCATTTATAATCCAAAAGTAAAACCGAAAAAACTGGTCTAATCCAGATAGTATAGACTACAACTTTTATTCTTGTCAATTTTTTCAAATTTTCGTTCGTCTGCCTACAATCACAAGTGGAACGAATTTACGAAAATAGCAAAATAAATATTTGCGCGATAAGAGAACTATGCTAGTTTTTAGGAAACAGTGTACGCTTTAAATAATACACATCTCTTACCTATAAATAGCCATAACTTTGTTACCATATATAATTTATCAAAAATAAAAAATTTGGCAGAAAGATGAGACAAATATCTAATTTTTCGTTTTTTTTTCGGTTTTTCACCCCTGGGGGGTGCTTGGACACCGGTATCGCCAGACGAATTTAGGGGGTGTATGTTAGGTACTATATAATAAAGTACTCAGTACATTTTTACCTTTCAATGTTCCACGGAACATGTTTCTAGACGACTTTTTCGTATTCTGAGTCTACTATTGTGGACTGCAGAATTAATAAATCTAATCTAAGATAGGATTGTGTGTTTTCAGTTACAAATAAAATTCTAATTATCGTAAGGTGACCTAGAATTTAAGCAATAATAGGACTTTTAACGGGAGTAAAATAAAGTTGTTCAAAACGATGTTTATGAACATACTTAATTAAATGTTTTAAATTATACACAATATACCTATACAGATAAGTACGAATAGTAATAGTCTTAGTTATAGATGTTAACAATTTTGTTTCCAAAGAGGATCACAATGGTTCATTAATTAAATGCTATATTAAGTTTTTGTGAAAACCATAAATTTCTTGAAAAGAATTCAAACAGAGGTGGCAACTTGATCATTTTCGGTATTATTTTTTCTCACCAACAGAGTAGCATATGTACAGAAAAATCAATATAGATCAATTTTTTTATGGCCAAACTGAATCCTAGTCAATTTAATTCAAATTTATTAAATAATAGAATACAATACAATACAACAGTATTTGTCTTTTAAGCTACATCCAGTGCAGATAAGATAAGTCAGGCTTAATACAAAAGGGTATGATTAGATATAATAGTGAAAACCAGTAGTGAGTAATAAAATACATTACATCAATAAATAATAAAATACATAAATGAAGAGATAAAATTAGTTGATGGGGGTAACAATTGAGTCCATTAGTTAGTGAGACAGTGTAGAGGTTTCATTAATGGCCTTTAATGGAATAATTAATGGATGAACTCATCGATGGTGTAAAAACAGTTCGAGGAAAGATACTCTTTTAATTTTCTTTTAAATTTAAGGGAAGGTAAACATTTCAGGTCTAGCGGTAGCAGGTTATACAGATGGGTCCCTGAGTAAAGGGGTGACTTTTCATACTTAGTGTGAACATGCTTGCTTTGGTATATGGCATTTTTCTACTTACTATATGAAAAAACTGGTATCCAACCTATATTAACTCGCTTCAAAGACCTTACCAAAAGATATTCACAATCCCAAAACCTCCTTACCTTAATTCAACCGTTTATAATTCAACTACGAGAAGATACTATCAGAAGAAGAAATCCTGAAAAAACACTGTTAGAGGCAATGACAGAGGGCAACAATGAAGAATAAAGCAATGAAATACCTAATTGTTAAATTCAACCGTTATATATAATATATAATAATATTGTAAGACAGGCTGAAGGACTTCGGTCGCTGGCCTTTTGGAATATTTTATCCAATAAATATTATTCTCTGTCACTGATACCAATTAAATAAAATGGTTATTGGATTCGGTGCGGTGTGTAACATAAGTTACATTCTAATTGGAAAATGAAACAGTTGTCGGATTCGGTATCACAGTTTACGGGATTATTCTGCCTAGTTGGACAGACAGAAGTAATAACACTTCATGAAGTATCTGCCAAGTGCTTCAAACCCCACAGCTAAGTGTTTTTGAATGAATTTGGTTCGGCCACGTATTTTGTTAAAGTTAATACGGTAAATTCCTAAGTATCAAAATATCAAGATAGTTACCTTATTTAATGCTTAGATTTTGTACTAAATTCCCGGACTGTTACAGATTTCTAAAAATTGGTTTAAAGTGGCAGATTTTATAATAAAATGAATGGAAAACTACAGTTTCTACCCACTCGGTAGAACGACAGATATTATTTTAACTCATTAAATAGGAAAAACGTTCTAAGTTAAAATAATATAAACAGCAAACAGTTTTCCTGGTATTCTCTCGAAATATCATCTATGGTCTATTTTCCAAGGTAAGGACCTAAGGAAATTCTTTGGAACATAGTTATTCGGATAAAATCTTGGAAATCTAACAGACCCCCAATAGAGCACAATTACTTTAATAATAATTTATATTTAATCGTAAATTTACTTTGATAGTTCGGAAAACGGTAATTATATTTTGATACATTGAATCGGAATTATTTTAAAATATCACTTCTATACACGGATTTCAGTAATCTTATCATTGCAAATATAAAAAAACTCTGATAAAAAATGGAAGCTATCTCAAATCGGTACTTACTGAATGCGGCGATCGGTGTATAATAGTCAACTTAACTATTAGACGGACGGAACGGAATTGATTTCAAATCTGTCTCAATGAGAATGATTTGCGCTGACTTAGCCAACACCGTCAGTGTCAATTTTTGCAACTTGGCCAGTACTACAGGTTAATCTTCTCACAGCCGGGTTTACTGCAATTTCTATATAAAGTAGAAATCTGTTTCACGGTTTAAGCTCGTTAAATTGGGAGGAATTTATAATAATGATTTAAACATATGTTCGAACGTAAGCGGAGCAAATAACGAAGTATAATATTAATTTAAATTGCATTTTTGGCAACGGAAAAACACTTCGTTACAGCTTTTTTCTTCTAATAATTTTACTTTCTGTTATAGCATCTAAGTGTTACTGAGGAAGTGGTGACTTGCAAAAATTGCCTTGATTCGTTACAAAGTTTCTCGGGTTTTATTACAAATTGCTTAGAAACTGAGGAAAATATGAAAAGGGCAATAGCTGAGACTGTTGTGAAAAGTGAATTTGAAGTAAAAGAGAGTCCAGACTCTCCTTTACCATATGAAGTTAAATACAGCAATGTTGATATGTATAAAGTAGAAAAAATATATAGCGAGAATGTAGAAGATGTTTCTGTTAAGGATGAAATAGAATGTTATGATAAAATGGAAATAGAAGATCTAGCTATAAGTATAAAAAATGAGGATTTAAATATTAAATTTGACGAAGATGATTATGAAAGGTAAGGATCGTTATTTAAGGAACTAAGAAAATATTGTAATAACTAAATGTCAATTAAATATAACACCATAAATTTGATTCTTTTTTTATATGAAAACTGTGGTGTATAATAAATTTTTTATAAAGGTTTTTTTTGTAGAATCTTGTGCTCTTAAATTTTTGTTTCTACAATTATTTATATTTTTCGTATTTTAAAACTTACTAAAAAAAAAATTGTTAAACTTTGACGCCATTTTGTTTTATCACTGTGGCCTTGAAAGTTCTCATACGGATTACTGTTTTCGGGCATCTGCTGTTTTATTTTCCTAGAAAACTGGATTATGTTTCTCTAGAGAATCTCATCCCTAAAATAATAATAATAATAATAATAATAATCTTTATTGCATTAAGTATACACATAAAAATAAAAGTATACATAACACAAAGGGGAGTTGTTCGTTATAAACGTTCTTCCACAATCCCTACAAAAATACATACATAGTAGTAAAAACATAAAATTATCAACAATAACTGTCACAGTGTAAAAATTGAGTGTGGATATTAGTAAAGCTAAATAAAACTTACAAAATAATTAAAAAAATACACAAAAGTACGTAATAATTTGTAATTTAAGAAGTATCACTAATTTGGTGAGAAATTATTGCTTGCTTGTATTTAACTTTGAAAGAATTTGGTCTGTAAGAATTTAACAAATTTAGAAATGTGGGGTTATTTAAGTAATTGACTGAGATATAACTAAACGAGCATTCAAATTTAGTGGTGTTATGTTGGTATATGCTAAATAAGTCATTGTTTCTTAGGTTTAGTTGATGTACATTTCTCCTAGGAATTAATATCTCATATAAATACTCAGGTTTTCTATATGTAAATATTTTCATGAGGAATACTCCAAATAAATATTGATATCTATATGCAATTTTCGTATGTTTATGGTCATTATATAAAGGTGTTATGTGATCGTATTTATTTGTTAGGTATACAAAACGCATACATGCATTTTGAGCCACTTGCAATTTGTTTTTACAGTTGGTGTTTAAAAAGCTATAATACATTGGCAAACAATAATCGAACTGGGGGAAAATTAGAGACTCAACTAATCTATATTTAACTTTTTCAGGGAGTAAAAATTTGAATGAATATAAAGTTTTTAACTTTATATAGCATGTCTTTAATTTATTTATGATGTGGTGCTCAAAATTCAGATGATTATCAAATGTTACTCCTAAATTCCTAACATTTTCTTTGGTAGGTACTTCTATGTTGTCTATGTGAATAGTAGAGAAGTTATATTGAGTGACTTTAGCTAGAGTTCGTTGATTACCCGCAAACATAACACAACTTTTATTGGTGTTGAGGATCATGGCTTGGTTACGTGACCAATTTGATATTCTATCCAAATCTTCATTTAGATGTCGCAGAGCAATATTAGTATCCGGTGCAGCAAATGACATGATCAATTGTACATCGTCTGCATAAAGGTGAATGTTACAGTGCTGGAGTACGCTTGGCAGATCTGTATATATATATATATATATATATATATATATATATATATATATATATATTTACATCTTCCTATCATAGTCAGGCCAAAAGAAAATTGGTACTTTCTGATCCATCAATAATTATTGACAGGATATCATTTGAAACAGAATATATTTCATTTATGGACTTAATTGTTATCAGCCATTATAATATACACCTTAAATTTCCTTAAATTAAGATATTTGTAAAACAAATGAAATCTCATTGTATATTCATATTTTTAATACCTTCCCGAGCCAGGCAGTACTTTCTATCAAAGCTGAGTCAGAACATACAAGTTCATGTAGTTGTATCAACAGACTTGAGCCAGGCAATGTTGCCAAACTTTAGTAGATATTGTAATGATTCATAGTGGACTAGTTTCACCTTTTGGGCATGAAGAGGGAAGGAGAGAAATATATATTTGTTGTTTCATGAATTATTGTTATGGGATAATATATTTCTTTTTCATTTATTTAGATGTATAATAATCCAAGGTTTTACAGTTGTTTTCTGTTGCATTTAATGTAGCAGTCAGATGATAATCTTCGAAATAAAATGTCTTTCTGTTGGTTTTATATAAAAAGTACAATTAATTTCAATTAAAGGACCATACCAAAATTACATAAACACACATTTGATTGTTTATTATACTTTCTGCTAATACAAAACGAATAGTATTTGATCGGCACATAAAACTGGTAATATCGCGCATGAGAAAAACATTTCATATAACTGGTTTGTTCATCGAATTCTAAACATCTTTCCAAATGTCCGCCCGTCCATCACTTTGTAAGCACGACAACTTAAGAAAGAAAACTCCGACAGTATTGAAATTTCGAAAGTAAATTAGTGTTAGCTAGAGGAAAACCCCTAGTATGAACAAAATTGATTAGCAAATAAAGAAGTTATTCATTATTTAAATTATGAAAAAAAATGTATTTATGTTTTGTAATAAAAACTAACTAAAACTAACATGAATTACAATAAAACTGCGAATATTATCCCTTAGAATGCGCAACAATTATATAAAAAGTTCAATAAATTAGCTAATAGTATAATGTCTATTCTAGTTTTATGTCCCTATATAAATTATTGAATTTGAATAAAAAAGTGTGTAAGATATTTTGATCTAAAATTGGTAGTTTTCGAGTCATTTATATAGTAAGCTTACATTTGTATCTGCATTTTTTTCTTAATTTAATATAATATTTTATAACATTAAAGCTTTAAAAAAACTATAAGAGTACCTAAGTAGAACCATAACAAGACTATTACTATGAATTTTCATTCAATAATTTCAGCGGGTTGCAAAATAGCTAGATTTAAATTTAAATATTATGTTAATCTTCCTATTTCGTAGTTTTAAATTGAGCTATTTTGCAAGCCACTGAAATTATTGAGCGAAAATTCAGAGTAATAGTCTTGTTATGGTTCTACTTAGGTACTCTTATAGTTTTTTTAAATATACGTACTAAGAAAAAAAGTTATGGGGAAAAATAATAAATATTTCCCTGTCGGATATCTCTTTCTAGGGAATGGCCACCTTAACTACAAAAAACACCATAATAAATGTTCGGGGTTATTATAGCTTAAATTAAGTAACATAATAAATATTCAAATAAACTTATTTTATTGATATGTTATTAGTAGGTATATATTAATTTATAAAAATATTGGAAGATCTATTGTGACATTTCTATTCATATACGGCGAAGATAAATTCAACCAAAGGATAATGAAAAAAAATTGCTAAATATGTAATATTTTCTAAGATAAAACAAATAAAATGTCTTTCTGTTGGTTTTATATAAAAAGTACAATTAATTTCAATTAAAGGACCATACCAAAATTACATAAACACACATTTGATTGTTTATTATACTTTCTGCTAATACAAAACGAATAGTATTTGATCGGCACATAAAACTGGTAATATCGCGCATGAGAAAAACATTTCATATAACTGGTTTGTTCATCGAATTCTAAACATCTTTCCAAATGTCCGCCCGTCCATCACTTTGTAAGCACGACAACATTTATATAACTATTTCTATAAAACATCTGCCAATTGTAAGGATTCTTAGTTAGGTCGTCGACGAGAGTAGACGTGTGAAATTAATAGGGCTCCTACCTAACACCCCTTTCAATTGGGTATTGGTAAAGAACGTGGGTGACATGTGTTTATAAAGCAGAATATACATATTAGCTGTGTTGGACTTAAACCTCTGGAACTGGAACTGATTTGGAGAGTGTAAATAAATAATAAGGCCCTATGTGGGGTAATTAAACATATAAGTGTACGAAATCAGCCCAAGAAAAGAAAATTAGCGACCAATAAAACCAGAAGATGACAGAAATATAGCGCTATATTCATTTATTATATTACTTAATTTACCAATTCGTAAACCAAATGTTCAATAATTTCTTATGGAAAATTAAAACCCAGCATTAAAGACTATATAAATTACACGAAAAGGTCTAAGAAAATGGTCTATAAAGTAAACAGCAAAACTCTAACAGCAGATCGACGCAGAGTATCTCAAATATTCTCTCAGGCCAACGTAAAATTACTTTACCATGGTACAGTTAATACTAAAAGTTTCTTACAGCCAACTAATATAGGTCTTGAAAAACAAACGAAATTGGCACACTAATACCGTATGTTGAAAAAATAACCACAGAGTTCTAGGAAACCTGAAACCACATGTGGACGCAAACTGGTAGGACGACTGTTTAAGCAAATCACATAAGAAGCTAGAATAACAACAGAAATGATTATCAAAGGCGAATTTAACGCGTAGAAAAAGATAATCAAGCGCATACAGATAAGAACATAATTGAAAAACCTTACCACATAGTCAAATGAAAATGGAAACCCGCTGATACTGTGGCACACAGCGCTTCGATAGACAATAAGAGACTCATGAAGTGAGAGCCAAACTTGTCCTGATACAACGAACAAAGCAAACACTAACTTCTAAATTGACCATAGATAGAGAAATAAGGGAGACGGTTAAAAATATTAAGACAAAAAGAACAATAAAAGACAATGCAGTCCATAAAATACTATATAGAAAACTAGAGACAAAGAAACTGGAAGTGCGTAAAGGCCACCAAAACACCAAATAACACTTCGAACATTCTCCTACTATAGAATGAACATAAAAAAAATATAGGAGGAAATGGAAAACAATTAACATGGGAAGAACTTATTTGGTCAACAATGAGATCAAAAATAAAAATAGCGACGAGGAAACCGCTTATGCGGAAGAAATCACCCATGAGTACACAATAAATATAAACAACTAAAGATGAGGGCCGCAAAAAAACAATAACATATATCAAGTACATGAGGATAAGAACATCATAGGAAACACCTTACTCCACACATGGTCAAATGAGAATGGAAGCTCATTAGAAGAATAATGACACCTGATACATCTCCCTACTACAGAACGAAGAACTAAAAAGAAGGTACAATAGAGAAATGTCAAAGATATACACATGGCTAGACTCAGAAATTGAGGAAACAAAAGTCTCAGAAGCAAAATTTAGCGAGAAAATGATGATAGATGGAAACTTATAAAAGATGCATCTCACATTGGCATAATGGGTCCGTTCAGCATCTTATTTTATTTTAGAAATCCATAGTAGAACACTTTTTAAGATATTTTTAAAATTATTAGGTTTTTATTCGAATGTTTAAACCCTTAAATAAATTACCAAAGTTGGATTTCCCGAAAACAGGGCGGAGCTTCTCGTGACGTCATTTTGCATATGCTGATCGAGTGAAAGTCAAGTACGTATGGAAACGGTGTTTTATTGTTAAATCGCATCTTGGAAAAAAAAAACACTTTTTTTATTCAAACGTCAGATTACCTAACTCATTTCATGACATTAAAGTTTATAAAGAAAACTCAAACCCTTTCGCTGCAGCGTTTATGCAGTAAGACGTCGCGAGTCGGCGAAGCGCTTTGTACTGAAACCCAATATTTCACATTGAATACTAAGGATTGGATATAATTATTTTAGCAGCTTGTTTGAGTCATCGAATACTATTGAATACCAAAAATTAACGAAAAATAAATTATCATATGGGATTCATAAAAATTTGTACCTACTTATTTTCCACGATCTTCATTTAATTTCAGGAAAAGTTATATTTACGTTTCTTGGTGAAAGGTGCTGTTAATGAGTCAATTAATTTCTAAATTAAATGAGGGTGATAAGCAAGTATTAGTATTCACAGAAGTACAACTTGAATATTCAAACATTTATTTTATTTCACAACATTACAAAGAAAATCCAAGACTACTATTTCTCGCAAAATCAACTGAGGAGATAAACTTGTAAAATATTTGCTTTTGATCAGCTATATAGGAATGATTTTTCTAAAAGGAAGCTGGTATACTCTATAACTCATCACTGGTTGCTAGATCACCTTATTTTTTGCAAAGTGTTGCTTAATTAAAACAACGAATTTTCATAGCAACACTCCAATATTTTGTACCGTCACAGAAACACATAAGAGAATTTTCTTTAATTCAAAACGTCAACGTTTCGTTGGTTCATTGCTCGAAGAATGTACTAGACTAGATTTTTTGGTACACTATGCATATCTCTTATTACTCGCTAAAATGACAATCCCACGTAAACATATAAAACGTATTACTTTTTTAATGATCAGTTTTGGTAAATAAAAGTTCTCCTGCTTTTTCGTTATTTATTATTTTTGGATAATATAAATAAAAAAGTAACTCACAGATAGTGTGACATTCTTATACATTATGCTGTTTTCGGTGTCAGCATTCTAATTTTATAGTCCAGTCAACGAAGCCCCAAAAAGGCCGAATAGTTCCCTAAACAACATATTAAAGATCCTGACCAGTGGATGGTCTACGGGAGGGTGGGGATGGCTTGCAGGTCCCCTTTCCACGTTTTTCTTGAAAACTTGAAAACCACGCTCTCTAGCGAAGAAGTGTCTATACCGGGTGAGTCACGAATTGCGCTCGCCCCGATATTTCCTAAAATATTTGGAATAGAAAATTGAAACTTGGAGGCCTTATTACACGACTAAAATGCCATCTTTTAAATAAAAAATCAAGTTTGGTGCACATCCGGTTTGACCGGAAATGCCCACAACTTTCGATTTTTAAATGGAACACCCTATATATTTTTACATTTTTGGAATCTAGAGGAAATTTTGAATAAAATACATTCATTTTGATCACTCTTTGATAAACATTAAAAATTTTATTAAAAAATCTATTTCTGAATCCAGAGTGTAGTTTTGCCCAAAATATATTTTAGTTTGTGTGCTACGTTAGTATAAAAATAAAAAGAGCAATATGATTGCATTACTTAATTCTCTAGAGTTTAAAATTTTTAAATGTGATTTTTACCCACTAACTCGGTTTTTTTAAATGGGAATTTAATCGTTCACCAACATTTTTAAATACCTCATTTTCATACGAATCTAATGATACCAAAATTTTGAAAATCCGCTCAGAAATATTTGAGATTTCAGCCAAAATACAATGCAACCAAGCTTTTAGAAACATGCGGCTAATAGATAATAGATTAGTGGGCTTTGGAAACTGAAATGGCACATTTCTGTGTAAATCTGGTAATCTACTAACATTGAAAAAATCATAGTAGCCATTGAATGTAATAAAACAATATCAGCTGTCAGACAGATACAAAATAAAGCGTTGCGGAGATCTCTTTGAGCAAAAATTAAAGAAAATGAATAATATTAGTAGAAATGAAAAGGTCGATATAATACTGATATATGGAGAGCATTTCAAAAATTCTACTGCAGCTGCAGAACTGTATCAGAATTCAGAATTTCCTCTAGATTCCAAAAATGTAAAAATATATAGGGTGTTCCATTTAAAAATCGAAAGTTGTGGGCATTTCCGGTCAAACCGGATGTGCACCAAACTTGATTTTTTATTGAAAATATGGCATTTTAGTCGTGTAAAAAGGCCTCCAAATTTCAATTTTCTATTCCAATAATTTTAGGAAATATCGGGGCGAGCGCAATTCGTGACTCACCCGGTATACAATATTAAACTACATGAAATTTCCTAGAAATAGGTGGAACGTGGAAATATTAAATTTGAGTGGAAAATTTTTTTTTCATTATCTATCCTCTTTAGACGGCCCACCCTGTATATTTTCCAGTGAAAAGCATTTCTACGGTGGCAGTAGCGTCAGCTACATGCCAAATTTGACTATTCTCGTCAAGTAGTTTTTTAGTTAATGCACCAACAGGCAGACTGACAGACAGACAGACTGACGGAATTGAAAACCTATATTTTCGTAATTTACACGATCTAAAACATGAAAATTCGAAATAATTGGAGGGTGATTTTTTTCTTGAGTACAGTACTTTCCTTCGATATGCGATTTTTCCACCCTCTGTATCTCATAAATTATTAATCCCAGAAAAAAATTAATAGGAACTTATTTGCAGGAAATTTAGTATAGTTTAAAATTGTACATAGATGCTTTTTCGCTAGAAGGCGTGGTTTTCGAGTTACTCAAGAAAAACGTCAAAAGGGGACCTTTAAACTACCCCCCACCCCTCCGCAGATCATCCACTGGTCAGGACTATTAATATGTTGTTCAGACAACTGTATAAAAATAGGCCACTACACGAATTTTTTCACCTATTTTTCCTTCGTTGATTGGACTATTAGAGATAAATTCGGAAAAGATATTCTCTTTAAAAAACACAATTTAATACACTTGTGATTTGTAAGATCAATTTTGATCGGGAGATTTGTCACCCTAGTCTTCAAAAAATGTGGCACCCTGGGCTAATATATAAACCCTATATATCGCAGGTTTTCCGGCTCGTATCATGAAAATGGATAATCTTAGTATTAAATCAGTAGTGCTCCTCTTTAACCCCAATCCATTCAGGTATCCCCCAGGAATCATCCCTTGGCCTTCTCCTTTTTAACTTTTATATAAAAGACGTGCCACACCACTACTTGGCAACTGAATAATACTAAAGGGAGGGTCGTATCAACTCATTTTAAATCAAAATCAGCTTAATCAAAGAACAAAATACGCGATTGTTGTCACAATCGTAACTATGGATTTTGATCCTTAATTAAGGTCATATGAATTTAAACTTGGCCGATACAACACGCCCTGCGTCTCTATGCCAACGACACGGCAGTATTAGTAACATTCAAGGAAGCAGATATAATGACAAACATACTTCAAAAATATATTAATGCAACAACCACATTTCTCTATATAGACAGAGACTAATAATCAACCCCATAAAAGACAGACATATATTTGACTAAAGAAACAACAGATATTACACAAAGAATTAATATATCAATAACCAGAACCTTGCATGGCAAGAAAAGGACATCCTAGGGTTATTCTTGATAAAAAATTACTATTTAAAGTTCAAACAAGCTAACCGTTATAGTCTTCACCGATTTACTGCACTTTTTATATAATTGTTGCACATTCTATATAATACTCTTCGTAGTTTTTCTGTAAATAATATTAGGTAATTAGGTATTTTTAGTTTAATTACAAAATATTAAAAAAATATACAAATATTTTTTTTATTTAAAAAATGTATAACTTTTTTATTTTTTGATCGATTTTGTTCAAAAACAATAAGGTTCTTCCTCTAGCTAACACTAACTTAGTGTCCAAGTTCAATACAATTGGACTTTTCTTTCTTAAGTTATCGTACTTACAAGAAACGTGACGGACGGATCGACGGACGGACAGACAGAAGGACAGCCAGACTGATGGACATTTTGAAAGTTGTTCAAAATTCGATCACCAACACAGTGATATGAATTTTTTTTTCTACGAGCAATATTACTGCTTTTGAGAAATGTGCTGATCGAATGCAATATACTCTTCGATTTGTATTTTCGAAGAGTATAATAACAGATCTGAACATGCCAGAAACGCATTTCTATCCTATTTTCACTACTCCTCAAACTCTTACTAATAACTTCCCTCGCAGTACTGATATCCGAAACTCTCAACATACTCAGTTTCATGTCACCAAAGTTGGGGTAAACTTCTCCAATATGCTCATGCAGTCCGAGAATCTCATGAAAATGCGCAAAAGAAGAAAAAAATGTAAAAGTACAAAAAATAAATAAGTATCAACATCGCCTTCAGCCAATTTAATTAGAGGACCGACCTGAAAACAAACGAGCCATTAAGAAAATAGAAAGAAATGTATGGATAACAGCCATAACACAAATCAACCAGCAACAGGAACAACCAACTAAATAACGATTACTACCTTTTAGTTAAGGATATTTTTGTATAAATTAAACTATTTTAAAATATTCGCCGGAAAATTAACCCTAACTTAACTAATGTGGTCCTCCACTTTATGTTTTCATATTACTTAAAAAAGTATTAAAGGATCTCTTAATATCCCCTCCTTGCCATTAATTAAGGCAAGGATTTTCTTCGCACGCTGAGGCATTGTGATTATAATTGTCAATTTCAAGCAGAAAACACATGCCGGGTGGCATAGAAGTATGGGAACAGCAGGATAACTTGAGAAATACCAATCCTAGAAAAGAACTTTAAATATAAAAGCTCTAAGAAATTTCCCTGCTATCTGACGGCGATCTTGAATTTGACCTTGATAGTTTTCTTCAAGATCATTTGAAGGTCAAGTCGATTTTTTTCAAATGGGACCCCCTTTTAAACCCGGAAATGAAACGAGCGGAAATTTTCACATTCTGATATGACCTTCAACACTTACCTCTTAAGGTCATCCTTACACCATAATTCAGTCAGATAGCCAGGGAAACCTACAACTTTTGTATTAAAAGTTTTTTCTAGGATTCGTCTTTTTAGTTATCCTGCTGTTCCCGTACTTGTCTTGTTATTACAACAGATGTTCAAATTTTTCGCATTGACAGTTTGACAGTGAGCTAGACGGATTTGAAAATTATCAATTATACTTCTTATAATTTCTGGTGCAATCTCAGCGCACACATCTATTATTCGCTGTCAATTTTGTAAGTGCTGAAGGTCCATATCCGAACGTAAATCATTTCCGGGGTTAAAAAAGGGAGTTCCATTTGAAAAAATCAACTCGACCTTCAAACGGTCCTGAAGATCACGGTCAAGGTCAAATCCAAGGCCTCCGTCAGATGGCCAGGAAAATTTACCACAACTTTTGTATTTAAATTTTTTTTGTAGGATTCGTATTTTTCAAGTTATCCTGCTGTTCCCATACTTTTATGCCACCCAGTATATCAAACATGATTCGAAGTTAATAGCCGATTCTATAATTAAAAACTAGAACAGTGTTGCCAAACGGAGGCGGCTCAAGTTTGTGTATTCGTAGTAGTATTTACTTTTATATACATTTGTATATGTTGCACAACTGTAGCGCCATCATAGGTGGATCGCTGAACTAAAATTCACAAGTTTCATACCAACTTGAGCCGTTGTAATTTGGCGCCTACAGCTTCTCCAATAAGGAAATACATGACTTTTAGACTCTATTAGGTGAAATAACAGATGGAGCTATCCTGCAGTTGATCTACTCAGGACTTTGTAGGTCCAGTGTACGAGTAATTAATGCAAATCAAACCCGAGCCGCATATACGGCTCAAGTTTGTCAGACTGGCTCAAGACTGTATGTACGGGTTGCTATCGATGGCTCAACTTTGTATGAAACACGTAAATATATATATATATATATATATATATATATATATATATATATATATATATATATATATATATATATATATATATATATATATATAGAGAACAATATAGGGCCTAAAATGCTTCCTTGTGGGACTCCTATAGCGGCTGCTCTATTAATCGATGACCTACTACCTTCTATATCTACAACTATAGATCTATTTTCTAGGTAATCTTTAAACCAGTTGCAAAATGAGGCATCTAATCCAATATAGAGTAATTTAGCCAATAGCATTTCGTGATTTATTAAATCAAATGCTTTACTATAGTCCAGTAGGACTAAGCATGCGGCCTTTGACTGGTCTATGGCTGCTGTTAAATCATTCACTATTTTAGTGAGTGCAGAGCATGTGCTATAATGTGATCTGAAACCTGATTGTGTTTTTGGTAGAATGGTATTATTCTCTATATGACATAACAGCATTTTGCATACTATTTTTTCTGCTATTTTTGATAGAACAGGTACTAAGTGTATTAATCTTAAATCGTTGTACTCCATTGGATTTGGTTTTTTCGGCAGTGGCTTTATTACTGATGTTTTCCATAACGATGGAAATATACCTAATTTTAGGGAATCATTTATAATTTTCGCTACTATGCCAATAACGAATGGCAAAATAAATTCAATCATTGTTAAGCTGATATTATCGGCTCCCATTGCTCTGGATTTAATTTCGCTTACTGCTTTACGAACGTCTTCTTCTTGTACTGTAGTAAAAGTATATGGGTGATTATCAGAAATTGTGTTGTTTCTATAAAATAATAACTGATCATTATTAACTGGCTGTATATATTGGTTCATATCACTTTTTGTGCGCTTAAATTTATCAAACGCCTTGCGTTTCAGTTTTATAATTTCTTTTATCGTATTTGTGATGTATGGCCGATAAGGATGTTTAAGTCTTACTGTTTTTAACGGCGCGTGCTTATCGTACACATTAATAACTAGTTCGTTGAAGATGTCAATGCGCTCGCTAATATCACCGATATTATTTAGAGCATTCCACTGAATTTGCTGCACATCATATTCAAAATCGCGAATATTAAAATCTGAGAAATCTCTATATTGAATTAACTTATTTTCCTGTTTTTCAATATCCAGAGAAATATTACAATAAACTAGTCTATGGTCAGTGAGATCATACATATCCATAGTGCTAGATTCTGATATATACATGTTGGAATCTACTGCAATTATATCTATTAGTGTGCTACTATTTAACGTTATTCTGGTTGGGTCATTTATTACTTGTTTTAAATTGAATGTCCTAAGTATGTCTAAGAAAAACGTTTTTTCATTGTTATTTACAAGCAAGTCAACATTTATGTCACCAAATATAACAGTAAAATCATGCTCAGCTGAGAAAGCAGCTAAAATGTTTTCAATCACTTTAAGTTTTGAATAAGGAATAGCAGGTGGTCTATAGATTACCCCTATTAGTATTTTGTTTGTCTTATAATGTAAACTTAACCATAGATGTTCAATTTGAGTGACATCTCCGTTCTCTAAATGTGATATGTCTAGCGTCGCAAATTCAAATATAGAACTCACATAAACGCCGATGCCACCTCCTCTTGATAATCTGTCGTACCTTAAAAAACTGTATCCTGGAATATCAAGTAGTGGTGTTGGATAATCTGGGTTTAACCATGTTTCAGTTAGGGCCATCAAGTGGAATTTTTTTTCTAAAAGTATTTCCTTGACTTCATTGAACGAGGGTACTATAGAACGAATATTAACATGGGCGACTGACAATACTCTGCTTTGCTTTTTGTGGGATTGATGAAGTAATGCTTTATTACTAAATTCCTGGTTGCTTTGCTCAGGCTTTTTTTGGTGCAGGTTCTTAATAGTTTGGCGGCGTGCTCGAGTCATTTGTCTAAAAAAGAACTTGGGTTTTCTTTACTAGGGCTTTCGTGTAAACCAGACGATTCGGAATGCTGTTTATCCAGAAAACGTTTTCCCAGTCTAAAGTCGAATCTATCAAATGATACTTTTTTAGGCCAAAAGCTCGGATCATAAACCTTATCTATTAAGTGTGTTTCAACCCCTACCATGAATGATTGGTTATCCTTAGCTCTCTTAGCAGTTGGTAAGTTTTTTACGTAGACTTCTTGGGTGTTGGTTCGGTTAGATATATAGTTTTTAACATTTTCAGTGGTTATACTGTCTGGAACTTTGGATATAAACAGCCATATTTTTTTCTGCTTATTGAAATTTTTTCCGTGCAGGTTTTCGTCGCCTTCTCCATTGCCAACTCTTGGACGTTTCCTTCTCCTCACTGTTTGGAAACCTTCATTTTCCTTTTGGGGAATATCAGCATTCGCTTCAGCTGGTATTGGTTTGACATGGTGGGGTGTATTCAAATTTTTCGTTAGTGCAGTTTTGTAGGAATTACTGTGGGTTGTTTTATTAGTTCCTGCTAAGGTTGCTCCTGCCACATTGTGAGATATCAGCAGTTTAGTTGGATCTATCTCTTTTGTTGTTTCACCGTAAACGTCACACTTGTCTCCGGGTTTTTTCATTGGAGGGTTGCTTTTGGTGTTGGCATTAAACTTGTCGGTTGTCAGAAGGCGTACCAAGTCAACATTGCTATCTCGGATACTTTTTATTTCGTTTTTTAGAACTGTAATTTCCTGTTGGTAATTCAATTGCAGTGTAGCAGTTGTTTGTTTCAGTGCCTGAATATATATTTCGTGTGTTTTATTAAATGCTAGTTCGAGGTTTTCTAATTTCTCAAGAGTATTTGTCTGGTCGTCAAGCTTTTTCTTTAATATGTTATTTTCCTCAGTGAGTTGGCTGTTTAGTTGTTTCACTTTATTTGTAATTAAGGTACAATTGGGACAATGATATTGTAGTCTTCTCTTGCTGAGTTCCATAACTCTTATTTCTGTTGGTGCAATTCCTGCACATAATTTACAGTATCCATTGGAGCAAGCATCACATATTATGAGTTGCTTCAAATCAATGTTTTTATTTTTGCATTCTTCATGGTTTGAACAATCCATTATTGTAGATAATTTTAGAATTCTTATCCAGCAAAAAATATACTAAAGATATCACTTTCATTTCTTGCATTCCCTAGTTTTTTTAGTTTATCAGGTTTTTATATTGATAAATTTCAATCAAATTGCATTTTACCACACAATCTAAGCACTTTTCTTCCTGGGAAATTCACTCAATCTGTGCAGCACAATTTAAGAAACACTTCAATATAAGTTTTATAATTAACTTTGAAATATTTCCAACTTTAATTAAGTTTAATGAACTTATTGCACAGACAATACTAGTGAGGTACTCTACTCTAAAAAAAATTTAAAATTAAAATTATTAAGATTGCCTCGATATTTATTTTGAGAAGCCAGTTGACAGATATATCAGTGTTATGTTTAAGCAGACAAGGTTATTTTAAAAATTGTCAATTTTCGAAATAAGCATTTTTCAAGGTTTGGAATTGAATCACCAGCAAGCATTGAAGAAATAAATAAAACAACGCCAATCAACACTGTCCGTTCTAAGAAGTCCGTGTGGTCGCATTTTGAGAAGTTCTGCACTGAAAGAGGATATGATGTTTTAAGTGCCCCCCTACGCCCAGAGAAAATTAACGATATTTTGAAAGATTGGGGTTTCAACATGAAGAAATATAATGGAGCAAATTACAAAGAATTAGTGGTGAAGCAGATGTGGAACTCGGTCGCAAAGCAACTTCAAGAATTATATCTAAAAATGTTCCATATACAAATCGATCCGTTTCTGGATGTTACATTTGCAAGCGCAAGAGGTGCACGTGACTCTCATAGGAAAAAGTTACAGTTACAACCGCAGTTTAGAAGGGTCAGTTCGGTGGCTCTGTCCAAATCCGAAATGTACGAAATGATAACTTCTCATGATGAGGATACGCCAGACGGGTTACAAAAGAAATTTTTCCATCTTGCCGTTCATGAATTAGCATGGGGTGCTGGAGAAGCTGCATACTGTTTAGTAGATTTTTTTAAAGAAGAGTATGATAGTAGAGGTGTTTTTACTGGACGTATCGAATACAATCCTTTTATGTCAGAGTCTGCTCAAGGAGGATCTAAAAAGTGTACCGATTCCAAATGGCTAATTACAAACACTGCTGATCAGTCTGTCTGTCCAGTAAGGTAAAAATTAGAATACAAAATTAAAAATATTTGTTTGAATAATTACGGCTCTGTTGGGTATTTTGCCGCTTTTATGATATTCTAAAAAACTGCTGCCTAAGGAGTCACTACTTCCACATCCAGATCTCCCATCCAAATTTCTTTAAAGAAAAACGTCTGGACTTTATTTGAACTCTAGTATGTGGAAATAATTGGTCATAGAATTTTAATATCATTTTTATGGCAGATGTCATTAAAAAATTTGAGATGTTGGCTTGTACAGGGTGGCCACTTTTCTGGAAAACAGGGAAAACCGGGAAAAGTCAGGGAATTTCATGTTGGGCAGGGAAATCAGAGAAAAGTCATGGAATTTTAAAAAGTAGTCATGGAAAAACGCATTTATTTTAATATAATTTGATTCTTGCTTGCAGTTAAAAATTTTTTATTCATTGATACTTTTATGCAAGTCAATAGAAGTTATTTTCTCTAAAAAATTACACAACTAGGCAATATATATGTTTAATAATAATAATAATAATAATAACTTTATTGCCGTATCATCTTACAAAGATATTGACAACGTCATTAATTAGGAATAAAAGATAGATAGCAATAATTAATAGATAAACCGATCAATAATAAACACTAGATGTAATACTTATGAATTAAACGATTAAAATAAATAAATAAAACAGAGAGGTAAGAAATTCACAGTACGTATCCAAAAGTGTAAAACATGATGCAATAATGCAGTTTAAATTACTTATTGTAGTATTCTTGAATAGAGTAAAAACAGTTGTCGAGAAGGTAGCCCCTAACATATTTTTTAAATTTGCTTACTGAATCAATGTGTTTAAAAGAGTTAGGTAGGTGATTGTATATATCACTACAAAAGTAATAGGGACTTTTTTTATACATAGACAAATTTATGTTTGAAACATAAATGTCAGTGCTTGACCTAGTGTCATGATGATGTACTGAGTTATTTTGTGGAAACTTTCCTTCGTTCATTTTTACAAAAATTAGCGCTTGGTAAATGACTATGCAAGGGAGTGGCAAAATATGGTGCATTTTGAAAATGGGCTTACAGGATTCAAGTGGACCAACAGAGAAAATCTTGCGTATTATTCTTTTTTGTATCACAAAAATGCGATTAAGTTCAGTTGTTTGGCCCCAGTAAAGTACCATATAGTTTAGGTGTGAATAAGCCAAGGCATAATAGACATTCATTAGGTTTTTAATATCTAAGATGTTTTTAAGATTAACAATAGCAAAGTATGCACTATTTAATTTACTGACCACAAAGCCGACATGTTCCTCCGAAGATAATTGAGAGTCGATGTAGAGACCCAAGAATTTGCAATTGTCTACTCTGTTTAGCAAAGTGTCATTGAGTTTTAATGTAAGTTCTGAAATTTTGCGTCTTTTAGAGAAAATCATATAATGCGTTTTTGATGGATTAAGAATAAGCTTGTTTTTGTTGCACCCGGTTGCAAATTCAGAAAGCAATATCTGTGCGTCGTTGGCGAGTTCATTTTCTGACGAGGCTGATAATGCAATTGTGGTGTCATCCGCATACAAAACCAATTGCATATTAACTGTAATACCTATATGTTTTTCCAGATCATTGACAAATAGCGTAAATAGAAGTGGAGATAGAGTGCTGCCCTGAGGTACACCATATTTCAGCTCTCTCCAATCTGATAATTCTTGGTCAATTCTAACTCTTACTTTACGGTTACTTAGAAAAGACTTAATCCAGTCATTCGTGCAGCCCCTAATGCCCATCGAGTATAATTTTTTCACCAGATATTCAGCATCCACACATTCAAAAGCACGTGTGAGATCAAAGAACAGGGCTAAAGTGTAATTAAGTTTGTCTAATGACTTATAGACAAATTCAACAAGTTGGAAGGCTGCTGTGTTTGTTGAATGATTTCTCCTAAAACCATGTTGGTTTATTGATAATATTTTATTTTTAGTTAAAAAGGATTCAAGTCGGTTGGCATTAATTTTTTCAAGAATTTTTGAGAACGTCATTAAGCCAGTTATAGATCTATAGTTTTCTAGTAATTCAGGATCTCCTTTTTTATAAACTGGTATGATTTCGCCCATTTTTAAGTTGTTTGGAAAAATTCCTGTTTTCAATGAAATGTTATAAATAAAGCACAAGGGAAATTTGATATAATCCCAGATGAACTCGAGGGCATAAATCGGCATATCATCCAGACCACTATACGCAGATTTGTTTTTCAATTGTGGCATAGCCAGGGATAACTCATCAACTGTTAATTCCTCAACGAAAATAGAATTAACAATCGAATTAGGAAGAGTGCAGCCTGTGGCACCTGGATGTAGGTTTTGATTTAGTAATTGCTCGATACTGGTAGTATAATAATCACAAAATGCTTATTAGGGTGGTTTTTATTATTTTAACTTAAAATCTGATTATCTCATCCGCTCAATTTATTATAAGATAAAATATTTACACCAAGTTTAGGGTGACTAGCAAAACTCCTTCCCGTGCCTGTAAAGGGGTAAGTATTCATAAAATCCCTAATATTAGGTTTTATTTATTTATTTTAATCCCTAAAACGTATCCAAGATGCATTTTTGTGCTAAATAAAGTTATTGTTAAAGGTATTTTTATAAACGAAGTGAAAATTCCTTGAATGAAGAAACTGGATAAAGTATACCTTTGTGCTTTTTTTACGAATCAGTAAATTTTACAACAAAAATGCATTTCTATAGATCATTAATTGGGGAGTATCTATTATTCTACACATTTTTTACTTTTTTAGAATTCTGAATTTCATCAAAATTTACCCTTTTAGAGGCACTGGGAGGGGTTGAGCCAACCACTTAAAATGTTAGTGAATTTTTTTTCTTATATATTATAATACAATGAGCGGTTGGGGAGAACCGAATTAAAAAAATCCCTATATCTAAGGACCACCCTAATGTTGATAGAATTTATATTTATTTCATTTGTTTTTTTTTTCAAGGCTTTTTATCGAGTGATATATTTATTTACAGAATTTACATTTTTACATCATTTATTTATAAGTCTTTTTTAAAGCTTATACATGTATTTTCACTTCACGTTTAGAGGATCATTTATATGTATTGTGTTGTTTTTTAAATATTTTTATGTTATTGTTATCCAAGTCACTATGTTAATTTTTATGTTCAATCACAATTCTTATTAGTAAAATGTAAAAAGCAGTTGAAATTAACTTTTGGGTTATAAACAGGCTGGCCCGAAAGAGGGGGGAGATAAGAGGGTGATTCCTCCCAGGGCTCGTTTGAGGAGGCCCGGAATCATTTGAAGGGTCCGGAGGAGAAATTTTTTCTAGCCCATTTTACGCCCTCTGCTCCTCAGGCACTTTCTTTCCCTCACTCATCAAAAAATGTTCCACAGCCCTGGTTATGAAAATTAGTCAGGGAAAACTGAAGTGTATTAGTCGGGGATATTAGGGAAAAGTCAGGGAATTTAAGGAGCAATTTTAAGTGGCCACCCTGTTGTAGCTTGTAGCATATATGCCAAAATTGAAGTTTCTGGACTCTTATTAGCTTGCTTTACCTATTTCCTTAGTTACCCCCCTACCGCTTCAGCAATTCAGATTTCAAGTGAATGTCTCAATTTTATTTTATCAACCCCTTTTAATGTAGCGATGGTGGCGAGAAATTGAAAAATATAAAGAAATCTTGCTTTATTTATTTTCCCCACCCCTTCAAAGAAATCAAATGAACTAAAAGAAAACTTAAGGAATCCGTTATTATTAACATGAGCATATATGTTTATCGAATTATTTCATACATTTCACCACCAGTTGGTTGCCCATCCTTAGAGATGAAGTAAGTAAAAATAAAGTAAATATAATTCGATGTCTCACGTGACTGGAAATACATAACCAAATTCTTATGTCTGACTTTCTTTATATCTTAAAAGTTTTGTCAAGAGAAATAAATAATTTTTCTGAAATGTTAACAACTTTCAGTTTTCCTATTCAATTTTTATTTTATAACTTTATTTTAGTTTATATATTTTAAGTGTGAGCTATTTGTAATAAGCAAGAAGTATGTAAAATCCAACTTTTGTCTAATCCATTTGATACAGAGGTATTTTAAATGAAATTGTTAAATATTTTCAGAGAGGTGGCACAATACCCAACAAAGAGCAAGAATATTTAAATATGCCACGAATATAGACAATTGGCTTTTTTTTAGAATCCTTCAGAAATTGCTTTCCAAAAGGAACAACATAGCAATTGAAAGATTATTTTTAAGGCCGAATCAAAATTGGGAAAAATGCATTCCAAATTCGTTATGGTATAAAAATTCGCCTGTTGGAAAGAATACTCTGTATAAGTGGATAAACAGCATAACTGAGGCAATGGGTGTTGATGCTAAGAAGATGAAAATACCGTATCGTTTAGAGAGTTAGTACAATTTCTCGTTTTGTGTTCAAGAACAAACTTTGATGGTTGGATTTAGAGGCAGTACTCCTCTTTCTACTATGTAATCCCACATCGACCAAATAGAATAAATTCAAATTCATTTATTTTGTTATTGGACAATTACAAATTGTATAACAACGGTCAATAGTAAAACGATTAAGTACAATTGGTATAAATAAAAGAAAAATAAAAAAGTGTGACTTAAATTAACTTAATCTAAAGAAAGAACTCAGACAATGAATAAAACCATTTAGGCCTGGATGTACCATCTTGTTGAACTTTGGTTCACTGCTGAATAGAGATCAAGTAATGAATTTAAGTTGTGCCATTACGGTTCAAGCGTTCTGCAGTGGATCAAGAACAATTTAGGCCCGGTTGTACCAAAAGCACGTTCAAGGTAAGTTTAACTGAACGACAGTTCTACGATGAACTCGGTTCAGGAGCAATTATGTTGTACCATCAGTTTTAAACGTTCGTTCAGTTGAACTTGATTTCATCGCTCGTTGGCACTATTGGATCAGAGTATGGCAAATAATTCTCTAACAGAAGAAGAAGATTCCACCGTTATTAATCATACTTTATTTATACAACTTATTAGTTACCATAGAGAACTGAAAAATTTTCTTTGTCTATGTTATTTACCATTTGTTTATATCCAACTATAGCGTTATAAGTTTGTTTGACATGACAGCGAAAAAAACTGTGAAATATAATAGAACGACAAATAAAACTGGTAACAGAATAATTAACAGCATTTCAATTTTAAATAATCTAAATATGCTTTATATATAACAATAAGATCAATCCCATACGTTGTTTAAATACGAAGAAAATAACTAAAAACACATAGGTAAACCATGCACATCTCACCAAATCAAAGGAAATATTATTATACAAAACACGTAATTGTCTATATATAATGAAAACTAAACTTAAAAATGTTTATTTCCATAGCTGATAGCACAAGAAAGTTAAAAAAGCAAACGAAAACAACGAATTTCACAATAATTAACTTGGAACATTGAGGTTATATGCCCTCCACTCTCGTTAGCTGTCAGATTTTCCACGCGCCCTATGCAAACATTCGGATATTTGAAATCTCGGCAAATAACAATTTAATTTAGATTAAGTTAGGTTATGTATGGGCTTGAACTACTTGAACTTTCCTTGAACGAACCAAAAGGACCGTTCAACTAAATTGTTCTTGATCCACTATAGAACGCTTGAACCTTAATGGTACAACTTAAATTCATTACTTGATCTCTGTTCAGCAGTGAACCAAGGTTCAACAAGATGGTACATCCGGGCCTAAGTTGAACGGCCCTTTTGATTGGTTCAAGGAAAGTTCAAGTAGTTCAAGCCCGTACATAACCTAACTTAATCTAAATTAAATTGTTATTTGCCGAGATATCAAATATTCGAATGTTTGTCGTATGTTTGTATGTTGTTATCTTATAACTCCTCTTGGAAACGCTCAGACTAATGCAGAGAACCTCTTTAATGAGTCGAAAATTCGAACTCGAAATCCAGTTGAGAGAACGTTTTGCATCGGGAAAAGACGTTTTCCAATATTGTCTTTAGGTATTCGACTAAAATTCGACAAAGTTGAAGGTATTATAGTTGCAACAGTTGTCCTTCATAATATCGCCCAGTTAATGAATGATGGAATTCCTCCAGTTGGCGATCATTTGGAAGCTGCAGTTCAGTTTGTGAACAATGTAGATGTATACCCTCCTCAGAGACAAAATAATAATATTTTAATATTAATAACACTACAAGAGCTATGTTTTTTAATGAATACTTCCAACAGCTTTTATAACGATAATGTATATATACTTCTACACATTTGCTATTACACTCCGTTGGGTTAAATCGAGTGGCGCATAAGTATTTAGTTCTCATGCATTTTTTTTGTTACTTAGCCTCAGATTTTGACTACAATTTCTTAAAAACCGATTCTTGTCAAATCGGAATATTTTATGCAGAATAATTTGTTGTTTTTCTTTGTGGATTTTTTAATTATCTGTGATATTGCCTTAGTAGGACTTTCAAGTAGTAGCAAATGTGGAAAAGTATGTCTAATATTTCTTTAAGAATATTTTCTTAATTATTTTTGATCTCAGTTATTGAGAAAATGTTACTTGAGCCCAAGTAACATTCTTTCAACTTTCTATATTTAATATATTTACACTTTTCTTGTCACATTGCGAATTTTAATAAAATGTAATAGGAAAAGTGTATTATTTCTTGGTTATACAGCGTAGTGAGTACATATCAGTGCCTTTACATTCTAAAATGTTTTTGTATTTTTGAATGAGTAACATTAATAATTGTTCTTCAGATGCAGAGAAACTTGTTCTATTAATTTTTTTTTTCTCCGCCATCTCAAAAAAACTTATAACGTTGTAATGCCGTTGGATATAAACAAATGGTAAATAACATATACAAAGAAAATTTTTAATTTGTCTACGGTAAATAATAAATATAAATGAAGTATTGTTGATAACGGTGGAATCTTCTATTAGAGAATTATGTGTCATACTCTGATCCAGTAGTGCCAACAAGCGATGGACGAACTGTACGAACGTTTAAAACTGATGGTACAACATACTTGCTTCTGAACTGAGTTCATCGTAGAACTGTCGTTCAGTTAAACTTACCTTGAACGTGCTTTTGGTACAACCGGGCCTTAGCCACGAAGAACAATTTAATTTTTTTTTTTTAATTAAATAAATTGATATCTTGTTTCAATTCCTCTGGCAAATAATTAAATATTTTTAGCCCCAAGTAGTTTAAAGATTTATTGGTTATTGTCAATTTGGAAAAGGGTACATGAATATTATTTTTATGTTTAGTGTGTTAGTCACGTATATCTTTGTTACGATTATACTTGTATTTATTTTTGAATACAGGAACTGTGACGTATTAATGTATTTTGTGTAGCTTAAAAGCGTGTTACATAATAAAAAGAAGTATATCGTTAAAAAAATATATTTTATTCTAATTACCTCACCCCTAGCTCAGAATTTCAGATGATGGGCCATAGGTAAAAATCTTGCTTTGACAAAGCAACGTTTTTCTTTAAATATTTTTCTTCTAAAGTTTGTAAATTATATACAGATTGTCCCACTTAGAGGACTGAAATGTTTAAGAGATTACAATTATTCAATATTGGCAAATGTCAACATTTGGACTCAAATATCTCGAAAACGGTTAGTTTTATGGTATTTTTTTTAGAACGTAATCTGCTTAGAAATGCATTTTCTTTCACATAAACCCCATTTCAAAGTTTCTCCCATCGAAATATTTCTTTAGAGCACAGCGCCATCTATATACTGATATATTAAAAAAACAATTATATTAAAAAATGAAGCTCTCTTTATGCTCTACAAATTGGCTTTTACAGAATTAAAATATCTCTAGTTGTTTAGAATATATCCGGCCTGTTGTAAAGCTATTTCAATGTCTATAGCAAATGCGTTGCTGATTTTGTAGCTGTAAGAATGATGTAAGTACAAAAAAAGCATAATTAAGATGATCGAAACTTCACTTCCCTAAAATTTTGACACCTTAAATAATGGTGTTACACTCATACAACATAATATGATTAATAATTATATAATACGTACATATGTAACCTTTTTAAATAACAGTGTTAGTAGTGTGATGGAATTTGCATAGACAAGTCATAATATAACTTTAACGTTCATTAATAAAGTTTAAAGTTATCCTTAGCATGTTTTTTTTGTTAAATCTTACATAGCTTATAGATTTAACTTCCTATTCAGTGGAAGATTACACTTGTTCATTGTTTTTACCAGCAACCCTGTATATTTTCATTGATTCTCATTCCAACCCACACAGCACAATCGGGATATGGGATGTCAAATTGAAGTACCTGGATATCCCAGTACGTAAAGTAGATAGTGAAATGGACGTCCCATTTAGGATATCCCAGGGTATCCTTCAAAAGGAGGCGAAGAGGATATCCTGAAATGGTTTCATTTTGGCATTAACTGTGAATTGACATCGGGATTAAAAAAGGACGTCCAGTGAAGGGCCCTAAATCTCCTTAAACTGTAACCCAATATTCATCTTTAATATGTTCAAATAAGGCGCCATTACGATTTCCGGCGGCCATATCTAATTTCACAAACCTGTACTTTCTATCACTTTCTATTGTATCTGTATTTTTTAGTGTAAACTCAAAACAAGCTTGGAATATCAGTTAATTTCTCTACATCAAATAATATAAATTATTAGTGGTTGTAGGAAATATTTTTAACACTTTTTATTGTTTTTTTATTTGTTTAATTCAGTTTTATTTGAGACTCTTTTGTTCGACACTATAGAAAGTAAGTACAAGCCATGTAAAAATAACATAACCTATAAAACTTCCCAAATTTAATACAATTTTGTAAACTTTCAGGATGCCAAGGGAAACTAAAAAGAGGAAACTTTATAGAAAACTTACAGTATTAAACAAAAATTCTGGCTCCCTTATTTTCAATGACCAACAAACCTACAAAATGAAGCTTATTTGGCCCAAGAATTGAATGTTACGAAGCCAGGTTGGAGAGAGATTGTGAACCAGGTCGTACTTAGTGTTGTGAAGTTTGACGATGAACAGTGTGTGAAAATAGGTAAGTAAAAATAATTTTGCTTCAAGATAAGTGTTTGAAACTTTCATTACACTCTTAAAGGGAAATATGTATCAGACAGGACATGCGTGGATAAATTTAAGTTCATTTGCAAATCTGTCCTGATCCTGATGTATTGTTTCCTTTTGAGTAAATTGCACAAAACGGTTATTGGTTTATGAATGGTGTTATGTAAATGGCTTCGCAGCCACGGCCATATGTGACTTGTATGGAAGACAGATATTAATGCATTAAAATGAAGTCGTAATACAGGATTGCATTTTATAATGCGACAAATTATTCTTATTAGTGTTTCAATTTAAACCTTTATTATCCCTCGATGTTCTCTATATTATCTTTATCTTATAGCCAGTTTTCATATCGACTAAATTTTTGTTGATAATGCTGATTCAAATAATAAGTAAATGTTTATTTTAGATGCAACCATGAATGGGTACCTATAATATTATGAAATAGGTACAAAGCAGGGAAGTGTTTACAAGAATCCGAGCAGAGCAAAAAGAAGAGCGAGGCAATGTAGAGAGTATAGAAGTAGGAACACATTACAAAAAAATATGTTTTCATATAATTCAGTTTGAAAATTGTTATTTTATGTTCTTTTAAGAAGTTTGCTTTTTGGTGTTACAAATGAGTTTTGTCTTTAAATATTGAATATATTTAGCTTCTTATAACCCCTAGGTGTTTTTAATTTCTTGGCTGATAATTCAAATAGCGTCATGTGTATTTTTTTTATTAACCTTCAACAGAAATAAAATTTTACAAAAAACAAAATATTTATGGAGTTATGTGCAACATACTTATTTTGTTATTCTATGTTTTTTCGAAGTAGTTTTTTTTTTTAAAGTAGTTTGACATTACAAGTGTTAGTTTGTTTTTAAAGTCTGTCTTATATCTGATTTTATTTTCTTGACCATTTATATCAAATAACTAGATGAGCAATTCCTTGGATTTTTTGGTCAGTTCAAATGTGAAATATAATATTTTCTATTGTTTCAGTGTATTAACCATCATCAGAGAAATTACAATTTTGCAAAAAACAAAAAATATATATGTGGATTTATGCACTACCTACTTATATATAATTATAAGTAGGTAGCACTTCGGTCCATACATAGAAAATATTTTTAGTTTTTTTTTTTTGTAAAAATGTGGTTTCTTTGGCGGTGGTTAATATATTAAAATATAAGAAAATATAATATTAGGATGTTCTGGGACGTTTCAGTGTGTCCTTTGTATATCCTCTAATGTCCCTGTGGATGCCCATTCATAGTACTTACGACGTCCCGAAATATCCCGGGATATCCTGGTATGTCCCTAGTTATGAGCTTCAGACGTCCGTCGTATTGCCTTTATCTGGTACCAAGTTGTGACATTGGGATGACCAAAAGAGTGCCGAAAAGCATACATATTGGGATATTGGGACGTTCATAGGCAAGCCCAAATCCTAAATGGTCTCTGCCATAGTACGTCCCTCGGACAGCCTTGTGCTGTGTGGGAACTATGCTATATCTAGTATTTTGCAATCTACTGTTCAAAATACGTCCATCACATTCTTATTTGGCGTTATCTATACCGATTTTCCATATAACAGATTCAATAGAATATATATGTTGATTACAAATTGAGATAATAGACCGTTAAGCAGCATATGACTAAAATAACCCCTAATTTTAGGTTTTTGTAAGTTTATCCTCATTTTAAATATTTTTATTCGCATTTCTAAATTGGCTCCAGTGTAACATTAATAAACTCTCACATATTGTACAGAGAACATATTAATATTGTTGATATTAAGAAATGTAGTTATTTACATGTTGGAAATCCAACCTATAATAAACGGTCTGTTTTTAATATTCAACGTGATTACATTTATTCTGTATGCCAGAATTTATAAATATTATATACTGGACCCAATCTAGAAATGCCAATAAAAACAAAAAAAATGAGGACACACTTACAAAAACTTTAAATTAGAGGTTATGTTAATCATATAGTACTACTACTCTCTATTCCTATTTACCAATTTAGACGTTGTTCAGAGATCCTCCTATCTCCTGATAATTTTCATATGTGCTCTGAAGACAAAGTCTGCAAACTTTTCCATTCATAGTAATATGGGAAACATCGAACCATGAATGTATACTTTATCTTTAGATAGTGTCTACGCAACCGCCGCGGCGGTTGCTTTAACTATTTACGTGACCGGTTTGGTTACATACTACTTATTCTGTGCTATAGGGATGTGTTCCATGTGGGTCGCTGGCCTATGCGTAACGTCGCGTTGTGGAGCAACAGGTCCCGGGTTCAACTGCTGGCAACTGAACTTTTTTTTTTAATATTTTATAACAATTAATATCCTTTTTCACAAATTCTGGTTGGATTTGACGACAGAAATAATGTTCTTTTTTTTCATATAATAATTTATCTCTTTCATGTGATGGTAGTTGGGTTAGTTAGGTTGATTTTTATATTGCTAAATAATTGTTAATAAATTATCAGCGCCGCAGGCAGCATTAGCGTCGCAGACAAAAACGTGGGGTGCGGGGGGTGTCAACCCGCCATGTTTTTCAGAAAATTGCATAAAATATTTCAATTTCTCTGCGCGGCGGTTCAATAAGTCGTGCAAAAGATCCGCCGCGGCGGTTGCGTAGACACTCCCTTACCTTTATCCTACATCACCAGAGACAACATAACCTCCATTTGAACTAATGACATGAAATTAGACGCGAATGGTGAAGGGATTATTAGAACAAATCAATCATAAGTTTTCGATTCTAAGTTCTCACTATTCTCGAACGCAGTTTTTGAAAGAATTCGCGTATAACTTAAATATGATCCAATAACCACAGAGAAATATTAATCAGTACAATATCGCGTTGACAAAGATTAGAGTTAAATCTCTATTTTGGCTTCGAACTCGATATCAAATTGCAACATTGTCTTGAACAAGAAGGCGACAACTTAGACTAGGAAAGATAGATTATCTTTCCTACTCTAAGGGCAAGGTACATGTAGAGCATTGAGTTAGAAGGTAGGGAGAAGCAGTCACGTGATCAAAAACGGCTTCATTTCGCCATCTTGTTATTACTTTTCCGCCAAATAGTGACAGTTTATTTTCCACGCCATTTATTGTGATCTTTACTGATAGTTTGTTAAATTTTAGACAATAAACATTAAAAGGACTCTGGTGTCGTGTGCTAAAAGAAGTTACTCTTCTAAAGATGGCGTTGACAAGAAAAAATTAACGGGAATAACCTTTCATAGGTAGTGTAAACAACAAACAGAGCCGTATTAAAAAAACAGCTAATTTAATGTTTCTTTAATATACTCAGGTTATATATTTCGTAGAATAGAAACAAATGGTTTATTTTAGGATAACATTGCAGATTTTATATATTAAGGTAAATAAAAATTGTTAAAACTCTTGCATTTATTGAATTGAACATTTATTTACGTTATCCAGATAGATCGTCTCGTCGGGGTACAAAGTTCTTATTATTTTAATTAGTCCGAGTCTGGCAAAACCACCATATTGTTACTACATTTAGCCACGCCTACTGATGCCGTTTCTGTATAGGAAATTTGCATAGGATGTCGTCTCCCTACCTTCTAACTCAATGATGTAGAGGGTGTGAGAATAGGTACGAATCAATATTTTTGCGACGGAGTATATACTAGCGTTCAAGGGCAAGATGTTTACTTAGACTTTTGATCTAGAGAAGAAGAAGAGTTGGTAGTTAGTGAAAATTAGGTTATATTTATATTGTCAAACCTTTTATTATCCTTGCTTTCGAAGGAAGATGAATGAAACTAATGGAAACACTTGTAGGTTCTGCCTAAAAACAATAGGGCACGATGAGTTTGGAGTAATACATGAAATATTGAGCCAAATGTTGGATACCCTTCTTAAAATAGTAAGTTTTAAAAATATTTCTCTACATATTTGCATGTGTAGGTATAAATTGTGTAGTGCATATATGTGGATATCAGAGCTTGAAGTGATTACATAATTTTAAAAAACGACCAAGACAGAAACTGAAAATTGAAGGCAACATTCTTATATAACAAGAGCTCGCATGAATAGTGCATGATAATTAATAATCTTATGACAAAATTGAGTAAAGCACTACTAAGTTTTTACCACTATATTTGCACAAAACATGACTGCAGTTTCAACACTTAGATCATTTTCAAACGATGATTCAACTAAGAATGAAATACAAAGATTTGGTCCCTAATTGAATATGTTTCTAGAATTAAACAGATTAGAGACTTATGAAAGTACACAGGTAGTTTATGATATCCTAACCATCCAAGGGTGGTCAGAAATATTAATTACATTTTGGTAGCAGTAAAAAGAGGCAAATATTGATATCTAATTGATCATTTAACAAAATTAAATCATCCTTATTATTGTATTTGTATATTTCTAATACTTCTAACAAATTAAGTTTCAAACCTTTGCTATCATAGTGTAGGATTTCCATATTATTAATATCTAGGAAGTTGTGTCCACTCTCTAATAACATGTGATTAGAAAAAGCGGAATTGGTTTTTGTAGTCTGAAGGATCTATCGTGATCGAGGCATCTGGTTCTAGAATTACGTCTGGTCTGTCCTATATATAATAATATACTATTGCACTCTGAGCAATTTAACCTATAGACTCCAAATTTTTCGTACCTATTTGTTTTTTTCCTTGACATTGTAAATTAAATTTCATAGTTCTTGTTGGGGTTTAAATGCTATCTTGATATGTATTGAAAATATTTGATATTTTTTCTGTTAGTGTATCACCTGTGGGATCACCTTTAAGTCTTTTATGTCTAATTTAGAGGAAAGTATGCTAAATTCTCAACCAGGCAAGAATCACATTCATTTTTGGTATAGATATGTCTATGATGTTTTGGCATGCTTTAAGGGCACTGCTAGACAATTACACACTTCCCAGCAAACACAGTATGTCTGGCAAAACAAAGGGCCATTACAGTTATCATTGGTTTTGTGTTGGCAATTTTTGCCAATATTTAGAAACTGAGTATAAAATATTGTCTAACCATTATAATGTCCGTGTTGTAATGGTCTTGTGTGTATAAAGTACTCTTTCTGTAATTGCGCAGTTGAAATTATTTTAACGTTGCTGGTAGATTAAATAACTAAAAGCACTTTTTTGCCTGTGATAAATTAACATTTCTTAAGTGATGTAAAAAATCGTTTATTGCATGGTAATTTTGCCGCCAATTATTCATTGTTGGCCTGATGAATGTTAACCAATATACAGTAAATGTATCAATGTACTAATACTCTATTTTTAACGGTGTAAGCACAATATATGTTAATACAAAAAAAACGTGCATAAAGTGGTATACTTTTCATTATTACGTATTGTCATTGCATACTTTTAAATCTCCCGCTTTTCCGATATCTAGTGGAACGCTTTGAAAATTTGACATTTAGGTTAAATAAATGGCTAGGCGTGCGAACTCAGTGATTATATAGTATTTATTATTCTTTATTTCATTTTTTTGTTTGAAATAGCGTTTGTGCTGTTGTATTGTGAAACTGTGTGTGCAGTAAGTAAAAAGTTTAAGTGTTTCACATGGCTTATGACAATTAGTGCATCATATTAATGTTTATCATCATAGAAAATTCGTCAGATATTACCAAACCTCGATTACAAGTTAACAGAGGAAAAGGAGCAGGCTGGAAAAGAAAATATTGGTAAAAACCTAAGAGAAGTACCTCGGGGCTTTGAGATAAATGTTGAGGTTAATATGGCCAATTACCTAATTAATTCTAATACTACAATAACTCAAGAAAATGTTGTTCCAAATATTGACTCTGGACAAAATGATACAAGCAGGAATAGTCATTGCACTATATGATACTACCCCAAGGATACATTATTAATATTTTGGTGCTTAATTCAACTGACTGTTCTAAGACATATTTAAAGATAAAGGTAATTACTTAACTATTTACACGATCGTCATCTCTCTGATACATATAGGTTAATATCCCCAATATGTAACTTATCAACATTTTCATCAATACATGTTTAATTCATTGTAAAGTTAAAAACAATTATTTACTTCAATAACATGTACTTATAATTGTCATCTGAATGTTTCTGTTGGATTTTAGTATAACTTTCAAACACAAAATTAACAGAGTAGAATAAGCAAAAAGTTAAGACATGTCCTCCAGTAAATTCAGTATTTTTACCGTCCAATAGTAATGACAACTCCAAGCATGTTATGAAGGACCCCCCAAGTCGACATTAACCCCTATTTTTTTATTTTCGTGTTTTACTAGAGATTGATTTTGAAATTTTATCTACATCTGAAAATGTATATTTTGTACTCTAAAATTGCATTGTATGCAAGAAGAAAGGAAGTCACAGTATTCTTTATAAAAAGAAAAAAATATCTAAGACTGGTTTTATTATGTAGGTATACAAAAAGAACGTAGTATATTAATAGTATAGTATATTAAATTCTTTTTATGAAGCGTTTTGTGATGGAGCAGTCTCTTTGTGTAAAATTTGATTTTTTTAAATTATCTGCTATTAATCGAGAGAAGGTGTAGAGTAAAAGACTTCTGATAGAGCAGAGCAGAATTTTTGGACAAAACTATTAATAATGTAGCTTAAATAATTGTATAAGTAAAAGAAAAAATAGTCTGGTATGATTTGCACCTTAACTAACACCTATACAACTTTTTTAGATTCTGTAAGGTTAAATCCTTTATACAAAGATACCACCCAAAAAAATATTGAAGACATGAAAACTTGGTTATGAGATTCAATCGACCATGATGGAGGACGAACAAAAAGTACCACTAACAAAAGATGAAAATGAATTTTTATTAATTTGATAATAAGTCTACTGACCTATTTGTATTGTAAGAAAGTAAAAAAACATATTTTTTTTTTGTATCAATACATGCATTTCTTATATCTTCTATCTGGTGTTTCCTACTTTTCTTTAAGTTTCTATGCATAAATTTTTTTTGAAAAACATTTCAATTTATGGACTAGGTACATGTTTCACTTGTATATAATAAGAGTTAAAATATATGATACAATAAAATAATGAAAATTAGATTATTGTGTTAATGTTTTCCAAAAAATATCTCTTCTTAAAACTGTCTGTAATTGATTAGTCTTGTATCAAAAGTAGGGAAAAATAATACAGTTTTGCAAATGGAAACAGACATTTCTTTGAAATCATTTTTAAATGCCTAAACCTCGACTAATTTGTACAAAAATAATAAACACGATTAACTTCTAGAAGATCCACTCTTTATTTTTGCCTATGATTGATGGTGACGAAGTCATTTGAATGTTGTAGGGAAATGCATTATCAGACAGTAGTATACATAGAATAACTTGACAGTCCAAGTTCTGTAGTAGTGGTAAGAGATACTGTAGAGCAGTCAGCGGGGTAAGGTGGGTTGTCCAAAAGCTTTGCCAATAAAAGAGATCGCTACCGTCCTCACTACTATATGTATTTATTTAATTTTACGATTGTGTTTATTTTTACAGGATTTAAGATTTCTGAAAAGTAATATAAAAAAATTAAGCCTTTTTTATATTTCCGTTTACTTTAACAAATTTTAAAAATATGGGTAATGTCTTATTAGTTTGAATTGTAGGTAATACAGCCAAGGTTCCAAAGTATTAATAAAGAAATAATATCGTTACAATGGTTCTTCGCATGCAAGAAATAATGAGGCATATGCACTAGTGGCTACTTGAATTTTGGAGATCACCACACTTTCATGTATTGTCCTAAAATATGAGAATAGCAAAATGTAATTCAAGCTGAAATTGACTGGAGACGAATAGCATTCAAATTCTAATTTATGGTAGTCAATGAAAAACCGTACATGACCGATTTTAAAGAAACTATAAGTGGTTTCCTGTTAATTATCATGTAACATGCTATATAATTTTCCAATAGATGTCAGCCTTAATTAATAATTAAGCTATTCTCTTATTTGGGAACAGCGTGGGCAGGGTCCGGAAATCTCTCCAATTCTAGTAGCTACCACTGCATATATTGTAATGGCAAAGCAATCATGCTTTTCATTCGTGTGATGCAAAAGATGTGTTAAAAAAGCACTACACAGCCATCATTAGAAAAGTGTTCTGTGGCCGAGCGATGGCCGGTGTTGCACTTTATTCATTAATTTAGCGTTCCTTGCCAGTACTCTACCAATGATAAAGTAAAGGCATGTAGGCAGTTTATTAGCAATGGGCCAATAATTGGTGTTTGCTGGGTTTTTTAGATTTTATTGATAACATACATCCCAAAATTAAATTCACATTAGAACGAGGAACAAACCATACAATACATTTTCTAGACCTATCACAAAGTAACCAATTCTAATTTGATGTTTTTCGAAAGCCTACATACAGGGTGTCCCAGATTTAAAGTGACATAGACCGATGAGAGATAGAGCACACTTTTCTGAGTTCAAAACACCCCCACACTTACCCTTGAAAGTGAATGGTTTTCAAGATACAGGGTATTTTATGATTCTTGACTGAAACTAAAATTCACCATATATTTGAAATGGGTGAACGTATTTGGATTAAAGTTGGTACACATATAGTGCACTCTTAGTCCAATTAATAGCATAATTTAGTTTGTAAAAATTCCAGGACAGGACTCAATTTTTATTATTTTGCATTTAGGGTCAATTACATCACCCTGTATATCAGTTTTTTGTATATGGCAGATAACTATTGAAATGTCTATGGATTATTGTGCAAAACACTGTCATAATATTCGATGGCACGTTTATGGTTACTTCCTAGCAAATTTTCGAAAATAATGGTGAATGGTATTTAAATTCTATAAAATACGCAAACAACCAGTTAACGTCGCTATTTTATTAATTTTACTTAAACACTTGTTTAATAATTATTTAATGTATTATTGTTACTTAAAAAGAAAAACGAAAAACAGAAAAAAGGAAAAAATAAAGAAAAACAGTTTGCTTAATCATAATTTACAGCACAAATTTTAAAAAGACACTAATTATTTTATACACTGCTACAATTAATTAAAACTATAATAAATTTTCGAAATGAACACCCCCAGCATTAATACATTTTTGTGAACGTTTAAAAAGCGTTTTCACCGATTTATCGATCATAGCCGGATTGTGTCTAATATTGTCACATACATTAAAAAATTTTTGTTGTAATTGTTCACGGGTATTAATATTTTCACTGTACACCTGTGACTTTAGGTGGTCCCATAAAAAATAATCCATGGGGGTGAGATCAGGAGATCTTGGTGGCCAGTTAACTGCACCCCCTCTACCAATCCATCTGTTGGTGTAACGTTGATTAAGATACTCCCTCACCGGTACAGAAAAATGGGGTCCAGCACCATCGTGTTGAAACCACATGCCTCTGACATTGATGTTTTCTAATAAATTTGGTAACACATCTATTAAGAAATTTAAATAAACTTCACCCGTTAGCCTCCCTTCAAAAATGTATGGTCCTATTAGATGACTATTGTATATTCCACACCAGACATTTATATTGAATCTGTGTTGGGAATTTTTCTGAAGCGTAGCATGTGGATTTTCAGTTGCCCAAAGGTGTTGATTTCTGGTGTTGTTTATTCCATCACGCGTGAATTGAGCTTCGTCCGTGAACAGAATTCGGTGCGCAACTACCCACCTACAAAATGTTAAACGTGGAACGCTGTCACCGTCTTCAAGTCGTTGAACTACTTGAACATGAAAAGGATATAAATTTTCTTTTTTAAAGTTCGCCATACTCTTGTTCTAGGAATTTCTAATTGATGACTGATTTTCCTGACGCTTACAGTTGGATTCATATGAACAATCTGTAATACTTCCTCTCGCTGTTGAAAATCTCTGAGAACATGTTCATGTTTTGCCTGTGAGGGAAATTGCCCGTGTTCCTTACTAAATTGATACACCTCTGAAAATGTTGTATGATTTGGTGTACGACGATTTCTAAAACGTCTTTCATATTCTCTCTCTGCAGCTCTTCCATTTCCGTCGCAAAAACCATACACATAAATCATATCTGCATATTCTTCATTTGTAAATTGGAATGGCATCTTAAAATTATTATAGTAGATTTGTTAATATAAAACCTTATTTTAATGACTCAAACGACTTCTTTGAATAGACTTAATTTCTAAAAGTGACTTACATTACTATGTATTAAACTATAAATGTCAGAATTGACACACGCCTACTTTTATTTTTAAGCAGACTGTTTTTCTATGGAATATTGCATATGGCCGTATGAATTTTAAGTGCAATTAGAATCAAATTTAAGTAACAATAATACATTAAATAATTATTAAACAAGTGTTTAAGTAAAATTAATAAAATAGCGACGTTAACTGGTTGTTTGCGTATTTTGTAGAATTTAAATATCATTCACCATTATCTTCGAAAATTTGCTAGGAAGTAACCATAAACGTGCCATCGAATATTATGACAGTGTTTTGCACAATAATCCATAGACATTTCAATAGTTATCCGCCATTTACAAAAAACTGATATACAGGGTGATGTAATTGACCCTAAAATGCAAAATAATAAAAATTGAGTCCTGTCCTGGAATTTTTACAAACTAAATTATGCTGTTAATTGGACTAAGAGTGCACTATATGTGTACCAACTTTAATCCAAATACGTCCACCCATTCCAAATATATGGTGAATTTTAGTTTCAGTCAAGAATCATAAAATACCCTGTATCTCGAAAACCATTCACTTTCAAGGGTTAGTGTGGGGGTGTTTTGAACTCAGAAAAGTGTGCTCTATCTCTCATCGGTCTATGTCACTTTAAATCTGGGACACCCTGTATACTGATATAATTATCCCCTTTGATTCTTGCCTCCATACTCACACAAACTAGTAGCAACATATAATTCAATGCTACATAGAGCTTTTTCGTTGCCTTTATCAGAAACGCAAATAAAAACAGAACTCTCAACAATTCAAAAAATAGCGAAGAACAATGGTTTCCCCACAGAAACTATCGCCAAACTAATAAACAAAAAACAGAATCAGTACACTTTTAAAACAATTTATCCCATAGTTAGAGAAGAAAAACAAACACCTTACGCTACCATTACATACTGTTATACACTAACAGAGAAAATATCAAAACTTATCAAATTTAATGTACAACGCCAAGGATAAAACAAACAGATAGAAAAAATCTGGAGTCGATAGGTTACATTGCTCAGAGTGCAATAGCATATATATAGGACGGACCGGACGTACTTTTAGAATCAGATACCTCGATCACGATAGGTTCTTCAGACAAAAAAAAAAGATTCTGCTTTTTCTAATCACATGTTAGAGAGTGGACATAACTTAATCCTTAACCCAGATATTAATAATATGGAAATCCTACACTATGCTAGCAAAAGATTGAAATTTAATTTGTTAGAAGCATTAGAAATATAAAAATACAATAATAAGGTTGATTTAATTTTGTTAAATGACAGTTAGATATTGTGTATTCGTCTCTTTTTACTGCTACCAAAATGTAATTCATATTTCTGAGAAACTCCACCCTTGGCTGGTTAGGATATCATAAATTACCTGTGTACTTTCATAAGTCTCTAATCTGTTTAATTCTAAAAACATATTTAAATAGGGACCAAATCTTTGTATTTCATTCTTAGTTGAATCATCGTTTGAAAATGACCTAAAGTGTTGAAACTGCAGTCACTTTTTATGCAAATATAGTGGTAAAAAACATAGTAGTGTTTTACTCAATTTCGTTATAATGGACTCGATTAGTGTGACGTCACATAATTATGCAACCCCTATATACTAGTGTCATGACACACGGGTTGCCTGCCAAGCATATTGAAATTTGGTCCTTAATGCATATGTTTATAAGACGACATTTTCGAGGATAGAAACATAGCATACAATTTTATTTTATTTCTCCCGTGTAAGAAATATTTAAGAGATTTCAGTTATCATTTATTGCATGGACAAGGTATCGGTAAATATACACAAGTATAAAGTATTACAAACACTGTAAACAAAAACTAAAATAAAGCATTTATAACTCATAAATGGATATATACATTTTAACGTATTTTTTGAATGTGAAATAGGTATTCGAAGTCCTTAAATATTTCTTCAACAGGAGAAATAAAATAAAGTTCTATGCTATGTTTCTATCCTCGAAAATGTCGCCTTATAAACATATGCATTAAGGCTCAAGTTCGAGTGTGCTTGGCAAGCAACCCGTGTGTCATGACACTAGTATATAATGGTTGCCTAACTTGTGACGTCACAACTAATCGAGTCCATTATGGATTACCACAGAGTAACGGCTTCCTCAATCAATTTCAGTTAATAACCTGTTATTTACACACTCACCTGAATAGCTTATTAGTTAATCAATTTATATATGCATAATTTATTACTGAAGATGGCAAACTCTATTTTTTTTGTGATTCAATACATTTTAGAGACAAATATGTAGATATGATAAATATATGTTCTTATTTTTCTAGGGTTTAGTTATAGATGCATCAACTGTAATATGCAATAAGTGTATAACAAAACTTCAAAAAGCTATCGATTTTAAAACAACTTGTCAACGCACAGAAAAAAAAATATTGGCTGCCATGAAAAGTAGCGAGAATATGTTGGAATCAAACGGGGATGATTTTTTTAAGGGAAATATTGCAAAATTAACGGATCTTTCTGAAAACCAGGATTTGTGCCGATTTTGTTTAAAAGCCCCAGAAAACGAAAGCTTTAGTTATTTGCAAGAACAAGAACATGTATTTATGGCAGATATAAAAAAGTATATCCCAGAATTGGTATGACTGCACAAAGTACTTTTGTGATGATTTAGCAATACATACCTTTTGTTTATTTTGTTTCAGCATTTAAGTGACATCGAAGACCAAAAAATATTAACTTGCGACACCTGCTCTGACTCATTACAAATTTTTTTAAGTTTTTTAATGGACTGCTTGAACATGAAAGAAGAAATTAAGGCGGAAGTGTTTGATGCAGATATTGAACGTCAGTCAGAATTGAATAACCTTCAAGACTCGATGTATGGAATTAGCTGCAGCAATTCTGATTTAACTAACACAATAGAAAATTATGGTGTAAGAAAAGAGTATGTTACCTTGAAAAGTGAAGTAGATGATAAATGCTTTGTAGAATTTGACGATCCAAAGCTAAATGTAAAGAATGAAGAAATTGATATTAAACTAGAACGAGAGCCTGAAAAGTAAGTACCTAATCTGATGTATAGAAACTTGGCATAATTAAATGTTTCCTAAGCACAATACATTACTGATATAAATAACGTGGTCTAGTTACCAACGGTAAAAAAAAAGAAGAAAAAAAACAACAACCACTGAAAGAAGTTAAAAAAAGGGCCTTTTTGGCCCATCCATGGTAAAGTGTGGGAGCCATCTTTTTTAAATCAATTTTGGGGTGCTGAAAACGAATCCGTGACCAATTTTGGCGTGCTGAATACGAATCTGTTATACGAATTGGCTAAAAGAAATCCCATAACCAAATATATTAGTATTTGTCATTTAAATATCAGAAGCATCCGTAACAAGGTACAAGATGTTGACTTGTTACTTCATTCTTTGGACTTTCCAGAAATTGTATGCCTAACTGAGACTTCATGTCTTCTATTCTGAAATCAACTTAATAAAATTGCATTTTTATACTTTAACTGACCACTGTAGAAGTAAATCGAGTCTTGGTGGTGTTGCTATTTTTGTTAAAAATAACATAAAATTCAAAATTATGACTTGTGACATTAAGAAAATAGATTGTCTATTTGAGTATGCTTTTATTGAAATTTTCATAGATAATATTTCAGCTTTGGTAGGGTGTTTTTATAGATCACCCTCTCATGATTGCGATTATTTTATTTCCAACATAGATGACCTCTTGTACAAGTTACTTAAGCCTAATTCACCCACTTTTATTTATGGAGATTTTAACTTAAACTTTGATGAAAATATCGTATGTAACAAAGTTGATAAATTATCAATTGTTTTTTCTTCATATGATCTTAAAAAATGCATTAACGAGTATACACGTATTGATACAAATAGAAAAAGCAAAACTGTAATAGACAATATATTTTCTAACATTGGTATTGAAATCTTAAATCCAAAAGTTATTCATTGTGACCTATCGGACCATTTTCTTCAAATTGTATATTTTCCATATGTATTATTTTAAATATTTGCTGTCTTTAGAGACTTGGTCATTTCTTTACTCCCCTGATGTTAACAGTGATGTTAAATTTACAAAATTCCATTTAAAATTAATTGAAATATTTGACATTGCCTTTCCTTTAGAAATGTACAGAGTTAAGGAAAACTTAAAGCCCAAAAAACCCTGGTTAACCCAGGACTTGATAAATGAAGGTATATTCGTAAGAGATGTCTACAAGTCTTATAAATTTACTGGCGATGAAGAGGTCCACATAAGATACAATATGTTGAAAAAGAATCATCAAAATAAAATAAATGTATCTAAGAGACTTTATAATAAATCACTCATAATTAATTCAGAAAATAAGTCTAAAACAGCCTGGCAAATAATAAAAAATCAAAATCAAAATTTTAAATCCAAAGATTTGCCACACACATTTATAGACATCAATGGAGATCCATTGTCAGATATGCAATCAGTTGCTCAGGCATTTAATGACTTCTTTATAAGCTCCATTAAACAACTTACCCAGAGTATGTCAGTTGAAAGAAACGCAGAAGTAAATGTTAATAATAACTCAATTTTTTTGTCACCAGTTACAGTAGATGAAATGAGTGCAATAATTAAATCCGTGTCTTTAAAAAACTCCTCAGGGGAGGACGGTATACCTTGCTCTATATTAGAAGGTATTATAGACTGCATAAAAATACCACTTACTCATCTAGTAAATTTGTCTTTCCAAGAAGGTACTTTTCCCTCTTCACTAAAAAAAGCATTGGTTGTTCCCATACATAAGAGGTCTGATAAGTCGATTTTATCTAATTATAGAGGCATAGTACTATTGTCAGTATTCTCTAAAATTTATGAAAAGTCGTACTGCATTCGACTTAACCTTTCAGTGGTCGCGCATGGTGTAGGAGACCGGCGCAACGGTTAATTTGTGATATTTCAAATAATCGGATAAACCCATCCGTTTCCGTTAGTATACCTTTCATAAAGTTTCTCGTCTATACATTGCTGTAGTTATTATTATGCTATGTGTCCATATAACTGCTGTAATCGCACACACGGTGTCTTAGACCGGGTGCGACCACTAGTGAGATAAAATTTCTGTCATTTGTTTTGGGTTATTCATTGAAAAATATATATTTCGGTAAGTATATACCTTCTATTTCCCTAACTTTATATAAATATTGACTCTAACAAAGAGCAAGAAAGGATATTGAGGCTGTTCGAAGAAGTACCCAGTGCAGAAGAATGATGACGAAGAAGAAACGGGGAGGGAGACAACATTTATGAAAGATCAGAAGATAGCGATACAGAACAGGAATTTGATGAAAATGAAGTTGGGGAAATGAATGGAAGTGCACCATATTTTATGGGATGAGATGAAAAAACGAAATGGAGCAAACATTGTCCACCCAAAAATGTATGAACAAGGAAAGAAAATTATAAATCTTTTTATGATTTTTATAAAGTGCATGCTTTTTTTTGGAAGGAACCCAAAAACTTTTATGTACAAAAATAGATTCCCTTATGTTTCTAGAAGACAAGTTTACTTTAACAAAGGTTTTATGACAATTTTTATTTCTGTTATTCAAGTATGTATAGGGTGAGCCAGTATTTTGTTAATTTTTTTTGTACATTGAAGAATTAAGGTTTACTTAAATAAATATTTCAAAAATACTTGACATTTATTAATTACATATATACAGCTTCGAGGTCCCTTCAAAATTATTTCTCAATTTTTACTTTTAAACGTATTTTTTTAAGCCGGTGTCTGAGACCGTGTGCCACCACTAAAGTAAAAAAAATTCGCGCGACCACTGAAAGGTTAATATCTTTTTGAGTAAAGAAAAAATTTTGGTGAATAACCAGTTTGGGTTTAGAAGTGGTTGTTCTACACAAGATGCTATTTTATCATTATATAACTTTATACTTAGTAGCTTTGAAAAGAAAGATAAATAAATGTGCATGTGTATTCTTTGATTTGACACGTGCCTTTGAAACTGTAGATCACAGCCTTCTTATTGACAAGTTGCAAAATTATGGAATAAGAGGACCCGCTCTAGACTGGATTAAGACGTATTTACTAGATAGACATCAAAAAGTATCATTAAATGTTAATAACAGGGTTTACAATTCTGGTCTTAACTGTGTTCCCACTGGGGTTCCCCAGGGGAGTGTACTGGGACCGCTATTGTTTATTCTTTTTATTAATGATATCCATATTCACATGAAAGGAACATTTTTATCTATTTTTGCCGATGACACAGCCACTGCTGATTCAAGCAAAGACTTACATACTCTGGCATATAAAGTAAATAATACAGTATCTTTAATGCGAAAATATTGCATTTGTAATGGTCTTGACCTAAATGTTCAGAAAACCAATTTCTTAATATTCTCCACTAAGCCGCTTGACTCTAGCTTGCTAATAAAAATGACAAATAAATCTATTGCACAACATGATACTGTTAAATACCTTGGGCTACAGATTGATTCTTATCTGTCATGGGGTAACCAAATAGATTCACTATTAAAAAAATTGTCCACTCATTGTTTCGTACTATGGCAAATGAGGCAGCATGTAAGTATGCACATTTTGAAATTATATTACTATGCATATGTACAATCTTGTCTCGACTACTGTATTATTTGCTGGGGAAGTTGTTCTAGAGTAGGGGAACTTCTTGTAATGCAGAAGAAAATAATGACTTTTAAATCTTCACGTGATTCCTGTAAAACTTTATTTTCAGAACTAGATATACTGACCGTTCCATCATTATACATTCTTAGATGTGTATTATATGTGAAATCTCATATCGACACGTATATACCAAGAGATGGACATTCAACTCATTATTTAAGGGAAAATTTTAACATCACTGTTCCACAGCATAGACTAACTACTGTAGCCAAGGGACCGAACATTATGTCCATTAAGTTATATAATAAACTTCCACTCGAAGTAAAAAAATTAAACAATATTAACTGTTTTAAACGTGTAGTACGATCCATCCTCACTCATAAAAGTTTTTATTCAGTCAGTGAGTATATGGGCTGCAATGACTTCAGTTTACATGATGTTTCTTAATTATATATGTCTTTTATTTGTATTTGTATTTTTAATTGTCTTTGTCTTTATATTTTAATATGTAATTTTTTTTAATGATTTAAAATTGACAGATAGATGTTATTGTTATTAGGATCAACTTTTATTAATAACAATTGTCGATATTGTAATACATAAAGGTACTTTACTCTTGAACAAAATTTACATTTTTTGACAAACCTCGTATACGACTGCAAAAAATTGATATCTGATTATTTCATTTTGGGTTTTAGGCCATGCAAAACTTTTCATCAAGAATAACTTTTTTTCATAAAACCAATAATAAAAAAGTTTCCCATATGGTGCCGACTTAGTTGGACACACTGTAGTATTTCTATTGTCAATTTGAAAATTCAGTCTAAAATTTTGCTACCAGGTTAAATCATTACAAATAGAGCAGCGAATTCGAGACACTATGGTGCCGTTTCTTTTTTCCTTGGTGTACAATCACGTCGAACATGGTAGGTTTTGTTAAGCATGTCACTGTGCATATGAAATCGTATTTCACATTTTCTCGTGGTCTGGAACTTTTCAAAATAAAAAAAGGGAAAATATTGTATTTTAAATATAATGTTTTTTTTTTTTGTTTCCACCGTCATATTTTCAAAACTAATGTTGCTATCGAAGTTATTTTTTTTTTCAATTAAAGTACACACAATAGCACTTTTAACTGCACTAATGGTTTTTACACAGTTCGCATTTTCATTTCCTTAAAAATCAGGAAAACTAGTTATTTGAATTTTATTATGACGATTTTCACCAATCGATAAACTTTTTTATTTTTGAAACTGTTTATACACATACAGCGAAGCAAATGTGGCCCTAGCACTAGAACAGTATTTAAAATAATTAATTTAAATGCGATGCTGTCAGTGGCGGCTTGTCAGGGGAGGCAGGGGAGGCTGAGCCTCCCCTTGGAAGAACCACCATATCTTCAAAAGTAATATCTTAAGAAATTTCTATTAGGTATATCTCAATTTTCAATATTTTTTATTGTTTATTATTCATTAATTAATTTTCAGTTTATATATAACATTTTTGCATTTCCTTTCCACAAACATACCTATAACGTTACAGTCCGGATAGTCTTTGTATGCATATTTCCCGGTCGGCCGGTCTTTTACTGAATGAACACTGCGGTTCGCTGGAGGCTAATACGAAATAGCTTCCAACTTTACCGTATTTACTTATAACATGAATGACCTTGAATTTCTTTGCGCTGTGTAAAATAGCAACACTTGGAATAGCCAAGTATGAAGCTAGCCTCCAGATCTCAGTTCTTTATAGCGCATGTGCACAGGTTATTCAAGAGTCAGGTGATTCACAAAGAAAACGAACTGACGTCTGACAGTTGCGTTTAGCCGGTTATAAGAACAACTTGACGTATAAATACATAAAACATTTGATAGGCGGGCTAGAAATAAGTGCTCTAGGTGAAAATATTCCCAACAACATGTCTTGTTGTCCAGACGTGGTGGATTATTTGTTATTAAATGGATTTACTACTCTTATTTATGATGAAAAGGTAAGAATTAAAAGAAATGCCAGGCCTACACCAGCAATGCTTTCGTTAGTTTTTAAAAGTGGTAAACAAAACAGAGGGTTTTGTGATAACAATTATAAAAAAGTCGAGTGGTTAACGGCATCAACAGTTAGAAACAAATTATATTGTTGGAGATGTTTATTATTTACTAATGATCAATCATCAATTTGGGGCAGGGCCGGGTTTAATAATTTGCAAAATTTGTCGCGAGGTTTAGAAAGGCACGAAAAATCTCAGGAGCACATTTCATCTTGCATTAAATTCGAAATGTTTGGTAAACAAAATATTGTAAATTTCTTAGATTCTGCACATAAGAGAGAAATAGAAAATGTTAACGAAAGGTCCGTGAGAATAGGGAAATATTAAAGAGGTTAATAGATGCCGTTATATAGTTATCTTCACAAGAAAATTCTTTCCGAGGACGTGACGAAAAACGTGAATCGTGCAATAAAGGAAATTTCAAAGAGCTGGTAGATTTTTTAAAAACTTATGACCCAAAATTAGAGAACTTTTTTTGAGACAATTCCGGTAAGCTTCTGTAGAATGATAATTTTCAGCACTTAAACGCATAAAAACATTTTTACTAGAAAAAAAAAGAGTCAAGACCGCCTTTCAAATGTATCGCTTATTTCAATAGAAAAACGTTTTTTGTCAGAATTGAGGAAACGCGATTCATTTTATGATGAAATAATCAACCATTTTGCTAGTTCCAAAAATCGCAGGTTACCACTCATTTATAAAAATATTCAGGCTTTAAAGCAGAGATTAATATGGGTAGTTGTTATTTTAGAAAAAATATTTATTTGTGTTATTTATTTTTTAAGAATTATTTTTTATAATTCTCCATAATATAGAGTTCCGCGGTTATATTTTTTTTTATATAACTTCTTTCTCAAAACTATTTTAATTTCTATTAAAGCTTATAATTTTACACGCCTGGCAGTGATAATGAATACAATTTTTTGTTTGTAGAAAAACACTTTAATTTTTTTACCAAAACTATTTTTATTTTTATTAAAAGTTATATTATTTAATTACAAGTGGGATAGTAGGACTCCTTTGGATACCGATACTCGAGTCGTAGGAACGAGAATTTCATGAGAATGATTTTTTCATCTCATCATATTTTCTATTTCCTTTTCATTCTATTCTTTTATTAGTTCTATTCTCTCAAGTCGTGAATCGGTATCCTGGTGAACAACCCACGGCAAAAAAATGTAACGCGCCGTTGTAATACCTCAGGGGTGGTGGGGAAATGTACAAATTGTAGTCATATTGCACATCAGTTGTCTTTCAGAATATCAAACCTCCTCTGCAGACAATATCACGAGCCGCCACTGGATGCTGTAGAATATTCGCAATATACTTTCCTAAAATAATGGAGTGCATTATTTGTAAGAAAATTGTGCGGGATGATTACACATCTGTGGTACAAAGACCTAGGATACGCGGTTTGTTGTCACTAATATCTAGCGCTGAAGAAAGACAAGACATCGCGGAAATATTGTGTCAAAAAGATTATATTTTAAATGGCGAAATTTAAATAAAATATATAGACTGTCGTATAGACAAATTTTGAAAACATTAACGTTTTTTGCAATCATACAGTGCCGCCTCGCTGGTCCCTCAAATTATTATGGTGTACTATGTGATTTAACCTGATTTAAATCACATGGTTCTAATATCAGAAAAATGTGCCTTATTTGCAACAGATGCTGCCTGCACAGTACCAGTACATAATCGAACACGAAATATTTATTAATAATAGATGGAGAATTTAAAGTAACAAAAAAAGTAGTTTCACTCCATAAACTAAATTTAGCAATCAAATATTGGTGACGTCAGTTGATATGGATGTATTAATTTTACTAACCCTTTTTTTTTCGGACTCTGACTTAAATGGAACTAATTTATTTATGCAACTTGGACACGGCACTAGCAGACCATATTTGTCAATAGAGAAGGTAGTGCAAAGTTTAAGAACTACGGTTTGTACTTGTCTTCTGGCACTTCATTGCTATCACGGTTGTGATACCACTAATGGTTTTTTAAACTATAAAAAAAAATCTGCGTTTGATGTTCTTAAAGAATATTGTCGTTTTTCAAATATTATCGGAACTGCCATTGCTGCCTAAAGACGAAGTTTTAAAAATCTTTACAAAATTGATACTACTACTGTACAAAAACAAAAAAATACAGATATTAAACGAGTTAAGGATCAAATTAGCAACAACAACAAACGGAGCTTCCTTCAACTAAAGGCACCTTTTACCAGCACTTCTTAAGGTAAACATATATATTTAAAGAATATATTTCCTATCTAATACAATTAGTTAACCATTGCAGGTTTATGTATCAACTTAGAATATCGTACAGAAGCGATATACCAACTACACTTATAAATGCAGATGGTTCAGGACGGAATTTAAGTGACGATGTTTGGACAATATTTTCCGATGATAAGTCAATTCTTGATTTTGTTCGGCCATCATTAAGTATTTATTGTTCAGATAAAAATTGTGAAAATCGAAAATATGGTTGTGTTAAAGAAGACCTAAAAGTTGTAACGAGTGTAAATGTCCTACTTGAAATACTGTTATTTAAAGGTTTCGATGAATGTACAGATGAACTAGAATGCTTTTAATGCAGGGCCTATGTAACTAAATACTTATTTGTCAATAGAAAAATAGTTGCAAAAAGAAAAGTTGTTTTATTCCTGCATTTTTGTTTAATTCAGTCAAAAATGTCTAATAACCTACTTATTAAGTAGGTACTTACTTTATAACAATGGTTTATATTTACCTAGCTTTTAAATATTTTTTTAAACATTTAAAACAACAAAAGGTAGGTTTATACCTACGGTCCGTACCTAAGCGCTGTGTAAAGGCCCGACTAGTACACATGAACCCAACACCCAGATCAGATTACCGTAGTCCGCTGAGGGTAAGCTGTATAATGAGAGCCATGCGTGCAAGAATATGTTTTAGCCCGTTTAAAAAAATCGCTGACAACGTACTATAACCTGCACATGAAAAATTAAGATTTTAAAAACTTTTTTCATATATTGGCTTTAATTTGTTCGCAGCAGGTATATAAAAATATTTAAATAAATTTTTTTTTCGATTGCGGAAAAATACATCACGAAAATCACAACTTTAGGTTTGCTATTATCTTAAAAATTAAAAAAGAAGGTTTTATAATTACATTGTACATAGTTATTTTATTTTTATTGTGTCTACTTCATTTAACAAAAAAAATCAGTTCAATAGCATAATTATTTTAGATATAAAGGTGGGGACGTTAAAAAACATGTTTCAGGGAAAAATCAATTTTTTAGTTTTTTCGAAATAAAAAAGTTCCTGACCACCAGAAAATGTCGTGAAAGTGGTTTCATGTACATGATCACCTAATTAAAGAATCGCACCAAGTTTGGTTTGGTTTTACCAGTTTTTTTTTCTCGGAAACTAAGCGACTTTGCTTCCCAATTTTACTTGTCTAAAAGCCTGATGTGCCAGAATAAGACCCGAGAGCATGCTTGAATATTCCAAACGATATCCGTATATGAATATAGTTAACCAGATATGTTATGCACGTATCTCAAACAAAAGTTGTCAATTGTTTACCTGGCTCACAATTACAAGTCCCTAATAAGCTCTTGGTTCATTCTTATTATTGTTGATGGCATAGCCGTAGGTTAAATGATATTATATTTATTTATTTTAATTGAATCATTTATAGAGTTGTTCATTAATACAATATTATTTATTATAAATAAATAATGTATTATAAATAAATAATTAAATCACGCCTACCAATTAATATAAAGTAATAAAACAATATTTACAATAATTAGAAAGTGATTCTAAAAATTGTCAGTCCTTTTTATAGTTTTCAAACTGATTTTAGATGAATGATACCACTATAGTACACAATAGATAAGTGATAGCGATCTCCATCACTGCTACTAATCACCTGTTCTTTTAAATGAGCAATCGCTAACTGAGTGATATAATCACTGATTAAAAAATTGCCTTTTTCCCCGTTTCTAGTAAACAATGCTGCTTTATTTATATAAAGAGTGACTTCTTTGGTGGCGTATACTTAATTTGACTGTAAATTTCTTTTAAAATTATTTCAAAACATTTGTTTGCCGAAACATTGTTTCAGCTTTAATATATGTTCTGTTGGCAACAATGTGACAACAAAAGTCACTAGTTTTCTAACAAAATGTCTGATAAGCATGTAGGATATTGTAAGTGTGAAGACTAATAAAAGCATTATTAAAAAACTAACTACTACTACTTCTACACCTTTTGGGCTTTTGAGGAAGTCCCTAACAATACATGGTGGCAGCTAGGAGTGAACTCTGTTTCCGTGAGTACTGACCTCTAAATTAAAATGTCTCGGGAAGAAGACAGCAATGTAAATGCCTCTGCATGTGCCATCCGTGCACCTCTTTTCAACGTGAGCCCGCCCGATCAGTTCAATTTTTCAACCCCAGCCTCCTGGCCTCAGTGGTGAAAGCGTTTCGAAAGATACATGACTGTTTCTGGTCTATCTTCTAAAAATGAGGATGAGAAAATTAATGCCTTGCTGTATATTATGGGGGAGAAAAGTGAAGAAATTATCATCCAGTTTCCTGCTATACCTGGAACATACAAGGAGATGCTGAAGGCATTTGAAGATCATTTTATTCCTAGACGTAATGTAATTTTCGAGAGATTCCAGATGAATTCGAGGGTACAGTTACCGGGGGAAAGTGTAGAAAATTTTATTACTGCATTACACACTTTAGCAGAGCACTGTGAGTACGGGTTGTTGAAAGAAGAAATGATTCGTGACCGTATAGTAGTCGGTATGAGTGACAAGAAAACCAGCGAGAGGATGCAACTGCAACCATCGTTAAAATTGTCAGATGCAACCTTGATGGCAAAACAAGCCGAACTGCAAAGTAAGCAAAACAACATACTAAGACAGGAGTTGGTCCAGGTGAATGCAATGGGAAAGAATAAAGTGAACAAGTTTGGAAGTCAGCGTTTTGACAAACATCAGTCTACAGCGTATGATATTTCCTGTAACTACTGTGGATTGAAAGAACATTCACGAGATGCCTGCCCAGCGAGAGATGCAACGTGCAGAGCTTGCAAAAAAAGGGGACAGTGGGAGAGAGTTTGTAAGGCGAAAGATCAAATTGGAAGTAAGAAAAATGTTAAAGTAATAGAGTCCGAGAGTGCTGAGGTACAGGATGAGAACAGCAAAATTTCAGAGTCTCTGTTTATTGGTAATATTACTAGTAATGATAAGAGTATTAGATTAAAAAAAAATTACACTGTTGGTAATGTCTTTACTAATGAAAAAAATCAGTGGATGATAAAGTTGAACTTACTTGGTAGAAATGTAGCATTTTTAATAGACACTGGTGCTGATGTGGTTTGCGCTCCGTTACATATTTTACCTGAATCAGTTCTAACCTCAATTGTAAGATGCGATGATACCATATCAGGACCAGATGGAAAGAATTTAAGTGTTATTGGTAAAATTAAGGTTAAGTTACAGAATCCATGTAATAAAAAATGTTGTGAGGTAGATGTATATATTATAAAAAATTTAAAAGTACCTATTCTAGGTAGACCAGGGATTTCATACCTTGATGTTTTGCATTTAAATAAGGACAAAGTAAATCATTCTTTAAACTTGATTACTGATGTTACATCGGTTAATATTGATTCTGAGTTTAGTGGTATTTTTAATGAAATTGGTAAATTTCAAGATGAGATAGAAATTTCCATCAAAGACAATGCAAAACCATTTGTCCAAGCTAGCCCTAGAGTAGTACCAATACCCTTATTGGATAAACTTGAAAAAGAATTGGAAAGACTTAAAACGCTTAACATAATTAAATCAGTGGAGCATCATACAGCTTGGGTAGCTCCTATCGTAGTAGTTCCAAAGGGAGATACGGTTCGACTTTGTTGTGACTACACCGAACTTAATAAAAATGTGTTGAGACCACATTTTCCGATACCTAAAGTAGAGACCTCACTTGCAAAATTAAAAGGTTCTCGGTTTTTCTCGAAACTGGATCCCAGATCCGGCTTTTACCAAATTAGACTTTCAAAAAATTCGCAATCGTTAACCACTTTTATTACACCTTTTGGGAGGTTTATGTTCACTAGATTACCATTTGGCATCTCTTGTGCTCCAGAGTTTTTTAGTCAAAAATATTCTAAATTATTTGCCGGCCTGAAAGGTATTGTTATTCATGTTGATGATATATTAATACACGCTTCTACGAACGAAGAGCACGATCGTATACTTCGAGAGGTTCTTTCTAGACTTCAGGCTGAGGGAATAACACTTAATAAATCTAAATGTCTTATAGGCGTACAGAAAATCAGTTTTCTCGGTCATATAGTGTCTCAAGAGGGTATTCTTATTGAACCATCCCGAGTTGAAGCGATAAGTAAATTTCCAGATCCTAGTAATAAAAAAGAATTGTAACAATTATTAGGAATGATCAATTTTGTTGCCCGCTTCATTCCGAATAAATCTGAATTACTTGAACCACTCACTTATTTGCTAAAGAATGATGTGTTATTCCTTTGGGGTGACAGTCAAAAAATTGCTTTTCAAAAATTAAAACAATTACTTTCAAAAGCTCCTTGTCTTTCATTTTTTGATCCAGAAAAAAAGATTATAGTTAGCGCAGATGCTTCATCATATGGTCTTGGATCAGCTCTAATGCAGCTTAACAGTAATGGTGAACGAGAATTAATAGCCTATGCCTCACGTACGCTTACTCCTACAGAGTGTCGATACGCTCAAATTGAACGAGAATGCTTGAGTTTAACGTGGGCCTGTGAAAAATTCAAAGAGTACATAATAGGCATTCCAATAATTCTTGAAACTGATCACAAACCATTATTACAAATTCTGCAAACCAAGAATCTAGACGACTTAACACCACGCCTACAGCGATGTCGTATTCGGCTAATGCGATATAACTACTCTGTTATTTATACACCCGGTGTAAATTTAAAAGTTGCTGATGCACTTTCACATAGTCCGTTGCAGATAAAACATGTTTATGAAGAATTAACTGCGGAAGTCGATGCACATGTTCGTTTAATCACTAAGAACTTGCCAATTAAAGATTCTTTTCTTTCTAAAATTTCTCAGGAACAGTCTGCGGATCCGATTTGTATTCAGCTGAAAGAATATTCTATTTTAGGGTGGCCTGAAAAGAAAAATCTTCCTATTGAACTGTTACCGTATTTTCAATATAGACATGACATAAGTTTTAATGAAAATTTTTTACTCAAGGGTACTCGTATTATTATTCCTCCAACATTACAGCTACAAACCCTCAATTTCATTCATCAGGGGCATCAAGGCATTGTAAAATGTCGTGAACGCGCGAAAATGTCCGTGTGGTGGATAGGACTTTCAACTCAAATAGAAAATTTAGTTCGTTCTTGTCCGAATTGTGTAGAAGAGAGATCAAACATTAAAGAAACTTTTGTTAAAGATGATATTCCAGCAAGAGCTTGGCAAAAAGTTGCAGTTGATTTGTTCAAATATAAAACGTGGTTTTTAATTCTGACAGACTACTATTCTCGTTTTTTTGAAATTATACCATTGGCTAGTCTAACAGAAAATACTATTATCCAAAAGTTAAAAGAGCAGTTTTCTAGGTATGGAATTCCTGAAATTGTACGGTCAGACAATGGACCTCAGTTTCAAACAGCCTTCAAAAAATTTGCTTTAGAATATAACTTTACGCATGTCACAAGTAGCCCTCACTTTCCACAATCAAATGGCTGCGTGGAAGCTGCAGTCAAAGTTGCAAAATCATTACTCAAGAAAAATGATGATATATTTTCTGCTTTAATGTCATACCGGGCAACTCCTTTAGAGTGTGGGTTCAGTCCTTCTGAGCTACTTATGTCACGTAAGCTCAGGACACTATTGCCAATTTTACCAAGTAAGCTGGAAAAGGTTATAGATACACAGTCAACTTTCAGGGAAAGGGAAGAGAAAAGAAAAGATAAACAGGAAAGTAATTTCAATAATAGACACCATTCTAAGGAGTTGTCTGATTTGCATAATGGTGATTCTGTATGGGTTACCGATCTTAGGAAATATGCTGTAGTTATTGATAGAGCTAATGAGCCTCGTTCATACATTGTTAAAGCTGGTGACGGTAGTATATACCGTCGAAACAGATGGTTCTTGATAAACGCTCCTTATTCTAGGCCTGAGATTAAAGAGACCCATACAGAACAACCCTTACAAATACCTAATAATTGTCAAAACAACGATTCTGTACCTAGTATTCATGATAATGAAAGTGAAGCAGTGCAAAGTGAAAGTGATAGCAACATAAACAGTAATAAAGATGAGACTATGATAGACGAAAATAATGATAAACCAATTACTGAAAAACCGGATGTCAAAAAAATTGTTCCGTCATTTGTAAGGCCTAAACGGTCATATAAAAAACCTGTTTGGTTACATGATTATGTAACTGAAAGTGATTAGGCTTAAATTTTAATCTTAAGAAGGGGGACGTTCTGTTGGCAACAATGTGACAACAAAAGTCACTAGTTTTCTAACAAAATGTCTGATAAGCATGTAGGATATTGTAAGTGTGAAGACTAATAAAAGCATTATTAAAAAACTAACTACTACTACTTCTACACCTTTTGGGCTTTTGAGGAAGTCCCTAACAATACAATATATACCATGAGTAATTTATATTTTTTGACCTAAAAAAAAGTGCACACACCTTATTGAATTAGAATTTTGAAAACCCCGTTTCTTTTTTAAATATCTGGGGAATATTTATCGGCCCAAAAAAAAGTTGAATTCTTTTTTAAAGGAGAGGATATTTAAAAAAACGGTGGAATTTTTCTCATAAGATTAATAGTTTTCATGTAGAAATAAAGAATGTGTATGCTTGAAAACAAATTACTTCGCAAAATAAAACATATTTTTACTTAAAATGTTGTTTAATCATCGAAGTTTGATCAACGTGTATAATTCCTCTCGGGTTACATTCTCAATAGTATATATTTTAGTTTAATAATAACTCAAACCGTTTTCCATTTATTGAGAACACTTTGGAATTTGTGAATTTCAACAGTTTCGAAACTAACCCCAAAATTTCAATTCAAAATAGCTGTGAAATCTCTAAATTTATTCCGAACAAAAAGAAAAAAAATGTAAAATGAAGCTAAAACTGTATTATGCAGTGCGTAACAATTTTTAATTTCACAATGAATTTTTTTAAATTCATTTTTATGAGCTTTTTTACATTATTAAACAGTATTCAGTTATGGCATAATTTTAGGACTTATAACTTAAGGATTTTGTTGATGAATTGTAAAAAAATATACTAACAAATACAGGTAGCTGGAGCCAATTCAACATAAATTAATTAATGATAATCACTTGAACTGCTACGAATGCGTTAACATGTTTTCAATTTGACACCATGCACCAGTGGCGGCTCGTGATATTGTCTGCAGAGGAGGTTTGATATTCTGAAAGACAACTGATGTGCAATATGACTACAATTTATACATTTCCCCACCACCCCTGAGGTATTACAACGGTGCGTTACATTTTTTTGCCGTGGGTTGTTCACCAGGATTCACGACTTGAGAGAATGGAACTAATAAAAGAATATAATGAAAAGGAAATAGAAAATATGATGAGATGAAAAAATCATTCTCATGAAATTCTCGTTTCTACGACTCGAGTATCGGTATCCAAAGGAGTCCTACTATCCCACTTGTAATTAAATTATATAACTTTTAATAAAAATAAAAATAGTTTTGGTAAAAAAATTAAAGTGTTTTTCTACAAACAAAAAATTGTATTCATTATCACTGCCAGGCGTGTAAAATTATAAGTTTTAATAGAAATTAAAATAGTTTTGAGAAAGAAGTTATATAAAAAAATATATAACCGCGGAACTCTATATTATGGAGAATTATAAAAAATATTTCCTAAAAAATAAATAGCACAAATAAATATTTTTTCTAAAATAACAACTACCTATATTAATCTCTGCTTTAAAGCCTGAATATTTTTATAAATGACTGCGATTTTTGGAACTAGCAAAATGGTTGTTATTTCATCATAAAATGAATCGCGTTTCCTCAATTCTGACAAAAAACGTTTTTCTATTGAAATAAGCGATACATTTGAAAGGCGGTCTTGACTCATTTTGTTTCTAGTAAAAATGGTTTTATGCGTTTAAGTGCTGAAAATGATCATTCTACAGAAGCTTACCGGAATTGTCTCAAAAAATAGTGGCGTTATTCAAAAAGTTCTCTAATTTTGGGTCATAAGTTTTTAAAAAATCTACCAGCTCTTTGAAATTTCCTTTATTGCACGATTCTCGTTTTTCGTCATGTCCTCGGAAAGAATTTTCTTGTGAAGATAACTATATAACGGCATCTATTAACCTCTTTAATATTTTCTATTTCTCTCTTATGTGCAGAATCCAAGAAATTTACAATATTTTGTTTACCAAACATTTCGAATTTAATGCAAGATGAAATGTGCTCCTGGGATTTTTCGTGCCTTTCTAAACCTCGCGACAAATTTTGCAAATTATTAAACCCGGCCCTGCCCCAAATTGAGGATTGATCATTAGTAAGTAATAAACATCTCCAACAATATAATTTGTTTCTAACTGTTGATGCCGTTAACCACTCGACTTTTTTATAATTGTTATCACAAAACCCTCTGTTTTGTTTACCACTTTTAAAAACTAACGAAAGCATTGCTGGTGTAGGCCTGGCATTTCTTTTAATTCTTACCTTTTCGTCATAAATAAAAGTAGTAAATCCATTTAATAACAAATAATCCACCACGTCTGGACAACAAGACATGTTGTTGGGAATATTTTCACCTAGAGCACTTATTTCTAGCCCGCCTATCAAATGTTTTATGTATTTATACGTCAAGTTGTTCTTATAACCGGCTAAACGCAACTGTCAGACGTCAGTTCGTTTTCTTTGTGAATCACCTGACTCTTGAATGACCTGTGCACATGCGCTATAAAGAACTGAGATCTAGAGGCTAGCCTCTTACTTGGCTATTCCAAGTGTTGCTATTTTACACAGCGCAAAGAAATTCAAGGTCATTCATGTTATAAGTAAATGCGGTAAAGTTGGAAGCTATTTCGTATTAGCCTCCAGCGAACCGCAGTGTTCATTCAGTAAAAGACCGGCCAACCGGATAATATGCATACAAAGACTATCCGGACTGTAACGTTATAGGTATGTTTGTGGAAAGGAAATGCAAAAATGTTATATATAAACTGAAAATTAATTAATAAATAATAAACAATAAAAAATATTGAAAATTGAGATATACCTAATAGAAATTTCTTAAGATATTACTTTTGAAGATATGGTGGTTCTTCCAAGGAGAGGCTAGCCTCCCCTGACGAGCCGCCACTGCCATGCACATTTCTAAAAAATGAAACACAATTCTTATGGAAAATGGTTCCCAGCTAAATCGGCTGAAATCGTATATTGTAGATAATTTCTTCCTGATCAATAGTTCTTATGGGCACAAGGTCGGAAAATGGACAGTTTTCCAGATATCGAGAGTGCAAAGGGGATGTTCATTTCTTATGGGAAGTGGACGCCGCCCCGGTGAAATTCGCTGGAATCAATGTCTGGAAAACGGGCTATTTTCCGGCTTTGTTTCCAAGAGAATTTTTGATCAGGAGCTCGAGAGAAATAACATATCGATTCCAGTGAATGTCAAAGGAGCGGAGGTCACTTCCCATAAGAAATGAGCATCCTCCTTGCATCCTTGATATCTGGAAAACTATCCATTTTCGACCTTGTGCGCATGAGAACTTTTGATCAGGAAGAAATTATTACAATATACTGCGATATCGCCCTATTTAGCTGGAAGCCATTTTCCATAAGAATTATGCGAGGTTCTTTTCTAAGCAATCATTATTGGAAGTATTTTCAATGTAGGATATGTGAATGTAGTTTACTAATAGCTATTTTTGTTTTCCAGTACTGAACATACCAAAAGCCCTTATTCAGAGGCAAGAATGTACTGTTGCGAGAAATGCCCCTTTGTGTCTAAGCATAAACACAGTCTTAAGAGACATATGTTGATCCATCAAAAATCCCCAGAATTATCAGCGTCCCATAGTCAGGCCCATCTAGATTCAACAGTATATAGTTGTAAACACTGTTCCTTTGAGGCAAAACACAAATATACATTTAAGCAGCACCAACTAATTTGCCAGAGCCCTTCTGAAGAAACAGTGTATAAATGTGGAAACTGCTCTTATAAAACCAATCGTAAATATTACATCAAGAAGCATACAATGGTCCACAAAAATAAGTCGGATATAAAATTGTACAAATGCGATAGGTGTACATACGAGACGAATTATAAATGTAACTTGAAACAGCACACACAGATTCATCAAGACCTGACAGATTTAATATTTTATAAGTGTGAAAAGTGTGCACACGAGACAAAAAGTAAAAAATACCTTAAGAAGCACATGCTAACTCATTTGAGCCCTGCAGAGATAAAAATGCACAGTTGTGACATATGCTCATTTGAGACTAAACGAAAGGACACGCTTAAACAGCACAGAAAAATTCATCAAGGCTTACAAAAAATAGCAGTGCACACATGCAAAACTTGCTCCTTCCACACAAAATATAAAGACAAGCTGAAACAACACCTGCTGACCCATGTAGACCTTCCGAAGGTAACCTTGTACAAGTGCGAACTATGTTCATACGGAGCAAAGCAGAAGAGCAATCTCAAAAGGCATATGCTCACCCATCAAAGTCTGTCTGAGGTCAAAATGTACAGCTGTATGAGGTGCGCGTTTACAACAAAGCGGAAAGAGAATCTCAAGAATCACTCTCTAACTCACGAGGATCTTTCACAGGCAACGATCTATGCATGCGCTACATGTCCTTTCGAGTCAACGCAGAAGGATAATCTCAAACTGCATTTGCAGGTCCATCAGGATTGCTCCGAAATGACGGTTTACAGATGTGACAGGTGTTTGCATGAGTCGCAAAACAAACATATTTTTAAAATGCATATGTTGAGTCATTATAATCCGGCTGAATTAAAGGTGTACCTCTGTGGAAGATGTCCGTTCACGACTAAGCGCAAAGATGTCGTTAATAGGCACATGCTGACGCACAAAGAACTCTCGGAAGTGACCGTGTATAGGTGCGACAAGTGCCCGCATGAGACCAAACACAAGAATAACATGAAAATACACATGCGCGTCCACCAAAGCACCTCGGAGGTAAAAGTGTACAGGTGTGAGAGTTGTGCATTTCAGACAAAGCATGAGTACACTTTGAAAAGACACTCGCTGACTCATCGCTCAGGGGAGAATTTGCAGAAACGTCAAAGATTTTCATTCAAGCTCAAAGAGGATGCTGTAACTTTGTACGCCCAGGTAGAAAACTAATATTTGTCTAATCTGAAAATGTTGGCACAATATTGAACCAATGATTGTAAACATCGAACTATCAAATCAATGTGGTTTCAACTTTATTGAGGAGACATTGAAAAATTATATAATGTATTCAAATATTCAAATTCAAAACAGACTTTATTTGTGACATTAAATACATAAAATTAAGACCTAAACACAGAATATACAGCAGTATAAGTTCGGAATTAACACAAGAAAATAAAAACGGGGAATATATCATAAAAATGAGATCAGCATAGAAGCTGTTTTTAATTCTCAACCCATATTAAAGGATTTTAATACATATGATTACAGAGCAATCAATCAATCTATAAAAATAAGTGTATATAGATATTGTAAATAAATAAAAAAATATGTATTATTAAAGGCTCTCGTTTGGTTGTTCAGGTACATGAATTTTAATTTGTTTTTAAACATAAAAATAAAACATGTTTTCAAAGAATCAGGTACATCATTGTATAATTTGGTTTCAAGGTAATATAAGAATGCTAGCTTTAAACTCTTCCATGTTGGGTTTAAAAATGTCTATTTTGTGTGAATTTCTGGTATTATTCTTCCATATAATTTTTTCGTAAAGGCATATAAATGGTGTAACGTGTTCTCGTCTTAATAGATTTAGTGAATATCCCATACGATTATTTTGTACTTTCTGTAGTTTTGTAAATCACTATTTGTAAAATATGAATTATATACTATTAAACAATAGTCAATATTTTGTAAAACAAGACTCACATAATTTTAGTTTTAAATTTTTTGGGAGAAAATCTTTAAACTTGTACAGATTATAGAGAATGTAATATTTCTGATAAACACTGTTTACATGAGCAGTAAAATTTAAATGAATGTCCATTATAAGCCCTAAGTTCTTTACATTCTTTTCCAGATGCACTTCATTAGGTTACATTTGCAGTGTAACTAAATTTTCCACTGCAACACACCAATTTTTGGTACCAAACACAGTAGCTTTAGTTTTATCCACAATCAGTTTTAAACTTTGATTTTCACTGTAAGAACTGATAGATGTAATATTATATATTATTATAGTCTCCACACATTCATCGATACTTAATACATTGAAATTTCTGTACAGTTGATAGTCATTAACATAACGCTTGTAATTTACCGATTCTAGGATATTGCTAAGGTCTGCTGTATATAAATACAATATCGAGCCTAGAGTTGACCTCTGCGGTATGCAAATCCTTACAAGTTTTGTCTCTGAAATATCTAATTCATCTTCAGTTGTCATATTCATCATCTGTTTTCCGTCACGCAGATATGTGAAAAACCAGTTTATTGTGTTTTGAGCAAAACCATTGTTATATTCTTTATTATATAATTTATGTATCAAATAACTTTATTTATTCTTACTAAATATACATTAGTATGTCTAACAAAATATATGTAATCTGACAACTGACAGCCTCTGTGCAGGGCTGTACTGAGGAGGTTGCATATCATAACATCCTCTCTTCTTTAAAAAAACAAACTTGTTATTTTGTAACTTCATAGTCTTTAAACTTGACCGGTAGTTTAATGTCTCGTTTCGGACGGCTTCTAGCTTCTTGGGTCAATTCGGGATCTATACTCTTCTTTTTGGGTTTTGTCATTACGTGTTCGGAGTTAATAGGTCTTCTAATTTGGTTAGAGAGTTGTATCTCTGATTCTTCTGAAGTGGGAGCAACGTCATATGTAGGATTCTGCAAAACAGTTTGATTTTCGTTCTCAACGGTTTTCCGTGACAGCGTTTGACTTGTAGGAAGAATTGGAACTGTTTGTCGACTATCTGTCTGAACCATGCTGTTTGTGTTAGAGTCATGCGGTTTAACATTGACGATATTTCTTCTATAGGACGAACCATTAATGTTAACTACACAAGATCTATCATTAAGGTTTTGTTCAATTATACCATTAGTCCAACTGTTTGAGACCTCTGGATTAAGTTGAACCATAACTGAGGAACCTTTTTCTAGTTCGGGATACACTTTTGTCTTTCGATCATAGTAAAATTTATTTTTCTTTCTATTCTCCATTATCTTCTCTGAAACATCATCAATAAAGTGAGGTTTTAATTTACTCATAGAAGATGGCACGCTATTTCTTGTTGATCTTGATAACAAACGCTCTGATGGAGTTGAGCCAATTTTGTTAGGGATATTTCTCCAATGTAGCAAAGAAAACCATATGTCTTCTTTCCCTTCTTCAGCTTTTTTAATGAGGTTCTTTGCAATCTTTACTGCGGCTTCCGCCTTGCCGTTTCCTTGTTGATGATGTGGAGATGAGGAAACTTGAGTAAATTGCCAATCCTGTGCAAACTTTTGCATTTCTTTGTTGATAAAATTTGTACCATTATCTGTACATACCACTTGCGGAACTCCAAAACGACTGAAGTTACGTTTGCAACAACTAATAACAGCCGATGACGATAGGTCTTTTAGGATATCTAACTCAAAATAATCAGAGTAATGATCTACAGTTATTAAAAATTTCTTCTGCTTTCCCTGGTGTACTGTAAAAAATACATCCATTGACACGGTTTGGAATGGATATTCGGGAATTGAATGAGTTTGCATTGGGTCTTTTCTCTGTGATGAGCTGTACTTGGCACATATGTCGCAGCCTTGTACTTTGTTTTTTATTTCAGCATTCATGCCTGGCCAAAAAATATTTGCTCTTGCTAATCTTAGAGTTGATTCAATACCATTATGACTAGTATGTACTTTCTCAATCATAAGTTTTCGCAAACAAGCAGGTATAAATATTCGGTCACTATGATAAATAAGTCCATTTTGAGTGGATAGTACATCTTTATATTTAAAGTAGGTTTTAGCTTCCTCGGGAACATCGTAAATTTTGTTAGGCCAGCCTTCTGTGATAAGATATATAAGTTTCTGGCATACAGGATCTTTTAGAGTTTCTGTCTGAATATGTTTGATTCTCTCATCTGTAATACTTAGGCTTTTTAACAAATCCGTGGCTTCGATGATTTTAAAAATGTTAAATTTTTTATCTGTCTCGTGGCTTTCAGTGTTTATCAGAGGAGCTCTAGAAATTGCATCTGCAACAACATTTTCTTTTCCAGAAACAAACTGAACTTCTAAGTTATAGCGCTGAAGATTCATGAGCATATGTTGAAGTCGTTTCGGTGCATTTAACAACGGTTTCTTAAAAATGTTAATTAGTGGCTTATGGTCAGTTTTGATTATGGTTTTAGAGCTTCCTATTACCAGCTGGTCAAACCGAGTGCAAGCAAATAATATTGATAATAACTCCTTCTCGATTTGAGCGTAATTCTTTTCTGTTGCTGTTAATGTACGGGATGCATATCCAATAATGTTATTCTCTTGAAAAACTGCTACTCCAAGTCCATATGAACTAGAATCGCATTCCATCACTAATGGTTTATTCATATCAAAATAATGTAGTGTTCTCATGTTGGAAACAATACTTTTTACTTTGTTAAACTCTGCATTTTCATTATCTGTCCAGATCCATGGTGTATTTTCCTTAATTAGTTCCCTCAGTGTAGAAAAATGTGTACTTAAATTTTTTATGTAACGGCTAAGATAGTTTACCATTCCTACGAACCTATGTAGTTCTTTCTTATTCGATGGAGTTGGATAGTTGACAATAGTGGATATTTTTGAATAATCGGGCTTGAGTCCTTCATCAGTTGGGTAATGACCATAGAATTTAATGGAACTTTGGCATAGCTTTAATTTAGATCGGTTTAACTTCATATTATGTTTCAAACGTTGAAATAAGTTTCTTAAATTTTTGTTGTGCTCTACTAGAGCTTGTTCTAGCGTATCTCCAGATCCAAAAATGATAATGTCATCAGCCATTGCTTCTACACCTGGCAAATCTTGTATAACTTCCTTCATTTTTGCTTGAAATAGTTCTGGCGCTGGTGAAATACCAAACGGAACACGGAGCCAACGATATCTTCCATAGGGAGTCCAAAAAGTAGTTAGTTTACTGCTGTCTTCACTTAGCTTCAAATGCCAAAATCCCTTCTTGGCATCTACTAAGGAAAATATTTTTGCTTTACCCAGCTCAGGTAAAATCTCATCTAAAGTAGTAAATTGTAATCTAGGACGTTTTAAAGCTTTGTTCAGTGGAATTGGATCAAGGCATATTCGAAACGACTCATTTCGTTGGACAATTAGGATGTTGCTTACCCAATCGGTGTGTTGCTTTTCTTTGACGATAATTTTATCATTTTCAAGTTTATCTAGCTCTACTTTCAACTGTTTTCTGAGTTTCATAGCAATTCGACGTGGCTGTTGTATAACGGGCGTGATAGATTTATCAACTTCTAGATGTACTTCTCCCGGTAACTCACCATAACCTTCAAAAATTTCGGAAAATTCTTCAGTCATTTTTTCTGCTTGAATTCGATATATTTTTTTGACATCCTCTTGGGAATCAGTAGAGGGTAACTTTATTGCCCTATGTTTTGAAATGCTTTGCACACTGTTACATAATTTTAAAAGTCCAAGAGTTGTACATACTCTTGCCGAAAGTAGAGGACAGTGGTCAACATCAACAACCTGAAATACTAATAAATATTTCTTGCCCTGGTGCTTACATGGAATCTTTATTTCTCCTCTGACAGAAATGGGAGTACCACCAAAGCTCTGTAGTCTGTATTTGGAACATAATAATTTGGGATTTGTCGTATTTAATAATGTGCATAACTGGTTATAACCTACAAGGCTGGTATTTGCACCTGTATCTAAATCACATTTCACTGTTTTCCATTTGTTATTTAGCTTTAGCTTTAATTCAGTGACAATATTTCCATTTGTTCCCGAATTGTCAACAATTTTTCCAATTTCAGCAGAATAGTCTTTGTTCTCGCTGCAGGAATTTTCTTGATCACTTGCTTCATTTACGATTTCCTTGACATTTTTTGATTTTCCTGAAGCTTCTTTCTTCTTCTTGCATACTTTCTCAAAATGATTCTTAAGATGGCATATCTTACATTTATGTCCTAACGCTGGACACGATCCTTTAGTAAATAAATGCCAGTCACCACAAAATTTACATTTCTGTTTTTTATCAGACTTAATTTTGTTCACATTTGTCTCAACATTCGCGCTTGCACTAGTACCCATTGGAAAGTTCTGCACATGTTTAGATGATATTTCTTCCATCCGACAAAGGTCAATAGCTTTTTCTTTTGTGACATCATGCATGGAGATCATACGATATCTTAAATTGTGATATTTACATGCTGTAACGATTTTATATGTGAGGAAGTCATCTTCCAAAGTAGCAAATTTACATGGTTTAATTAATGCTTTTAGCCTAATTAAATAACTGTCAAATGTCTCATCCATATTTTGAGAACACGAGAGATATTCCATACGATCGACAATAATATTTCGACTATAAACCACTTTGCTTTTGATAGCACCTAATACTGTTTCCGGGGAGGTTTTGTCCTGCTCACTCAGCTCAAAGTTAAAATATTTTTTCATGGCTGTGGAACCAATGAAAGAAAGCAGAATACTAACTTTTTTTTGCATTGTCAGTAGCAGGCCACTTATCTATTCCGGCCGCAGTACAATAATTATTCCAGTTGGCAACGAAAAAGTCATAATTCTCTTGCATATCACCTGATTCTACTTCAAGTGGAGGCGGGGGAGGAACATTTTGTAGAGATGAGCTTGTTGAAGTTTGGATGTTAGCAATTTGTTGAGCCAACGCACTAAATAGATTTGTTTGTTGTTTCAAAAGGTTTCTTAATTCTTCGGAATCCATTTTACATTACAATATGACCAAACTTTAAAGTTCAACAGCACAATTTCGTAATTTTTGCTCACAAAACGTACTTATTTGTAGTTTATCCTTTCAAACTACAGCACCCAACACTTCTGACACCATGTTATATTCTTTATTATATAATTTATGTATCAAATAACTTTATTTATTCTTACTAAATATACATTGGTATGTCTAACAAAATATATGTAATCTGACAACTGACAGCCTCTGTGCAGGGCTGTACTGAGGAGGTTGCATATCATAACAACCATATTTCATTTTTGCTAGTAAAATATCTGAAGCAATGGTATCAAAAGCTTTACTGAAATCTAGCATTACTAATAAAACACCTTCTGAATTGCTTATTGCTCTGGTAATATCATCACAGACATTCCTTAATGTTGTGGACGTACTATGCCTTTCTCCATAACTTGACTGGAATTTTGGTATTATTTCTTGGCTTTTCATGTAGTCTTTTAATTGAGAGCGAACAGCTTTCTCTGCAACTTTTGATACTGCTAACAGTATACAAATAGGCCAATAGGCCAAATATTTAAAATTATACATTTGACCTAACATTTAATGTTCAATTTGACCCAATGCCTAAAAGTGATAAAACAGTATCACCATATATTGATGAACATTATATGTTCCTTGTGTTCATTACATGTGTGTACTTCAGATACATTAGTATATTTATGGATGTTAGTTTTAACATAAATTAAGCTTTAATAAATATACAGACTTGTAGTTAATATACCAAGGTTTTTAAAATGTTCTTTAACATCTGCCCTATATTCTAATCCTAGTACCAGTCTTATAGCTTTCAGTTGAATGTTAAAAACTGTGGGCAGAATGGCCCCATACAAGTATTGCATAGCTTAAGGTGGAATGGATCAGAGCATGATAAGTCGTCAGAGTTATCTCACGTGAAGTAATTTGAGTCAAGGATTTTAGCAAATATAGATGTTTGGATAATTTATTGCATATATATTCAACAAGTTGGTCCTATTTTAGTGTAGGATCCAACATGACCCACAGAAATTTTACTTTAATAGAATTATTAATAGTTTGATGCCTTAAGCTGAAAACCATTTCCTCAGTTTTATCATTATTTAGTTTTAAAGAGTTACATAAGAACCATTGTTCTGTATCATACTTTGCTTTTGCCATAGCTTAGGAAAGCTTCATAATTTGACTCGACATTTGTGACTGTAGCATCATCAACAAACAACACATAGTCACATTCGCTGCCGGGTCCAACAATTTGTAAATCGTTTATATAGACTAAGAACAGTATTGGACCTAGCAGTGGGCCTTGAGGTATCCCATATTTAATTTTTTAAGGCTCTAAATATTTAATGTCATAAAATGTTTTCTGATGGCGTTCAGACAGATAACTTGTCATCAGGCAAATGGCATTTGGTAAAAATCCATAATACTCTAATTTGTTGAAAAGTACTTCATGATATAATATATACGTATACGTCATATACATACATGGGTTATTCATGGAAAGTGGTTATTAGACGTTTCTTGAGATCGGTTCAGTTTAGAAATTTGATAATTGGTCTAAGGGGGTTTTTGGATATGGCAGATATAATGAAAATACTTTCATGCATGTGTCACTTCTGCTTATACCGGATGCAGCACCTAACTTTGTTATTTTAAATGGTACACCCAATATTTTATTTCATATTTGGATTTCTAATAAAATTTTAGTTTAGGTTTATGTACCATAACACACTCTTAAACCTACCCGTTTTCGAAACGATTTTAACCCTTCCGAAAAAAAATCGATATCTTCTACCATGTGACCGATTTAGAGAGTTTCTTTTCAAACTCATATAGGTACCCTACGATCTAACTAAAAATTGTCTTTAATTTTCACAATATCATACAGGGTATTTTATTTTCACAGTTAAACATTGTTTTAGTTCAACGGCCCAAAAGTAATTTTTTTCAACGGAATCCCCCTGTATATTCTCATTTGATTTAATAGAGTATTAAATTCTGCATCGACTGTTATTAGCATTTCCTATACCTATCTCTCTTTGTTCTTTTATTATGGACGAATATTTGTAAAACGTTCATGCAAAGTCAGCACTCTTTGCTAGAGTCGGGTACAATTCAAACTGACGTGTGTCATGGCCGCTAAAACGTCTGAACTAAGATTTTATTTAAAGCATAAGAAATACCAGTAGTTCTCAAACAGTTCTCAGCAATGATATCGCTAAATAATTTTAAACATATATAAAAGATACTATCATAAAATGTTAAGATTATTAATTTAGTAACTTCATAATTTTAGTGGAATTCTGATTATACAGTGTCCATAAAGTTGGCTACATATGGGAAAAAATTGTATTTTTTACATTTCTAAAAAACTCTATTGGGGGTTTGTTTATGCATGACACATGACACATATCATGCGATCACCGGTTTGGCAGGACTGTAAAAAATAGTTGACGGTGGTACCGAAAAAAAGATATCGAAAAATTTTATGAAGAAAAAGTGCATATAGAATACATGAACTCCATATAGTCGCGTCATTTTAGCATGAAAAATCTGAAAATCTCAAAAAAAAGGTACAAGGTCAATTGACTTAATTCTTGTTGCAAAGAGTTCAGAAAGGCATTTAAAAAAACAGTGCCTTTTATTTTTTGGCGGAAATGTTTGGTTTCATTTCTTTTCCGATAATTGGCCAATTTAATTAAATTAATTGAAAAATTTGTTATCATACACATAATGCCATATAATTAAACGAAAATGGTTACTCGGGGGTTTCTGGGGTCGCTGATCACCAATCTGAAGTCCAATTTGGGAAATTCAAAATGGCGGACCGGAAATCGGGCCATCTTCCGGAAGAAGAATGAGAACGGATATCTTGGCCTTGAAAATCTGTACTCGGGAGTTTTCGGGGTCTCTGATTACGAATGCGAAGCCTGATTTGATAAATTCAAAATGGCGGACCGGAAGTAGAGTCAATTTATCAGGAAAAATTCATATTTTTTCGTTCTTGGGCTGAAAATGAGTACTCAGAGGTTTTAAAGGTCGCTGATTACGGATCAGAGGTCCAATTTACGAAATTCAAAATGGCGGACACGGGAGGAACAGTCAATCTCTTCGGAAAACCTCGTATTATTTACTTTTTCGGGCTGAAAGTATGAAAAATAAAAAAGTATTTCCTGAAAAATATACTACTTCCGGTCCGCCATTTTGAATTCTCCCTAACTGGACATCAGATTCGTTATCAGCGATAACGAGAATCTCCGAGTCCCCTCCCCCCCACGTTCAGCCCAAAAAAGAAAATAATACGAGTTTTCAGGAGAAATAGAGTGTTATTCCGGTCCGACATTTTGTATTTCGTGAATTAGGCCTTTGATTCATTATCAGAGACCTCAGAAACCCCCGAGTTCTCATTTTCAGTCCAAAAGCGAAAAAGATACGAGTTTTTCTTGATAAATGAACTCTACTTCCGGTCCGCCATTTTGAATTTACCAAGTCAGACCTCAGATTCGTAATCGATCAGCAACCTCGAAAACCTCCTAGCACAAATTTTCAAGGCCAAGATATCCATTGTCATTTCTTATGGAAAATGGCCCGATTTCCGGTCCGCCATTTTGAATTCCCCAAATCGGACTTCAGATTGGTGATCAGCGACTTCAAAAACCCCAGAGTAACCATTTTCGTCTAATTCTATGGCATATCGTGTATGATAACAAATTTTTCAATTAATTAAATTAAATTGGCCATTAATATTGTCCAATTATTGGTCCAAAATATAAACCAAACATTTCCGCTAAAAAATAAAATCTATTTTGAAGCAGATATGAGGAAAATAAAAAAGTGCAAATTTTACCCCTACCATTAATTACTATATGAAAAATCATAAACTCTTGTGTCTATTTCACAAATATTTGACTAGTTTCGACAAAAACTGTATGTATTTTAGTTGAATAAAGGTATTTGCATGTAAAAAAAGAAACGAACCCCCAATATAGTATTTTTTAGAAATCTCAATAATACAAATTTTTCCGATATGTAGCCAACTTTACGACGGACACTGTAGGTATATAGGTTCGGGCACAAATGAAACTGATAACAAAAAATGAATTGCCCAATTCAGTCGATAACAATGAGTAATCAGAAAAAGAAATCAAAGACTAATATTGCTACAGTCCAGCAAGAGACACGGGAAGGTTTGGGCATTTCTTGCCAGGAAAGGATAGGATCGTAGTATTAGTAGGGGAAACGATGTCAGTAAAAATAAAATATTTCATATAACAAAACAAAATCTGAAATCTCTATGAGAATAACGAAAATAAATTATTTTTCTTTTAGCGGTAATAAATAAAAATTCTAGTTGACAAAATAAAAAAAGACACATTTTTGGGGAAAATATAGTTTTAACAAAACTCGAGGCGCAGTTTAATAAAATAAAAATTATAGAACGAAAATTATTAACTTTTAACAGAGCTTAAATAAAAAAAAAAAACTAGTCGAGTGTGGGGATCGATCCCGCACCAACCCCATTCATATTTATTGCATCGAGCATCTTACCGATTGGGCTAGACTAGCTACTTTGTTTTGCTTTAAGATGTGTGCTATGTACGTAATAGAAAATTGTAAAACTTAATGGTTTGATATTGTTCGTTTAACGGATGAATATCCACTATTTACCACTAAAAATAACTTAAATATTTCATATAAAGACGTTTTTCATATTTAGAGTGGTGTTAGTTCACGGAAATAAATAATATTCGTCGTCAAATCACACAGTTTGAGAATCGCTGAGCTTATGACTATGTTTCTCACTCCTCAGTGTGCATTTCATATTTCCGTCTCAAAAGAAGTGGGAAAGAATCTTGGTAGACATACATTGACAATGTCTTTAGGCTATGGCTTTAAGTTTGTGTGCAAGAGATAGTGAAAACGCATGTGCAATATTAATTCATACAACGGTCTTTTTAAATTTTACCCGACTCTAGTAGCCAATATAATAAGTCACCTAACTTGTTTTTTTTTATCACAAACAAGAATAATCATGTAGATAATTGATAATTATTTGTTCATTATCAAGACAGTAACATCAAAAACAAGAAATTTTATATTAGATTTATAACAAATACTTTGGAACAAACTTTACAAAATTAATGAACACTTTGAATATAAATATTTAATGCAACTGTTCAAAATGCCCTCTACTTTGCTGCTGACAAGCCATTATCCTGAAATTTACGGCACTTACTATGGCTCAGTGAATTTATTTGCAGAAATGCAACCTTTACTCTATTCTTCAGAGCTTCTGTGGAAGTAGCCGGGGTGGCATATACAATATTTTTTATATTACTCCAAAGATAAATGTCTAAGGGGATCAAATCAGGGGATCTTGCTGGACATCTCCAAGATGCTTGGTAGCCAAACCTTCTTAATTCGAACGATGCTACTAATTCGTCATACACTTTCCGTGTATTACGTGGACCGCAACCATCAATTTGATAATACATAGAATTATAAATATTTAGAGGCAAATTATCAATAAAAGTAACAACTACTGTTTACAAAATTTTCACGTATTTATTGCTATTTATATTCTAGTAGATATGATACTTATACTTGTTATCTATTAATAAGCAGATAACGTTAAAACTAAATTTGTCCTAGAAATTTGATTCTCACACCGCACGAGAATTTTGTTGTGTCCACTGGTGTACATTTCATCTGTTAAAAAAATCCTTCTTTGGAAAATTCAGCTTCGTCAGTTCAAATAATCCTTTTAAAAAAATCATGATTCTCTTGAAGACGTACAATCACATGTTTACAGAAATCTATTCTAAGTGAACAAATGCTACATTCCTGTACTATTACTACCGTTCAGCAACACTAACACGGTGTTTATATTGATAAAACAAATCATTCTGAATTTTTTTATTGCCTACTATGTATGTACTTGTATGTATATTATACAGTGCTAATTGTATAACTATATTTTACAAAACTTCGTCCATAATAAAAAAAAAACCGAGGGAGATAGGTATAAGGAATGCTAATATCAATTGATGCAGAATTCAACTCTATTAAATTCTGTGAATCTCCTTTGCCTGTACAGATTGGGTGATTTTCCCAACCAGGTTGTTTAGTGCTAGTTCTGTTGATTAGCCCGGTTGATAGGCATACTGGTGGACGCTGAGAGGACGTATACTCAGGATATTTCCTTTGATGTGCCCATCCAGTACCTTCTCCAGACCTTTCAGCAGAAATGATATCAGGCTAATGGGCCTAAGCGACTTTGGGTCAGGTTCCTTCCGTCCCATTTTTGGTATATATACCACTTTAACCGCCCAACTGGATGTAATATAATTCCATATCAGACTAGCTCTGTATAATCTGGTGAGGAAAGGTAGCAGTACCTCCAGTCCATTTTGTAGTAGGGCTGGAAATATGCCATCCTCACCAGGCGATTTGAGTGGTTGGAACGATCCAATGGCCCATTCTATTGCTGTGACAACTTTTTGCCACCTCCCAATCGTTTTTGTGGGGACATTTTAGTCGCCCTCCCGATGGCGGCGGCCGTTGGTTGTCCATCAGAATCGGACTCCCTGGAAAGTGATTCAGTGCAAGATTTTCTAGGGTTTCTTTTCCAGATTCATTAATGTAAAAATAACATATCATAATAAAATTGAGACACTAACGACAATAGTATTAAAATTCGTTTTAAAATAGATAATATGCCTAATTTGAATTAAAAATGTCTTTGGTTAAAGTATTAGAATGTAAGTAAAATAGTAAAGCTAGAGATAAGATTTGGGAATAGCCTAGTTTGAGAGTATAAAAATAAGTCTTTTTATTAGTGTATTGAAACATTATTGAGATATTCGTCTATCGTATAATAAGCCTTTTTATTAGTATTCTTTTGAGTTCCAATTTTAATGTCTTTGTGGTGAGATTTTTTATGTTATGAGGCAATTTTTTTAAAATGGTTAATAATAGAATACTCAACATTTTTTTGTATATATGTGAAGTTTTTTCTATTTGTTGTTAAATTGTTTTTGTTTCTTGTGTCATAATTATGCTCTAGAGACTTGAAAAGTATGATGTTTTCTTTTACAAATATTGCTGCCTCGTAAATATATAGGCTTGTTAGTGTTAGTACGCCTCTGTTTATAAATACCGATTTACAACTATCTGTAGGTTTCATTAATACCAATATGATTGATTGATATGTTCGTTTTTAATTTGTGATTTTTTATATTAAATATATTATTTCCGATAATGAATAATAATAATAACAATATTCTGGATGTGAGTGATGATGACGATATTATATAATTTATAAAGAATGAAAGGAGACCCTATACCATAAGGGAATGAGTATTTTGAGAATTATGATGATAAAATTTTTTTAATAAGATTTCTACTGCGTAAAGATACTGTTTTACATATCGTTGAGATGATAGAATAAGTTACAGGAATAATTCTGTTTCTCCAATCACTTAAAGTGTAGTTAGCACCTTTTTTCCTTTTTATGCTATCTATTGCAATTATTGCTGATACACAAACGCACAAAATTAAGAACAGAACATCAATCAATACGCTAGACAATGCACTGAATTTTTAGGTTAAATTATATAAACTGTCACTAAAACACGCGCACAATTTGAATTAAACCAATTGAAAGAAACTTCAGGTAGAATCAGTAGTGCCAACATGGCTAAAAAATAATTCAACTCATGAATACGTGCTGGCAGTTAAATTATTAGAGAGTTATTGCAAAACGAAAAGGGGCTGAATTTATTAAAAGAAACTTTAAATAAAGTATCCTGTATTTACCATCCATTTTTAAAGTGAGTTATTGCAACGATGTGTCCTCCTCATACCTTATGTTGATACTTTATTTTGACAATTATCCCAAACCTAAAAAATCCAAGTTGGGCATTGCCGGTGCCGGGGTTATTATCATTTGTTCTAGTTTAAAATGAATATGGAAGAACAATTAAAAGCTACCTATTAGGATAGCTAGCTGGTGTGTTATTGATGAAAAAATTGAAATGCTACTTCTATACATAACATAATTGATATTTATAACGGTAATGAACAAATTAACGCTGTAGACCCCGTGAACTCCGATTTAAATAATATGACTGATGATGAAATAGAAGTTAATTTTCGTTTTCAAAGATGGGATATAATACGATTGCGAAATTACGTCTTCCTCATGTTAAGATTTTTGGGATCTTGGCTTGTTAGAGGAACACAGACACGACACAGCTACTTTTTATATCATTTATATTACTTTAAACACAGATTAGATTATATTTACATCACACCATAACAGCGTCTTCTTAAAACTTACTTTTCCATACATGCCAACCACATAATATTAAATTCTTAACCTACATGTTGCCAACCTAAACATAAAATAATATTATTGGATACATTCACTTTGTAACACCCCCCCTCAATAAAATTATTTTATTTTTCTAAACATATTCAATGAAATAGCAAAGCTAACACTCAAACGCAGTGATTTTCAAACCTCCTTAAAAACTAACAACAGAACATCAAACTAGTTTAGTAAACCCAAATCCTTCCTGAATTTTTCAAACTTAACTCTAGTTAACGGTTTGGTAAATATATCAGCTAACTGGTTTTCACTTTTAATGTGCCTAATATTTACCACACCATTATCAATCTTTTCTTTAATAAAATGAAAACGAATGTCAACATGCTTCAATCTTTTGTTATTCTCCGGATTATTCGCAACTTTAATAGCTGATTCGTTGTCTTCAAACATTACAATTGGTTTAACCAAATCAAATAAACAAAAATCTTTTAAAATTTTCCTCAACCAACAGGCTTCACTTACTGCGAAACTTAAAGCAATGGATTCTGACTCTGTCGATGAGATTGAAACACTTTGCTGCTTCTTGCTTGCCCACAATATTGTGCAACCTAACAACTTAAATACATATCCTGTTGTTGATTTCCGATCATAGATGTCCCCACCCCAATCGGAATCTACATATCCACATAAAATGTCTGTATTACAAGTACATCTAAACAATAATTTTAAACTGATAGACCCTTTTATGTATCTTAAAACTCTTTTTAATGCTTTCAACAAGTTATTGTTTGCTTTATCCTGATATCTACTTAACAGACTTACACTCTCACAAAGATCTGGTCTAGAACCTTGTACTGCATACATTAAGCTCCCAATAATTTGTCTACAAAGCTTCTGTAACTTGGGGTCATTCTCTTTATTTTTAAAATCAAAAACTGTATTTACATCAATTGGTGTACTTATAGAGTTACAATCTGTCATGCCAAATTTATCCAATACTCTTTTTAAATAATTTTCTTGACTTAACTGAGTGTATCCCTCTTTTAAATTGAGCTCAACATCGATCCCTAAGTACTGATTTATTATGCCTAAGTCTTTCATATGAAAATTTCTATTAAAAATAGTTTTCAATTTGTCAACTTCGGATACATCTGTTCCTAGAATTAACAGATCAGCGACATAAATTAAAACATACAATTTTCCTTTTTCTGAACATTTTGAATACAAGCAATGATCATTTTCTGACCTAACAAAACTTTGACTTTTCATTAAACTATCAAATTTTGTATTCCAACATTTAGGACTCTTTTTTAAACCATAAATTGACTTATTAAGCTTACAAACAGTTTTACTATTATTTCTATCATTACCCGGTAACGTCATGTACACTTCTTCATTGATATCACCATACAAAAAGGCACTTCTAACATCCATCTGAAAAATCGGTTTACCTAACACATTTGCGACCACAAGCAGGATCCGGAATGTAGCTAACTTAGCTACAGGAGCATAAATGTCATATAGATCTTCATCTCTTTCTTGTTGGAAACCACGAGCCACTAACCTTGCTTTAAACTCGTTCTCACTTTTAATTTTAAAAACCCATTTGCTATCAATCACCTTTTTATTTACCGGCCATGGCACTTCACACCACGTATTATTTTCTTTTAACACAGTAAGTTCTTTTTCCATAGCTTTCTTCCACTTAACACTGTTTTTGCTTGAATCTATATCTTCAAGGGTTACTGGTTCTTTTTCTTGTGAGTAAAAACACATATCAGCTTCGCTCATGTCATAATCTTTTATCCAAGCAGGTGGTTTGATGGATCGTTTTCCTGGTCTAGTAACTATATTTTGAGGATTCTCTTCTTCGGATGTGCTTTCTCTTGTCTCACTAACATCTTCAAAATTTTCACTATTTATATCAGAGTTAATGTCAATTTCGTGATTATTGTCATCATCGGGATTTTCAGTGTCATTTTCTGGCAACACATCATGTTGATGTTTGTCTTTCTCAAAATCTAATAGGACTACTTCATTATTCTTTTCTTCTGTTTTTGGTTTGACCGTCTCGCTTTCTGGAATGAAAATTACATCTCTGTGTATCTCTACTACATTTCTTTCAAGGAAAAATACTCTGTAACCTTTTGTTGTTTCGTAATAGCCAACCATTATGCCAATTACATTCTTTGGGTCAAGTTTTCTCCTTTTGCTTTTAACTATGTGCACAGAAACAGTCGATCCGAATTCTTGCAATAATTTTAAGTCAAACTTTTTACCAAACCATGCTTCGTAAGGCGTAACATTCTCTATAGAGCTACAGCCTCCTCTATTCAAGACAAAGACGGAAAAATTTACAGCTTCTGCCCACCATTTTTCCTCTATATTTTTACTATGCAACTGGGTTCTACATGTTTCCATTATTGTTCTCATCTCTCTTTCTGCTCGCCCATTTTGCTCTGGGGTATAAGCACAACTTCTTTCATGTATAAACCCCTTCTTTTCGGCTAGTTTTCTCATTTCTGTATTTATAAACTCTAATCCATTATCTGTTCTTATTTTCTTCACTTTATTCCCCGTTTGTGTCTCTACCATATTTATGTACCTACTTTTAAATATTTTCAAAAGCTTCTGACTTCTGTTTAAGAAAATAAACATATCTATATCTTGTAAAATCATACTTCAGCATTAAAAAATATTTTGCACCGCCCACTGATGGCACTTCCATAGGTCCTTCCAGATCACCATGGATTAGTTCTCCAGCCTTTCTTGCTCTACTTTCGCTCTTAGGAAATGGGAGCCTATGTTGTTTTCCTGCTAAACAGTCCTTACAATAAGGTTTATTTTTCTCATGGTACTGTATATTACTATTTTTCAACAGCTTTTTTACTTGATCGTAGTTTATATGTGCAAGTCTTTTATGCCATTCTTGCAAACTATAGACAACATTACTTTGAGATTCAACTTCAACAGTCTGAACAAAATTCTGTGTTTTAAATTGCATTTTATATAAATTTCCTTGTCTTTCTGCAATTGCTCTTATCTTTTCACTTTTATCAACTAAATGACATTTATTTTTGTCGGAGTGCATCTCTAAATTCTTATCTAAAGCAGTGCTCAAAGAAAATAAATTTACTGCTAGATTAGGTATGTATAAAACATTATTTAAGTCTGTTCTTATCCATTCTTTGCTATTCCAAGCCATCCCTTGAACTATGCCTATCCCTTGTACATCTAGCAGTGTTCCGTTGCCTACTCTGACTTTTCTCTTTTCTGTCACATTCTCTGTCTAAACTGACTTTTATCAAAGCACATGTGTTCCGTGGCCCCGCTGTCCATCCACCAGTTGCTAGCTTTCAAATTATCTGCACCAACCAGTTCTTTTACGTCATTGCAATTTAGTAATATCGATTCACTTACTAAGGCTTGATCTGCAGATTTTCCAGTTTCCTTCTTATCATCTTTATCTCTCTTCTTTTTAAACCAACAATTTTTTTGCCTATGCCCTGGTTTCTTACAAAAATGACAAAGTTTCTTAGCTACTTGAGGACAGTCCCTTTTTAAGTGTGGGCCCTCACACTCAAAACACTTTACGTCTTTTCTCTCACTTTTCTGTCTAATTCCAAATTTTCGTGCTGCTAAAGCTGAAGATTTCTCTGTATTCTTACTTCTCTCTTCTTCAATCATCAACCTTGACATCAGATCTGTCAACGTTCTATTTGCATCGGGGGTTGACTCCCACGCTGTCACAAAATGTTTCATACTTTCGGGAAGTGACATTAACACCTTCGTTATTACCATTTTATCACTAATTTCTTCTCCTAACGATTTTAGCGTTCCCTTAATCTCTTCTAATTGTGATATAAATTCTGCAGCATTTCCTTCCGAATATTCCAACGAGAAAAATCTTTGGGTAAGCAAGTGAACACTCACCTGACTTTGGTGCTCATAAATCGTTTTTAACTTTTTCCACATGTCGGCAGCATTTGTGCAAGACAAAATGTGGGTTACTACCTTTTCATCTAACCTGGTCACAATTATCTCCTGTGCTTTCGCATCTCTGGTGTCCCATTCCTTGGTATCTGCCGGAGGAACCGGTCTCTGCTTTGTGCCCTCTACAATTTCAAAAAATCCTTTTGACTTCAGTGCGACCTGCACCTGGAACTTCCAGACCGTCCAGTTTTCACCTGTTAATTTTGCAACGCCTGACAAGCCTAGCTGCTCTGCCATTTTCGCGCCTTAACCTGCACGTAAACTCTAACAAACTTGGACGTTTTTCTTACACTTTTCACGGACTTCTCGCAATACTGGGACCATAACCTGTTAAGGTTTTTGGGATCTTGGCTTGTTAGAGGAACACAGACACGACACAGCTACTTTTTATATCATTTATATTACTTTAAACACAGATTAGATTATATTTAGATCACACCATAACAGCGTCTTCTTAAAACTTACTTTTCCATACATGCCAACCACATAACATTAAATTCTTAACCTACATGTTGCCAACCTAAACATAAAATAATATTATTGGATACATTCACTTTGTAACACCTCATATTTGAATCTCGCACGTTTTTTATCTTTTTCTTGTGCCATTATCGCCAACAAAAGTAACAAATTTCCTTGGGAAATTTTCGTCTGATGTAAGTTTCAACATTAAAGTGACAAAAAGTTCCTAAATGTGTCAAAATTAAGGTGCTTTAAATAAAGGAAAGTTAAGTACGGGATGCCTGTATTTTATTAAAAGAAAATGCTTAACGATATTTTCAATGCCCATGCGTACATGTCAAACTAAGAGAAACTTTTATTAAAGGATCTGTAAACCAAAGTTGCAATATATTGTTGATAAACACTACCATAGATATAAACTGCCAGCTAAGCGTAACTAGCAGCTACCTATCTGGCACTTAACTGGACATTGAAAAACCGGCCCTAAGTGATAAAGAACCAGTTATTAAAACAAAAAATTTTAAGATGCCGTTTCAGTTTAGTAATGAAGATTATGCGGATATTATTCTTGAGTATGGCTTTTGCGACGGAAATGGGAGCGTTGCAAAAAGAGAGTATCAAAGGCGTTTTCCAAATGACTGTGTACCTGATCATAAAACGTTTTCAGGTATACCAATTTAGTAAAGAACATGGACAATTTGAAGGAAAATTTGTATCCGTTTCATGTTGAAACAGTTCAACGTCTAGAAGACGGCGATGTCGTTCCCCGCTTAACATTTTGTAGGTGGATTTTGGATCACAGAAGAACAATATCGAGAGTTCTATTCTCGGATGAAGCCCAATTCACAGGTGACGGAATTAACAACTGTAGAAATCAGCATGTTTGGGCCATGGTAGAAGTATATATTTCTAACATGGTTTGGGCAACCGAAAATCCACATGCAGTGATTCAGAAACATTCCCAATACATATTTAATATTGATGTGTGGTATGGTATTTACAATCATTTTCTAATAGGGCCCCACATTTTTGAAGAAAGGCTCATTGGTGAAATTTATATAAACTTTCTTAGAGATATCTTGCTAGATTTATTAAAAGGCATCAATACTAGGGTTTTGTGGTTTCAGCATGATGGTGCTGGACCTCATTTTTCTGTACCGGTCCGGGATCATCTGAACCAGCATTACACCAACAGATAGATTGGCCACGGAGGCCCGGTAAACTGGCCACCGAGGCCTCCTGATCTTACACCTCTAGATTATTTTTCATGGGGTCATCTCAAGTCAGAGATGTACAATAAAGAATTCAATACACAAGAACAGCTTCTAGAAAAAATTATTACTGTATGTGATAACATTAGAAATAACCCGGAAGTGATTGATAGGTCAGTGAAAAACGTATTAAAACGTTCTCGAAAATGCAATGATGCTGAGAGCATTCATTTTGAAAACCTGTTATAGTTTTAATTATTTGCACCGTGTTTAATTTTTTATCAATTATTTAAAGTTCTAAATAAATTTATTTTGTCAAAATAAAATTGCAAACTTTTGTTTTTAGTATTTAAAGTTTTTCTCACTTTTTTTTTAATTGTGCTTGTTAATTCAAGCCTTTTCACTAACATTATTTTTCTTTCATGAAAGAAATGGAATGTGTATTATTTTGGATGAAATTTAAAGTAAAAAAAGCTTAGAAACATACATAATGTCAAAACATACACAAATAACAACCTCTTCTAAGGGGTATTTAGCTCAAATTAATAAAACTGGATTGTGTTATTTGTAGAATGTCAAATTTGGTCTTTTAATACTTTTGACATTATTTTATAAACTGGTCCATAGGCTTTTTAAAAGTTCACTAACATTAACCAAAAAATAATATAGTGTGATGTTAACGACCCTAAGAGCCATATTAAAATAATGGAGGTCGGTCCTGGAATTTTTCCAAAACCACTTAAGCTATTCATTAACCTAAAAGAGTATAATATGTATACCAAATTTTATCTAAATATGTGCAGTCATTTCAAAAATATGGCGGACTAAAGTTCTGGTCAAAAACCATAAAACCCCTTATCTCAAAAACGGTTCACATTCTACGGTATGTATAGAGGTGTTTTGAACTCAGCTGAGTGTGCTCTACCTTCCACTAGAGTATGTCCGTTCAAATCTGGAACACCCTGTATATGCTAGTCATAATACTATAAAAAAAATTCAAATATCATTTGATGCAGACTTTGTTAAGAGTTTGTTTTTACAATTAAAACATTTTTTTTGCTCATATGGTACATGTTGCTTGCTCATCAAGTAGCATTTAAATGCCTGATGATTCAGAGAACCAAAGTCGTTGATGAATATAATTTATTGATTATACTTACTCTATGAACAGTTGGTCTGAGCTCTATGTTATTCCTCAAGTATCATTTTTTATTCCAGAAATGTTCGACGTCTTTCATCTTTCCTTGAAAAAAAAAAACGGTAACCTTTTACTATTATTATTATAAAAATTAATAATACAAAAAGATATATAGCATTCACATAAAAATGATTTTGTTTACTTAAATATAATGAGATATTGCGATATAAATAAAAGTTAATGGTATAATGTTTACTTATGTTATTAATCATTGATTTCTATCTAAAATGGGTGTGCCCAAATTTGCTAATCCTCAACACACAATAAAAATATACACACGTGAAATTAAGGGCCAGTTATATAAAAGGTAGATCAGCCAAAAATCAGTTGAACTTGGTTAAAATCCAATGGAATCAATCGACCACCACTGCATTTCTGGCGGGATCAAAGTTTTCAATAACACCACTTTTCTTAAAATGTTTGAATTCAAGGATCTATCACCAAATGACTCGCTAACAAAATTGATAGTTCCTTCTGGAGTTACTCCAGCCATATAAACTTCACTGCAAAATGAGAGCAGAATTTAATTCGACATTTTAAACACCTAGGAGCGTGTATGTAAATTTCAATAGTCAAGGACGTGTGCTTTTATATTTCTCAAAGCATATCAGCAAGTTTTGTCTAATTTCTTCTTTGCTAGCAAAGTTACTTTAAGGATTGGCGATAACTTTTGCAGTTTCATTTTTGTAGCACTTTTAGTGATGATTTTGAAAGGACAATGAAAGTTAAATCGATTTTCATTGTTGATAAAATGATTTTCTCCTTTGTACTCAATATTGTTTTTCTTATCGAAGGATAATTTTCACCCATGATGCAAACTAATTTCTTTAATACTTTAGATAAGATAAGATAATTCTTTATTGCTAGAAGATCATCATGGATACAGCAACGTCAAAAATACAAGAAATTAAAACTCAATTTGCAATAACTACATAATACTTATACACCACATAATAACAACAATGATATATAACAAACGAATATTTATGTAAAAAAAAGCATTTGGATAGCAAGCAATGACAAGAAATGGCCTACAAAAATTTTATGGTTTACAATTTACTACTGCCAACAGCCAAATGAGTAGTAGCATTTAGTTTTCAAGTATTCGATAACTGAATTGGCAAACCTGTTTGAATCAGAAATCTATCTATCTATCAGATGCCCTCGGAAGGTAAGGTGTAGGCAGATGTGTGGAAAAAATTGGGGGTTAAATCCCAAAATGACCCTGTGGTTTTATACTAGGGTAATAAGCCCCATGATAACTTACGGATCAGTAGCATGGTGGATTAAGACAATGCAGTTGGGAGCAATAAGGCTGTTAAGTGGCGTACAAAGGCTTGCCTGCCTGTACGCCACGGGAGCCATAAAAACTACTCCAATGGCTGCATTGGAAGTCCTTCTGGACTTGCCACCACTACATATATTTATCCAAGGAGAAGTTCGTTCGGTGGTGCACAGGCTAATGCAAGGCTCTACACCAATAAGGCAGCAACACGGAACAGAGCACCAGAAGTTATACTTAGAGCTGAAGGCAGATCCCATTCTAGGAATGCCCACGGACACTACAGCCCCAAAGTATAACTTTAATAAGAATTTCAAAATTAAAATACCAGACAGGGAAGACTGGACAAACGGTCCTCCAATACCGGCACAAACAATCTGGTATACAGACGGCTCTAAGACAGAACAGGGAGTCGGAGCTGGGATTTATGGGATAAGGCCAAAAGCGAAAATCCCAATAAGTCTAGGAAAATACGCCACAGTATTCCAGGCTGAAGTGGCCGCAATACAGTGGTGCGCAAAGGAAATTACCAGGCAAGGAACTGTTAATCAGTCAATTGCCATTTTTTCCGACAGTCAAGCTGCTCTAAAACCAATCGGTTCCATGCAAGTCGAATCGAGACTTGTATGGGACTGCATAAATGCCCTTACAGACCTAGGAAGTCAAAACAAAGTGACCGTGGCATGGGTACCAGGACATAAGGGACACAAGGGAAATGAAAAGGCCGATGAACTGGCCAGAGAAGGCACAAGTAACGCCCTTATAGGACCCGAACCCTTTTGCGGTGTGGCCAAGCCATGCATACGAGCATCCATTAACAAATGTGTCCAAATTAAATCTCTGGAATGGTGGAAAAATTTCCCACGACAGAGACAGGCTAAAGAGTTCATTAAAGAACGATCAGCCAAATTTACAGAGGATCTATTAGGCCAAAATAGAAAGGCCATTAGAATAATAGTAGGTCTTCTAACCGCTCACTGTCGACTTAATAGACATCTCAGTCTAATGGGTTTGGCAGAGGACGCAACGTGCAGATTCTGCCAAGAGGCAGAGGAAACCTCAGTCCATGTATTGTGCCATTGTGAAGGCCTTGCTAGACTGCGATTCCAACTACTTGGTGATGAAAAACCAAGAGCTGATAGCTACACTAAGGAGCCCCTATCAAGGCTGTGGAGTCTGATACAAAGGACAAAACTGGATAAGGAGCTCTAAGGAAAACAAACAGGAGCACCACAATAGATCCATGGGGGTCACGGTGACCAGCTTCTTCTTCCTAATCTAATCTATCAGATAGAAGCGACTTGTATGCTTTGATAGCGGAATAGTATGGTCCATTTTCAAAAAATGTAGAAGTGCGGTTTAGAATTCTAATTTAATTACCCTGTCTAGTAGATACAGATATGTCACATGAATAAAATTCTCTGTTCGTTGGAAATAAATGTAGTTTTCTTTAACAAATTTTACTAGAGATAAAAAATATAACGAAGGAACAGTTAGACATCCAAGTTCAGCAAAAAAGGGCTTACAAAATGTTCTCGGACACACCTTTAACATACATTTTATTATTCTTTTTTGGGCGATAAATATTTTTTTTGCATTAAGTGAGGAGCCCCAAAGTATGATACCATAGGATAGTAGATTGCACACAGGAAAAGTAATATATTCTTAAACTATCTATTGTGACCTGATCTCTCATGCAACGTATAACCCCACAGATGGAGCTTAGTTTCGTGTTCAGTTTCTGAATATGTACATCCCAGCTTAAACAGGTGTCGATAAAAACTCCCAAGAATTTAATACTATTTCAATTTTCCACGGATTTGGTCAGTAATCTGACATATAAAGATTCGTTTGTGATTTGATTTCTGGGGTTACCAAAAACTATTAAACCAGTTTTTGTAGTGATCAGTTTTAATACATTTTCATTAAACCAATTTGCCATTCCTTCTGAAACATCTGTTAAGTCTAATGATAAATCTTGTAAATTTTGATTCTCAAGCATCACAGATGTATCATCAGCAAATTGATAAACTGTTTTAATATTTAGTTTGTCCGAAAGATCATTCACATATAATAGAAAAAGTATCGGTCCCAATATAGAACTCTGGGGAACACTCCGAGTAATTATATTTAACTCAGAATAATAATGAGAACCATTATTGGTAATGCAAACTGTTTGTTGACGCCCTGATAGATATGATTTTATAAGATTCAGGCAGACTCCACTGATTCCATAGCTCTCCAACTTACTTAAAAGAAGCTGGTGATCAATTGTATCAAATGCCTTTGTTGAAAGGTCAAAGTACAATCCTGCTACCGATTTTCTTTTATCAATGTTTTCAGTTATATAAGTAACTTTATTAAAGATTGCAAGTTCAGTACTCATCCCTTGTCTGAAATCGTACTGTTGTTTCGTCAATATATTATGATTAAGAAATAGTACCAATCTGTTGTAAATTATACTTTCAAAGACGGTGATGGTAGAACTGATATTGGTCTATAATTGTTAATATCGAATTTTGATCCTTTTTTATATATTGGAATGATCCTTGCTAATTTTAAATCATCTGGAAACGTACCTGATGTGAAGCATTCATTAATCATATCAGTTAAAATATCTCATATATATTCAGCTATTTTCTTAAGTATATATGGTGAATTACCATCAATCCCGCAGGAATATTTAGTTGACAATTGAGTAATAACATTGAACACTTCATTACGTGTTACAGGTTGCAAGAAAATTGAATTTATATTGTCACCTATTGTATGGTAATAAATATTGTCATTATTTGATGTTAATGTAAAGTGGCTAATAAACTTTTTTGCGGCCTCTTCTGGATTGGAAATAGTTATATTATCTACTCCGGATAGTGTTATATATTGTTCATGTTATTAAAAAAACTCCAAACTGTCTTTGTCTGTTATTTCACGAAATTATTTTGCTATCATTTATTGGTTTTTTGTACTCAGATAAATACTCTTTGTAAGCCTTTTTTTTCTGTTTATGCTTGATCAGAACATTATCACATTTGGTTCGTAAATATAGAGTATATAAATCTCTGATATAGGCAGCTTCTGATGTTACAACATGTACTTAAATCGGCATCTGTATTAATTACAATAGTGTAAAAACAAAATCACTGCTTTGAACTTGTACAGCCTTATCTTGAAAAAGACCATTCATCGATGCACTATGAATCAAATTCCCACTTTCAACTTGAACACCTTTATCTTGAACACTGCCATTAATCATTATACTACCTTCATCTTCCTCATCGCCATTGTTATCACCAGGGCTCTCAAGATTTTGAAAGATATCACCTACACAAAGTTCTTCGTATTTCTCTGGTTTCACCAAATTTTCAAAATTCTCTTCACTATGTAGTTCTTGTGAACCTGTGATACTCCCAAAATGTTGGTGACTTCCTTGAATAACTTTAAGATGTGCAGAGTCGCCAACTAATCGTTTGGTTGTTTCCAAACACTCTGCGTCCATTTCAGGTTTTTCTTGTCTGTCTAACCCAGTGGAAGATGTTTCTGCCTGTTTTTTGAGAGGGCTCTTAAATGAACTCCTTTTATCCAATCTCTCTTTCCTCCTTACATCAGCTTTCATCCTTTTGTCATCTTTCATGGGAACTGCGTTTTTTCTCAGAAATCTTTCTGGGCATTCGACATCTTTAACCAAAAACAAAATAATTTATTAGAATTTATTGTATTCATAACTTGAAAATAAACTTACCTGGAAAAAGATAATCTTCTTCTTTGAAATGTAAAGAACAAACTAGAAGATTTTTATTGTCACTGTATTTTAGATTAAGAAGCCTAAACCACTCTTGACGTAAATTTACAACTTCATCATTGCCAAATAAATTTTTTCGAGTGCATTTTCTGCTTGCACATGGAATTTTATGAAAGCGCAGTTCACTAAGTTGGGATCCATATACAATGCTTTTACAAAACGGAGCACGACAGCGTATTATTCTTCGACTGGCTGCATAGCTTCTAGGTGAAAATTTCATTATTAATCTGTGTTAAAACACAATAAAAACATTACGTTGTAGAAAAATTATCGCGATCTGTTGACTGGAATGTACTTTTGATCCAAACAACTCCTTTAAATCTTTGTTTACTATGTTTACAATGACACATGACACTTGCCGCAAGCCCACAAACTAATCGACATCGTATTTACTATTTAGTTACGCTACCAGCCGCGTGTTACGCATATCGCAGTGCTGTTATGATAGAAATATACAGCTGTTGTCAATTTGTCATCAACTTGAACAAATTAAAAAACAGAAAAAAGTAGACATAAATGATAAGAATGGTAAAAAATAAAATGCACGTGTGTTTTTCACAAATTTTAAAATCTCTTCACCTCTGAAAATAGCACTATCTTGAATGTAGACGCAGCAGAAGACGCTATTTGCTAATATCACAGCTAATGCTACGTGCTCCCTTTGAAAAACCTGCGGGTCTTGGTAACATATCAGGATTATGGTCAAGAAGAAGACGATGCTCAAATTTATTTATATAAGACTACTTTCACAAGTAATTACAATTAGTAAATATACAAAATAAGATGCTTAGATTTCTGAAGACTAGATTATATTGTGTGCTTTGATAATATAAGGCCTTTGTAATTAAGAAGATACTTTGAAGTTATTAATCCTGCATATAACTATTAAATCTACGGATCACATTACAATCGGCCTGGTTATTGCATTTTATATATTTGAATGTTATATATTTTTTACTGGTTTTGTAATTATTAACCATACTTATACACAAGAAACCCTTTATGTTACTTGGTTTAAAGAATGGGAAGCCAGAAAAAAATTGCACAGTTTGTTTGGAAATATGTGAAGCCTATAAAGCCTTGGAGGGAGATCTGAGAGACGCATTGGATACATTTGTGCCATTAACAGTAAGTGTTGACTATTAAATTTCAGTTACAATGGATGAAATTTATGTATAAACTAATTTAATGTACAGTGTGTCGCTGAGTGGGATACCGCACTGTCATAAATTTTCCTATTTTTGATTTTGGCAGGTCATTCTTTATAGAAAGTTTTGCTGCCTTGGAGCGTGTTCAGATGATTCGTCGGTTGTGGATCGAGTGCGCTTGTATCGTTCAGATACAACGAAGTGCTAAAGTTACCAGCATTCAGATGGTTGAAGCGACCATCGTCGGATATGCAACTTTTTACCGTTATTCGGGACATCGATGAAAATGGTCCCGCATGCGCAAAAGCTGCATAGTCAGCGTATTTTGAATTGGCATCTAATTTGTCTTTAATGTGGCTTTGAACCCAATTAAACGTTTGTCTCGTCAATCTAAAATTGCGTTTGAATTCTTCCTTAGAATAATTTGTATGGATTTCATGTATGAAACTATCTTATATTTATATTTGTTCTACCTAAAAATCTAACTGACTCAGATGAATTTTCCTCTAATTAATCTTGCTCAAACAGAGTATTAATTAAGTGCCAAAAAATTTTCCATTAAGCACACAAGTATAATATATAAACTATTCAATAATCATCAACCGCTAAGCATATAGGTTATGTATACATTAATTTGTCTAAAGTCGTTCAGATGATTTGTTCAATATATAAAAACAACCAAATGTCCCGCGTTCGGCGATTATTCTTTACTGTGTAATTCATCTGAATACGCTCTTGGGGAGTCAATGGGGGTTTACGAAAATTCACTTTGTGCGATTTACAAGTATCATTCTCTTTTTCTAAATCCTTACAAGTAACGAGGACAGAGATAGTGATCTGAGCACTCTGAGTTCATTTTCGTAAACCCCTAATAGAGCACTAGCAGTGACGTCACTGTTTTGTTACCTGTCTGTTGCCTGGGTGGCAAATTCAGAAATTTGACATTTGAGTTGGTGTCGATTTACGTTCAATATAAATTAAACTGGAAGGTTTCTTAACATCAGATATATGTAGTGATGTTTATAAATATATATTTTTAAATCTACTGTGAGAGAGAATTTTATATATACTTTATTAGTGTTGTTTTTACCAGTGTAAAATTTGATGTCAAGAACGTTGACATCTTTGTGAACCCATAAATTAGTGAAAATAAAGGCTATATTGGATTTTTTACTTTTTTTGTACATATGTAATATCAAGACATATTTTAGTAAATGTTTAATTAATATAGGCTCAGTTGCAGCTAAGCAGTGACATAGGTTAGGTAGTATTATTACACTAAGTTAAAAGTTACGCAGTGTATAGCGTTACGGTACCGGAACTTGTACCTCGTTACGGTAAACAGTTTTTCATTGGTCATTTGAAGGACAGTCGTGCGGGGGTGTTACCATTCCTTACTTTACCGTAAAAGTGCTGTAAACAATTAAATTGCGGTAGTGGCACTGCTGGCACAGATTGAAGTTTGATTTTTGTTTGAGTACATGAATTTTGAAAATAAATAATTTACCCTCGACAGTTGTTGACTATTTTTGTAAGAGGGCCCCTTTCCTTTCAGTCCTTTTCTTGCATAACTAAATAACTGCTGTTAACTGCCTACCTGCTTATGTGATTTTTTTCTTTTCTCAAAAGAAAACAGCTTTCATAAAATATGATAGTCCCATACTGCATAAAGTATAAAACTGCTACAAATTTGGAGATTTATGCTTCCTTTTTTGCGTAGATCTCGACGTGGTACAATTTTTTTAATTTATTCAATCAAAATTTTTTTTAATAATGAGAAAATGTTCTATCTATAGAAGGACTTCATTTTACTCATTAACTAATCCTTTTCATAAGCCTAGACAGAATAATCTTTCTTTTAAGATTCATGTCATTTAGTCAAATGATATAATTCATTCAGAAATGCAATCAATACAAGTTTTTCACAAATAAATTATTTCTCACTTTGAGAGGTGAAAAGTCAGATGTGAAAACTAGTATATTTTATGTATGGAGTAAAAGTGTCGTGTGGTGTTGAGGATGTAAACAGCCCAAACACAAAAATCACTTTTACTCCACATAAAGAATGCTATTTGGGAATTAAAAGTACCTTTTATTGCAGCTCACAATTTTAATCCTGGTATTAAAAGTACTTTTTATATTACTAAGAAAAACAAATTTTTGTGATAGATCTTAGTGTTAAAAATGAAGACTTTTGTGACGTTTGAAAATTTAAAAAGTAACAGCACTGCAGTTATGTACAATTCATATCGCGCGCTAGATCGTTACCGTAACAGGTATTACATTACGGTAGGAACGCCCTCATAACCGCCGACCAATTACCCCAGACAGCACAAGATATTCTAATAATAATCTGTAAATCTTTCCAAAAAATTTTATTTGATTAATTAAAAAAAATATCTTTATATTATTCTCAGAATAACCACATAATTTATTATTATTTTTAGAATATCTTCTAATAAATAATACTGGTATAATTGTAACACATATGCATGGAATATATTTAAAAAATATTTTATAAATAATTTCCAGAACTTATCTTTGGATTATTATTTTAAAAATACTTCATAAAATAATATGATAAAAATATTTTAATAAGAGAAGTATAGAATATGTTTTAAAATTATTTTATAAATAATTTAATAGGTTATCTTTTCACTATTTAAGTATTTTGAAAATATATAATGTATGGTAAAATGTTTATAGTCGTCTTACGCCCATTATTTTATACTTTATGTAACTGATGTAACAAGTACATATCTATTATTACTACATGGGGTGTATATATACGTTTTTTTTTTAAATAAAATTAAATAAGGCTTCTTCCTAAATTTTTAGATGGGCAGGTTTAATTTATATTCATAAGTGTTCCGCTTTAATTCGAATTTTTAAGTTTTATTTGAATTATCACAGGAAAGTATTATTTAAATAAAATAAATAAGTGGGGATTTTTTTATTTAAAATATCGCGAAACGTTGCGCAGGCGCGTAAATCTAAGGTTTATCTCCTCTTTCGGTCTGCATCTTTCATTCATTGCGTCATCCGCTATCACCATTTTGAATTACCGTTTGCCTGGACTTGCCTGACAATTTGGGGTTTGATCATTTGTTCGCGATTCTGTGCAATTAAAAACACAATGAAAGAAGGTAAGTGAATTCTTTAATTTGTTGTTTATTTAAGTAAATATATATATGTATCTGTATATCATCAAAATCAATTAACCTAACCTAACTTATTTTAGCCGCGTTTCAAAAGGAATATTTGTTTCAGTTATTAACAAGAAAATAGGTATTACAGTTAATAATAAATGTTTATTATTCATTTATTATTAAGTATAATGTATCTATTTTTTTTGATTCTATAAATACAGAAATGTGTAATATTTAAAACTTAAATGAGGTCCTTATATATTTTCATCATTTCTTTCCAGTGAGGTCAGTGTTCTTTATAAATAATAAGTATTAAATAATAAATGTATTCACAAAGATAGTGTACCTACCTAAAAGTTATGTCTCTATACTTGTGTTGAAATCTAAATGTCGGTACCAAAGAAGTAACATAAATTGAAATATTATCATTAATGAACTCACTCAGCAGCTGAAATTTCTGTTGATAACCTAATTACTTTTATTTTTGCAACTGTGTGTAATAAAAGTCTAACCTTGCAGCATCTTCATACAATACACAATAAGCTATCTTTTCTGTCAGTATTTTTATTTTGGTTTATCTTTCAGATGCAGTTCAGAAAACTTTTCCAGAGGCATCCCATTAGAGCATCGAATTGCAGATAGGAATTTGGCTCAGCAAAGCAACAGAGCGAATAAGGCAAACGAGGGAGAAAAATAAAGGTGGTAAGTTAAAAACTTTAAATATATAAAGGCGTGATATTTTGCAATTAATTTATTTTTAGGTGCTCCAAATGATGAAGAGGAAACTAGATATTACATAAGTTATGCCAATAAATTTTGTTTTAACTAAAATGTTTTTTTATTATAGGAAATTTCAATAAGCTAAGCTGATTGTGTTCATTTTCAGTTATAAACCATACAAATTTTTTAGGGCGATTTACAGTTTTATGTTAGATACCTGCTCTATTCGTAGCCTTAGTAAATAAATATAGTAACAATTTTTTCTGAATATTCAATCAAATATTATCTACGAGAATTATTCTGAAAATAGTTTTGAATTCTTCCTTGGATATTTTTATATTAATTCTATATAAAGAATTTCATAAATGTTTTCCTAAATTATGCACTGGTTATTTTAAGTAGAAACTCTAATTTCTCCCATGGATAATATTATATTTTTTAAGAATCAATGTTCTCATCACAATTATCGAATATCCCAGAATACCCTCAAGATATTCTAAAAATTATCTTTAAAATAATTTCAGAAGAATTAGAAGTGTCCCTCCCAAATAATATTAGAATATTCTTAAAATAATAAGTATTTTTTCCGATTATTCTAAAGATAATTGATTATCTAAGACAATTATTCTTACAATATTTTTAAAATATTTTTGTGCTGACTGGGACAGTCATTTACCGTAACGGGATATAAGTTCCGGTACCGTAACGCTATACACTGCGTAAAAGTTATCACAATACTCATTGATTTATGCCAATATCAATCATATATTAATGGTTTTATAAACCTATTGTAAAAATTACGGTTTTTTGACAATTTAAAATATTTCGCTCCAACTTTTTATTGATTTATATCTTACTTTTGTTGGGCCCAAAAATTTGTAACGAGTTAAAGTGTTTACCACATTAATAACAACAATCTGAGTTTTGTGTTATGATACGCAGGAGTATAATAGTAAATCTAATATAAAGATAGGACTGTGAGACCATTTCAGTTTCATTTATAATTTGAATTGTAAACCAATATGTAACATAACATGCTCCGAATACTTTATATATAGCTATATACCTAGTTTGGTATCTGTTCTGATTCTTACAATTATAATTACAGACGTTCAAAATATTGATAATGTACACAAATAAAATATCAGTGAAGGTAAGTGAGCTAAACCACAACAGAACTTAAAAAATAACAAACTTTTAACAGCATCGTCTACCATAATTGAATGTTTTAAATTATACACATTATACATAATTATAAAAGTAAGTATGAATAATAATAGTCTTATAATTTAGATATAAATTTTATTTCCAAGAAGGGTCACAATGGTTCATTAATTCAATGCTATATTATATTTTTGAAAAATCATCAACGATACAGTTTCAATCTTTCACTTTTAAATCATATAGGTTAGCTCCATTAATATATTTCAACTTAGAAATGTAATGAGGGGACTCCTAAAATGTAGAATATAAATAAAATTATAATAAATTCACTAAAATTCACTTACCATATGGAAAAGAAACAACTTTTAACATGTGTACCAGATGACATGCCTATTCGAATATATAAATAAAGCATCAGATAAAAGTCAGTTCAGCATTTCACGAAATATATAATAGATACAGAACACCAATAATTAGTTTTACACAAGAAAAACGTTTAAAAAAGCACTAAAAACTCTTTAAAAACTTAAATTATTTCACATCGACACAAATGCAAAACTAGGTTATTGCCACCCAGTCAGCTGGAGCGGCCATGTTGTGATGTCAGCTGCTACTGCTCTATTGTTAATCCGATTATAACTATACAGAAATCAGAAGTGGAGGCAGTAGTGATGGGCGATATATTACGAACTGTGAATTAATCACATCATCACGACTTTCCATATACTAATATATCTTTTACAATATAAATAGTATCACTTACTTTGAGTCCATTTTTGTTTGCGACTGTATGTATTAGCACGTAAAACAAGAGGTTCTGTGCCTTAGCGTTTATAGGTAGGTACACATTTTATACTATATAGATATTTATATACATAACTATATATATTTTATTCACTAACAATTAGAGACAGGGTCGTTCAGTAAATCGGTGAAGAGTATAATGGTTACCCAGTAAACACAAGGCTGTTTCTGGGACGTCCCAAATACATCAAGCTGGGACGTTTAAAACGTCCACGGACATCCCAAAACGTTCCAGGGCAACCATTTGGGACTAGATGGGCTATCCATGTCACTTTTAGGACAATGTTAGGACCAATCAAGGACGTGCTTTGATCGTTACTTAAACATTTTTTTTTCACTTGAAGATATTATTTAATCTTCTGGTTTTATTCATTTTACGTCTTTATTAATTAGGAATACATATAAATAACACTGTAACGGAATTTTAAACACTTATCTTAAAATCCGGCTGTGGGGTTTGAACCGCTTGGTAGTCCAGCACGCTTCCTCTGGGCTATTCTCCTTCATTTGAATTTTGCTTTAAAGAGCATATTTAATATTTGCAATTGAGTAACCCCGGTTTAAGCACATTACCTTTTAGTCTTAACCATATACAATTTGTGTATTAATAAAAAAATCAAGAATTTATCAATACGTGTTGTGTCTTTGACCGACCAGTTGTTAGAAACAAATCAAGGGTCCTAAGTTAACAATTTATTTTCTGTTTCTTGGTCAGCAGTTAATTTAAAGCACAATAAACATAATCAAATCAGTCAGCTACCTTGGTGGTGGTGCGTTGCTAGTCAGTCAAGCGTATGAATGTAAATAGTAAATATTTTAGCCCCCAAAAAAAATAAAAATTGCTCCGCTATTTCTTAAACCCTAAAATTATCACTTGACATCTTCCAAAGGCCCAATAAAAGATGGACACACACTATCATCTGAATTTTACATAGGTAGTGTAAAAGCATACTAAATGCAATATGAGAACAATATTAAGATTTATAAAACAAATTCAAGAGCAATTGACTGACTGGCTGGCAGAGTTGCAAATAAATAACTTTTTTAGAAACAAAATATATATTTAATATAACATACAATATAACTGAAAACAAAACTCTTTAATTATAATAATTTTAATCGGGTGTTTCACAACTTATCTGAAAATTCTTAACAACATACACTTTTAAAAAAAGAAATCGATTTCGTCAAAAAAATTGTAATAAAAATCCAACAGAAAGCGAGATAAAAATTGTTGGCAGTAATTGTGAAGTATATGGTATTCTTCGTTTTTTAAATATCCTCACAAGAAGTCCAGAGGATTTAAATCTGGAGACCACGGAGGCCAAGCTACTGGTCCACCTCGTTCAATCCAACATATCCCTTGTACTTGGTTCAAAAAATCCCGGACTAGTACATGATAATATATGAGGTGGCGCACCATCATGCAAAAACTATCTGTAATCGGATGTATAAAAGCACTTCTTCAAGAAGGACAGGAAAATCATTACGGAGAAATTGCAAATATCGAAGAATGTCCATCCGATTTGACAAAATGAACGGTTTAATTAACTGTTCGTGGACAATTCCTGACCAAATGTTTAAAGATTTCATCATTTTCACTATTATAACTTTAATTATTTTTATCTCGCTTTTTGTTGGACTTTTAAAGTGTATATATGGTTAAAATTTTTCAGATAAATTGCATTTAAAATGTATACAAATATTATTTTAGCCACCATCGCCTTCTCGTTTTCTCCTAGTCCGCCCACCGCCCCGGTCTGCAGAATTTCTAAGCCACAATTTTCCTACAGATTGTACCTTCATCTGTGTGGCATATTGAGCGAAAGGATTTCTTCTGACTGCGACTAAAGAAAACAGGAATGGAATGTGAATGATTAAAACAGATATATTAATCTCTTTTTATCTCTAACTACTAAATGAAATTTGTTGAAATAATATTGTTCGTTTAGATAATACTTCTTGTTAAGAGGTAGACAGACATTAATACATCGGCACTTTATAGTAAAAAAAGTACAAATTAGAATATCTTCAGTAGTAATATCATGGTGGACTGACAAATTCCAAAAATTTTTCACCTGTCTTTCAAAAGCTTGTTGCCAAGCAACGAAACCAGGAGTGCAGCTGGAGTTATTACTCTTTTGGAAACAATTAGTGTGACAAAAACTTTAGAATTATTTTTTGATTTTTCAAATCTTCACGATAGTTGATGAGATTATTTTTTTACGCTTGGTTTGGAATCTAAAGCATGTGGAAATAATATTATATAGTTATCAAAATGGAATTGGCAGATTCGTTATTGCTGAGAAAAGAATTATTCACGATTTCAATAGAGTTTAGATTTAAGCTAAAATGATCATTTTTTTCTTGAATAATTTCTATGTTGCTGTCCTCATCTGAATTATTTAAAAAATGTTCATCACTGTTTATGTCACTATCCAAGTTATCGTCACCGTTTACTGAAGTGGCTTAATAACACTTTATTTTCTGTATATAAACTGACAGTACAGGTTGGTTTAGCTTGGCTCAATTCCTGCGACATATTACACTGATGGTGAGTTTGTGCTAGTTGAAAGGCCATTTCGGCATTATTTTTGGCTCTTCTATTGATGGTCCACTTTGTTTTTTTTTTTTAATTCACATTTAATAACGACATTTTTCTAACATGACTACAGGTTTCGAGGTTAAATAGTAAATTAATGTTTGCCTCGAAATCACACCGTATCTTATTTTTGGCGTCAATGGGCGTCAAATTTTGGCCTATGCAAATGCAAATAAACAGTAGGTACAATAAAGTTAGGTTAATTAAATATTTCGATTTGTTTGTTGCTATTTAAATTTACAAATAATTTCACTAGGCGTATTTACAATAAAATTATATCAACATATAGGATATTATTATCGACTTACTTTAATAAAACATCTGTTAATGACTAAATTCGATTTCTAATACACACAACACATGGAACAGCCAAAGAATTTATATAAATAGAAGCCGAGATAAAGTGTAAAAGTTATACGATACTGTTGCCATCATGTCCAACATACATTTTTCTCACCATTTCGTTCTAAGATACAATATTGCCTATAACGCTATCTCTGTTGCAGGTACTCCAAGACCGTGGTATGAGTGTAGCAAAGACATATGTGGAATTTAGTCATTTAAGAACTGTGTCTGTTTTAACTACTCTAACCTCAAAATTATTTTCGTGTTTTGTAAATTTAAACAATTATTCTCGCTGAATCGTAAAAATAGTGAAAAAATGTGTTGTTCGTGGTGTAGTTGAGGATAAGAATAGCCTGTTGTCTTACATGTTAAAAACAGTAGTACTGCAACAAAGATGGTGCTATAGTCATTTTCATCATAAAGAAAGAGATAATTATAAAATGTAATGTCTGAACTTGAGTACGAGATGTTGACAACACACTTATAAATGTGTATCTGCTTCTATTTATATAAATTCTTTGGGAACAGCACACGCTTCTTAGAATCAAAATGGCGGAGCCCGACGGGTAGTGGGGAAGTGACAAAAGAGGTTGCGTACGCGCTAAATTCAAATGCTTAAGTTATTTCTTGGTAAAAATTTCAAATGAAGTATTCCTGCGTAAATACAACGTTTTACCGATGTATCTTATTTTCCGCTGATTTCCAGCATGCTATCAACGTTGACATGACTCTTGATTTTAACCGTAGAATTCATATGCACACAAACAACGTCAATTCCATGTATTAAACATTTCGTAAAATCTTTTGAGCGTATAAAAGGCATTGGTACAACGTTTTAATTTATTCCCAACGCATTTCCGCCATTTCCAACGTCGGCCCGGCCAAATACCGCTCATTCGTGTTTGCTGGGATAGCCCAAATTCATATAAGTATAGACTAAACAAATAAAGTGCTATACGATGTAATCTAGTACTAAGGAATATAAAAATAAACTTCCGGTACGTGACATTTTCAAAGTTAAACTTATGAGTCATACACAGCTGCATCAATATTTCTTAGAAAGCGGCTGAGTAGGGTATTTCAATAATCAAAATATGTGTTATAAAAATGTTATAAAACTACTCAAAGTAGTCGTTTTCTTATGATGGAGCTATGGAGCTTTGGTGCTCCATAGGAGTCAAAATATCGAATATGGAGCATCGTGGCCATGAAGACTTTTGTTCAGGATGACAGAAGCTACAATATACCAAAAGTTCAGATGATTCTACTGATACCTATTTCCATACCCAAGCAGCACAAACATGCAATTTAGCCAAGATAACTAAAATTTAGTCACAAAAACGTTTTAATTCCTTTCGTTTAGTTGCATTTTGGTCATATGATTTTAGTCATGGTGTAATATCGAAATTTAAACACTAAAACGTTATGATGGCCTATTTTTAGTTATATACTGGTCATATTCTAGTAGCCACAATCTGGCCATACGAGTTTGGTAACACATAGGTCTTCGATAGGCAAGTAATTAAATAGCAACAACGCGTTCTAAAACAGTCATTCTAGCTACAAAAATGGCCAGAATATGTTGACATGGTTTTAGCATTGATTAAGTAGAAATAGATACTTAACCAAAGAATTTGTACTGTTAGTTCCGGTCTTAAATTCATAGATGTCGTGTGACTTTTCGAGTCGAAGTTCAAGCTGGTCTTTGCAAGGCGGGTAAATTAATTCATGAATGAAATGAAAGGTTGGGCGGGCGGGCCCGTGGGGTGTGGAGGGAGCTAAACGACCTAGAAACTAAGACAGCAGTGCAACCAGCGTTGCCAATTATTCGGCATGAGATTCACCTACTCGCAGAAAATTATCCGATTTTGTAAGAAATTATCCATTCTTGGCGTTTTGTACTTTTAAAAATAGCATGGAAAATACTTACATGTGTATATATTGCTTATAATACTATAATCGACTAAAAACATTATGTTTGATTAGTCTTAGAAATTATTTTACGAAGAAGAGCTTTTTTATTGTTTTGTCTTTATGCAAAAAGAATAGGTAGTAGGTATATGAAATTTATTTAATAGGAATGAATAAAAGTTTTTTTTTCAAGAAAATACCAGGAAGAAAATAAAATATGTTTTATATATAAAAGAAATATAAATACAATAACAAAATCTCAAATATTTGGCAGACATCACCATTTATTGTATAGCTATAGTGTTTATTCCAAATGTACCCCGAAACGAAAAATGAAACATACTTCACGTATAAAAATTGATTCATGTAAAAGAGGCCAAGAATATTGAATATCATGCTTTGGCAACACTTTTTATTTAGTGCCACATTGTTTAAATAATTCGCAAAGTTGAGAAAATCAGTTTTTCGTAAATACCCAAAAAAAGAAGAATTTTAGAAAATAATGTTTTACATGACAAATGTTGCTACTAAAAAGACCTACAAAAATTTTCCAATAGGTTAATTTGTTTATCTGCAAAATAAAAATAAAACTTCAAAATGGCCTCTTATTTCAATTATTAATAACTTATGATAAATTAAGCCTTGTGACATCGAAATTATCGGAAGTTGTACGTCCCAATTTATATGCTTTAAAAATGCTAAAAATTTCAAATCTTTTAAGGTTTTTTGCAAAAAGTTATTTGTTTATTAAAAACTTGCTTTCGTAAAATTGTCGTAATTTTTTTTTTAAACATTTTAGAGTTACGGATCAAATTTTGACAAGTTGTACTATCATATACATATCAAATTTAATTGATTTTCGCAAATTTCTTTGTTTAAAATCGAGTTCGAAAACACGTGCGTTTTAAAGTTATAAACAAATTGAATAATTTATTTATTTTTAAGGGTACTTCGTTCGGGCTAGGATCATTTTAAAGCTACGATTTTTCTGCGAATTTAAAAAGAATAATAAATGCTTCAAGTCACTTGGGAACTGAGATAATTTTTTTGTAAAATTCTTAGTTTTTTGGTATTTACGAAAAACTGATTTTCTCAACTTTGCGAATTATTTAAACAATGTAGCATTAAATAAAAAGTGTTGCCAAAGAATGATATTCAATATTTTTGGCTTCTTTTACATGAGACAATTTTTATACATTTGGAATAAATCTATTACACTAATGTAAATTTTTGTCGCATCGGTAATTTAGCTCAACATGTTGGAGCGCTCGGACGTAGTTGTACGGTTGGCTCCGAGTCTCGATCCGGGGAGGCAATTTCCTGTATTAAAAGAACTAAATAAATTTGTTATGATGATGACATAAATCCGAGGGTCGGGGGATCGATTCCTACCCAACACGACTTTTTCTTTCCTTAAAAATATATAAATATTGTCATATAATTAAACTGCATCATATATTCATTTGAAATTGTGACACAATGCAGAGCAGGTCTTGATCTACTTAATGTGTTGATTTTAAATACAAATGCCAATAAGTGAATCAGCTATATGAGTAAAAGAAAAATAAAAAATTATCTCAGCTCACAAGCGGCTTAAACATTCTTATTTATTTTATTCGCAGAAAAATCGTAGCTTTCAAATGGTCCTAGTCCAAATGGAGTACGATTAAAAATAATTGAGTTAGTCTATTTGTTTATAACGTGAAAATGTACGTGTTTTTCTAACCCGATTTTAAGCAATTAAATCTGCGAAAATCAATTAATTTTAAAATGTGCTTGATGGTACAACTTGTAGAGAAGATAATCCATTTTTGGTCATTAGTCTACGGTGCCAAAAAAAAATTTGGACAATTTTACGAAGGCACATTTTTAATAAACAAATTACTTTTTGCAAAAACCTTAAAAGATATCCATTTGAAATTTTCAGAGTTTTTTAAGTAAATTGATACGTACAACTTCCGATAATTTCAAAGTCACAAGGCTTAGTTTATCATTAGTTAATAACAGTTGAAATAACATGCCATTTTGACAGTTTTCTTGATTTTGCAGATAAACAACCGATTTGAAAATTTCTTACTGGGTTTTGTAGGTATTTTTACTAGCTACATTTGTTATATAAAACATTATTTTCGAAAGTTCTTAGTGTTTTCGTTATTTACAAAAAATTGATTTTCTCAACTTTGCGAATTATGTAAACAATGTGGCACTAAATAAAAAGTGTTGCCAAATCACTGATCAATCAATGATATTCAATATTCTTGGCATCTTTTACAAGAATCAATTTTTATTCATGAAGTATCTTTCATTTTTCGATCAAACCCTAATTCGATTACACTATACTAGGAGCAGTTAACAAAACAATGAATATAATAGTACATTATACACTAAGGGAGAGAAACGTCTTATTTTTCCTGAGGTGTAATTTGAGGCCCGAGGGCGAAGCCTGATCGAGGGCAACAAATACATCGAGGGAAAAATGGCGGTCTCTCCCGAGGTGTATATTTAACAATATTCTGAGTTCAAAGTCGGAATATAACAAAATTCCGAGATTGAAGTCGGAATTTAAGAAAATAAAATATAAAATTTATTGTGGCCCTTCTACGCTTTTATGATATACTATTCCTAGATGCCTACATTAATTTTAATATTGGAAAATATAATAATCCAATAATGTTTTTTCTTTGATGTAAGCTTAATTGAACCTAAGTTCAAAAGTTACAATAAATTTAGTGTAGCGCGTCTGAGGCTGCCCACGCTACGCAGGCGTACTGTCGTGTCGCCGCGTCGTGCGTTAAAGAAAATAATGTGGAGCCTAAATTTTTGATCGTAGGAAGAACTTCGAACTTCATACTTTCGAATGGCGCTATTAGTTTTTTTTAAGAAAAAAATATTTTAAGAGATTTTTGACAAAAAATAATTTGCAACTAATTTGTTTAACCAATGAAGGTCAAGGATTATTGTTGGTAACTTTTATGTTATCCCTGACATGTTCTGAGATGTTTTCTCAAAAGTTACCGCTTCCCGGAATTTTTCCGAAGTGAAAACCTCTATCGATTCCACTACACTTAATTCTGTAAAAGAACAAAAAAATAGTTTCATGTAGTAAGTAACTAGATGAAAATATTCGATCGACCTAATTTATAATCACTTGAAAATTATTTTACTCAAAGGCAGCTTTTTACTGTAAATATAAATATGTTTTGACATATGCCATCTTCTGATTGTATATACCCTATGTACCTATTTACATGTTTAAATTTATACACAGAAATTGATGAAAAATACGTTTTAAATATATATATACTTACCATTAATCAATATAGAACCAATATGATTATCACGCTTACTCCCTAATTGTATTGATTTAATGTAAGTAGGTTGTTTTTGTTTTTAGTAATAAAAACTTAAAATACAGTGGACTTATTTGGTTATTTGTTAATATTTGATGTACCTACCTAGATGTAAAAAATTGCTCAATGTCAATATAATTCCTTTAGCAGAAAATCAAAAATATTGACGAAATTAACTAAAATACATGTAAGCATCAAGTCTATTTTTGTTGTTAAATTGATTACTTTAAGAAATTATCATAAATATAAGCAGCAAGTACAAGTTTTATAAACCGTTTGTAGGTACATTTATTTGTGAAAATCGCTGAACAGTGATCACTTGACGCTAAGAAGACAGACACGTCTCTCTCTTCCTCTCTGTGATGAGCGTCCACCGGATGTTTTCAAAGATTAGTGAAAGTATTGATAATTATTGAATTATCAATGGTAGCAAGACGTGGCAAGACGTAATATCGCGTACTACGGTAGGCGGGGCTTACCCGAGGTCGGCGCTAAGACGTTAGCGGTAGAGTAGAACGAAATTCAACTGTTCTGCCGAGTGCCACATTATTATGGGATTACGTTGCTTCGGACATTCATCGATAGGTACCGCCACTCTCCAATAATTACGGGAATAATAATCTATTACTACTTAATCAATGGTTTTAGCTATTAATTTAACGTTGATAACCGAACTATTGTCAAAAAAATATCCATGATATAACTATTTTAATTAGGCTCCATTTTGGCTATTGTCTTAGCTGATATTTCCGCAGTATGGCGAAAATACAAACAAAAAAGTCATTACTAAATGACCTATTTGGTAGACATAAGAACTTATGTTGGTACCAATGAGACTGTTATTGCGGTCGAAGGTTGGTAATAGCAGGGTAGGTTCTCATAACCTTAAAACAACATAAAAACAGAAATAAAAAATACTCTGTTCGCCTTGTGAATTAAATAGGATTCAGTGATAATTCTAAATTACTGGATCTGTACCCTGCCTTAAAAAAATAAGAGCCATAGTCAACATGAACAAGAAATATTTTTCAGACAAATAAGGAAAAAGACAAGTGGTTTCTGACTAAAAATAATAAAATTGTACAAATGACATATGCAACTAAAAGTCAGGGAAAGTACTACATATTTGAAGGTGATATGAAAACTAAAGAATGTTTTTTTGAAAAACCAATTCGTTCTTCTCATTTAAACATATATATGTGACGGGTAGTGAAACTATAATCCATTAAAACAATTTTCATTGAGTGACATCAAATATAAACTTTTGTCTGTAAAATACCATAAGCGGATGGTGTTCTTATACCTTTGCTTCATACTATATATATAACAATTTGTCGTAATTTTAATAATATGAAACTAAAGATTTAAGTTATTTATACCTATATCTAATTTTATGCTTCCTTTTATTTCTACCTACCTACCTACCTACCTACAATAGAAAAAAAACATTTATTAAGAAATAAATGTTAATTATATTATCTCTTTTTGTGTAGTATACTTAATTAGGATATTTTTATTTACTTTTTCTTACTTAAATCTATTTTATAGTAACATAAAAACTATTCTATATAAATTAAATCTACATATGTCAACAAAATCAGTAACATTAAGATTCACACAGATCATTTTATTAATCTATGGGTTATAGTTTGGCCATTGTTTGGCGAGAGAACTCGTTTACCGTTTTAACTATTTTCTGGTCAGATTTTTGGTTGTGTTCTCGCCAATATTACCAGTACAATTTGCTATTCCGCTAATAATGTTTGTTAGTCTCCTTTTGGTAATACTAGAGCTTACTTCCAGCATCATTAGCAAAAATATATGCCAAATTGTGACAACTTGCCGCCATGACACAAGATTGTTGCCATGTTCCGGACGGCCGCCATTATGTTGAATTTTCAATATTTCATTAAATGTGTCTCTAAAATAACGTTTTAATATGCTGATTCCATATTTTAACCATTTCTGATAACTCTACCCTCAATTGAGTGTCTAAAAACTATAAAATGTGTATATGTATTATATGTCGAATGAATTTAATTCAGTTAAAATATAGGTATTATTAGGAGGCCACTTTATAATTATGAGTATTTTATGTAAGTTTACAGAAATTATGCCTGCGTTTATAAAATTGTACCATCTATTGGTCCGAAACACACAATTTTCAATAAGTTAGTGGATGTCCATGTATAAATACTCTACCTACATGACATTAGGCCAAAACATAACCATATAGTCTACTTTTATTGTTTTATGCTTAAAAGATATACAGGGTGTCCCAGATTTAAAGTGACAAAGACCGATGTGAGATAGAGCACACTTTTCTGAGTTCAAAACACCCTCACACTTACCCTTGAAAGTAAAGTGACCATATTTGAGAGCTAGTGATGCGGGACATAAATAGAAAAGCAAGCAATAGGAGCTGCGAGGAAAAATTTTACAGGGGTTCAAGGTCATTGCGTTTTTTACGTACGTAAATTTTAAATATCAATATGATAAGTATAAAAGTATATTGAATATGAAATGTTTTGATTAAATTGTATTATAAATTAAAATTTTATTTAGGTATTGTATGAATTTTAATATACATATCAAACTAACAAACATTTTAATTATTTAATTCTATGCATATTTTTCCGAAGAATGAACTTTGCGTAGCAATTCTTAGTTCTGTAAGAGTTCTTCATGAAAAGCATTACATGACAGATCTATATTGTAGCGCACTATCAGCATTGCTTTCAATGTGTCTACAGTTAGCCGAGATTTTTCGGCACTCCAAATTTTATTTACCGAAGTAAAAACGCGTTCGGTGGCAGCATTTGTACCGGGTAGGCACAGCGCAAATTCAACGATTTTCTTTAGGTTTTGCACTGGTATATTTTCTCCTACAAAATGTTGAAAAATCTCCACCCATTTTAAATCCGTTGATAATTTTTCTTCCCTCCACCGAATTATTTTTGCCTCCGTTACATAATTTTTTAAGTATGTAATTTCATCAAAAAGTTCATTCTCTGAAATTGAGTTGTTTTTCATAGTTACCAATTCAGCATAACATTTTTGAACATTTTCCCAATTAATGTCCCCTATATTTTTTAAGGAGATCCATTTGAAACCTATGAAGCAAAAAAAACGTCATATGCATGATATAAAAAGAAGTATGTGAAATACCTGCAACTACTTCGAATTGTTTCGACCAAATTTCCAAATATTTTAAACAGTTTTTATAAAACAATTTTATTTGTGGCGCAGTGCTCGTATGTTTCTGACTGGAAATAAGCCAATGCGGGACTCTTTGCGGGACGTTCACAACGCGGGACAGCTCTTTGAAAAACAGGACTGTCCCGCCTAATGCGGGACGAATGGTCACTTTACTTGAAAGTGAATGGTTTTCGAGATACAGGGTATTTTATGATTCTTGACTGAAACTAAAATTCACCATATATTTGGAGTGGGTAGACGTATTTGGATTAAAGTTGGTACACATATAGTGCACTCCTAGTCCAATTAATAGCATAATTTAGTTTGTAAAAATTCCAGGACAGGACTCAATTTTTATTATTTTGCATTTAGGATCAATTACATCACCCTGTATATCAGTTTTCTGTAAATGGCGGATAACTATCGAAATGTCTATGGATTATTGTGCAAAACACTGTCATAATATTCGATGGCACGTTTATGGTTACTTCCTAGCAAATTTTCGAAAATAATGGTGAATGATATTTAAATTCTACAAAATACGCAAACAACCAGTTAACGTCGCTATTTTATTAATTTTACTTAAACGCTTGTTTAATAATTATTTAATGTATTATTGTTACTTAAAAAGAAAAACGAAAAACAGGAAAAAGGAAAAAAATAAATAAAAAAAGTTTTCTTAATCATAATTTACAGCACAAATTTTAAAAAGACACTAATTATTTTATACCTGGTACAATTAATTAAAACTATAATAAATTTTCGAAATGAACGCCCCCAGCGTCAATACATTTTTTGTAAACGTTTAAAAAGCGTTTTCACCGATCTATCGATCATAGCCAGATTGTGTCTAATATTGTCACATACATTAAAAAAATTTTGTTGTAATTGTTCACGGGTATTAATATTTTCACTGTACACCTGTGACTTTAGGTGGCCCCATAAAAAATAATCCATGGGGGTGAGATCAGGAGATCTCGGTGGCCAGTTAACTGCACCCCTCTACCAATCCATCTGTTGGTGAAACCTTGATTAAAATGCTCCCTGACCGGTACAGAAAAATGAGGTCCAGCACCATCCTGTTGAAACCACATACCTCTGACATTGATGTTTTCTAATAAATTTGGTAACACATCTATTAAGAAATTTAAATAAACTTCACCCGTTAGTCTCCCTTAAAAAATGTGTGGCCCTATTAGATGACTATTGTATATTCCACACCAGACATTTATATTGAATCTGTGTTGGGAATTTTCCTGGATTTTCAGTTGCCCAAAGATGTTGATTTCTGGTGTTGTTTATTCCATCACGCGTGAACGAAATTCTAGAAACTGTTCGTCTGTGCGCAACTACCCACCTAAAAAATGTTAAACGCGGAACGCTGTCACCGTCTTCAAGTCGTTTAACTACTTGAACATGAAAAGGATATAAATTTTCTGTTTTTAAAGTTCGCCATACTCTTGTTCTGGGAATTTCTAATTGATGACTGATTTTCCTGACGCTTACAGTTGGATTCATATGAACAATCTGTAATACTTCATCTCGCTGTTGAAAATCTCTGAGAACATGTTCATGTTTTGCCTGTGAGGGAAATTGCCCATGTTCTTTACTAAATTGATACAAACATGATACAAAATGTTGTACGATTTGGTATACGACGATTTCTAAAACGTCTTTCATATTCTCTCTCTGCAGCTTTTCCATTTCCGTCGCAAAAACCATACACATAAATCATATCTGCATATTCTTCATTTGTAAATTGTAATGGCATCTTAAAATTATTATAGTAGATTTGTTAATATAAAACATTATTGTAATGACTCAAACGACTTCTTTGAATACTTAGACGTAATTTCTAAAGGTGACTTACATTACTATGTATTAAACTATAAATGTCAGAATTGACACACGCCTACTTTTATTTTTAAGCAAACTTTTTCTATGGAATATTGCATATGACGGTACAAATTTTAAGTGCAATTAGAATCAAATTTAAGTAACAATTATACATTAAATAATTATTAAACCAGTGTTTAAGTAAAATTAATAAAATAGCGACCATAACTGGTTGTTTGCGTATGTTGTAGAATTTAAATATCATTCACCATTATTTTCGAAAATTTGCTTGGAAATAACCATAAACGTGCCATCGGATATTATGACAGTGTTTTGCATAATAATCCATAGACATTTCAATGGTTATCCACCATTTACAAAAAACTGATATACAGTGTGATGTAATTGACCCTAAATGCAAAATAATAAAAATTGAGTCCTGTCCTGGAATTTTTACAAATTGAATTATGCTATTAATTGGACTAGGAGTGCACTATATGTGTACCAACTTTAATCCAGATACGTCTACCCATTAAAAATATATGGTGAATTTTAGTTTCAGTCAAGAATCATAAAATACCCTGTATCTCGAAAACCATTCACTTTCAAGGGTAAGTGTGGGGGTGTTTTAAACTCAGAAAAGTGTGCTCTATCTCTCATCGGTCTATGTCACTTTAAATCTGGGACACCCTGTATTTGTCACAGTTATTACCAGTTCACCACCAATAAGTAATATTTGTAACAATTTTATAGCCGATTTCTAGCTTATTAATTTCCATTAACAGAACTTTAATTTACGGTTGTATATGGTCATAAAAACCATTTTGTAGCTAGCGATGAAACAGCCAGGAAATTAAAAAAATATGTACTAATGGCCATTTAGCATCGGTTTTGTTTCGAAGACCAGAATATTATTCCCCATTTTGGTCACCATTACGTGTTTAAAGTGTAATCATGCAGTTCTTATAGAAGCCATTATAACCAAATAGCCAATCCTATTTAGCTACTGTAACGTCATGATGTCCAAAGTACAACTTTCTGTGCTGCTTGGGTAAGGTTTGGAAAAAAATTCAAATTCATAAATCCTTTATACAGATGGACTGCTATGATTTGGAGATCGAAATTTTGAATTTTCTGGTTAGCCAATCTATCACCTCGCATGGTGTTTTCATCGTTATCGTACCAAAACCTTCCTCGTCTTCCTGTCAATTGCGTTATTAATTGTGGAAGTGTGACAATATGAAATGATGCGGATTTTTATTAAATTACGTCGATTTTTCAACTAGGAAATATTGAGGTTAGAACACGCCAAATTCGTAAGCTATGGCTTTTGAGTACCTTGCATTTATTCTTTTAATTATGCACTCCTTTCAAAAATCTTATAGTTATAATAAGTGTAACATTCGGAAATACATTGTCATCTGTACTAAAGTCTTCTTTATTTAATATATAGAGATTTAAACTAATAACACCAAGTATTTTCCATATACCTATCCTGTACACCATAAGGCAATTTCGTAAAATATAAACTGGTCTCCATCTTAACAAACCAAATTCGCCACGTGAATTGATTAAATTAATTAAATATAATCCAAAATAGTTAAAACAACGCGATCGAGCGGCTGATCACAAAGTGGCGGCCATTTGCATTTTTAGAGGAGCGAATTCGAGACTCTATCGTGCCGTTTTTTTTTCTGGCGTAGAACCAAGTCAAACATGGTAGGTTTTGTTAAGCATGTCACTGGGCATATGAAATCGTATGTCACGACATTTTTTCGTGGTCTGGACCTTTTTTAAATTAAAAAAAAGGGAAAATATTGTATTTTAAATAAAATGTGGTTTTTTTTGTTTCCACCGTCATATCTTCAAAACTAATGTTGCTATCGACGTTGTTTTTTTTTTCAATTCAAGTACACACAATAGCGCTTTTAACTGTACTAATGGTTTTTACACAGTTCGCATTTTCATTTCCTTAAAAATTAGGAAAACTAGATATTTGAATTTTACGTATTACAATTTCCACCAATCGATAAACTTTTTTATTCTTGAAAATTTTTATACACATACAGTGAAGCAAATGTAGCCCAAACATTAGAAGAGTTTTTGATATAATTATTTTTTTCTCAATGTGTATCGTTTGGCAACAGCGATTTTTTTAAAAGCGTGCTAACTTAGTCATATGTATGTATTATTGCGGCCCACAATCTAGGTACGTACACCGCGTGTGGAAAGTAGGATAAGATGCGTCTAACTAATAAATATACTATTCAAATGTATTGACCCCTCACCTTAACCGCGAATATCTCTAAAATGGAGGAACGGAGAAAAATTAAAAAATTGTGTGTCCATTGTAAATCATTCACTGAAATTTGAATAATGTACGTTGGACAGTTTTGAAGTGCTGCTAAGTTATATTGAAAAATGTCCTACTTTTTAAGGAAATTTTGACAATACCAGTTTTAAATCCATTATATATTTGAAATTATACCTACTATATAAATAATATTTTAGATGCCGATAAGACATGGTATTTTTTGTACGAGGAAAATTTTTCATAATTTTTTATTCTAAAATTTTGCAGTTATTCTAAAAAACGTGACATCATGTTTATTCGGTTATTTATCAAGGTATTTACAAAAATTTTGATAAAATAGTTAATTATATAAAATGTAAGCATTTTCAGAAAAAAGAATTGGTATGCATCAAATATTAATTTAGTTATCAAGTGCAATAGATAATATTATTGCCCGCGTTCTGCAATATTATCTATTGCACTTGATAACTAAATTAATGTTTGATATATACAAATTCTTTTTTCTGAAAATCCTTACATTTTATATGATTAACTATTTTATTAAAAATATTTTAAATACCTTGATAAATAGCCGAATAGACATGAGGTCGCGTTTTTGACAATAACTGCCAAATTTTAGAATAAAAAATTATGAAAGAATTTCTTCGTACAAAAAATGCCGTGCTTTATCGGTATCTAAAATATTATTCATACAGTAGGCATATTTTTCAAGACATAATGAATTTAAAACTGGTATGGTCAAAATTTCCCTAAGAAGTAGGGCATTTTTCAATATAACTTAGCAGAACCTCAAAACCGTCCAATCTACATTATTCAAACTTCAGTGAATAATTTACAATACGCGTAATTAGTGATGACGTCACTTGACGGATTATGTCAACAAACTGAACCCAAACAAATATTTGGAAGTGGTTTGTCATATATGTCATTTATTATTATACAAATATTTATTATTATTTGGTGATTTTAAGAAATAACTAAGGTTAGTATTAAACAAATATGATTTTTAAATGTTGTTTACATACTAATTTCACAAATTATTGCTGTAATATGAAAGAAATATGCAAGTTATTAAAAGACACTTAACCTCACTTAAATGATTTAAGAAAATGTTTGGGTTCAGAATCACTCAACCGTAACAAAAATGACATATGTGACGTCACACTAATTATGCGTATAGACACATAATGAACACATATTTTTTCAAATTTTCTCTGGTCCGCCATTTTTGAGATATTAGCGGTTAAAATGAGGGGTCAATACATTTGAATCGTATATTAGTAGTTTGCGGGATTTAGAGTATACGTATAAATACTTTTAAATGGAATGCATTATTTGTAAGAAAATTGCGCGGGATGATGACAAATCTGTGGTACCAAGACCTAGGATACAAGGTTTGTCGTCACTACCCAGCTAGCAAGGTGATGTCATTTTGCCGTCATTTATTGGTCATCACGTGACGTCTAATGACGAAAATTTCGACGTAAAAGTGACGTTTTAATGACGGCAATATGTCACAGCCCAAAGACGTCATATGGGTGACGTGAAAAACACGTAATATTTATGACGTGGAAAAGACGTCACGTAACGACGTGGAAAAGACGTCCTATGACGCAATTATCCAGGGGCGGCTGGTGAATTTTAGGTTAGCCATACCTCAGTACTGAAGCGTGATGAGATCCAAACAATGCCTTCGGAAAAAAAAATGCAATCGCTCGCAATTTTCAAAAATGCGTTACCGATCTATCCTAGTTTTTTGTGCAAGCATATACCTGTAAAATATAATAAAGAAGAACATTGTCGGATTTTTATTTCAAATTTGAAATTTCTAGATCAATTTTTATTCTCGTTCTGAAAAAAAAATTTACAATTATTTTTTTAAATTAATGTATTAATTTTTTTATTAACCATTTTCACAAAAAGTTCTCATAGGCAACCGATTTCTGCGAATTTCAATCTTTACATAGTAAAATGTCTTAAAGTATTGTTAGGATCCCAGCCATACTTGAGTATACTAATATACAGTTAACTTAAATTTCACCGTACGATGCTGATATTATTAAATTACATTATAGAGAACAGGAAAATCATACTAATAATTATGCACTTTAGCTTTATTCATATTAAAACCAACACATATTTTCTACAAAAAATCCAGCTTGAGGAATTTTTATTCCCAAGACATTTCTAAACCTAATCCCTAGCCCTAAAATTTACGTGTTTATAGTAAAGAAATTTACTAAATTAAGTAGCTAAATTTATTTACTTGTGCAGACAGTTTTTTATTATTTATCAGTGTTAAACATAACTGCGATTAAGTAATTAAACTTGGCTATTTAATTTAGTAATCTCTTTAGCCACGCTTGTAAATTCGGCTTAACATTTATATAATAAAAACCTAAAATTGAAAAATTGTAAATACACTTTTGAGTAATTATAGTAAGTACCTATACAAAGCAAATTGTTAACATTTACGTTGAAATAAAAACATTTTTAAAACAGAGTAAAACAATATTATTTGTAGAATAATAAAAAAATATTTAACAAAAAATGTTCTTTAACCTTATCAGTATAAGGATTTGTGTACATAGATGTATATTGTATATATAATAATAACTGATACCTACAGGATCAATGTGTTTGTAAGGAATGAATTAGAGGGAATGCTACCCAACTATTATTTTTTTGTAATGGTAAAACTATACATTTTCCAACTATATCTTTTAAATACCAAGTTAATATTTCATTTGATAAGTCTTTTACAACATATATCTGAAGATTTTTTGACTCGAACGGGTAATGATACAAAGATTCATATAAAAGATATTTTCTTCCCACTAGCACGGTTTCATTGTCTGAATCAACAACAATATTGAGTATTTGTACAACTAGGTTTTGTGTTGTCATACAATATGAATCCGCAACAGAATAGGTATTCACTGAAAAATCAAAATCTTTGAGGCATATTGTTTTATATTGTTTACAGTAAAATCCAGCATAAGGTAGAGGACCTAAGTTGTGCTCAAATTTATAAGAGACTTGTTCGGTAGCTATTTTAGGACAGGACAGAAAATTTGCTTCCGTTAATCGGCGAAATATTTGCTGCAATGGTTTTTTCGGGCCCTTTAATAGGTTTTTAATTTGACCCAAGTAATTTTCAAAGGGGAATGCTGAAAATGTGTCTAAAGGACCATAATTTTCAGCATCATTACTTAAATGACACAACGTATGTACATTATAAACAAGAAATTGAACGCCATAAATATTTTCACAGTGGTTAACAAATATATTCAAAAGATCTCCTGCAAATTTATAACCGTAATGAGATATATGTGATTTGCTAATAAGTATTGTAATAGCAGAATGCAATAAAAGAAAATGTTCATACACAGCAATATCTACAACATCTTGAAGTACTACTGGTCCTAAATATAACAAGAAGGTCCTCAATTCTGAGGCCTTCCACCTTGCTAATTCAGATAAGCTACGTGGTTTTCTGTTAAATTCCTTTGGGATGTGTTTTTTTAATGTTAATAGCCGATTTGAAATGTCCAGAACTAATCGACTACGTAACCGAACAGTCAACACACCACCAATCCATGTGTTTAATAGTTTACGCATTACACCTAAGCATACATTGTGCATATAGTCAATGGGAAAACATGACACTAAACCTATTGGCAATTTTTGTAATGGAGAATCACCCCAGTGATGATCCATATCTAGTCGTAGAGTGAATGATTCGTCTGTTCGTTTATCAGCACAAGTACCTTTCAAAATTATCCTTTTGTTAACATAATCTCCAGGTTCAATACATTTCTCACAAGAGGAATAACCTCCATGACCTTTTATATTTTTAAGAAATGCCCGAGCAGGAGCATCGCATACAAAACTGTGAATCGCAATAGAATACTTTTTTCCTTGATATTCAAATCCGTCATTTAATAATATTTTTACTTCATCTACAAAATCCTCTAAAAATACGTTTAACGGTGTGGGTTTTGAAATCCCACAAAAAATTCCTATTACAAATGGTTCACTTTTGATATTTTTAACAAGTGCTAATATTGGCCAAAATTGTGTAACTGCACTATGAAATAGTGGTAGCCCATCAATATTAAAGCTTAATTTTATTAAACTATCAGATAAAAGATGATCATATTTCACTAAAAAAATTTTTAAGGCATTTAATATACCAAAATGGCAATATTCCCCACTGTCCAATACTTTGGTTATTGTGGTGTGATGTGGTGTCCCTAACAATGTGCGACAATCAAGGGGCAAATCTGGATGATCTGTATGAAGGATATGCAATAGGTCTGAAACGATAGTTTGTGGTACATGTTTTGTTGTAGCCCAATATTTTAATTTCGTACGGAGATCATACGACTCAGAAATTACATTAGTAATGTCTGTTTCCCCATTAGACTCCAAAGCATTATAAATATATTTTATTAAAATGAGGTTTCCATAATTATTATCCAAACTAAGTTCATCGTTATTAGAATTCTCTGAAAAGTTTTGATCAAATACAAAATTTTCATTACCCGGTGGAGTATCTGATTTATCATATTCAATAATTTCTGTTTCGGTATCACTGACTCCCTGAAAATTTCTTTTTAGCTTATGAGACCTAGAATTGTCATCAACTTCCTTAATTACACTTTGAACTGATTCAGCAATTCTCCTATATAACTGACGGGAACTAACACAATCTTTGCGTTTATATATTAATTTTCTCGTAGACATATTTATATAAAATTTCGAATGTAATATTGCAATTGTTTTCAATTTAAAAAAGTACCAGCGTTATTATTTATATATACAAAATACACCAACTAAATTTAGAAGTTATTACTTATGAATTTGCTCCGATTTAAGGCGTTGAGGCGAGTGTTTTAACCAAATTTTTATTGAATCCTCAATATTTTTCTCAGTTGCATTATTATCATTTGCTTTTACAGCATCTAAAGGGAACATAACAAATATAAGAACTTGCTGTATGATTATAATAATGAAGAACTTACCTACAACAACGGTTTTCAAATGCAATTCACAAAAAGGTCGTTTTTGGGAGCGTTTCCCATAGAATGAAAATTCACTAGCTAAATTGTTCGATAAAATATGCTTCAATACTTTATTTCTTTTATTTGGCAGATCTCTACCTCCCAATGTAGATAAATACAAAGACTGCAAAAAATTAAAAAATACATCTTAAAATAAAATTAAAAACAAAATAAAACTAGAATCTTACCAAAGCTGTTACATTCTGTTTTTCTTCCAAATATTGTTCCAAAGAATTCAAATCATTTAATTCCACTAATGGTAACTGAACAGGTATATCAGCAGGAACCTGCTTGAGTCCTATTAAGGAATTTGAAACATCTGGTTTCTTTAAATGAGCCAAAATTTGCTTATTTTGTTCTCGTATTTCTACTAAAATCTTCAAGAATGTATCCCGGAATCCTAAAAATAGCAAACTAAAATTTAAAAAAAACAATAAAGAAAGTCATATTATAATATACCTCCTCGTATATCAAATTCATTATTGGATACTCCACTGGATTGGAAACTTGTTGACGGTGTTAAGTCTCGTATAGTATTTTGAGATGGCGTTGAGGTTTGTATAATATTAATAGATGATGGTATTCTAGTTGACGGTGTTGAGTTTTGTATGATATTTTGAGATGGTGTTGAGGTTTGTATGGTATTTTGAGATGGCGGTGAGTTTTGTATAGATGATGGTGTTTTAAGCAACGCCACTGAAAAGAAAATATTTAGATAATATTTGTGTAGAATTTGGTATTTTATTATGCAATATTTCGGTGTCTATATAGCAGATTGAATTAATTATACACGTTTCAGAATTAAAATTAGAGACTGTAACCAAACTTTTAATGTTGACGAGTATATGACTGAAGTATTAATAAGGTCATATATATAATCTAACTTTGATTTTTAATTAAGTATAAATGTGTTTGAAATACCTTCATCAACAATAACACGTGGAGGTCGTGCAATTTTTTTCTTTAAATGCTGATCCTCATCAGATTCACTACTATCAAGAATCTTCCTTGGCGGACGAACAGTTCTTTTCTTCGATGTCGAAGTATCTTCTAAATCACTTGGAATATCCGATGTTACTTCACATAATTTTAATTTTCTACATGCGGTTTCGTAATCATCTACAAATCAACCCCATACAAATAATAGTAGACATTTTTTATTTACACACTCACCACTTTCAAAAAAGATGCGTGAAATAGAATAAACCACCCAGTCACCTTCAACTGGTCCTTCACCTCTCTTCAACGATTTAGTAAATTGTGACTGTTGTCGATATGGAGGCCAGTGCACCTCGTGTTTGCGAGGCGTCAGCCAGTTGCTATGAACTAACGCTAGTCCTCCTCCAGCCGAATTGGAAAACTCGACACCGAAAAACGTCATAATGAAACAGCTAATAATTAACGGCGCTATATATATGTTGTTTTAGCAAGTGAAATCATACTTACAATATTATGAGAAACAAGACAATGATATTAATGACAATAATACACCTATTGGTTCATGAACACTTATTTAGACGCTATAATTACGACACAACAGACAGGACAATGACAGGACGCCACCGTTTTTGACAATTGACAACACGTAAGATTGCTGACAACCAATGAAAATGAAATGTTCCCCTCTGCGATTTCGTCTGCTATCGACGATGTTGCCAGCTTGAAATCATTGACAAAGTATGATTTCTGTATTAATATTAATTAAAAGCAATACAACACTTAAATATTAGTATATTCTTTAAAAATAATAGTAATAGTGTTAAAAGTATGAAAATACGTATATTTTTTAGACCCAATTATATTAGAATGTAAAATTTTTTCACTATATATTATATAGTGTCTTTGAAATGGCAACATTGAATGGCACAGAACCCTTAAGTTTGGTAAACGCCAACGCGCTTCTTTTAAAATTTAAACCTAATGGCAATTACGCTTATATAGTCGTGTAGGTATTTCTTCGACAAAATCTTTTGAATCATTTGAATTATTTTCATTTCTGATTGATTTAGAACATTATAAAACTGCCCCTATACCAAGAAGCGGAAATGAAAATAAACTGATCTGATCTAAAATACGATGTTGTTTTTATGATCATGCGAAACCATGCAAGTTGTAATTGACCTTTACGTTAAAGTTAATAATAATTATAATTATTATTTACTTTCCAAACTACCTTAATATGACGTCAAATAAACGAATAAGTGATGACGTCTTAAATACGTCAAAAATATGACGTTATAATGACGACATTTATTCGACTATGACGTTACCGACGAATGATCACCTTAATAAGACGTCATATTAACGTCAGCTTGCTAGCTGGGTAATGATGCTGAAAAAAGACGACATCGCGGAAATATTGTGTCAGAAAAGATAATATTTTAAATGACGAAATTTTATTAAAATATATAGACTGTCGTATAGGTAGACAAGTTTTGAAAACAAGAACGTTTTTTGCAATCATACAGTGCCGCCGCGCCGCGCCGATTTGCAACAGATGCTGCACAATACTTAATCGAATACGAAATATTAATAATAGATCAAGGATTTAAATTAACAGAAAAAGTAGTTTCACTACATAAACGTCATTCAGAAATGACCAAAAATCTATTTAGCAAACAGGAAGATACCAGGATGGTTTTGCATGCAATGTACGAAACTAAATTTAGCAAACAAATATCGGTGAAGTCAGGTGATATAGATGTATTAATTTTACTTACTCTCCTTTTTTCGGACTCTGACTTAAATGTAACTAATTTATTTATGCAACTTGGACACGGCACTAGCAGACAATTTCTGTCAATATAGAAGGTAGTGCAAAGTTTATGAACTACAGTTTGTTCTTGTCTTCATTGTTTTACTGGTTGCGACACCACTAATGTTTTTTTTTTAATATTTAAAAAATCTGCGTTTGATGTTCTTAAAGAATATTGTTGTTTTCAAAAATTATCGGAACGGCCATTGCTGTCTAAAGATGAAGCTTTAAAAATCTTTACAAAATTGATTCTAGTATTGTACAAAAACAAAAATAAACAAATTCAGATATTAAACGACCTAAGAATCAAATTAGCAACAATAACAAACGGAGCTTCCTTCAATTGAAGGCACCTTTTACCACCCCTTCTTAAGGTAAACATATATATTTAAATAATAGATTTCCTATCTAATACATTTAGTCAACTATTGCAGGTTTATGTATCAACTTAGAATATCGTACAGAAGCAATATGCCAACTACACTTATAAATGCACATGGTTCAGGACGGAATTTAAGTGACGATGTTTGGACAATATTTTCATTAAGTATTTATTGTTCACATAAAAATTGTGAAAATCGAAAATATGATTGTGTTAAAGAAGGCCTAAAATGTTGTAACGAGTGTAAATGTCCAGGGTGTCTACTAAATCTTAATCTTAAAATTCCCTGACTTTTCCAGGTTTTCCAGACATTATTTTATCTAAATTCCAGGTTTTTAACTTCTTACATTCGAACAAATATGAAAATATGTATTCACCTCAAAAAAGTATAAACAAATTCTATGAAACAATTAGAAAAAATTTTTGCATTTTATTACTAAAACATTTATTTTCTAGAACCCAATTACAAGCTGAATCATTTCTACAAAAATTATCATTGTTTTTTAGTCTTTAACGAAGTCTCCCTTTTTTAATCAGAATTAACAACAAAACAATATATAGAAATAGTGAAATAGTACAAATAAAAAATATATCTATAGTACAGGCAATGAAGGCAAAATATTGTAAAAACCTCGCAAAAATTAATAAAAGGATCGTCTCTGGGGTTTCAGTAGGTACTAACCTGTAGAATGGAATGATGCATTCTTTGCACTTCCAAGTTCCGGGAAAATTCAAAAAAATTTGGAAACACTTTGATTTTCAGTTTTTTTGCTCTAGCGGCCAAAATAATGAAAATAGAGAAACAAAAGTTGTAGCTCGTCTCTTTCTCTACAAAAAAGGTCTTTGCACATTTTTGTCTTACTTAAGCCGTTTAGGAGATAAATCCAGTTTTCCACGTATAGTTTTGAGCCGCTCAGAAATGCGCGTAAAGTGAGAATTCTCCGGGAGTTTCGTACGACCAGACACATCGATCGATAATTCTTACTATTCAGAGCCGCTAAAAAAATGATGTGGATCTGCTTTAAAGTGGAACATATCGCACAAAATTCATACAATTTTTTATCACAGAGAGAAAGTATTAGAAGATGGCTTAGTAAACTTTATACAGTTAATTTATTCATATCTTTGAATTTTATGCATCCTCCCTATTTCTTCCGAAAACAATGGGTGCTTCTTCACTGCATGAATTCGATTCCACGCACTTTAGTCTATATTTCGTGAAAATCTCATTGAAGAATGTTAAGAAACAAATAAGTTGTATATGTTTTACTGTATAATTGTGCATTTTCTGAACATGTATGAATAATGTAGACAAATTCAAAAAGTACTGCACGCATTTAAAAAACTCTAAAGTCATTCGAAAGAATATGTCTTATTGTACTTATAATCCGGAAATTAAGACTGTGCTATTATTAATTAATTTAGATATAGCGAATTAAACTCCAAAATTTGGAGATGACTGATCAATGAGAAATATACCATCTACTTAGATCGCAAGGCATATTTTTCCAACAAAAGTAATTGCAATAAAATGTAATTGAATTAATATATCATTATATAATATATTAGCAAAATAAATTATCATTCTAACGACTCCCGGCAAAGACATGAATAAATCTGTGGTTCAGCTGTTCAAAGTTTACTAAGCCATCTTCTAACACTTTTTCTCTATGATAAATTTTTTAAAGAATTTTGTGATTAGTTCCACATTAAAGCTGAGACTTTTCGCTACATTTTATGTTATTTTATTTATTTTTTTTTGGGGCTCTGAATAGTAAGAATTATCAATCGATGAGCCTGGTCGTACGAAACTCCTGGAGAATTCTCATTTTTCGCATATTTCGAAGCAGCTCAAAACTATAAGTGGAAAATTCGATTTATCTTCTAAACCGCTAAGTAAGATAAAAATATGTAAAGACCGTTTTTAGAAAAAGAGACGAGCTACAACTTTTGTTGAAAACTTTTTTCTCTATTTATTTATTTTGGCCGCTAAAATAAAAAAAAAACGAAAATCAAAAAGTTTATCCAAAGTTTGAATTTTCCCGGAACTTGGAAGTGCAAAGAATGCATCATTTCATTCTCCAAGTTATTACCTACTTAAATCCTGCAGATGGTCCTTTTATTAATTTTTGTTACGCTAAATGGCTAATTTGCCTGTACTACTATTCATATATTATATTTCAACGTAAACCATAATTAGTTATGCAGAAGCAGAGCCGCAGACATTACCACACAGAGGCGGCGCTGATTGCGGCCAGACTATCTGAACTACCATAGACAATCAACTCTGGAACTACTAGCAATAAATAATAACTGGAGAAGTGCGCTATACAAGATTTGTATCAAGAAGTGTTCATAATCTTCATCTTCGAAACATTTCTAACAGATGAGTCAATAGTTTGTATTAATAATTATCTGAATGTACAAATTCCAGGTTATACTGCTTATTTTAACAAATTCCCTGATATTTCCAGGTTTTCCCTGACTAAAATAAATTCCCTGACAATTCCAGGTTTTCCAGGTTTTCCAGATTAGTAGACACCCTGATGTCGTACTTGAAATACTGTTATTTAAAGGTTTCGATGAATGTACAGACGAACTAGAATGCTTTTAACGCAGGGCCTACGTAACTAAATACTCATTTGTCAATAGAAAAATAGTTGCAAAAAAATAAAGTTGTTTTATTCCTGCGTCTTGGTTTAATTCAATCAAAAATGTGTAATAACCTACTTATTAGGTAGGTACCTACTTACTTTATAACAATGATTTATATTTACCTGCTTTTAAATAGTTTTTACCTTAAAACAACAAAAGGTAGGTTTATACCTATTTTGGAGCTGTTAATACAAGCCCGATTAGTACACATGAATCCAACAACCGTAGTCCGCAGGCGGTAAGCAGTATAATGAGAGCCGGGCGCGCAAAAATATGTTTTAGCCCGTTTTAAAAAAATCGCTGACTACATACTATAACCTGCACATCAAAAATTATGATTCTAAAAACTTTTTTCATATATTGGCTTCAATTTGTTCACAGCATGTATATACATATTTTCATAAATAAAAATTTTTCTCGATTGCTGAAAAATACATTCACAAAAATAACAACTTAAACTTTGCTATTATTTTAACATTTAAAAAATATATATTTTATAATCACATTGTACATAGTTAGAAGCGTTATTGTGTCTACTTCAATTTAAAAAAAAATCAGTTCCATAGCACAATTATTTTTAAAGATATAACGGTGGGGACATTAAAAAACATGTTTCATGGAAAAATCATTTTTTTACAGTTTTTTCGAAATAAAAAAGTTCCTGACCACCAGAAAATGTCGTGAAAAGTGGTTTCATATACACGATCACCTAATTAAAGAATCGCACCAAGTCTGTTTTGGTTCTACGCCAGTTTTTTTTTCTCGGAAACTAAGCGACTTTGCTTCCCAATTTTACTCGTCTATTTAGTATTCCCTAGTCTAGTAACATAAGAAATTAGTTTTAGTGATGCAAGTAGATTAGAAATCAATTTTGATAATTTTAGTGATTTCTGACACGTGACCTTCATTCTTTCTCGATCGCACTATATTGTTCCGCTTTGAGTTGGCATGATAGTCGAAAAATAATCTAATTTTTAATTATTTATCCACAAGAAATCGCGGAAGTGGTCCACAGAAACGGTGCTAAATTATTTATAATAATTAAGCCACTGGCCGGATTATTATGAAATTCAGTAGTTCTGTTCTGATGGTAGCTGAGGCGTTTAAATGAATTTGTTAAGGATTGTAATCGCGCAGTGTTTCCATACATCCTGACAAACGGATGGTGATTCTTGTCAATTTTCTAAAAATGTTAGAATCTTCCATTTCCAAAGAGCTACAATTAAAATCGATTTGCAAAATTAACAAATCAAAAATTACTCTCATATGCGCCACTCAGCGCTGACAATGGACTATAACTATAACTGCCATGTAACAGGTTTCGGTGTTTCTATTCGAAATTCGAAAATCTCTGTTAGTGATATAATTCAGCTGAATTTCATTTGACACTAATGTCATGTTATACTTTATTAAGAGAAATATAGAATGACTTTATTTCGGTTAAGTTATGATAGTTTAGATTCCCTTTCTATGAATGATTTTATACTGTTTGGGGATGCACAATTAAAATATATTTCAGATTTGACAATGACATTCTATTACAACCGCTAGCAGCCAGGAAAACCTCAACCGTAACAATGTACCAGTGTCAGTGTTGCTCATACCAAACAAAATATAAAAACTACCTTAAAAGCCATTTGCTGAAACATAAGAATCCGTCAGAAATAACAATGTACAACTGTGACATTTGTTCTTATTAGACCAGATACAAAAACAGCCTGAAAAACCATTTGCTGAAGCATAAGGATCCTTCAGAAGTAACAATCTACAAATGTGCCAATTGTCCATATCAGACTATATATAAAAGTAACCTCAAAACACACTTAGTGACGCATAAGCATCCCTCTGACGTAACATTGTAGAAGTGTGGCTCTTGCTCTTACAAGGCAAAAGAAAAATGCAACTTAAAAATATATTTACTAAAGCATAAGGAGCCGTCAGAAATAACAATGCACAACTGTGACATTTGTTCCTATCAGACAAAATACAAGAACAACCTAAAAAGTCATTTGCTGAAGCATAAGGATCCTTCAGAAGTAACGATCTACAAATGTGCCAATTGTCCATATCAGACTATAGATAAAAGTAACCTCAAAACACACTTAGTGACGCATAAGCATCCCTCTGACGTAACAATATACAAGTGTGACTCTTGTTCTTACAAAACAAAAGGGAAACACAACTTAAAAATACATTTGCTGAAGCATAAGGATCCTTCGGAAGTCGCAGTGTACAAGTGTGGATCTTGTTCGTATCAGACAATACATAAGCACCTCCTCAAAAAAACATTCGCGGGTCCATAAAATTTCCTCGGTGACTGTACTGTACAAATGTGACTCGTTTCCATTCCAGACGAAATATAAGCATAAGTACATCAGTCACTGTAAGATGCATTCTCAAGTAACGACGTACAAATGCAGCTCTTGCGCGTTTCTAACGACGCGTAAATATTGCCTCAAAATACATTCTCTGAAGCATCAGAATTCTTCGGAAGGAATAATGTATAAGTATCAGACACAACGTCATACACAGCTGCATCAATATTAGAAAGCGGTTGAGTAATCAGATTTATAGACTAAACAAATAACGTCAATGTTGAGGAATGATGTAATCTTTTTACTAAGAAATGAAAATTAGACTGAAATATCCAAGTTTCAACATTGGGCGAAAAACAAAAAAAAACTTTTTGGTGAGTGACATCATCACACGACATTTTCCTATATAGAAGAATAGCATCATGGGTATTAAGGAAAGGACCATTATAGCCATTAAAGAAAAGCATGCGCAGTGAAGACTTTTAGGAAAAAACATTATAGCCGTTAAAGGAAAGCATACGCAGTGAAGACTTTCAGGAAAAAATGTTTCGTTTAAAGAAAATCATGTGCAGTGTGGAAATATAGAAGAAAAGTACCATGGACGTTAATAAAAAAACCATCATAGCCGTTAAAGAAAAACATGCGCAGTAGGAATATTTTATACAACCTTTCTATCTCTGACGTCAGACTATGGCAATTCATAATATTTATTCGGTACTTTTAAAACTCATAACATGAGGTTGAAATATTAACGCCACAGGATGATATAATCTTTTTACTAAGATATATAATATCCAGTTCGTGATATTTTTAAGGTTAAACTTATGGCTCATACATAGCTGCGTAAATATTTCTTTGAAATCATTAGATTTTTAGACTAAACAAATGTAATTTATTGCTTATACGTGACGTTAACTCCGTGAGAAATAAAGTCAATGCTGTAGGATGATGTAATCTTTTTACTAAGAAATATAAAAATAAACATCCGGTACGAAACATTTTCAAGGTTAAACGATTGGGTTGATATATTCGCTTTGATCGAGTACGCTAATACAGTATGCATCTTTAGGTATCCAAAAACTTTATTTACAATGTCAGTATTTTATATGTACCTCTGGTTATTTTTTGTGGGGTAAATGAATTCTATAAGTACAGTAAAATATGTAATGTCCCAATGTCATCGATGTAGGCGCGTTAGACGATGTAGAAAGAAATATAAAAATAAACGTCCGGTACGTGACATTTTCAAGGTTAAACTTATGACTGATACACAGCTGTATCAATATTTCTTAGAAAGCACCCGAGTCATCAGATTTCATTGGTAAACTTTGCAGTTAAGCATCCATTATCTATAATATACAAGGTGCATTCAATATCAAAAAAGGAGCTGTAAACTTCATATTCCGCTTTTATCAAATATTATTAAAATTGTGGTGACGGGAATTTATTTGAAGATATTTGTTTAAATAAAAGACATATTTAAGTATAATACTCTATTAGGGTATACAGATAAAGAAACTATGATATGGTTATACCCATATTAACTAATTGAAGATCTCCACCCACACTCATCCTTGATTACCATTCGCCTTACCCTCGTTTTATCCTCACTTATTCTTATTTTACAGACTTGTTTAAAAAGAGCCTGTTTGAAATTGTGGTGGCGAGAAAATATTTGAGGACATTTGTTTAAATAAGACATATTTAAGTATACTTTTATTAGCGTATACAAATAAAGTAACTATAATATTATTATAATCAAATTAATTAGTTGTATAACATATTTTCCCACGCTTTGCTTGCACATAATGCTATTGTTGTTTGAATCAGTGTATTTATCTAATTTCAGTTCACAGAATTTTAGATCTATGAATGGCTTCTTTCTTGGTGTTCTTATATTATCAGGAAGTGAAGGCTTTATAAGTATTTCCTTATGTCTGGTTTCTCTTTGTTAATAATTCACTTAGACCTGTTGTTAGTGGACTTCACATCTAACTTAATACAAAGTCTTTTAGCATGTTCATAAAATATCATTGCAACAGGTTGATAAAAGGTATAAATACTATAATCTAATAAATATGTTTGTTATGATTTAACAGATTTTAACACTTGAGCACTATAAAGTAAAGTAGCACTTATGTATGTTTTTCAGACGCATCTTACTCACGTTCACTCTGAATTTTTAAACGATTTATTCAGTCGATGTCGTGAATAAGTTAGCCAATAGTACCCATATCTCACAAAGGTATTTACACACATTTGATAATCCACATCAATTTGTTGAAGTGAATGTGAGCAAGAAACGTATGAAAATTATGCAAAAGTGCTACTTTACTAGGCTATAGTGCTCAAGTGTTAAAAATCTGTTAAATTATGACAAATATATATTTATTAGATTATAGTATACCTTTTACCTTCCTGCTGCAATAATATTTTATGAACATGGTAAAAGACTTTGTATTAAGTTAAATGCGAAGTCCACTAACAAAAGATCTAAGTGAATTATTAACGAAGAAAAACCAGACATGAGAAAATATGTAAATAAAGCCTCCGCTTCCTGAAAATATAGAAACGCCAAAAATAAAGAAGCCATTCATAGATCTAAAATTCTGTGAACTGAAATTGGACAAATACACTGATCCAAACTAAAATAGTTACCATTATATGCAAAGCATGGGAAAATATGTTGAACAACTAGTTAATTTAATTATAATAATATTATAGTTACTTTATCTGTATACGCTAATAAAAGTATAATACTTAAATATGTCGTTTATTTAAACAAATGTCCTCAAATATTTTCCCGCCACCACAATTTCAAACAGACTCTGTACGATTTTCAATCAGGCTCTGTACGATTTTTAAACGTCTGTAAAATAAGAATAAGTGAGGATAAAAGGAGGGTAAGACGAAGGGTAATTAAAGGTAAATGAGTGTGGGTGGAGATCTTCAATTAGTTAATATGGGTATAACAATATCATAGTTCCTTTATCTGCATGAAAATGAAAAAGTAAAAATTCATGCTCTAAATTCGTTTATTTAAAATAATTATTCTGTGAGGGTTCCATACCAAAACGGTATGGAACGATCAGTAAGGCGTAAACAAATTAGAATGCACTAAGCAGTCAGTCTAAATACTAAAAATTTCGTTACATCTAAAGGTATTTAAGGGGAGACAATATTAAAAACAGTTTCTGTATGTTGTAAAGAAATGAAACTTTATTTTTGGCAAGTAAGTGCCTAGTAAACAGTATATGAACCTCTACATGTGAATATACATGTACAATACAATTACATTACAAAGTGTTTAATAATAATAAGGTTTATTGAACAGGAAATCCTAATATACAAATTTACTTTCTAATGTATTTACAAATAATAATAATAATAATTTATGCCTAAACAGATAATACATGCACTTACACATCAAACTGATATATACACAATTATACAAAAATACAATAAATAAAAAGTAGAAATATATAACTAAGTGGTGTTAATCAATCGACTTGATATGTTTTATGATTTTACGTTTACATGTATCGACATACAATAACAAAGCTAAAATATAAGGTATAAAATATTAAATGTATAAAACATAGATAGTATAAGGCTAAGGGCACATAACATAGACATACTAAAGAAAAAAGAAACTATAAATATAAAATATATTGCAGGTATGGCATAGTAATTTATCACTTCTGTTTCTAGAGTACTGCACGAGATATACCGGGTGCCACAAGTAAGTGGCTCACCCTTATATTTCCTTTATTTTTTAACTTATTCATTTGAAATTTGGGGTGCATAAACTACCTGTAAAAATTGATTTTTGGACATGACAAATGGTATGAGACCATTTCCGGTTTACCCGGAAATGACCGAAACTTTCGAATTTTAAATGGAACACCCTGTATATTTTTACATATTTGGATTCAAGACAACATTCTAAATACACCATGAGAATTTCGCGAATTTTTGAGTCGATGTTCAGTTTTTTTAAGCATTTTTAGATATTCGTCTAGAGTGCTTTGAAATACCAAAATTTGTTCTACGGTATGTAAAGTCCAAGGGAAAAATATAATTTTTCATTTAATTTCATTAATAACCATTTACGAAGCCTCCAAAGTTGAATATATCACTTTTTTATCGAAAACTTTTTTTTTTCAAATAGAAAGGTGGTGGCTCATTATGTTCAATAAATTATAGATTTTTTTCTGAATTTTTTGACATATGAAGTAATTTAATACCACTTCCGGTTTCGCAGGAAATAACCCTAACTTCTGATTTTCGAATGGAACACCCTGTATATTATTACATTTTTTATTCAGAATGAATTTTTGAACATGTGTGGTGATTTTTATAAATTTGTGGCAAGTTGGTATTTTTTATAGCAATTATAAATTTTAATCTAGACCTATGAAATAAAAAAATAAGTACTTTGTCATTTTAGATTGTACAGAAATTTTTTTTTTATACATAGTTACTATTATTAACCATATTGTAGGCATTTTAATGCAAGTAATTTAGTTTTTTTGAAATAACTCTTTTCTTCAGATGGGACGGTGGTGGGTCCTTATATCCATTAAATTGCCCTTTTCTACGAATCCATTGATATCACTATGCTTGGGTTTTTATTAACATTTATTTAAAAAACTGTAAAAACAGATTGTACTTGTGGTATTTTAAATCTATAGTTATTATTATATGGCTATCAAAAAATTTCGCATCAAGTTACCTTTGCATTTTAAAGAAAAAAAAACGTATGTTTATTGTTATTCGAAATTCTAAAACAAAATTTTTAAATAATAACACATTGTAAGAAAACTGAATCAAAATTAAAATATTTACAATTAACAAAAATTACAAGTATTGTTCAAATTCCATTTTTTGTGAATCTAGATTCATCTGAGAATAACACATTTTCTAAAAATCTGTTATCTTGTTCACGTTTATTACGTTTATTACTCACAGTATTTGTACCCTTCGATCATTATCAGCTTCATAAAGATGCTGGTGTAAGTTGTATTTAAAAGAATGATAATTGTGTTTTTTTAATATGCGTCTTACAGTTTCCTTATTTGAACCCAATTCCTCTGCGATTTGTCTCGTAGAAGCAATTTGATCATAGTTTACTATGGCTAGCACATTAATTTCCAACTTTTTCATTATTTGTATACACCATTATTGCAATACTTAACTAAAAGTTTCAATTAGAGAACTGTCATTTAATTTATTTTGTTTCTCTTTTAAAATACAAGGGTAACTTGATGCGAAATTGCAATAGTTAACTAAAAGTTTCAGTTAGAGAACTGTCATTTCGTTTATTTTGTTTCTCTTTTAAAATGCAAGGGTAACTTGATGTGAAATTTCTTGATAGCCGTATAATAATCCCAATGAACAATTTTACTCACTTAAAGTAACTGTTATTTTTATAAGTGGTTTATTAAGATTGTGAGTTTATAAAAGTGGTTTATAAGATTACTAAAAAGTTGCGAAGTTGCATAGAAGGTATGTAAAATTACTAAAAGTTTTAAAACCTTAGGTTTTATAAAACGGCAACGGAAACATTTCCATCACAGACTTATACAACTTTTAGTAACTGTTACTATAATTTATATAAAGAGTTTTTATAGAAGTTGTAGTCACAAATTTATAAAACTAATAGTTTTCAATTCCTATATAGGGGTTGGCTCTGATGAATATAAAACTTCCTCGTCTCACAATAACACAATAATTGTTAACATAACCGCAAATTCTACGTTTTTGTAAGTTTATTCTCCTTTTTAACGTTTTTATTCTCATTTCTAAACTAGAATCAGTGTGACATTCAGAAACTCTCATATAGTACACACATTTTTTTAAATTGTTGCTTTTTACAGGTTGGAAATTCAACTAATAATTAGCGTTCAGAGTCTGAATTTTCATGGCCATTGCAGGGCCGGATTTCGTTTCACTGCTATTTAATTACATTTAAGTTATTTTTACCCCAAAGTAATAATCGAGATAAGTATAACGATGTAATAATTCACAAAACTTAATAACAATCAATATCTAAAATAACTAGGTACTAACGCAATCTAAAAGCTGCACTTTAAAATTACACCTAAACCACTGTCTTTACTATACGTAAATATCTATAAGTAGGTAAACCTGGACATCAGTCTATAAATGAATACACACTTTAATAGCATTTGAAATTGCAGCATATCTGGCTTTCTGTTTGTGAGCGTCCAGAAAAATGTCGACGATTTTTCTGCCATTTTAATGGGTATTACCAATATTTCATCTCGCTGTCATATGAATCGTCAATCCATAAAGTTATATTTGTAGCAGGACCGCTGACGTTACATATTTTTGTGGAAATGCTTTAATAAATTAATTGAATTTTGATAAATTTTATTAGATATTGATAAATTTATTCAAGTCCACCCCTGAAATGTTCAGGGAAAAATCCAACCACACATTCTTGGTTATATAGAGGCAAGGAAGTTCTATAAGAATCCTAGAAGTTTCTTTTTAGATTTATAGTGTCCTTTTGGTATTTTCAATATGGATGCCGTATTTTCGATCCTGTCAGAGGACGCCATATTGATACCGTTAAGAAAACTGTTGAAAAACAGGTTGAATATTTAATATACCCAGCTGATACTACATTTTATGTAAATATAAATATGTACCATAAGTTAAAAAGTGCAGTTTTTTATGAAAAATCGAATGTTGTGAGAAATTAAAAAAAAAAATTTTTAGTTAAAATTTTTAAATATATATAATATCGGTGGCGCCTTTATTTTTTCGAGGTACAAATGTCAATTTTACAGTAAAGATGCATTTGCATGAAAATTTCAGAGGCATATTTGCCATAAAAGTCAAGTATAATATATTTCTAATTGAAGTACACGTATATTTCATATACAGAGTAAAAGTCTCCATATTGTTAGAAAGAAAGATGTAATAATTTCATCATCAACAACTAAAGAAAGAGAAAGGGTTTGTGGTGAAAGAAAGAGCAAGAAGAAGAGGTTCTGTATTTAAAGTTTATAAGGAGTTTTATAAGAGTAACAGTTACATTTCTATTACTTCTTACTATAAAACTTGGAGATGGGTAATGGTGACCCTTATAGAGCGCGCCATTTAAGCTCTTTAAGTGGTATAAAATGGTAATTGAAAAGTTTTCACGGAAAATATACATTACTAAAGTTTTTATAATTCGGTGATGGTGATATTCAGAGTACCTTTACAAAACAAACATTGTTCATTGGGAATAACTGCAGATTTAAAATACCACAAGTACAATCGGTTTTTACAGTTTTTTAAATAAATGTTAATAAAAACCCAAGCATAGTGATATCAATGGATTCGTAGAAAAGGGCAATTTAATGGATATAAGGACCGACCACCGTCTCGTTTGAAAAAAAGAGTTATTTCAAAAAAACTAAATTACTTGCACTAAAATGCCTACAAAATGGTTAATAATAGTAACTATGTATAAATATTTTTTTCTGTACAATCTAAAATGACAAAGTACGTATTTTTTTATTTCATAGCATTCTAGATTAAAATTTATAATTGCTATAAAAAACAACAACTTGCCATAAATTTAGAAAAATCACTACACATGTTCAAAAATTCATTCTGAATCCAAAAATTTAATAATATACAGGGTGTTCCATTTGAAAATCAGAAGTTAGGGTTATTTCCTGCGAAACCGGAAGTGGTATTAAATTACTTCATATGTCAAAAAATTCAGAAAAAAATCTATAATTTATTGAACATAATGAGCCACCACCTTTCTATTTGAAAAAAAAAGTTTTCGATAAAAAAGTGATATGTTCAACTTTGGAGGCTTCGTAAATGGTTATTAATGAAATTAAATGAAAAATTATATTTTTCCCTTGGACTTTACATACCGTAGAACAAATTTTGGTATTTCAAAGCACTCTAGACGAATATCTAAAAATGCTTAAAAAAACTGAACATCGACTCAAAAATTCGCGAAATTCTCATGGTGTATTTAGAATGTTGTCTTGAATCCAAATATGTAAAAATATACAGGGTGTTCCATTTAAAATTCGAAAGTTTCGGTCATTTCCGGGTAAACCGGAAATGGTCTCATACCATTTTTCATGTCCAAAAATCCATTTTTACAGGTAGTTTATGCACCCCAAATTTCAAATGAATAAGTTAAAAAATAAAGGAAATATAAGGGTGAGCCACTTACTTGTGGCACCCGGTATAGTATGAACCTAAAGAAACGTACAAAATTCATACCTTTGGTATGTGTCATTTGTCAAAAAAAATCCTCAAACAGGTCGATTTTAGTTTTGTAAATGTTGCATTTTGTAACTATACCAAAATTTATGACGTCATTGGTTTTTGAGTTGACATCATACATTTTTTTAATGGAAACAGATATTTTTGTTTACTGTTTTTGGTGGTATATTCCTTTAGCTTTCTGGTGATATAAGTAATTGTGAGAAAAAAATCATCTCCATTGCTCAAATTGAGACCCTCCAACCATTTGGCATTGACCAAGATGGGTGTAGATACTTTGCATGCTGTTCTGAATCATCTCATGGGCAATTCGTCTCATCTTTTCAATTCTATGGTATCCAGTCTGTTAAAATACACCCTTGACTTTAAGTAACCCCAAAGAAAAAAGTCTAAGGGGGTTAAATTCAGTGAACGCGGGGGCCACTCAATCGGACCTCGATGACCTATTCACCTTCCAGTAAAAGTGTCATCTAAAAACTGACGCATACTATCCCAAAATGAGGTGGGGCCCTGTCTTGCTGAAACCAGACGTTTTCAGCAGAAATATGTTCATCTTCATTGTTCGGAAACATAACTGCTAAGGCTGGCACTAACTCAACTCGCAAAAACTGTAAACATCTTGCTGTCTTCAGATTTTCTTAAAAAAAAAAAGGTCCCAACATACGATCACCAATCATACTTGCCCACAAGTTTGCTTTGCCTCGTCGCTGTGTATGGGCTTGGGGTGTATGGTCCAATGAGGATTTTCGCATGACCAATACCTACAGTTATGCCGATGTATAGTCCCCTTTAAATAAAATGTAGCTTCATCAGAAAAAACAATGTTCTTTAAAAAATTTTGGTCTTCATCGTACAAGGTCATCAACTGTTCACAAAACTGTAAGCGCCGATCTGGATTGTCCTCATTCAATTCGTGGATTAATTGCACTTTGTGTGGATATTATTTTTCTTTTTTCAATAGACGTGCAACAGAAGTTTGACTCACGTTATGGTTTAAAGCCAGCTGCTTTGTCGAAAGATGGTGGTTTTCCTCACTTTCTAGAAGAATATTTAATTGGGTTTCGTTGCTTGTGCTAGGGCGACCAGATCAAGGGAGGTCAGCTACACTGCCAGATTCATCATATCTAGCCACCAATCTACTTACAGTGGACCTAGAAATTTGCTTTTCGGGATACTTGGCATTGAAAACATCACATGCTTCCTGATGAGTTCTAAGCCTATCACCATATCCAACCATCATCAAAAGTTCTACGCGTTCTCTTTCACTAAAACGTGGCATTGCATTCACTAGTTTTACACTGTCTCAGAAGTGTCACAAAACAGGTTCCACACGTGCCAGCAATAAAAAAGTTATCAATACTTTACACAAAATGGCTTGTATCTCTCTGTTGTTAAGGTGATTGTTTTTTTATTATTTTCTTTATTTTGTTTTTGTCAAATATTTTCATGCTAGTTAAAACAAAATTGTAGGAAACAGGATTTATCAGTCCATAAGAAAGTGGTGCATTACTCGTGAATTTGTGAAAGGTAAGCTATTTTTACATAAAATATCATTTTTCCAAAAGAATGGCTCAGGTAATATCATTTCTTTTTATATCACCAGAAAGATAAAGGAGTATACCACCAAAAACAGTAAACAAAAATGTCTGTTTCCATTAAAAAAAAAATTATGACGTCATAACTCAAAAACCAATGACGTCATAAATTTTTGTAGATTGACAAAATGTCAAATGTCAAAACTAAAATCGACCTGTTCGAGGATTCTTTTGGAAAATGACACATACCAAAGATATGAATTTTGTGCGTTTCTGAGGGTTCACACTATACATTAGTCTGCAATCAAGAAAAAGTTACTATATAAAAATTCGTTTGTACTATAAAAAGCATTAAGTATTAAGTAAATATTTTATTATCCTGTTTTCAAACTGGGTTTCATTTAACAATTTTATTTCAGGTGGTAAAGCATTATAAAACTGAAAACCCAAGTATCTAGTACCATCCCTGGTTTTATTTAATCTATGGAAATTAATGTTCAGTTTATTGTTTTGAATGATTCTTGATTTTTCTTTATATAAGTAATATATTGGTAACACAGCGACACAAAAAAAAAATTTAGACCCAGAAATTTCATTTTATCATTGGGTTTTTTGTTATCTTAGATTTTGCGTGGCAGAAATACAGTAGCACAAGATGGGTCATGTCTAGTATCGCATATGATAAAGTGGAGTGGATCAGACAATGGAGGGCTGCAGTTAAAGTATTCAGTGAGACTTTGCCAACAAGGTTTCGCAACACGTAAGTATATTTGGAGATTTTGTTACAAACGGAGTTGGTATGACTTTCCTAGGATAACTTGGGATCTAAGTAAACTCCCAGGAATTTAACAGATTCTGGATTATTAACCTGTTTCAAACTGCGTAAACCAAATATTGTTTCTGTCTTAATCACATTTAAATAGCTAATTCGAGATAAACCAATTCTACAAGATTAACTTCGTTTAGTAATACTTCAATGGTTCCATTAGACATTGTCAAATTTGTATCATCCGCAAATAATAGGGCACTAACATTATTTCTAATTGACTGGGGACATTAGTTATCTAGGTAGAGACATAACTTATTATAGTGTTTTTTGAGTTTACACAAAAATAACATAAATCTCATGTAGTAATTGACAAATGACTAGAAAATAAGCTTAATGATACGGAATTATCGACTCTTATCCTTCAAGGAAACATAGCCATTTGGGAAAAGCAAAAATTCCTTATATGTTTTGTGCTTTAAATCAGTAAGGCAAAACTTATGGTGACCATATAAAATACTCCTAAAAAATACTTGTATCACTTCAATGCCAACATAAACTTTGAGAACGTAATAAAATCAGAGTGTGGGTAGCCTTTGATTTTAGAAAAGTCTGTAAGTTAACTTGAATGTACAATTTATATAATTACTAAATAGAACTATAGTAATTATATAAATTATACATGAGAAATGCATACTTTTAAATTTAAGTTTTATACTGTATATGTTAATTAAAACCTACTGTGATACTTAGTACATGATAACTTTTATATGTGCATGTTCACATGACTATGCTACAATTCGCTGTGAAACGCAATGTATTGTTTAAATTGTAATCACATTCTTTTATTTTGACATGTTCTATACCCATATGGGTCACTAATAAAGAATATCTATCTATTAACGACTTCTCTTGAGTACCTGCCTCATCAAATAGTTTAGTATTTCATGTGCCTATATAGACTTCTGAAAGTTCTCGATGGGTTAACATGTGTCTTTTTAAATTCCCCTTAAATTTTGTTAAATACGAACAGCTTTTGCATCTGTATGCTGTTACATCTGAATTTTCTTGATGTGTCAAGATGTGTGGTTTTAAATGACCTATTTGTTTTGTTGTATCTAGGTAACTTTCACATGTGTATACATTTGAAAATTCTCGATGGGTCAACATGTGTGTTTTTAAATATCCTTTGTATTTTGTTACAAACGGACAGCTTTCACACGTGTACGCTGTGACTTCTGAAAGTTCTCGATGTGTCAACATATGCGTTTTTAGATATCCTTTATGTTTTGTTACATACGGACAGCTTTTGCATGTGTACACTTCTGAAAGCTGTCGATGGGTCAACATGTGTGATTCTAAATTCCCCTTTCGATTGGTTAGATATGAACAGCTGCTGCATTTGTACACTGTTACTTCTGAAAGTTTTCGATGAGTTAACATGTGTGATTTTAAATATTTCTTTAATTTCGTTACATAAGAACAGCTTTTACATCTGAACACTGTGACTTCTGAAAGTTTTCGATGGGTCAATATGTGTGATGCTAAATTCCCTTTAAACTTTGTTACATATGAGCAGCTCTTGCAACTGTACACTGTTACTTCTGAAAGTTCTTGATGGGTCAACATATGTGTTTTTAAATCCCCCTTTCGTTTAGCTACATATGAACAGCTTTCACATGTGTATACTGTTACTTCTGAAAGTTCTCGATGGGTCAACATATGTGTTTTTAGAGATCCTCTATGTTTTGTTACAAACGGACAGCTATCACATGTGTATACTGTTACTTCTGAAAGTTCTCGATGGGTCAACATGTGATTTTTTAGAGATCTTTCATGTTTCGTTACGAATGAGCAGTTGTCACATGTGTACACTGTTACTTCTGAAAGTTTTCGATGGGTCAATATATGTCTACTTAGAGATCTTTCATGTTTTGTTGCGAATGAGCAGCTGTCGCACCTATAAACTGTTACTTCTGAAAGTTCTCGATGGGTCAACATGTGTCTTTTTAAATATCCTTCATGTTTTGTTACATAGGAACAGCTTTCACATCTGTATAGTGTTCTTTGTGAAACCTTTCGATGCACTAACATGTGAGAATTCAAATTCTGTTTTTGTGTTGTTACAAAAAAACAGATTTCACATGTGTAGACTGTTACTTCCGAAAGTTCTTGATGGGTTAAAAGATGTATTTTTAGAGATGCTTTACGTTCTGTTACAAATGGACAGCTTTGGCATTTGTACACTGTGACTCCTGATGGGTTTCGAAAATTATGTGCCGATTTTATTTCAGCAAAATTCTCTAAATTCTTCACGTTTACGTCTGAAAGAACTTGATCGGTTATCATGTGGTCTTTAGGATTACATATATTTATACTTTCTGTGATCGATTGTGATGGTGTAGGAGCATCTCGAAAACTGAAAAAAATTGAATAAATTACTACATAATTCTTTGCAAGGTTATTTAGTACCTACGAAGGAAGATATAAATATGCAATTTAGTTTTCATATAGACGATAACCTCCGAAATTATTAGACCAAATTTAGGGAAACTTTTTTACATCAAGTAGAATTTGAGTCACCAAACAGATGTCAAGTTCAACTGATACAAATATTAAAATATGCAGGGTGTTAAAATCTCCATCTTTTTATTTTTTACTTAGAAAGTTTTAGGATAGTGCTGTCAAAGCAACAGGAAAAATTCAAACCTTAAACTTGTATCCGCAGGATGAGATAAAGAAGAAACAATGCTAGATTATTCAGCTAATATAAGATGATGTACACAAGAAGTTTTTGTGTTTATAATTTTTGCATTTCAAATTTTAAAAACTGCTAAAGCCAACGACATAAATTGAAGTGTTTCAGCTTTTACAAGATATTAATAAGTTACAAGAAACCATGAAAGACCCAGTAGCAGAAAGTTTCCAGAAAAAACCCTGTGGGAACACATTCATGAAATAATGACCACATGATGAAAAGCAAATAATGATTGCATCATTGTAACACATTTATCTGAATTTTATTTATTTTTTCTCACATGCCGTCTAAATTTTACTGTCTATTATCCATATTTCATATTAGAAAATGTAATATTATTGTAAAAAATAAGGCTGAAGAACTTCGATCAATGGCCATTTGGATTTTTACTCAATAAAGTACTTTTATTATTATTATTATTATTAATAAGTTACTTTCCTGAAATATAAAAAATACAAGGGTATATTTAAAATAAAATGCATTAAATATTATTTAAGAAACATATGACATAATTGAAGTCTTACTCCTTTTCAAAAAGAGAAATTAGAACTCTGATATATAACCCATAGCTCAGTAACAAAAAAACAACAAACTTATTCCCAAATCTATCATATCAGAGATCTAGAAAAATAAACAAGGCCACGGTACATTGCTAAGCAATATAATGTTAAAGGAAGTGAAAAATTGCAAGCGTTGTGTTGAAAACAACTAAAAATTCAATTGGCTATATGCAAAATATTTAAATAAAAGTGATTATTTAATGTGTAAAATATTAAACAAAATAGGTATAGAAACTGTAGTTACGTGGGTGGAATGACAGACATCACATTACAATTTAATACCGCAAAAACCTGACGGGCTCTCTATGCCTCACGTGGAAGGTGGGATATTGTATCAGGTTCCTCTTTATACTATTTAAAGACGCATACCTCCAGCAGGCTACAGTAGGCTTACCAGCTTCCAACGGAAACAGGCAAGAGAGTCTCACAAGTGCATCCCAGGATTCCAAAACCAAAGTTCACGTAAAATGCAGACTCAAACGTACAAATAACGAAAAAGGTAAGACGTAGAGTACAACGTACAGGAAACAATACCAGTAAAAGTCAAAAATAAAGGTAACAGTAAAATATAAAATTGAAAGTAAGGAGCCCGGCAATAAAGAAATAACAAACATAACAAATCTATTTTCCAAAGAGATTTGAGGGGCATACCTTAGATGTTGAGTGGGCTTAAGAATTCCTTTGCCATGTGCTCTTAGCAAGTTGATTGATCCAGAAAATTCCGTAGCAGTACTTCCCAACAGAAAATAATACTCAAATACCAAAATAAAATACTGCTTAATTCGTCAACTACAGCACCATATCCCATTAAAGGAGAAAACTTACAAAATTGCTATACACGTGCTCAGCGACACAACTTATCTTCGGCAGGCAAACGGAAAAAATCACCAAAAATGGCAAGGATGACAGAACCTCTTCTAGAGTATGTTCAAAGTGGCCACTACACAGCGTAAACCACAACTCTGATAAATCTCCCTAACGACGTTTATTTTCCACACATAATATCGTCTTTCATATTTCCATTAACAAAACAATAAGTTTAATCCACAATAACGGTCTTGAAAAGGTTATAACCTGATGTTAGGAACTCGCTTCTCTAAGAAATTAATGAACGTTCTCCATGATGCCAGCATCGTGTTGCCAGCAACACCATGCATGGCTCACATGGAGCACAATGGTAGGCAACCAGTTATACTATGTAGATTCGACTAGAACGATAACATATGAACAATTGTGATATTTAAATTTAAATGAAAATAGACTGTAACAACTTAAGAAGAAAAGTCGGATTGTAGTGAAATTTGACAGTGGGTTAGTGTTAGCCACAGGAAGAACCTTACTGTTTTTTTACAGAATTGATCAATAAATAAAGGTTATTAATTATTTAAATTCTTGAAAATATATTTATATTATATAATATTGTTACATTGCAAAGCCGGCTTGTTAAGCAATAGGCCCTAATGGATATCAACTTAACAGCAATAAATTTGTCACAAACGCGATAAGATTATGGACCAAGCTTTGGCGGGTTTTATTCATCTCACAGTTAGACAAGGCCAGCACTCACTGATACAAACTAACATTATTATACTCTGCAAATATTTTTTATTTATGATCAAAATGCGAGGAGTATTCTATAGAATGTGCAACAATTATATAAAAAGTGTAGTAAATCGGCGAAGAGTATAATAGTTAGCTTGTTTAATTATTCGATTTAAGAAAAACTGATGTGAATACCAGTTACGAGACATCTAATTAATATTTTTGAATCATTTTCATTTCCTAAAACTGTACAGGGTGGCCAAAAATTATTTTTCAATTAAGAACTTTTTAAATTGAATTTTCTCATTTTTTTTAAATGGAACACACTGTATATTTTTCAATAATGTGATGTAGAAATGCAAAACGAACATTTTTTGCAAGTACTTCCCTATGGCTAATTGCAACCAATTTCGTTTTATTAAGCAATAATTACAAAATTCAAAAATAAACTTAAAAAAGAGGTTTTTTCAAATAACTTATTTAAATTAAAACAAATGTTCCACATGTTACCCATTTTGATTGACACACATCTCTATGCGCTTTTAAAATGAGGTTCCCATTGTTCCTAAAACTGCCGGTGTGGTAGATCTAAAGGCAGTTATTATTCTTTCCTTCATATTTTGTACTGTTGTTGGTGTGCCTCTATAAACAATTTCCTTCACGTATCCCCATAAAAAGAAATCCATTTTTGTAAGATCTGGGGATCTAGGAGACCATTTAGTGGGTCTATTCCTTCCAATCCATTGATGAGGATAGGTATTATTTAAGTGGTCTCTAACTGCATTTAAATAACGTGGTGGAACACCATCTTGCTGAAACCACATCCTATTTCGAATTCTTTCAGGGAGATTTACCAATAATTGTGGCAGATAGTTTTCCAAAAAATGATAAATAGCTCCAGTCAATGTACCATCAAAGAAATGTGGCCCTATTGCATGTTCTCCAATAATTCCTTCCCAAACGTTTATAGACCATCTGTGTTGATTATCAACTTGCATAAAAAAGTGAGGATTTTCCGAAGCATAATAATGGAAATTGTGCCTATTAACAAATCCATTTTTATGAAAGTGAATAAAACATTATTGAAGAAGTTGACATCATCTTGCATTTTACCTCTGGCCCAATTACAAAATTGTCATCAGATAATTCCTGGTGACTTTGAATATGATATGCATGAAACTAATTTGTTTTTAAGATTCGACCCACAGACCGTCTACTTATTCCTACTAATGAGCTCACTTCTCTTTGACTAACTTGGAGATTCTCAATCTTTGCGACCCAACTAGCCAATTTGTTTTATAATTTAAATATTCTACGATTATTGTGTTTTATTGTTATTTTATTAATGCTTCTAAATGCCTATTGATTATATTAGAGTTCCAGAAAATACTATTTTGTTGTTTGCAACTGAACTATTTTATAAATTTATCATTAAAACATTTCTAGAGCAAAATTATAAAATATCTTATAATGGAGTTAAGAAATTATTTTATAAATGTTTTCGTGACTAAGTTTAAAACATTTCAGCTTATAAAACTAAATCGTTTTATAACGATTTTTTAGTAACGTTCAACAGTATTTTTAGCACCGTTATAAATACACGTTCGAATTTTTTTATAGTTATTTCTTATCATCTTACAAAACAGTTATATTAAAGATCTATTTGTGACGATTTTGCTTTTAAGAATAAATGTTGTTCCAGAGTATATTATATAATTATTATATAGCATTGTATTTGCTGCAATAGGGAAACAGCAACAGTCATTACAAAACAAAATTGTTTACATGACCATAAAAATGAAGTGGCTAACAATACAATAAAACATATTTGAGAAAATTGATTTCCTGCGTTAGCTGTGTATTTATATTTAGTCATAATTAAAGTCTGTTTTTTAATGAAAATTCATAATTATAATTATAATATTCTAGTTTATAAAAACCAACATTGACAAGAGCGGTGCAGATCTTGACAGATCATATAACGGCGAAACTAAAAACACCAGATATGAAAATTTAAAATATCAAATGTTTATTAGAATTTATGAAGTCAGAAATGTGCTAATTATACAGTTATGACTACTAAAACAAATTAGTGTAAGTTACATTGCAAACGAACTGAAACTCATAAAATCGATATTTACAAAATTTCAAAAATTATTAGAAATCATCAATAAATGTGAGGCCCGTTAAAAATATATTAAAAATATGGCAATAATTCACAGTAAAATTTTCTCCGCATCAAAAATTGCAGTCGCTGTAAGCCAAAACAAATCTCTTAAATAATTATTATAGGTTATTAGATACCAAGTATTAAATCACAAGGCCATATGCTTTTAATGTCAAAAATACTTCTTCAACTTTTAAGACACATTCTGAAAATCATTTTATTTTATTAGTATGTATAAAGCAGCATTTTTTTAAAATAATTACTATTTAAAAGCTCTTATAAAACAGTTGTTTAGTTGTTTCATAGCAGTAATTTAACAAACAGTGAAGTGTGTTTTATAGTGCCATTAAATGAAGCTTTAATAAAACTGTAATATAGTGATGGTTCAAAATTTTCATAAGGCTTCTGGAAATGTTTATACAATTATTTTGTAATGGTTCCAATAGGTATTACAAAATATCAACAGTGACTGAAATATTTTATAGAATGGTGCCAATTTTGCATTTATAGCTGCTGTGAAAACATTATGAATGTGTTTCTGAGAGTAACGTTGTTTTATAAAGTTTGTGTCCGGAACATTCCTACAACTTTTATAAAATATCAAATTGCTAGTTGGGCAGCACCACAGAAAACTCATTTTCTTCATTCACAACACGTTTTATTCTTTCGCTTTTTTTTATATTCCACATTTCCAGTTTCCAGAAATCTATCAACAAGGTTTTGGAAGCTGCTAACATCAGGAATCCTTCTTTCAGGATAACGTTGGTGATAAATTCTATTGGCAAGTAAACAATTTCTGTCTTACTCGCCCAAAACAAAAGTCATGTCTACAAGTTCCGCTTTATTAAAATTCATATTGTAAAATTCCAAATAATTCAATACAAATTGTAAATAATGCCGATAAGTGTGATAAATGCTCCGTTGTACATGCACGACAATTTATACCAAACTGAGGTTTTATTGCTTGTTGAATAACGAAAACGGCAAAAAATGTACAAAAAAACATTACAGTGAAGGACCTGTTAAATACTATTTACTCATTCCAATGGATTCGAAGAAATGGTCCCACTAAATGGCCTCATTTGAAAATTCCATAAACATGTGTCAATCAAAATGGGCAACACGTCGAACACCTATTACAAATTGTTCTAATGAATTATTTGCGGGAACCTCTTTTTTAAGTTTATTCTTGAATTTGACACTTATTTATTTATAAAACGAAAATGGTTGCAATTAGCCATAGGGAAGTACTTACAAAAAATGTTCGTTTTGAAAAATTTGAGAAAATTCAATTTAAAAAGTTCTTAATTAAAAAATAATTTTTGGCCACCCTGTACAGTTTTAGGAAATGAAAATAATTCAAACACATTAATTATATGTCTCGTAACTGGTACTCACATAAGTTTTTCTTAAAACCCATAATCAGGCGCGGATCCGGCCCCCAAAAAAGGTTGTGGTCACGGCCACCCAAAAATCGGCCAAGTGCTAGTCGGACTACGGACTCGCTTTCCCATTTTTTCACAATTAAGAATATTACGATTCATTTTTAACTTTTTGTTATTAACTGAAGGAATAAAATAATTTACGATAAACATGATCATTGATCAGCGATCATCGAAAAAAAATTAAACTGTCTAATTCTAAGCGATTTGTCGCTACTCCGCTTACATTTCAATGTATATTTACTACTACTACGACAAAAATTTGATCATTTATCGCTGGTCGCAGCGACTGAGCGACTAGTATGAAAATGTACCAATATTCTCGCTCACAATGTATGTGTGTAAAATGCACTGTGTTGTTTATTTTATATTATTTTATTAAGGCATCGGATATAACATTAGCCTGTCGACCTCAATTTGGGTTGTGGGCATGCCCACCGTGCCCACAACGGTGGATCCGTGCCTGCCCATAATCGTGACTTTAGTGATTTTTTTAATATCCATCTGCAGATTGCATTATTTCAACAAAAAAATTCATTACATCAAAGTGGTTGGGAGATATTCAATGCTAATATAGGAATGAATAGAGCCTAGAAAAGATGCTTAAAAAATGTGCTGATATTTAAAAAAAATTATATAGAATACTTATTGCAGGTACAAAATATGATTGTTTAGATAATGTAATTTTAGGGCTACTTGAGTTATATGTGATGGTTAGAAGTAAGTTTTTCTTTTTGTTTCTTTGTTTGGTGGCGTGGAAGAACGTTGATACGAACGTCACTTTTTGTGTAGAATATTGTATCTATGTGTACACTTATATATAACACAACAAATATTTTTCTATTCTATTCTATATACATAGTGTTACGTATTTTCCACCTTTTAGGAAACACCCTGTATGAATCCGTGGGTTCTAAATAATTTCAACAAGAGATAAACACCACTAACACATTATTTGATAATTTACTCACTATACAATACTTGAAAATACACTTTGTTTACTTAATATTTAACCTCACTTTTTCCACTTTCCAACTTGTTCACTTTTATAAACTGCTCTTTAATAAACTTCTTCTTCCGCGCTGGTAATCGCGCCTTATATACTCCGAATTTGACTCTCTAGATCCATCTAGAAACAATCAAGAATCTTCTCCAACCATATTCCAGAAAAGTCCATTTCTTTCTGCTGGCTTCCAGTCACAATTAGTAGGCATAGGCGTATCATCTCCAGTTCCAAGGGGGTGTAATTCATAACACTGCCCCCTCCTTAAGCCTGATCCTCCCGATCAGGCAATCCAGGATCATCAGTGTATCTCGCCAGTCTGTCCAAATGCACGATCTTCATCTGGAATTGGACTTTCTGCTTTGCTGAATCCGATAGACGACATTATTAATTCGGGTGTACGGTCCATCCCAAGGTGATTTCGGTGACTTTCCTTTCCTCCGCTGTGGGTTGTACAGCCAAACTAGCTCTCCCACCTTGATGACCTCTTTTGAATTACCCTTCCAGTCATATCGAGCCTTCATTCAGTCACTGGCTGGTGATGGCCCCACTATTTTGTTAGCCAACCTCTTGAAAGGTTTAATACCTCCACTTGGCCTTTCTCTATTTTGTTGGTTTTCCTGTCTTCTTGGAGGATTCGATGTAGCTAGTAATTAACTGATCATTTTATTCGTTTTGAGAATCGCGTTCAAGATAGGGTTTTGATCTCTCTCTTCTGGCTGTGATTCTTCAAGCGTCATAGCCCGCACTCTTGACTTTGGAGTATCCCTATAGACGGCTTCTACCTCTAGTGCATGCACCAAGGCTTCACTACTACTTTTATGTCGGGATAGCCTGAGGACTCGCCTGATCTCCTCGTCCTTTATCCCGTCTAGGAATGCCCCCACTGCCAATTGCTCTTTAAATTCTCTTGGCGCATTAGGATATGCTAAATGTGCCAGTCTTTCCACCGCAGCTTCAAATTCTTGCAGACTCTCTCCAGCTTTCTGAACGCGCAATTTCAGCTGGGTCTGGTATACTTGAGCAAGGTGTTGATCGCCATATCGTAGATCTAAGGCGGCTTCTAAAACTCTAAAATTCCGTTGTTGGTCTACCGGAATTGTCTGGAGCAATTCCAATGCTTGGCCTCTTAAAGCTACGATTAATGCCTTAGCCTTCTCTTCGTCATTCCAGTCATTTGCACTCGCTGCTGCCTCAAACTGTGTCTTGTAAGTCATCCAAGAACTTTGACCATCAAAAGAGGGAATTTTTAATCGCTGGCCTGATGACACCACTTGCTGGTTTCCTCTATCCCTCAACTGTCATTTACGCTGGTCTATTTCTCCTTTGACTTCTTCTTCGAACTTGTTTACTTTCACTTTGACTTCACCAACTTCTTCTTCGACCTTGCCTACTTTTTCTTTCACTTCGCTTACTTCCTCTTTAACCTTGTCCATTTTTACTTCGATCTTATTTTTGAGCTCTTCGGTGGCTGAAATAAAGGCAATCTGTTGCATCTCTATTGTCTTCCTTAATTCATCATTGTCCTTTTTACGTCGTTTCTCCTCTTCTTGTTTTCCTCTTGACGTCGTTTCTCCTCTTCTTGTTTCTCCTCTTGACGTCTTCGTTCTTGATCCTCAAAAATTTTTCTTAATTCTTCTTGACGTTTTTGTTCTTGTTCTTCTTTTTCCTGTAGGCGTTTTTGTTCTTTTTCTTGTCATTTCCTTTCCCGTTCTTCTTTCTCTTCCTGGCGTTTTCTTTCCTGTTCTTCTCTTTCTTCCTGGCGTTTCTTTTCTTGGTCCATCATCATCTTTTGCATTTGGGCGAATAAGTCCTGAATTTGATATTCGGATGACATGCTTCTGGTCGTTACCGGCATATAATTACGATATAATCAACAAAATTTAATAATCACGTCTATATCAGATGACACAAAAATATTTGGTAACCTTCTTAAATTGAGTGAAGAAATACAAAACGACCTTAATAAAATTTATGACTGGACAAAATAATGGTTAATAAACTTGAACATTAATAAATGCTCTGTGCTACATATTGGTAAACGTAATCCTCAATTAGAGTATCAACTCAATAACAGCTCCATAACATCCACAGAATCCCAAATTGATCTTGGTATCACAATAAAACATAATCTCAAATGGGATAGCCACATCATCAAAATTACCAAAAAAGCGAACTCCATGATATATCTAGTCAGGAAATCTTTTCACCACATATCACCAGAATTATTTATAAAGATCTACAAGTCATTCATTCGCCCTATTCTTGAGTTTGGTTTCCAAATATGGTCACCTTATTTTCAAAAAGATATTGATCTCCTTGAGCAAACACAACGCAGAGCAACCAAAATCCTCCCTCACAAATATGAGGAACGACTGAGAAAATTGAAATTACCAACACTGCAACAACGAAGAATACGAGGCGACCTTATAGAGACATACAAAATATTAAACAACATATATAGCTGCCCATGTATTAACAGTATATTTGCTTTAAGTGCGAATACACATCTTCGGGGACATCAAATGAAACTTACTAAAAGCCATTTCTCAACCAACCCTTACAAACATTTCATCAGCAATCATGTCGTGGATCACTGGAATAGACTACCCGATGATGTAATCGAATCAACTAGTTTGAACCAATTTAAAAATAGACTTGACCTGCATCTAAACACTAATAATGTGCGATAATAGAATTATTTACTGAGATCCATTTTCATATATACATGTATGTATACTTTATTTAGCCTTTCGTTTAATATTTATCTATATTTATATTCAATTGTCTATGTTAGTAGTTTTAGTTTTATACACATGTACGTGTTCTTTAGGTATAAACAGCCCTAGGTTGCCTGCCTTGTACGTATGTAATAATAGTAATAGCAATAGTCAAACTGTCAATATCATCTATTTGACATTTGATTTTAATTCAGCAACCTAAAAAACATAAAGTTAGGTATTTCAATAGTCAAAATATGGGTTATAAAATGTTATAAAACTACTCAAAGTAGTAACTTATGATGAAGCTTTGGTGCTCCATCGGAACTAAAATACTGAATATGCTCCATATTCAGTATTTTAGTCATGATCATGGAGACTTTCGTTCGGGATGACAAAAGCTACGATATGCCTAAAATTCAGATGATTCTGCCAAACTTCAAATAGGTGTTTTCACTATGTGCAAATTTGCTTTTTTGATGTTATTAAAATGAAGTACTTGTTATACTAAAGCACTTATTGATATTTAAGCAGCATTCTATCATACATCAAATTAAAATTTCAACAAATAAACAACATAAAGTTTTAGTAGTTGAACGAGTATGCAAAACACGCGTTGACGTCATCGGTTATATTAGTTTCTTAAATCGCGTTTAAAAATTGTTAAACACAAAATTTTATTCACTTTATTTACGTTTTACATGTGATTAAATAAGTAACGCCTCCTAATGCGGGATTTGTAAAAGCTGCTTTAGGAAATTTATCTGCAAAATAACGTGTTATTAACACAAAATGACACTGACAATATAACTGATGGCGTCATGAGTGCGTAGTGAATTGATCTAGTGTTTTTGGTGAAAAAATGTCAATACAAAATTAAAATGGCTTATTTTAAGGTACTATTCGACTGTTTCTCAAAATTCAAGTGTTTTTAACTATAATAAAGCATTATCTTCACAGTGAGTGTGAATTTAAAACTTGTGAAAACAGTTAATTTTCATAAGTTTTGTGAAGGATCCATTGGTTACTTTCCATTTACATAGGTAATTGTTTTAAACAAAGTAATATGTTTTAACTGCTTATAAATATAATTCTTGAAAATTGTTATCATTATATTCATTATATTCCTATGAAAAAAATATGGTTGGTAGACGTTAACAAGTATCTTACATATTATAAGTGGGGGTTGTTAAAATTCTTACACATGCTTAGATACGAGGGAGGAGAAATACCCCTAACATGAGGCAAATAAATAAAATTAGTGAACAAAATAATAAAATAATAGTAAACTTTATGAATAGTGCAGTAAAAAAAGCATTTTAATTTGCACAGTCTGGATACAGCAAGGTTATGATTTTATCCTGTTTCGGGAATCACCGGGAGTATATTCCTAAGTTTTGGACCTCGAAAACCTTGTGCTACTTTTTTTATAAACAATTGAATTTTTTTTACTGCGTTTTTCGAGCTTAAAATGTGAATAACTCCGGTTCTATAAGTCGGATCGGGACAAACTAAAAACGAGTCTCTTCGCAATAAAATTGCCAATAAATTGTCGTTGGTTTCAATTCTCTGAAATACGTACATAACCTACAAAACTGAAAAAACGAAAAAAAAACAGTATTTTTTTCATTTTAGTGCCCAAGACCGACAACTAGACCAATTTGCATCAAACTTTCAGAAAATATACTTTTTGATGTAATAAAAAGACACTAAATAGTTGGTGTCAAAATATTGAACCCATTGGCCAAAATTGCATTTGTTATCTAAAATTTGAAATTCCCGCCATTTTATGCCATTAAGTCCAAAATTAAATTTTTTTATTTCAAAATGTAGATCACGACGTCAGCTTTCGAATGCAATTAAAAATAAATTTTTTTAATGTAATTTTGGTTACTTTTTTTACATTTGTTTATAACTCAAATAACAACAATTACATTTTTTCGGCCATTTTGAAAAACAAATTAAAGTTTTTTATCAGATCTGGTAGAGAATTTTGGGTCCTTTAATTTAAAAAAAAGAGAGATCATTTTTGTTAACGTGAACTCGAGATATTTAACTTTTTGCATTTTGGCCAATTGTTAATTACCAAATGCATATTTTGAGCTAAAATTTGGACTGTATCATTCTGAAACGTATTCATTTCATACTATAAATTTAAAAAAAAATAAGTTTTATAGAAACTTATTTACAAACATTATAATGTAAGTATTGTTAATTGGGCTAAAAAGTGATTTTTTTGAATTTTTCATAAAGCTCAGTTGCAAAATGCAATAACTTCCTTGTTTCTTAAAATTCGGCTGACTTTATTTTTTTAAGTACGTTATATTTTCCCTCGCAATGCGATCATCAACTTAAGTTTTTTCTTAATAATGCAAATGAGTATTTTTTATTTCCAAATTCATATGTACACATGTACCAACGATTGCTAACGTATAAACCTGTATAATTTTTTTTAAATCTTTCTATATAAATATGAATACTTAGATTAAATTTATATTGTCTTCTAAATACAATGTTTTAAGTTTTATTTAAAAAAGGAAATAGTAAATATTGTAATATAAATACTTGTTAGAAAAAGTTTTAAAGGCGAGGATTAATAAAATGGTAAAAACATTTTATTTCAAAACAAACATTTTTATTCTTATAAATTTACAAAATCGTAATTAATGTATTTTATATCTCTTGCTTGGTAATGTATACAATTCAGTTTTACTCTCTGAATCTGTTTCAAATAAAAATTTTTCATAATTTTCTTCTTCATCATGAATTTGAACACTAAGATTGGGTACATTAACTTGCAAGCGCTCGCAGTCGCTTTGGGGTTCCCATTCTGATATATCGGTACACCTTGAATGTATGTCTGATTCATCTATATTGTCTTCTTCAACTTCACGATTTTCTTCTTCACTGGCTACAGTGCATTCTGTACAATTCCTGCAATTAATATCTCCACAATATTCGCACAAACTTGTACATTGTAGTCCGAACTTCCTGCATCGACATCTCAGGTCTTTACAGCCGGCTTTACATTCACAAGCGAGAATTTCAAGAATTTCTTGTGGTATTGGCTGTTTTCTCATTGTAATAGGCATTAAACCATTAATTGTATCCTCCCAACCAAACAATCGTGGATCTATTTATTCATATTCCAGCCATTTGTGTATTTGAAGATACACTCACAATAAATGTTCATTTGTAGCTTCTTCGATCGGAGGAAGGTTTTTCAAATTACAACCGGTTTTCAATGTAAGTTTTTGGAAACAATGAAATCTTAAATCACCTAAATCCATAGGTTTTATTAGATTACACCCATACAAAACTTTCATGATATTTTAAACACCTAATAATCTCACCTTCACTCGAAGACATTTTTAATTTATATGTCGGCGGCACCGAAAATAATTTCTCCACGCCTATGATTCTCAGGAACCCTTCACTAGTACTTATGACTGTTTATTATTTTTGTTAATGTAAACATTCAGGTTGACTTATCCCAACCAATAACCAGGGGCGGTTTTAACATGCTTGCCGCCCCCGACGCTATTTTAAGATGCCGCCCCTATTCTTAAAAAATATAACATAATATATATGCTACCCAAAAAATGTTTACCAAAAAAAAATTATACTTACTAAAAATTTTTATTTTATTTTAAAAGAACAAAGGACACCACACATTAGAGGTGGGTGGTATATAAAATGACTTTTCTGTATCATACCTATTTATTAAAAATAAAGAAGAGATAAAATAATTTTAAAATAAAATAACTAAAAAAAAAATTATACAAGGTAAAGACGAACTTTTGTTCCTTTTTTTACAGCAAATTCATTGATATGATTGTATCTCCCGTTTTCATAGTTTTTGAAATTTCATTTTCAATATTTAATACTGGGACTGAATTTAGCCTTTCCTGCGTCATTGTGGACCGTAAGTAATTCTTTACCCGTCGCAAGGTCGAGAAACTCCTTTCTCCAGAATAGTTTGTAGCGGGTATTTATTTTCTAATATAAATTAGATACGAAAGAAAGCCGCTTCTGGCTGCCATCCATATTGCTCGATGCGTTGTTTTGGTTTCAATGGAACTGTCGCATTAGCGGAATCATAAAAACGACTAAAGCAATATTCAAAAGAAAAAAATTCTGCCGCCCTTGAAATTTTGCCGCCCTGGGCACTCGCCCAGTGTGCCCAGTGGTAAAACCGCCACTGCCAATAACAGTTTAAGATTCTATGTATTTCCTTATATGGGCATAGGAACACGCTTAGGACGAACGAAACAAAATCAGCTAGCCCGGGGCAGAAAGGCATTTTATGATTACCTGTGAAAGAGTTAAGATTTTATTATTGCGGGCTAGCGGGTAGCGGATCGTTAGTTCCTTTATTTTACTAAATTTATTCGGTGATATTAATACTGTATTATTTACTTGCAGCATTCGTGCGGAGACTTAGACTTCATTATTAAATATTGTATTAAGTGAAATATCAGTGTTGTACTTGTTAACATGTCCAAGCGGTCTAACCCTAAACGCGCCCCTTGGTATCACACATGTATTAAATTAATTTACAGCTTCTCAAATATAAAAATGTAAACAGACAATACTGCACGGCAACCGATCTAAGCTGTAAGGAATGGAACTGGTGGGGAATAAGAAATATAAAGAAAATGTAAACATTTCTCCTCATTTATAAGCAACTATTCGCTCCGCAGGTAAAAGAGGTTTGTACATTAGAAAACGTTGGTTGTATATAAATTTAAAAATATAAAATATTTATTATTATTATTATTATTAACAAAAAGCAAAGTTGATGATCGCACTGCGAGGGAAAAATAACGTATTTAAAAAAAAGTCCTCCGAATTTTAAGACAAGGAAGTTATTGCATTTTGCAACTGAGCTTTATGAAAAAATTTAAAAATCACTTTTTAGCTCAATTAACAATACTTACATTATAATGCTTAGAAATAAGTTTCTATAAAACTTAAATTTTTTTTGAATTTATCATATGAAATGAATAGGTTTCAAAATGATACAGTCCAAATTTTAGCTCAAAATATCCATTTGTTAATTAACAATTGACCAAAATACAAAAAGTTAAATATCTCGAGTTCACGTTAACAAAAATGAACTTTCTTTTTTTTAAATTAAAGGACCCAAAATTTTCTACCAGATCTGATAAAAAACTTTAATTTGTTTTTCAAAATGGCCGAAAAAATGCAATTGTTGTTATTTGAGTTATAAACAAATGTAAAGAAAGTAACCAAAATTACACTAAAAAAAATTATTTTTAATAGCATTAGAAAGCTGGCGTTGAGATCTACATTTTGTAAAAAAAATTTTTCATTTTGAACTTAATGGCATAAAATGGCGGGCATTTCAAATTTTAGATAACAAATGCAATTTTGGCCAATGGGTTCAATATTTTGACAAAAATTTTTCAGAGTCTATTTATTACATCAAAAAGTATATTTTCTGAAAGTTTGATGCAAATTGGTCTAGTTGACGGTCTTGGGCACCAAAAGGAATAAAAATACTGTTTTTTTCTCGTTTTTTCAGTTTTGTAGGTTATGTACGTACTTCAGAGAATTGAAACTAACGACAATTTATTGGCAATTTTATTACAAAGAGACAGGTTTTTCATTTGCCCCGATCCGACGTATAGAGCCGGAATTATTCACATTTTAAGCTCGAAAAACGCGGTAAAAAAAATTTAATTGTTTATAAAAAAAGTAGCACAAGGTTTTCGAGGTCCAAAACTTAGTAATATACTCCCAGTGATACCCCAAACAAGATAAAATCATAATCTTGCTGTATCCAGACTATACCTATCTCCTCATTTTTTTGCCCTTTTTTTACTGCACTAGAAAGACTTTGGTATCAATAAAATTATTATCACGATGTAATTTGGGTTCTAACTATAAAAAAAAAAAACAACCATCACCCATCACGTAAACTGCCAACTTTGTAAGTCAAGTCTAAATCAAAAGAGATAAATTATGATATAGGAGGAAGTTGAATGCATGAAAAACCGGTTAAAAAAAAATGAAAAAATAAATTTCACACTCTTAAAATGAAACTTAATTCAGTTATTACCTGTTGAAATTCTGGTCATCTGATTTAATTTCAATTTCTTCTTTAACCCGAAATTTTGGTTCCTCCATTTCTACATTCTCTTCATTGAACATTTGTTCCAATTTAAATGTATCATTTTCATTATCAATTCCCTCATCAGCATTGTCTATTTCTTCTTTTTTGATTGTATCAAAGTTGTCATCTACCTCACTGTTTATTTCATCTTTCATCGTAAACTGTAATAAGCTACTTAACTCTATTTGACCTTTACTGCTTATATCTAGATTTTCTCGATACTTCTTTATCTTGCTTTCTGACAGAAAACAGGTCATCACAAAATGAAAATAGTGTTCGAGAGAACTATGGCAGGAGGGACAGATTACCGGTTTCTTGATGGTGCTTAAATCCTGTCAATCAAAAAGCGGATATTAAAAATTAAATCGTGCACAAAGAGAAAATACTAGTTAGAGGTAAACAGGTATAACCTGATAAGCAATGACAAATTATCCCCAATAGGAGGTCCTATTAATAACCATGTTAGCCTAACCATTAGAGGTATTTACCTTGAAACAAATCGGAGGCAGATGGTTTTTTGTAATGAGTTCTTTGGATGGTAAGCAATAACATCATGTAAAGTTTGCATGATTTTCAGACCGGCCACATTAAGAAAAAAATCAAAAACTTTTTTTTTCGACATTACTCAAAAAATTTTTTTTTCAGTATAGTCCAGTCAATGAACTGGTTGTAGAGGACATGGTCGGGAACAGAATTTTTGACTTCGGGGCTGTGTTTGGAATACTTAGGAGGTAAACATACTAAAAGTCCCCGAATCTACGGGGTGAGCGGAGTGCAGGGGGGGCATTGAAGGTCATTTTTTTTAGATTTTCGCTGATATCTCGAAAACAGTGCATTATAGCTAAAATATTAATCTATTCAAAATTAATGCTGACAAAATTTCCTACAAGATTGTTATTATTCATTATTCTTCTATTCCTAATGGTTTCCAGATATCCGCTGGCGAAAATCACCAATTTTCGAAATACGCATTTTTGCATCACGCTTCTTGACAAACTTTGCCTTCTAGCGCCTCAGCCTTTAGTTTCACGGTAATATCTTCCCAGTAGAGCATTAGTTGTAGAGCGTTCAATTTTTTTTAAAGTGAGTTGTTATTAATACTCCTCCATTAGCTTGACCTCTGTAACATTCTAAGCAAATCTTACAACTCACTTTTCACACACTTCCAGATGTAGGATTGACTTGAAATTTGGGACGTGTATATGGTTCACGTAACAATACAATTTGGCAACTTTTATAAAAAATCCAAGATGGCGTTTCGAAGATGGAGGGTAGTCTATTGTCATTTAATATCCGATTCTACTGAAAACTGGTATCCGGGGTTTCTTGAGATCGCAGATTACAGACGTCTGATCAAGACACAAAAATTCAAAATGGCGGCGTCAATATGGCGGATAGGTTTTATCATTTATCGTCTGACTCGACTGAAAATCGATATCTGAGCATTATCGAGGTTGCAGAGTATAATTATCTCATCTAAATTTAATAATTCAAAATGGTGGCGTCAAAATGGCGGATGAGTTTTGTAATTTACAGTTTGATTCATCAGTATCTGCGAATTTTCAAGGTCGTAGATTATAAATATTTTGCCGAAATTTAAAAATTCAAAATGGTGGCTTTAGAATGACGAATAGGTCTTGTCATTTATAGAGAAAAATTATATCGAATAGATGCACTATTCCAATTGGAACAGAACTAAAAAGAAGATAATAAATAAATAATAAAAAAAAAATAAAAACCCGTTTTTAAACAGAAACTGTTAAAAAATGCACCAAAAAGAAGAAACTAATGCCAATTATAATTATAATTATGTTAATAAACGTAAAAGCGTGGGGAGCTCAAAGCATCTGGATGAACAGAGAATTTTAGCCAACAGGCGTCCTACGCATTTGCATTTATTAACATAGTTATTCAATTTTTTTTCAATTCAATTAACTTTATTAGCTTAGCTAACACAAATACATCGGTATTTAAATACATACATACTGAATGACTTGTAAAAATAAAAAATGTTTTATCAAAATAATGATAGACTATTAAATTATCACAGGGGCCATTTTTCTTTAACGTAGACTATACTTTTATGCTTAAATATATTAACATTTACACTATTTTTTACATTATTCGGTATTTCATTATACATCTTTAGTCCCTTTATAAATAACTGATTTTCTTCATATTGAGTGTTTGTTCTTTGAATATAGAAGTTGCCCTGAGACCTAGTATCGTAGTTATGAATATCCGACACAAATATACAGAATTCCAGCATATGCTTGGGTAGCATATTATTTAATAGTTTATATATAAAAATAAAAACATTTAACATAACAGTTTGTTGCACAGATAAGACTTTTAAATTATCCAACATATAACTAACACGAGTATACCTATCACATTTTAATATACATCTTAAAGCACGATTTTGAATCACTTGTAGGCTGTATTCCTTCTTACTGAACATAAACATAATTGTTGGACAATAAGCGAAATGTGGCGCAATTATTGTTTTATAGATCACTAATTTTGTCCATGTACTTAAAAATTTTCCAATTCTAGAAAGGAACGAAACTTTTTTTGATACCTTTTTACATAAATATTCACAATGATTAGAAAAACTTAGATTATTGTCAATGATAATACCCAGGTATTTAAAATGTAAAACACTTTCAATTTTATGGCCCTCTATTACAATATTTAATGTTTGGTTATCACGATATTTGGATTTTAGTAACATACATTTGGTTTTCTCTAGATTCAAACTTAAACTGTTTTCACCTAACCACTTATAAATATTTCCTAATTCCATATTTAAGGTGTGTTCTATAAAATTAATATCATCGCCTACACAATAAAGGAGCGTATCATCTGCAAATAGTTGAATTTGGCATTTTTGTACTACACTAACGATATCATTAATGTATAGAATAAACAATATGGGCCCCAATACAGATCCTTGAGGTACACCATATTGAATTTCTCTTAAGCTTGATGTACTGTTACCAAACTTAACCGATTGCCTCCTATTGGACAAATAAGATCAAAACCACTGTAGCACTGTTCCTTTTAATCCTAGCTTTTCTATCTTCTTTAGCAACACTTCTCTGTCTATAGTCTCGAATGCGCGTCTGAAATCCAGAAATACCACACCGATATATTTCTTATCGCTCACTGCATCTTTCCAATTTACAAGTTCCGACTGTAGTGCTGTTTCACAAGGGTTACTCTTTCTGAACCCAGCTTGATATTTCGTCAAAATATTGTTGTTCTCTATGAAGTTGATTAACTGATCTTTTACAACGATTTCCAAAAGTTTTTCGTACGGAGGCAGCATGTTTATTGGACGGAATTCGTGGCACAAAATAGTGTTTTCCCTTTTTTCGATAGGAACAACAGTAGAATTTTTCCAGTTTTCTGGTACCATACCTTTTTGAAGCGACATATTAATTACATCAAGGAATCTGTTTCCTATTGCTTCAAACGCTAGCTTTAATATTTTAACTGTGATACCATCAGTGCTACTTTTTTTATTTGGCATGTTGTTTATAGTTATTTTTATTATTAATATTATTTTCTTCCTTTTATTGCATTTTTTAACAGTTTCAGGGTGTTTAAATACGTGTTTCTGAAATTATTAATTTATTTTTCTCCTTCTTCAATTCTTTGGGACTTCCTGCCACATGCATGTTTTCTTTTTAAGCGGTGCTCGGGGAATCTACAAAATATGACAATTAACCAGTATGTTACTGGTAAATAACCTCTACGTCTGTGAGTTTTACGTCAAAGGATCAGTTAAAGGTTGCTGTTTTTAAATAAACAACACTTGAAATTAAATATTTCACCGACATCTCGGAAATCTATTCTGTTTTCTTTTTCAAGCCATTTTTTGAAAAATATTTTTTGCTGTGTTTGATAAATACACAGCTCTAAGAATGTTTGTTATATTCAATATTCATAGATACTTACTATTTACATAGAACTGTTGATACAGTTAACAGTTGTTTTTAGTTTTTATACAATGTTAAGTTTGTGAAGTTCTTTTTTTAACATTGGCAACCAAGTTGTACAGACATGCACGGAACAATTCGACAATTTAATGCTCTACAACTAATGCTCTAATGTGAGGACATTGATGTAAAACTAAAGGCTGAGGCGCTAGTAGGCAAAGCTGGTCGAGAAGCGTGAGGCAAAAAACAAGTTATTCGAAGACTTGCGATTTTCGCTAGCTGATATCTCGAAAACTATTGGGAATAGACGAATATTGAATATTGTAGGATATTTTGTCACCTTTAATTTTGAACAGAATAACCTGTTCACGACGATGCACTGTTTTCGAGATATAAATGACAGAACCTATTCGTTATCCTGAAGCCGCCATTTTGAATTTTTGAATTTCGACTAAATATTTATAATCTACAACCTTGAAAATCCGCAGACATCGATTTTCATGCGAATCAAACTATAAATTACAATACTTAACCGCCATCGTGACTCCGCCATTTTGAATTATTAAATTCAGAATATATAATTGTCTTCTGCAACCTCGATAATGCTCAGATATCGATGTTTAATCGAATCAGATGATAAATGACAAAACCCATCCGCCATATTGACGCCGCCATTTTGGATTTTTGAGTTTTGATGAGATGTCTGTAATCTGCGATCTCTAGAAACCCCGGATACCAATTTTCAGTAGAATCGGATATTAAGTGACAATATAGTACCCACCATCTTCGAAACGCCATCTTGGATTTTTTATAAAAATTGCCAAATTGTATTGTTACGTGAACCATATACACGTCCCAAATTTCAAGTCAATCCTACACCTGGAAGTGTGTGAAAAGTGAGTTGTAAGATTTGCTTAAAATGTTACAGGTCAAGCTAATAGAAAAGTGTTAATACCAACTCACTTTAAAAAAAATTGAATGCTCTACACCTAATGCTCTACTGTGAAGATATTACCGTGAAACTAAAGGCTGAGGCGCTAGAAGGCAAAGTTTGTCAAGAAGCTTGAGGCATAAATGGATATTTTGAAAATTGGTAATTTTCGCCAGTGAATATCTCGAAAGCCATTGGGAATAGAAGAATAATGAATAATAACAATATTGTAGGAAATTTTGTCAGCTTTAATTTTGAATAGATTAATATTTTAGCTACGATGCACTGTTTTCGAGATATCAGCGAAAAGCCAAAAAAAGTGACCTTCAATGGCCCCCCCTGCACCCCGCTCACCTCGTAGATTCCGGGACTTTTAGTATGTTTACCTCCTAACTACTCCAAATACGGCCCCGAAGTAAAAAATTCTGTTCCCGACCATGTCCTCTACACCCCACTTTTGAGAGTTCATTGACTGGACTAGTACTTGGCACGCAAAAAACCCTTTGCTTAGACAAACAAAATTTACAAAAATTAGAAACTAAAGAACCATTTTAAAGTTAGAAGTCTCACCTACCTTATGCATCTAATTGTATATTGATATAAGGCTAATATAGAAGTAAATCATCAATATATATATATGTATAGTAGAGACTCAGAATACGAAAAAGTCGTCTAGAAACATGTTCCGTGGAACATTGAAAGGTAAAAATGTACTGAGTACTTTATTATATAGTACCTAACGTGTGTATATACACCCCCTAAATTCGTGTGGCGATACCGGTGTCCAAGCACCCCCCAGGGGTGAAAAACCGAAAAAAACGGAAAATTAGATATTTGTCTCATCTTTCTGCCAAATTTTTTATTTTTGATAAATTATGTATGGTAACAAAGTTATGGCTATTTATAGATAAGAGATGTGTATTGTTTAAAGCTTACACTGTTTCCTAAAAACTAGCATAGATCTCTTATCGCGCAAATATTCATTTTGCTATTTTCGTAAATTCATTACACTTCTGATTGTAGGTAGACGAAGGAAAATTTGAAAAAATTGACAAGAATAAAAGTTATATAAATAAAATCTATACTATCTGGATTAGACCAGTTTTTTTGGTTTTACTTTTGGATTATAAATGAGCGAGTTATGAAGAAAATAGTTAGTTGTTGTTAAAAATGTAATTCAACCCCCAGTTGCAACTATCTCTACTCTGTCGTTTTCCCTCGCACTTTAACACGTCTTCCCGCTCGTCACCTCCCACGAAGCTGTATATGCTCACATATGAATGCATACTCCTGTGTAAAATATTGTTTCATCACATGTTTTTAGTGGTGTTTAATTAGATATTGTTATATATTTATAACATTATTGTGAAACATGGAGTCTTCATCAAGTAATACCGAAAATGAATTAAATGCGGAATTTAAATTGCCGATTAAAAGTCGAAAATCACTTAATAATAATAATAATAAATTGCCTTTATTCAGTATTACAATATATAATACGAAGGGCGAAGTCTAGCCGAAGCTACTTTACTTAACCCTACCCGAACATAACATTAATAATATTAACAACAGGTGTGTTTAAAGCTAAACTATTAATTTTTTATTTTTTGCAAAATATGATAGAAATATTAAAATATAACTGTTGTTACAACACTTAATTCAAGGAAATTATTATCTTTTAATCATGAAGAGGCAGATACTAGAATATTGTTGCACATCAGCCAAATCTGAAGGTTTTACAGAATGCATTATAATATAAGCTGTAAGGATACTGATGTACTGGTTCTCTTACTTCATTTTATAGAAAGTCTTGACGTAAATGTTTACATGCAGACAGCACAAATGAAAATAATAGATATATAAATTCTATCAATATTGATAACATTTTAAAATAAAATATATTATTCGTGGAAAATCTTTGAAACAAATTGCAGTCTGCTATCTCGTTCATGTGAAAAGTATGTTTCTTTAGAAGTAATAAAATGTAGGGAGTTGGAAAAGTTTTGCATGTTACTGTACACTCCCACTAATTGCGATAATATTAATAATCTGAGGGCGAAGATGGCATCTCAAATCAGTATAGACAAATTGCCCCCCTATAAGTGACGCCTTGAATCAACACTGACAGCATTTTACCAATTTGTTATATGGAGCAGTGCTTTAAACCCAGTTATTAATATGCCGAATCCTTTGGAGTACGGGTGGAGAATAAATGAAGATAATTCTTCCAAGAAATTGATTGAGGAAGTCCTTACTCTGTGGTAATCTATAATTATAACGAAATTAATTAAAACACTACTATGTTTTTTACCACTATATTTGCATAAAACGTGACTGCAGTTTCAACCCTTTTGGTCATTTTCAAACAATGATTCAACTAAGAATGAAATACAAAAGATTTGGTCCCTATTTAAATGTGTTTCTAGAAATAAACAGATTAGAGAATTATGAAAGTATACAGGTAGGTAATTTATGATATCCTAACTATCTAAGGGTGCGGTTTCTCAGAAATATCAATTACATCTTGGTAGCAGTAAAAAGAGGTGAGTACATAAGATCCAATTGATCATTTAACAAAATTAATAATATAATAAGGATGATTTAATTTTGTTAAATGATCAAGCAATTGGCCCGGTACACGAACGGATATACGAGCAACGTGGGTCCAAGAAGGGTGTCGCTGGCTGTAAGGAGAACTTGCTTATTGACAGATGTGTCACGCAGGACTCCGTGCAGTATAAGCGGAACCTTTCTATGGCCTGGATCGACTACCGCAAGGCATTCGATATGACATCCCATGAACTAATTGTTCACTTGCTCCAATGTCTTGCGGTGCCCGGTCCCGTAGTGAGGTGCATAGAACAACTCATGCCGCTCTGGAAGACTCGCTTTACTATAATATCAGGTAATGTCAGAGTACAGACGGAGCCGGTTGTGTTTAAAAGGGGAGTATTTCAAGGCGACTCCCTTAGCCCCCTTTTATTTTGCATCTCACTACTGCCGTTATCCGTTGAACTTCGCAGAACCCGTGGTTACAATTGCGGTACCCCCGGAGATAGGAGGCATAATGTCACTCATTTATTTTACATGGATGACCTTAAACTCTATGCCTCTAGCGAGAGGGACTTACATCAGTCGCTCAGGGTGGTACGGAGTACACTCAGGCTGTTGGTATGGAGTTTGGCTTGGACAAATGTGCACTGGTTCATCTCAAGAGAGGACGATGTGGTAACTATGGAGAGGATGCGCAGCTTGTAGACAGAAGCATCTTGCACCATCTAGATGCCGGAGAGTCGTACACGTACTTGGGTGTTGAGCAATGCTCCACCCAAGAACTGTCAATGGTGAAAAACGCTCTCCGCGGCAAGTATCAGCACCTTCTCCGACAGATCTGGTCCTCAGAACTGTCGGGGAAGAATAAGGTGTCTGCAACAAACATGCTTGCCGTTCCGATAATTCTCTACTCCTTTGGGGTAGTGAAGTGGACGCAAAGCGAGCTGCGCCAACTTGACGTAGGAACCCGGAAGATGATGCATATCAATCGAAGTTTGCATCCAAAATCGTCCGTTCCGCGGTTGTATCAGCAGAGCAACACAAACTTCTGCAGCTGCACAAGGTGTCTTCTACAAGAACTTTGAAGACAAGAACTTTGAAGACAGGGGCTTATCTGCTTTACTGCTGAAGAAACTCCGCCATGCTATAGAAGCAATTTTGAATTAGAAATATTTTAAGTTTATTTTTGAATAGGCTGAAAGAAACTTGTGACTTTATTTCTGAAGGAAGTTTATTGTATATATAACTACCGGCACAATAGGGTGATTTCTTATACTTGCTGAGGTTAAAACTTTTTATGTGAATTTCTGGCGCCCTTCTTGTGTGGTAGTTATGTACAGCACTACTAGTTTTAAATTTGTGCAAATTTTTGCGAACAAAACAGGAAATTTTAAATATATAAATGCATGTAACCGTCATAATTTTTTTTGTCCTGAATGTATCTCTACATGATTCCCTGTAGTTCAGATTAAACAGTATCCTAATGATTCTCTTCTGCATGACAAAGACTCTGTTTGCCTCAACTGACTGTCCCCATAACTGATGTTATAGCTTATTACGGAATATGGTAGAGAATAGTAGCACGTTATTAAACCTCCGTGTTCACATCTTTCTTTAAATTTAAAATTGCAAATGTTGTTTTTGCTAGCTTAGAACATAGGCTATCTATTTGAGGGGCAAATTTTAAAATAGAGTCAATTACACAGCCTAAAAATGTAGTTTCTTGACTGGTGTTGACACACTCTATTTTTGGGATGTCATCAGATGTTATATTTGTGAAATATAAAAAAACAGTTTTATTCTTATTAATAATTAAAGAATTTCTATGACACCAATCTTCAAATTGCTCAATGACCCTGTTTGTCTTAGTTTCTAACTCTTGTTGCGTACATCTGGCAACTTTAAGTAATTTTATTAAATTCTATTAAACAGAATGAATTTTTGAGAAATATGTACAGGTATTTACCATACTCTAGTAACTAAAACCTCAGACATTAAATTATCATAGGTAATCTGTTTAAATTTAGGAATGTACACATTTATTATATTTTCATGTTTCATCCATTTAACTCTTTTTGTATTCCAGTTTTTGCTAACAGCTCTCGTAGAACACAGAGGCTTCGATCGCATAGTAAATATATCTATTTCACAGCACAAATTTCTTAATTATTGGTTAAACCAAATATACTGCAGGAAGTATTATGGGTTGCATATAACAACGCGGACCCATTCTTAGTAATTTTTAGTTTATAGTATGGTAATATGTTAATTGAGACTTGAGAGGGGATATCTCTTTTATTAGCTAGCTGGTAGCAGAATGGCCATTTCTGTAGCCAATTCTGCAGCAGCATTTACTTTGACTTTTAAGTTTTTTGAATCATTCAGTCGCGAGTTGTGACACTTCTGCTGTTATCAAACTTTTTCTTAGTGATCTTTCTAATAAAAGAGTTTTGCTGCCAAATAGTTGATTATATAACTGATTATTTTAACAACTGATTACATAGATAATTAACAAATAACTGATTAGATAGTTAATACAAATTATTTAAATCATTTACCGAAATAATTTGCATAATTAGTACAAATAGTCTACATAATTTACACATGGAAAATCATTTTCGTTTGATGGTTAAATGTCTGCTAGATTTCATAAGACGGATAGTCCAGTCAAACACAGTTTAGTAAAGTTCAGCAGTCGATTGAAATTCCGTTTAGTCAAGTCCAGTTTAGTCCAGTCAATCCCAACCAACAGCAAAACCCTAGCGTTATACAGGTTAGCAAGACGTCAAACCACGTCGAGGAGCAGTCTGTGTTCGGAGAGGCTGTTAGGAAAGGCTACCAGAACTCACCAGGAGCCCTCATCCACTGTCTATCCATCATCAGGAGGATTGGTGAGATTCTGAGAATTTCATTGATATTTTTTTTGTTGTATAATATTTACTGTATAACTTTCATTGCACAATATATTTCTTTTCTTTTAATGATAAATTAATTAAGCTATAAATATTTTCTGTTGGAAATTGTGATAATATTACTTAATATTTCTATTTCATAATTGATAACATTATTTTATAATTTTTAAATTGATTAAAATCGCTGATTTGTTTTTACATTGATGATTTTTCTGAAGTAATTAATAAATAAGTATCTTTTATCGTAAAACTTAATTTTTCATTTTTTCTGTTTGTCTGTCCGCCATAAGATCAAATCTTTCCACGGCGGTTGGTTTCACCATCACAGGGGTAGCAGTAACTCTTAAATTTTCCGTGGATGGCGCTCATAATTTTTACATCATTTTAAGCTACCTCTGAGTGTTGGAACAAACTAGCTAGGCAAAATATCACAAAAATATTGGTTCACCCTCTGGCTGATTTAAAAAAAATATATATTAATTGAACCCACGAAATCCCAGCCACGCACCAGATCAGCTAGCCGTTCGCCGTCACTATTTGTGTGTTGGTTGAATTGCCTTTGGTTATCACCTTAACCGGTGATATCATTGTTAATTTTTCTAGGGCCAAGTAGTGATGTAACACTCTTTTGTGCTGTCACTGTGGATTATGACAGATGTGTCATTCGCGTACATGAATGTTTCCCAATCTTTAATGAACTTTGACCGGTCGTTTATAAAAATAAGAAACAGAAGCGGGCCTATAATAGAACCCTGTGCAACACCTATTTCCATATCTACGATATTAGATGATTCAGAGTTAAGCGAGACAAAATTTTTTCTATTTATTAGATAAGAGGTTAACCATGTAAGAATATTTCCACGTATTCCAATTGCCTTTAGCTTGGTTTCAAGAAATTTCGGATTCACTGAGTCGAAGAAGAGACTTGCTACTTTTTTACAATTATCAAGGTGGTGGTAGATTTCTTGGACAAATTCAAGTGTTGCTAGTTCAGTGGATTTATTAGCTCTATAGCCAAACTGACTATAAATAAATTATTTGATTCCAAATATGGGTATATTTTATTAGCAAATGCTTTTTCATGAATTTTGGATAGATAGCTTAATAGAGTTATGGGCCTATGATTTTTAACTGACTGCGGATCTCCTTTTTTGTACAACGGAAGTACATTACCTAACTTTAATAATTCAGGAAACTGTCCAAGATTTATTCATAAATCGGTAAATGACATATCTAGTATTTTTTTGTCATTGAGTTGTTCTGGAGATATCTCAATAAAATTTAAAAAAGGAAGAATTTTTCATAAATGTTCTCATAAACAACTTCTTGTTGTTGTCGTCGTTATTTCATCTTAGCAAGATAATATAAAAACTATATAAAAGCAGACATTCTAGAGATTATAACACATATTTTACAAACGAGGCTCGACCTAGTTTCTCAGTAACTGATTCTAAAGATTTCATCACAGTCGTGTCATTTTAGCATGAAAAATCTGAAAACCTCTAAAAGGAAAGGTACAGGGTCAATTGACGTCATTTTTGTTGCAAAAAGTTCAGAAAGGCATTTAGAAAAAACAATACCTTTTAATTTTTGGCGGAAATATTTAGTTTCATTTTTTTTCCCAATAATTTGGCAATTTTAATGGCCAATATAATAAAATTAATTGAAAAATATGCTATCATACACAATATGTCATAAAATTATACGAAAATCGTTACTCGGGGGTTTTTGAGGTCGTTGATGATTCTGTGGTTCAAATTAACCTACTACTCAAATCGGGCTCAATAAGGCCCATATACCCTCCCTAACCAGACCTACATTACAAATATCAAACAAAAACAGGCGAAATTCATTATTCGGGGGGTTTTTGCGGTCGTTGATCTCAAATCTGTGGCACAAATTGGCCTTTTGTCCAAATTGGGCCCAACAAGGCCCATAAATTATCCTTGTGTAGGGCTAAACTACCTACTAATATGTGTAACGGTCACGTTTTTAAAGGGACACCCTGTACGTTATAGCAAGTTTTTTTATTATAAAATAGTTTTTATTTGTCGGTTAATGGCATAAGGGAATATGTTCATTGAGGAATACCTTAGTTTTGGCGTTTTGCACAGTTGTTTAAAATTCAGTTAAAATCCTTAAATATTATTTCACGTCAGAAAGAAGGTTTTATTATTAAAATAGACTAGAGCCAATGTTTTCAATTTTCAGTTGGGTTAGTTAAGCCGTTACCGTCAGCAGGTATAAAAAACTGTCTGTTGTTTGTTAGAAGAGATTCGGGACATTCCATACCTAAGACTTGGCGAGTGAGGTAGTTTTGTGAAGTGAAGATGAATTGATTTTATTTGAATTGTTGGCTAAAAATTCTAGAGTATTATTGGAGAAACCTATGTGTACTAGGCTGGTGCGAGAGTATTAATGCATACCAATAAAGAATGTGAATGAAAAGTGCTTTTGACCTGGTATTGCGCAACAAACTGTCTGTTGTTTAAGAGATTTAATTAAGAGAATATATGTTAAATTTGTGAACCTAGTGGGGCATTATTGTTCCCCTGGCTGTGAACGGGTTTTGTGTAGAAACTAAAGTAAACTATCAGTGACTTTTTAATGTTTTCTACTGAATATAAAAAACTTATAAGTGTTGTGGAGAAATAAAGTCAGAACAGTCGATTTGCAGTTGATGTTGGTTTTCTCCTTTTCATTTAAGGTTCGTTCGAGTGAACGTTCGAAACTTCAGGTACATTGACAGTAAGGTTAACTTGCGACTTAAAACGTAAGTGTTTTATTTATTTATTTCCTGATTATAACAAGGGTTCACTGCCTACTTTATGAGGCAAATTTGCTGAGTTATTTGGACATTCCCTAGCTAGGTGAAACACACTATTGAATTACGTGCGTGATATTTTTTGACAATTCGTTTTCTATAAAGTTCTAGCGCGGGCTTATTGAACAGACTTTTATTTCGGATTTCGCCCGTCTTTAGTGAAGAGTTTATTATCGTTTTCGTATCGTATATAGTTGGTGACAGTTTAGTAAATTGTAAACTTTTGTGTAACTATATTTTGTAATATTGTTTTGTAATGCTTTCTGTAGTGGTAGCTTTAAATGTTCTTAACTTGACCCAGTTATGTTACAAGTATAGTAAGGCTACGTTTTTGGTATCTTTAATCAGGCCTGATTTGTGTTTTTAGATGTTAGATTTCATGTTAGGAAATAGGATTGGTTTTAAGGATAACGTTTAATGTTCAAATGATGACCAAGTAGTTTAACATATTGTTTATTTATTAACGTTGTTGATTCTTGGGATACTCGAAATCAAGATCACAAGGAGCTTCCTTTGTCTCGTTCGCGCTAGTTAGATCGAGTTTGGAAAGTAAAAATGTCTTATGAAATTTAAAATGTGAAGAAATTCTTTTTTAGATATTTTATCACATATTATATGTAATAAACCTATTATAGAGAAAATATCCCACATAATAATTCAGAATTTGTCAGTAAATTGACTTTTAAGATTTATATCTTATAAGTCAATTTACTCTTATCTGCAAAATGCCAACACATTTATTATTATAGAAGTGAAGTAGTAGAAGTGACTTTTCAGAACTCCAATACAAATGGTACAAAATGATACCTAGGACATCACCATTAAGTAACCTATAGTAACTTAAATGTAGCCATTAAACTGACTGAAAATTTGCTTTCAAACTATGTTAGCAGCTTGTTACTCTATCATATCTTCCAAATGCCCCAGTAGTTCCAACATAAGCTTACAAGTAGCAAAAATATTATTTTCGGAGTGAAATGCTAACAGTTTCCTATGCAATAGTGAATGAACGACTTAGTACCAAATTGTTAACATTGTTTGAAAGCAACTTGCACTCTGGCTATTTACGTAAACTACAGCCCTGTAAACCTACAATGATAGCCTAGGGATAGCATAAAGCAGATCCTGTAAGGGTCCCAGGTTAATCCTACGGATATATAAAAATACGTTTGTGGGTTATCCTGAGGATATGGAAAATAGTGTAAATTCTTGATCCCAGGGATGCTCCTGGGCGTATTTTGGGAAATCCTCAGGATATTGCTAATCCTAACTTCTATATCCCTAGGATGGCCGTAGGATAACTGTGCTGTCTGGGATTTTGTGAAAATATAAGACTACTTGTGTAAGTTTGAAAAGGAAGTCTCTAAATCAGCTACATGACAGAAGATATCGATTCTCTTTCGGCAGCTTAGGAACCGTAAAAAATCTAAAATATTAATTATCTCGAAAACTGGTAGGTTTAAGAGTATATTATGGTACATAAACTCAAGCTAAAATTTTATGAGGAATCCAAGGATGAAATAAATATAGGGTGTTACACTCAAAATAACAAAGTTAGGTGATACATTCGGTGTAGGCGGAAGTAACACATGCATGAAAATATCTTCGTTAGATCCGCCATATCCAAAAATCCCCTTAGAGCAATTTTCAAATTTCTAAACAGAACAGATCCCAAGAAACGTCTAATGCCCGCTTCCCATGAATAACCCTGTATATAGGGACAGGGATTTTTGAGAAACGTTTGCAAGAATATTCCTTAAAATGTTACTTGGGGTCATTTAGCCCCCACCAGTTTATCTCTAACATTATATAACCAATATTAGTAATGATTTGCATGATTAGTGATACGCACCAATTCTGGAAGACATTGTTTGATCATTTTCTTGAGCATAAGGTCTCCCTCACCGAGGTCAAATGATAAAGCAAAACAATATTTTACTGAACCCATGCACAATTCACATACGTCTTGATCTCCCAAAACTCCAATACCATTTTCATTTGTTCTTAGATGGACCTCTTTTAAACCTAGTTGTACACTGTCCTTGTTGTTAACAAGTGGGACTCTGTAATCATGTGTATGGAGGCAGACTGCTTTAAAATCAAAACATTGTATAAGCATTTCTGTACAGTTTGTACACATCACTGGTTCACGTATGGCAGTTATTAATTCCTAAAACAAAATTTGTCGAAAACATCCCACGACCAAAAAGTATAATAAATATCGAACTGAATCAAATTTACTCATGCATAAACTTCTGCTTTCTGATAACTGAGCGTTATTTTCGACTTACTATATTTGGTAAAACTATATCCAGGACATCTTTCATATCGTCCCTTATAACCTTAAATTTATAACATATTTTTAAACAAATTCCACATATTCTTTCTTCCGTTCCCATTTTCTATAACAATACAGAACGTCTACGACAAAACAACATACAACATGTAATAAATACTTCTATTTACAGCAAAAGTAGAGAATTAACTTATAATAGGTATCATAAAATCAACTTGAAGTTTGTGCTAGAAATCTGCATTTTGGTCTAAATACTGATTATCCGAATAGAAACTCGTTGCTAATTTCACACAGTATAGTTTCAGTGGATACAACACTTATTAATTATTTATTTAGTCAGAAGTTTTTATACACATAAAATTGTTTAATTCGATTAAAACATTCATATCCACAAATGTTTACATTGAAAATGTAAGGTTATTTTACCTACAGGGTCGGCCACCTCACCTATAACCGATGCGACTTTAAAGTTATCCCATGGTTAAAAGAAAGAGAGAATTTAGAAGAAATGACATTAGGACAGCCGGCGAAAAAACATTTATCTTTTAGCAATGACGCCATTGACCTCGACATTTAAATTTGGGCAGTGTTGCCACGAGGTCAAAACGAAATTGCTGGCGAAACTTGGTTGCATTCCTGGCATTTCCTGGCAAAATTTCGCAATTTTGTATTCTCAGAGCCATCAAGAGAATATTTATCTCAATGACTGCAATTTCGAAGAGCGGGGAGGGGTGATTCCTGGCGATGCAACGATACAATTTTTTACCTCAATTGCGAAACAAAATTGAAAGTTACTTTCAAATTGACATTCCTGGCATTGGGTCATTCCTGGCAAGTTTACTGACAGGGCGCATGCCAGTAATTACTGGCAAACCGCTGAATTGTAGTTATCGCAGTCCCAACAATGTGATAATTAAACCACAGTTTAATAATATACAGTTGAGTCAGTTCATGACTCTTGCTATCGACGCGTGGGCTACACTCAGTTCAAACAAGTTAGTTCTCGATTATAGGGCGCGGATCACTGAACTCTAGAGATGGGCGGTCCGAGCAGACCCGTTCCAAGTGAACGAATCCGAAGGTGGAACGGGTCTGACCGAATCCACGATGTCGATCGAACCAGGTCCGCGGTCCGGTCCATTGATCTGTTATGGTATGTAAGTCCTGGTACTGTTCTGAGCTGAACTTCTGACCCTGGACTCTGACTGACTGCTTGGATAGTTTTTATGAAGTTTGAGTTGACTGTCGTCGCTCCATAAATAGTAAATACCCCACTTGCATACTTAATACTTAGGTGCCTGCGCCGTGATTTCAAGATTTTATTTACTATTTATCCAAACCCATTCGTATTACTGCAAAATTATTTTATTATAATATGACTTATCGAGGTAGTATAATTATACAATAATTAATAATAAGACTATTCAGTGAGTCACACTCACATTACACAGTCACACGTCACAATGAGGAAATTTTGAAGTGGATCCAATCGAACGAATCCAGTTGAACGGGTCCACAAGCGGAACGGATCCAAACGGACCGAATCCACTAAAGGAGCCGGACCGCCCATCTCTACTGAACTCTACATAATAAATGGAAGACCAATACAGATATATGCGCGTGAACAAAATACGGCCTACATGCGATTGAAGGTCGGCGGCATATGCGTCGCCGCGCAGTGGAAATCTAATCTTAAAAGTATGTTGGTGCTTGAGTCAGAATGCTTCTTGAAGACATTATGCGCCGACGCCACTATTCTTTGATTTGTCTCCCATAGTGGGAGGTCTTGGATTAGTACAGAATTTCAGAGCCGTCGTCAAACAATTCTCTCGTTTTTATCGATTGTTTTATTTAGCAGGTATTTACAGTTCGTGATAAGTTAATCAAACAATATGGTCCGGAATGGTATTGTAGATACTGTTTTGCAAGAATCGGGCCAAAGGTTTGTTATATTTTAAGTAAGTACCTTGTTCTTGCCCATTCTATAAAATATACTACTACTATCTAAATATCGGCGACAACTCCGAGTTTTGGGATCTTTTATTTTAACGTGGGTAATTTTGCCTGAAAATTTTTCGATAGGCTGTACTTTCCGAGATATCTACTACTTAACTCTACATGATAAATATATAGAATTCAGTGGAAATTTAGGATACAAAATTCTCTAACCTCACCTATTTTCCATAATTTCCGTTGCAAATTTTAAGGTTCATTGCTATTTGTGAATCTACCTAAATAATTTTAAACAATCCAACATTATTTGCATTACTGATATTGACTTGATCTATTATAATTTCAATTTCAACACAAAATAAGAGATTACCCACATAACATCCCATGGATATGTACATCCATAGCATATGCATTAGGTGTTGGAATTTGAATATGTATTGTTAAATATACATATGATATGAAATGTATATTCAGCTACTGATATCCATCAGCGTCATATACAGTGTATATTGCTGGAGGTATATACATAATGATTTATACATAACATGTCCATTAAGGTATAATTAAATTATACCTACGCGTACACGAATTTTATCTCATTATCTGATGCGCATGCGCTACTAATTTATGGCATATTACGTCAGCGCACAGGCATCATTTGTTTATGGATTGCAGTTCGCAACAGCCGGCGCCGGCAGCCATAATAACCCCTGTAGTGTTGTGTGCATAGTGTTTATGTGTGATGGAAGTTAACTCTCATTCTCTGGATCTTATATTTGCTTATTGCTATATTATGCTGTTACATTTGCATGAAGCTCCCATGATGTAAGAGTATATTTTATTATAATGCAATTCTTTAGATTTGTAAATACATACTCTTTTAGGTTAGAAAATTTGCAAGTTTCATATTTAACTGATTGTGGCAGGTATGTGTTTAGTTAAGATGGTGGAAAGTGACAGAAGCCTAAAAATTTGCTGTTATGTCATATTGGGTATGTATTTCATAAATATAGTGAATAAAAATTACATACGTTCATATTATATAACTTACCGATGGTTGAGAATGTTTTAAACATATATGTATAGGACATGAGTAACTATAGTAGGTATTATACATATGTTTATAATTTGTTAAACTACCGGAAGGTAAATAAGTATTCGTCAGTATTGAAAATTTTGAATATTGTGCAATATTAGGTTATTTTGTAAAGTTTGTGTATGTTTAAAATAGTTATATAAAATATATTTCTTATTAAGCTATCTGCGTTTTATTACCTCTTATATGGATACTATTGGATACCTCTGAAGTAGTTCCCACGAAGATCAAAACACTCGAACACTTCCATTCGACGCGTGCTGCTCCAATCGTGTTGGTATCATCGAGATGATTAAAGCTGTTCGTTTTAATCATCTCCCGATGATGCCAACATGACTGGGGCAACACGCGTCGGGTGCAGTATTCAATAAGTGTTTTGATGTCCGTGGAAACTACTTCAGAGATATGTAATGCATATTCATAAAATATGCGATTGTGTATATGATGTGTGTTTCATATCCATTGAACGTACACTGCATATGTTTATGTACATTCACTGGATATAAAATAGATATGGAAGTCGGCGACAAACGTATCTGCTGGGAATGTTAATTCCACATCCATTAGATGTACATTAGATATACTTTCTCCATCTTGTGTATATACATATCCATAGATTGAAGATACAGTGTATGTACATTGCATATCATTTTGTTGTGTGGGTATGTTTAATACATATGCAATTATACCTATACTGTGTCCTTGTTGCTTTGTGTTTATACTTATGTGACCTTAACTCCCAGTAATTCTTATTGCATTATTAGTATATTATTTTCATTACCTAATCTTATTTTTTTTACTTATGTGTATTTTGTATTTATATTATCATCATATATTAATAATTATTTTGTATATTATTTATGTTACAATTAATTACTTATATTATTTCATAATAATAATTAGAAAAAACATGTATCATCATAATAGCTAGCTTTTTTGTAATCTTTTATTACATGCGGGTAGGATTGAAAAACAACTAAGCATGTTGAACCCTCTCATATCTTTTGTGTAACTTTGTAACACAATACATTTTTATTCTATTCTATTCTAAATTATATTTCGATCTCTAAGGTAGAAAATATGACTTCATTTTTTGGTGGACTCTATATTCAACTCTCATCAATATGATCGTGCATTATCAAGAACGTTTACTAAAAAGAATTAAATAATTATGTTTTGGGAATGGCAACTTTTTTGTTCTTTAATAAAAATTAAGACAAAGGTAAACTGTATAAGAAATGTCAATCTATACACGCGTATTTTTGATGATTTCTGAAAAAAAGACATATTAAACACTTGCAATAGAAATAGAGCCGGCCCTGGCGGGTGACACAATGCGATTGCGCCGAGACCTCCCGTCGCCATACTTGCGCGAGATTCAATTTTACATACAAATAGGAATAGACATTGGCATTCCATTTATATGGTACAGTTCAGTGGCGCGGATAGGTCAATTGTTCAAAAGTTGCAGTACTCATTTTTCCAATAATTTTGAACTTTTGAATACGAAAACAAATAACACACAACAGGTAACCTTATTTTGCAACTTTTGAACAATTGACCTTCTATTTTCTATCTATTCGCGCGCTATAGAGTAGCGGTAGAATGCAAAGAGTGCCGCGACTGTCGTATTCACAAACAATTCCGTAGTGATTAAATGTAATCTTCGAGTGAATATTATTTTTTTGTTATGTTAAAACTTAAAACATTTTTTTGCGTGGGTGAGATGACATTTAATTTTTTGTAATATATTGTATTAATACTCAATGAAAATTTATCGTCGTTTAGAGTTTAACACTGACTTTTCTGTCGGGCCCTTCTTTGAGTAACAAGATGGAAAAATTGATGGCGCGAAACTAGGGCTTAATGAATGGTCCGATTTTGTATTATCTATAAAATGTGCAAATCTTTGAGCACTTATTCGGTTGCCATAAGGATATTTTTATTTTCCTTAGCTATTATACATTTCAAGCTTATAACTATATAAGGTAACAAAAAGTAGTATATTATAATATAATATATAGTATTCTATGTATTTAATTTGCGAATGCAAAACAATACACAGAGTGCCGCTGTTATGGCTGGGGACCTTGCCAAGCTTGTTTAAATCTATGAGCTACAAAAACACACTTGTTGAGATCTATATGTATTATATTTAAATTATTTCCCTAAGAAATTTAGATAATGGTAAGTTAATGAGAAGGTATAAATGGACCAGAGAGTAGCATTTCAGGTTTACAGGAAAAGCGAACAAAACGTGCTATAGATAATGGGTAACTGGTGCAATATTTTTATTACTGTTTATGTTTGCAATTTAAGTTTTGTGATATTATAAGATATCGGTTAGGGGGCATGGAAAGAGGGGAGGGGAGAAAATGGTTGGGGGTTGTGCGGTTTATCCGTCACGTGAGTTATGTGTGTTTCGTCATTGTCACCGTCTATCGTAATAGACGGGTAGTCTTTGGTGAATAAGTTTGTGGGTATGTTTAGGGTCGTCGTGCGCTCTAACTCGTGTTATGTCCATTGTCATTACCGATAGCTGAATTTTTGTGGTTAAAAAACTTTGGGCAATTTCGTCTATGAAGTCTCTGATCATCATCAGATTAGTGGCCCGATGCAATTTAGCTATCGGAGTGTATCTGTCAGCGTTAGTTAATAGTCTAATAAGCTTATTCTGCGTGGTTTGGAGTCTTTTGCACTGTGTGGCGGAGATTACATTCCACGCTGCACAGGCATAAGTCATTATAGGCCTAAAAATGACCTTGTATAGAGCTTATTATATGTCGATAGTTTGCTACGCCTGTTAATAAGTGGGTAAAGTCTGTTTAGTGTTGCGTATAAGTTCTGTTTAAAGTTTGCGTAATATGAAGAGCAAAACTCAGTCTTTTATCCAGGTATTTGACTGAGTTTCGCTCCTCAATTGTCCATCTGTAATTTTGTAAATGTTTTGATGTTAGTGAACTTTCTGTTGAACGTAATTGTCTGTGTCTTGTTATTGTTAATTTTTATTTTCCATTTTTGGAAGTAAAACGACTATAGTACTGTTATGAATTACACCCCCTTGGAACTGGAGATGATACGCCTATGCCTACTAATAGTGACTGGAAAGACTCTAGAAAGAGCCATGGACTTTTCTGGAGTGTGGTTGGAGAAGATTCTGGTTTAATCTAGAGGTAATTTCGGAGTATATAAGGCGCGATTACCAGCGCAGAAGGAGAAGTTTATTAAAGTGACGTTCTGTAAAAGTGAGGTTAAATATCAAGTAAACAAAGTGTAAAGGTTATTTTGAAGTATTGTGTAGACAGTAAATTATTAAATAAAGTGTTAGTGTTTATCTCTTGTTGAAATTATTTAGAACCCACGGATTCATACAGGGTTTCCTAAAAGGTGGAAAATACGTAACATTGGTGTCAGACGCGGAATTTTGACAACAGGATTTTCCGGAAGTGTTGAGAAAACTGGGACAGTATTCTCGGAGTTAGTGCTAACACAGGAAGGACTAATTTACTGGACATTGTTCGAGGATTATTTTCGAACAGAAAAATAGTGTTAAGTGCATTTTTGGAACATTTTATTAGGACATTAGTGATAGTGATTAAATCCTTTGAACTAAGAAGAGATTAAAGACTCTGAACAAGACTTTTTCGTGTAGTTAATTAAGTGCATTTTCGCGAACTTTCTAGAACTTCTCAATTTGAATAGTAGTTTAAATAAAAGACTTTCTCGTGCTGTTTTGCGATTTCTCTGGACAATTCCATTACCGATATTGACGTGATTATTAAATTTTGTTGATAATTATATGTCGATAACAACCAGAAGCATATGGCATTCGAAAAACAAATACAGGACTTATTCGCCCAAATGCAAAAGATGATGATGGACCAAGAAAAGAAACGCCAGGAAGCGAAAGAGGAACGGGAAAGAAGACGACAAGAAAAAGAGAAACGACGTCAAGAGGAAAAACAAGAAGAGGAGAAACTCCATCAAGAGGAGAAACGCCGTCAAAAGTAAAATGATGAATTAAGGAAAGCTATAGAGACGCAGCAGAATGGGATATTTTCAGTCGCCGAAGAACTTAAAAATAAAGTCGAGCAAGAAGTAAGTGAAGTCAAAGAAAAAGTAGATAGGGTTGAAGGAAAAATGGACAAGGCTGAGGTAAAAGTAAATAAGGTTGAAGAAGTGAGCGAAGTGAAAGAAAAAGTAGACAAGGTTGAAGAGAAAATGCACCAGGTAGAAGGAGAAATAGACCAACTTAAACAACAGTTGAGGGATAGAGGAAATCAGCAAGTGGTATCATCAGGCCAGCGATTAAAACTTCCCTCCTTTGATGGTCAAAGCTCCTGGATGACTTACAAAACACAGTTTGAGGCAGCAGCGAGTGCAAACAACTGGAATGACGAAGAGAAAGCCAAGGCATTAATCGTGGCTTTAAGAGGCCAAGCATTGGAGTTGCTCCAGATGATTCCAGTAGACCAACAACGGAACTTTAGAGTTTTAGAAGCTGCCTTAGATCTACGATATGGCGATCAACACCTTGCTCAAGTATACCAGACCCAGCTGAAATTGCGCATTCAGAAAGTTGGAGAGAGTCTGCAAGAATTTGAAGCTGCGGTGGAAAGACTGGCACATTTAGCATATCCTAATGCGCCAAGAGAATTTAAAGAGCAATTGGCAGTGGGGGCATTCCTAGACGGGATAAGGGACGAGGAGTCCTCAGGCTATCCCGACATAAAAGTAGTAGTGGAGAGTTGGTGCATGCACTAGAAGTAGAAGCTGTCTATAGGGATACTCCAAAGTCAAGAGTGCGGGCTATGACGCTTGAAGAATCGCAGCCAGAAGAGAGAGACCAAAACCCTTTCTTGAAGGCGATTCTCAAAACGAATAAAATGATGTCAATTACTGGCTACATCGAATCCTCCAAGAAGACAGGAAAACCAACAAAATAGAGAAAGGCCAAGTGGAGGTATTAAATGTTACACCTGCGGCAGAGCAGGGCATATCAAATGAAACTGTCGACATCGAAACTCGAGGAAAGTGAATGCAGTTGAAGAGACACAAAATAAACAAAGTAGTGGAAGGCCAAGTGGATGGTGTATGAAATGTTACAGGTGCGGAGAACTCAGAACTAGGACATATCCAGCTTGAATGTCCACGAAGGAGATTGGAGAGAGTGAAAGCCGGAGATGCTGTAAAGCTGAGGGGAAAATCAGATGAAGCTGGTACCAGAGAGACTGTGACAGATAGGGAACGTGGTACCTCAAGAGAAATAAAAATTTCCCAGCTTCGAAGCATTCCGAGAAGTCTACTACTACCAGGACGTGAAAATAAAATGAAACCCCAGAAGGATGCTGATATTTCATCCGGAAGAAGGTACAAGGAAGATTGCAAGTACTACCACCAGGAGAAACTGCTGGTCACGGGAGCAGTCAACACTGTCAAGGTGGAGGTGTCGGATGACAGATGAAGCGCTCAGACAAGAGCAACTCAACGATGAGGAAATTGGGCCTATATTGAGAGCCAAAGAAAGGGGAACTCGTCCAAAATGGAAGAATGTTTCAGGCAAAACAGTGGGACTGAAGGCACTATGGGCGCAGTGGGACTCACTGAAAGTCGTGAACGGGCTCTTGCGGAGAGCATGGGAAAGCCTGGATGGGAAACAGGTGGTTATGCGTCTAGTGATTCCCAGGTGTCGAGTACTGAATGTGCTTCAGGAAGTGCACAATGGAACATCCGATGGACACTTCGGTGTGAACAAGACCCTGAAGAAAATACGAGAACGATTTTATTGGATAAGAAGTCGTCAGGATGTGAAGGCTTGGTGTCGTAAATGCAAGATTTGTGCAGCCAGTAAGGGACCACAGACTGGAAGTAAGGGTGAAAAGAAGCAGTTCAACGCCGGAGCTCCTTTCGGGAGGTTGGCTAATGATATAGCGGAACCATCATCAGCCAGTGAATGAAGGCTCGATACGACCGGAATGATAATCCAAAAGGGTTCATCAAGGTGGGTGAGCTGGTTTGGCTGTACAACCCACAGCGCAGGAAAGGAAAGTCACCGAAATCACCTTGGGATGGACTGTACACTGTTATTACCCGAATTAATGACATCGTCTATCGGATTCGACAAAGCAAAAAGTCCAAGATGAAGATCGTGCATTTGGACAGGCCCTTGGAACTGGAGATGATACGCCTATGCCTACTAATAGTGACTGGAAAGACTCTAGAAAGAGCCATGGACTTTTCTGGAGTGTGGTTGGAGAAGATTCTCGTTTAATCCAGAGGTAATTTCGGAGTATATAAGGCGCGATTACCGGCGCAGAGGGAGAAGTTTTATTAAGAAGGCAGTTTATAAAAGTGAACGAGTTGAAAAGTGAAAAGTGAGGTTAAATATCAAGTAAACAAAGTGTAAAGTATTGTATAGTCAGTAAATTAGTAAATAAAGTGTTAGTGGTGTTTATCTCTTGTTGAAATTATTTAGAACCCACGGATTCATACAGGGTGTTTCCAAAAAGGTGGAAAACACGCTACAATATAGACATGTCGTTAGAATATATAATGATCTTACATTAAATATATCTTCATTGTATAATAAAGCTGTTGGATAACGCTTTCCTTTATTGGGGGCTTTCCCATGCTCTCCGCAACAGCCCGTTCACGACTTTCAGTGAGTCCCACTGCACCCATAGTGCCTTCAGTCCCACACTTTTGCCTGAAACATCCTTCCATTATGGACGAGTTCCCCTTTCTTTGGCTCTCAATATAGGCCCAATTTCCTCATCGTTGAGTTGCTCTTGTCTGAGCGCTTCATCTGTCCTGTCATCCGGCACCTCCACCTTGACAGTGTTGACTGCTCCCGTGACCTGCAGTTTCTCCTGGTGGTAGTACTTGCAATCTTCCTTGTACCTTCTTCCAGATGAAATATCAGCATCCTTCTGGGGTTTCACTTTATTTTCACGTCGTGGTAGTAGTAGACTTCTCAGAATGCTTCGAAGCGGGGAAATTTTTACTTCTCTCGGGGTACCACGTTCCCTATCTGTCACAGTCTCTCTGGTACCAGCTTCCTCTGATTTTCCCCTCAGCTTCATAGCATCTTCGGAGTTCACTCTCTCTCCAAGCTTCTCCGTGGATATTCAAGCTGGATATGTCTCTCTGTGTCTCTTCCATCTTTCTAACATTCACTTTCCTCGAGTTCCGATATCGACAGTCTCGTTTGATATGCCCTGCTCTACGGCAGGTGTAACATTTAATACCCCCGCTTGGCTTTTCTCTATTTTGTTGCGATTCCTGTCTTTTCGGAGGATTGAATTTAGCGAGTAATTGACTGAACATTTTATATACAGGGTGCGCCAAAGTTCTGATTTTGGTCGATTACGGCTGTATTTGAAATGGTGGAAATATATTGTCTATAGATTATTTTCTTGATTTTCAATTCTGAATAACCAGAAAATATGTACAATTATACAGGGTACTCCGTTTTCGTTGTCCGAGCAACAACTTCGTTATTTTAAATGGAACACCCTATATTTTTTTCCTTTATCGAGTTACCCATCTAATTATATTCATAATTCTATTAAGGTGGTAGGTACTTAAAATGAACCGTTTACGATATAAAAAAGATTTTTTGACAAAAAGTGAGGTTTGCGGATAAGTTTTTGAGTACCTCTGATTTCATAGACAAGAGAGTTTTCAAAATTCTGCTTAAACTGTTATGTTGAGCATATTAAGGGCTAGTAGGGCAGAAACATTATTAATATTAATCTTATACAGAGTGCTGAAAAAATTGAGTTTAATGTTTCGCTAATAAAAAAGGCCGTAATTCAATTTTTTCAAATGGGACGTACTATTTTCAGTTCTGTCATCTAATGAAGTGTTAAATTATCTTTCCATTGATATATCATAGTAGGTATTTATCTTTAGGAGTTGCATAGATATTAATTGTCTGGATCAGTCATTTTTCTTGCTGGAACTTCATGAGGTTTGTACTGCACTTCACCAGTTTCGATAAATCTGTCTCTAAGATTACTAAATGCAGGTTCTAAAGGGTGTCTCCTTTCAGGATATCTGGTTTTATAGACTCGGGATGCTAAGAGGCTGTTCCTTGAGCACTCCCCCAGAATAAAAATCATGTCAACCATTTCTTCCCGCGAATAATTCATATTTAATATAATTATATGCAAATGCAACTTCCTGGAACTGTAAAAGCTACTAGTATTTTATTAAAGACAATCAAAACAAAAGCACTTACCGATATAGCAGTAACACAAAACTTTAGAACATCCACAGACACGTGTTTTGACATCTATGTCTCTTCGGTGCGGCTTTTTCTAAAGTTCACAATCAACTGAAATATGTAAGCAAATACTCGTGTTATAACTATCAAAGGATTACCAGAACAGGATATTAAAAATTAAAATTAGATTATAGGAAATTCCCCGTAAAGGGATAATTATCAATATAATTATATGCAAATGCAACTTCCTGGAACTGTAAAAGCTACTAGTATTTTATTAATTATTTTTATATTTTATTATCAATATAATTATATGCAAATGCAACTTCCTGGAACTGTAAAAGCTACTAGTATTTTATTAGCTAATAAAATACTAGTAGCTTTTACAGTTCCAGGAAGTTGCATTTGCATATAATTATATTGATAATTATCCCTTTACGGGGAATTTCCTATAATCTAATTTTAATTTTTAATATCCTGTTCTGGTAATCCTTTGATAGTTATAACACGAGTATTTGCTTACATATTTCAGTTGATTGTGAACTTTAGAAAAAGCCGCACCGAAGAGACATAGATGTCAAAACACGTGTCTGTGGATGTTCTAAAGTTTTGTGTTACTGCTATATCGGTAAGTGCTTTTGTTTTGATTGTCTTTAATAAAATACTAGTAGCTTTTACAGTTCCAGGAAGTTGCATTTGCATATAATTATATTAAATATGAATTATTCGCGGGAAGAAATGGTTGACATGATTTTTATTCTGGGGGAGTGCTCAAGGAACAGCCTCTTAGCATCCCGAGTCTATAAAACCAGATATCCTGAAAGGAGACACCCTTTAGAACCTGCATTTAGTAATCTTAGAGACAGATTTATCGAAACTGGTGAAGTGCAGTACAAACCTCATGAAGTTCCAGCAAGAAAAATGACTGATCCAGACAATTAACCTTAATATCTATGCAACTCCTAAAGATAAATACCTACTATGATATATCAATGGAAAGATAATTTAACACTTCATTAGATGACAGAACTGAAAATAGTACGTCCCATTTGAAAAAATTGAATTACGGCCTTTTTTATTAGCGAAACATTAAACTCAATTTTTTCAGCACTCTGTATAAGATTAATATTAATAATGTTTCTGCCCTACTAGCCCTTAATATGCTCAACATAACAGTATAAGCAGAATTTTGAAAACTCTCTTGTCTATGAAATCAGAGGTACTCAAAAACTTATCCGCAAACCTCACTTTTTGTCAAAAAATCTTTTTTATATCGTAAACGGTTCATTTTAAGTACCTACCACCTTAATAGAATTATGAATATAATTAGATGGGTAACTCGATAAAGGAAAAAAATATAGGGTGTTCCATTTAAAATAACGAAGTTGTTGCTCGGACTACGAAAACGGAGTACCCTGTATAATTGTACATATTTTCTGGTTATTCAGAATTGAAAATCAAGAAAATAATCTATAGACAATATATTTCCACCATTTCAAATACAGCCGTAATCGACCAAAATCAGAACTTTGGCGCACCCTGTATATCGGCCAACATAGGGTTCTGGTTCTGCTTTTCTGACTGCGATTCTTCGAGTGTCATAGCCCGCACTCTTGACTTTGGAGTTTCCCTATAGACGGCTTCTATTTCTAGTGCACGCACCAAGGCTTCCCCCCATTGCCAATTGCTCTTTAAATTCTCTTGGTGCATTAGGATATGCTAAATGTGCCAGTCTTTCCGCCGCAGCTTCAAATTCTTGCAGACTCTCTCCAGCTTTCTGAACGCGCAATTTCAACTGGGTCTGGTATACTTGAGCAAGGTGTTGATCGCCATATCGTAGATCTAAGGCAGCTTCTAAAACTCTAAAGTTCCGTTGTTGGTCTACCGGAATTGTCTGGAGCAACTCCAATGCTTGGCCTCTTAAAGCTACGATTAATGCCTTAGCCTTCTCTTTGTCATTCCAGTTGTTTGCACTCGCTGCTGCCTCAAACTGTGTCTTGTAAGTCATCCAGGAATTTTTACCATCAAAGGAGGGAATTTTTAATCGCTGGCCTGATGATACCAGTTGCTGGTTTCCTCTATCCCTCAACTGTTGTTTAAGTTGGTCTATTTCTCCTTCTACCTGGTGCATTTTCTCTTCAACCTTGTCTACTTTTTCTTTCACTTCGCTTACTTCCTCTTCGACCTTGTCCATTTTTACTTCGATCTTATTTTTGAGTTCTTCAGCGACTGTAAACAAGGCATTCTGTTGTGTCTCTATAACTTGCCTTAGTTCGTCTCTTTCTTCTTGTTGTTTTATGTCCAAGTCTTGCATGATTTTCCTCAATTCTTCCTGACGTCTTTGTTCTTGGTCCTCAAGAATTTTCCTTATTTCTAATTCTTCCACCACACTCTAGAAAAGTCCATGGCTCTTTCTAGAGTCTTTATAGTCACTATTAGTAGGCATAGGCGTATCATCTCCAGTTCCAACGGGGTGTAATTCATAACAATATGTTCGTAAAAAAAGAATTAAGAACTATGTAAATTATCAGCATGAAACTAGGAACAAAACACAAAATTATCCTCAAATTCCTATGAGCCATAGAGACATAAACCAATTACAAAAAGTTTAACAAAAAATGCAGAACTTATATTACTGAGAGATACAATGACTTTATAAATATATTTATGTGTAAATAATTAACCAGCATTAGTTTAATTTTAGTTTTAGGTTATTTAGTTAGTTAATTATTAAGGTGTATTGATCACCCAGTTATTTATGTTAATAAATTACTGTTTATTGTTTTACAAAATGTGTTATATAGTTATCATTTATACTTAGTTTAATTATCTTTTGAGAATATAGAGCTGTTTAATCAGCTAGGTGCTATATAAGAAAAAATCCATAAAATTAATGACAGTATTGTACATTAAGAAATCTGTAACTATAATTAAGTGAATTTTGAATTAAATAAATTGAATTGAACTGATTTGAAATTGAATTAGTGTTATTATATAATTGGGCAATTTACAATTTTTTTCTACTTTATACAACAGCCCGTTATGCCAGACTGTGTCGTAGGCTTTTTCTATATCCTGAAGCAATAAGACTACACTGTTTCAGTTGTACGAGTGGTATATGTCCTGTACCACCCGGCACAGTGCGTGGGTGGTACTATACCCTTCCTGAAACCAAATTGTGCCCTAGGTATTAACCGTTTCTTATTTACTACATTATTTATGATTCTGAGGAATATTCTCTCTGCAACTTTTGATTGAGTGTTTAATAGGCATATCGGGTGGTAGCTAGATGGCAGAAAGTAACAATTTCTTGAAGTATTACGTGTGTTTCAATAATACTAGTCAATTTTGATTGAAACGTTTTGTTACTGTCGTCACAATACTGAGAGTCACGTATTTTTCAACGTTTTAATGTGTATTTCATTAAAAACAATAAAATAAAACCGTGGTGCAGGTTTTTAAGATTAATACCTAAGCTTATACTTCTAAAAGGTGGGATTGTCAAAAAATATATATATTTTAAATTATTTAACTCTGTTCACACTTCAATTCTCTGCTTCATTCGTTACAGCATTAAAAAAAACGTCTTGGAAGAAAACAAGCAAGAAAACTTATAATTATTGCAGAATAAATCATTGGTACTTATACTGTATATTCAGATTTAATTTGATTACCTATAAAGTGTCGATATCACTTTTCAAAACTTTAATATTAACGATCAAAGTTAGATGCTCATAGCGGAAAACTGCTTTGTTCGAAAATTGACAAACTTTGAAGGCCTAGATTTTGTGAAATAAATTTTTCTAATTTTTTCTTACTAAAGATGCATTTTAGATAATCCATTTAAATATGCTATCCAAGTCTTTATTTTTCCTTTTTCAATTAATTATTCATATTTCGACGAATTTTATGAAATAATCGAAAATACATGTAATGCTCCACTTTAAAGTGATATATGCAATGATTAAATTACTCAGATAATTATTAAAACACACGTGATACTACCAAAGAATGTTACTTTTTAATATCCAATTGGTTTTATATCATTTGCTTTTGCCAATCAAAAGTTATATCCAGTTATGTACAGCACGTAGGCTCCCGCAAGACTACTCCAGCATTTCCAGCGTGAACGGACGGCCGACGTAGCGCGACTTGGAGCGGTAATTAACAAATTAATGCTCGTCCAACTTTAATTTGAAAAACACATTATATATGTTTCTTTCATAAAATTTTCTGTTCTTTTCAATGGTTTTGTTAGTTCTTTCATGCAAATTTAATTCAAAAAGTTATTCATGAAGTATCATCGTATTGCACCTAAATTGTTTAATAAAGAATTTTCCACACAATTTCTCGGGGTGGCATTTTGCTTTTATGTTGTCCACATCTTTGTGAACACATTCCAACAAAAATCATCGATCTAGGAATTTTTCCGAAGTTTGGGTCCTTTTTGTCTAATTTGACTCCCCTATGTGGGAAATGAATAAAACTTTATATTTTTAGTATTATTCGATTTATTTCCACAGTTAACCACGCAACAAACATCTCCGCATGATTTTTCCATGATATTAGCCGGAGATTATGTTACACAATAACAAACACTAAACTGCTGATTTTGACAATGTCAATTGTAGCTGCGGTGTTCCCAACACTTCCCACTTTGGTTGCATTAAAGTAAACCCAGAGATTTGCACGTTTTTAAAAAGCTTATAATAAACTATTTGTTAAAAACAAGGCTTCTCCTATTCACGTATGTGTAAACGATACAGGAATTAACTTTCTACTTGGCCACTACGAGCGCTAGCTGTCACGTACAGATAAGCTCCACCTTTCTGCCGTCTGTAAGTTCGTACGGAGTGTAGCCCACGCGTCGATGGCAAGAGTGGGGGGTTATGAACAAAAATGAGGCGAAGTAACCCAACTGTATATTATTAAACTGTGATATGATGTCACATTGTGGCAACTGCGATAAGTCCAATTTAAATAGCAAGGTCTTAGACTAGGAAAGATAGGTGGTGAGGACTCGTAATAGCGCATAATCGCCACGCAGACAAGTTGTGCCTAAAGCGGTATAGATGCCGTTGCGTTGGTGGCACACAAGCGGTAGAGAGCAGAATGAAAATTTCCGAAATAGAAGTGACTTATAAGTGATTCAGTGCAATTAATGTAATGTGCATGATGGTATGATATTCCGTAAACTTATATATATATTATGAGATTGTTTTTTCGGGATAATCTGTCCGTGTTTTCTATCTTTGTTTTAGTATTTTATTTTCTCTTTCTAGCTCACCTATTTTCAAGTTAGTCAATTCTAGGGATTTTGTTAGGTCCGCCACAGAATTTTTTAATTCTTCTTTAATACTATCTGATGTGGTATTTATTAAGTTCTCTAGACGTTGATATAAGTGACAACTTATCAGTTTTAACCATTATTACCATTATTACAGATACTGTTAGGCGCCACTTAGACTTCACCGGACCCTTTACTTTCTTTTGGTATTTTGTACATGTTATCCACTTGTATTTAAATACTATTTAATTTCTGTTCACTTTACGTTAATACTAATTACTAATTTTGTATTAGTTTAATTTCAATTGAGTTACGTAGCTACACGCAGATTTTCTTGTGTCACCATCCAGGTAAATTTCAACTAATTCATTTATGTTTTTCCGTTTTATTTTGCAATAAACACTGGAGCGACCCACCGCACGTTTGGTCTCAAGCTCGAACACTACCAACCGTAGAATAAAATCATTTCGATTAGTAAAATCAATTTAAAACATATTTTAACGTAAGGGTCGTCGAGTGCATGCTCACTTAACTTATATTTTTTTTGACATGTTGCACCAGTTCGATTCTAATGAAACTTGACATGTATACTGAAGCTAAACCCAGAATACTGAAATAAATTTTAGAATGTACCTTAACCGTTCCAATTAGTTTTATTCTCCTTCCTTTAGTAGTTTAGTAAATATATCGATTTGAAAAATTGTCATCCTCAGACAGTTTTCTTCCTATTGGGTGCTCCCAATAGAAACGACTATAGAAATATGGCTAGATTCTTTGAATTATTAATAACTATTTTATTTATCAGTCAATTTTGTTCAAAAACAATAAGATTCTACCCTTAGCTCACTAACTTACCATTCGAATTTCAATACAATTAGAATTTTCCTTCTTAAGATACTGTATTTACAAAGAATGTGACAGACAAATAGACAGACAGACATTTGGAAAGTTGCTCAGAATTGGTTCACTAACATAATATGAAAATTTTTTCTTTACGAATGGTATTAATGCTTTAGAAATGTACCGATCAAATCAAATATACCCTTCATTTTTGTATTTGCAAAGAGTATGCTAATAATTGGTAACGATTTCAGGAAAATATGAGAACTATTTTATGTGACATATGAATCAAAATTTTTTACAAAACTGTTTGGACTCTGCCTATGCTTGGTGGGTCAATATGGGTCTTCTTTAAAATCCTTTATATTTTGTTACAAATGAGCAGCTTCCACAAGTGTATACTGTTCCTTCTGAAAGTTTTTGATGAATCATTATGTGTGTCTTTAAAGAATATTTATGTCTTGTTGCAAATAAGTAGCTTTTACATCAGAATACTGCTAATGCTGATGGGACAACATGTGTGTTTTTAAATTCCCCTTTTGTCTTGCTACATACGAACAGCTTTCACATCTGTATACTGTTACTTCTGAAATTTTTCGGTGGGTCAACATGTGTGTTTTTAAATTCCCCTTATGTCTTGCTACATAAGAACAGCTTTCACATCTGTATACTGTTACTTCTGAACGTTCTTGATGGGTCAACATGTGTGTTTCTAAATTCCCCTTTCGTGTTGCTACATAGGAACAGCTTTCACATCTGTATACTGTTAGTTCTGAAAGTTTTCGATGGGTCAACATGTGTGTTTCTAAATTCCCCTTTCGTCTTGCTACATACGAACAGCTTTCACATCTATATACTGTTACTTCTGAAAGTTCTTGATGGGACAACATGTGTATTTTTAAACTCCCCTTATGTTTTGCTACATACGAACAGCTTTCACATCTGTATACTGTTACTTCTGAAAGTTTTCGGTGGGTCAACATGTGTGTTTTTAAATTCCCCTTTTGTCTTGTTACATACGAACAGCTTTCACATTTGTATACTGTTAGTTCTGAAAGTTTTCGATGGGTCAACATGTGTGTTTCTAAATTCCCCTTTCGTCTTGCTACATACGAACAGCTTTCACATCTATATACTGTTACTTCTGAAAGTTCTTGATGGGACAACATGTGTACTTTTAAACTCTCCTTATGTTTTGCTACATACGAACAGCTTTCACATCTGTATACTGTTACTTCTGAAAGTTTTCGGTGGGTCAACATGTGTGGTTTTAAATTCCCCTTTTGTCTTGTTACATACGAACAGCTTTCACATCTGTATACTGTTAGTTCTGAAAGTTTTCGATGGGTCAACATGTGTGTTTTTAAATTCCACTTTCGTCTTGCTACATAGGAACAGCTTTCACATCTGTATACTGTTCCTTCTGAAAGTTCTGTATGGGACAACATGTGTCTTTTTAAACTCCCCTTATATTTTGCTACATACGAACAGCTTTCACATCTGAATACTGTTACTTCTGAAAGTTTTCGGTGGGTCAACATGTGTGGTTTTAAATTCCCCTTTCGTCTTGTTACATACGAACAGCTTTCACATCTGTATACCGTTACTTCTGAAAGTTTTCGGTGGGTCAACAACACGTGTGTCTTTAAATTCCCCTTTTGTCTTGCTACATACGAACAGCTTTCACATCTGTATACTGTTACTTCTGAAAGTTTTCGATGGGTCAACATGTGTCTTTTTAAACTCCCCTTATACATTGTTACATATGAACAGCTTTCACATCTGTATACTGTTACTTCTAAAAGATTTCCATGGGTCAACATGTGTGTTCTTAAACTTCCCTTATGTTTTGATGCAAACGAACAGCTTTGACATCTGTAGGCTGTTGCTTCCAAAAGTTCCTGATGGGATAACAGGTGCATTTTTAGAGATGCTTCACATTCTGTTATGAATGAACAGCTTTGGCACTTGTACGCTGTCACTACTGGTGGGTTTCGATAATTATATGCCGGTTTTATCTCAGCCAAGTTCTCTAAATTCTTCACTCTTACTTCTGAAAGGGCTTGATTGGTTACCATGTGGTCTTCGGGATCATGCATATTTATATTTTCCATCATTAACTGTGGTGAGGCAGGAGCAACTCGAAAACTGAAAATAATTACATCAATTACTACCCAATTCTTTGAAATGTTATTTAGTATCTACGGAGGAAATATAAACATACAATTTTCATATAAGTGATTATCTCCTAATAATCCAGTCATTGAACTGGTTGTAGACATGATCGGGAACAGAATTTTTGACTTCAGGGCTGTGTTTGGAGTACTTAGGAGGTAAACAAACTATACTAAAAGTCTCCAAATCTACGAGGTGAGCAGGGGGGCAACGGGGCACATTGAAGGTCTGTGTTTTCGCTGATATTTCAAAAATGACGCATCGTAGCTAAAATGTTATTCTATTCAAAATTAAAGCTGACAAAATTTCCTATAAGACTGTTTTCATTATTTTTCTATTCCCAATAGCTTTCGAGATATCCGCTATCGAAAATCACTGATTTTCGAAAACCGCTTTTTTGCTTCACGCTTCTCGACAAACTTTTCCTTCTAGCACCTCAGCCTTTAGTTTCACGGTAATATCTTCATAGTAGAGCATTAGTTGTAGAGCATTCATTTTTTTTTAAAGTTAGTATTAACACTCTTCTATTAACTTGACCTGTAACATTTTAAACAAATCTTACAACTCACTTTTCACCCACTTCCAAATGTCGTATTGACTTTAACATGTGTATATGGTTCATGTGTAAGTAAAATTTGACATCTTTTACAAAAAAATCCAAGATGGCGGGTAGTCTATTATTATTTAATATCCGATCCTACTGAAAATTAGTATCTGGGGATTCATGATGTCGCAGACTATAAACATGTGATCAAAACTCAAAAATTCAAGATAGCGGCGTCAATATGGTGGATGGTTTTTTTTTATCATTTAACGTCTGATTAGACTGAAAATCGATATCTGAGGATTATCGAGGATGCAGAGTACAATTATCTGGTCCGAATTTAATAATTTAAAATGGTAGCGTCAAAGTTGCGGACAAGCTTTGTAACATATGGTCTGATTCGTACGAGAATCGGCATCTGTAGATTTCCAAGGTCGTAGATTATAAGTATTTAGTCGAACTTCAAATATTCAACATGGCGGCTTCAGGATGACGAAAAGGTTTTGTCACTTATAAGTAAGAAATTATATCGAACCAAACACACTATTCCAATTGAAACAACTAAAAAGAAGATAATAAATACATAATTTTAAAATTTAAAAGAGCACGCTTTTAAACACAAACTGTTAAAAAGTGCACTAAAAAGAACAAACTAATGGTAATAATAATAGTCATTATGTTAATAAATATAAGAGCATGGGGCGTTCAAAGTATCTGAATAAACAGAAAATTTATTAACATAATCATTGTTATTATTAACATTATTTTCTTCCTTTTAGGGCATTTTAAGTTTCAGGGTGGATGTAAATAGGTGTTTTTGAAATTATTAATTTATTTGCTATTTTGTCTTAAAATGATTAGAAGTTATAGCAATTTAAAATTTTCTGTCAAATTCCACAGCTAAATTTCTATTTGATTAATTAGCATCAATAGGAACTTAAAAGGAAATATTCTAAGTCATAGCGTTCCAAATTTAAGAGTCTGTTCAAACTTTAAAATGCCTGGCCGTTCTCCTAATGGCAAAACTCCAACTGTCCGAGATATTTCACTTTGGCCGAGGAAAAGTCGGAACTAATGTATACTCCACTGAACAGATGCAACAGCTGAAACTGTAGGATATTCTGTTCCTACATGCCTTCACAGGCTGAGACACAACGTCTGCAGCTTTTCGGAAAAGCAAAGTTGGTTTCATCAAACTTTACCGGAAAAACCTACCAGTCATTTGTCAAACCTATAGCAAACATCAAACCTGACATCTCTTCTCTCCCACTAACTGAGGGGGCAGCGAAGGAGCATTCCTTCAGAACATATCACCAGGTCCAGCTCTGGTTAGGAAACGAGCTTCCCCCTGAATTGTAGCGCTGGGGGGGCAAGGCAGACAACCAGCGTGCTCCTGCGCATACTAAAGACTTCGCAGCACCAAAATGCAGTGGCAAATGTAAGCGCAGGAAAGCGACAATGAATTGTTCTAAGAGGGGAACGTAGACACGCAAAAATTAACACCTGATAGATTTTTCCGGTAAAGTTTGATGAAACCAACTTTACTTTTCCGAAATGTTGCAGACATTGTATCACAGCCTGTAGGCATGCAGGAACATAATATCCTACAGTCCCAGCTGCTGCATCTGTTCAGTGGGGTATACATTAGTTCAGACTTTTCCTTGGCCGGGTTTCACAAGTAAAATGTCTCGAAAAGTTGGAGTTTTTGCCATTAGGAGAACGGCCAGGCATTTTAAAGTTTGAACAGACTCTTAAATTTGGAACGCTATGATTTGGAATATTTCCTTTTAACTTCCCATTGTTGCTAATTAAACAAATAGAAATTTAGCTGTGGAATTTGCCAGAAAATTTTAAATTGCTATAACAATAATTATGTTAATATTGTCCGTATGTCGAACAATACGGATGACGATGCTGAAGAGATAGATCCCCTACCCACACATACTTTGAATACATGGAAACTGAAGTGGAAGAAAATATAGCTAAGGAAAATGAGGAATATGAGCTACATCTTGTACCAATTGCTGGACCCTCCCGTCCCAAGAGAGCCAAAACAGCAACATTTCAAAATCGACAGTTATGCTAAAAAATCATTTTATTTATAATTTTTTACATTTTCTTTACGATGCGATACTTATAATGAACAGTAGTGTAGCTGAGTATTGCCTTTGATATTACATGTACGTACTATACTTGTCTCTATGCTTTTATGAATTTTAATAAATGGTACAATTACCTTCTCTCCAGATTTCATAGTGAAAATACACTTGTATAGCTTATATAGAAAGATGTAAATCTTAAATAAAAAGAAAGTTCAAAGTACGGTTTTCTTTCGGAATCTCGAAACTTGCTGGATAATTTCAAATTGCTATAACTTTTGGTCACTTCAAGATAAAATAACAAATCATTACTGATTTTAAAGGAAACTTAATGCCCTACTGTGAAAGTCAAAGCTTTCACAAGGTAGCTTACTCATATTCCTACAACTTTTGTTTTGGTCAATTCCCTTGATATCTCAACACTGAGTTACTACAGCACTTGGAAAGATAAAAAACCTGCAAGTATATGAATAATCATTATTTGACTCTCAAGTCTGTTACTTGAAATATATTTACAAAAAAGGTGCAGCCGACGATCCAACAAATTATCGTCCAATCTCACTAACGTAAAAACGCCGAATTCCGACCGCTTATCGGCCTTCCAAAGAGATACGTCTAAAAGATACATTTAAAATTATTGCACATATAATAAATCATTAAGCTACCAATCTACATTTTTTGACTATAAACTAACATAGAGTTTATTGCGTTAAGTGATATAGTTTAGAAGAAAATTCCTAATTTAAAGGACCCAATTCAAAATAACCGAAATGCTCCTGTTTCCGTCCGCCTGAGCCGATTTCTCCTGATACCGTCCATTGAGTCACCCATTTCCGACCTATTCAATTAACAAAGATAGCTCGAACTTTATGTCATGTAATCAGGCTGTATTTTGCTTGAAAAATATTTTTCTTGTACAAAATTACAATAATAAAAAAATATAATTGAATAATAAAATGGAATAATCTCGATATTGTTTATTGAACAAAATTATAATAAAAAAAAAAATTTCCACTCATGGTCATTGATTTTACTCGTAAACCGTCATTTTTCTGTTCTAGTACTATCCCAGGGAAAATTCACCTTTTTCGTATATAGATGTATAGAGATTTTGATCTTTATTATTTGTCTTCTCAGTTTTTTTTGTGTTTATATTTTGAACTTGCATGGTCTTTTGTTTCTTCTTGCTTTCTTTTTTCAAAAGGTTTTCTCTTCTTTTTTCAGCTCTTTCATGTTTTTCTTCCTCTTTTTTCTGTTTTTCCTCTGCTACTCTTCTTTGATGCTCCATAAATTCATCACTAATAGCGACTGTAGGGTATATCTTTGGTTTTTTCTTTTCCTTTGAGTTTTCTGTGCCATTGTCAATATTTTTTCGTTTCGTGTTACCCTCCGGCCAAAACAAAGCTTTTTTAAATGGAGTTGGATATTTACTATGTGTCTGTGTGTTGCCTGGTATAATTTGTTTAAGTGGTGTTTTTGTTTGGGATATTGACGGTTCTTTGGATGTTGACAGCTTTTGGGAAGTTGGCGGCTCTTGGGATGTTGACGGTTCTTGAGATGTTGGTGGTTTTTGGGAAATTGGCGGTTCTTGGAATGTTGGCGGTTGTTGAGATGTTGACGGCTCTTGGGATGTTGACGGCCCTTGGGATGTTGACGGCCCTTGGGATGTTGGCGGTTGTTGAGATGTTGACGGCTCTTGGGATGCTGACGGCCCTTGGGATGTTGACGTCTCTTGGTATGTTGACGGCTCTTGGGACGTTGACGGCTCTGCGCTTGGGGGGATAAAAACCAATGAACCTTCAGCATCAACCATAGCTTCAATTGTGTTGCTATTGTTGAACCAGAAGCTTCCGTCAAGTTTGATATCGTCAATAGTTTCATTAGCTGCATCACTGGGCAAATTGTTGTCTAAAGCAGTATCATGATTAGGATTCAGATCTTTTTTTCTTGGATGGAGACTTTTCCAGAATTCGTAGAGCGCAAGATACTTTTCTTCCACGTTAGCTACAGAGTCCACTTTCATAAAATGTTCCAGAACATTTTTATTCAGCCGTATCTCTATCTCACGAAGTAATTGTGAATCTGATATCCTACTCCCTTCAGATTTGTCAGGGGTGATTGGTTCACCTACTGAAATGGTTATTTCATTTGTGACATCACCCTGTTCTGTTTGTTTAACTAACTTAGAATAATCAATGTTATTTTCATTGAACGGAAATAGCCCACATGCTTTAAAGGCACTTTTTATTGTTGACGGACATACTGTTGCATTCGGAGTCTTTTCCAATAGTTTTGAAAATTCAGCCCTCTGTAGTTTTCTGCCATTATTCTCCATACGCCATTCACGTACATCATTACGCCAACAGTTCTTAATTGGATGTAATACACCCACATCTAGGGGTTGAAGGCGGTGAGTAGCGTTTGGATAAAATGCTATTAATATAATACCATTAGCTTTGCAAAATTCACTTATGGACAGGTTTATATGGGAAGAGTGGCCATCAAGAAAAAGTACCACCGGCAAGGGAATGTTGTTCTTTTTTAGCCAAGGAAAGAATACATTTGTGGTATATTCATAAAAAGTTTCGCTCGTCATCCAACCTGATTCAGAGTGCCCCAAACCCCATTGCCTTGGCATATGTGTTATTATAGATGCTGGTACGTACCGTTTATAAGGATACAATACTAAAGGAGGAGGTATAGATCCGTCTGCTCCAATAGTTAGCAAAACAGTTAGACACTCCTTCTCGTCATTTGCTGTTCGATTATATACTTTTTTTGAGCCTTTTTTCACTAAAACCTGTTTTTCTTGAGGGGCTAAATAAAAACCACTCTCATCGCAGTTAAAAATTCTGCTCGGATCATCGAATATTTTGAGCAACTCTGCTTGAGTCATGTATGTTCGAACCTTGGAAAACCAATTCCTTATATCCTGTTCTGTGACAGCCGCTCTACATGATGACAAAGCCTGTGGAACTCTTTTAGATATATTTGGATGCCGAGCAAGAAATCCACTGTACCATTTCTTACCAGGGATACCATTTTTAAAGGGATTGTCTCTTTTCAAATTCTTTATTAATTTTGCAACAGACTCTACAAGTTGAGATTTTGTTACTGGAAATCCCAACTCGCCCATTTCCATAATCCAGTTTACTAAAATTTTTTCTTCGGAATCGGTCAGTACTGTTGGACCACCAATATTTCCAGGATTTTTATATTTGTCATGCATTCTGTCAATTAATGTACTTTTAGGTACATTATAAACTTTGGAGGCCTGTCTAATACTTAATTTATTAGAATTTATTGCTTCTAATGCTTTCTGTATGTTTTCAATAGGGTATTTCAAGCGTTTTTTGGAATCCATAATAAATTAACTAAAAAAATAAAATAAAATGCCGTAAGTTAGGTGCCAGAGCAAATTTAAGATTAAAGTTGAAAAAAAATGGGGAGATCTTTGCGTTTTTATGTACTTTAAGATTTATGTTTATACTCTCCTTTTTTTAATCTGAAATTTCTTAAATACGGTCCTGCATTACAAATTAATTAGTAAAGTAATTTATCGATTTTTTTAATTGCCATCTAGGTATACATATGAATATTAAAAAAATGAACGATTATTATTATTACTTTCAATGAGGTTATTATTACGATTACATATACAGAAAAATTCGTAAGAACCTTTCTTGTTTACAATTTTATGCTCTTTAATTGCGTGTATATACCTACTTGGATTGATTTTTTTTCTTATGAGGTATATTAGTTAATGGAGATAATTGCAAAGAACGATTTTTACCTTTCTGCCATTTTTTCCCTGTTTCTAGGAAATTTGGAGACAGTAACTATTTTTTTAATTTAATTAACCTTAAAGTACGCAAAAACGCGAAGATGTCCCCATTTGTTTTTGTCTAAGCGAAAATGTCTGACTTCTTGGTAAACTAAACTGAAAATCTTTGATTAGGACGCATTCACGTTATTTGTGTGCTTTATTCCGACCGCCCTGGTCGGATACACGATGAACAAAATGTATGATATCCCTGTATCCGACCAATTTAATGTTTAGTGTGGTTTACAAAAATTGAAGTATTTACTAATATATTTGATTAAATAAATTATAAATAGGGTTTTATAATTCATGATTATAACGGAAAATACGATTACAAGCTCATGTAATAAAATTTGAACAAAATAATTTCATATTGTCAATGCCCAATTAATCCCAAAAATTCGAAAGATGTTAAATATTCTAAACCAATTAGCATAAAATCTATTACACATAGGGCAGGTCGTATACAGATTTTTAAACACAAAAATATATAACAATTTATAAAATCATTGGAAACATCAAGTTCAAGTGCGAATTATAATATTAAAAGCATAAAACTCAGAATTTGCAAACTCCCGGATACCGTCCAACGGACGTTATCTGGAACCATTATGTTTTTAATGTATCCCTGTACCGTCCACTTTTATTTGGCTAATAAAATGTGTAATATAAAATCTATTACATAGAAAAACGTATTTTTCTACTAGTCAAACACCTATTTCAATGGTAAATAATGAGATGACTTACCTGCTTCTTCTAATTTCACAAAAATCTGAATAATTCTATTCCTCCCTCTTACTGTTTTTGAGCATTCAAAACTAGACAAAACACACTCACTATAACTTCTACTTGAATAAGAATGACAATAATGGCGGTTATGAAAGCGTATTTGGACAGGATGGAAGCAGGTATATTTCATTACCGGAAAAAGATGTTGACGTTTGTTTTACGCGCGAAAATCAAACAATATTACGAAATTATTGCGACGGACGGAATCAGGAGACTGGACGGAATACGGATCCTTTACGTTAGTGCCAATTATTGCAAAAGTTTTTGAAGCATTTCTCAAAATCCAAATCAATGACTATTTCGAGACGAATAATCTATTTTAATTTGGTTAATACGGTTTTCCAAATAAGGGTTCTACTACACTTGCAATAAACAATTTTACAGAGATCGTTCTAAACAACTTTGAAAATAAAGTGTATACCAAAGCCACATTTTTTGGCCTAACCAAAGCATTTGACTGTGTATCTCACTCCATTCTAATAAAAAAATTACAGCACTATAATTTCAATAACAAGTCTAAAACTAATTCAATCTTATCTTTCTCACAGATACCAATACGATTCCCACAATATGCACAAGTCACATAAAAGACAAATCAAACATAGGGTCCCTCAGGGATCAGTCCTTGGACCCATACCTTTTCTCACATATATAAACGATATTTACAGACCCGATGCAAATGCTCAATTTATCCTTTTTGCTGACGACGCCACCATATTAGAATTCAACAGTTCCCTAGACATTGTAACTGAAAATATGGAAAGAACCCAATCAAATATTAAAAACTGGATTTCAACAAACAAATTATGCCTAAACGAGAGCAAGACCCAGTTACTCAATTTCTCCTTGAGACAAACGAATGATAACCAAAATAACACAGACACAATAAAATTCCTGGGTGTACATCTAGGTCCTGTATTAAAATGGGACAAAAACGTTGTTCACCTCTCAAGTCAGTTATCAAAAAAATGCTATTTCATACGCAACCTGTCGGCCTCTGTGTCTCAAGATGTCCTAATAACCGCATATAATAGTTTTTTTCATTCATTAATGACATACTCAATACTTAATTGGGGACACTCAACCCATACACCATTAATCTTTAGCCTGCAACGAAAATGCATTAGAATTATTACAGGAATTAAGTATCGAGATCACTGTCGTGAGCATTTTGTTGGGCTTGGTGTGCTAACGGTACCATGTGTTTATATACTTGAATGCCTTGTTTACACCAAACAAAACTTAGATAGCTATAAAACACACAGTGAAACTCACAATTACCATACAAGAAATAAAGGAAAATTAAAACAAAGCCTCCTACGGCTCACAAGGGCAAGAAATGGTAATGGATACTATTGCATCAAATTCTTTAATATCCTTCCAACAAAAATAAAAGTTATTATTATTAACCAGTTCAGATTTAAAATTAAGACATACTTAAAGAAAAAAGGCTTTTATAATTTTGAGGAGTATCTTACAAACGATTTCTCCGACATGTAGATTACAGGGGTGGGAACCTAGGACATTTTCGTCTGCTATTCATCACACTTCTTTTGGTCTATACCCTACATAACATGTTTTTCTTTGTTGTACTATAAGTTATATACACATTTAATTGTACCAGTTGTAATTGTTCGTTGCTAAATGTTTTTATAATTGTATTAACTAAGCACTAACCATTGATAACTATCCAATTTATTTGACGTGTGGAAATACTATTTTGTATACTTAACACCAATAAACTATTATTATTATTATTATTATTATTATATGGACTTACTCGACTTTCTGCACGTAAGATCTCTTGTTCGGAATGGCCCAACGAATATATTTTAGCTGGTTTTAGCTCAAACGCCTGTATAACTTTTACTGTATATTTTGTGTGTGGTCCTTTGTCATTTTCGCCAGCGAATATCTCGAAAAGTAATGAGAATAGAAGAATAGTGAATAGTAACAGTCTTGCAGGAAATTTTGTCAGCTTTAATTCTGAATAGAACAACCTGTTCACTACGGCGCACTGTTTTCGAGATATAAATGGCAGAACCTATTCGTCATCCTAAAGCCGCCATTTTGAATTTTTGAATTTCTACTAAATACTTACAATCTGCAACCTTGGAAATCCACAGATACCGATTCTTGTACGAATCAGACCATATGTTTTTGTAATATTGCGGACAAGCTTTGTGCCTATCAGCAATTTTGACGCCGCCATTTTGAATTATTAAATTCGGACTAGATAATTGTACTCTGCATCCTCAATAATCCTCAGATATCGATTTTCAGCCGAGTCAAATGATAAATGATAAAACCTATCCACCATATTGGCGCCGCCATCTTGAATTTTTGAGTTTTGATCACATGTTTGTAATCTGAATCCCCAGATATTAATTTTCAGTAGGATCGGATATTAAATAATAATAGACCAACCGCCATCTTGGATTTTTTTTATAAAAGATGTCAAATTTTACACATGAACCATATATACATGCCAAATTTAAAGTCAATACGATATTTGGAAGTAGGTGAAAAGTGAGTTGTAAGATTTGCTTAAAATGTTACAGGTCAAGCTAATAGAGGAGTGTTAATAACTGAATTTAAAAAAAATTGAATGCTCTACAACTAATGCTCTACTATGAAGACATTACCGTGAAACTAAAGGCTGAGGTGCTAGAAGGCAAAGTTTGTGAAGGAGCTTGAGGTAAAAAAGCGTTTTTCGAAAATCTGTGATTTTCGGTAGCGGATATCTCGAAAGCTATTGGGAACAGAACAATAATGAGTAGTAACAATCGTATAGAAAATTTTGTCATCTTTAATTTTGAATAGATTAACATTTTAGTTATGATGCGCCGTTTTCGAGTGATACAAATTATGAAGTATGGGGTCTGTTAAAATGTTTACTGCCCTAGAAAGTTTTGGGATATTTTCGTCAAAGCAACAGGAGAAGTTCAAACCTGTAAATTTCATTCACAGGATGAGATGAGGAACCAATGCTAGGTTATTCATCTAACATAAAATAATGTGGACAAAAATGCTCGTGTTCATAACATAGGTACACAAAATAGAAGTGGTCTGTTTCTGGGACACCATTGGGTAACATTTATGTATTTCGACAGACTGAACAGAAATCCGGTGTTCGTTTAGCTCCATCACCCACTAAGTTTTAGTAAGTAAATCGCGAAAATAACCTTAAAATTCAATTCTTTAGGCTATTTTCTTCTCCTGGACTAATTCATTTATTCCTAGAATAGGATTCTCAATTCTGCTCCTTTAGAAACTCCAATCAAAGACTTATTACTAGATATATAATAGTACATACCTTATTTGTTGCTAACATAGTCACGTTATAAATCCATTAAAAAGAATAGACAATGATAACAACCCATAAGCAACAGGGGCGTACATGTAGAAGGATAAATATTGAATCAAAATGAATTTTTATAATTCCTGCATTACCTGCTTTTTATAAAAAACAGTTTGCTATAGACACGCAATATTATAGTAAGATAATGCTTGATATTTCTCAAATTTAATGGCTCGTAACTCGGTAACCTTTGATCTATTAAAGATAAAAGTGAAAGAGTAAAAACAAAAAAAGCATTAAAAAAACAATACAAAAACTAGTCAAATAGCAACAATTTACACACCAAAATGAATGTGTACTTTTGAACATATTACAGTGTGTCCTCAAAAAATTATTTTAAATGATAATAAGGCTTTACCACAAGTTTACTTTTTACTGCCTTCCTGAAATGAATGTACGAATTAATATCTTTAATGTCATTGGGTAGGTGATTATACATATAAACAAAACTATAACTACAATTATATTTATTTATTATATATATTCTTGTTTGGTTGTTTTACTTTATTTTTGTTATATTAAATTTATTACTAAATATTTAATTAGTTCTATTTAGTTGCCTTTTACAACGCCCTGTATATTTCTTATTGGCACAAAGATTTGCGATTGCTCATACTTAAAGCCTGCGTTGTACATTTGATCACTGTTTTCCTTGCCGAGTATCTCTTATCAGTCGTGATGGGCTTGTCAGAAGTGGACTTATTATTAGGAGTGACGAATTTACCAGTTATTATCTCCTCTGAGGTTGAAGTAGCTCCTTGTTTATTGATAATAATTTGGGTTTGTTTTAATGTCCTCTCATTTTCCAGATCGACCAGTTCGTCTACAGTGTAGAATAATTCATCAAGTAGTTTATTATTTACAATTTTTGCTCTCTTGCCTCAATCAGGTGTTTTCTCAATATTATTTTGTTGGTGTCTCTCCTCGTAGTTAAAGTCGCTTGCTATCGCATATCCTTTTAACAGTTTAGTATTTTGTACTATGGATAGTTTTTAATGGTACGACAATAATTTTAAGCGAATAGGTCTTGGCGTGATGTTTCCAAATCTGTAGGTATTATCAATGTCAAGCTGACTGATATGTGCTTTTAAGTTTTCTTGGAAAAATGTATAATCTTGTCATTTAGACATTCATTTTCTTCTTGATCCAGTTCGAATATTATGAGATTGTTTTTCTGGGATAATCTGTCCGTTTTCTATTTTTGTTTTAGTATTCTATTTTCTCTTTCTAGCTCACTTATTTTTAAGTTAGCCATTTCCAGGGATTCTGTTACATCCGCCACAGAATTTTTAATTTATTTATTAAGTTCTCTAGACGTTGATATACATCTGTAAGTGACAAGTTATCATTTTTAACCATTATTACTTTCTTCTAATATAATATGGATTTAACACTTAGACGTAATCCAACCACTCAGTCTGACAAAATAATTTATCATGTCAAATGTTGTTAGGCGCCACTTAGAATTCACGCTCTTTTGGTATTTTGCACGTATTATCCACTTGTATTTAAATACTATTTAAGTTCAGTTCACGTTACGTTAATACTAATTACTAATTTTGTATTAGTTCAATTTTGAATTGCGTTACGTGGCTACACGCGAATTTTCTTGTGCCACAATCCAGGTAAATTTCAATTAATTCATTTGTCTTACCGTTTAATATTGCAACAAACAGTGGAGCGACTCACCGCACGTTTGGTCTCAAGCTCGAACATTACCAACCGTAGAATAAAATAATTTAAAGAAAAACCAATTTAAAATTAATCTTAACGTAAGGGTCGCCGAGTGCATGCTCGATAATATTTTTTTTTACATGTTGCACCACTTCTATTTTAATGAAACTTGACGTGTGTACGTAGGCTAAACCCAGAATACCTTTAGCAGATTAGAGGTGAATATATATTGGGCACTCAAAATAGGAACAACAGTAGAAACACGGCTAGATTCTTTGAATTATTAATTTTAACTATTTTATTTATCAATTAATTTTGTTTAAAAACAATAAGGTTCTACCTTTAGCTCACTAACTTACCATTCGTATTAATGCTTTAGAAATGTACCGATCAAATCAAATACACCCTTCATTTTTATATTTGCAAAGAGTATGATAATAATCGGTAACAATTTCAGGAAAATATCAGAAATATTTTATGTGACATATGAATGAAAATTGTTTACAAAACTGTTTATTACTATAAAATTTTGAAAATGGAGACTGAAAATGCTACTTGAACTCTGCCTATGAAAGTTTTTGATTGGTCAATATGGTCCTTTTTTAAATCCTTTATATTTTGTTACCAATGAGCAGCTTTCACAAGTGTATACTGTTTCTTCTGAAAGTTTTCGATGGATCAATATGTGTGTTTTTAAAGAATATTTATTCTTGTTGCAAATAAGCGCAGCTTTCACATCAGAATACTGCTAATGCTGAAAGTTTTCGATGGGTCAACATGTGTATTTTTAAAGCCCCCTTTTGTTTTGCTACATACGAACAGCTTTCACATCTGTATACTGCTACTTCTGAAAGTTTTCGATGGGTCAACATGTGTGCTTTTAAATTATCCTCTCGTCTTGCTACATACGAACAGCTTTCACATCTGTATACTGTTACCTCTGAAAGTTCTCGATGGGTCAACATGTGTCTTTTTAAACTCCCCTTCGGTTTGGCTACATATGAACAGCTTTCACATCTATATACTGCTACCTCTGAAAGTTCTCGATGGGTCAACATGTGTATTTTTAAATTCCCCTTACGTTTTGCTACATACGAACAGCTTTCACATCTGTATACTGTTACCTCTGAAAGTTCTTGATGGGTCAACATGTGTCTTTTTAAATTCCCCTTATGTTTTGCTACATACGAACAGCTTTCACATCTGTATACTGTTACCTCTGAAAGTTCTCGATGGGTCAACATGTGTGTTTTTAAACTCCCCTTATGTTTCGCTACATACGAACAGCTTTCACATCTGTATACTGCTACTTCTGAAAGTTTTCGATGGGTCAACATGTGTGCTTTTAAATTATCCTCTCGTCTTGCTACATACGAACAGCTTTCACATCTGTATACTGTTACCTCTGAAAGTTCTCGATGGGTCAACATGTGTGTTTTTAAACTCCCCTTATGTTTTGCTACATACGAACAGCTTTCACATCTGTATACTGCTACTTCTGAAAGTTTTCGATGGGTCAACATGTGTATTTTTAAATTCCCCTTACGTTTTGCTACATACGAACAGCTTTCACATCTGTATACTGTTACCTCTGAAAGTTCTCGATGGGTCAACATGTGTCTTTTTAAACTCCCCTTCTGTTTTGCTACATATGAACAGCTTTCACATCTATATACTGCCACCTCTGAAAGTTCTCGATGGGTCAACATGTGTATTTTTAAATTCCCCTTACGTTTTGCTACATACGAACAGCTTTCACATCTGTATACTGTTACCTCTGAAAGTTCTCGATGGGTCAACATGTGTCTTTTTAAATGCCCCTTATGTTTTGCTACATGCGAACAGCTTTCACATCTGTATACTGTTACCTCTGAAAGTTCTCGATGGGTCAACATGTGTCTTTTTAAATTCCCCTTTCGTTTTGTTACATACGAACAGCTTTCACATCTGTATACTGTTACTTCTGAAAGTTTTTCATGGCTCAATATGTGTGTTCTTAAACTTTCCTTATGTTTTGATGCAAAGGAACAGCGTTGACATCTGTAGACTATTGCTTCCAAAAGTTCTTGATGGGATAACAGGTGCATTTTTAGAGACGTTTCACATTCTGTTATGAATGAACAGCTTTGGCACTTGTACACTGTCACTCCTGATGGATTTAGATAATTATATGCCGATTTTATCTCAGCCAAGTTCTCTAAATTCTTCAGTCTTACTTCTGAAAGGGCTTGATTGGTTACCATGAGGTTTTTAGGATCATGCATACTTATATTTTCCATGATCGACTGTGGTGAGGTAGAAGCAACTTGAAAACTGAAAATAATTACATCAATTACTACCTAATTCTTTGGAATGTTATTTAGTATCTACGGAGGAGATATAAACATACAATTTTCATATAAGCGATTATCATTTGCATTCACATGGATGACAAGGTGCATGAAAGCAAGGTGTTAAACAGTGCCATTGCTGATCATCACGCTCAATTGTTAACTGTCTACATTGATAAAACAACAGTTAAGGGAAAAATATATCATAAAAGACAAATTAAGGACGATAATATTGATTATTTCTGTTCACTGCTGTCACAAGAAAACTGGGAAAACATATACAAAACAGAATTGGATTTAGACTCAACATTTGATTTATTTATAGAAAATATTAACTATTATTTTGAATTGGCTTTTTCTCTAAAGAAAAAAATGTCAAATCAATCTAATAACAAAAACCAGGAAAACAATAACGAAATCAAACTAGTTGTCAATAATATTACATTAAATGATAACAGAGAGGTAGCTAATCAGTTCAATAAATACTTTAACTCAAGTCCAAGTAACTTAATTCAAAATTTAGATAGGGATATAAAGCAATATAAAATTAGATATAGATAGATAGATATCTTTATTCATCTCCTTTGGTTATTTACATAACATGAGATAAGTCAGGTCATATTGCAATAAAGCACACTTTAGTACAATGAAAAGTAGTTAAAAATGGCAATAGTATATAACAGAGATACGAGTAAACAAACATTAATACAGGACTAAGGACAGTTATGTGCGGCAAAATATTAAATATAGTAAAAATATTAAAATATTAAATAACATAATTAAATAATAGATAATTAAAAACATAATTCATCCATGGTTATGACCCAAACTGGACATACTCATCCAATGAATAAAAGGCATGGTGGATAAGAAATTGCTTCAGGTTTCTTTTAAATTTATTTCGGTCAGTCATTGATCTTAGGTTGTTTGGTAATAGATTAAAAAGATGGCCTCCAGCATACAGAGGTGATTTTTTGTGTTGCAGCCTATTGATTTGACACATATGGAAATCATCTTGTGCTCTGGTGTTATGGTCATGGTATTCATTATTTTTTCTTAGCTTTTCCATATTATTGAAGGTATACAACAATAGTTTGTATAAGTAGATGGAGCTGAATGTGAGTATCTCATTTTTTTTAAATGTTTCCTTACATGACTCTCTATAGTCCAGATCAAATATAAGCCTTATGAATTTTTTTTGAATTATGAGTACCCTGGGCGCCTGTGTTGCCCTGCCCCACACAGTTATGTTGCAGCTGATAATGCTGTACACCAGGGCGTAGTATATATTTATCAGGTAATGCCTGTGAAATTTAGATTTTAAGGTGGTAAATGCATAATAGAGCTTATTTAGTTTTTTACAGATATATTCTATATGTTGGTTAAAGGTAAGTTTGTAGTCTAATTCCAGACCCAAGAATCTTGTTAGTTGGGATGAGATAATTTTTCCATCACAGATATCAAATGAGAGATTGCGGGGTGGTTTGAGGGGACTAGTGAATTCAATGAGGACTGTCTTATTGATGTTGTTAATAAGATGATTTTTGTCACACCAGTCTTTGAAGCTGTCTGTAACCGTTTTTATTTTGTTTTTTAATTCTAATATGGTATCAGCTGCAACAATAATTGTGGTGTCGTCTGCATAAATGAAAGTTTGCCCATATTCAATATGATTAGGGAGGTCGTTAACATAGAGCAAGAAGAGTAGAGGACCTAAAACTCCGCCCTGGGGAGTTCCAATCGGAATGTCAAAGTTGTCCGACTGCTCTGCCTCAAGCTGCACCTTAATGGTCCTACCAGACATATATGACTCAATCCATCGTTGAATAGGGCCTCTTATGCCCATTGCGTCTAGTTTGATTTTTAGATATATTGGGTTAATAGTGTCAAACGCACGACTCAAATCGAGAAATATTCCTACCACGAGTTTATTTTCGTTGATGTTATCATAAATAAGTTGGACTAGGTCGGCAGAGGCTGTTTCAATTGAGTGGTTCTTCCGAAAGCCATGTTGGCACGGTGTTATTATATTGTATCTGTTTAGATAATTTATTAACTGGTCATATACAGCTGTTTCCATAATTTTTGAAAAACAGCTCAATACACTCAATTAATATCAGAAATAACAATACCTTCTTCTTTGGACCTGCATCCGAGCTAGAAGTTGAAGAAGTGATTGTAGGCTTAAAAAACTCAAAAGCCTCGAGTGAAGACAATTTTACAAACAACTTAGTAAAAAGATGTAAGGATTTAATTAGTAAACCACTTGCTTTTCTGATTAATAGGTCATTGAATGAAGGTACTTTCCCGAGCAAGCTGAAATTAGCCAAAATAATACCGACTTACAAATCTGGTAATAGGAGTAAATTGGAAAACTATAGGCCCATCTCTATTTTAAGTCCTTTTGCTAAAATTTTTGAAAAAATTGTTGCAAAAAGGATAGTAACCTTTTTTGATAAATATAATTTATTTAATGTAAAACAGTTTGGTTTTCGAAAGGGTGTATCTACAAATACAGCTATTTTAAATTTTTTAAATCTACTCTATAAGAACTTAGATCAACATCATAAATGCGTTGGCATCTTTCTAGATCTAAGCAAAGCTTTTGATTTAGTAAACCATGAAATACTTATAAATAAGTTAGAATACTATGGTATTAGAGGTGTAACATTAGAGTGGTTTAAAAGTTACTTGAATAGCAGAAGGCATTATGTATATGTGAACAACTGCAAGTCTGATCATTTGGAATCCAAGATAGGTGTGCCTCAAGGTTCAATCCTTGGTCCACTTCTATATATAATATATGTGAATGACTTCGGTTTTAATAACTCGGTAATGTATGCTGATGATACATCTCTATTGATTTGTCAACCTAGAGTAGAGGAAGTAACTAGTAATGCTAACTCACAACTGCAAGAAGCTCATGACTGGTACAAAAGTAACAAATTAGTATTGAATATAAAAAAATCCAGCTTTCTTAGATTCAATGTTTCTAATAAAAAAGTTGACAATAGTCTGTTAATAAAAACAGAGGCTGTATCATTGGAACAAAAGAATAATGTAAAATTTCTGGGGTTATGGATATCTAATAACTGTTCTGGGCATTCACATGTTGAATCTGTGTGTAACAAGGTTGCTTCAGTATGCTACTGCATAAATCAATTACGTAAACTTGTAGAGCTGCCTGTACTCTTAATGTATTATTATGCCCATTTCAACTCTGTTATCTCATACAGTATTATTGCCTGGGGTGGATCACCTGAAAGCGAGAGAGTATTTAAAATGCAAAAAAGAGCAATCAGACACATAGTAGGAGTAAATCCAAGAACCAGCTGCAAACCACTCTTTATAAAGTTAGGCATCCTAACGTTACCTTGCATATATATACTACAGTTACTAACATATGCAAAAGCTGAATTTAATAGGCTGAATCGTTTAAGTATGAACCACAATTATAATACAAGAAATAATCTAATATTAGAAGTCCCCCAACATAATCTATCTCTTTTTGAAAAAAGCCCCGAATATCTTGCAATCAAGGTCTTTAACAAGTTGCCTAATAATTAAAAAAATTTAAATGATAAATTATTTAAACAACAAATAAAAAGACTATTGACAGACAAATGTTATTATGCAGTTGGTGAATTTTTAAATGCAATGTGTAAGATTCTTATCACTTCTCTGTAATAATTTTAATTAGATAGATATGTAAATATGTATGTATACTATATAGTTGTGATTGTTATAATTTGTTATTTGACTTTCTGTATGATGTTTATACTATTAATGTTATTTGTAATGACGTACCATATACACATCTTAGGTGTCAGAAATTGCCAATAAAGATTATTATTATTATTATTATCTCCTAAATTACTGGACCGATTTTAGTGAATTTTTTTAAATGAAATGTACGGTAATTTGAGGTCTCCAGAGTGTCTGCATCAAGTAGAGTCCAAGTGTGATCAAACAGATGTAGAGTTCAACTGATACAAATGATGAAGTATGGAGGCTGTTAAGTTGCACAAATTTTTGGGATAATTCCGTCAAAGCAACAGGAAAAGTTCAAACCTGTAAATTTGATTCACAGGATGAGATAACGAACCAATGTTAGGTTATTCATCTAACAAAATAATCTGGACAAAAATGTTTGTGTTCATAACATAGGCACGCAAAATAAAAGTGGTGTGTTTCTGGGACACCACTGGGTAACACTTATGTATTTCGATGGATTGAACAAAAATCCGGTGTTCGATTAGCTCCATCACACACCAAGTTTTAGTAAGTAAATCATGAAAAGAACCTTAAAATTAAATTCTTTATTTTATTTTCTTCTCATGCAATAATCCATTTATTTCTAGAATATAATTCTCAATTCTGCTCCTTTAGACACTCCAATCAAAGACTTATTACTAGATATATAATAGTAAATACCTTACTTGTTGCTAACATAGTCACGTTATTAATCCATTATAAACAATAGACAATCTTAACATCCCATAACCAACAGTGGTGTACATGTAGAAGGGTAAATATTGCATCAAAATGAAATTTTATAATTCCTGCATTATCTGCTTTTTATAAAAAATAGTTTGCTGTAGACATGCAATATTATACTAAGATGAGATATTTCTCAAAGGACCCCGCACGGAACATATGGAAATTGGCCCTCGGTGTTTGATATTCGGGGATATTATCCAAATATCGATGTTGATCAAAAGTCTCTATGGGCTCAAGGTCGGAAATTGGACGGTTTTCCAGATATCGGGGGTGTAAAGGGGGATGCTCATTTCTTGTGGGAAGTGGCCCCCGCTCCAGTAAAATTCGCTGGAATCGACATATTCCTCTTGACCTCCTGATAAAAATTCTCAGGGGCACAAGTTTGAAAAATGGACAGTTTTCTAGATATGGTGGGTGCTTTGTTGAAATGTCGCCCAAGTATGCCGGTGTTTCTCCATAAACGTCGTCCCTGCCCCCGCCTACTATCTTATTGCTTACTTGTGAACTATCCACACAATTTTCCGCCATATTATTTTTTGTAAATTGTCAATATGTATTAAATAATTATGCGGCTTTTTACACTATACATTAGTGTAGTTTACAGTTCCAAGACATGTGGTTAGGCTTTAAACAATTTAGGCACAATTTATTTCTTTTAATTCTGCTATACGTTCGTTTATAGAAAGCTGTAGAAATCTATTACAATTACAAATAGTGTGTGACTGTTTGCAATAACACTGCAATTCTTTTTCATTACTATTAGATACAAAACTACTAGCACAATCCCTATTTCTTGTTTGTTTATTTTGGGCTTTTGAAACTGTAATTTATTAACCTCTAATTTTTCCAAAATTTCCCATTTATTTTTCAAAAATTTATGTCTTCCATTGACAGCAAATCTTGTTTATATTGCTAGGATTCCCAATCTTACTTGGTAATGTCTTAAAATTTTATAGTCAATAAATAAATAATCAATCTATGATTTCACGTCCTCACCCAAGGATTCTAGTAGTCTCAAATGTTTTTTCAACACATCATATAAACTAATTGTCTATAAGATCCTGATTGTAAAATCGAGTACTCAAAAATTGATTTTAAATGATTATGTATCATTAAGGCTGCATATGCAAACCTCTCTTCAAGAAGAGATCCAGCTATTGCATCATTTTCTGCCATCACCTCTAGTGACTTGATAACTACAGCCGCTTCTTTTGTCGGAGATGACTTTAACCTTTGTGTATAATTTAAACTATGCCTTAAACCCATCATTAAATTCTAACCAATTTTGATATCGGCCATCAAAATTTGGCCGTTTTATAGCTGGCAACTTAATGAATTATTATTTATTGAATTAACTGAATTTAAAGAGTTCTGAATATCATTTGAATTTAGTTCTGCATCTTCATACAAATTATTTTCACTTTCAAAATTTCATGCAAATCTGCTTTGCCTCCGACAATAATTTAAAATATTGTGTTTCAAACTGCTGCCACTCAACCAAATGTTGTAGCTCATCGGGTCTAACATTTCCAGTTCTCACTTTATTGTTTCAAATTCATCGAAACAGTCCTCAATTTATGTATTGTAGCCTCAGTTAAATTATCTTTATCAACAGAATTATACTCCGTTCGCCCAAGAGATTCAGCTAAGCCACTCCTCACAAATGTGCGCTAAATTTGAATATAATATTTCTATTGGTGGAATTTTTAAAACCCATATTACAACCAACTATGTCGAAAACACTAATATATGATGTATTTGTTCTCTGAGACAAATCGTTTACAGCCTCAAATCTGATGTATGGTTTTTAGAAATAACTGTTGTTATTTGCTCTTTATAAATAATAAAAATAATAAAATAGTGTTTTTCAATACTGTGGTGCATATTTGTGTATATCAAGGTACGCAATAAAAACGATTTATAATATTGATTAAATGTCAGAATCACTTTTTCTTTTTTAGGTTAAAAATATATTCTTGTCAAATTAATTATGAATCAAGCTCAAGCCCTTTCTCTGCCGAAAAAACGGAAAAGCAAACATTTTTCGGTTAAAGAGAAGGAAAATATTGTGAATATCTTTAGGCTTCTGCTGCAGAAAACCCAGACAACGTTAAGACACAAAACGTCGAGTTTCTTTTTTGTATTATACAGGCATGTTTAAAAATGGATTATTATTTGTTTGCTTATACGAAACATGTTAATGAGTGGCTTTATGTCTTTCTGATGAGCTCCAGAATAAGGGCGAAAAACGTTTCAAAGGCTAAGCATTTCCAAGAAACAGAATGATAGATTTCATGAAAATGTAATCCATTAGAATGAAATTTGTTTAAGCCAAGGTAGATAAATAAATTCATTTTAGGCCTTCATTCTCATTTTTAACTGAATCTTCATAATCGTAGGGGGTTATGTAGATACTAGTTTAATCTGCATGGCCGTAGGGGACTGTGTGGATGTTAGTGTTAGAATGAGAATTGTCAAATAAGAAATTAGACGAATTCATTTTAGGATTTTAATTTGCTAGCATAACCAGAATTCTGGTTATCGAAAGAATGCAAAGATTTCATTAATATTCTTACACAAAGTTTTTCTTTTAGTTATTTTTTCTGCTGTTTGCAAAATCCTATACCTAAAGAATGTTTCAATACAGGCATGCTCAAAGTAATTTCTCTCGAGGCATTCTTAGTTTAAGGCTGTGTTATCAAGGTCAAATACCACATTCACAGTCGTCAATCTTTCAAGATATTGTTCTTAAAAACAAACCAACAGAATTCAGATTTGATTTAATTATTGTAACTAGTTAACTTAAAAATAGTACGTATCATATTTTATATTTGAATACTAAATGAAATTACGTTTCTCCTTTTAATCATTACTCGCGAACGTACCACTCAATCGTCCTTAATTCATCATTCATTTTTACTTCCACATCCACGTAGTGGATTGGAAGTATAGTACATAATTTTTAAAATATAAAATTTAAAAATTTTTTTTTCCTTGAAATGGGTTTAGAATGCCATGAAACGCCGAGATTTTAAATTTGAGCGAAAAAAAAATTCTGTCTGTCTGTAACTTTTTTTTGTCCGCACGTTTTCTCCGGAATGATTTAAGATATTGACTTCAAATTTTGTACAAGTATATATTATAACTAGATCTGGAACTGGATTGTTTTTTGAAGATATCCGGTGAAGGGTTGGGGGGTAAATAGGGGGAAATATGTAAAGCAAGCTGGTAAGAGTATAGAAACTTGAAATTAGATATATCTACTACAAGCCAAGGCCTCAAAATTTTTTATAATATTTTTCAAATTCTAACAGTTCCCTGTATTTATATATTTAAATTGGCTTGTTTTGTGTATAAAAATTCCAACTTGTTTCATCTAAATAACGATGTACACAATTATAATACAAGAAGCGCCCGGGAAATTCACATTAACAATTATAATCTGAGTAAATTCAGAAAATCGCCCTATTGTGCAGGCAGTTTAATTTTTAACAAACTTCCAGTCCAAATAAAAATACAAGACAGGTTTCAACTATTCAGGAAGACATTAAAAAAGTTTCTGGCTAAACAATGCTTCTATAGCTTGGAAGAATTCTATAACTACAATGAAAGTTGATTCTTATGCTCTTGATTTCTCCTATTATTTACACTACGTCGGGTGTGTTCTTAAATTCACGTAATAATTAATTGTTGTAAGCGGTTTTTCTATGTGTTTTTTTTACATTTTATGTCCATATGTGCTGTTCAATTTTATATACATATATATTTATTTGTATCACATTTATTTTGTAACGTTTCTATGACAAAACCTACATTGTACTCTGTTCTATGTTCTATTCTATTCTATTCTATTTTTCAAGCCCCCCACCAACCCTACTCCATTATTGAAGGGGTTGGTAAAATAAAATTGAGATATTCACTTGAAATTTGGTACACGTATGTATTATAAGGACATCTGGAACTAGATTATATTTTGATATGTTTCCGTTGAAGGGTTGGGGGTTAAATAGGGGTAAATAGAGAAAAATAAGTAAATCAAGTTGGTAGGAGTACACTAATTTGAAAGTCGTGCATGTACTAGAAGCCAAAGCCTCAGATTTTTTAATAATATTTTTCAACCCCCGACCACCCATACTCCATTATTAAAGGGGTTGATAAAATAAAATTGAGATATTCATTTGAAATTTGATACACGTATGTATTATAACGACATCTGGTACTAGATTATATTTTGAGATGATTCAGTTGAAGGGTTGGGGGTTAAATAGGGGAAAATGGGGCAAAATAGGTAAAGCAAACTGGTAAGAGTACAGAAACTTGAAATTCGGTGTATGTACTAGAAGCCAAAATCAAATTATTTATAATATTTTTCAACCCCCCACGACCCCTACGCCATTAAAGGGGTTGATAAAGTAAAATTGAGATATTCACTTGAAATTTTGTACACGTATATATTATAACGACATCTGGAACTAGGTTATATTTTGAGATGATTCCGTTGAAGGGTTGTGGGTTAAATAAGGGTAAATAGGGCAAAATAAGTGAAGCAAGCTGGTAAGAGTGCAGAAACTTGAAATTCGGTGTATGTACTAGAAGTCAAGATATCAAAATATTTATAATATTTTTCAACCCCCACACCACCCCTACTCCATTATTAAAGGGGTTGATAAAATAAAATTGAGATATTCACTTGAAATTTGGTACACGTGTGTACCATAACGACATCTGGAACTATATTATATTTTGAGATGATTCCGTTGAAGGGTTGGAGGTTAAATAAGGGAAAATAAGTAAAGCAAGCTGGTAACAGTACAGAAACTTGAAATTCGGTGTATGTACTATAAACTAAGTCCTCAGATTTTTTTATAATATTTTTCAACACCCCAATACCCCTACTCCATTATTAAAGAAGTTGATAAAATAAAATTGAGATATTCACTTGAAATTTGGCACACGTAGGTATTATAACGACATCTGGAACTTGATTATTTTTGAGATGATGCCATTGAAGGGTTGGAGATTAAATAGAGGTAGATAGGGGAAAATAAGTAAAGCAAGCTGGTAAGACTACAGAAATTTGGGACTTGGTGTATATACTAGAAGCGAAGGTCTCAGGTTTTTTAATATAGTTTCCATACCCCACCATCACCACTCCCTTATTAAAATAGAAACTATATTATATTTTGACATGATTGCGTTGAAGGAGTGGGGGATAAGTAATGGTAAATAGGCAAAAAGCGAGCTGGTAAGAGTACAGAAACTTGATATTAGCTATATGTCCTAGAAGCCAAGGTCTCAGATTTTTTAATAATATTTTTCAACCACCCACCACCCTCCATTATTAAAGGGGTTGATAAAATAAAATTGATATATTAACTTGAAATATGGTAGACGTATATATTACAACGACATCTGGAACTAGATTATATTTTGAGATGATTCCGTTGAAGTGTCGGGGGTTAAATAGGAGTATATAGGGGAAAGTAAGTAAATCAAGCTGGTATGAGTACAGAAATTTGGGATTTGGTGTATATACAAGATATTTAAATATTTTTGTCTATTTAATTTTTTATTTATCTGTAGGATTAACAGTTTGTTATATTTTGACCAAGGCCTCAGATTTATTTCTAATATTTTTCAAACCCCGCCATCTCCGCTCCATTATTAATGGGATTGATAACATAGAATTGAGATATTCACTTAAAAGTTAGGACAATTATTATGTATTGTAATGACATCAGATTGAGATGATTCCATTGAAGGGGTGGAAGGTGGCAGGTTGTGAATAGGGGAAAATAAGTAGGGTAAACTAGAAACGTCATTTTTATTGTATATAGTGGAAACCAACGCCTCAAACTTTTCTATAACATCTGTCCCAAATATTATTAAAATTCTATGACCTATCATTTCCATGCACTAGAGTGCAAATCTAGTCAAGATGTTTCCTTTAAAGTGACTTAAATGAAAAATCTGGATGTGGAAGTAGTGATTCCTTGGGCAGCGGTTTTATATATTCTTTAATGGGACTCAAATATTCAAATAAAATATGATACGTACTAGAATAAATATATTAAATTTGGGAAAAAGTTAAAAATCGGCATATTTGCTCGTAAGGGAGATTAATATGTTAGAAAAAATGTATTAAATTTTGCCAATTTAATTGGACGGTTTACTACTAGAGGGCCAGGAAGTAGCTGCTCGAATTACCAACACTGCTGAAAATCACCAAATAGCAGGGTCGGACTTATTTTTTCTTTTCACTAGCGGTTGAAATAGAGTAAGATAATTTTAATTTATTTACCAATTGAATTGTTACATTATCATAAAAACTATTACAGATTACCTACTTTTGAGATAGTTTAATTTATGTTTATTTATGATTGACAGGTCTTGATCTCTTAAGTACATACTACAATACAATGACTATTTATGCAGGGTTTTTTCTCAGTTTGTATGTAAAAACAAAGTGAATGTTACGATTTCTTTAATGATAAAACTGATACGCTAAATTGTATTCTTTATATTAGAGCATCCTTACTGCACGATTCCAGAACTTTCTTACATAAAGCTAATTATTGTACTTTTTATTCTTTTCTTCTAAAGTCCTACATTTCTTGTTTATTCTACATATTCAATAACTTTTTGTTAGTAATATTGCTAATAAATTATGAGCATATTTAACAATAAAATATCATCATTACTATAAAAAGTAATTATTATTATATCAAGGGACTAAATGTACCTATTTTTAATCCAGATTTTGAGGAATCAATGCCATGAGGGATTCAGAAGAACTTTGATTGTGTGGTATATGAACAAACTATCTTTGCACACACTCTACTAGTGTAGATTGTAGATAATCAACTATTATTTTGAAAGAATAATATGTCTATTTTAATCCCCGAAGGAGAGCTCATATTCTCTCTTTGAGCAAAAGTGACACAATAGTCTTTGAAAGTGATAATTAAACTAGCAGTACAAATACAAAAATACTGTTTTGAAGAATTCCGCTTTCCTCGTTTCCTCAGTCACGCAAAAGGTCTTTCCATTATTTTCCTCTCTTTTTTTTGTAATTTTTTTCAAACACTAGAATTCTATGGTGTTATTCATTGGCATCGCGTTTAGGTGTTTTTCGTGATATTTCACTTTCCGGGTGCAAGTGGTCATCATCAGATGAGAAAAATTCAATGTTTAAGTAAAGATCTGAAAAATTCAGAGTTGCGTAGGAAGGCGAGAGAAATCGAATGGCGGACACCGGAGTTTTCCATCTGCGTTCTTTTTCCTAATAGGGCCTTCGGAATTTGAAAATGTCTCATTTTCCATGTTCACGCGTTTTTCGTTAAATATCAATTTCGGTGCAAAAGTAGTCATCATCAGGTGTCAAAGATTCTGTGCTTTTGGAAATTTTGAAAAATCAGGGGAGAGAAATCGAATAGTGGACACCGGAATTTTCCACCTGTGCTCTTATCCGAATAGGGCCTTCGGAAATTGGAAAAAATTCAAATTTCCTGTGTGTACGTGTTTTTCGTGATATTTCACTTTCGGTGTGAAAGTGGTCATCATCAGGTGATAAACATTCGGAGTTTAAGGAAAAAATCTGAAAAAATGCAGGGGTGCGTAAGAAGGCGAGAGAAATCGAATGGCGGATACCGGATTTTTCCAGCGTACACCGAAGTTTTTATTTGCGTTCTTATTCCGAATAAGGCCGTCGGAAATTGGGAAAAATTCAAATTTCCCGGGCGTACGTGTTTTTCGTGATATTTCACTTTCGGTGTGAAAGTGGTCATCATCAGGTGATAAAAATTCGGAGTTTAAGGAAAAAACCTCAAAATATTCAGGGGTGCGTAGGAAGGCGAAAGAAATCGAATGGCGGATACCGGAGTTTTCCAGCGGACACCGGAGTTTTTCATCTGTGTTCTTTTTCCAAATAGGGCCTTCGGAAATTGGGAAATATTTCAATTTTCCGTGTGTACGTGTTTTTATTGATATTTCACTTTCGGTGTGGAAGTAATCATCATCAGGTGTAAAAAATTTCGATGTTTAAGGAAAAATCTGAAAAATTCGTGTAGGAAGGCGATAGAAATCGAATGGCAGGCACCGGATATTTCCATCTGCGTTCCTTTTCCGAATATGTCCAAGCAACACGCTTTAGTTTAATTAACGTATATTATACGTAATAATGATTTAAAATTGGTGTAGGTATAATTCTAAACCATTTTTGAAATATGATTTTTTAGCCATTACGTTTATAGTGAACTCGATACCATTATCCGATTATTATCTCACTTATTAGTCTGTCATGTATGAATATCTTCAGTAAAAGTTTAAAAGTTAATATCTAACAGAACAAATAATTACTAAAATTGTACCTACTCGTGTATTGGGACAATTGCAATCAAGTGTATTAATTGAAGTCAAAGTTGAAAGTAGTTTATTAGTGCAAATTAATAATTAGTGAAAATACTGTGTTAATATTATTCTAATAAGCAGTGTGCTTATCAGTGATTAATACAAAAACTTATCTACTTTATATTCGTGACGAATTTAAAATAAATATAGTCTGGGAGGTAGTGTAGAAATAGTAATTTAAACTCGATGGAAAACAATGGCTGAGTAATGTGGAAGTTGCAAGACGAAATTGAATCGGAACTTTGTACGATGTTCCGGTTTATGTCAAAAATATTTTCATCCGGATTGTGCAAATATAAGCACCGAAAATGTGAAGTTATTATCATCAATTAAAAATCTTAAATGGTTTTGTGACTATTGTGTGAATTATTTTGAATCTGACAACATCATGAAGCAAGAAATAGAGGACTTAAAATCAGTAGTCTATAAAAATTTAGAAGAGATGCGAAGAATGTTAGGATCTGGCATTAATTGTGATAATTTGAATAATAACATGGAAACTAAAAAAAAAAGTTATGCTGAGGTAACTGGAGAGGTAATTGTTATAAAACCCAAGAAAGCTCAAGAAAGTGAAACAACTAAAGAAGTTATAAGAAAAGCCTTAAACCCAACAAAACTAGCGGTAGGAATTACTTAAGTAAAGGAAACGAAAGAGGGAGGAGTACTGTTAAAGTGTAAAAGCAAGGAGGAGGTTGAAAAAATTAAGCTAGAAGCAGAAAAGAAACTAAAAAAGAACTATGAAATAACTATACCAAAACAAAAAAATCCTCATATAAAAATAGTAGATCTGGATGACGATATGGATACAAAAGCATTAGAAGATTGCATACTAAAACAAAATTCCTTTTTAAATCATCACCACCCAGAATTGCATGTTAAGATTATTAAAAAAATGAAAACTAAATATTTGGCGATTGTTGAATGTGACCCACTTTCAGCTGATACAATTTTAAAACAAGGAAAATTAAGTATTGGGTGGTCTACTTGTCGTGTGTTTGAGTATGTACCAGTCTTTAGATGTTTCAAATGTGGCGATTATGATCACAGATCTAGTGAATGTAAAAAGGAAGAGCGTTGTCTTAAATGTGCCAGTAAGGATCACAAATCAGTAGATTGTGTAAGTGATCATTTTAAATGTTGTAACTGCATGGAAGCAAATGAGAAATTACGGCTTAATGTAAAAATAGATCATACGGTATTTGATGTAAATTGTCCGGTATATTTAAGAAAAACAGGTGCTCAAAAACGTACAATAAAAACAGTACATGTTGATGAATAGCAATCAAAAGAAACAATGACCTCTACCACTAGTCGGAAATTTAGAATATCTCATCAAAACGTACAATGCATTAGGAACAAAATTGATCATCTGGAAATGGAATTAATTACAGAAAATGTAGATATTGCGTGCTTTTCTGAACACTGGTTGCGAAATCACGAAAAAGACATTGTTATTGATGGATTTAGTTTATGTAGTATGTTTTGCAGAACAACATATAATAATGGAGGAGTAGCTATATTTTGCAAAAACGAGATAAAACAGCATGTCAGGGAACTGAAATTTCTACGAAATATAAATAATGAAAAAATTATTGAGGTATGTGGGGTAGAAGTATCAACCTGTAAAACTACTTTTAGAATTATAACTATATATAGGTCACCATCGGCTAGTTTTGATTTATTCAATGAAAGATTAGATACAGTTTTAAATTTAGATTGCAGAAAAGTAAATTGCCAAGTTATTATTTGTGGTGATTTAAATATAGACTTTCTTTCGGACACAACAGCAAAAAGAGAATTAGTTGATACACTATCGTCTTATAGTATAGGAAATTTGGTAAAAGAACCCACAAGAATAGCACAAAATTCATCCACATGTATAGATTATATGTGCACAAATTTTAATTCATTTGATGTGTCATGCTCAGTCGTAGAGAACGCAATATCCGATCATACTTCTCAAATATTGTCACTAAGTTTAAATTCAAAGGATCTAAAAGATAAATATATATCTACTAGGTTACTTAGTACCATGAATTATAATACGTATGTATCCTATGTCAGCAAAGAAACATGGTCAGAAGTATATAATTGTGATAATGTAAACAGAGCTTTTGAAATATTTATTAACATATTAAAATTTTATATTGATGTTTCATTTCCCGTTAAAAAGGTAAACACAAATCAGACTAAAAATAAAAAAAGCTGGGTAACTAAGGGAATACGGATTTCTGCAAAAAATTTGAAAAATCTTCACTCTAGAATGAAAATGACAAATAATGGAAATGATATAGATTTTTATAGACGTTATAAACAAGTATATCGCAATGTAATAAAGGCAGCAAAACGTTACTATAATAATTCTTATTATAATCGTGAGGAAAATAAATCGAAAGCGGTATGGTATCTTATAAACAATAACGTAAATAGCAAAATTAACAAAAGGAATATATCAGAAATTCACACAAAAAATAATATTCTAACAGATATGAAAGAAATTGCTAATTATTTTAATGATTACTTTGTGGATGTACCACAACAATTAAATAGCATATTAGGCAACAATAATATAGATCCAGAATTTAAATTAAATAAAGAATACCCTACTATGTTCTTAAACCCTGTTGATGAAGAAACAGTGTATAACACAATAATTGCTCTAAAAAATTCTAATTCTGTGGGTGTGGATGACATAAGCTCAAATATTCTAAAATCGGTAGCTCATTTTGTTGTGCAGCCACTTACATATTTAATAAATCTTTCATTTGAAAATGGTGTATTTCCAGATATATTAAAGGTAGCAAAAGTAGTTCCATTGCATAGAAAAGGCGACTTCCATTTGGTTGAAAATTACAGCTGTGTCTCTTCTATCTACCTTGTCTAAAATATCAGAAAGGATCTTATATAATAAAATAATTTGTTTTGTATCATCTTTTAACATTTTTAACCCAACACAGCACGGTTTCAGAAAAGGAAAATATACTACATCAGCCATTTTTGACTTTCTAAATATTGTTTATGAAAATATAGATGATAATAAAAAAACTTTTGGTCTGTTCATGGACTTAAGTAAGGCTTTTGATTTGGTAGATCCCCTTCTCTTACAAAAATTGGAAGCATATGGACTAAGGGGTAAAGTGAAAGAGTTATTAAAGTCGTATCTGAAGGGTCGTAAGCAGTTAGTAGAAATTGATAACGTAAAATCGCATACAGTGGAAATTAATTATGGTGTACCACAAGGATCGGTACTGGGACCATTACTGTTTCTAATTTTTGTGAACGACTTACCAGATATAAGTAATAATCAATCCAATATAATTATGTTTGCGGATGACAATAGTTATTTATGTAGTGAGGATAATATTTTGAATGCTGCCAAAAATATGCAAGTTATGCTTAATAAATTTATTTTATGGTTTAACTCAAATAGACTATTTTTAAATATTAACAAAACAATATTTGTTCATTTTACACCGAGACAAAAACAGATAAATGAGAGTTACCTTTTGAAATGCAATGGTAAAAGTATTGAACAAGTCAGTGAGACAAAATTTCTAGGTTTGCATATTGACAATAGTCTCAGTTGGGAACAGCATATAGATGTACTGTGCAAAAAAATGTCATCAGTCTGTTTTGCCCTTTATAGGCTAAAACAGGTTGGAAATTCAAATATTTTATTACCTTATTGGCAATGTACTCGCGATTAAAGTATGGCTTAATATTTTGGGGTCGTTCACACCATAGTACCAGATTATTTAAAATTCAAAAGAAGGCTGTGAGATGCATTGCAAATGTTTCTAATAGTACGTCATGCAGACCCATATTTAGAGAATTAAAAATACTTACCTTGCCTTGTATCTATATCATGGAAATTTTGTTATTTGTAAAACTTAATTATGAGAAATTTATGACAAATAATCATTATCATACCTATAACACCAGAAGAGGTCAGGAGTTGTGTTTACCAATTCATAGCTTGGCTATATATGAAAATAACCCTGCATATATTGGCATACAACTATTTAATAAGTTACCTAATAGCATAAAATGTATTGAAAATATATATTCTTTTAAGAAAAGACTTAGAATGTTACTGATAGAAAAAGCGTTTTATAGTGTAGCAGAATACTTAAACGATAGTGATATGCAATGATTTATTAAAGTGTTTATTATTAGTGTAAGATGTGCTTTTATACTCTTTTTAATTCTTATATTGTATGTTTTATTGTGTCTTTGTTGCGTGTGCACGATGTGCATCTCTGACTTGTTTTATACCTCTATCTTATAAGGTCTCTTAAATCAATAAACATTCATTCATTCATTCATTCATTATACATATAATAGCCGTTGATTATATACTTTTAGTATTTGAGTTACGTATAATACACATAGCATTTACATATAATTATTGTTTCGTAGATACGTATAAATCATGTTTTAAAATTATCATCATTAAATTGATAATTTGTATATCACGTTTAAAATACGAGTAGAACATTCGTCTATTATTAGGTGCTCAAGTTGGCAACATTGAGAACACTGGGAGATTTCCGATCTGGTGCTCACTGGACATAGACAAGGTAGGTGGACTGCAGTCTTGATTTTTGTGAAGGTTTGGGGTTCTACATCGTTATCACAACTGTGGACTTGTATAGATATCCTCATAAATTGCTCACTGTTCTGCCACAATCGTTCTGTAAATTCCAAGAAGGAATTCTTTTGTTTGCCGTAGTTTTGATGCCACGTGTTTCGTGAGGTTATGTAATACTCTATGTTAGGTAAGCTTTTACTTTGTTTAGTTTGGTGTTTTATTTAGTTCTTATTTAATGTAATTATTACAGAGTATTTGGGAGAAGCCGAGATACCCTATGATCGGTTCATTATCTTCAACTAAATCTTGTTCGTTGGCCTGTTGGATTACATCGTCATCAATATGATATGCTAAGCAGAGTTGGTATTTAGTTGCATTTCTGAAAGGGGAATAAATCCGCACTCTGATTAGACCTGGTTCATCGTATTCAAATCTTTCTGAATCATCTCTTTGTAGTATATCTTGAACGTAAGCAGGTGCCAAGTTGACTTGATAAATTCCTACTGTTAGCTCCATTAAATAATCTAAATTAAGTCTGGGAAAAAGGGGTATATGATTTTCAGTTAAATGAACCCATCTTGCATTTCTAGTGTGAAGGTTGTCTATTTCAACTCTGGCTTGAAGAACATTAGGTATTTGAGATTTCTATAGCATTATTTGAGCTAGTTCTGCGTTTGCTCCCTCCAAAAGTATTGGCTGTCGATATTTATTAAGGATTTTTGCTCCAGCAGTCCGATAAAAGTCTCCGATATTAAAACAGATTTTGTGACCATTACGTACCTCTACTATCCACCTCGTTTTGGTAATCAATCTGGAATCATTAGCTTCTTCGGTATTAAGTTGTCATTCACCACGCTCTAGATGTGATGGCATTTTGAAATTAATACCTATATTTTCACGAAGTGGCAAAACGTCTGAATAACCACGGTCCACAATAAAAACGTCATCATTATTGAACCATTTTCGAAGCCAATTGGCATCCGCTTCAAATTCGTTACGGAGCATTGAGGCGTCATTATTACGCGAATTGGAAAGGACAATGAATATCTAAAATACCCTGTATATTAGATATTCATTGTCCTGTCTTTAGTTTCATGTCATTAAAAAAACTGGTGGTAGGGAACGACAAGACAAACAAAAACCCCTTATATAACATGGGGTCTAAAAGTCATAGTTTTGGAGAAAAAAAAATAAACAAAAATTTCGCAAATTTTCAATAAAAATTTTTGAGAACTGCTGGAATATTGAGGTAGGTTTAGATCTAGATCTGATCTGAAGAAAACTATACTCTAACTCTCCCTTGTGCAATATTTTAGTTACTGTAGGTGTTTCGTTATGTACACACGTCCAACCCCTTTGTTTTTGTTATTTTTGAATTTCGCGTCATTGTGTATTTATAGTTAAGATTTATTTTATTGACTTACCGTTCAAGTTGTCAAATTCTTGATTACGTACAGACACAACTTACTTGTTCGTTCTTTTTGTATTCCTTTTTGGCTTTTGTGCCAAGTTTTTATTTTATTTTTCTCTATTGACAACGTTAGTTGATAGTTTAGTGTTGAACGAAGTGCGTACGTACTTAATTCGAAGTACCGAACTGTGTATTGATACAGATGCAGAGATTTTGAATCATTTAGGTAGGTAGTAAGCTTTTAACCCAGGACACTCATTTATGTTACAAATGTTAATAAACCACATTTAAATTTTCTAAATTATAAACAATCCAATATTTTGTTCCAAATTAAAAAACACACATGTAAAGAAACGCTCTGTTTAAACCTCTATGGACATTATTTGCTTGCAATTGTGCACAAAGAGAGAACGAATTATTTACTTCTTTATACTTGCCTCAGTTCAGTTGAGGCGGTACATCAAAGGCGGTCGATGATCCTTTGACACCGCGTGTGCCGGCCAGCACTTTTTTATGACAATTTAAAAGTTGTATAAGAAAAGCAGTGGTTCTCAATAGTTGTCTACCATATTATTAAATATGTTAACCTAGATCAGTGTTTTTCAAAGTGCCCCTAGAGGGAAAAGTCATAAAGGTTTTTTATTTGTCTAGTCGGTCTTCATTACCAATTTTTTTTAATGACATGAAACTGATTACACCCTGTATATCCATCCGGGGCTATGATTGCCCCAGGGCTCTAAAATTGCTACTTTTCTGAATTTTACATAGCAACTTTTCCTCTATTGCGAACTAATATGTGAATCTCGTGCAGTATTCTAGAAGCTACAGTGATAAATTACCATACCATACCTCCTATTTATTTTATATTAATAGCTTCTTTTATATCTAGTTTGTCTTTCATGTACTATGTGCTCTCAGTCTTTTACTTCATATCTATTGTTTTATATATTTTTACCTTATATTTGAACTTTTGTACTGTATGTTGACGTGTGTAAACACTGTGTGTATTTTGACACCAATAAAGTATTGTATTGTATTGTATTGTATAATATAGGCATAAGTTCTATGTATGCAATCGCTACACGCAGATCCCGATTAGAGTTATAGAGTTCATTCGCAAAATCCCTCACATGTCTCTGTATATACTGCTCTCTTGTAATTGAATTCATTCCTATATTTACAGGAACAAAACGTACCGTCAATGATTTTCTTACTGTGGTAATAACAAGACAGCTTGCCTGCTCGTGTACCTGAAAATAACTTTTAAAAAATATCAGATAATCCTTGACGAAGTTTGCATAGAAATAATAACAAATCTCTTTTGCTAATATGTCGATGAGTATTTTGGCCAGGTACAGGTACAGGATCACAATATGTACACAAATCTTGAAATTGTTGGCAAGTTATTGGGCTTATGGACCGGAACTCATCCTCTGTAAAACTATTTTCGTTAAAATCGGGGTCATCAACTCTAGCTGATCGACGTAAAACCTGCAAAATATTTTGTAACTGTGCACCGTTTAAGATATATGGTCTATTATAAAATTGCAAACCCTCCAACAGAACTCATAGAACAAATCCATTGGCGTCTAAATGATGATGACAGCGGCGAGCTGATTCGGGTATATAAATATTTTTTATGATAAAAACTAGAGAGAAAGCCTACTTAGATTGTGTAACCCATTGCAAAACATACAAGAGTTATTTGTGGTCTGCTTTAAAACATTTAATTTCAAACGATCAGGATCACGTGCTAATTCATCAATCTCGGCATTGACAGTTCGATTGCAATTAGGACATGTGCGACAGTTAGCTTCAATATCTCGAGGTGGTAAGTTAACATCTTCACGACGACGAATTGCAATTTGACGCTTGAGCTCATTTTCATTTCCAGAAATACTAACCATTGCTCGAAGCTGCAAACCAATGTTACATATATAACAGTTTACTCTTTGCCTAAACATGTCTGAATTTTTAACAACCAAAAGTCAGACACTTGTTATAGAATTTCTTCTATTGTTAACTAATACAACACCAAAGTTGTAACAAATAAACACACAAGTCGTTATTATAATGTTTACAAATGTCAAAACATTCAATTTTAGACAGGCTATAGGCCTACTATTACTTTTTAATTAAATCTAAAATTCATATAACGTAGAATTTTCGTATATATAAGAGTTTCAAGATGGCGCCAGACAGAGAGGATGGGTCATCTCAAGGCGAGTGTAAATATTGCAAAAAAGGAGTTACTAGTAGTTTTAAATGCTGTGAATGTGGTGCAGAGTATCACCCATCATGTGCTGTAAGAATTAGTGGTTGTTCTTTTAAATGTTGCAAGCCAGAAAGTATAAATAACAAACTTGGTACAAGTGCTAAAAAGATAGACAATAAAAGTGTTGATTTCTCAATGGAAGCATTTACATATTTAAAATTACTTGTGGAAGAACAAACAGTGACAAACAAATTACTCAAAGAGAAAATAAACCAGCTAGAAAATGAATTAAAAAGTGAAAAATCTAAATACAAATACATAGAAGACAAGTACAATGAATTGTTAAAGAAGGAAGATAAAAAAGACAGTGATTCTGATAAGCACCTAAAAACTGTAAACATCAATAAAAACGCAACTATGGCAGAAGTAGTAAAAAAGGGGTCACAAAATACAAATAACCTAAATCTAAAAACAATGATCTCACAAAAACAACAGATTATGAATTCATATATAGACATAAACAATGATATTAGTGGACAGGAAAGTGAAGAAGGAACCAAACGGCATGCTAGAGAATCAGACAATAACAGAGTAAACAACAATAAAAATGATGAATTTAAAACAGTAACTCATAAACAGAAGAGACGAAAATATGGAAATAGGGATAACATATGTCATGGTACTGGTGCTTCTGAAGATGGAAGTAGCTTCACAGGTGTGGATAAAAAACTATGGCTCTATGTATATAGGGTGCCAAGAAGCGTAACTGAAAATAACGTTACCAAATATATATCGAACAAACCATCATTTAAAAATCTGGAAATAGGTGTAAAGGAATTGCCTACCAACGGGAATCAAAATAAGGTGTTTTTAGTAACAGCTCCATTTGAGAAGAAAGAAGAAATGTACCAGCCTGACTTTTGGCCCAAAGGGGTAGCAGTGAAGCGTTTTGATTTTAATAGGCAAAGGCGCTATAATCAAAATAATTCTTTTTTATAAAAAATTATTGTTCAACATCTACAAATACAAACAATTGTATGTCAAGTAAGGGTGTGAATATCATGCATTTCAATATACAGGGCATAGCGGCTAAAGTTAGTGACTTAGAAATACTCTTAGAGTCTCAAGATATTGATATTTGTTGTTTATCAGAACATTGGCTAAAATCATATGAAATTAACTCGATTAAATTCAAAAACTACATATTAATAAATAGTTTTTGCCGTTCAGAATTTGTGCATGGAGGCACATGCATATTTGCTAAAAACGACATTAATCTAAAAGCTGTTAACTATACGTCCATTATCGAAAAACACTTTGAAGTAACAATAGCTGTCTCTAACATTTTAAATACTAAATTAAAACTTTATATAATTACATTCTACCGTACACCCAATAGTGAATTAGCAATACTTCTAGAAAAATTATATGAATTATTATGTGAACTGTATAATATCAATTATTATTATGTTGTCTGTGGAGACATTAATGTAAATCTTTTATGTGATAATAATAATCGCATGCAAGTTTTTAACCTATTCAATGAATTTGGCCTGAAAAATATTATAAACAAACCAACATGTATAACTGAACTATCCGCTACTATGATAGATGTTATGTTTACTAATATGCCCCATAATGGCACTTCTGTTGAAGAAACTCATTTATCCGACCACACGATGCAAGTAAGTAATTTTACAATCGTATTACCAATGAAGACCTTGTTTAGTAGTGAGGTTATATATAAATGAGATATCTCTAACAGCAATATAGATACCTTCAAAGCCCTATTAAAAAATGAGCAGTGGATTGAAATGTATAGTGCTAATCAATTTAACAGTAAATTTAATGAGTTTTTCTCAACATTGATCTTCCACTACAATAGTGCTTTCCCATTAAAAAAAAAATATATGAAAAATGGGAATAACAAAAAATGGTTTACGCAAGAATTAAAAGATTTGCATCATATGCTCTGCGAAATGTCGAAATTATATAAATCTAACAATAATGAAAATATTCGAACTAGATATAAAGAACTAAAAATGATCTATAATGAAAAAGTTAAACAATCAAGAATTAGTTATAATAATGATAGACTAGCCAATGCTTCAAATATACCAAAAGAAAGTTGGCGTATCATTAATGAGCTTAAAAGTGATTCCAACAAATATCACCTACAAGAAATAATAACTCTGAATAATGAAAAAATTTCAAATAGGCAACAAATGTGTAACAGTTTTAATGAGTATTTTATAGATATTATGTGTCCTAAGCCAAACTATAATAACATAATCTTCTCTCCATATGTTAATAAATCCTTTTACTTACACCCAACAACTCCTCAGGAAATAAAAACAATATTAGACAAAAGTGCTAGTAAACCAGCACCTGGTATAGATGAAATAAATTGGAAAATTTTAGCAGCAACATCAGACATTATTTGTACTCCACTCTCTTATTTAGTAAATGAATCTTTCAAATCTGGTCAATATCCCGATTCTTTAAAATTACCCAAATCTGTACCAGTATTCAAAAACAAAGGATCTATTAAAGAAATGAATAATTATAGGAACATATGCCTACAGAGCCAGTTAGCAAAAATTTTTGATACAAGTTATAACAATAGATTAAGTAATTTTCTAGAGTCAAATAACCTATTAGCTTCATTTCAAAATGGATTCAGAAAAAATAAATCAACATCCACTGCCATCTCAGAGGTCTGCAACTTTATTTATGAATCACTAAATAATAAAACATATCCAATAATGCTATTTTTCGACCTAAGTCGTGCATTTGATACAGTTGATCATAAACTGCTTTTAGAAAAATTGACCAGAATTGGGGTGCGTGGTGTCGCCAATGATTGGGTGTCCAATTATCTAAGTGAGAGAAAGCAGATTGTAGTTATTGATAATGTTAAATCTGATCCAAAGGATGTAACGGTAGGAGTACCACAAGGTTCGATCTTAGGTCCTCTATTTTTTATAATATTTATGAATGATATATCTCAATCATGCATCAGTCCTGATTTGAAAGTACTATATGCAGATGACAGTAACTTTTGTATAACAGATGAAACTATCGATTTAGCTGTTGAAAAGGCCAATAACTGTGCCGATGAATTTCATAAATTTTGTGTAAGCCATGGTTTGTTAGTTAATATAAGTAAAACCATATATATGTCATTTTTACCAAAAACCGTAAACCACGACTGTAGTGCTCTTATAAAAATGAATCATCTATCTATTGAGCATGTAGATTTCACAAAGTTCTTAGGGGTGACCTTAGATCAAAAAATGATCTGGGAAAAACACATTAACTCTACAATTTATAAATTAGGTTCAACCTGCTTTTTGATAAGGCAGCTACGTAATACTGTTACGGCAGAAATATTAAGATTGGCATATTTTGGCCTTGTACAATCAATTTTGTCATATGGACTTATATTCTGGGGCTCCTCAGCCTATTTTGAGAAGGTATTTATAATGCAAAAAAAAATTATACGCTGTATGGTCGGAGTACATCCCCAAACACATTGCAGAGAAATATTTAAAAATTTCAGAATTCTCACTCTTCCATCCCTGTACATTTATTTGTTGATCTTAAATACAAAGAAGCATGAATATTTATTAATTAGAAATAAGTCAGTACATACCCATGACACACGCAATAAAAATAATCTATATCTACCATTTTCGAGACTTTCTGTTGGACAAAATTCTCACATATACCAAGGTATTATCTGTTGTAATAAATTCATATCTCTGTTTGGAGTAATTAGTAAGTTTAATAAATTTAAATCAACACTACACAACTATTTGTTAAATATGGCATTCTACTCTCTTGCCGAATATTTGAAAATGCAATGATATTCACCATTTTTGTTCGTTATATGTGTTCATAATTGTCTTGTCTTGTCTTATACAATTATCTATTTTATTCAATGACTTATTATATACAATTACTAATTCATATTCTTTATTTTTATACTATATTTGTACTTATTTATGTTTGTTTCTAAATTTTGGACTCGTCCGATAAATTTTATACATCAATGTGTGTGAAATTTTATGTGATGAATAAATCATTATTATTATTATTATTATAACCACTGGAAAAAAAGCAAGTGTGTGCTTTTGCAAATAAATTTTTACTTGTGAATAATAACCAGTAATACTACGTACCCAAATGTTTAACTATATTTAAGGAATATTATCATGTTCTTTAATTTTTAAGTTTTATGGTTGTGAAATTATATATGCAGTTTTAAAAATGTAATTAAACAGGAATGGTATATAAAAAAATTCTGGTGATCCCAGTGATCGAACCCGGGGCGTTTCACATGCAGAACGAACGCTCTGCCACTGAGCCATATCCCCGCTACGATGCAGTTTAAACAAATCTCATAGTAAATACACACCATCATCCATACTATCTTTTTACAGTGTAACTCAAAAACTGTCCATTTTCGGAGGTCGCCCATTGAGGCTCTTGTTCACAACGACAAGAAGTACAATTTATTCGAATTTCAGCTTATTTGACTGAAACCTCTTTTAGCTAAGAAATGTGCGTGGTCCTTTACCGCAATTTTGCTGGGTCTTACATTTAAGTAGCAAAATGCAAACGAAAATATTTTCCAGAAGGCTTTTGCGGGCTGGCAAACTCTACTATTAATTGCATTGATTTTAAATACTTCGTCCAATTTGAATTTCATTTTCATCCAAATATAACTGCGGAGAAGCACAATATTCAAAATGTGGCTCAGTGCTGGGGTGTTTGGCTTACCACCACGGAGTGCCAGATTCAAATCCTGGCCAGGGTATGGAAGTTCAGAGGTATTTTTCATGCGTTACCGAGAGGGTAGTGGTGAGCTAAATCGTTGTTGAGTGACACAACATGTCTAGTTGTTGTTATCTGTCCTGAGATCCAGTCTCGGCTGAGGCAGGTGACAATATCATAGAGAATGGTTGTTGTGTTCATGTCTATGTGTACGTGTCCTGGTTGAGTGGTGGAATAGCAATAGTTAAACTCTGCCAGGATTTCAATATAAATAAGACCATAAAAAAAACATTGATGGTCACCTTGTAATTCTCTCGAAATAAGTTTAAACATGATTTTTTTACCACTGAGTAGTTACATACATTGATCAAGGTCGTTTCTGATTTGGAACAATAACTGGAATTTCCAACTGCTATCAGCTATGATTAAAACATATACATGGTGTTATTTAAAATAAAGAAGTTAGTTAGAGCATGTAGTATTAGGGGCCCAGCACCGGGGCTCACACATTTTAAGAACTATTAATTCACAAACAATTACTATTTTTGCTAAAAGGACGCCTTACACAATTTTGTTCTTTGAATTTCTTCCTCTGGTGATGTTTGTTGTTGCCAATAAGAGCCCGTTATTTTATTCTAAGGGGCTTGTTCTCAACACTTGTGCTTAGTGATTTGCAATAAGGGGCGGTCCATAAATGATGTATTTTTTGCCAATTTTGACCCTCTCCCCCCCTTGTGTCACACATTATCACGCTCGACCCCCCCCCCCAATGCTTTGTGACATCCCAATTGCTTTAGTCCCCACCTCCCAGTCACAAAGAGTCGCAACTTTCAGAACCCCCCTTCCATCTCTTAAAGCGTGACATAATTTATGGATGGCACCTAATGTGTACAATTGTTATTTTTTCCAATACATATATGTAGTTAAATTAAAAAACATTTAAAACAGAAAAAAATTGAAATTAAAATTCTAAAATCTCGTTATTTTCTATCCTTAAATATTGAGAGACACAGAAAGTTCTCTCTATTTCACTAACCTTGTAGGGACCCCCACATGATTGGTGCCCCAGCGCCCTGTTAATGCTAAATCCGGCCCAATGTAGTACTACAAGTACTACTGGAAGTGTATTTTGGATTTTTTTCTGGTTAAGTCAAAAAATATATTTTTATGCCAAACACTCTGCATCCTTATTTCAAATTTAGATCTTGGAGATAAAGAACTAAGTGGGGTTGTACCTGACCTCATAGGCACTCAGTATAGCTATATGACCCCTTTGGTCATATATAAAGACTGCTGGGTGTCTACTAAATCTTAATTTTAAAATTTCCTGACTTTTCCAGGCAATATTTTATTAAAATTACAGGCTTTTAACTGGCTACACTTAAACAAATATGAAGGTATGTATTCACCTTAAAAAAATTATTTTGTGACAAAGTAAGTCAAAATTCTTGCGTTTTTTTACTAAAATGTTTATTTTCAAGAACACAATTACGAGCTGAATTATTTCTACAAAGTGGTTGATTGAGTCGACCTTTACGTGATTAAAATCCATATTAACACTGAATTTTAATCAAACTTAATGTTGTACGATTTTCACAATATTTTATTTATATATTTTAACAAAAGTATATACTACATGACAATTGTTTCGTCAACACAGTGGCTTCTTCGGATGTGAGTATTAAACTAACTTGTACAATGCTAAACTGAATGTTAAAATAGAGGTAGCTGAGGCAATAAACAAACCCAACAAATTTATCTTTTACGTAGCATAAATGGGAAAACCAGGTTCTTGTAATTCAGAAATAATATGGATCTATAATTAAGTTGAATTGTTGTTAAAATACATAGAACAATAGAAATTAAAGAAGGTTAAGTAATGGTGAAGGATTATCCAACTACAAACTCTCATAACAAACGCATATGAGAAAAGCTGTCCCGTCAAACAAAAGGCTACAAATAGAGATGTGCCTTGGTGGAACAGGGAGCTCAGTAAACTTAAAACTGAAATAATACGCCTCTTCAATAGAGCAAAACGCACCGGAGAATGGGGCGAATATAAAGAGGCACTCACAAAATACAAAAAAGAATTGAGGAAGTCTAAGAGAAGGACGTGGAAGGGTTTCTGTGAGAGGATCAATGAAATGCCTCCAGCTACCCGACTCCAAAAAGTCCTATCAAGAGACCACTCAAATGGAATAGGACTGCTACAAGGATCAGATGGCAGCTACACGGAAAACAGGAAAGAAAGTATAGAGTTACTTCTGAAAACTCACTTTCCAGACTGCAAAATTACAGAAGAGGGAGACGTTAACAACCGGATTGGAAAGGAAGTACGCTATCCTACAAACCGGGAAAAAAGTCTCTCAGGAAAAATATTTACACCTAATAAGGTTAGATGGGCAATTAGCACTTTTAAGCCCTACAAAACACCCGGAAGGGATGGTATCTTTCCAGCCCTACTACAAAAGGGAATCGATGAGATACTACCAATGCTGATAAAAATTTTTAGAAGCAGCTATGTAGCATTTGAAAAATCTACATTAATAATTTCAGTTTCAATACAGTAAATTAACCCATTAGTTCATTTGTTTGATAGGCAACCACTCGTACTTCAAAGGGCATAGCAGGTTGCATATCTGAAATTCTCAAGAATGAAAGAAAGCGTGTTTTCTTTTATGTATTATTTTTGAGTCGGAGGTGTTACTCACGTATTCTGTTGTTGGGATATTACACAATGGGGTAATACAGTCTTTAAATTACAAGCCCCTTTGTTGGCGCATTTTGATTGGCTAGAGAAAGTGTTCTCTAGAGGTTCAAGTTGGCAACGCGGAGAACTGTCAGAGAGATTTCCGTCGAGGATTGGTCGTGGAGACAGCGACGAGTCGACAGCGACGAGGTAGCTAAATGGCGGCGGTCCCGGTTTTGTAGTGAAGAATTTGGGTTTTACATCGCTGACACTGAAAAGGGATTTGATTTGATGTACCCAGTGTTTCTTTACCGTCCTGCCAGAAGATTTTGTAAGTTCCAGGAAGGAATTCTGTTGCTTGTCGTAATCCGATCGCCACGTGTTTCGTGAAGGTTATACCATACTCTCTATAGGAGGTAGGCTTTTTTATTTTACTTAGTTGATGTTTTATTTAGTTCTTATTTATTGTAATTATTACAGAGTGTTTGGTACAAGTATATGTTTTGGAGAGGCTTGTACTTGGCATAAGTACGTGTTTGGTGCTGTCATTTTGGTTATGTAAGGGGGCCCAGTATTTAGAGGAGTAATAGGAGGAAGTCTATTACTCAGATGTTTGGTTTTATGTGGGTTCTGCTAACGTTTTGAGAAGTTTTGGTTGGAGAGTTGTCCGCAGCAGTCTCCAAGAGATTTTGGTAGAGTTTTGGGAGTAACACGGAGTCGTAGTAGTAAGCAACGTCGAGAACATCTTAAGAAGTGGTAACAGATCACGCTGCAATTGTCAGAGAAAACGCCAAGGCTCCAACCAGGTTTTACTGTTTCATTTTAGTTACATAATTTTAGAGAAATTTTTATAGTTTTATTCAGTGGTTTTTTGTCAAAATATTAAAGTAAATTACACAACGATTATGCAACTACACACCTAGTATGTGAAGTATCTTAAGATCTTTTTTTGTAAGTAGAGCATGGTACCAAGCGACACTAGTTTACTTTATACTATGTCACATATGAAGTATTTTTAATAGAACATGTTCTCTTAGATCCGTCTGTAACATTCTAGTGCACACAGCGAGCATTGCAAAAATTAGCTCACACGATCTTGTTTATTACGTAATATTTTATTGAGAGCTGTAATTTTAACCCGTTGTAAACCTTTTAACTCGCTGTTGTGAATTTGAAACTCATTGTTGTTTTCATTTAAGCGTAGTTGTATTTCTATAAAAAGAGACAAACCACTGAAATAATTTGAGAAAGTGTCCTTGCATATGTTGCATTTCTCTTGCACATGTAGATTAAGTTTGGGGAACAATTGGGGAACTATTTTGTTTTTTATTGTGGTACATCTCATGTCTGTGTTTTAATAAATGTCTAATGTCTACATGTTCTTATTATTTGCACTGATACTCCTGATATTTGCTTAAATTTTGAGATTTGAGAGTAAAGTAGAGTTTAGATATCACAGATATATTTGGAGTATTCCATCGCATGGTTGCTAATAACTTAATTTTGTTCCGAGCTGGCAAAATTATTTAAATCTTATTACGTAATATACAGCCGGTGGCGCCCTCTTGAGTGTCCACACACAATCCTAACCCACGGCCTATGCTCTCCAACAAAAATCGGCTGCCGTCCGCACCGGAATAACATGTTTTAATATTTAGGTATCAAAATATGTTACAGCTACAACTTAGGGTATATTCCCCAAGCCTGGAGAGAGGTAAAAGTGGCGTTTATACCAAAGGCGGGAAAGCGACCAAGCGATCAGCCTAAGTCATATCGTCCCATAAGCCTAACCTCCTTTCTCCTAAAAACGATGGAGAAAATCTTAGATCAACATCTAAGAAGCGAAGTTCTACCAAGGGCACCGCTTCACAAAAATCAATTTGCCTATCAAGCTGGAAAATCCACAACGAATGCCTTACATAGCCTTGTAAATAAGATTGAAAAGACATTTATTGCAAAAGAAGTAGCCCTTTGTGCATTCATAGATATAGAGGTGGCCTTTGATAACACCTCATATGAATCAATAAAAAGGGCAGCAGGTTAAAGATGGTTTGAGCCCTCAACAACAAGATGGATTTATTCCATGCTCAACAGTCGGAAAATAACAACTGAAATGGGAAGTGATTCGGTAACAATAACTGCCATCAAGGGATGCCCCCAGGGAGGGGTCCTATCACCCTTGCTATGGTCTCTCGTAGTCGATAATCTTCTCAAAAGGTTAAGCAACCATGGATTTGATGTCCAAGGCTATGCTGATGACTTAGTGATAATAATAAGAGGCAAAAACGATAGGATGATGTCAGGCCTATTGCAAATTGCTCTCAATATTATCAAAAATTGGTGCATGGAGGAGGGCCTAAATGTCAACCCATGTAAAACAGTCATAGTACCATTCACCAAAAGAAAGAAGCTTACACTAAAGCCTCCAACGTTGAATGGCACACTAATTAACTTCTCCAGTGAAGTCAAATATCTAGGAGTAATCCTAGATCAAAAACTCACTTGGAACGCACACCTAACAAGGGTAATCGGAAGAGCAACGATGGCATTTTGGACATGCCATAGGCTCTTCGGTAAAACCTGGGGACTAAAACCGAAAATGATCTACTGGTCATATTTAACGGTGATTAGACCTATTGTCACCTACGCATCGATGGTATGGTGGACAAAAACAAAAGAAAAAACAGCACAAAACAGGTTGCAAAAACTGCAACGGTTAGCGTGTCTTGGAATCACAGGTGCAATACGCACCTGTCCAACAGCAGCAATGGAGGCGCTACTGGATCTGCCTCCCTTGCATATCCATGTTAAAAGTAGGGTTTCTGATTTCCCGACTTTTTTTCATTCCCGGGAATCGGGAAATAGAATTTGTCGTTCCCGGGAATCCCGGGATTCCCGGGAAATAATAAATTTTTCATATATTTCTTGAAAAACACAATTTATTTTCTTTCAAAGTGTCACATCATTCAAATATTCATTTTACTTCCCTCGCATACCGAAGGGAAGTATTGTATTCGAGAAAAAATCACCCTCCGAGATTTTATCGGATTTTGACGTTTCAGAACACGTAGATTACGAAAATATAGGTTTTTCAATTTCGTCAGTCTGTCTGTCTGTTGGTGCATTAACTAAAAAACTACTTGACGGAGAGCAGTCAAATTTGGTACGTAGTTGACACTACTGTCAGTGAAGAAATAGTTAAACTTTCACTGGAAAATATACAGGGTGGACCGTCTAAAGGGAATAAATAATGAAAAAAAATTTTTTTTTTGCTCAAATTTAAAATTTACACGTTTCATGACACGCTAAACCTATTTCTGAAAAAAAAAAAAAATTTGAAAATTTTCCACGTTCCCATGGCATTCTAAAACTATTCAGAGAAATTTAAATGTTTTTGAAAAATAAAAAAAAATTAAAAACATTTTTAATCCATTTCATTACTATAGAATAGACGAAAAATTTTTTTTGCTCAAATTTAAAATTTCCACGTTTCATGACATTCCAAACCTATTTCGGAAAAAAAATTTCCAACATTTTTTTACCATTTTGGAAAAAAATTTAACACTAGAATCGAGGAAATTTTTTTTTTGCTCAAATTTAAAAGTTTCACGTTTCATGGCATTCTAAACCTATTTCAGAAAAAAAATTTTTCACCAACATTTTTGAAAAAAATTTTACTACTAAAATAGATGAAACATATTTTTTTATTTGCTCAAATTTGAACATTTCTACGTTTTATGACATTCTAAACCTATTTCAGAAGAAAAAAATATTGAAAATTTTTTTACGAACATTTTTGAAATTTTTTTAAAAAAATTTAAAAAATTTTAACCACCACTATATTTCCACTCCATTACGTAAATGTGGGATTGAAAGTGTGACAGATGGCAATAATATCTGGCATATGCACCTATTATACTTACTTTTATTGAAAAATGTACAGGGTGGTCATCTCAAGAAATAATTCAGTCGTGTTGGACATTTGTAAAAGTATTTGCGCAAGCCTTCCATATTTGGCACTTGTTATTTAGTATTGAACTTTTGCTGTTGGGTGAGCACTCTGTATATTTTTTTGACAAAAAGTTATCAGGTTTTCTTTGTAATAATAGCAATTAACTATATTCTGATTATTATTTCCAATGTCATTTCATAATTAACCATTTTTTAGAGTGACCGTCATGCACAAATAACGAGGGAAGTTCTGTGTAAATACCTTTACCGATTTTTTTAAACGTTTTTTTTCTTTTCTTCCTTTGGTCAAAAAATAAATCCGTCAGTTTTGTTTTGTTTTATTTATAATTAAAAAGACACAACAACACTAACTACAGCAGATAATACAATAACCAAATAAAACATAAATGCCGTCCGACGCGCACACTCGGTAAAATTTTGGAGCACCAAATTTAATATTTTTAAAACTTATTTTTATTTCCACGGGTCCGGGAAATCCTGAGTGTTATTTCCCGGGAACGGGAACGATAAAAACTGACATAATTCCCGGGAAATCCCGTCCCGGGACAGAAACCCTAGTTAAAAGGGAGGCAGCTCTTGGCGCCTACAGGATACACTCTAGTAAGAAATTCAAACCAGGGGATCTGGTTGGTCATCTGACTGTCCTAAACGAAGTCCAGTTAGACTCAATGACCAAACCCACAGACTCCACACCAAAAAGGTTCGACTTTGAGAGAACCTTTGAAGTGGTAATTCCTAGCCGCCAGGTATGGAGCTCTGGAGGTCCACAATGGGAAAAAGGATCACTCATCTGGTACACGGATGGATCCAAAACGGATGAGGGAGTAGGAGCCGGTGTATACGGCCCAAACTGCAGGCTGACAATAGCCTTGGGTCACACTCCCACCATCTTTCAGGTAGAAATATATGTCATAGATCTTTGTGCTCGACAGTGCATAAATAAAGGCACACGGGGATCAAGAATCTATATAGTTTCAGACAGCCAGGCAGCACTCAAAGCTCTGAGTTCATTCACCTTTGAGTCACAAATTGCCTGGGAATGTCTACAAACAATAAAGCAACTGGCAAGAAACAACAAGGTCAACTTGATGTGGGTGCCAGGGCATGAAGGAATAGAAGGGAATGAGATTGCGGACGACCTTGCAAGACAGGGTGCCAAATCGTCATTCATCGGACCAGAACCGTTTTGTGGGATAGCAAGAAGTAACACGACGGAGGAGGTAAGAACATGGGAGGATGAACAAAAATCCTCCTACTGGAACTCAACTCCAGGACAAAAACAAGCGAAAAAGTTCATTACTTATTCGCAAAAGAGAGCTAAAGAGCTACTTGAACTCAGCAAAAAGGAATTAAGACTACTAACAGGTCTTTTCACGGGTCACTGCCCATTAAAATACAATCTTAAAAAAATGGGCAAGGCTGAGGACGAAAGTTGTCGATTCTGTACAAAGACAACCGAAACGTCGGAACACATACTTTGCACATGCGAAGTACTAGTCCGGCAAAGGCTACAACACTTGGAACAGGTGATTCTGACACCTGCAGAAGTGTCAAAGTTAGCCCCCAGGAAAATTCTAGGATTCTTTAGAAGCCTAGGATTGGATGGGAACATATAGATATGGGGTAATCACAAAAGATCTTTATAGGTCGAGGTGAGGAGAGGTCAAACGCCTGAACAACCCAACTGTAATCTGTAATCTGTAATGGTGAAGGATTTGTTTCCAGTTGATCATTTAAAATTATATCAGAATTTTTTAATTTATCGATTTCTAACGCTTCTAAAAGTGTTAATTTTAATCCCTTATTTTCTACATGTAAACCTAGTGAAGACATTGCCAAAAACTTAAGGAAAGAAAATTTAAGCATTGCATATAAAGCCTCTAATTCACTAGGTAAATTAATTAAAAATAAAGACAACACTGAAAATGACAATAAATCAGGTGTCTATAAGTTAACCTGTGGTTCGTGCCCTAAAGTATATATAGGACAAACTGGTAGAAAATTGAAAAAAAGAATTTCTGAACACAAAAGAAGCTTCCAGAATAAAAAACTAGACTCTACTTATGCCAGCCACTTAATGGAAGAAAATCATAATTTTAACGCCAATAATTATTATATATACTCTTTAAAGAAGTCTCTCTTTTTTAAATTAATCAATATCAACAATAAAAAAATTATAGAAATATTGAAATAGTACACATAAAAAATCTATCTACTCATATAGTTCATAACCTTCATCTGCAAGACATTTCTGACAGATTTAATTATTCATATTAATAATAATTATCTGAAAGTAATTCCAGGTTACACTGCATATTTTAGTAAATTCTCTGTTATTTCCAGGTGTTCCCTGACTAAAATAAGTTCCCTAACAATCCTAGGTATTCCAAGTTTTTCAGATTAGTAAGTAGATACCCTGAGACTGTCGCAAGTCTTGTTATTAAACAATTCAGCTTGTTATGCAATTATCGTAGAGCCATAAGCAATTTTAGTTTATAGAGACAGGCCGAGATTTAGTTTAGAGAAAAATTTAGCTTGTTACACAGACCCTATAGAATCACTAATCTCTCAATATGCTGTTATAAATAATTTGTTGTTTCTAAAACAAATTATATGTACTATTCCAAATATTTGTGCTTTATATTTCATAGTTAATATTTAATAAAAAAATGTAGAATTAGAGTTTATCTAATTTTTGATATACTATATTGTACACGTGCCATTCTTGCAATTTAGCCTGTTGTATGCAAATACGAATGAACGAGAAGAACAAACCGTGAAAAATAAATTTTCCACATTTAAAAGGAGGCTTAATTTAATATTACCTGTCGAAATCTTGCTGATAAGTTTCTATTTTAATTTCTTCATTAACTAAACACTTTTGATCCTCCATTTCAACTAAACTTCCCTCCTCACAAGACATTTGTTCTAATTTAAATATATCACATTCATTGCTAATTTTTCTCTCTTCGCCATTTTCTCCCTCAACACAGAATTGTTCTTCTACCTTGACTATATCATCCGAGTTACGATCTACCTCATTTTCTGTTACATCCCTTGCCATGACATCTAATAAACCTTTTAACACTATTTGACTCTTACTGTTGATATCCAGAGTTCTGCAATGTTGTTTCACCTTTTCTTCTGCAATGAGATAATTCGCCAGAAAACGAGAGCAGATTTCTAGAGAGGCATAGCAGGGTGCACAGATTACAGGTTTTGCGATGATACGTAAATCCTATCAAACAAAAAGCAAACAGTGAAAATGAATTAGGTATGAGAAAAAGTATGTCAGTCTTTGTAATTATTAGTTATTGATAAATATGAGAATAACGCAGCACATTAAATTTTTCAGTACATGTATCAATCAAAACGCTCAGCATAAAAAGATAAAATTAGGAGCAATTAAATAAGAAACATTTACGCATTTTGAAATGCTTATAATTATCTCAAAAGTTATATTCCAGAGAAGCTTATTTTCTTTATTACAAAAATGTTTTATAAGTTTTGAATAAATAATTAATTATCTTGTTAGTTAGCGATTGGTAATTAGGGAGATTCTTGAACATTGTTGAAAATATTTTATAAAACGGTTGGAGAAACATTTTATTAATTTCCATGGTGTGTCACAATCTTGGGGTAACACACTAATTTTCTTGGGGATAATGCTACTCTGTGGGCAGAGCTTAAGTTCGGACTTAAGCTTTGGTTAAGCTCTGCCGAGTAACGTGATGAGAAACAATTTGTATTTAAAGTAAATTTCTTGGTACAATGTTAAGATTTTAAATAAAACATTTTTTATAAATTTTTCTCATACACAACGGAAGAGACAGGCTGGGTCCTGGAATACCCTGGTAAATAAGGAATATAATAATAAGAGTTTGTATAAACTCACATTTTTGACCACACAACATAAGTAGTTACTATCTTCAGTATTGAAAAAAAAATTAAAAACTATTCAGAAGAGTATTCAGTGATGGAAAAAAATATTTATGCAAATTCTCAGAATATAGTTAATTTTTCTGCATGTGAATATGTCAAGCTCGTTAATAAATACATAAATAATAAATTAATTCAAATCTGACCTGACAAATGCAAATGCAGTAAAAATTGTTAAAAATATTACAACTCTATAATTTAAACATTCAGTCTTACACACAACTTTCATACTGTCACGTATTTTCACACCTGAAACCACCTTTCAGGATCCGTGGGTTAAAAATAATTTCAACAAGGGGTAACCACTAACACTTTATTTAATAATTTACTGATAACTACACAATGTTTTCCTTAAATAAAATACACTTCTACTGGACTAAAATAACCTTTACAATGTATATTACTTGATATTTACTCATTCTATTTATTTCGGATTTCTAACCTCTCACTTGTCACTTTTAAACTTATTCCGCCGAGAATTTCGCCTTATATACACTAAAATTGCCTCTAGATTTTTCTAGAACACAATCGAGAATCTTCTCCCACCACACTACAGAAAACCCTATGTATAATTTTGTAATTATTTTGGGTTAATAAAGACTATTTCATTCACTCGACTCGATCTCCTACAAATTTCTAGGACAGTCACTATTAGTCATGGGCGTATCAGTGCCCACTTTCTAGCTGATGTAATGCATAAGAATATAATATATACAAATTCAATTTGAAAAACGCATTTGGTTAAATGTTTTTATCCACTTTTAGTTAATATCTTTCCATTAAACAAATAAGTGCAGGCAACAAATCTCAATACAATTTTAATAATAGCCCAAAATTTGTACGTTGTAAAGAATTGAACCTAATGTTATTCTGAAGCAATCACCCCTTCCACATCCAGATCTTTAAAGGAAAGCATTTTGACTATGTTTGCACTCTAGTATGTGGAAATAACTAGTCATGGAATTTTAATATTTGAGACAGATGTCATAAAAGAATTTAGGCAATGGTTTCTAGATTATACGCTGAAAATTAAGTTTCTGGACTCTTCCCAATGAATATACTAAATCCCAAATACATATACTAAATCCCAAATTTTTGTACTCTTGCTTGCTTTACTTATTTTTGCATTTTTACCCCCAAGCCTTCACCGGATAACTTCAAAAAACTACCCAGATCCTCATCTTGTTATAATACATACGTGTATAAAGTTTCAAGTCAATATCTTAAACTGTTAGAGAGAAAAAGTGCGGACAAAAAAAGGTATTGTCGCTCAAATTTGAAATCTCGATGTTTTATGACATTCTAAACCTATGCATGTTTAAAAGTGAATTATTATTTGTTTGCTTATAATTGTATTGAAACACAATGTACATTATAGGATTTTTCAAACAGCAGCAAAAATAACTATCTATGAGAACTAAAAGAAAAACTATGTGTAAAAATATTAATGAAATCTTTGCAATCTTTCGATAACCTGAATTATAGTTATGCTAGCAAATTAAAATCCTAAAATAAATTTGCCTAATTTCTTTGAAAATTCTCATTCTAACACTAGCACCCACACAGTCCCCTACGGCCATGCAGATTAAACTAGTATCTACATAATCCCCTACAGTCATGAAGATTGATTAAGTTAAAAATGAGAACAAAGGCCTAAAATGAATTTATTTACCTACCTTGTCTTAAACATTTTCATTCTAATGGATTACATTTTTATGAAACATGTTTATGAATGGCTTTGTGTCTTTTTGATGAGCTCCAGAATAAGGGCGAAAAACGTTTCAAAGGCTAAGCAATTCCACGAAACAAAATGATAGATTTCATGAAAATGTAATCCATTACTATGAAAATTTTTAAGACAAGGTAGGTAAACAAATTCATTTTAGGCATTTGTTCCCATTTTTAACTTAATCTTCATGACCGTAGGGGGTTATGTAGATACTAGTTTAATCTGCATAGCCGTAGGGGACTGTGTGGGTGCTAGTGTTAGAACGAGAATTTTCAAATAAGAAATTAGACAAATTCATTTAAGGATTTTAATTTGCTAGCATTACCAGAATTCAGGTTACCAAAAGAATGCAAGGATTTCATTAATATTTTTACACATAGTTTCCTTTTAGTTCTCATAGATAGTTTTTTTTCTGCTGTTTGCAAAATCCTGTAAAGAATGTGTTTCAATTCTAAACCTATTTCAACAATAAAAATTTTCAAAAATTTATTTACGATAACCATACTTCCATTCCACTACGAGGATGTGGAAGTAAAATAAATATAATTTACTTGCAGTCTAGCAAAATATCGCATGCAAGTTAAATAGAAACTAATGACAGTAACTCAGAAGGTGTACGGTATAGTGTAAATTTTATAATAGGAGATAGTGAGGGAAATACACATAAAAATAAAGAGATTCAAATAGAATGAAATCCCAACATAATAAGTAACTCTATAACTATCTTGCCGTAAGAGTTACAAATCTGAGGAAAAATTCACGATACTATTAATAATACTCGCACTATGTATATAGAACTAGTTACTCCAGAAGAAATAACAAATATTATCAAATACTCGAAAAACGAGATGAGAGGACAAGATGAAATATACACCGGCATTCTAAGAGAGTGTGTGGATGAACTGTGTCATCCACTACAATATATAATTAATAATTTGTTTCATCTAGACATTTTTTCAGGCTGTCTCAAATTAGTATTACTAAGCTAACATATAAAAAAAATAGATCACAGTCACGAGGAAATTACAGATCAATAAGTCTACTTTCATCTTTTTCAAAGGTTTTGGAGATGGCAGTATCTAGTTGTATATCCAAATTTTGTCATTCATTTTGTCACAGCTCACGAGGGGAAATAACTGAATTAGGAAAAGAAATAAATACAGATAAATACACAGTGTGAATTTCGCCAACAATAAGAAAAGTTTGGATAAAAAAAAGGAAACAAACAGGTAGGAAAATGTGTACATCCCTTTCTGGTCATTTTTATTAAATTATAAGGGGTACAGTTTACTTGTTTACATAACACCAAATATTTTATGGCATCTACAAACATAAGCGAACGTGAAAATAGAAGCAGAATATTGCTGAAAAAAATATATTCTCAGCTTTTTTTTCTAATTCTTTGGGACTTCCTGCCAAATGTATTTTTTTGTTTAACCGGTGCTTGGGGAATCTACAAAATATCACCATTAACCAGTATATTACTGGTAAATAACCTCTACGTCTGTGACCTTTATGTCAATGGATCAGTTAGAGGTTGCCTTTCTTTTAAACAAATAACACAAATCAGTACAAAAACTTGAAATTAAATATTTCGCCGACGTTTCGGAAGTCTAATCTGTTTCCTTTTTCAAGACCTTTTTTTGAAAAAATCTTTTTTGCTGTGTATGATAAATACACAGCTCTAAGAATATTTGTTATATTCAATATCCATAGATACTTACTATTTACATAGAACTGTTGATATTGTTAACAGTTTCTTAAATTTTTATACAATGTTAAGTGTGTGAAGTGTTTCTTTTAACATTGGCAACCAGGTAAATAGTACGTATCTATGGATATAGAATATAAGAAACATTTTTAGAACTGTGTATTTATCATAGACAGCAAAAAAAGATTTTTCAAAAAAGCCTAGAAAAAGGAAACATTAGATTTCCGAAATGTCGGAGAAATATTTAATTTAAAGTTTTATACTTATTTGTGTTATTTATTTAAAAAAAGCAACTTCTAACTGATGCTTTGACGTAAAAGCCACAGGCGTAGAGGTTGTTTCCCAGTAACATACTGGCTAATTGTGATATTTTGTAGCACTGGTTAAAAAGAGAAAAATACATGTGGCAGAAAGTCCGAAAGAATTAGGAAAAATTAAGATGTCGCAAATAACATTTAGACAATATATTCTTTGCTATTCTATAATTAAGACCTAAATACATTTAGTAAGATATTTAGTTAATAAAAAGTCTAAACAAATAATTCCAAGTCATCTCGTTTTAAGAATAGTACTTAATATTTAACATTAAAAATGGTAATTCTGGAGAATAACGGGGCATTGGAATTTTCGCATAATTTTCTCAGGGTACACTAATATGGGGTCGTAGAATATGAATCTGAAGTCGGTTTTCAATGGAAATGCATAGATTTTCCAAAAACAATTTTTGAAAATTTCCACCATAACACGAACTTTTTGTCACACCTCGATTTTGGCCTATTCGGATCCCGTATCCACAATGTAGGTGCTTTTTAGAACAATGCACTTTTTACACACTGTAAAAAAATTGACGATTCATAATAATATAAATAGTAATTTTGTTTATCTGAATTCAGAACTCCAGTATTTGACAGTTCAGCCATAAGATTGTCGTGCATGCGTGTCAAAATACCCTGAATAGTTGGTTTCTTAAAGCACAACAAAGAAATTCATTTTATAAATACCTATTAAAATATAATTTAAATAATAATCCTTTTATGATCATCGTCGCCAATACCAAAACCTGGTGTTTTATTAAGAATGTTTTCAATATATGGTGTGTCCCAAATTGGTTTGTTTAAAAATGGCCCGTTTTTGTTATTACCCACTAAGGACCAGCGAGGAGTTGAGACGACGCGCATGCCTTGCCAGGAAAGGAAATGCTCCTTGCTCTTCTCGGATACCATCTACTGACTTTCAACCTGATTATCATTAATAAGTGGTGTCTTAGAAGGGCAAGGAAAATTTGCGCCGGCGCAAATGGTCCTTGCCCTTCTCGGATACCACCTACAGATTTTCAACCTGGTTAAAAGTGGTATCCGAGAAGGGCAAGAACATTTGCGCCGGCGCAAATGTTCCTTGCCCTTCTCGGACACCACTTATTACTGATAACCAGGTTGGCGCAAATGCTCCTTACCCTTCTCGGATACCACCTACAGATTTTCAATCTGGTTATCAGTAATAAGTGGTGTTCAAGAAGGGCAACGAACATTTTCACCAGCACAAATGTTCCTTCCCTTCTCGGATACCAATTATTACTGATATCCAGGTTGAAAGACAGTAGGTGGTATCCGAAAATTTCCTTTCCTGGCAAGGTATGTGTTATCACACCTCCTCGCTGGTCCTTATTGGGCAGTAACAAAAACGGGCCATTTTTAAGTAAACCAATTTGGGACACTATATATTGAAAATATTCTTAATTAAACACCAGCTTTTAGTATTGGCGACGATGATCATAAAAGCATTAAGTATTATTTAAATTATATGTATTTATAAAATGAATTTCTCTGTTGTGCCTTGAGACACCAATTTTTCAGGGTATTTTGACACGCACGCACGACAATCTTATGGCTGACTGTCAAATAACGGAGTTCCGAATTCTGATAAATAATATTACTTACTATTTATACTATGTATTATTATGAAAAAGCATTTATTTTTTCAGTGCGTAAAAAGTGCATTGTTCTAAAAAGCACCTACAGGATCCGAATCGGCCGAAATCGAAGTGGTTCTGGTGTTTACACTGACAAAAAGTTCGTGTTATGGTGGAAAATTTCAATTTTTTTTTTTTTTTAAACTATACACTTGCATTGAAAACCGACTTCAGATTTGTATTCTACGACCCCAAATTAGTGTACCGTGAAAAAATTACGCGAAAATTCCAATGCCCCATTATTCTCCAGAATTACCTTAAAAATATTGAGACATACCAATTCTGGAAGACATTGTTCCACCATTTTTCTCAATGTAACATCTTCTGCATCAAGGGATATAGCAGAACAATTTTTTACTGGATGAATACAAAATCCACATATGGTTTTATCATCCGGAACGCCAGTAGCATTCTTATTTTTCATCAGATAGATATCTTTTATATCCAGATTGACATCCTCCTCGCCATTAACCAATTGATCTATAAAATCATGTGCATAGAGGCAAACTGCTTTAAAATCAAAACACTTCATAAGGATTATTTTACAGCTTGTACACATCACTAGCGCCTGTATTGTAGCTAAATCCTAAAATAAAATTCGTTGAAAGCATCACATAACCAGAATGTGTAATAAAACATTGAAGTGAATCAAATTTATTCATACATAAACATCCCGCCTGTAAAATCGAGGGTCATTTTAACACTTACTATTTTTGGCAGAACTACATCCAGGATGTCTTTCATATCTCCTTCTATAGGTTTAATGTTTTCACATATGTTCAAACATAATCCGCATATTCTTTCCTGGGTTTCCATTTTCTTAGTAAGTAAAACGAAACATTTACCACTTACAACATTCCAAGGCATAACCTAACCTAACATTTGCTTATAATTAGTGATAGGATCACTCGAATGAAAAATAACCGGTTATCCGGTTATTGAAATAACCTGCACCACTCGGTTATCGCCAACGAGTATTCAAGTGAAAAAAAAAAAAAAAACGAATGTTAAACAGTCATTGAATTGGGCACCATGCCGAGACGCATGTTTCAGTCTGCTAGTAGTCGCGTCATTTTGGCATTTCACTTCTAAAAAAAGAGGTGCAGGGAGACTTCATTTTTGTTGCAAAGAGTTCAGAAAGGCATTTAGAAAAAACAATACCTTTTATTTTTTGGCGGAAATGTTCGGTTTTATTTCTTATTCAATAATTGGCCAATTAAATGAAATTAATTGAAAATGTGTTTCCATACACAATATATAATATATTTTTCTAATATCAAATGTTTATAAAAGGCGCATAATGTAAATTTCCATTCCATTATCTAAAAATCTGAAGAAATTCTTGGACACGTAGGATAAGGAGAAGCACGGAACTGCATAGACCACAGTCCAATATTTCGAATAGTTCTCGGAATACTGACGCGAAAAATTGGAGAAGGATGTGATGAGTAGGGTAGAATGGGGTGAATAGAAAGTTAAGGGTCAATAGAAACAAAAACTGTGAACGTAATACAATGATACCTACAGAACATCAAACTAAATTTGGTGATCTTTTGTAATAATGAAGGGATCATTATTACAGAAGATCACCAAATTTGATTTGATGCTCTGTAGGTATCACTGAATTACGTTCACAGTTTTTGTTTCTATGACCCTTAACAGCCAGTTTTTCAATGTCGAGTTAACTCTTGTACTGGGGTTAACTCTGGATTAAGCGCACTGTTGCGTATTTCAAATGCGAGTTAACTTGAAACCTCGAGTTAAATCGAGGTTAAGATAACTCTAGACGAGGTATGAGTTAATTACAAATTTCGGCTTAGAACTAACCTAAAATTATTTTAAGGTGTAAATAAATTATGATGTTTTTCAAACACATCATGGATTATGATTTTAATGTAAATGCTTACAGCAGTGATGAGAAAGCTAGAAGACCCAAAGTAATCAGATATAGGCCAAACGACATGGAAGAATAGGATCGACACGATTTTTTTTGCGCGATTTCATTTGCATCCAAGAACTGTAGATAATATATTTTAAAAGAAGTGCAAGATATTATTTCGTATTCTACGAATTTGTGTTGTATAAATATTAACATGCAATGTTTATTTTACATGAGGGAACTGGTTCCCTCTCAACCTATGCTATGTTGTGGAGAATTGTTGTAGTCGCCACTGTCTGTATGGTATCCATTTTAATGCGCAGCCTTAATGCTAATGCTCCTCTCCACTGTGTTTCTCGTTCTGATGTGGGATTAATTAAATAAATTCTCAGTATTATTTCTGATCCACACAAGAGGCGTCATAAGGTAGGGTTTCACAGGATGGCCACTATTGCCGATCAACAGACCATCATTAAAGTGACCTCGTTAAAATAAATTGTATAAACAAAAATATAAATATAACATTTTACAAATAATATCACAGAAAGTTAGGTTAATGTAACATTTTTAACAGCACAGAACTATAGAAGACATTAGAATACTTGTGTAAAATTCCGAAAATATGGTTAAAATTCATACTTCTCATGTCAACATAACAAAATATTTCACACAACTCGAGTTAACTAACTCGAATGAGAAATAGTAATGAAAAACAGTTGTAACGTTAACTCGAATTTAGCCTCGAGTTAAGGTGCGAGTAAAAGTTATCTAACTCGAACTTTAACTCAGCATTGAAAAACTGGCTGTAAGTTTCTATCCATACCCCATTCTACGGTATATCGAATTCGATGTTTCACCATCGATATCTCAGAAACGAAAGGAAATATAAACTTCAGGTTTACGCCAGTTTTCGTTTTCGTTTTTTTATCAAATATATTTCTCTTAAAGTCAAGCCTCCATTCGAGGAGAAATTACGTAACATAAAACTCGACGGTGTTACCAGCAGAGTAAGATTTCGGCCATTCTTCAGATTCGCGAGCTCACATATCAAGAACCATTGAAGCTACCAACTTGTTCTTTACGCCATTTGATTTGTCTTTGAATTTTATATAAGAAAATTCTCTACTAAAGCTGTATCCTGTACGAGAAGAAAATTATCACACATAGAACACGGCCGTGCCACGGCAAAGTAGGATATCCAGCTTAAGAAAACTTTAACTGGATAAATCTTGAGAAATAATGTAGATAGAAGACCGATCCAATACATGCATAGAAAGAGCATCCTTTTTAGAATTCACTGAATGTGAAGAAAGTAGAGTTATTTTTTTATTAAGTTACAGCGCGATAAAAGTATAGTTGTCAAAATCGAATCAAGTCCCAACTTTAAATCGTCGATATGTAGAAAACGGATCCAGATATCGACTTAAAGTCTATACCACTCAATTTGCTTCATCACTTTATATACCCATGAATTTTTTGCTTGTTTTGTTTCATTTCCGGAAAAATAATATATTTTCTAATATCGCATCAAAAACACGAACAATGTTATCTTCATCCGGTTACCTAATAATTTGAAAAACTTCACGAATACGTGGGATATGGAGAAGAATCAAACTGCTTGAATCAGAGTTCGGTATCTCGAATAGTCTTCGAGATATTGACGCGAGAGTGGCTGAGAGTATCAAATTCGAAGTTTCGCAATATATAACTCCGAAATCGAAAAGATACGAACTTACGAATTACACTTATCGATTTTCCGTTCAATTTTATACATAAGCAATTTTTCTTAAGTTCGAACCTCAATCAGAACAAAACTTACAGAACATATAATTCGACTGCGTCACCGATAAAATATGATTTCATCCTTAAGTCAACTTCCCAGTTCATATTTCAATGACGGTTGGAGATATGAACTTACGATTTACAAAAAGCGATTTCACACTTAATTTTACATCAAGAAAGTTTTTCTCAATATCTCACGATGAACAAAAATTATCGAATAGGAATCGCGACCGTGTCACGGCAAAATAGAAAATCGCGCGTAGGTCAAATTCAACTGCTCATATCTCAAGAAATAATGTAGACAGGAAAGTGCTTGAAGCATCGTTGGAAAGAGCCTCCTTATTCGAAATAACTGAATACTAACAAAGAGAGTTAAATATTATCTTTAGAAAGTTACAGCACGATAATCCAAGTGTCAAAATCCTACGATGTCCCAACTTTCCATATCTCGAAAACAGATCGAGATATTTCGCGGCGTTCCATACTACTCGATTTGTTTTGTCATCTTACATATCCGTGGTTTTTTTCAGATTTTTCCTAAAATGTTAAAAAAGACCTCCGGATATGTGAAATCGGAAGGACCCAAAAAATTCTGAAAAGAATTGTGGATAAGGAGAAGAATCGACCTACGCAGACAAAGGATCGATATCTTTTCAGTTCTCGAGATATAGATGCAAGAATGAGAAATGAGGCTGTGATGAAAATATCGAATCCGACGTCTTACTATCCGTGAATCAGAAACGGGTGAATATATGAACTTCCAGTTTGCACCAATAGATTTCTTGTTCAATTTTGTACTGATATGACTTCTCTTAGTGTCGAACCTCTATCAGAACCAAAGTTATAGAATATTCGACCATGTTACCGCACCGGTAGAAAACGATTTCGTCCTTAACTCAACTTCGCCAGTTTATATCTCAAGAACGGTTGGAGATATGAATTTCCGCGTTTGCAATAGTGTGCTAATTTGAAAGTTTAATCTATGTATAATCTATATATAGTCAGTATCTCCTCCTGTATATATATATGCCGCTTATATTGCCCCTGTATTTACTGGCATGTGATAGTAGTTGCTCCTTCCTTCTTTTGTCTGCATCTCTTCCGCCTCCTGGAATTATCATTATTTTTATTATTTTTTTCGGTTTATCCGTTGCCGGATTAGCTTTCCGTGCTTTTTCCAACCGATTCCACACGGCAGCCGCGCCGGCGATAATTTCAGCCGCTCCCTGTTTTATGAAATATTATTTTATTGTATGTACTTCTTGAGTATCATAATATTCTCTTTACTGTAGTACAATATATGTATAGTATTAATTCTTTGTCAATTTTGACTTTAAATTTGGGCTTAAAATAGCATTACCTATAAGCTCCTGTTATAAAAAGTACCATTTTTGGCCTTGAAGATTAAAAAAATGATATAAACAGAAAACATAATAAAACGTATCAATAATGCAGCCATTAGTCATTATTTTCCATTATTTTTATATTTGTTTTGGACAATGATTTTGATTTTCGCTTTGTTTTTGAATAAATCAGGTTACTTTAAAATGAGACAATTACGTTTAGCTTTTTATAGAGATTCTTTTTTTTTATATGAATTTTGAAGTGTTCTTTTGGTGTTCTGACCATAAAACCAGTAATTTCTTCTGTCTCATTTGATTGTATCAAAACTTGTCTTTGCTTTAAGTCATCATTTGTTTTATCAAATCTATCTCCAAATTCAAATTAATTTCATCTAAATTCTGACAAACCTCGCCCTATTCTATATATATAAGAAATTTGGATATTCTAACCGTCTGGTAATCATCATCAGCAAATCTATAAGCTGTTCGATGGATTCCTGAACAGCACCAGCTTTTTCCATATCATTTCTTACCTGATTAAATAATTGAAGTTTGACGCAAGACATTTTCACTAAAGATAATTTCCTACCGGTACTGCTCTTGTTTATATCAAATATACTTAAATATAATAAATAATGATAATATAATTTATTTTCCTTAAGACACATAGGAATTCTCAATTTTCTCACTTACTAGGTATGTCAAATTAATTATAAAAATGTACCTAAAGTGTAAGTAATAACACGGTGAACTTTTACATTTTCTCTTTCAAGAAAAAAATAAGAAAAGTCACAAAAAGATGAAAATTACAAACTAACGCGTACACACGAAATCCGATATAGAATAAAAACATTTATTTAGTAAAAATTCCATTAGTTTCATTTGCGAAATATGCGAAAGCGGAGAGCTGGGAAAGAAATTATTTTTGTTACATTGTTTGATCAAGAAACGCTGGCAACGTTGCCGGGCCACCGATCCACCGTGGTTTGTATATTATGAATATAATGGGAGACTGAAATCTGAGAAATGGTTAACGAAATATATATCCGGATGACGCAAACACTGTGATTTAGTCGGAGGAGGTAAAGATCGCAACTTATATACAAATTTAAAATATTAAATTTGATTTTTTTGGTGGAATTGTTGTGAAGGTGACTTAATATACTATATACATGAATTAAATTATATATATATTCACTATTTCTGGTGGATGACCTATTGCTGCTTCCCATGAGGAGGACTTATCCACTGCAGGATGTAAATATATATATATATATATATATATATATATATATATATATATATATATATATATATATATATATATATATATTGCTGTGTATCCACACTATGGAACACTACCCAAGTATCGTGTTTGAAATCATAAAAAAAATTCACAAATTTGTATGTATTTTAGAAAATAATCATAACAGTTTTACTTTAACGGATCATACAGAAGCAGGAATATCTGCGGTTTATTTAATTAATTCAAGTTCAATTATTCTCAGCGAGTAGGATGCAGAGAATGAAACTTGATATTGAATTAGAACAAAATATTTGAATAAACATAAAATGAAGTTAATTTAGTTTAACAAGGTTATTCTAAATAGTATATGATAAAACATGAACTTATAGAGAATCACAATCTCATATAAAATGATTTAGAATGAAATTGGAAAACAAAAAAGTAAATTTTATAAAATCTGACATGCATGTCAAAAATTAGGGCTGAAAATCATAAATTGTGTAGAAACACTATAAATCTACACAAAATGAATATTGAATTGAAGACTAATACCAGTAGTTGCTTTGCAGCGTGATTATTTTAGAAATAGTAAGTCCATATATTACAAAACACTGAATGACATTTTAAGTTTTCAGACATTTTCAAATATCATTGCAGAAAGGTGTTTTGTAAATGATATTTCACATCATGCAGAAAGAAAGGACTAATAGTATGATGTTAAATGTTTGTTGGCGTATCAATTTTTTGTTTTAGTTTATAATATCAGTATTCTGTCAGTATGTAAAACTGCAGCACGTTTTTAACTACTAGCATTTTGTGTTTATCATTGCTATTCATCTAAATGTATGAATTAGTATTTATTTGAGATTGGAATTGTTAATTGTAGTTATAAGTAGATTTTAAAAGGTATTTGTAATATGTCAATATATTTCGAGTAATTACAATTATTCACTTAATCCTGAAAAGTAGAATAAGAAATTCATCAGGAAAATTAAAGAATTAAAAACAGTATTCAATTAAGGTAAAGAACAAACAAAACTGAATAGTTTAAATTTTAAATTAAAATTAAATTTTGAAATATTAGATCAAAATAGAAAAAAACAATTGAAATATTGGAAATTAACCCATTGAAACGACTAAAAATAACAAATCAGTTGATCATACACCGCTGAACAGCGAGCTGCGAAAAATATTCATCCAAGAATAAATAAATAAATTGAAAAGAAGAGAAAAGTGGTGAATAATTTGAAGGTTAGGATATTACAATCCAGATATATTGATATCAAGAATACATTGTAAAAGTTGATTAAATATCATAAATGTTCTATATTCTGATATCTATTTTATATTTTTATACGTTCGAATTTACTTTTTGAAAGTAAATTGAAATGATTTTATTGAGCGCCAAACAGTTTCTTAAAAGCTGTTAATATTATAGACTATAGAACACCATTAGCATGACTATCTACAATCTATAGAATGACTCTTACTCAAGGTCCAACGAAGTCGGTTCAATAAATGCTCATCGATCAAGATAACAATCTAAATAAATCAAACTCAGTATTGAACGAACAAAGTATTAATTTATTAACAAATTTGAACTTGGAATGTAATTAACAAATTTAAATAACAAAATCTAACTTAACTAAAATGATAAATATGGCCTTTATTTAAAATAAATATGTACCATGGATTTAAATATTACAATCCAGATATATTGATATCAAGAATAAATTGTAAAAGTTGATTAAATATAAGAAGTGAGTATACTTTGAAAGTATTAAGAAGTAGATTATCCGGAAAGCAGATTTAGAAGAGGGAAGTATTTGTTAATTCAGTTAGCAAATTCATATGGTGAAGAAATTTCAAACGTCAAGCAAGTGATAGAAATACTTCAAGGAAATCTTGAAAATAAATTGGAGGTTAGAAACAAACGTCAATCCAGTAAAGAAGAAGAAGAAGAAGCCTTGAGAGGTTAAAAAGTCAGTCAAGTGACATAATATTTCAAGGATCATAATAACCAGTTAGAGGTTATAATATAACATTACTCGAGTCGAAAGAAAGACAAGGTAAAGCTTTACCATATCATAAATCCATGGTACATATTTATTTTAAATAAAGGCCATATTTATCATTTTAGTTAAGTTAGATTTTGTTATTTAAATTTGTTAATTACATTCCAAGTTCAAATTTGTTAATAAATTAATACTTTGTTCGTTCAATACTGAGTTTGATTTATTTAGATTGTTATCTTGATCGATGAGCATTTATTGAACCGACTTCGTTGGACCTTGAGTAAGAGTCATTCTATAGATTGTAGATAGTCATGCTAATGGTGTTCTATAGTCTATAATATTAACAGCTTTTAAGAAACTGTTTGGCGCTCAATAAAATCATTTCAATTTACTTTCAAAAAGTAAATTCGAACTGTTAAAAATATAAAATAGATATCAGAATATAGAACATTTATGGCTTGTTAACGTGGAGCGATCAGGAAAGCGATTGAATAAATACAACTTGAGAATAGTTTATCATTTCAAGCATACATTTGAAAGATAATAGATCAAATAACTTATTTTGATAGTTTTGACAACAAGGCATTGTCAAATTAAAAACAAATATTAGTTATATGAGGTTAAAGTCAGGTAAGACAACAACCATGAATCCAGAGGAAACTACACAAGGTACATCCACAGTTCCACAAACACAAGTTGGTGACACAAACACACAACCAGACACAAACATGTTCCAGAAACTCATGGAAATGTTGACTGAACTTGAAGAAAAGATGGATAAAAACAACCAGAGACTTGAAGAAAAATTTGGCAAAATAAATGTACAAATGGGTCATAGTATGCAAAAGCTGGAAGAAAGCAATACAGAAGTAAGAAATAAGATTGAAAATCTGGAGAGTAAATGGGAGCGAATGGGAGAGTCAGTCAACGAAGAAATTGGTATTAAGGTAAATGAGGCAGCAAAGGAAATAAGAGAAGAAGTTGTAACAATGTTTGAAGACGGAATGACTGCAGTAGATAGTAGAATGAAGAAATAGGAGGATAAATATGATAGCAAAATAAAAGAACAGGATAGCAAGATAGAACAGAACACGAAGTTGTTGAAGGATACCACACGTACACTATTAACACAATTACCCACACATACTTACACATGCAACAAAACACCATTTTATTTTTACGGAGATAACCGTATACACCCTAAAATTTTCATTTCACGTTTGAAACAACACATGGAAACACAACACGTAAATGCAAACCTAAAAGCAAGCATACAGGACATGTTAAAGGGAGAAGCGGAAATCTGGTATTCAGTTATAATGGACAGGTTTGAGACTATAGAGGAATTTGAAGCTCTAGTCTTAAAACAATATTGGAGTGATTACACTCAGTTGAAAATAAGACAAGATCTATTTAATGGTAATTATGTAGAAAATAAAGGTATTTCTAGGGAAAACTATGTACTTAGAAAAGTATATAATATTAGACATCTAGAACCAAAATTCACAGAAAGTGAAATGGTTAGATATTTAGCTAGGCATTTTTCAGGGGATATCCAGAATGTTATTATTACGCAAAGAATTGCAAAGTTAGACGATTTAATTGATTATTTAAGAGAATTAGATGATTATCATCAGAGTTTTGATAGGAAGTCTAGTCAGAATAGGGAAAATAATAGTAGATATTATAACAAGTGGGGTTATGATCAGAATAGGAATGAGAATGATAGAAGAGAAAGACAAGGTTATGGTCGTCAATATGACAATGATAGAAAGGAACGAGGGGGTTATGAGAAACGTCAATATGACAATGATAGGTATGAAAAGCAGGGTTATGAGAAACGTCAATATGACAATGATAGGAATGAAAAGCAGGGTTATGAGAAACGTCAATATGATAATAATTGCAGAGAGAGAGGGGGTTATGATAAAAATAATGAGTCATATGCACAAGTGGCTAATATCAATATTCAAAGGGGAAATAGAGTAGATGAAAACAGGCACTCTAATATAAATAAAATAGAAACAGCACAAGTAAATGATAGAAATAGAAATCAGGATTTTTAGATAAACTTGTTTTAAATGTAGGTAATAATTGTAAAAAAATAGGCGACTGTATAGAAAGTGATGTTATATTGGGAGACGACATCTTATCAGAAAAAAAGGCAAATATTGTATTAGGAGAAAGAATCCTAAAAGTAGAAGGTGAAAAAATACCTTTCTGTAGTGTTAATGAATTAAATGGCAAATGTGCCAAAATAGGTAATGAATTGAATGGCAATGATGCCGAAATAATTAATGTATCAAATGGCATAGAGTCCAATAATGATAATGAATTTTGCGGTGAGCATATAGTGGGAACCACATGTGTTCAAATAAATAATGATAAGAAGCCTGAAACCTTTCTGATAAGTCGTTACTCCAAATATGATAAAAATTTTAAAAATTTGTCTCAAAAGTACAAAAATTCAATTGATTATGAACCTACAATAGCAAAGGGCTATGCGCAACAACTTGAAGTAGGTAATATTTTAAATGAAAACGAAAATGTTTTAAAATATAATGAGGAATCATTACCGGGAAGTTGTCACATGGGGATAAATTATCCATATGATCCAGGATAGATAACTCTTAAGTTATCCAAATGATCCTGAGTAGATCACTTTTAAATTGTAAATAAACTTTGACAGTGTGAATGTCACATCATGTTGTTAAAACTAACAAAATTTTCACATGTCAAAATTCTATTAGTTTAGGGGGTTTTATGCTGTGTATCCACACTATGGAACACTACCCAAGTATCGTGTTTGAAATCATAAAAAAAAATCACAAATTTGTATGTATTTTAGAAAATAATCATAACAGTTTTACTTTAACGGATCATACAGAAGCAGGAATATCTGCGGTTTATTTAATTGATTCAAGTTCAATTATTCTCAGCGAGTAGGATGCAGAGAATGAAACTTGATATTGAATTAGAACAAAATATTTGAATAAACATAAAATGAAGTTAATTTAGTTTAACAAGGTTATTCTAAATAGTATATGATAAAACATGAACTTATAGAGAATCACAATCTCATATAAAATGATTTAGAATGAAATTGGAAAACAAAAAAGTAAATTTTATAAAATCTGACATGCATGTCAAAAATTAGGGCTGAAAATCATAAATTGTGTAGAAACACTATAAATCTACACAAAATGAATATTGAATTGAAGACTAATACCAGTAGTTGCTTTGCAGCGTGATTATTTTAGAAATAGTAAGTCCATATATTACAAAACACTGAATGACATTTTAAGTTTTCAGATATTTTCAAATATCATTGCAGAAAGGTGTTTTGTAAATGATATTTCACATCATGCAGAAAGAAAGGACTAATAGTATGATACTAGCATTTTGTGTTTATCATTGCTATTCATCTAAATGTATGAATTAGTATTTATTTGAGATTGGAATTGTTAATTGTAGTTATAAGTAGATTTTAAAAGGTATTTGTAATATGTCAATATATTTCGAGTAATTACAATTATTCACTTAATCCTGAAAAGTAGAATAAGAAATTCATCAGGAAAATTAAAGAATTAAAAACAGTATTCAATTAAGGTAAAGAACAAACAAAACTGAATAGTTTAAATTTTAAATTAAAATTAAATTTTGAAATATTAGATCAAAATAGAAAAAAACAATTGAAATATTGGAAATTAACCCATTGAAACGACTAAAAATAACAAATCAGTTGATCATACACCGCTGAACAGCGAGCTGCGAAAAATATTCATCCAAGAATAAATAAATAAATTGAAAAGAAGAGAAAAGTGGTGAATAATTTGAAGGTTAGGATATTACAATCCAGATATATTGATATCAAGAATAAATTGTAAAAGTTGATTAAATATAAGAAGTGAGTATACTTTGAAAGTATTAAGAAGTAGATTATCCGGAAAGCAGATTTAGAAGAGGGAAGTATTTGTTAATTCAGTTAGCAAATTCATATGGTGAAGAAATTTCAAACGTCAAGCAAGTGATAGAAATACTTCAAGGAAATCTTGAAAATAAATTGGAGGTTAGAAACAAACGTCAATCCAGTAAAGAAGAAGAAGCCTTGAGAGGTTAAAAAGTCAGTCAAGTGACATAATATTTCAAGGATCATAATAACCAGTTAGAGGTTATAATATAACATTACTCGAGTCGAAAGAAAGACAAGGTAAAGCTTTACCATATCATAAATCCATGGTACATATTTATTTTAAATAAAGGCCATATTTATCATTTTAGTTAAGTTAGATTTTGTTATTTAAATTTGTTAATTACATTCCAAGTTCAAATTTGTTAATAAATTAATACTTTGTTCGTTCAATACTGAGTTTGATTTATTTAGATTGTTATCTTGATCGATGAGCATTTATTGAACCGACTTCGTTGGACCTTGAGTAAGAGTCATTCTATAGATTGTAGATAGTCATGCTAATGGTGTTCTATAGTCTATAATATTAACAGCTTTTAAGAAACTGTTTGGCGCTCAATAAAATCATTTCAATTTACTTTCAAAAAGTAAATTCGAACGTATAAAAATATAAAATAGATATCAGAATATAGAATATATATATATATATATATATATATATATATATATTTATATATAAATAATTGGCAGTTTTCTTCCTTCTATACAGTTTGTTGGAGAAGGATTAGGGTTGCCATATGGCAATGTCGGTCCTTCCTGGGTTAATTTCTATTCACTTTAGGTTAATACTAATGACTAATTTTGTATTAGTACTATTTATTTATTTATTTATTATTATTATATGGCAGAGCCATTTTCATTTTACAATTGAATAAATAGGAACATAATTAAAATAGTATGGAATAATGCGTTACATGGCTATACACGGATTTTCTTGTGTCACAATCCAGGTAAATTTCAACCAATTCATTTAATTATGTTTACCGTTTTAATTTGTAATAATAGTAGAGGGTCCACACCTTCGAAAGCCGTCTAAATCGCCAAGTAACCCATTCCAGCAAGGTAAATAAATTTTGAGCTCGCATATCGAAAGAGGGTCCTAATGGGCATCCGAAATGGCTTGTTGGACTTTTTTTGGCGCTTGCACAACTTCTCTACAAGAAAAAAAGATGGCGGAACGTTATTTCAAGAATGTGTGTTTTTAAACATATACCTCTCGTTAGAAAATTAACTACGTACGATATTGATGTGATTTTTTATATTTGTATACTACTGACATGAGCGCATATATCTGTATTGTTAGAATTTCAAAATAACTTACAATTTTTTTCTAAATAAATCCTAAATCACAGGAAGCAAATTTGTGTGTTTGAATTTTCGACGTGCGCTCAACTATATTAAATGTTTAATTTTTTTATATATTATATGCGAATGAAATATGGTCTAAAGATCAAAAAAGTGTTTGCAAAAAAAATTAGCTCTATATCTTTTACAATTTTTGAGTTACAGACTTTTCAAATTAAACCATAATTTAGGTCTGTGATACTCCTATTACCATGCGGCTATTATCTCACGTACTGCTATGTGGTTAATTGTAATGCATCAAGATAGTAAGCCAATACATTTTTGATATTGTGTTATTATTATTTATAATTTTACAAAAATATTAATAGGTAAAATGAAGCTCATTTGGCATAGTATTTATTAGATCTATAGGTTATGAAGGTGTTGTATATGGAGATATTTATTATATATACCATCATTATACAATATAGAAATAAAATATAAACACGTACACAAACCGTGTAATTTATAAGTAATAATAATAATAATAATAATGCATAATTATACACAGCTCAGTAAGCATCGACAAAGCACTACTAGACTGGTAAGAATTACTGTCTGTTAAACACTGCTCTGTATTATTTCTGCCCTTAAAACAATTGTAGGAAAGGCCACATGCACATGCAACAGAACATCAACATTTTTAGTCACACTCTACTTTACAATTCCACCTTTTGTTTTTTTTTTAACCACTTGTGGTTTTTTGTCATCATTTGTGGGTTTATTTAGTTATTCTCTATCAGATATCCAAATTTTCTGGAAGAGTGTGATGTGTTTTCTTAACCGTTTTTCAAGTCACCGAGGTAATTTGTTTATAATCCAGAATTTTGTGTTAGGTAAGGAAAGTATAGGAGAATCTAAACCACTTCTTGTGAATAATTTTTACAATTAAAATTATTTTGCAGTAAGCAGGGTTTGACCCTGCTTCGCTAAGTACTTCAGTTGCAAGCTAAGCTAAGCATACCAAACTACTGGACTTAATGACCGTTTCAAATTCAGTAAGTAAGCTCTCTTGTAGGACTTAGCGAAAGTATGTCTAATAACTTTATGAAAAATAAATGCTACCTTGGTGAATCTAATTAAACTCACTATGGCCATACAGATTCACATAGGTCTTACGACCATCTTCAATGACACGATCACCAATTGCATCGCAGTTATCTCCAAGATTAGTCAAACTGTTTAGATGGCCTCTTTGATTTAAGGCAACTGTAACTGCTCACTTTTTCCCCTTCGGAAAGAATAACTGACAGGTCACACAATACATAGACTGCCAATAAACAATATTTACAATATTTTCTTCTTCATGTTTTTCACCTAATTATTTATTGGTTTCGTGAATACTATAAAATACCCTTTGTTGTCGTATACCCACAAAACTTTTGTAGTTTTTCTATTTTGGAAAAATTAAACATACCTTTCGTAAATATTATTGTGTTCGTTTGTTCATGGCTGCACTTCAAATTTTATGCTAGGCGTGAGGAATCCAAGTTCACATTGTTGGGCAACATCTGTCCTTATTTACACCAATATTCAGGGCTTGTTTTCTTAAGTCATATCGTACTTTTTTTAAATCCGAAGTTTAGGTCAATTTTTATTTTTAAACTCAATTTATTAAAACTTATTAACGATTTCGTACTCTATTTGCAAGTCTAGATATACTGTCCTAAACCAAAATGACGTAACTTAAAATTTCCTAAGCAAATTGGACGTACTTCAAAGTTTCCTTGTTAAATGACCGACTTTTTTTCAATAATCAAAACCATTATTTTTGCATCTGCCTCATAGAAGTAAATTCAAAAATAGAATGAAACTATTTAAAAAAATAAGACGTGCTGAGATTAGCGGCATAAAATGTCAAATATCTCAAGAAGAGCGTATAATGAAGTACGTCATTTTGGCTTAGGACGGCAATTTATTACATGTAACAAATTACATCATAATTTAAAACCACGTATTTATTGCACCGAAATAATTGTTTAATAATTTTCAGACAATGAGTGATCTAATGATCAAGAATAATATAACACCTAAATCAAATTAGGCATTATACTAATATATGATCTATCCACAATTGCACAGAACGAGCCCTGCCGTAGCTGTCACGTTGCGCGCTAATAACAAGACATTATTACGGTCGAATTTAAAAATCAGTATCTCGAAAACTGTATATGATATCGAGCTAATTTTTTTTGCAAAAACTTTTTTGATCTTTAGACCATATTTCATTCGTATGTAATAGATACAAAATTCGAATATTTAATATAGTTGCCCGCACGTCGAAATTTCAAACACACAAAATTCGTTCATGTGATTTTGGATTTATTTAGAAAAAAACCGTAAGTGATTTTGAAGGTCTATTAGTACAGATAGATCCGCTCGTGTTTGTAGTATATAGATATAAAAAATCAGATTGATATAGCAAGTAGTTAATTTTTTAGGAAGAGGTAAACGTTTAAAAACACAAATTCTTGAAATAACATTCGGCCATGTTTTTTTCTTGTGGAGAAGTTGTGCAAGAGCCAACAAAAGTCCAACAAGCCATTTCTGATGCCCCTAAGGACCCTCTTCCTGAATTCGTTTCCAAAAATCATTTACCTTGTTGGAATGGGTCATTTCAATTTTTAAAGCTTTGGACCCCTTACTATAAACACTAAAGCGACCCACCGCACGTTTGGTCTCAAGCTCGAACACTACCAACCGTAGAATAAAATCAAAAATCTGGATCAGTAAAAAAAAATCAATTTAAAATTAATCTTAACGTAAGGGTCGCCGAGTGCATGCTCGATAATATTTTTTTTGACATGTTGCACCACTTCTATTTTAATGAAACTTGACGTGTGTACGTAGGCTAAACCCAGAATACTGAAATAAATTCTAGAATGTACCTTAACAGTTCCATTTAATTTTATTATACTACCTTTAGCAGATTAAAGGTAAATATATATTGGGCACTCAAAATAGGAACAACAGTAGAAACACGGCTAGATTCTTTGAATTATTAATTTGTAATGAAGCATCCTAAAGTCATACCTCATTACTAAGAAGTTTCAGTGTAGTGCCGTGTGCACATTTGCCACACGACGGCGATTCATACTCGATATACTAAATTTGCACACCGCCCGACACCGACCGTCTCAAAAAGGAGGGATAGTTTCGTGTATAAAAGCCCAGCCGCGGATCGAGAAGAGCACTGGGTACATCTCTCCGTAAATTGCCGATGGCGCGCTGAGCCGAAGACACTTTGCTGATTTATGCACCAAGTGACGTGACTCTCCGGAGCGAATATATCTTGACCTAGAAAAGTTCTACGGTGCGTTGAACCGAAGAACGGACCTTGTGCCAAATGTTATTTAGTCCAGCGATGTCCCGTCGTCCCGACGAAACCGACACGGAGCAAATATAAATTAACAGGGGAGTGACCCGGCGAGTTGAGCCGATCGCTTGCTCGGGTTGACGGTTATTAGCCCGCCGCCGTTTCCGCCGTCAAAATCCCTACTCGTCGCATCACTGCATTACACTCTCGTCGTCTCTCTCATTCATACGATTTAAATGTCACCTGATTACCAATAACCGTAAAAGATACGGACCTGAAAAACCGATAACCTGTAACTATTGTATATTATGTAAACCTGCATATTTTACCTGTTGAAGATAATAAAATTGTTAATTTTGATTGGGTTGTCTTATTAAACTAATCTGGATCCTGAACTAATCTCCGACTCCAGCTACCCAGAGCAAAACACCGTTACATAATTTGGCGCCCGAGCAGATTTTAAGACATTAGTTCATTCCGGATAACCCAAAAGGTGACATTTACAAACGAGAGATAGACAAATAGAGAGAGATATTAAAATATTTAGAGGGAGACACAAAATATTCCAAGCCATAGAAATGAGTTTGTCAGACACAGATGGTGCTTATGGACTAGAAGTCGCAGATACCACAGTAGGATGGATATATAAATTAAAGAAAGATGAACTGCAAGTAGAATTATCCAAGTACAGCGCAATTACAACTGGAACAGTGGAAGAACTCCGAAGTAGACTAAAAAGTTATTTACGTAGCGAGGCAGCCAAGAAAGTTGATGCCACGCCCACCCAAATAAATCCTACAATACCAGACATGTCATACATTATACCAACACCCATGGGTACGGTTTTAACTGAAGTTCGCAAATGGAACGTTCGTTTCGACGGCAGAAAAGACGTTTTCTCATTTCTAGAACGTGTAGAAGAGCTACAGTCAGGATACAATTTTAATGATGAACAAATGCTACGAGCCCTACCCGAACTACTACAAGGCGATGCATTATTATGGTACAGAAATAATAAAACGTCCTGGAATACGTGGGATCAATTTGTCACAAAGTTAACAGCATTTTACGCACCCTCAGATTACCATTTAAAGTTGGAAGACGAAGCAAGGCTCCGTGTACAAAAAGACAACGAAAATATAAAAGATTATGTAGTAGCAATCCAAACTCTACTGCGGAGGCTTAAAAATATCACCCCAGAACAGAAGTTATACCGAATTTACTCAAATTTAAAACCAGAATACCGAAAATATATCAAACGAACCGATTTCCAGACACTCGATCAATTAATAACCCTAGCAAATGAACACGAAACTGTTTGTAAAGAAGAAAGGACAGCCAAACAAAATTTACAAACAGGCACACCAAGATTAGGTTTTAATTACACACCAGACAGATATTATCAAGCACCGAATTATAGAAATAATTATGGAAACAACACACAAAACCACAATAGGCCGGCCACCCAGAATTATTCTAGATCACAAGATCAGGTACAGAGACAAACCGCCGCCGAGTACCCCACAACACAAAACAATTCTAGGAATAACACACAAACAAATTCCAGGCACAGCGTAGTTAATAACTACAATAGAAATACAAACTGTTGGCGTTGTGGAAGCCAGGGTCACACCCGAGATAACTGTACAAACACACCCAAAATATTTTGCTCCCGCTGCGGACAACTAGGCATATTTTCCCGTGATTGCAGCTGCAAAAATGAGGCCTCGGGAAACGGCAATATGGCTGCCCTGCCTCGCGAACAGTCCAGCCAGTAAACAACTTCCCCGCGGCCACCGTCCAAACTCCAGTTTTCAATGTCAACGACCGACTGAAGCTCCCGATACAAATCGGAACCGAACACTTTACATCGCTACTCGACACGGGCTCAACCCGCTCTTACATAGGGGACGCTGTATACACGAACTGCAAAGCAAACTTACTAGAAATAAATTGTACCGGACATAATATTAAACTGGCGGATGGAACGGAAACACAAGTAAACAGAGAATTCAAATTAAATTACTACACAACAGGACTTCAATTAACCGATAATTTCTTGTACTTGCCAAATTTAACTTATGATATTATTTTGGGGATGGACTTTCTAAGGAACCATCACGTTACCATTGATTTTAAATTACTAACAGGGCAAATTATGGGAAATATGATAGACTTTAATCAGAAAATAGAAGGAACAATCCCGCTCTCTCTAATTCAGCCCTCAGATAACGAAAAACAGATCCTGTCAAATTTTTTACAAGTCGAACTTCCGAAATTTGAGACAATTCAAGGTGTTACCCCACTAACACAACACAAAATTAGACTCCTGGACGACACGCCAATTAAACAGAGATACCGCCCATTAAACCCAGCCATGCAAAAAATTGTTAATACCGAGTTAGACAGAATGTTGGAAGAAGGTGTAGTAGAACCGTCTAAAAGCCCGTGGAATTCCCCAATTGTCATGGTAAAGAAAAAGGACAATAAATATAGATTTTGCATAGACTTCCGGAAAGTAAATGAAGTTTCGATGAAAGATGCTTACCCATTACCTTTTATAAACGCCATTTTAGACAAATTACGAGAAGCCCGGTTCATATCTACTTTAGATTTACGCTCCAGCTATTGGCAAATATCTTTGACAAATGAGAGTAAGCCAATAACCGCATTTACGGTACCCGGAAGAGGGTTATTTCAATTTAAAGTTTTACCTTTCAGCCTCCATTCAGCCCCTAGCACATTTCAAAGACTCCTGGACCAGATTATAACCCCTGATCTGACATATGCATTTGCGTACCTGGACGACATCGTCGTAGTAAGCAAGACATTTAACGAACATTTACAACACTTACAAGAAATATTTCAGCGTTTAAAAGATGCAAACCTACAACTAAATCCAGATAAATGTAATTTCTGCAGAAAAGAACTAAGATATTTAGGACACCTGGTAAGTGAAGATGGCTTTAAGACAGACCCCGAAAAAGTAAGTGCCATTGTGGCAATCCAGCCTCCAAAGAATGTCAAACAATTACGACGTTTTCTTGGCATGACTTCCTGGTATAGGAGATTTATTAAGTCATATTCGGACACTGCCGCACCCTTAAACAAATTACTGAGGAAACATATCCGCTGGAAATGGACATCGGTTGATGAAGAGGCTTTCACAAAACTCAAAAATGCATTAACAACGGCTCCTGTACTCAGCTGCCCCGATTTTACGAAAACTTTTTATCTCCAGACAGACGCATCTATACAAGGACTGGGTTCGGCACTGCTACAGAAAATTGACAATCAGGACCGTATTATAGCCTATGCAAGTCGCTCCTTGTCAGACGTAGAAAAAAAGATGTCAGCCGTGGAATTAGAATGCTCCGCCATACTCTTCGCAATCCGGAAACACATTAGTTACATACAGGGATATCATTTTGTTGTTGTAACAGATCACCAGAGTTTAAAATGGTTATATTCCACAAATCCCACCAATGGACGACTGACTCGTTGGGTAATGGAATTACAACAGTACGACTTCGAAATAAAATACAGAAAAGGAGTATTAAACAAAGTGGCAGCCGCACTTTCCCGCCAGCCAATTATCACCGAAGAAGGAAATAACACAGAGGAAGGTATTTTCACAATTGAAAATTCAGAAAACTGTGCTTGGTACAAAGAGACCATTAAACTAGTACAAAGTAAACCCGAAAGAAAACCGGAATACTGCATTATCGACGGAAACCTGTACCGCCATATATGGAGCAGTAACAATTTTACAGACCCCGAATTTTCCAACCCATGGAAACTTTGTATCCCGCAACCGCAACGAAAGCAAATCCTGAAGGAAAATCACGATGCACCTTGCGCAGGACACCTAGGTATAACAAAAACTATAACTCGAATTGCCGATAATTACTACTGGCCTAGGATGTACAGAGATATTGCAAATTACGTAAGACGCTGCCCGAACTGTCAAATATATAAATCATCTCAACAACAGACCGCAGGAAAAATGCAATTCCCTAAAATAAACGGATGTTGGGATACTGTCAGCATCGACATTGTCGGACCACTTCCTAGGTCTAGCAAAGGCAAAAATAATCTCATCGTGTTGCAAGATAGATTCACTAAATGGATAGAATGTCACCCCGTAAGAAAAGCAGCAGCAGACGCCGTTTGCAAAGCATTAAAGGAAAAGATTATCGCCAGATTTGGATGTCCAAATTACATTATCACCGATAACGGGAAACAGTTTACCAGCAACGAATTCACTTCGCTGTTATCTGAATACGGTATTACACACCGCACAACGACGCCGTATTCACCCCAATGTAATCCAGTAGAGAGGACAAACAAAGTAATAAAGACGATGATTGCCCAATATACCGAAAACGACCACCGAAAATGGGACCAATTTTTACCAGAATTTACGTTAGCCATAAATTCGTCCAGACATGAATCCACGGGATTCACACCGGCAATGCTTAATTTCGGTAGAGAGTTAACACTACCTAGCTCTCTCAACAAAGAAAACCAGAATAATAACCCAACAAATCCAGATACCCCGAAGAAACACATTGAAAAGTTGCAGAAAATGGCCGATATATTTGAACTTGTACGAGTAAACCTAGCCAGAGCATACCAAACACAGGGTCACCACTACAACCTGCGTCGCAGAGAATGGACCCCCCGTGTGGGAGACAGGGTCATGAAAAGGGAACACCCTTTGTCCTCAGCAATCCGAAATTTTAACGCAAAACTGGCACCTAAATTCTCAGGACCGTATATCGTGGTGCAGACTATATCACCAGTTATCATCTAAATTAGATCCCCCACCGGTCGCAGGAAGCTGCGCGTACACGTAAAAGATTTGAAACCGACGCATGTCTAAAACATATAAATTAACATGCACTCGCAGCAAATATTCAGTCGACCAGAAGCACCAGACCAAGATGTGGCCACGAACACCAAGCTTACCACCCTGGTACCCTGAGTCAGACGACCCGTCGCCGTCTCCTCCACCACGCCCGATGTCTCTGCCCGGACCAGGTTTTGAAAACCTATATATTATACTGTTTTATTTTTTTATATTATTTTTTTATGTGAAATTTGAATTTTGTTGAGCGCCAGGTTTGTTGCCAAACCGATTTTATTTCTTTTTATAAACAGTATAATTTATAGCACGAGATTATTGACTCTTTCAGGGCCAAGAGTGGATTCAATTGCTCAAAATTGCACGTTTCTTTCTCCTCAGCAAACTGTAGGTTCCAATGAAACACACAACCACTGGTTTTATATAAAATTTTAATAAGCTAATCAATTTAAAGATAAAAATGAAATGTGACAAAAGAGTATAAAATTTGGATAATGTTTACAACTTAAAACTAAAATAAAATTACAAATTGGCCTTTATTTAGTTGAAAAAATAATCATATGTTTGATTTGAATTACCTAGGGTTTTATTTGTTTGGTTATTTAGATGTTACCTTGAGTCTATCGATCGGTGCTCCTTATTCTTCTGCGTGCGCACGTTCAGCTTTCAAATTGTCGCTTCCTTTCTGCCACTGGCAGCACTGTTTTGACGGAGCTCTTGGCGTTTCGATGAAATTCTCTTTGTTTAAAATATCACTGGATTTATTTTTAAATCAAGGTAAGTATTTACCTGATTACTTGCACTTCAAAAATATATGCGTTGCACAAATTATTACCTTTAAATTACTTCTTCTCATTCATAAACAAAACTTGATGATATACTTGGTTATAGAAATTTTATTTTAAATTATGATTTCTTTCAGGAACGGAACTTTTGTTTGTTCAGCATGTATTTATCCACTTGGATATCAAATATTTTAAATTTTATCTTCAGCCAGGTTTATTTATTGATGTGAGTATGCTGGTTTCATTATTTATTTAAAAATTTTTAAAAGTGAGGTTATTTTTTCTCTTAAATTTAGCGTGCTTACGCCTTCAATACCAAAAACATACTTTATATTTTATTTTTATAAAAGTGAGGTTATTTTTTCCTCTTAAATTTAGCGTGCTTACGCCTTCGATACTTTCAACATACTAAATTTGAATTTGTGGAATTCTATTGGCCCACACAAGCCTAGTTTGACATTTATATTACAAAACAGACTACTTGACTTCTGTCATTTTATTATGAAAAACTTTATTTTAATATAATTCTTTTTGTAGGTTGAGAATGATAAAACTAATTTCATATTCATTTACTAGAGCTTATTCTGCGTTTTCTGATATGCCATACTATATGTTTTTGTCAATATTTAAAATTTTTCTATTACCAACTATTTTTACAAATATTCAATTAAAAACTATCTTATACTAATATAGCTATTATGTAAATTGATTAGCAATCCTCTCTGAACAATTCTATACTAATAACACTTATCCTACTATATTTTACATCAAAATAATGACCAAAGCATTTTTTGCCTTTTTAGGGTACCGCAAACTGTCATTGGTTTTCTTGATTGGCTTACAACTTATCTACCTTGATGAAATTTTAACATACAACTTATGAAAACTACTGGGAAAAGTTCCCTTCAACACCATGTCTGTGTTTTATCAACATAAATTTTCTCTTTTGTGAGATACAGTCTGAAATATGTAAGGTTATGCACCCTTATTTTAATTAATTGATCTTGAGAGCTCTAATAGTCCAGGTATTCTAGAACTTTCACGTTCTTTAGTGAAATATAGTAAGTATCTACCATATTTATTACTTTAAAGTCAATACGATGTGAAATTCTACAGTTTTTATCACTTTTCACTTCTGCGGTGGAGTCTACCGTTCTTACTAATAATGTTTTTGTATCCATGATTTTGGATATGCGTTTATCAAGTCTTTTAGTGTTTATAGCTCACTCATGAGTACTTATTGAAAATTTCACTACAAATAATGTTTTTATTTCACATTTAAATAGATTTTTGTTAATTTTCATCTATATTTCCCACTACTATGCTGCTTATGTTGACCATGGGTCAAGTCCTTACTTATATCTACATGTTATAGTTCATGGTGACGTAACTTAATAGATATTAAACCATTTTTAAAGTCCTGTACATATTATGTTATATAAAATATTCGGGTATGATACATTTAAATATTATTTTGGTCATTTGACCTTTTACGTTTCATTTACAATAATTTAATACTTTTGGTTGTGTTTCATTAGAACTTAGGTTTGTTATCCAGTTTAAAATATCATGCTGTTATTGCTTAAAGATTTCAATAAAGTTTTACATTTAACGCACAGGTTTTTATAATTTAATTTGGCCATTTTGTAGTGGATTTTTCAGTTTTCTCTGTGAAATCAAATTTTTAACAATCTGTACAATTCCCTGGGATGTGACTACCTTGTTGGCACAACAATATATACTATGATCCTCCCAGGACGATCAATCCACAGACGCCGCCACTCACGAAAATTTGGGCCGACTCCAAGATACCAGCCCTACTGTCACCCCTACCCCCGACGCCGGAAACCAAGAGTCTCCCCTGCCAGGGAAACGTTGGAGTAACAACGACGCCTCCACCGCTAGACATACCATCCCTGCTGCCGTCCCCGAGGTGTCCCTCAACCTCCAGAGCTGAGCCGTCCCCCTCACCGCCAGCCAAATATGTGCCGTCCCCGATACCGTCCCCTGGGCTACAAATGATGTCTCCACTGTCCAGGTCAATGGAAGTGAAGTTCAGGGAGTTATTTGGAGAGAGCCCCAGCCCTCCAAAACCACCGACCCCAGGTAGGTCAATTCCCTGCCTTAGGGCCTTGTTTCAGGTAGAGGACCCTAAAATACCAAAACGGAGACGGAAGTTCAGACACCGCAGCAGCGACGGAACAACCACCCGCATTCCGGGAATCACCGCCCAGACCGTCATCAACCCCTGTACGCCAACACCCATGCCGCAGACGTCCGCTAACGCAACCCCACGAGTGCGCGGGAACATCTAAGTGCGCGGCAAACGAGTGAGCGAAAAACTTATTAAACGGAATTTGTTATGTTATGTTATTTTCCGATGTGTAAATTTTGTTAATTATGCTTTAGAATCCATTTGTTTTATCTTTTATACCAATGTTTTCTTACGATTTATTTCGATTTATGCCATACCTAGTTTAGTTATTTTTTGCATAGTACATTTTATTTTCCCTGTTATTTCTACCGTTGTTTTACAGATAGATTCCTGTTGCCAAAACTTCAAATTTTATATTCATATGTTTATACAGGGTGTCTACGAAAATTTAACCAGGCTTTCGTTAGTTGGATACAAGTATGTAATAGGCTAGAGTTTGTTTTGAAATGTTTAAAAATTGTTCCTAATGTCAATTTTTCTCACCCGACGAACGAGGGGAGTGTAATGAAGCATCCTAAAGTCATACCTCATTACTAAGAAGTTTCAGTGTAGTGCCGTGTGCACATTTGCCACACGACGGCGATTCATACTCGATATACTAAATTTGCACACCGCCCGACACCGACCGTCTCAAAAAGGAGGGATAGTTTCGTGTATAAAAGCCCAGCCGCGGATCGAGAAGAGCACTGGGTACGTCTCTCCGTAAATTGCCGATGGCGCGCTGAGCCGAAGACACTTTGCTGATTTATGCACCAAGTGACGTGACTCTCCGGAGCGAATATATCTTGACCTAGAAAAGTTCTACGGTGCGTTGAACCGAAGAACGGACCTTGTGCCAAATGTTATTTAGTCCAGCGATGTCCCGTCGTCCCGACGAAACCGACACGGAGCAAATATAAATTAACAGGGGAGTGACCCGGCGAGTTGAGCCGATCGCTTGCTCGGGTTGACGGTTATTAGCCCGCCGCCGTTTCCGCCGTCAAAATCCCTACTCGTCGCATCACTGCATTACACTCTCGTCGTCTCTCTCATTCATACGATTTAAATGTCACCTGATTACCAATAACCGTAAAAGATACGGACCTGAAAAACCGATAACCTGTAACTATTGTATATTATGTAAACCTGCATATTTTACCTGTTGAAGATAATAAAATTGTTAATTTTGATTGGGTTGTCTTATTAAACTAATCTGGATCCTGAACTAATCTCCGACTCCAGCTACCCAGAGCAAAACACCGTTACAAATTTTAACTATTTTATTTATCAATTAATTTTGTTTAAAAACAATAAGGTTCTACCTTTAGCTCACTAACTTACCATTAGCATTAATGCTTTAGAAATGTACCGATCAAATCAAATACACCCTTCATTTTTGTATTTGCAAAGAGTATGATAATAATCGGTAACAATTTCAGGAAAATATCAGAAATATTTTATGTGACATATGAATGAAAATTGTTTACAAAACTGTTTATTACTATAAAATTTTGAAAATGGAGACTGAAAATGCTACTTGAACTCTGCCTATGAAAGTTTTTGATTGGTCAATATGGTCCTTTTTTAAATCCTTTATATTTTGTTACAAATGAGCAGCTTTCACAAGTGTATACTGTTCCTTCTGAAAGTTTTCGATGGATCAATATGTGTTTTTAAAGAATATTTATTCTTGTTGCAAATAAGCAGCTTTCACATCAGAATACTGCTAATGCTGAAAGTTTTCGATGGGTCAACATGTGTATTTTTAAAGCCCCCTTTTGTTTTGCTACATACGAACAGCTTTCACATCTGTATACTGCTACTTCTGAAAGTTTTCGATGGGTCAACATGTGTGCTTTTAAATTATCCTCTCGTCTTGCTACATACGAACAGCTTTCACATCTGTATACTGTTACCTCTGAAAGTTCTCGATGGGTCAACATGTGTCTTTTTAAATACCCCTTACGTTTTGCTACATACGAACAGCTTTCACATCTGTATACTGCTACTTCTGAAAGTTTTCGATGGGTCAACATGTGTGCTTTTAAATTCCCCTTTTGTGTTGCTACATACAAACAGCTTTCACATCTGTATCCTGTTACCTCTGAAAGTTCTCGATGGGCCAACATGTGTCTTTTTAAACTCCCCTTATGTTTTGCTACATACAAACAGCTTTCACAGCTGTATACTGTTACCTCTGAAAGTTCTCGATGGGTCAACATGTGTCTTTTTAAATTCCCCTTTTGTTTTGTTACATACGAACAGCTTTCACATCTGTATACTGCTACTTCTGAAAGTTTTCGATGGGTCAACATGTGTGCTTTTAAATTCCCCTTTTGTGTTGCTACATACAAACAGCTTTCACATCTGTATCCTGTTACCTCTGAAAGTTCTCGATGGGCCAACATGTGTCTTTTTAAACTCCCCTTATGTTTTGCTACATACAAACAGCTTTCACAGCTGTATACTGTTACCTCTGAAAGTTCTCGATGGGTCAACATGTGTCTTTTTAAATTCCCCTTTTGTTTTGTTACATACGAACAGCTTTCACATCTGTATACTGTTACTTCTGAAAGTTTTTCGTGGCTCAATATGTGTGTTCTTAAACTTTCCTTATGTTTTGATGCAAAGGAACAGCGTTGACATCTGTAGACTGTTGCTTCCAAAAGTTCTTGATGGGATAACAGGTGTATTTTTAGAGAAGCTTCACATTCTGTTATGAATGAACAGCTTTGGCACTTGTACACTGTCACTCCTGATGAATTTAGATAATTATATGCCGATTTTATCTCAGCCAAGTTCTCTAAATTCTTCAGTCTTACTTCTGAAAGGGCTTGATTGGTTACCATGAGGTTTTTAGGATCATGCATACTTATATTTTCCATGATCGACTGTGGTGAGGTAGGAGCAACTTGAAAACTGAAAATAATTACATCAATTACTACCTAATTCTTTGGAATGTTATTTAGTATCTACGGAGGAGATATAAATATACAATTTTCATATAAGCGATTATCTCCTAAATTACTGAACCAATTTTAGTAAAAAAATTTTAATGAAATGTACGGTAATTTGAGGTCTCCAGAGTGTCTGCATCAAGTAGAGTCCAAGTGTGATCAAACAGATGTAGAGTTCAACTGATACAAATGATGAAGTATGGGGGCTGTTAAGTTGTACAAATTTTTGGGATATTTCCGTCACAGCAACAGGAAAAGTTCAAACCTGTAAATTTGATTCACAGGATGAGATAAGAAATCAATGCTAGGTTATTCATCTAACATAAAATAATCTGGACAAAAATGTTTGTGTTCATAACATAGGCACGCAAAATAAAAGCGGTGTGTTTCTGGGACACCACTGGGTAACACTTATGTATTTCGATGGATTGAACAAAAATCCGGTGTTCGATTAACTCCATCACCCACCAAGTTTTAGTAAGTAAATCGCGAAAAGAACCTTAAAATTAAATTCTTTATTTTATTTTCTTCTCATGCAATAATCCATTTATTTCTAGAAAAGAATTCTCAATTCTGCTCCTTTAGAAACTCCAATCAAAGACTTATTACTAGATATATAATAGTAAATACCTTACTTGTTGCTAACATAGTCACGTTATTAATCCATTATAAACAATAGACAATCTTAATATCCCATAACCAACAGTGGTGTACATGTAGAAGGGTAATAATATTGCATCAAAATGAAATTTTATAATTCCTGCATTATCTGCTTTTTATAAAAAACAGTTTGCTGTAGACATGCAATATTATACTAAGATGAGATATTTCTCAAAGCACCCCGCACGGAACATATGGAAATTGGCCCTCGGTTAAAGTGTTTGATACTCGGGGATATTATCCAAATATTGATGTTGATCAAAAGTCTCTATGGGCTCAAGGTCGGAAATTCGACGGTTTTCCAGATATCGGGGGTGTAAAGGGGGATGCTCATTTCTTGTGGGAAGTGGCCCCCGCTCCAGTAAAATTCGCTGGAATCGACATATGTTGTTCCTCTCAACCTCCTGATCAAAATTCTCATGGGCACAAGGCCGGTACATGCACAGTTTTCCAGATATCGGGGGTTGCAAAGTCGGCTTTGAACCCCCGATATCGAAAAAATTGTGCACTTACCGACCTTGTGTCTATGAGAACTTTTGATCAGGAGGTCGAGAGGAACAACATATGTCGATTCCAATGAAATTCACTGGCGGCCACTTCCTATAGAAAATGAGCACCCCCCCCTTTGCACCTCCCACATCTAGAAAACTGTTTATTTTCCATACTTGTGCCCCTGAGAATTTTTTATCAGGAGGTCGAGAGGAATGACATATATCAATTCCAGCGAATTTTACTGGAGCGGGGGCCACTTCCCACAAGAAATGAGCATCCCCCTTTACACCTCCGATATCTGGAAAACCGTCCAATTTCCGACCTTGAGCCCATAGAGACTTTTGATCAACATCGATATTTGGATAATCCGAGTATTAAACACTTTAACCGAGGGCCAATTTCCATATGTTCCGTGCGGGGTCCTTTAATGGCTTGTAACTCGGTAACTCTTTGATCTATTAGATTCAATTGGATATCATAGTTCGTAATTTAAAGAAAAATAAATAGTTCAATTCTGTTTTCATCGATTTTCGAGATATTTCTGAAAATTAATTTCATCAAGAAGTATTTTTCCGGCTAACAACCATCCAAATGTAGTGTTGTGAATTATTGGCATATTACCCGATTTAAATTGCCCCATGCGTAAACCTGACCAAAAAATTTCCAAATCTAATAGTAAATCTATTTCATTCTAAAATTAAAAAGTGGATCCGCTAGAATAATGGTGTTTGGAATGTTGATTACGTCATTATCAAATGATATTTTTGGTAAATTACTAGTAATTTTAAGAAGAACTAGACAATATTATTTTTTTTTAAATCACAACAAAGTAACATTTATTTGATTATTTAATCTTATATGAGTTTGTCCTATTCGACTCACAACGTGATTCGTCTTATATTTTTGACAATTTAATTTATTCGCAAATTCTTCTGCTACAAAATTACTTTGGGAGCCAGTGTCTAAAAGTGCACGCCCTATAATACTCTTCCCGTCAATTAAAATATTTATTAAAGCAGTCGCCAATAATACTACAGCTACAATTATTCAAGAACTCTTGTCCCTTTGTTGAAATGTCGCCCAAGTATGCAGGTGTTTCTCCATAAACGTCGTCCCTGCCCCCGCCTACTATCTTATTGCTTACTTGTGAACTATCCACACAATTTTCCGCCGTATTATTTTTTGTAAATTGTCAATGTATTAAATAATTATGCGGCTTTTTACACTATACATTATTGTAGTTTACAGTTCCAAGACATGTGGTTAGGCTTTAAACAATTTAGGCACAATTTACTTCTTTCAATTCTGCTATACGTTCGTTTATAGAAAGCTGTAGAAATTTATTACAATTACAAATAGTGTGTGACTGTTTGCAATAACACTGCAATTCTTTTTCATTACTATTAGATACAAAACTACTAGCACAATCCCTATTTCTTGTTTGTTTATTTTGGGCTTTTGAAACTGTAATTTATTAACCTCTAATTTTTCCAAAATTTCCCATTTGTTTTTCAAAAATGTATGTCTTCCATTGATTGCAAATCTTGTTTATATTGGTAGGATTCCCAATCTTACTTTGTAATGTCTTAAAATTTTATAGTCAATAAATAAATAATCAATCTATGATTTCACGTCCTCACCCAAGGATTCTAGTACTCTCAAATGTTTTTTCAATGCATCATATAAACTAATTGTCTATAAGATCCTGTTTGTAAAATCGAGTACTCAAAAATTGATTTTAAATGATTATGTATCATTAAGGCTGCATATGCAAACCTCTCTTCAAGAAGAGATCCAGCTATTGCATCATTTTCTGCCATCACCTCTAGTGACTTGATAACTACAGCCGCTTCTTTTGTCGGAGATGACTTTAACCTTTGTGTATAATTTAAACTATGCCTTAAACCCGTCATTAAATTCTAACCAATTTTGATATCGGCCATCAAAATTTGGCCGTTTTATAGCTGGCAACTTAATGAATTAGTATTTACTGAATTAACTGAATTTAAAGAGTTCTGAATATCATTTGAATTTAGTTCTGCATCTTCATACAAATTATTTTCACTTTCAAAATGAAATGAAAGAATATATGAAGAAAATGTCAAATAGCGTAACAGAAAATGTACAGAATATATACAACAAAAGAGATGGAGAAGAACCTAATATGTCTAAATTGTATAGCTCAGCAGTAAAAAGGAATAAAGAAATGATAATGGTAAAACCAATTAATGAACAACAGAAAAGTTTTGAAACACAAGAAGAAATAAGACAAAAAATTGATCCAAGTAAGTTAGGAGTACGAGTGGAAAATGTTAGAAATATAAGTAACGGTGGTATCATTATTAGCTGTACAAATGCAGATTCTAAAGGTAAATTAAAAATGAAGGTACAAGAAGAATTAGGAAACAAATACAAAATTGAAGATCCCAGTTTTAAGAATCCAAAAATAAAAATCAAGCATGCAGAAATAAAATTCATTGAAAAAGGAGATGAGGATATTTTACAGGACTTAATTGAGCAAAATGAATGGGAAGACGAATTTAAAGAAAAATTAAAAGTAATAAGGAAGTATGAAAATAAGCGAAGACGGAACAGTGGGAATATTATTATGGAAGTAAGATATGATATTTTTAAAGATATTATAAAAAGAGCTAAATTAAATGTTGGATGGAGAGTATGTGAGATAGAAGAATACCACAGTATAGTGCAATGTTACAAATGTGCTAGATTCAATCACTTTGCGAAAGACTGAAAATAGTATTACTTGCTTTAAATGTGCTGGAAGTCATAAAACTGAAGAATGTATGAATGACTATGTTAAGTGTATAAACTGTGTCAAAACAACAGAAAAATTAAAAATTAAATTGAATATTAACCATACCTCTTACGATAAAAATTGTCCGTGCCTCGCTAGAAATATTGAACGTGTCACTAACCGCACCAACTATGGTTTATAGCCATTACAAGATACCAAGAATAACATCAAAAAGTCAGATTGTAGATACAAAGATGTCGTATATTTAAATTGTCAAGGTTTTCTAAATAACAAAGATCAGTTAATGCACTTAGTATCAGAGTGGAAACCATTAGTATTATGTTTAACAGAAACACATGTTGGCGCTGATGTTGGTTTAAATGAATTAGAACTGGATGGCTACTATATTGAAAATTGTATAACTGTGAATAGAAGAACTGGAGGAGTGTTAGTGTACATTAAACAGAACATTAAGTATCGAAGCATAATGAAACAAAATTTGGAATTATATCTATGGCTACTGGCAATTGAAATAATAATTGAAGATAAACATATTGGAATTACCGTGTTATATCATCCTCCCCAGGTTTCTGACAACTTATTATTAGACTTCTTTGATAATTATCTGGAAAGTACATTTAGTAATAATAATGGAACTTTTCTCATCATAGGTGATTTTAATTTCGATGTTAGTAAAGACACATATTATACAAATAAATTTAAAAACATTATATATCAAAATGGGTTATACCGACTTGTAAATACACCTACCAGAATAACACAACATAGCTCCACAATAATTGATCTCATAATTACAAACGAGAAGAATTTAATACATGAAGTACATAGAACACCTAAAGTTAGTGATCACTGTATCCTTTCAGTGCAAGTAAAGCAAACGAACATACGCAAAAATAATACACTAAAAATTTGTAAAAGATCATTTAAAAATTACGATGTAAATATATTCCATGACTTATTACAGCGAACATATTGGGACAATAATATATCAAATGTAAATTACCTCGCAAATATGTTTACAACAACACTTACAAAAGCATTGGACGAAATATGCCCCAAAATTGAATTTAAGATACCTGAAAAATATGTGACATGTAAATGGATAAATCAAGATATAATAAATATGATGAAGGAAAGAGATAACAAATATAAAAGAGCAACTTTTACACAAGATGATATTGAATGGAATGAATATAAAGAGTTGAGAAATAAAGTAACGAGTAAAATCAGAAAAGAAAAAGAAAGATATATTAATAGGGTTATAGATGGAAATAAAAATAGCTCACATAAAATGTGGAAAAACTTGAAAACACTAATACCCAATAACAAAAAATCAGCTGGAAATGTAGTAAAATTTAATGATACTGAAACATCAGACACATATATGATTGCAAGCGAGTTCAACCGTTACTTTCTAGAAAGCATAAATGTTATTGCCACAAATATATCTCAATTTAATGACGCTGAACTTACACTAAGTAAAATAGATACAAAAGGTACTCTCGACAATTTTAATACCATAACATTAGATGAATTGAAAAAGGTTGTAAAACACTTAAAAAACACATCTGAAGACGAAGAGGGCATTTCAACAAAAATATTAAAAGACGCAATCCAGATAATTGGAAATCGCCTGCTAGACGTCATTAATGAATCGTTAAGTAGTGGAATATTCCCATCTGAATGGAAAACCTCTGTAATCGTTCCAGTGCCCAAAGTAACTAATACTATACTGTGCGAAGAATATAGACCAATAAATACAGTACCTGTGTACGAGAAAACATTAGAGATTGTAGTAAAAGATCAGCTTTTAAATTTCTGTGATAAATATTCTATATTAGTGCCTAATCAATCTGGATTTCGTAAAGCTCACTCCTGTGAAACAGTGATAATGAACATTTGTGATATATGGTTAAAAATTTTAGATAATGATGAATATGTAGTGGCAGTGTTCCTCGACTTTAGAAGAGCGTTTGAAACTGTGGATAGAATTATGTTATTAAATAAACTAGAAAAATTAGGGATTAGGAAACAAGCCTTATGTTGGTTTAAATCATATCTCGATAACAGATATCAAAAAGTAAAGTTTAATAATTATTTATCAGATGCTTTAGAAACTAAATATGGAGTACCACAAGGTACGGTCATTGAACCAATATTATTTCTGATTTATGTTAACGATATAACTTTATATGTTAAGGAATGCAGAATAAATATATTCGCAGATGATACAATGATTTACATTACAGGGAAAAATATAGCAGAAATGATAACAATGATAAACATGGAACAAAATGGGATTTTTGAGTGGCTATGCGATAACAGTTTATGTGTAAATATAAATAAGTGTAAATATATGATAATAGGGAATAGCAATAAGTTAAAACAGATAGATGATTTAAACTTTAATATACAAATTAATTACAACAGATTGGAAAGAGTTTCAGAAATAAAATATCTTGGAGTTATATAAATGAAAACAGGGTCAACACACATTCCAGCAAAAAATGTTTCCATTTTCCATTTAAACATTCAATGTTTGAGAAATAAATTGTTAGAAATGGAACATTTTGTAATTCTGAATCCATCTGTACAATTGGTATGCATCACCGAACATTGGTTAATACAAGGTGAGGTATCATGTTATAATATTAAAGATTTTAATATGATCAGCTGCTATTGTAGAAAAAACAAAAAAAATGGAGGCTCTTGTGTATACATCCATAAAAATTTACAAGCAACTGAATTAATTAATATTGTGAGATTATCAGTTGAGCAAGTATGCGAGTTATCTGCATGTTATATTAAAAACATAAATTTAATTGTTATTGTTGTTTATAGATCCCCCAAGTTGGTAAAAGTTGATGATTTTTTGGGCATAATGTTTAATGCTCTAAAAGTTACTGAAAGTTTTAATAGCAAAACAAATATACTTCTTATAGGCGATTTTAATGTACGTTTTAATGACGTTAATGATGCAAATACAAGGAAAGTTTTTCAATTTTTTATGACATTTAACTTAAAGCATTTAATTGAGGGAAGTACACACAATAAAGGAAATTGTTTAGACAATATTTTTACTAATTTTAATAGCTCTAATGCGTCTACTATATCATTGGGTATATCAGATCATGATGGTCAGCTTTTACAATTGGACCTTTGTGAAATGAGTCACAATAGTGATGACACAACAGTTAAAAATAGAAGGAAATTTAGTAATGAAAACATACAATTAATGAACTATTATTTAAGTAAAGAAGAGTGGTCTGAGGTCTTCACCACGGATAGGGCAGAAGTTAAATTTGAGTGGTTTCATAATACTTTCATATACTACTATAACATATGTTTCCCAATGATCCCCAATCAGCAGAAATGTTACAGATCAAAGAACTGGGTGACTCCTGAAATTACAGTTGCAAAGGACACATTAATATTTCTATTCAGTTGCTATCAACAGAAACCTACCATACAGAATAAAGAAACTTATTTAGAGTTTAAAAAGCAATATAACAACTTATTAACAGCTGCTAAGCAATTATATTACCAAAATCGCCTAAACGAAACAGATAATTACAGTAAAACTGTTTGGGACATCATCAACCTAGAAGCTGGAAGAGTAAGTAAACCGATAACGTATCCTGAAACTTTAACAGCAGATAACCTCAATAACTTTTTCATAAATAATGCCGAGACCATTGTGCAAAACTTGCAGACACACGTAATAAATGATATAAACAATTTCATGGATAAAAAATTACAAAACCAACATTCAATGTTTTTCATGCCCGTTACCCCTGACGATATCAGAACAATAATTAGTAAAATAAAAAATAAAAAAACTGAAGATATAAATGGACTCAATACTTACATCATAAAAAAATGTTCCCCTTATGTGATAGAACCCTTTGTAGAGGTTACAAATGCGTGTCTAATGCAAGGTTATTTCCCCACTCCTATGAAAATGGGGAAGGTTATACCAATATATAAAAAAGGTGATATTACTCAACCAGAAAATTACAGACAAATTTCCATTCTACCAGCTTTTTCTAAAATTTTAGAAACAGTAATCTTTAACAATCTAGTTAATTATCTGGACTCAAATAAAATACTATGCCCATATCAGTTTGGTTTCAGAAAAGGATTGTCAACAACTGATGCAATAGTGTCCTTAACAAACTGCATTAAGGAAGCCTTTGAAGATAAAAAACAATATTTGGGGATATTCACAGATTTAACAGCAGCATTTGACTGTGTTGAGCACAGTATCTTGCTTAACAAACTTGAATTCTATGGTGTACGCGGCAATTGCTTAGATTTGATTAAGTCCTACTTAGAAAACAGAGTTCAACTTGTTGAATGTGGTACTGATCAGAGCAATGTTATGCAGATAAAAAGAGGTGTGCCACAAGGGTCAGTACTGGGACCTTTACTATTCCTGGTTTACATTAATGACTTGCCAAACAGTCTAAGTACCTTAAACATACAAACAATAATGTACGCAGATGATGCAACTTTTGGCACAAGTATAGACATTGAAGACGACAGGCAGTATATCCTTAACAATATACTTGAGCACGCCAAGGCTTGGTTTGCATTTAATAAACTGTTGCTGAATGAAAGTAAAACTGTAACATTAACATTTCAGTGTAAGTCAAATGCAGTAAGTTTGAAACATACAGAATTTACCCGTAAAACCAAATTTTTAGGGGTCAACATTGACATACATTTGTTTTGGGTTGAACATATTGACTTACTCTGTAACAAATTGGCGAAGTCCGTTTTTGCTATAAAAAAAATAAAAAATACCGTGAATGTACAAGCGGCGACAACAACTTATTATTCTCTTTTCCACTCACAACTTACCTACGGAATACTGGCATGGGGAAATGCGGCCCATTGTCACTTACAAAAAGTCTTTATACTGCAAAAATCGGCGGTAAGAAGTATAGCTGGTGCTAAATGGGATGAAAGTTGTAGACCCCTATTTACATCTTTAAAAATAATGTCTGTTTTTTCTATAATAGCATTTTTTAATATTCTAATCGTTAAACAAAATTTGCATAAATATCTTACATTCGCTGACGTTCATCAACATGATACCAGAAATAAGAGCAACTTAGTAACACCTCAAAACAGACTGCAGATAAGCAATAACATCGGAGTTAGAATGCTAAATGTTCTACCAATGACATTTCGTAATCTGCCACTGCATGTGTTTAAAAAAAGATTAAAAAAGATACTAACTGAGAATTGTTTATACAACACTGAAGAATTTTACCAGGTTGTGAATGAAAATGGAAGCAATTTTATAGCTGGAAATACAGTACCCTGAAATAAATTATTGATGTATTTATGAATATGTGTGTATTGTATTGTTTGTTAACTTAGAAGTTTGTCCATATTCTGTATGTTGCTTTTTACATGTGATACACCCTAACTTTAGTTTATAAGTTTTATTCGAAATGGAGATTCACTATCCATCTGGACGTATCTATAAAATGTATATTTTCTAAAGATCAATAAATTTATTATTATTATTATTATTATTATTATTAGATGAAAACCTTAATTTTAAAAAACATGCCAATTATATTATGAATAAAATGTCAAAAAAAGTTTACTTTCTTAAACGGATTGGGAACTCCCTTAGTTTGAACACAAAAATTTTATTATACAAAAGCATAATTGCCCCACAGTTAGAATTTTGCTCAACAGTACTTTTTAACCTAGATCAAGGGCTAATGCAACAATTTCAAAAGATACAAAATAGAGCAATGAGAGTAATTCTTGAATGTAATAGATATACACCTATTGTAATGATGCTGGATGTTCTGAAGTTTATGAATGTAAAACAACGAATAATATATAAAACAATGATATTTATATTCAAAATTAAAATGAAAATACTACCATCTTATTTATATGATAATTTAAAATATATTAATGATATTCATACATATTTCACTCGCAACAATAGAAATTTTTATATTGATACTTACCATAGAAAGTATATGGATAGATTTGTTTTTTCTAAAGGTTTGAAGATGTTTAACCAACTACCTAATACACTTGAAGACTGTAAAATGTTAAATGAGTTTAGAAGTAAATTATATGATTATATTATACACCGTTTTCCAAACTGAACCTCATTATATTTATATTATATAGTATATAAGTGTTATCAACTGTAAATGTAAAAAATAGCAGAGTGCTAATAAATGTTTTATTTTATTTATTTATTTAAAATTTCATGCAAATCTGCTTTGCCTCCGACAATAATTTAAAATATTGTGTTTCAAACTGCTGCCACTCAACCAAATGTTCTAGCTCATCCGGGTCTAACATTTCCAGATCTGACTTTATTGTTTCAAATGCATCGAAACAGTCCTCAATTTTGTTTGATCAATTATGTATTGTAGCCTCATTTAAATTATCTTTATCAACAGAATTATACTCCGTTCGCCCAAGAGATTCAGCTAAGCCACTCCCCACAAATGTGCGCTAAATTTGAATATAATATTTCTATTGGTGGAATTTTTAAAACCCATATTACAACCAACTATGTTGAAAACGCTAATATATGAGGTATTTGTTCTCCGAGACAAATCGTTTACAGCCTCAAATCTGATGTATGGTTTTTAGAAATAACTGTTGTTATTTGCTCTTAATAAATAATAAAAATAATAAAATAGTGTTTTTCAATACTGTGGTGCATATTTGTGTATATCAAGGTACGCAATAAAAACGATTTATAATATTGATTAAATGTCAGAACCACTTTTTCTTTTTTAGGTAATATATTCTTGTCAAATTAATTATGAATCAAGCTCAAGCCCTTTCTCTGCCGAAAAAACGGAAAAGCAAACATTTTTCGGTTAAAGAGAAGGAAAATATTGTGAATATCTTTAAGGCTTCTGCTGCAGAGAACCCAGACAACGTTAAGACACAAAACGTCGAGTTTCTTTTTTGTATTATACAGGCATGTTTAAAAATGGATTATTATTTGTTTGCTTATACGAAACATGTTAATGAGTGGCTTGTAACACCCCTAAAGACGTCCCACTCTGCTAGGCGGCAGCTCTCGTGTCCGAGGCAAGGGGTGTGGGTAAGGAATCTGTTGTTCCTTCAAATTATTATTATTATATAATAAATGGTGGTAGTAAGGGCGCCACTTAACCTTGGTGAAGCTAAGGTCAAGAAAAAATGCCAGCCCTAGTTTCTGTGGGGTGGTTATAGTATTACTATAAATAAAAAAATTAAGTCGGGCTCTCAAAGTTATTTACTCACTTTTATAATTATCATTACAACGTTGCATAAGGGTGAATAGACTAGAAGAAAATAGATAATGGTACAAAAATGTCAACCCCCATAAATAGTACTATTTTAGGTTCACAGTTTGTTAAGTTGTATGATATATGTATATATGTTATATATAAGTTCACTTAAGAAATTTAATCAGTAAAATAACGTATTATATATGATGTATGAATTTAATAGTTTTTATGTGAATATTAATTGACGGGACTTTACAAAAATGGTTCATTCTGACCTTACAGTTATCCTTTCTTATGTTAGGACCTGAGAGACAGGGAGCCAGGACTTCCTCAACCAGCCAGCATTACATAACCGGGGCTGCGTCCCTCGACGACGGTATATTTCGACGACTGTGAATGCGGGTGACTAGCAGGTACAGCTCGTGCGGTTCAACGATGGGCAGTTACTTTTCTAACGACGGCAGCAAATACTATGTTGTTTGAAATTATTCCTTACAGGACAATACGTAGTGGATTTATGCTATATACTTCCAGGGTACGCATATGGGGCATATGCACGTGGTTAGCTACTGAGGTGTTCGTTTAGGCGGTTACTAATAGGCCGGTAAATCTTTCTCTAAGAAATAGCCTTTTTCTTAAACAAATTACGAACACTCTCAACTGTTTTGATACTGGGAAGCTATCAGCTACCACACGCGTGTTTTGTCGATCATTCAAATGGCCGCTAAACCCCTTTGATTCCCTAGTCCTTCCAAATCGAATCCACTTTGCTTAAAAATCTCTATTAAAAAAGACGGCTTAATGAAGACTCGTAAATCGCGCAGTGACGTACGCCTGACGTACTTAACATGCTCGCACGCTGTTATTATCCATAGGTGACCCACAATACCGCTAAAGTTTTGAGACATACACAGGTGCCTAACACAATGTGTTCCAGTGTGCATAATCAATTAATCACTCAAACACACACAGTTCAATCTTATGTAAATGAATACGCCTTTAATATCTGTTTTGTGTGCCTATTGTTTGCATCATTTTCCAAAATGAGCCACATAGAGGGAGAGCCCAATAAAGTACAAAATATGCGTTACAGGCTTTATGTCTTTCTGATGAGCTCCAGAATAAGGGCGAAAAACGTTTCAAAGGCTAAGCATTTCCAAGAAACAGAATGATAGATTTCATGAAAATGTAATCCATTAGAATGAAACTTTTTTAAGCCAAGGTAGATAAATAAATTCATTTTAGGCCTTCATTTTCATTTTTAACTGAATCTTCATAATCGTAGGGGGTTATGTAGATACTAGTTTAATCTGCATGGCCGTAGGGGACTGTGTGGATGTTAGTGTTAGAATGAGAATTGTCAAATAAGAAATTAGACGAATTCATTTTAGGATTTTAATTTGCTAGCATAACCAGAATTCAGGTTATCGAAAGAATGCAAAGATTTCATTAATATTCTTATACAAAGTTTTCCTTTTAGTTATAGATAGTTATTTTTTTCTGCTGTTTGCAAATTCCTATAAAGAATGTTCAATACAGGCATGCTCAAAGTACTTTCTCTCGAGGCATTCTTAGTTTAAGGCTGTGTTATCAAGGTCAAATACCGCATTCACAGTCGTCAATCTTTCAAGATATTGTTCTTAAAAACAAACCAACAGAATTCAGATTTGATTTAATTATTGCAACTAGTTAACTTAAAAATAGTACGTATCATATTTTATATTTGAATACTATAGTCTGTTTTTAAACCAGGAGGAGCGTTTTAAATTTAACGCGCTAAATCATACATTAGTGATTGGCTAGGCCCTCGCCAGTTTTACACAAGGGAATAGTCGAAACTTTTGACATATTGTAAAATTTTAATTTCATGTCATAAATAATTTGGTTATAATTTCTATTTTGTCGTTTGCACATTATATATCAGTTTTAATCCCTTTTGTATAAATCTGAAGATAAAAGTGGCTAATTACTTGGTGCCTTCATATTGCGTAAATGGTATGGATACTGTATAAACTACCTAGAGGTCAAATAGAGGTCGTTGGATTATATAATGTAATAAAATACACACAAAAACACTGTAGTCGTGTATTGCTGGTTGCCCAAAACGCCAAAAAGGTTTTAGTGTATTTTCTAGTTACTTTTACGGTGTGAATGTAACTTTCGTGTTTACTCCTCCTGGTTTAAAAACAGACTATAAATGAAATTACGTTTCTCCTTTGAATCATTACTCGCGAAAGTACCACTCAATCGTCCGTAATTCATCATTCATTTTTACTTCCACATCCACGTAGGAGAGCTCATATTCTCTCTGGGAGCTAAAGTGACACAATAGTCTTTGAAAGTGATAATTAAACTAGCAGTACAAATACAAAAATATTGTTTTGAAGAATTCCGCTTTCCTCGTTTCCTCAAGCACGCAAAAGGTCTTCCCATTGTTTTCCTCTCTTTTTTTTGTAATTTTCTTTCAAACACTATAATTCTATGGTGTTATTCATTGGTGTCGTGTTTAGGTGTTTTTCGTGATATTTCACTTTTTGGGTGCAAGTGGTCATCAGATGAGAAAAATTCGATGTTTAAGTAAAGATCTGAAAATATTCAGAGTTGCATAGGAAGGCGAGAGAAATCGAATGGCGGACACCGGAGTTTTCCATCTGCATTCTTTTTCCTAATAGAGCCTTTGGAAATTGAAAATGTGTCTCATTTTCCGTGTTCACGCGTTTTTCGTAAAATATCAATTTCGGTGTGAAAGTAGTCATCATCAGGTGTCAAAGATTCGATGCTTTTGGTAAATTTGAAAAAATCAGGGATACGCAGTAAGGGGAGAGAAATCGAATAGTGGACACCAGAATTTTCCATCTGTGTTCTTTTTCCGAATAGGGCCTTCGGAAATTGGAAAAATTCAAATTTTCTGTGTGTACGTGTTTTTCGTGATATTTCACTTTCGGTGTGAAAGTGGTCATCATCAGGTGATAAAAACTCGGAGTTTAAGGAAAAAATCTGAAAAAATTCAGGGGTGCGTAAGAAGGCGAGAGAAATCGAATGGCGGATACCGGAGTTTTCCAGCGGACACCGGAGTTTTCATTTGCCTTCTTATTCCGAATAGAGCCGTCGGAAATTGGGAAAAATTAAAATTTCCCGGGTGTACATGTTTTTCGTGATAGTTCACTATCGGGGTGAAAGTGGTCATCATCAGGTGATGAAAATTCGGAGTTTAAGGAAAAAACCTGAAAATATTCAGGGGTGCATAGGAAGGCGAGAGAAATCGAATGGCGGATACCGGAGTTTTTCATCTGTGTTCTTTTTCCGAATAGGGCCTTCGGAAATTGGCAAATATTCCAATTTTCTTTGTGTACGTGTTTTTATTGATATTTCACTTTCGGTGTGGAAGTAATCATCATCAGGTGTCAAAAATTCGATGTTTAAGGAAAAATCTGAAAAAATCGTATAGGAAGACGATAGAAATCGAATGGCGGGCACCAGATCTTTCCATCTGCGTTCCTTTTCCGAATATATCCAAGCAACACGCTTTAGTTTAATTAACGTATAATATACGTAATAATGATTTAAAATTGGTATAGGTATAATTCTAAACCATTTTTGAAATATGATTTTTCAGCCATTACGTTTATTATACATATAATAGCCGTTGATTATATACTTTTAGTATTTGAGTTACGTATAATACACATAGCATTTACATATAATTATTGTTTCGTAAATACATATAAATCATGTTTTAAAATTATCATCATAAAATTGATAATTTGTATATCACGTTTAAAATACGAGTAGAACATTTGTCTATTATTAGGTTAGGTTAGGTAGGTGCTCAAGTTGGCAACATTGAGAACTGTGGGAGATTTCTGATCTGGTGCTCACTGGACAGAGACAAGGTAGGTAGACTGCAGTCTTGATTTTTGTGAAGGTTTGGGGTTCTACATCGTTATCACAGCTGTGGACTTGTATAGATATCCTCATAAATTCCTCACTGTTCTGCCGCAAGCGTTCTGTAAATTCCAAGAAGGAATTTTTTTGGTTGCCGTAGTTTTGATGCCACGTGTTTCGTGAGGTTATGTAATACTCTATGTTAGGTAAGCTTTTACTTTGTTTAGTTTGGTGTTTTATTTAGTTCTTATTTATTGTAATTATTACAGAGTATTTGGGAGAAGCCGAGATACCCTATGATCGGTTCATTATCTTCAACTAAATCTTGTTCGTTGGCCTGTTGGATTACATCGTCATCAATATGATATGCTATCCAGAGTTGGTATTTGGTTGCATTTCTGAAAGGAGAATAAATCCGCACTCTGATTAGACCTGGTTCATTTCCAAGTTCATCGTATTAAAATCTTTCTGAATCATCTCTTTGTAGTATATCTTGAACGTAAGCAGGTGCCAAGTTGACTTGATAAATTCCTACTGTCAGCTCCATTAAATAATCTAAATTAAGTCTGGGAAAAAGGGGTATATGATTTTCAGTTAAATGAACCCATCTAGCATTTCTAGTGTGAAGGTTGTCTATTTCAACTCTGACTTGAAGAACATTAGGTATTTGAGATTTCTATAGCATTATTTGAGCTAGTTCTGCGTTTGCTCCCTCCAAAAGTATTGGCTGTCGATATTTATTAAGGATTATTGCTCCAGCAATCCGATATTAATAGCATGGTGCATTGGAATGATTTTTTCAAAAAAATTAAAACAGATTTTATGTGACTATTACGTGCCTCTACTATCCACCTCGTTTTAGTAATCAATCTGGAATCATTAGTTTCTTCGGTATTAAGTTGTCATTCACCACCCTCTAGATATGATGTCATTTTGTAGTTAATACCAATATTTTCACGAAGTGGCAAAACGTCTGAATAACCACGGTCCCCAATAAAAATGTCATCATTATTGAACCATTCTCGAAGCCCATTTGCATCCACTTCAAATTCGTTACGGAGCATTGAGGCGTCATTATTACGCGAATTGGAGAAGTAAGGACAATGAATATCTAATATACAGGGTGTAATTAGTTTCATGTCATTAAAAAAAACTGGTGGTAGGGAACAACAAGACAAACAAAAACACCTTATATAACATGGGGTCTAAAACTCATAGTTTTGGAGAAAAAAAAATAAACAAAAATTTCGCAAATTTTCAATAAAAATTTTTGAGAACTGCTGGAATATTGAGGTAGGTTTAGATCTAGAAGATCTGAAGAAAACTATACTCTAACTCTCCCTTGTGCAATATTTTAGTTACTGTCAGTGTTTCATTATGTTTTGCTTTATGACACGTTTTTTGATGCTCTAGAAAGGATGCCTTTCATCCAGACTGATACATTTTTTCTTCTTGGTGACCTAAACATTAATGGTCAAAATCCCAATGTGTGTAATAGGTTTGATAACTTTATAAATTTAACAGACAGTAAACAATATAACAATGTTATAAATTGCAACGGTAGAAAACTTGATGTGGCAGTTTCTAATGTAAAGTGTACGGTTAGTAGGGACCCACTTCCTTTTGTACCGGAGGATCAACACCATCCAAGTTTGAATATCTGCGCAGAAATAGAATCAAAGGTTAAAGGGTGCAGTTTCAACACCACACAGCATTACAACTTTAAAAAAGCCAACTTTCTATTACTTTATAATTTACTACATGACACTAACTGGAATCAATTGTATGCAATTAATGATGTTAACGAGGCTTTTGATAAATTTTATGACATCTTGTATGATGTTTTTGATCAATGCGTACCTAAGGTTCTGTCAAAAAAAAGGAAATATACATTTTGGTTTACTAGAGAAATCATTCTAGATATAAAAGCAAAAGAACGTAATCTGGCAACTTACAAAAAAACTGGTCTGCCTCAATGTTTGCAGGACTTTAAATTTTTAAGATCAAAAATAAAAAGAGATATTCAAGCAGCTTACAGTCAATACATTGCAAATGTTGAGAATAACATACAAAATGACCCCAAATGTTTCTGGCAGTACTTACAATCAAAGAAAAATTTCTCCCGTATTCCTCTAGAAATGGTGTATAATGGAAACAAACTAAGTAACGGCGCGGATATTGCAAATGGATTTGCTGATCATTTTCAATCAGTATTCACTAAGTCTAATAGCACATTTACTGAAAATACTAATTACAATAATATGAGTGATCATATTGTATTAAAAACTATTGATGAACAAGATGTTTATGAAGCAATTAACCATCTTAAGTGTGGTAAAGCAGTAGGGCATGATCAGATACCTGCATATATTTTAAAAGGTTGTAAAGATATTTTAGCTAAACCATTATGCTTCTTATTCAATTTGTCTCTTAAGGCGAGTGTTTTTCCTGATGTACTAAAAGAATCAAGAATAAGTCCTGTTTATAAATCAGGTTCAAAAAATGAAATTTGTAATTATCGACCTATTGCTATTCTAACTAACATATCTAAAATATTCGAGTCTATACTTCATAAATATATGTACAACGCAGTCAAAAACAAAATTACCCCTTATCAGTATGGATTCCAGCGTTTCAAATCAACGTGTGGTAATCTAACTAGCTTTGTACAAAATACCTCGGAAGCATTATCAAGAAACAGCTAGATAGATGTTATATATACTGACTTTGCGAAGGCTTTCGATAAAGTGGATCATCAAGTGATATTGTCCAAATTAAGTAATTTCTCTATATCTTCAGCACTTGTAAAACTAATGGCTTCATATCTGGGCAATCGTAGGCAGTATGTCCTAATTAATAACTACAAATCTAAAGAGTACATTGCGACTTCTGGAGTTCCGCAGGGATCGAATTTAGGTCCCTTGCTTTTCTTAATGTTCATCAATGATATAGCTGACTGCATAAATGAATGCAACATTCTCTTATTTGCAGATGACATTAAATTATATAAAGAAGTATCGTCCACTGAGGATTGCATAAAACTCCAATTAAATTTGGATAAATTATATCAATGGTCAATCACTTATAAGCTTCCTTTTAACATTGGCAAATGTAAAACTATGACATATGCTTACATAAAAAATCCAATATCATACGATTACACAGTGAACAATGAAATGACTCGTGTGACTGACATCACTGACTTAGGGGTTAAATTTGATACTAAATTGTGTTTTGCCGCTCATATAGATGACATAGTCAATAAATCTTATCGAAACCTTGGGTTCGTATTGAGAAATGCTAAAAAATTTACAAATAAGAGAACATTATTAATACTTTATAACAGTTTTGTTAGGTCAAAAATTGAATATTGCAGTATAGTTTGGAATCCCTACTATATTAAATATATTCAAGCAATAGAAAACATCCAAAAAAAATTTATTAAACACTGTGGGTTCATACTAACAGGACACTATCCCAGTAATAGTGATTATCTGCCCAATCTAAAGCAATACAACCTTCTTTCTTTAGCTAATAGACGTGTCTTATACAGTATCTGTTATCTATATAAAGTTGTCAATTCAAAATCACCTGATGAATGGTTATTGGGTTCACTTAAATTTTGTGTACCGGTGCAAAAAACTCGTTTTTATAAAACATTTCTAATTAACACTCCAAAACAGAATTATCTTGCCAATTCTCCAATTAATATGATGTGTACTAACTTTAATTTACACCAAGATTGCTGTGATATTTTTAGTGATTCATTTTATAGATTTAAATTAAATATTAAAAAACACATATGTGATAACCTTCCTGTTGCATAAATTTTTCGTTCAAATTTATTTATTATTATTATTATTTTTTTACTCCTCATATGTTAAATTAGGCTTATAAATATTAGTGTGTTCATCCTTTCAATATTATTGTTAACATAGTGTACATTTTGTTCTGATAGTTATCTTAATGATATATGTACGAAAAATATGTGTATGTAAAATTATAGTAATTAGTAACTAGTTTAAGTGTAGATTAAGTGTAGGTGCAATCTGTAAATGGATATTAATCTGTAGATTGTGAAACTAAATAAATAAATAAATAAATAAATAAATGTACACACGTCCGTTCTTTGTTTTTGTTATTTTTGAATTTCGTGTCATTGTGTATTTATAGTTAAGATTTATTTTATTGACTTACCGTTCAAATTGTCAAATTCTTGATTACGTACAGACACAACTTACTTGTTCGTTCTTTTTGTATTCCTTTTTGGCTTTTGTGCCAAGTTTTTATTTTATTTTTCTCTATTGACAACGTTAGTTGATAGTTTAGTGTTTAGTGTTGAACGAAGTGCGTATGTACTTAATTCGACGTACCGAACTGTGTATTGATACAGATGCAGAGATTTTGAATTATTTAGGTAGGTAGTAAGCTTTTAACCCAGGACACTCATTTATGTTACAAATGTTAATAAACCACATTTAAATTTTCTAAATTATAAACAATCCAATATTTTGTTCCAAATTAAAAAACACACATGTAAAGAAACGCTCTGTTTAAACCTCTATGGACATTACTTGCTTGCAATTGTGCACAAAGAGAGAACGAATTATTTACCTCTTTATACTTGCCTCAGTTCAGTTGAGGCGGTACATCAAAGGCGGTCGATGATCCTTTGACACCGCGTGTGCCGGCCAGCACTTTTTTATGACAATTTAAAAGTTGTATAAGAAAAGCAGTGGTTCTCAATAGTTGTCTACCATAATATTAAATATGTTAACCTAGATCAGTGTTTTTCAAAGTGCTCCTAGAGGGAAAAGTCATAAAGGTTTTGTATTTGTCTAGTCGGTCTTCGTTACCAGTTTTTTTTAATGACATGAAACTGATTACACCCTGTATATCCATCCGGGGCTATTATTGCCTCAGTGCTCTAAAATTGCTACTTTTCTGAATATAGGCATAAGTTCTATGTATGCAATCGCTACACGCAGATCCCGATTAGAGTTATAGAGTTCATTCGCAAAATCCCTCACATGTCTCTGTATATATTGCTCTCTTGTAATTGAATTCAATCCTATATTTACAGGAACAAAACGTACCATCAATGATTTTCTTACTGTGGTAATAACAAGACAGCTTGCCTGCTCGTGTACCTGAAAATGACTTTTAAAAAATATCAGATAATCCTTGACGAAGTTTGCATAGAAATAATAACAAATCTCTTTTGCTAATATGTCGATGAGTACTTTGGCCAGGTACAGGTACAGGGTCACAATATGTACACAAATCTTGAAATTGTTGGCGTGTTATTGGGCTTATGAACCGGAACTCATCCTCTGTAAAACTATTTTCATTAAAATCGGGCTCATCAACTCTATCTGATCGACGTAAAACCTGCAAAATATTTTGCAACTGTGCACCGTTTAAGAGATATGGTCTATTATATAATTGCAAACCCTCCAACAGAACTCATAGAACAAATCCATTGGCGTCTAAATGATGATGACAGCGGTGAGCTGATTCGGGTATATAAATATTTTTTATGATAAAGACTTTAACTCTACACTCGACAGGAACCCTACTTAGATTGTGTAATCCATTGCAAAACATACAAGAATTATTTGTGGTCTGCTTTAAAACATTTAATTTCAAACGATCAGGATTACGTGCTAACTCATCAATCTCGGCAATGACAGTTCGATTGCAATTAGGACATATGCGACAGTTAGCTTCAATATCTCCAGGTGGTAAGTTAACATCTTCACGACGACGAATTGCAATTTGGCGCTTGAGCTCATTTTCATTTCCAGAAACGCTAACCATTGCTCGTAGCTGCAAACCAATGTTACATATATAACAGTTTCCTCTTCACCTAAACATGTCTGGATTTTAAACAACCAAAAGTCAGACGCTTGTTATAGAATTCCTTCTATTGTTAACTAATACATTACCAAAGTTGTAACAAATAAACACACAAGTCGTTATTAAAATGTTTACAAATGTCAAAACATTTAATTTTAGACAGGCTATAGGCCTACTATTACTTTTTAATTAAATCTAAATTTCATATAACGTAGAATTTTCGTATATATAAGATAACCACTGGAAAAAAAGCAAGTGTGTGCTTTTGCAAATAAATTTTTACTTATGAATAATAATGATAACCAGTAATACTACGTACCTAAATGTTTAACAATATTTAAGGAATATTATCATGTTCTTTAATTTTTAAGTTTTATGGTTGTGAAATTATATATGCAGTTTTAAAAATGTAATTAAACAGGAATGGTATATAAAAAAATTCTGGTGATCCCAGTGATCGAACCTGGGGCGTTTCACATGCAGAACGAACGCTCTGCCACTGAGCCATATCCCCGCTACGATGCAGTTTAAACAAATCTCATAGTAAATACACACCATCATCCATACTATCTTTTTACAGTGTAACTCAAAAACTGTCCATTTTCGGAGGTCGCCCAATGAGGCTCTTGTTCACAACGACAAGAAGTACAATTTATTCGAATTTCAGCTTATTTGACTGAAACCTCTTTTAGCCAAGAAATGTGAGTGGTCCTTTACCGCAATTTTGCTGGGTCTTATATTTTAGCAACAAAATGCAAACGAAAATATTTTCCAGAAGGCTTTTGCGGGCTGGCAAACTCTACTATTAATTGCATTGATTTTAAATACTTCGTCCAATTTGAATTTAATTTTCATCCAAATATAACTGTGGAGAAGCACAATATTCAAAATGTGGCTCAGTGTTGGGGTGTTTGGCTTACCACCACGGAGTGCCAGATTCGAATCCTGGCCAGGGTATGGAAGTTCAGAGGTATTTTTCATGCGTTACCGAGAGGGTAGTGGTGAGCTAAATCGTTGTTGAGTGACACAACATGTCTAGTCGTTGTTATCTGTCCTGAGATCCAGTCTCGGCTGAGGCAGGTGGCAATATCATAGAGAATGGTTGTTGTGTTCATGTCTATGTGTACGTGTCCTGGTTGAGTGGTGGAATAGCAATAGTTAAACTCCGCCAGGATTTCAATATAAATAAGACCATAAAAAAAACATTGATGGTCACCTTGTAATTCTCTCGAAATAAGTTTAAACATGATTTTTTTACCACTGAGCAGTTACATACATTGATCAAGGTCATTTCTGATTTGGAACAATAATTGGAAATTCCAACTGCTATCAGCTACGATTAAAAAATATACATGGTGTTATGTAAAATAAAGAAGTTAGTTAGAGCATGGAGTATTCGGGGTCCAGCACCGGGGCTCACACATTTTAAGAACTATTATTAATTCACAAACAATTACTATTTTTGCTAAAAGGATGCCTTACACAATTTTGTTCTTTGAATTTCTTTCCCTGGTGATGTTTGTTGTTGCCAATAAGAGCCCGTTATTTTATTCTAAGGGGCTTGCTCTCAACACTTGTGCTTAGTGATTTGCAATAAGGGGCGGTCCATAAATGATGTATTTTTTCCCCAATTTTTTTCTGGTTAAGTCAAAAAATATATTTTTATGCCAAACACTCTGCATCCTTATTTCAAATTTAGATCTTGGAGATAAAGAACTAAGTGGGGTTGTACCTGACCTCGTAGGCACTCAGTATAGCTATATGACCCGTTTGGTCATATATAAAGACTGCTGGGTGTCTACTAAATCTTAATCTTAAAATTTCCTGACTTTTCCAGGCAATATTTTATTAAAATTACAGGCTTTTAACTGGCTACACTTAAACAAATATGAAGGTATGTATTCACCTTAAAAAAATTATTTTGTGACAAAGTAAGTCAAAATTCTTGCGTTTTTTTACTAAAATGTTTATTTTCAAGAACACAATTACAAGCTGAATTATTTCTACAAAGTGGTTGATTGAGTTGACCTTTACGTGATTAAAATCCATATTAACACTGAATTTTAATCAAACTTAATGTTGTACGATTTTCACAATATTTTATTTATATATTTTAGCAAAAGTATATACTACATGACAATTGTTTCGTCAACACAGTGGCTTCTTTGGATGTGAGTATTAAACTAACTTGTACAATGCTAAACTGAATGTTAAAATAGAGGTAGCTGAGGCAATAAACAAACCCAACAAATTTATCTTTTACGTAGCATAAATGGGAAAACCAGGTTCTTGTAATTCAGAAATAATATGGATCTATAATTAAGTTGAATTGTTGTTAAAATACACAGAACAATAGAAATTAAAGAAGGTTATATCAGAATTTTTTAATTTATCGATTTCTAACGCTTCTAAAAGTGTTAATTTTAATCCCTTATTTTCTACATGTAAACCTAGTGAAGACATTGCCAAAAACTTAAGGAAAGAAAATTTAAGCATTGCATATAAAGCCTCTAATTCACTAGGTAAATTAATTAAAAATAATAAAGACAACACTGAAAATGACAATAAATCAGGTGTCTATAAGTTAACCTGTGGTTCGTGGGACAAACTGGTAGAAAATTTAAAAAAAGAATTTCTGAACACAAAAGAAGCTTCCAGAATAAAAAACTATAGTCTGTTTTTAAACCAGGAGGAGCGTTTTAAATTTCACGCGCTAAATCATACATCTGTGATTGGCTAGGCCCTCGCCAGTTTTACACAAGGCAATAGTTGAAAATTTTGACATATTGTAAAAATTTTAATTTCATGTCATAAATTATTTGGCAATAATTTCTATTTTATCGTTTGCACATTATATATCAGTTTTAATCCCTTTTGTATAAATCTGAAGAAAAAAGTAGCTAATTACTTGGTGCCTTCATATTGCGTAAATGGTATGGATACTGTATAAACTACTTAGAGGTCAAATAGAGGTCGTTGGATTATATAATGTAATAAAATACACACAAAAACACTGTAGTCGTGTATTGTTGGTTGCCCAAAACGCCAAAAAAATTTTAGTGTATTTTCTAGTTACTTTTATAGTGTGAATGTAACTTTCGTATTTACTCCTCCTGGTTTAAAAACAGACTATAGACTCTACTTATGCCAGCCACTTAATGGAAGAAAATCATAATTTTAACGCCAATAATTATTATATATACTCTTTAAAGAAGTCTCTCTTTTTAAATTAATCAATATTAACAATAAAAAAATTATAGAAATAGTGAAATAGTACACATAAAAAATCTATCTACTCATATAGTTCATAACCTTCATCTGCAAGACATTTCTGACAGATTTAATTATTCATATTAATAATAATTATCTGAAAGTAATTCCAGGTTACACTGCATATTTTAGTAAATTCTCTGTTATTTCCAGGTGTTCCCTGACTAAAATAAGTTCCCTAACAATCCTAGGTATCCCAAGTTTTTCAGATTAGTAAGTAGATACCCTGAGACTGTCGCATGTCTTGTGATTAAACAATTCAGCTTGTTATGCAATTATCGTAGAGCCATAAGCAATTTTAGTTTATAGAGACAGGCCGAGATTTAGTTTAGAGAACAATTTAGCTTGTTACACAGACCCTATAGAATCACTAATCTCTCAATATGCTGTTATAAATAATTCGTTGTTTCTAAAACAAGTTCTATGTACTATTCCAAATATTTGTGCTTTATATTTCATAGTTAATATTTAATAAAAAAATGTAGAATTAGAGTTTATCTAATTTTTGATATACTATATTGTACACGTGCCATTCTTGCAATTTAGCCTGTTGTATGCAAATACGAATGAACGAGAAAAACAAACCGTGAAAAATAAATTTTCCACATTTAAAAGGAGGCTTAATTTAATATTACCTGTCAAAATCTTGCTGATAAGTTTCTATTTTAATTTCTTCATTAACTAAACACTTTTGATCCTCCATTTCAACTAAACTTCCCTCCTCACAAGACATTTGTTCTAATTTAAATATATCACATTCATTGCTAATTTTTCTCTCTTCTCCATTTTCTCCTTCAACACAGAATTGTTCTTCTACCTTGACTATACCATCCGAGTTACGATCTACCTCATTTTCTGTTACATCCCTTGCCATAACATCTAATGAACCTTTTAACTCTATTTGACTCTTACTGTTGATATCGAGAGTTTTGCAATGTTGTTTCACCTTTTCTTCTGCAATGAGAAAATTGGGCAGAAAACGAGAGCAGATTTCTAGAGAGGCATAGCAGGGTGCACAGATTACAGGTTTTGCGATGATACGTAAATCCTATCAAACAAAAAGCAAACAGTGAAAATGAATTAGGCATGAGAAAAAGTATGTCAGTCTTTGTAATTATTAGTTTTTGATAAATATGAGAATAACGCAGCACATTAAATTTTTCAGTACATGTATCAATCAAAACGCTCAGCATAAAAAGATAAAATTAGGAGCAATTAAATAGGAAACATTTACGCATTTTGAAATGCTTATAATTATCTCAAAAGTTATATTCCAGAGAAGCTTATTTTCTTTATTACAAAAATGTTTCATAAGTTTTGAAGAAATAATTAATTATCTTGTTAGTTAGCGATTTGTAATTAGGGAGATTCTTGAACATTGTTGAAAATATTTTATAAAACGGTTGGAGGAACATTTTATTAATTTCCATGGTGTTTCACAATCTTGGGGTAACACACTAATTTTCTTGGGGATAATGCTACTCTGTGGGCAGAGCTTAAGTACGGACTTAAGCTTTGGTTAAGCTCCGCCGAGTAACGTGATGAGAAACAATTTGTATTTAAAGTAAATTTCTTGGTACAATGTTAAGATTTTAAATAAAACATTTTTTATAAATTTTTCTCATACACAACGGAAGAGACAGGCTGGGTCCTGGAATACCCTGGTAAATAAGGAATATAATAATAAGAGTTTGTATAAACTCACATTTCTGACCACACAACATAAGTAGTTATCTTCAGTATTGAAAAAAAAATTAAAAACTATTCAGAAGAGTATTCAGTGATGGAAAAAAATATTTATGCAAATTCTCAGAATATAGTTAATTTTTCTGCATGTGAATATGTCAAGCTCGTTAATAAATACATAAATAATAAATTAATTCAAATCTGACCTGACAAATGCAAATGCAGTAAAAATTGTTAAAAATATTACAACTCTATAATTTAAACATTCAGTCTTACACACAACTTTCATACTGTCACGTATTTTCACACCTGAAACCACCTTTCAGGATCCGTGGGTTAAAAATAATTTCAACAAGGGGTAACCACTAACACTTTATTTAATAATTTACTGATAACTACACAATGTTTTCCTTAAATAAAATACACTTCTACTGGACTAAAATAACCTTTACAATGTATATTACTTGATATTTACTCATTCTATTTATTTCGGATTTCTAACCTCTCACTTGTCACTTTTAAATTTCTTCCGCCGAGAATTTCGCTTTATATACACTAAAATTGCCTCTAGATTTATCTAGAACACAATCGAGAATCTTCTCCCACCACACTACAGAAAACCCTATGTATAATTTTGTAATTATTTTGGGTTAACAAAGACTATTTCATTCACTCGACTCGATCTCCTACAAATTTCTAGGACAGTCACTATTAGTCATGGGCGTATCAGTGCCCACTTTCTAGCTGATGTAATGCATAACAATATAATATACAGGGTGTTTTTAAAAAGTATGTCAATCACTTAACCACGGACTCAGCATGTCAAAAGAAGTTGATTCAGCCTAATTTACCTCTATCCAAAATCGCACCCCTATGAATATACAGCCCTCTAAAGTTGGGATTAAAAATATTTGTTTTTTTAATATTGTGCAAATGGCTGTAGATATCTTTTTCAATTTCGGAACACTGAAATGTATGTCAAAGGGTAATAGTTTAAAGTAAAAACTGTTTAAAATCAAATTTTCTAAAAGGCCGATTTGGGGGTAAACTACCCTTCCCTCCTACCCCCTTTTTTAGTGGTACGCCTATGACTTTTTTGATATATCGCATTTTATATAAAATTTAATTATAAAACTTTTTTTTATCTTGTTTTTTTTTTCGTTTAGATAACCATTTTCAAATGAATCTGGAAATATTAAAACCATTACCACGCCTTTGTAGAATAACACAAATAATGTTTAAAATTAATGTAGATGATGATCAAAGGCACCTGTGAAAATTTAATAGGTAGTTGACACCTGTCATTTTTGTCAAACTGCTTTAATAGATATCAGTTATTAATTGTTAACAATGGCATTTAATATGAGTTATTCTAATACCGAAATGGTGGATATGATTAGAATATTAGGCGAATGTAATGGAAATGGTTCTAGTGCAGCTAGGCGTTATGTGGAAAAGTTTCCAAACCGTCGGCATCCTGATAGACGTACATTTTTTGCAGTCGATCGTCGTGCAAGGGAAACTGGAAGTCTATCAAATGATCGTGCTGGGAAGTGTGGCAGACCTAGGACTGTGCTAGTTCCAGAGGTCGAAGAGGAAATTTTAGATATTGTATCAGAACGGCCTGAAAGCAGTGTGCGTAAAATAGCTTCTCAGGTAGGAGTATCGTATTATTCAGTATGGAGAACATTAAAAGAACAATTACTAGTTCCATTTCATATACAGACTGTTCAGGCATTGGAACCTCAAGATTACGGTTCTCGAATGGAATTTTGTAACTGGCTTCTCAGAAAAAATGGATGAAATGTAAGTTTTGTAAACACCATTTTGTCAACTGATGAGGCCTCATTTCATAGAAATGGTATTACAAATCATCATAATTATCACATTTGGTCTGAAGAAAATCCCAATGCAAAGATAGAAACGCATTTTCAGCGTAATTTTTCTGTTAATGTTTGGGCAGGTATTGTTGATAACCATCTAATTGGACCTGTTTTCTTTCCACGTCGTTTAAATGGAGCTGACTACCTAGATTTTCTGGAAAATGAATTGCCTGAGCAATTAGATATTGTTAATCTTAATATTAGAGAAAACATGTGGTATTTACAAGATGGTGCTCCACCCCATTATAGCCTGCAAGTCAGGCAATGTTTATCAAGGCGTTTTCCAGGACGTTGGATAGGTCGAGGAGCTGATGCTCCAGTCAGTTGGCCTGCTCGGTCCCCTGATTTAAACCCAATTGACTTCTGTCTTTGAGGAGCTATGAAGGAAAAAGTTTATTCTGTTCCAATAGAGAGCGTTGAACATCTCCGACAAAGAATTCAACAATCAGCCGAGGAATTTAGAAACATTCCTGCCGTGTTTCAGAATGTGAGATTTTCGCTTCTAAAAAGGGCAAGGTATTGTGTACGACAAAATGGAAATCATTTTGAGCACATTCTGAAATAAAATTTTAATGTTCGATATTTTTTTATTTTATTTTTAATTTATTTCATTATTTGTTGTTTTACTTCTAATATTATTTTAATTTACTTTGTTGCTTTAATGATTGATGTTTTAGTTTCTGTGATTTTTATTTAATAAAAAAACCTATTTAAACATGTTTTTAATTTTACAATTTATGATAGCAATGCACATCTTTTATTATAATACCAGTAACTTTAAATGCCAAAATTACACAGAAGAACTTTTTTATTTCATATGTTCCACTTTTCATAATGGTTTTAGTATTTCCAGATTCATTTGAAAATGGTTATCTAAATGAAAAAAAAAACAAGATAAAGAAAAGTTTTATAATTAAATTTTATATAAAATGCCCTATATCAAAAAAGTCATAGGCGTACCACTAAAAGAGGGGGTAGGAGGGAAGGGTAGTTTACCCCCAAATCGGCCTTTTAGAAAATTTGATTTTAAACAGTTTTTACTTTAAACTATTACCCTTTGACATACATTTCAGTGTCCCGAAATTGAAAAAGATATCTACAGCCATTTGCACAATATTAAAAAAATAAATATTTTTAATCCCAACTTTAGAGGGCTGTATATTCATAGGGGTGCGATTTTGGATAGAGGTAAATTAGGCTGAATCAACTTCTTTTGACATGCTGAGTCCGTGGTTAAGTGATTGACATACTTTTTAAAAACACCCTGTATACAAATTCAATTTGAAAAACGCATTTGGTTAAATGTTTTTATCCACTTTTAGTTAATATCTTTCCATTAAACAAATAAATACAGGCAACAAATCTCAATACAATTTTAATAATAGCCCACAATTTGTACGTTGTAAAGAATTGAACCTAATGTTATTCTGAAGCAATCACCCCTTCCACATCCAGATCTTTAAAGGAAAGCATTTTGACTATGTTTGCACTCTAGTATGTGGAAATAACTAGTCATGGAATTTTAATATTTGAGACAGATGTCATAAAAGAATTTAAGGCAATGGTTTCTAGATTATACGCTGAAAATTAAGTTTCTGGACTCTTCCCAATGAATATACTAAATCCCAAATACATATACCAAATCCCAAATTTTTGCTTGCTTTACTTATTTTTCCATTTTTACCCCCAACCCTTCACCGGATAACTTCAAAAAACTATCCAGATCCTCATCTTGTTATAATACATACGTGTATAAAGTTTCAAGTCAATATCTTAAACTGTTAGAGAGAAAAAGTGCGGACAAAAAAAGGTATTGTCGCTCAAATTTGAAATCTCGATGTTTTATGACATTCTAAACCTATGCATGTTTAAAAGTGAATTATTATTTGTTTGCTTATAATTGTATGGAAACACAATGTACATTATAGGATTTTGCAAACAGCAGCAAAAATAACTATCTATGAGAACTAAAAGAAAAACTATGTGTAAAAATATTAATGAAATCTTTGCATTCTTTCGATAACCTGAATTCTGGTTATGCTAGCAAATTAAAATCCTAAAATAAATTTGCCTAATTTCTTATTTGAAAATTCTCATTCTAACATTAGCACCCACACAGTCCCCTACGGCCATGCAGATTAAACTAGTATCTACATAATCCCCTACAGTCATGAAGATTGATTAAGTTAAAAATGAGAACAAAGGCCTAAAATGAATTTATTTACCTACCTTGTCTTAAACATTTTCATTCTAATGGATTACATTTTCATGAAACATGTTTATGAATGGCTTTGTGTCTTTTTGATGAGCTCCAGAATAAGGGCGAAAAACGTTTCAAAGGCTAAGCAATTCCACGAAACAAAATGACAGATTTCATGAAAATGTAATCCATTACTATGAAAATTTTTAAGACAAGGTAGGTAAACAAATTCATTTTAGGCATTTGTTCCCATTTTTAACTTAATCTTCATGACCGTAGGGGGTTATGTAGATAGATACTAGTTTAATCTGCATAGCCGTAGGGGACTGTGTGGGTGCTAGTGTTAGAACGAGAATTTTCAAATAAGAAATTAGACAAATTCATTTAAGGATTTTAATTTGCTAGCATTACCAGAATTCAGGTTACCAAAAGAATGCAAGGATTTCATTAATATTTTTACACATAGTTTCCTTTTAGTTCTCATAGATAGTTTTTTTTCTGCTGTTTGCAAAATCCTGTAAAGAATGTGTTTCAATTCTAAACCTATTTCAACAATAAAAATTTTCAAAAATTTATTTACGATAACCATACTTCCATTCCACTACGAGGATGTGGAAGTAAAATAAATATAATTTACTTGCAGTCTAGCAAAATATCGCATGCAAGTTAAATAGAAACTAATGACAGTAACTCAGAAGGTGTACGGTATAGTGTAAATTTTATAATAGGAGATAGTGAGGGAAATACACATAAAAATAAAGAGATTCAAATAGAATGAAATCCCAACATAATAAGTAACTCTATAACTATCTTGCCGTAAGAGTTACAAATCTGAGGAAAAATTCACGATACTATTAATAATACTCGCACTATGTATATAGAACTAGTTACTCCAGAAGAAATAACAAATATTATCAAATACTCGAAAAACGAGATGAGAGGACAAGATGAAATATACACCGGCATTCTAAGAGAGTGTGTGGATGAACTGTGTCATCCACTACGTTATATAATTAATAATTTGTTTCATCTAGAAATTTTTTCAGACTGTCTCAAATTAGCATTAGTAAGCTAACATATAAAAAAATAGATCACAGTCACGAGGAAATTACAGATCAATAAGTCTACTTTCATCTTTTTCAAAGGTTTTGGAGATGGCAGTATCTAGTTGTATATCCAAATTTTGTCATTCATTTTGTCACAGCTCACGAGGGGAAATAACTGAATTAGGAAAAGAAATAAATACAGATAAATACACAGTGTGAATTTCGCCAACAATAAGAAAAGTTTGGATAAAAAAAAGGAAACAAACAGGTAGGAAAATGTGTACATCCCTTTCTGGTCATTTTTATTAAATTATAAGGGGTACAGTTTACTTGTTTACATAACACCAAATATTTTATGGCATCTACAAATATAAGCGAACGTGAAAATAGAAGCAGAATATTGCTGAAAAAAATATATTCTCAGCTTTTTTTTCTAATTCTTTGGGACTTCCTGCCAAATGTATTTTTTTGTTTAACCGGTGCTTGGGGAATCTACAAAATATCACCATTAACCAGTATATTACTGGTAAATAACCTCTACGTCTGTGACCTTTATGTCAAAGGATCAGTTAGAGGTTGCTTTTCTTTTAAAAAAATAACACAAATCAGTATAAAAACTTGAAATTAAATATTTCGCCGACGTTTCGGAAGTCTAATCTGTTTCCCTTTTCAAGACCTTTTTTTTGAAAAAATCTTTTTTGCTGTATGATAAATACACAGCTCGAAGAATATTTGTTATATTCAATATCCATAGATACTTACTATTTACATAGAACTGTTGATATTGTTAACAGTTTCTTAAATTTTTATACAATGTTAAGTGTGTGAAGTGTTTCTTTTAACATTGGCAACCAGGTAAATAGTAAGTATCTATGGATATAGAATATAAGAAACATTTTTAGAACTGTGTATTTATCATACACAGCAAAAAAAGATTTTTCAAAAAAGCCTAGAAAAAGGAAACAGATTAGATTTCCGAAACGTCGGAGAAATATTTAATTTAAAGTTTTATACTTATTTGTGTTATTTATTTAAAAAATGCAACCTCTAACTGATGCTTTGACGTAAAAGCCACAGGCGTAGAGGTTGTTTCCCAGTAACATACTGGTTAATATTTTGTTAATATTGGTTGATATTTTGTAGCACTGGTTAAAAAGAGAAAAATACATGTGGCAGAAAGTCCGAAAGAATTAGGAAAAATTAAGATGTCGCAAATAACATTTAGACCATATATTCTTTGCTATTCTATAATTAAGACCTAAATACATTTAGTAAGATATTTAGTTAATAAAAAGTCTAAACAAATAATTCCAAGTCATCTTGTTTTAAGAATAGTACTTAATATTTAACATTAAAAATGGTAATTCTGGAGAATAACGGGGCATTGGAATTTTCGCATAATTTTTTCAGGGTACACTAATATGGGGTCGTAGAACACGAATCTAAAGTCGGTTTTCAATGGAAATGCATAGATTTTCCAAAAACAATTTTTGAAAATTTCCATGATAACACGAACTTTTTGTCACACCTCGATTTTGGCCTATTCAGATCCCGTATCCACAATGTAGGTGCTTTTAAGAACAATGCACTTTTTACACACTGTAAAAAAATTGCCTTTTCATATTAATATAAATAGTAATTTTGTTTATCTGAATTCAGAACTCCAGTATTTGACAGTTCAGCCATAAGATTGTCGTGCATGCGTGTCAAAATACCCTGAATAGTTGGTGTCTCAAAGCACAACAAAGAAATTCATTTTATAAATACCTATTAAAATTGATAAAACAAAAAATATAATTTAAATAATAATCCTTTTATGATCATCGTCGCCAATACCAAAACCTGGTGTTTTATTAAGAATGTTTTCAATATATGGTGTGTCCCAAATTGGTTTGTTTAAAAATGGCCCGTTTTTGTTATTACCCACTAAGTACCAGCGAGGAGTTGAGATGACGCGCATGCCTTGCCAGGAAAGGAAATGCTCCTTGCTCTTCTCGGATACCATCTACTGACTTTCAACCTGATTATCATTAATAAGTGGTGTCTGAGAAGGACAAGGAAAATTTGCGCCGGCGCAAATGGTCCTTGCCCTTCTCGGATACCACCTACAGATTTTCAACCTGGTTAAAAGTAATGAGTGGTATCCGAGAAGGGCAAGAAGATTTGCGCCGGCGCAAATGTTCCTTGCCCTTCTCGGACACCACTTATTACTGATAACCAGGTTGGCGCAAATGCTCCTTACCCTTCTCGGATACCACCTACAGATTTTCAATCTGGTTATCAGTAATAAGTGGTGTTCAAGAAGGGCAACGAACATTTTCACCGGCACAAATGTTCCTTCCCTTCTCGGATACCAATTATTACTGATATCCAGGTTGAAAGACAGTAGGTGGTATCCGAAAATTTCCTTTCCTGGCAAGGTATGTGTTATCACACCTCCTCGCTGGTCCTTATTGGGCAGTAACAAAAACGGGCCATTTTTAAGTAAACCAATTTGGGACACTATATATTGAAAATATTCTTAATTAAACACCAGCTTTTAGTATTGGCGATGATGATCATAAAAGCATTAAGTATTATTTAAATTATATGTATTTATAAAATGAATTTCTCTGTTGTGCCTTGAGACACCAACTTTTCAGGGTATTTTGACACGCACGCGCGACAATCTTATGGCTGACCTGTCAAATAACGGAGCTCCGAATTCTGATAAATAATATTACTATTTATACTATGTATTATTATGAAAAAGCATTTATTTTTTCAGTGCGTAAAAAGTGCATTGTTCTAAAAAGCACCTACAGGATCCGAATCGGCCGAAATCGAAGTGGTTCTGGTGTTTACACTGACAAAAAGTTCGTGTTATGGTGGAAAATTTCAATTTTTTTTTTTTTTTAACTATACATTTGCATTGAAAACCGACTTCAGATTTGTGTTCTACGACCCCAAATTAGTGTACCGTGAAAAAATTACGCTAAAATTCCAATGCCCCATTATTCTCCAGAATTACCTTAAAAATATTGAGACATACCAATTCTGGAAGACATTGTTCCACCATTTTTCTCAATGTAACATTTTCTGCGTCAAGGGATATAGCAGAACAATTTTTTACTGGATGAATACAAAATCCACATATGGTTTGATCATCTGGAACGCCAGTAGCATTCTTATTTTTCATCAGATAGATATCTTTTATATCCAGATTGACATCCTCCTCGCCATTAACCAATTGATCTATAAAATCATGTGCATGGAGGCAAACTGTTTTAAAATCAAAACACTTCATAAGGATTATTTTACAGCTTGTACACATCACTAGCGCCTGTATTGTAGCTAAATCCTAAAATAAAATTCGTTGAAAGCATCACATAACCAGAATGTGTAATAAAACATTGAAGTGAATCAAATTTATTCATACATAAACATCCCGCCTGTAAAATCGAGGGTCATTTTAACACTTACTATTTTTGGCAGAACTACATCCAGGATGTCTTTCATATCTTCTATAGGTTTAATGTTTTCGCATATGTTCAAACATAATCCGCATATTCTTTCCTGGGTTTCCATTTTCTTAGTAAGTAAAACGAAACATTTACCACTTACAACTTACGACATTCCAAGGCATAACCTAGCCTAACATTTGTTTCTAATTAGTGATGGGATCACTCGAATGAAAAATAACCGGTTATCCGGTTATTGAAATAACCTGCATCACTCGGTTATCGCCAACGAGTATTCAAGTGAAAAAAAAAAACGAATGTTAATGCCGAGACGCATGTTTAAGTCCGCTAGTAGTCGCGTCATTTGGCATTTCACTTCTAAAAAAAAGGTACAGGGAGACTTCATTTTTGTTGCAGAGTTCAGAAAGGCATTTAGAAAAACAATACTTTTTATTTTTTGGCGGAAATGTTTGGTTTTATTTCTTGTTCAATAATTGGCCAATTAAATGAAATTAATTGAAAATGTGTTCCCATACACAATATGCCATAGAATTAAAGGAAAATGGTTGCTCGAGGGTTTTTGGAGTCGCTGATCACGAATCTAAAGTCCAATTTGCGAAATTCAAAATGGCGGACCGGAAATCAGTCCATTTTCCAGAAAAAATGAGTGTATATCTTGGCTTTGAAAATCTGTACTCGTGGGTTTTCGCAACACCACCTAAAACATTTTAGGTGGTGTTGGTTTTCGAGGTCGCTGATTATGAATCTGACGTCTAATTTGGTAAATTTAAAATAGCTGACCGGAAGTAGAGTTAATTTCTCAGGAACAAAATCGTATTTCTTTCGTTTTTGGGCTGAAAATTAGTACTCGGGGGTTATTGAGGTCGGTGATCATGTATCATAGGTCCAATTTACGAAATTCAAAATGGCGAAGCGGAATAATAGTCAATTTCCCCTGAAAACACGTATTTTCTTTTTTGGGTTGAAAGTGGGAATTCGGGGTTTTCGTTATCGCTGATAACGAATCTGATGTTCAATTAGGGAGAATTCAAAAGGGCGGACCGAAAGTAGTATAATGCGCGTGTAATCTGACAGCTAACGATAGCAAAGAATTTATATAAATAGAAGCAGATACACATTTATAATTGTGTTGTCAACTTCTCGTACTCAAGTTCAGACATTACATTTTATAATTATCTCTTTCTTTATGATGAAAATTACTATAGCCCCATCTTTGTTGCAGTACTACTGTTTTTAACATGACAAATAAATGTAAGACAACAGGCTATTCTTATCCTCAACTACACCACAAACAACACATTTTTTCACTATTTTTACGATTCAACGAGAATAATTGTGTAAATTTACAAAACACGAAAATAATTTTGAGGTTAGAGTAGTTAAAACAGACACAGTTCTTAAATGACTAAATTCCACATATGTCTTTGCTACACTCATACCACGGTCTGGGAGTGATTGCAACAGAGATAGCGTTATAGGCAATATTGTATCTTAGAACGAAATGGTGAGAAAAAGGTATGTTGGACATGATGGCAACAGTATCGTATAACTTTTACACTTTATCTCGGCTTCTATTTATATAAATTCTTTGAACGAGAGTGGAGGGCATATAACCTCAATGTTCCAAATTAATTATCGTGAAGTTCGCTGTTTTCGTTGGCTTTTTTAACTTTTTTGTGCTATCAGCTATATTGAAATAAACATTTTTAAGTTTTTTTTTTTTTATATATATAGGCAATTACGTGTTTTGTACAATAATATTTCCTTTGATTTGGCGAGATGTGCATTGTTTACCTATGTGTTTTTAGTGATTTTCTTCGTATTTAAACAACATATGGGATTGTTTATTGTATTGTTATATATAGAGCATATTTAGATTATTTAAAATTTAAAAGCTGCTAAGTAATTATTCTGTTACCAGTTTACCACAAAAGGCCATCATTGTATGGAATCTGGTTGTCAAAGTCTCACCGAATACCAATTTAAGCTTTAAAAGGTATGTGATTATTACTTAACAGTGGAATTTAATACTTATTATGTAATATATTTAATAAATACATAGTAGTATACCCACCGCATGCACGAAAATAAAGGTATTTCAGATTGCCATCGATTTACACCAAAGAAGATAAGCTTGTGGTCAATTAAGAGTTCAAAGAGAAAAGTGGTTAAATGCTTTAAGGCTGCATAACCCATACATTTATGTGTTGGTCAATCTAGATGAGTTACCTTATCTAGTTCAGCAGGTTTTCCTAAAAATTAGAGTAGGTATAATATTTAAACGAAATTTTTATTCATAAAGATTATCCGTTAAGATATGTCTGGAACTATGACCATATTTCATCTTTGACTCAGTAAGATCGGATTTCTCTAAGGCTCTTTCTTTGCTCTTTTGATTGAACACAAACTTTTCTTATTTTGGTGTAAATCGATGGTAATCTGAAATAACTATAACTTTATTTTCGTGCATGGAGGTAGGTATACTACTATGTATTTATTAAATATGTTACATAATAAGTATTAAATTCTAATGTTAAGTAATGATCACATACCTTTTAAAGCTTAAATTGACATTCAGTGATACTTTGACAACCAGGTTCCATACAACATTATGTCTTTTTGTGGTACACTACTAACAGAATAATTAACAGCATTTAAATCTTAAATAATCTAAATATGCTCCATATATAATAATATCAATCCCATATATTGCTTACATTCGAAGAAAATAATTAAAAATACATAGGTAAACAATGCACATCTCGCCAAATCAAAGGAAATATTACTGTACAAAATACGTAATGTCTATATATAATGAAAACTACACTTAAAAATGTTTATTTTAATAGCTGATAGCACAAGAAAGTTAAAAAAGGAAACGAAAATAGCGAACTTCACGTTAATTAATTTGGAACATTGAGGTTATGTTATATGCCCTCCACTCTCGTTAGCTGTCAGATTTTGCACGCGCCCTATAGGGCGCGTGAATTTACGATTAACATAACCTCAAATACTACATTGTAAGTTTATACTTATTTTTGATATTTTTATTCGCATTTCTAGTCTGGTACCTGCATAATATGAATGAACTCTCTCTGATAGAATGCATGTAATTTTTATAAATTGAATATTAAAAATAGACTGCTAATTATAGGTTGGATTTCCAACCTGTAAATATCAGTAAATTTTTAAAAATCAATGATTTAAAAAAATTATATGTATCTTATCCCAGAGAGTTCATTGATGTTACGCAGGTACCAGTCTGGAAATGCGAATAAGAACGCCAAAAACGGGTATAAACTTACAAAAATGTAACATGAGGATGTGTTAGTCATATAATGCAAGCGCCCTATATTTTACTCGTATTTCTCATGCTTTCAGCCCAAAGAAGTAAAAAATACGAGGTTTTCCGGAAAAATTGACTGTTCCTATTCCAGTCCGCTATTTTGAATTTCGTAAATTAGACCTCTGATTCGTGATCAGCGACCTCGAGAACCCCCCAAGTACAGATTTTCAAGGTCAAGATATCCATTCTCATTTCTTCTGTTCCTAAAGTAATTGTACTTCCGCGTCAAGTACAATTTTTTATAAGTTCTTATACTTGTACCTAAGTACTTTTTTTTGGGGTACTTGAACAGCACTGCTTGATGGAAATAAATGAATTGCTTAGAAGAAAAATTGAAAATTTAGATATATTAAAGATTTTAATGAAAACAAAAGTAGAAGTATGAAAGAAAAAATTCATAACATTACACAAAGTGAAATAATAATTGTTGGCAGTCATTGAAGCATTTAAAGCAAATTTTGATAAAAGCTTAAAACCTTTAATTAGTAAAATACATAATTTATATTAAAAATTAATATTGTTACGTATTTACACCCCCTGGAAAACACCCCCAAGACTGTGGGTTCAGAAATTATAACACGACATACCAACACTATGTTATTTATTTACAATAGCTCCACAATACATATTACTAAAACTAATATAATATTAAATACTGTTTATTATAGCGATGGGATCATTCCAATGAAAATAATGAATGTATTCTATTATTGAAATATCTCGAGTCTGTCACTCGAATGATTCCCATATAGTATTCGATATCCGATATGTACATGCATAACATGTACATACTATTCAAAAACATGTCTTTTGTATATTACAAAGATACTAGGAATATACACTTACGGATGTTCATGACATGTATATACCTGTGACATACATGTGCTGGATATTCCACCAATGTGCACTTTCACGATGCCTTATGGCACGTTGTCAGATGAATATGCTTTCATGAACATACCTCTGACATACATAGTGGTACATTCTAACAAAATTTTATTAATGGTGAAGCAAATATCATATAGAAATAGGGAAAAAGTTATCTACACCAATTTCCCTCGTTATTTATGCAGGGTGATCATTTAAAAAAATTATTAATTAAGAAGCGACATGAGAATAATAATTGGAATGTAGTCATCACTCTTATTGCAAAGAAAACCTGATAACTTTTGGTGAAAAAAATATAGAGTGGCCACCTGACAGCAAAAATTAAATATTAAATAAAAAGTGCCAAATATGGAAGGCTTGATTAAATACCTTTACAAACGTTATTATTTCTTAGAATGACTACTATATTTTCAATAAAAATGTAAGAGGTGTCTTCCTTGCTAATTGTGTTAACTATATACCAACTAGTATTGTCATATTGCCATCTGCCACATTAGTTGCACGTCTACGTAGTAGAGTGGAAGTATGGTAGTCTTAAAAAAAAACAAATTTTTTAAATAGATTTAAGAAAAAGGTTAAGAAAAATCTTGCTTTTTTTCTCAATTTCGTTATGAACTACTAGTTTTTTCTTCACAATGATATATGTATACTGCCACAGATATTAGAGAAAATATGTCAAAACAATTTTAGACATTCTGTTACATAAACAAAAGCTTTCCACGACTCAGTCTCAATCCAAAACTTTTTACTACACTTCTTATACTGTTTATAAGTTCCACCACATAATTGTTATAAAATAATTCCCTAGAAATTTTGTTTTGCTCCACTATTATAGATCACATTGTATTTTTGAAGATCAACGGATATTATGATTTCTAAGACCACTCCTAAATTTTGATACACACATACATTTGTATTTATATAATAATAGTTTTATTAGCAATAGCTGTATACTGTTACGTCTACGATGAGTCAACATGTGATTTTAAATCCCTCTTTCACTTTGCTACACATTCGCATGTGTATATTATTATGTTACTTCCAAAACTTCTCGATGGGTCAACGAGTGTTATTTTAACTCTCATTTTAGTTTCGAACAGCTTTTGATTCTATATACTGTCACTTTGAAAGTTATTGATGAGTCAATATGTGTCATTTTAGAGATATCCTATGTTTTGTTATAAATGGACAACCTTAAGAAGTGCACACTGTTACCTCTGAAAGTTTTCGATGGATCAACATGTGCGATATTAAATCCCCTACTGATTGGTTGCATACAAACAGCTTTAAAATCAGTATAGTGATTTTCGATAGTTCTCGATGGGACAAGTGCATTTCTGCCTTTAGAGACTTTTTGATTTGTTACAAACGGACAGATTTCACACGTGTATAATGTTACTTCTGAAAGATTTCTATGAGTCAGCATGTGGGTTTGTAAATTCCCCTTTTGTTTGGCTACATATGAAAAGCTTTCACATCTGTACACTGTTACTTCGGAAAGTTCTTGGGTCAACACCCCACACAGCACAAGATATCCTCAGGATGTCCTAATTAAATCCTGTTATCCGAGTTGAGGACGATCATCCTCAGGACATCCTCAGGATATCTGGTTGGTCCTCGGCTTGGTCCTAAAAATATCCCGGATAGGATATCCTTAACATATCCCATACGTATGTCCTATAAATATCTGTTAGGGATAACATCAGCCTGAAAATGTCCCATTGGAGGATATCCCAGGTAAATCATAAAATGATATCCTAAATATATCCATCGGGGACATCACTAGTACTTCGAAACTGTTTTCGAAAATATTTTTTTGGATGTAGTAATTTGATATAGGATACATTAAATGTTATTTTTAAAAAATATAAATTTATGTTTATTTAAATATACCTACACTGAAAATGGTAAATAAATAAACTGGTGCTATATATATTTTATTTAGAAAAAAATATTACACTGGTTATAGCATATCTATTTTTATTATTTATTTTAAATAAATAATTAATATAGTACTATCAAAGATCTTTGGTACTATTAAAAATACTTTCATAGATAATGCCTGGTGTGTAATCTCTGACAATATTTGTTTTTCCCGTCTGATTTGCCGCCAGGTGAAATAAGATCAGTGACATCTCTATTGTATCTGAGTAAGATATGCAATGCTGCCGAAATGAACTAGATTTGTTTAGTTCATTGTGCTGCCGTCGTATAAACTGTTCCAACCAATCAAAAACTAGAATTCACTGGTCTGTTCTAAAATATGATGTCATGATGTCTGATGTCAAAGAAATACAGCTCATGTGACCGTCGTGACCAAGATTTCCGCCATTTCGCCCGCCAACTTTATCAGTACGGTACGAGATACGCTATTGATAAATCGGTAACGAACGTTTTCAGTGATTTTCAGTGAATATTTTGTGATTCATAATAAAACAAAGGTAAATACCTATAGTTATAAAGTATAGATATATAGATTTGAAAAATATACGTAATCACTGTGTTAGGTTAGGTTTGTTTAATTGGTTTTCATTGCTTTCTTCCTCTTTGCAAAATGCCTAAAGATCGTAGTAAAAAAACAACTTTCTACAGACGAGTTAATAAAAATTTTAAATTATTTTCTTCTATGGTAGATTCTGATCTTGGTTCCGTTTCCAATTCAACTGATGTAAGCTACGGCTGCACCGACACTGATAGTCCCACAAATGTATCCGAAAATGTTCCTCAGCTATCAAACGATCACTTAAATGAAGTAAATCCAGATAATTTGGATTCGGAATGTGAATTAGACACTTAATATGAAGCTTCCAGAAATGCTCCTGTTTATTCCACTGTGGTGAAAATCGTCGATTTTTGTATATTTTATGTCGAATATTTTGATTTCTTTATTTTTTATATTTTATGTCGAATATTTTATGATGTATTAAAAGCAGTTTGTTTTTATGTGGTCTGTTTTATTTTTTTGAAAATGCTGATAGCATATAGTACTCTTGGTATGATGACTATTTTTTTCTTTTAATGACTAGTTTTATCAGTTTTATTTTTCTCTCATCTTACGCTTTATAGGGGCAGTTACGGAATAAAACTAGGACGTAATGTAATTGCATAACTACCCGACTGTATAATAAATATACTGTATTAGTAAGAATTCTTTAAAGGCTGTGTGTCACCTCAAAGAATTTTTAAAATAATTTGCAAATGAATTATTTTGTGAATTATTTTATGAATTAATTTTAAAATTTACAAAACACCACAATTAATTTATGCAATCGCAATGAATTTAACCACAAAATTATTAAAGAAACATGTGCTCAAGTTGTTTTGTATCACCGTATATTATTGTTTAATCGCTAATTTGTTTAGTTTGGCCACTTTCTAACTTTAGATTATTTTTATAATTTTTTAGGAACTTTGCTGTATGTAACTATGAAAAATTGTTGAAATAATTTATTTGTAAGTTATTTTAAAAATTCTTTGAGGTGACACACAGCTTTAAGACATTCTGAATCATATTTGGCCAGAAGTTTTAAAAATTAAATTACCGCTAAAGGGATATAAGTATATGTGGAAGTTCCTGGGTAATACTAGAATAACCTCTACACGTGTCTTAGGGAAGCCAGGCTCAATTATGATACTTTTAGGACATGCTAGCTTGTTATATGAGAAAAATAAAATATATTTTTTTTCGAGAAGTATATTCATAAAAGGGATTCCAAAAAAGCCTTATAAATATTTTGGTTATAAGGTTTTCGTGGAGCTGATGATTATCCATAGTTTGGTTTTCGAGTTTTCTACTGCGTTGATTGTTTGACCATCTCGTCGTGGTCTTCTTCTTCAAAAGAAGACCACGGCAAGATGGTCGAATCGTCAAGCATTCAAAACAATCAATACGGAAGAAAACCCGAAAACCAAACTATGGATAAGCCCTATAAATGCCTCACACATAACCTAATTAAGTCCTCAGGACATTATTAAAGCCATTCTCAGGACATCATGGGTATGTTTCCAGGCTATTATAGGATCAGCCCAGGATGTCCCATATATCCTTAAAAGGCATTCCAAATGTCCTGTCAATGCCTCTCACTATAACCCAATTATAGTCTCAGGATGACCTCGGGACGCTACGAAAGGTATCCTCAGGACATCATGAGTACATCCCAGGCTGTCCCACTTGGATGTCCTATGAACATCCTGAGGATATTACAGGATTAGCCGAGGATATCCCGTATATCCAAGGATGATATCCTTAGTATGTCCTGGGGATGTCTTTGTGCTGTGTGGGACATGTGATTTTAAATCCCCCCTTTCACTTTCCTATATACGAACAGCTGTGGTATCTGTATACTTTTGCTTCTAAACCTTTTCAATGGGTCAACATGTGTGCTCTTAGAGGTGCTTTATATTTTGAAATGTGTGTGCGAATCTAACGCTGGTTCCAAAAAATAATAATTAGGACTGTAATTTTTAACAAAGATATAAAAGATCTTACCAATAAATATCCTTGGCTCCAACCACTAGCTTTAAATTAGATGGGGAAGAAAGGATAGGTTGGAAGGACAAAGGAATATCTAATCTAATTTACAAAATTTCACTAAAGTAATTTTTTAACTATCTGAAATATATATTAAATTGAAAAATTATAAAACCAGCTGTGTTGCTTCTAATAATCTAATCACACTATATTAAGGTCAACTAAAAACTCTGCTCTTTTATAGAAACAAGAGAAAACACAATATGTTCATTCGATGCTCATAGAGACATCTACTTGTAATAAATAAAACCAAATATATTCAAATTGTACACTTCTCAAAATTAAATACGCCATATTGCCGAACACGGCGTAAACATAATCAATGAAGAACTTTCACATCTGTACATTGTTACTTCAGAAAGTTCTCGATGGGTCAACATGTCCATTTTAAAATCCCCCTTTCGTTTTCCTACATACAAACTGCATCCACATCTGTATACTATTACTTCTGAAAGTGCTCGGATGAGTCGGATTTTTAAATCCTCTTTTCGCTTTGCTATATACAAACAGCTTTCACATCTGAATTGTTACTTCTGAAAGTTTTCGATGGGTCAACTTGTGTGTTTGTAAATTCCCCTTTCATTTTGCTACATATGAACAGCTTTCACATATGTATGTTGTTCTCAATGGGTCAACATGTGTGCTCGTAGAGCTACTTTATGTTCTATTACGAATGAACAACTTTCACATCGGTACATTGTTACTTCTGAATGTTTTTGATGGGTCAACGTGTGTGTTTGTAAATTCCACTTTCGATTTGAAACATACGAACAGCTTTCACATCTGTATACTGTCACTTCTGAAAGTTTTCGATGGATCAACATGTGTCTATTTAAATCTCCCTTTCGTTTTGCTACATATGAACAACTTTCACATCTGTATGTTGTTACTTCTGAAACTTCTCTATGGGTCAACAAGTGTGCTCTTAGAGCTACTTTATGTTTTGTTATGAATGAACAACTTTCACATCTGTACCCTGTTACTTCTGAAAGTTCTTGATGGGTTAACATGTGCCTATTTAAATCTCCCTTTCGTTTTGCTACATACGAACAGCTTTCACATCTATATATTGTTACTTCTGAAACTTCTCTATGGGTCAACATGTGTGCTCTTAGAGCTACTTTATGTTTTGTTACGAATGAACAACTTTCACATCTGTACACTGTTACTTCTGAAAGTTTTCGATGGGTCAACATGTGTGTTTGTAAATTCACTTTCTGATTTGCTACATACGAACAGCTTTCACATCTGTATACTGTCACTTCTGAAAGCTTTCGATGGATCAACATGTGCCTATTTAAATTTCCCTTTCGTTTTGCTATATACGAACAGCTTTCACATTTGTATACTGTGACTTCTGAAAGTTTTCGATGAGTCAACATGTGTTCTTGTAAATTCCTCTTTCGTTTTGTTACATACAAACAGCTTTCGCATCTGAATAGTGTTACTTCTGAAACTTCACAATGAGTCAACATGTGTGATTTTAAATCCCCCTCTTGTTTTGTAGTATATAAACAGCTTTCACATCTGTATGTTGTTATATCCAACACTTCTCGATGGATCAACATATGAGAATCCAAATTCTGCTTCTGTGGTGAGGTAGGAGCATCTGGAGAACTAAAAATAATGACATCAATTACTACCTAATTCTTTGCAACGTTATTTAGTATTTACGGAGTGTGACGTTTCGTTCACTCGTCGGTTGAGTGAAGGGGCGTCACTTTGGCACTCGAGCTCGGTGCGGTTACGGTAAGCTCGGGCGCCACCTTTACAACTTTTCTCGTGGTGTAAAGGACCCACGCTAGCCTCTTAACACAGCCTGTTTCGGTAGGGCTGGGATAGCGTCAGAGGAGACACGGTATATCCAGGGGTCTAGGGATATCAGACTTCACACACACATAGTAAAAGGCACGGTTTAAATAATATACCTATTTATTATAATAAAAATCCTAATATCTACAATTATACCTAACCTATAACTACTACGGTTAACGGTGGCGAAGCAAGAGGGCGGTTATAAGCAGGATACGAGCTTAGAGAAACGGAACGGTAAGTCGGAGTAACTACTATCGGTATAAAAGCGGACAGAGCAGATACCAGGCGGAGGAAAGCAAAAGCACAATAAACAATAATAAACAAATACTCGGGCAACTTGGCTAAGGCGCAGAGCCTAAGGTTAGTACACACTTCCGGTCACGGTTCCTTGTTGGTGTAATCACCCCAAAGGAGAGATTAAACCAACGAGGTTCACGGGCGCTACTTTGCGCTGGTGGATGTCCTTGTAGCTTTCCGGTCGACGCACCTAGACCAGAAAGCCCCAAGCTTCCCAAGTGCTCGCTTGTCCTCCAGACGACGCAACTAGGCCAGAGGGCAAACACGAGACCTGTTACCAGCGGAAAGTTTCCCAGCCACACACTCTCCCAACTTGCACACTGGCTTGCTCCGGTAGGCGGTATTTGGTCGGGGATGATACCTCGGTGTGCTAGAAGGCTTTGTGACTTTCCAGTCGACGCACCTAGACCAGAAAGCCCCAAGCTTCCCAAGTGCTCGCTTGTCCTCCAGACGACGCAACTAGGCCAGAGGGCAAACACGAGACTTGTTGCCAACCAATGTATCTTCCCAGACACACGGCGGAGCAAACCGGGATTAGTACACGGATGGCACTTAGTCCCAGCCAAGCTGCTGATTTACGGTCGGTTTTACTTACTCTCTCTCTCCTATGCGACGGCGGTTTCCAATCAGCCTGGTAACGGTCCAAGTGAATGGACCCAGGCTAATAATTAATTATTTGGCTGGCTGGGCCAAGCATTCGTTAACGGTGAAGCCAATGGTGTCAGTGATGGAGACAGTGCTCCATCTAGCGGCGTGTATGTCTACTTGCTAAATGAAAGTATAGTACTTATTTATGCTCTGTGTGGACAGTATAAAATATTAATATTTAAAATACGAAAATAGACGGTGGCTTTGGGTGTAATTTCCACACTAGAAATTACGCCCAATACCTGTATTAGAAAATATTTATATTCTAAATCGAAAAATAGACGGCGGTGTCGGGTGCAATTTCCACACTATAAAAATGCTTCATTACAGGAGGAGATATAAACATACAACTTTCAAAATGAATTATTATTTGTTTGCTTATAATTATAATAATAATATTATATGTTTTAATACAATTTTCATATAAGCGATTCTCTCCTAAATTACTGGACCAAGTTATGTATCATCTCACTGCATCAAGTAGAGCCCGAGTGTGATCAAACAGATGTAGAGTTCAACTAATACAAACTATGAAGTTAGCGGGCTGTTAAAATGTGTCTTTTTACATGTTACTTCCCTAGAAAGTTTTGGGATATTTCCGTCAAAGCAACGGGAAAAGTTCAAACCATAAATTTTATTCACACAGGGTGAGATAAGGAACCAATGCTAGGTTATTCATCTAATATAAAATAATTTAATTTAAATTGCCTTATTTATTTTAATGCCCTGGTGAAGTTTTAGCTAAAGCTACTCTACCACTTAACCAGGATGGCGAAATAATCTGGACAAAACATTTTGTGTTCATAATATGGGTACATACAAATAAAAGTAAAATAGCCTTAAAATTCAATTCATTAGGTTATTTCCCCTCCTGAAATAATTCATTTATTTTTAAAAGAGAATTCTCAATTCTGCTTCCTTTAGAAGCTCCAATAAAAGAATTATCACTAGATATACAGGGTGGGGCAATAGTGCGTCGGACCTCGATATCTCGAGTTCTACGATAGCTAGAAATTTTTAAAAAAATTGCAAGTAGACTAGATAAAAAAGTCTATAGAGTAGCGGCAGAACTACTAGCGCTTCAGTGGAGCATTTCCGAATTACTTCCTGTGGCTTTTATATTTATGTGTATGCGTCGACTTGTTTTTTTCCTGATTTTACAAAAATTTAATAATTATTTGTTGCCGCGACTGCCATATACAGTAAGTACAAACAATTCCGTAGTGAGTAAATATATTAATATAATGTTCGAGTGAATATTATTTTTTTGTTATGTTAAAACATTTTTTTGCGTAGGTGAGATCAGGGGCGGTTTTAACATGCTTGCCGCCCCGGCACTATTTTAAAATGCCGCCCCTACTCTTAAAAAATATAACATATATGTAGAGGTGATTCAGAATCTCATGAGCCGCGAAATGCGCAAAAGGCAAAGTTTAATCTGAGTAATAAGTATGTTTTCGAAGACACTGGAGGCTGCCTTGCTGTATACATAAACAAGAGCTCGGGATAAATTGTAAACAATAAATATGATATTTTTAAGAAGTGTAACTGAGTCAACAGGACGGATTATGTCTCTGCGCATATGAAGGTCACAGCTCATGAGGTTTTAAAACACCTCTACTTGATTGATTGATTGATTTACCAGCGTAAGGTGAGCATTGCTGCCGATTCCGGGCATCCATGGAGGTTCGTTCCAACACGCAGCTTGGTCGTCCGCCGAACATACCCAACGACAGCCAAATAGCGTGCCGGAACCATACCTCGGATCTTTTATATACCGCTGGACCAGCTGCATATACGCAGGGCGGGACATGGGACATGCTTGTTGTCAGCAGCAAGAGCCACATGACACATTGTGTAGGAATATATTATGGGAAGTGTAGGTGTTTGTGAGATGCTTCTTTTAAGTTTCCATGTTTCCTTTAAGTTTCCATCTATCATCATCTTATTTTTCTTCTTCTAAGTTTTCTGTTTCTGAATCTAGCAGCTTTTATTTTTATTTATTAACCGTTCCACAGGTAAATAACCATTTACTGTGGAACTGCTGGGAAGGGCAAACCAAATAAGAGCTTTTTCTAGCGGGTTATGAGAAAGAGGTTCGAAGGAATACTTTTTACACACTATATTGGTTTTTCTTTTTGAGGCCACCAGTTTCAATTTCCTCTTTCCAATTCCGGGAAGCTTTTCCATTTCATCATCTATATATTTAGTTTAATACCTTTTCAATATTAATCTTAATTTCTTTTGTAAATTTTACTAGAGAGGTAAATACATAAACTAGTGCTAATGCTTCAACAAATGAACAAAAACTTATTTCGCTCCATCCTCATCTGGCTGGCTGGCTGTTTATATTGCCCATGTTGTTCTCCATACACTTGAAGAAGGGACGGGACGCAGGTAGTATAAATTCTACGATACAAGCTATAGTGCAATAATACAGACACTATTTACTTTTATTTTTAGGAATCGCTAACTTAATTATTCGATTATTAATTCTATGCGTGCTTGCTCCTCCACCATTACATTTCATTTTACGCAGAATTTTTTAAATCTACCGACGACTTAAATTTTATCGAGTTTAATGGAGTTTTAACATGTTCTTTTCGCGTTTTCCCGGGAGCGTTGCAAACTCATCCTCTCTCGATGAAGATAAACCGACTCCTCCATTGCCACTGATACCTTCAAAATGTTAATAAAATAATACACCATCACATATACATACTACCCGAAAAATGTTTCCCCAAAAAAAAGAATACTTACTAAACATTTTTTTTATATTTTAAAAGAACAACACTATACCTTAGAGGTGAGTAGTATACAAAATGACTTTTCTGTATAACACCTATTTATTAAAAATAAAGAAAAGATAAATAATTTAAAAAATAAAATGATTTTAAGAAAATTATACAAGATCAAGACAAACTTTTCTGACCTTTTTCACAGCAAAATCATTGATTATATCACCTGTTTTCATAGTTTTTAAAATTTCATTTTTAATATTTAATACTGCTAATGAATTTAGCCTTTCCTGCGTCATTGTGGACCGTAAGTAACCCGTCGCAAGGTCGAGAAACTCCTTTCTCCAGAACAGTTTGTAGCGGGTATTTATTTTTTAATAATAAAAATTAGGTATGAAAGAAAGCCGCTTCTGGCTGCCATCCATAGCTCTCAATGCATTGTCTTGATTTCAATGGAACTGTCGCATTAACGTAATCATTAAAACGACTAAAGCAATATTCGAAAGAAAAAAAATTTGCCGCCCTTGGAATTTTGCCGCCCTGGGCACTCGCCCAGTGTGCCCAGTGGTAAAACCGCCACTGGGTGAGATGACATTTCATTGTAATATATTGTATATGTGACTCAACAATTAATTATTAATACTCAATGAAAATTTACCATTGTTTAGAGTTTAACATTGACTTTTCTGTCGGGCCCTTCATTGAGTAACAAGATGGAAAAAGTGATTTCGCGAAACTAGGGCTTAATGTATTATCTATAAAATGTGCAAATCTTTGAGCACTTATTCGGTTGCCATAAGCATCCCCCTGAGCTATAAAATTAATTAACAAAATTAATATTTTCTCAGAATATTTTGAATTGTTAACTACACACATATCTTGTATTTCATGCTTGCTAAAGGAGATTTTCATTTCGGAACAATTGCCCGATCGATGATTTTTGTTGAAACGTGTTCTGAAAGGTGTGGAGAACAAAATATCAAAATGCCACAGCGGGAAATTATGCAGCATTTCCAGCATGAACGGACGGCCGACGTAGCGCAAGTTGGAGCGTTAATTAACAAATTACTGCACATATTATATGTTTCTTTCATAAAATTTTGTGTTCTTTCCAATGGTTTTGTTAGTTCTTTCATGCAAATTTAATTCAAAAGGTTATTCATGAAGTATGATATTGCACCTAAATTGTTTAATAAAGAATTTTCCACACAATTTCTCGCGGTGGCATTTTGCTTTTTTGTTCTTCACATCTTTGTGAACACATTCCAACAAAAATCATCGATCGGGGAATTTTGGGTCCTTTTTGTCTAATTTGACTCCCCTATGTGGAAAATGAATAAAACTTTATATTTTTAGTATCATATTCGATCTATTTCCACAGTTAACCACGCAACAAACATCTCCGCATGATTTTTCCATCATATTAGCCGGAGATTATGTTACACAATAACAAACACTAAACTGCTGATTTTGACAATGTCAATTGTAGCTGCGGCGTTCCCAACACTTCCCACTTTGGTGGCATTAAAGTAAACTCAGAGATTTGCGCTTATGATATAATATTTATCTTACAAAAACGCGTCATAAGACTAATTTTTGGACTATCGCCAAGAGATTCTTGTAAGAACACTTTCAAAGACAACAAAATATTAACTTTACCTAGTATTCTTATTTTGGAAGCAGTAATGTTCACCAAGCAAAAGCCAGACTTATATAATCACAGGAATGACATTTCACAACTACTCTACACGAAATAACACAGATATACAAATTGACCAGTTCAACTTAAGTTGTTTTAAAAAAAGCCCAAAATATACATGTAGTAATATCTATAATAATATCCCTCGTCATTTAAGAGGGTTAAGTAGAAGCAAGCTAAAGAAAAACTTATTAGAGATGCTATAAAACAAAGCATATTATTCCATAGGTGAATATTTTGATCAGGAGTGTACTTAAAATATATTACATCTTAACATATTAGAATTATATTTACACCACTTTTAGATCTGTATTGTATTTGTTTAAATTATGTTATTATTGCTGAGTATATGTATTGTAATTGCTATTATTTATTTTAAATTAACCTTTATTTGTAAAGACGTTTCATATCCAATGTATTTTGGCAATTGAAATAAAATATAATAAATAAATAAATAAAAACAAGGATTCTCCTATTCACGTACGTGTAAACGACACAGGAATTAACTTTCTATTTGGCCACTGCGAGCGCTAGCTGTCACGTACAGATAAGCTCCGCCTATCTGCCAGTAGTCTATAACTGGACATTATTTTCGAACATAGAGGAAGAGCCAAGACGAAATTACAGGACCATGTGTCTTTTTTAAAAAATGAATGCTATGTATCAGAATATTTTTTGAAGCCTCTTTTTAGGCTCTATTCATTCCTATATTAGCATTGAATATCTCCCAACCAAAAAAATTACAATTTTTTTGTTGAAATAATGCAATCTGCAGATGGATATTAAAAAATTCACCACAGTCACAATTATAGGTTTTAAGAAAAGCGTATGTGAATACCAGTTACGAGATATCTAATTAATGTTTATGAATCATTTTCATTTCCTAAAACTGTACAGGGTGGCCAAAAATTATGTTTCAATTAAGAACTTTTTAAATTGAATTTTCTCAACTTTTTCAAATGGAACACCCTGCATATTTTTCAACGATGTGATGTATAAATGAGAAACGAACCTTTTTTATAAGTACTTCCCTATGGGTAATTGTAACAATTTTCGTTTTATAAATAAATAGGCCTCAAATTCAAGAATAAACTTAAAAAAAGAGGTTCCCTCAAATAATTCATTAGAAAAATTTATAATAGGTGTTTGACGTGCTGCCAATTTTGATTGACACAGGTCTTTATGCAACTTTAAAATGAGGCCATTTAGTGGGACCATTTCTTCCAATCCATTGAAATGAGTAAATAGTATAATAATAATAATAATAATAATAATAATAATAATAATAATGTATTTATTCATGTAAGCCATCTTACAGGATATGAACAGTCAGTACTTAAGAAAACATTTAAAAAACTATAGAATACATACATACTGTTACGGATTTCCACCTTTTAGGAAACACCCTGTATGAATTCGTGGGTTCTAAATAATTTTAACAAGAGATTAAACACTACTAACACTTTATTTAACAATTTACTGACTGTACAAATACTTGTTTACTTAATAGTTAACCTCACTTTTCACCGAACGTGTCACTTCTCAAATAAACTTCTCCCCGCGCTTGTAATCGCGCATTATATACTCCGAAATTAGCTCTAGATCAATCCAGAATCTTCTTCAACCATAATCTAGAAAAGTCCTTGGCTCTTTCTAGAGCCTTTCCAGTCACCATCAGAGGCATAGGCGTGCCATCTCCTTTTCCAAGGGGGTGTAATTCATAACACTGCCCCCTCCTTAAGCCTGATCGTCCCGATCAGGCAACTCAGAATCATCGATGTATTTCGCCAGCCTGTCCAAATGCACGATCTTCATCTTGGACTTTTTGCTTCGTTGAATTCGATAGACGACGTCATTAATTCGGGTAATAACAGTATACGGTCCATCCCAAGGCGGTTGAAGTTTCGGTGACCTTCCTTTCTTCCGCTGTGGGTTGTACAGCCAAACCAGGTCTCCTGCCTTGAATCCTTCTGAACTACCCTTACGGTCATACCGAGCCTTCATTCTGTCACTGGCTATGGTGATTTGGTCTCTAACTAAGTCATGGACATTCCTTAGCCGTTCACTCACTTCATCTACATAGCTGTTCACAGGAAGCCGTTCTCCACCTGGTGTTCCAAACATCAAATCACATGGCAGTCTTATCTCATGTCCAAATACTACACGAGCCGGAGTCTGTTTTGTAGTTTCGTGGATAGCAGCTCTATATGCCATGAGGAAAAACGGTATGTGGAGATCCCAGTCACGTTGATTTTTATGAACGACTTTAGAGAGATGTTCTTTCATAGTCTTATTATGTCGCTCCACCATTCCATCTGATTGCGGGTGAAGGGCTGTCGTCCGTGTTTTGTAAGTCATCCAGGAATTTTGACCATCAAAGGAGGGAATTTTTAATTGCTGGCCTGACGATACCAGTTGCTGGTTTCCTCTATCCCTCAACTGTTGTTTAAGCTGGTCAATTTCTCCTTCTACCTGGTGCATTTTCTCTTTGACTTCATTTACTTCTTGTTTGACTCCACCGACTTCTTCAGCTACCTTATTTTTGAGTTCTTCAGTGACGGCAAATATGGCACTCTGTTGGCCTTCTATAATTTTCCTTAGTTCATCTCTTTCTTCTTGATGTCGTTTCTCCTCCTCTTGTTTTTCCTGTTGACGTTGTTTCTCCTCTTCTTGTTTTTCCTCTTGACGTCTTCGTTCTTGATCCTCAAAAATTTTCCTTAATTCTTCCTGACGTCGTTTCTCTTCTTCTTGACGTTTTTGTTCTTTTTCTTGTCGTTTTCTTTCCCGTTCTTCTTTCTCTTCCTGGCGCTTTCTTTCCTGTTCTTCTTTCTCTTCCTGGCGCTTCCTTTCCTGATCCATCATCATCTTTTGCATTTGGGCCATAAAGTCCTGCATTTGTTGTTCGGATGCCATGCTTCTGGTTGTTACCGGCATATAATTATGATAAAATCAACAAAATTTATTAATCACGTCAATATCGGTAATGGAACTGTCCAGAGAAATCGCAAAACAGTACGAGAAAGTCTTTTATTTAAACTACTGTCCAAATAGAAAAGTTCTAGAAAGTTCACGAAAATGCACTTAATAACTACACGAAAGTCTTGTTCAGAGTCTTTATCACTTAACCACTAATGTCCAACAAAAATGTTCTACAATGTCTAAAAACGCACTTGACACTATTTTCCTGTTCGAAATTAATCCTCGAACAATGTCCAGTAAATTAGTCCTCCCTGTGTTAGCACAAACTCCGAGAATACTGTCCCAGTCTTCTCAACACTTCCGGAAAATCCTCTTGTTAAAATTCCGCTTCCGACACCAAAATGTTACGGATTTCCACCTTTTAGGAAACACCCTGTATGAATTCGTGGGTTCTAAATAATTTTAACAAGAGATTAAACACTACTAACACTTTATTTAACAATTTACTGACTGTACAAATACTTGTTTACTTAATAGTTAACCTCACTTTTCACCGAACGTGTCACTTCTCAAATAAACTTCTCCCCGCGCTTGTAATCGCGCATTATATACTCCGAAATTAGCTCTAGATCAATCCAGAATCTTCTTCAACCATAATCTAGAAAAGTCCTTGGCTCTTTCTAGAGCCTTTCCAGTCACCATCAGAGGCATAGGCGTGCCATCTCCTTTTCCAAGGGGGTGTAATTCATAACAATACATACAATTTCACAAACTAAATAATACGTAAAACTACAATAAGATATTATAAATACTTCACTTTAAGTAGTGAGGTTAAGTGTCTATGTCGAAATTATAGAGTTACTGTGAAAGGCATTTTAAAAATACAGGATACATACACGTGTACAATTTTACAAATAAAAAATACATGCAACTACAATAAAATATTATACACACTTCACTTTAATAGAGAAGTTAACTGGCTAAGTCTAAATTATAGAATTCCTGTAAAGAATAAAAGCAATTGTCGCAAAGAAATAGATGAAGTTTTTTTTTTAAATATATTTATGTTCGTTTCCTGCTTTATCTCAGTTGGCAGTTTGTTGAAAACTGATCCACACAGATAGAAAGGACCTTTCTTGAAAGTGCTTAAATTGAATTTGTTAATGTAAATTAGATTGCAGCCTCTTGTGACGTGGTCATGCGCACTATTGTGTAGAGGAAAGTGTGCTGCGTTAAGCTTAACAAAAAGAGCTGCCTCATAGATTACTAGACATGGCAAGGAGAAAATTTTGTTTTGTATAAATATTTGACGACAAGACTGTACATATATAAAAAATTTAAAAAATACGAAGTCGGTAGGTGCAGACGAGATACCTGTAAAACTATTAAAATATGTTGCTACAGAAATATCTAGTCCACTTAGTCACATAATAAACTTATCACTTATTACAGGAGTATTTCCAGAAGACCTTAAGATTGCTTATGTGAAAGCAATATATAAAAAAGGCGACAAAAATATGCTAAATAATTATAGGCCCATAGCCCTGCTATCGAATATAAGTAAGATTTTCGAAAAAATAATATACACTAGAATAATGAATTATCTGGAAAATCATGAACTATTAAATAATACACAAAATGGTTTTAGAAAAAATAAATCCACAAACAGGGCAGGCTACCAAACACTCTGCAAAATAGTTAATTCGCTAAATAATAAAGAACATACAGTGGCTATAGGATTAGACCTATCCAAAGCTTTTGATAGTGTGGACCACAATATTTTAATAGAGAAGCTCGAAAAGTATGGAATTAGGGGAAATACGCTGCAACTATTAACTTCTTATCTAGATAACAGAATACAGTATGTTGTGGAAACAGATAGCAGTGGTGAATTATTAAAATCTCAAAGTCTGGTAATAAAGAGAGGGGTCCCACAGGGATCAGTATTAGGACCATTATTGTATATCCTATATACCAATGACCTACCCATGATACTTGATGAATATACAGTGCAATATGCAGATGATTGCTCCTTAATCATTAACTCTCCTGATCCAATATTACTGGAACAAAAAATTTTCTCAGCATTAGACATGCTAGAAAAATACTATACTCCTCTTAACCTCAGGTTGAATAAAGAAAAAACGCAAGCTATCACATTTTCAAATAGTAAATCTAATGCTGAGAAAAGTTACACCAATGGTATCTTTACTTTGAACACTGTATCTCAAATATCCTTCCTGGGTATTACAATAGATTCTAGGCTTGACTGGAAATCCCATACTGATCAGCTTGCACAAAACATCGCAAAGTATTGTTACGCTCTAAAAGTTATATCACAAAATGTTAATGTTGAGGCAGCTTTTATGGCTTATTATGCCTATGTAGAATCTAGAATTAGATATGGTATAATCTTTTGGGGAGGCACAAATCACGTATATAAAATATTTGTACTACAGAAAAGATGTCTTAGAAATATACTTAATATTAAACAGACAACTAGTTGTAAACCCATATTTAAAGAACAACATATACTTACCTTAATAAGCCAATACATATATGAAGCTGTGATATTTGTGGCAAAAAATATGTCTTTGTTTGCAGACCATGATAGAATTCATTCCTATGATACCAGGAACAAAAACGAGTTATTAAACATTAAGGCAAACTTCACATACATGCAAAAAAATGTACCTTTTTCAATAATTAAAGTGTATAACACACTACCTGATGCATATAAAAATCTATCACTAAAACAACTAAAGGTAAAATTGCGAGCCATGCTTCTAGAAAAGACATATTACACAATAGATGAATACTTCAATGATACACTCTACTAAGTGTTAAAAAATAAATAAATAATAACCATGAAACTATTAGAAATAATTTTTTACTTAACTTTATAATATATATATATATATTTTTTTAATGTGTCTATTATTGTCTGTCATTATAATTTTTAATCATATTGTACTATGTATATGTCTTTTGTTAGTCTTTTACTGTATCTTTGACGTGTTCTACACCCTCTGGGTATTGTTATATTTTATACATGAACAAATAAAAATATATCTATCTATCTATCTATAATAGGTCCTGTACTGCAATGGTTTTTTCTACATTTTTTTGCCGTTTGCCTTAGTTTGGTATAAATTGTCATGTACAATGGAGCATTTATCACACTTATCGGTCGTTAGTTTTAATTTGTATTGAATTTAAAATATTAGAAATTTTACAATATGAATTTTAATAAAGCGGAACTTGTAGACATTACTTTTGTTTTGGGCGAGTCAGACAGAAATTGTTTACTTGCCAATAGAATATATCACCAGTGTTATCCTGAAAGAAGGATTCCTGATGTTAGCAGCTTCCAAAACCTTCTCGATATATTTCTGGAAACTGGAAATGTCGAATATAAAAAAAGTGAAAGAATAAAACCTGTTGTGAACAAAGAAAATTAGTTTTCTGTGGTGCTGGCAACGGTTGAGAGTCCCCATGTTAGTCAAAGAGAAGTGAGCTCATTAGTAGGAATAAGTAGACGGTCTGTGAGTCGAATCTTAAAAACCAATAAGTTGCATGCATCTCATATTCAAATGCACCAGGAATTATCTGATGACGATTTTCAAAAGTGCCTACAATTTTGTAATTGGGCCAGAGGTAAAATGCAAGATGACGTCAACTTCTTCAATAATGTTTTATTCACTTTTCATAAAAATGGATTTGTTAATAGGCACAATTTCCATTATTATGCTTCGGAAAATCCTCACTTTCTTATGCAAGTTGATAACCAACATAGATGGTCTATAAACGTTTGGGAGGGAATTATTGGAGAACATGTAATAGGGCCACATTTGTTTGATGGTACATTGACTGGAGCTATTTATGTTCATTTTTTGGAAAACTATCTGCCACAATTATTGGTAAATTTCCCTGAAAGAATTGGAAATAGAATGTGGATTCAGCAAGATGGTGCTCCACCACATTATTTAAATGCAGTTAGAGACCACTTAAATAATACCTATCCTCATCAATGAATTGGAAAAAATGGACCCACTAAATGGTGCGGTGTGTAACTTAAGTCACACTCGGATCGGAACATAAAACGGTCATCGGATTCGGAGAGGTGTGTAACCTTGGTTACACTCGGTTCGGAAAATAAAACGGTTATCGGATTTGGTATCAGCTTACGGCGGAGATTATTCTGCCTAGACGGACAGACAGCAATAATCAGAACTGTGGTATTTCGGTTCGGTTCGGAAATGTTGAAATTACATCCACACTTGATGCGGTGTTTGCCAAGCGCCTCAAACCCCACAGCTGAGTGCCTTCATTAAATGCATTTCGGTTCGGCCACGTGGTATCTTGTCGGATTGTATGCGGAAAATGTCTATGTATCAGAATATAATGTTAGTTAATTTAAGTTAAGTTGTAGCCTAGATTTTATTCTCAATTCCCGGACTATAATAAATTTCTATAAACTATTTCAAAGTAAGGAATTTTGTTCCATTTCGTATCAATACGAAATATTGGGAACAAAATGAACGGTAAATTAACAATAACACTACAATAAATTTCACAAAAATAATTTTTGCAAAAACAGATTTTATTTTGCTACGCACTAGCTAAAATAAAATATACGGTAATTATAACTTCTACCCATTTGGTAGAACAACATATTATTTTATCGCAGTACCATCACAAATGGTCTGGATTAAAATAATATAAACGGTAAACGGTACACATTTTCTCTCGAAATATCATCTACGTTCTTTTTCCCATTTGGAAATTCTTGCGAACATAGCTATTTGGATAAAATCGGAGAAGTTGACAGGTCCTAACTCGGACTCTCTTACTATTTCAATAATTTAAATTTATTTAATTTCGGCTAAGTCGGAAAATAATAATTATATTCTGATACATTTAAACGGAATCGGTTTCAAATTACTGCTTTAAAACACACATTTTAGTGAATTATTCTTATAGGTGTTAATATAAAAAGGTCGATAAGAAACCAGCGGCGATGATAAAACGGTGTACTTACATGTTGTGAATATACGGAACAGTACCCGACTGGGCTGTTTGACGGATCGGACAGAAGTGATATTTAAATGTGCTCTAATGAAACTAATTTACGCAGCTGACGTACCAGCGCCCTCAGTATCAAATCGTGTAATTAATGTTAATATTATGGACACCCCTCTCACTGCCAGGTTTATCAAATTACCTGTTTACAGTTCAATGACAATAATACTATGGTACTATAGGTTCTATGGAACCTAATAATAAAATTTACAAGGTGGAACGGAACCTTTTATAAATCAAATAAATCATTTGTCGCAAGAATTAGCCGAACCACTTGGATCATCATTTTCATTAGACGAAGCTATGGAACCATATTATGGACACCATCACATGAAACAATTTATAAGAGGTAAGCCCATTAGGTATGGCTTTAAATTTTGGTGTCTAACAACACCCGAAGGTTACATATTGAAATTTAGTCCATACTGTGGGTCTGGAGATAAAGTACAGGGTAAAAGCCTTGATTCAAGTGTCACTGAAAATCTTTGTGTTGGATACATTCCGGCCAATTCTAGTTTCCATAGATAATGTTTTCAATTCTTTACCATTATTGGAAGAGTTGAAAGCAAATAACATACGTTGCATTGGTACCATACGTTCAGATCGTGTAGAGAAAGCTCTGCTAAATAAGATAAAGAAAGAAAAAAGAGGTACTGCACATGTGTTGCAAGATAGAGAAAGTGGCCTAACGCTTACCAGATGGAATGATAACAGTCAAGTTAATGTTGGTACAAATTTGGAAAACGAAGATATTTGTTTGACGAAAGGGCTCTGTAAACGATGGTCCAAACAACAAAGAAAGTATATTGAAGTTGATCAGCCTACTGTAATAAACCTTTATAACCAAGGAATGGGTGGAGTGGACCTATTCGACAATATGAGAGGCCTGTATCGTACGAGAATTCGCTCTCGGAAGTGGTATTGGCCCTTTATTAGATTTCGTTTGAATGGTGCCGTTGTAAATATGTAGCTGTTATACCGATTTGTTTATGCCAAAATTACACTTTTACAATTTATTAGAAGAATTGTGATGGCAATTCTTGCTGTCCTTGCGAATATTTAATAGGTCCTAAGCCTAAATGTAGCAGAAATGTGCTCAAAGAGGTGAGATATGATAAAATAGACCACATTATAGACATACAACGTACACAACGACGTTGTGCCTATTGCGGAAAATGTGCTAAATTTTCATGTATAAAGTGTAATATCGGCTTACATCCAGCCACCTGCTTCCGAACGTATCATACAGCACCAAAATAAAATATTTGTTTTTGTCAATATCCTCTAATAACTTTAGTAAATAAAGTTCTTTTCTATAAGATATCCGTATTTTTTATTTTAACAGTCCAACAGTTTTACTAAAGTATCCACTATTGCCTACCGTATGATATATCATACGCGAAAAAAAGTTTGAAAGTAAACTAAAAAAAGTAAAATAATAGTTTAGGGGCATTTTAGATACTTATATGTAGTTACTCTAAAAAATTTGGGCCAATCTGAAAAAAAAAGTTACTCAGGCGTTAATGGGTTAATCAGCTAGGTGCCACTGAACTATTCATAATAAATGGAAGACCGATACAGATATATGCGCGTGAACAAAATACTTCAATCATGCAATTCAAGGTCCCCGGGATTTGCGTCGCCGCAGTAGAAATCTAGCTTTAAAAGTATGTTGGTGCTTGAGTCAGAATACTTCTGGAGGACGTTATGTGCAGACGCAATTTTTCTTTGCTTTGTCTCCCATGGCGGGAGGTCTTGGATTAGTGCAGAATTTCAGAGCCGGCATCAAGTAATTCTCTCGTTTTTATCGCTGGTTGAAATTGAAAATTAAATAATTATGTTTTGGGCACGACAACCGTTATGTCCTTTAATAAAAATTACGACAAATGTTAACTATATAAGAAATGTCAATCTATACACGCATATTTTTGATGATTTCGGAAAAAAGGACAAATTATAAACACTTGCAATAAAAATAGAGACGGCCCTCGCGTTCTACACACTGCGATTGCGCTCCTACCGGGGGTCGCCATACTTGCGCGAGATTCAATTTGACACACAAATAGGTATGGACATTGGCATTCCATTTATATGTATAGGTCAGTGCTAGGTGCTATATAAGAAAAAATCCATAAAATTAATGACAGTATTGTACATTAAGAAATCTGTAACTATAATTAAGTGAATTTTGGATTGAATAAATTGAATTGAATTGAACTGATTTGAAATTGAATTAGTGTTATTATATAATTGGGCGATTTACAATTTTTTTCTACTTTATACCACAGCCCGTTATGCCAGACTGTGTCGTAGGCTTTTTCTATATCCTGAAGCAATAAGACAGTACACTGTTTCAGTTGTACGAGTGGTATATGTCCTGTACCACCCTGCACAGTGCGTGGGTGGTACTATGCCCCTCCTGAAACCAAATTGTGCCCTAGGTATTAACCGTTTCTTATTTATGATTCTGAGGAATATCCTCTCTGCAACTTTTGATTGAGTGTTTAATAGGCATATCGGGTGGTAGCTAGATGGTAGAAAGTAACAATTTCTTGAAGTATTACGTGTGTTTCAATAATACTAGTCAATTTAGATTGAAACGTTTTGTTACTGTCGTCACAATACTGAGAGTCACGTATTTTTCAACGTTTTAATGTGTATTTCATTAAAAACAATAAAATAAAACCATGGTGCAGGTTTTTAAGATTAATACCTAAGCTTACACTTCTAAAAGGTGGGATTGTCGAAAAATATATATATTTTAAATTATTTAACTTTGTTCACACTTGAATTCTCTGCTTCATTCGTTGCAGCATTAAAAAAAACGTCTTGGAAGAGAACAAGCAAGAAAACTTATAATTATCGCAGAATAAATCATTGGTACTTATAATACATATTCAGATATAATTTGATTACCTATAAAGTGTCGATATCACTTTTTAAAACTTTAATATTAACGATCAAAGTTAGATGCTCATAGCGGAAAACTGCTTTGTTCGAAAATTGACAAACTTTCAAGGCCTAGATTTTGTGAAATAAATTTTTCTAATTTTTTCTTACTAAAGATGCATTTTAGATAATCCATTTAAATATGCTATCCAAGTCTTTATTTTTCCCTTTTCGATTAATTATTCATATTTCGACGAATTTTATGAAATAATCGAAAATACATGTAATGCTCCACTTTAAAGTGATATATGCAATGATTAAAATACTCAGATAATTATTAAAACACACGTGATACTACCAAAGAATGTTACTTTTTAATATCCAATTGGTTTTATATCATTTGCTTTTGCCAATCAAAAGTTATATCCAGTTATGTACAGCGTGTGCGCTCCCGCAAGACTACTCCAGCATTTCCAGCGTGAACGGACGGCCGACGTAGCACGACTTGGAGCGGTAATTAACAAATTAATGCTCGTCCAACTTTAATTTGAAAAACACATTATATATGTTTCTTTCATAAAATTTTCTGTTCTTTTCAATGGTTTTGTTAGTTCTTTCATGCAAATTTAATTCAAAAAGTTATTCATGAAGTATCGTATTGCACCTAAATTGTTTAATAAAGAATTTTCTACACAATTTCTCGCGGTGGCATTTGGCTTTTATGTTCTCCACATCTTTGTGAACACATGCCAACAAAAATCATCGATCGGGGAATTTTTCCGAAGTTCGGGTCCTTTTTGTCTAATTTGACTCCCCTATGTGGGAAATTAATAAAACTTTATATTTTTAGTATTATTCAATCTATTTCCACAGTTAACCACGCAACAAACATCTCCGCATGATTTTTCCATGATATTAGCCGGAGATTATGTTACACAAGAACAAACACTAAACTGCTGATTTTGACAATGTCAATTGTCGCTGCGGTGTTCCCAACACTTCCCACTTTGGTTGCATTAAAGTAAACCCAGAGATTTGCGCGTTTTTAAAAAGCTTATAATAAAATATTTGTTAAAGACAAGGCTTCTCCTATTCACTTATGTGTAAACGACACAGGAATTAACTTTCTACTTGGCCATTACGAGCGCTAGCTGTCATGTACAGATAAACTCCACCTTTCTGCCGCTAGTTTGTAAGTTTGTGCGGAGTGTAGCCCACCCGTCGATGGCAAGAGTGGGGGTTATGAACAAAAATGAGGCGAAGTAACCCAACTATATATTATTAAACTGTGATATGATATGTCACATTGTGGCAACTGCGATAAGTCCAATTTAAATAGCAAGGTCTTAGACTGGGAAAGATAGGTGGTGAGGACTCGTAATAGCGCATAATCGCCACGCAGACAAGTTGTGCCTAAAGCGGTATAGATGCCATTGCGTTGGTGGCACACAAGCGGTAGAGAGCAGAATGAAAATTTCCGAAATAGAAGTGACTTATAAGTGATTCAGTGCAATTAATGTAATGTACATGATGGTATGATATTCCATAAACTTATATATATTATGAGATTGTTTTTCCGGGATAATCTATCCGTGTTTTCTATCTTTGTTTTAGTATTTTATTTTCTCTTTCTAGCTCGCCTATTTTCAAGTTAGTCAATTCTAAGGATTTTGTTAGGTCCGCCACAGAATTTTTTTATTCTTCTTTAATACTATCTGATGTGATATTTATTAAGTTCTCTAGACGTTGATATACATCTGTAAGTGACAACTTATCAGTTTTAACCATTATTACTTTCTTATAATATAATATGGATTTAACACTTAGACGAAATCCAACCACTCAGTCCGACAAATTAATTTATCACTTGCCAGATATTGTTAGGCGCCGCTTAGACTTCACCGGACCCTTCACTTTCTTTTGGTATTTTGCACGTTATCCACTTGTATTTAAATACTATTTAATTTCTGTTCACTTTACGTTAATACTAATTACTAATTTTGTATTAGTTTAATTTCAATTGAGTTACGTAGCTACACGCAGATTTTCTTGTGTCACCATCCAGGTAAATTTCAACTAATTCATTTATGTTTTTCCGTTTTATTTTGCAATAAACACTGGAGCGACCCACCGCACGTTTGGTCTCAAGCTCGAACACTACCAACCGTAGAATAAAATCATTTCGATTAGTAAAATCAATTTAAAACATATTTTAACGTAAGGGTCGTCGAGTGCATGCTCACTTAACTTATATTTTTTTTGACATGTTGCACCAGTTCGATTCTAATGAAACTTGACATGTATACTGAAGCTAAACCCAGAATACTGAAATAAATTTTAGAATGTACCTTAACCGTTCCAATTAGTTTTATTCTCCTTCCTTTAGTAGTTTAGTAAATATATCGATTTGAAAAATTGTCATCCTCAGACAGTTTTCTTCCTATTGGGTGCTCCCAATAGAAACGACTATAGAAATATGGCTAGATTCTTTGAATTATTAATAACTATTTTATTTATCAGTCAATTTTGTTCAAAAACAATAAGATTCTACCCTTAGCTCACTAACTTACCATTCGAATTTCAATACAATTAGAATTTTCCTTCTTAAGATACTGTATTTACAAAGAATGTGACAGACAAATAGACAGACAGACATTTGGAAAGTTGCTCAGAATTGGTTCACTAACATAATATGAAAATTTTTTCTTTACAAATGGTATTAATGCTTTAGAAATGTACCGATCAAATCAAATATACCCTTCATTTTTGTATTTGCAAAGAGTATGCTAATAATTGGTAACGATTTCAGGAAAATATGAGAACTATTTTATGTGACATATGAATCAAAATTTTTTACAAAACTGTTTGGACTCTGCCTATGCTTGGTGGGTCAATATGGGTCTTCTTTAAAATCCTTTATATTTTGTTACAAATGAGCAGCTTCCACAAGTGTATACTGTTCCTTCTGAAAGTTTTTGATGAATCATTATGTGTGTCTTTAAAGAATATTTATGTCTTGTTGCAAATAAGTAGCTTTTACATCAGAATACTGCTAATGCTGATGGGACAACATGTGTGTTTTTAAATTCCCCTTTTGTCTTGCTACATACGAACAGCTTTCACATCTGTATACTGTTACTTCTGAAATTTTTCGGTGGGTCAACATGTGTGTTTTTAAATTCCCCTTATGTCTTGCTACATAAGAACAGCTTTCACATCTGTATACTGTTACTTCTGAACGTTCTTGATGGGTCAACATGTGTGTTTCTAAATTCCCCTTTCGTGTTGCTACATAGGAACAGCTTTCACATCTGTATACTGTTAGTTCTGAAAGTTTTCGATGGGTCAACATGTGTGTTTCTAAATTCCCCTTTCGTCTTGCTACATACGAACAGCTTTCACATCTATATACTGTTACTTCTGAAAGTTCTTGATGGGACAACATGTGTATTTTTAAACTCCCCTTATGTTTTGCTACATACGAACAGCTTTCACATCTGTATACTGTTTCTTCTGAAAGTTTTCGGTGGGTCAACATGTGTGTTTTTAAATTCCCCTTTTGTCTTGTTACATACGAACAGCTTTCACATTTGTATACTGTTAGTTCTGAAAGTTTTCGATGGGTCAACATGTGTGTTTCTAAATTCCCCTTTTGTCTTGCTACATACGAACAGCTTTCACATCTATATACTGTTACTTCTGAAAGTTCTTGATGGGACAACATGTGTACTTTTAAACTCCCCTTATGTTTTGCTACATACGAACAGCTTTCACATCTGTATACTGTTACTTCTGAAAGTTTTCGGTGGGTCAACATGTGTGGTTTTAAATTCCCCTTTTGTCTTGTTACATACGAACAGCTTTCACATCTGTATAGGTACTGTTAGTTCTGAAAGTTTTCGATGGGTCAACATGTGTGTTTTTAAATTCCACTTTCGTCTTGCTACATACGAACAGCTTTCACATCTGTATACTGTTACTTCTGAAAGTTTTCGGTGGGTCAACATGTGTGGTTTTAAATTCCCCTTTCGTCTTGTTACATACGAACAGCTTTCACATCTGTATACCGTTACTTCTGAAAGTTCTATATGGGACAACATGTGTCTTTTTAAACTCCCCTTATATTTTGCTACATACGAACAGCTTTCACATCTGAATACTGTTACTTCTGAAAGTTTTCGGTGGGTCAACATGTGTGGTTTTAAATTCCCCTTTCGTCTTGTTACATACGAACAGCTTTCACATCTGTATACCGTTACTTCTGAAAGTTTTCGGTGGGTCAACAACACGTGTGTCTTTAAATTCCCCTTTTGTCTTGCTACATACGAACAGCTTTCACATCTGTATACTGTTACTTCTGAAAGTTTTCGATGGGTCAACATGTGTCTTTTTAAACTCCCCTTATACATTGTTACATATGAACAGCTTTCACATCTGTATACTGTTACTTCTAAAAGATTTCCATGGGTCAACATGTGTGTTCTTAAACTTCCCTTATGTTTTGATGCAAACGAACAGCTTTGACATCTGTAGGCTGTTGCTTCCAAAAGTTCCTGATGGGATAACAGGTGCATTTTTAGAGATGCTTCACATTCTGTTATGAATGAACAGCTTTGGCACTTGTACGCTGTCACTACTGGTGGGTTTCGATAATTATATGCCGGTTTTATCTCAGCCAAGTTCTCTAAATTCTTCACTCTTACTTCTGAAAGGGCTTGATTGGTTACCATGTGGTCTTCGGGATCATGCATATTTATATTTTCCATCATTAACTGTGGTGAGGCAGGAGCAACTCGAAAACTGAAAATAATTACATCAATTACTACCCAATTCTTTGAAATGTTATTTAGTATCTACGGAGGAAATATAAACATACAATTTTCATATAAGTGATTATCTCCTAATAATCCAGTCATTGAACTGGTTGTAGACATGATCGGGAACAGAATTTTTGACTTCAGGGCTGTGTTTGGAGTACTTAGGAGGTAAACAAACTATACTAAAAGTCTCCAAATCTACGAGGTGAGCAGGGGGGCAACGGGGCACATTGAAGGTCTGTGTTTTCGCTGATATTTCAAAAATGACGCATCGTAGCTAAAATGTTATTCTATTCAAAATTAAAGCTGACAAAATTTCCTATAAGACTGTTTTCATTATTTTTCTATTCCCAATAGCTTTCGAGATATCCGCTATCGAAAATCACTGATTTTCGAAAACCGCTTTTTTGCTTCACGCTTCTCGACAAACTTTTCCTTCTAGCACCTCAGCCTTTAGTTTCACAGTAATATCTTCATAGTAGAGCATTAGTTGTAGAGCATTCATTTTTTTTTTAAGTTAGTATTAACACTCTTCTATTAACTTGACCTGTAACATTTTAAACAAATCTTACAACTCACTTTTCACCCACTTCCAAATGTCGTATTGACTTTAACATGTGTATATGGTTCATGTGTAAGTAAAATTTGACATCTTTTACAAAAAAATCCAAGATGGCGGGTAGTCTATTATTATTTAATATCCGATCCTACTGAAAATTAGTATCTGGGGATTCATGATGTCGCAGACTATAAACATGTGATCAAAACTCAAAAATTCAAGATAGCGGCGTCAATATGGTGGATGGTTTTTTTTTATCATTTAACGTCTGATTAGACTGAAAATCGATATCTGAGGATTATCGAGGATGCAGAGTACAATTATCTGGTCCGAATTTAATAATTTAAAATGGTAGCGTCAAAGTTGCGGACAAGCTTTGTAACATATGGTCTGATTCGTACGAGAATCGGCATCTGTAGATTTCCAAGGTCGTAGATTATAAGTATTTAGTCGAACTTCAAATATTCAACATGGCGGCTTCAGGATGACGAAAAGGTTTTGTCACTTATAAGTAAGAAATTATATCGAACCAAACACACTATTCCAATTGAAACAACTAAAAAGAAGATAATAAATACATAATTTTAAAAGAGCACGCTTTTAAACACAAACTGTTAAAAAGTGCACTAAAAAGAACAAACTAATGGTAATAATAATAGTCATTATGTTAATAAATATAAGAGCATGGGGCGTTCAAAGTATCTGAATAAACAGAAAATTTATTAACATAATCATTGTTATTATTAACATTATTTTCTTCCTTTTAGGGCATTTTAAGTTTCAGGGTGGATGTAAATAGGTGTTTTTGAAATTATTAATTTATTTGCTATTTTGTCTTAAAATGATTAGAAGTTATAGCAATTTAAAATTTTCTGTCAAATTCCACAGCTAAATTTCTATTTGATTAATTAGCATCAATAGGAACTTAAAAGGAAATATTCTAAGTCATAGCGTTCCAAATTTAAGAGTCTGTTCAAACTTTAAAATGCCTGGCCGTTCTCCTAATGGCAAAACTCCAACTGTCCGAGATATTTCACTTTGGCCGAGGAAAAGTCGGAACTAATGTATACTCCACTGAACAGATGCAACAGCTGAAACTGTAGGATATTCTGTTCCTACATGCCTTCACAGGCTGAGACACAACGTCTGCAGCTTTTCGGAAAAGCAAAGTTGGTTTCATCAAACTTTACCGGAAAAACCTACCAGTCATTTGTCAAACCTATAGCAAACATCAAACCTGACATCTCTTCTCTCCCACTAACTGAGGGGGCAGCGAAGGAGCATTCCTTCAGAACATATCACCAGGTCCAGCTCTGGTTAGGAAACGAGCTTCCCCCTGAATTGTAGCGCTGGGGGGGCAAGGCAGACAACCAGCGTGCTCCTGCGCATACTAAAGACTTCGCAGCACCAAAATGCAGTGGCAAATGTAAGCGCAGGAAAGCGACAATGAATTGTTCTAAGAGGGGAACGTAGACACGCAAAAATTAACACCTGATAGATTTTTCCGGTAAAGTTTGATGAAACCAACTTTACTTTTCCGAAATGTTGCAGACATTGTATCACAGCCTGTAGGCATGCAGGAACATAATATCCTACAGTCCCAGCTGCTGCATCTGTTCAGTGGGGTATACATTAGTTCAGACTTTTCCTTGGCCGGGTTTCACAAGTAAAATGTCTCGAAAAGTTGGAGTTTTTGCCATTAGGAGAACGGCCAGGCATTTTAAAGTTTGAACAGACTCTTAAATTTGGAACGCTATGACTTGGAATATTTCCTTTTAACTTCCCATTGTTGCTAATTAAACAAATAGAAATTTAGCTGTGGAATTTGCCAGAAAATTTTAAATTGCTATAACAATAATTATGTTAATATTGTCCGTATGTCGAACAATACGGATGACGATGCTGAAGAGATAGATCCCCTACCCACACATACTTTGAATACATGGAAACTGAAGTGGAAGAAAATATAGATAAAGAAAATGAGGAATATGAGCTACATCTTGTACCAATTGCTGGACCCTCCCGTCCCAAGAGAGCCAAAACAGCAACATTTCAAAATCGACAGTTATGCTAAAAAATCATTTTATTTATAATTTTTTACATTTTCTTTACGATGCGATACCTATAATGAACAGTAGTGTAGTCGAGTATTGCCTTTGATATTACATGTACGTACTATACTTGTCTCTATGCCTTTATGAATTTTAATAAATGAAATTTATATAAATGGTACAATTACCTTCTCTCCAGATTTCATAGTGAAAATACACTTGTATAGCTTATATAGAAAGATGTAAATCTTAAATAAAAAGAAAGTTTAAAGTACGGTTTTCTTTCGGAATCTCGAAACTTGCTGGATAATTTCAAATCGCTATAACTTTTGGTCACTTCAAGATAAAATAACAAATCATTACTGATTTTAAAGGAAACTTAATGCCCTACTCTGAAAGTCAAAGCTTTCACAAGGTAGCTTCCTCATATTCCTACAACTTTTGTTTTGGTCAATTCCCTCGATATCTCAACACTGAGTTACTACAGCACTTGGAAAGATAAAAAACCTGCAAGTATATGAATAATCATTATTTGACTCTCAAGTGTCTGTTACTTGAAATATATTTACAAAAAAGGTGCAGCCGATGATCCAACAAATTATCGTCCAATCTCACTAGTGCCAATTATTGCAAAAATTTTTGAAGCATTTCTCAAAAACCAAATCAATGACTATTTCGAGGCGAATAATCTATTTTAATTTGGTCAATACGGTTTTCGAAATAAGCGTTCTACACTGCACTTGCAATAAACAATTTTACAAAGATCGTTCTAAACAACTTTGAAAATAAAGTGTATACCAAAGCCACATTTTTTGACCTAACCAAAGCATTTGACTGTGTATCTCACTCCATTCTAATAAAAAAATTACAGCACTATAATTTCAATAACAAGTCTAAAACTAATTCAATCTTATCTTTCTCACAGATACCAATACGTTTCCCACAATATGCACAAGTCACATAAAAGACAAATCAAACATAGGGTTCCTCAGGGATCAGTCCTTGGACCCACACTTTTTCTCACATATAAACGATATTTACAGATCCGATGCAAATGCTCAATTTATCCTTTTTGCTGACGACGCCACCATATTAGAATCCAACAGTTCCCTAGACATTGTAACTGAAAATATGGAAAGAACCCAATCAAATATTAAAAACTGGTTTTCAACTAACAAATTATGCCTAAACGTGAGCAAGACCCAGTCACTCAATTTCTCCTTGAGACAAACGAATGATAACCAAAATAACACAGACACAATAAAATTCCTGGGTGTACATCTAGGTCCTGTATTAAAATGGGACAAAAACATTGTTCACCTCTCAAGTCAGTTATCAAAAAAATGCTATTTCATACGCAACCTGTCGGCCTCTGTGTCTCAAGATGTCCTAATAACCGCATATAATAGTTTTTTTCATTCATTAATGACATACTCAATACTTAATTGGGGACACTCAACCCATACACCATTAATCTTTAGCCTGCAACGAAAATGCATTAGAATTATTACAGGAATTAAGTATCGAGATCACTGTCGTGAGCATTTTGTTGGGCTTGGTGTGCTAACGGTACCATGTGTTTATATACTTGAATGCCTTGTTTACACCAAACAAAACTTAGATAGCTATAAAACACACAGTGAAACTCACAATTACCATACAAGAAATAAAGGAAAATTAAAACAAAGCCTCCTACGGCTCACAAGGGCAAGAAATGGTAATGGATACTATTGCATCAAATTCTTTAATATCCTTCCAACAAAAATAAAAGTTATTATTATTAACCAGTTCAGATTTAAAATTAAGACATACTTAAAGAAAAAAGGCTTTTATAATTTTGAGGAGTATCTTACAAACGATTTCTCCGACATGTAGATTACAGGGGTGGGAACCTAGGACATTTTCGTCTGCTATTCATCACACTTCTTTTGGTCTATACCCTACATAACATGTTTTTCTTTGTTGTACTATAAGTTATATACACATTTAATTGTACCAGTTGTAATTGTTCGTTGCTAAATGTTTTTATAATTGTATTAACTAAGCACTAACCATTGATAACTATCCAATTTATTTGACGTGTGGCAATACTATTTTGTATACTTAACACCAATAAACTATTATTATTATTATTATTATTATATGGACTTACTCGACTTTCTGCACGTAAGATCTCTTGTTCGGAATGGCCCAACGAATATATTTTAGCTGGTTTTAGCTCAAACGCCTGTATAACTTTTACTGTATATTTTGTGTGTGGTCCTTTGTCATTTTCGCCAGCGAATATCTCGAAAAGTAATGAGAATAGAAGAATAGTGAATAGTAACAGTCTTGCAGGAAATTTTGTCAGCTTTAATTCTGAATAGAACAACCTGTTCACTACGGCGCACTGTTTTCGAGATATAAATGGCAGAACCTATTCGTCATCCTAAAGCCGCCATTTTGAATTTTTGAATTTCTACTAAATACTTACAATCTGCAACCTTGGAAATCCACAGATACCGATTCTTGTACGAATCAGACCATATGTTTTTGTAATATTGCGGACAAGCTTTGTGCCTATCAGCAATTTTGACGCCGCCATTTTGAATTATTAAATTCGGACTAGATAATTGTACTCTGCATCCTCAATAATCCTCAGATATCGATTTTCAGCCGAGTCAAATGATAAATGATAAAACCTATCCACCATATTGGCGCCGCCATCTTGAATTTTTGAGTTTTGATCACATGTTTGTAATCTGAATCCCCAGATATTAATTTTCAGTAGGATCGGATATTAAATAATAATAGACCAACCGCCATCTTGGATTTTTTTAATAAAAGATGTCAAATTTTACACATGAACCATATACACATGCCAAATTTAAAGTCAATACGATATTTGGAAGTAGGTGAAAAGTGAGTTGTAAATTTGCTTAAAATGTTACAGGTCAAGCTAATAGAGGAGTGTTAATAACTGAATTTAAAAAAAATTGAATGCTCTACAACTAATGCTCTACTATGAAGACATTACCGTGAAACTAAAGGCTGAGGTGCTAGAAGGCAAAGTTTGTGAAGGAGCGTGAGGTAGAAAAGCATTTTTCGAAAATCTGTGATTTTCGGTAGCGGATATCTCGAAAGCTATTGGGAACAGAACAATAATGAGTAGTAACAATCGTATAGAAAATTTTGTCATCTTTAATTTTGAATAGATTAACATTTTAGTTATGATGCGCCGTTTTCGAGTGATACAAATTATGAAGTATGGGGTCTGTTAAAATGTTTACTGCCCTAGAAAGTTTTGGGATATTTTCGTCAAAGCAACAGGAGAAGTTCAAACCTGTAAATTTCATTCACAGGATGAGATAAGGAATCAATGCTAGGTTATTCATCTAACATAAAATAATCTGGACAAAAATGCTCGTGTTCATAACATAGGCACACAAAATAGAAGTGGTCTGTTTCTGGGACACCATTGGGTATTTCGACAGACTGAACAGAAATCCGGTGTTCGTTTAGCTCCATCACCCACAAAGTTTTAGTAAGTAAATCGCGAAAATAACCTTAAAATTCAATTCTTTAGGCTATTTTCTTCTCCTGGACTAATTCATTTATTCCTAGAATAGGATTCTCAATTCTGCTCCTTTAGAGACTCCAATCAAAGACTTATTACTAGATATATAATAGTACATACCTTATTTGTTGCTAACATAGTCACGTTATAAATCCATTAAAAAGAATAGACAATCATAACAACCCATAAGCAACAGGGGCGTACATGTAGAAGGATAAATATTGAATCAAAATGAATTTTTATAATTCCTGCATTACCTGCTTTTTATAAAAAACAGTTTGCTATAGACACGCAATATTATAGTAAGATAATGCTTGATATTTCTCAAATTTAATGGCTCGTAACTCGGTAACCTTTGATCTATTAAAGATAAAAGTGAAAGAGTAAAAACAAAAAAAGCATTAAAAAAACAATACAAAAACTAGTCAAATAGCAACAATTTACAGACCAAAATGAATGTGTACTTTTGAACATATTACAGTGTGTCCTCAAAAAATTTTTTTAAATGATAATAGGGCTTTACCACAAGTTTACTTTTTACTGCCTTCCTGAAATGAATGTACGAATTAATATCTTTAATGTCATTGGGTAGGTGATTATACATATAAACAAAACTATAACTACAATTATATTTATTTATTATATATATTCTTGTTTGGTTGTTTTACTTTATTTTTGTTATATTAAATTTATTACTAAATATTTAATTAGTTCTATTTAGTTGCCTTTTACAACGCCCTGTATATTTCTTATTGGCACAAAGATTTGCGATTGCTCATACTTAAAGCCTGCGCTGTACATTTGATCACTGTTTTCCTTGCCGAGTATCTCTTATCAGTCGTGATGGGCTTGTCAGAAGTGGACTTATTATTAGGAGTGACGAATTTACCAGTTATTATCTCCTCTGAGGTTGAAGTAGCTCCTTGTTTATTGATAATAATTTGGGTTTGTTTTAATGTCCTCTCATTTTCCAGATCGACCAGTTCGTCTACAGTGTAGAATAATTCATCAAGTAGTTTATTATTTACAATTTTTGTTTATAATTTTTGCTCTCTTGCCTCAATCAGGTATTTTCTCAATATTATTTTGTTGGTGTCTCTCCTCGTAGTTAAAGTCGCTTGCTATCGCATATCCTTTTAACAGTTTAGTATTTTGTACTATGGATAGTTTTTAATGGTACGACAATAATTTTAAGCGAATAGGTCTTGGCGTGATGTTTCCAAATCTGTAGGTATTATCAATGTCAAGCTGACTGATATGTGCTTTTAAGTTTTCTTGGAAAAATGTATAACCTTGTCATTTAGACATTCATTTTCTTCTTGATCCAGTTCGAATATTATGAGATTGTTTTTCTGGGATAATCTGTCCGTTTTCTATTTTTGTTTTAGTATTCTATTTTCTCTTTCTAGCTCACTTATTTTTAAGTTAGCCATTTCCAGGGATTCTGTTACATCCGCCACAGAATTTTTAATTTATTTATTAAGTTCTCTAGACGTTGATATACATCTGTAAGTGACAAGTTATCATTTTTAACCATTATTACTTTCTTCTAATATAATATGGATTTAACACTTAGACGTAATCCAACCACTCAGTCTGACAAAACAATTTATCATGTCGAATGTTGTTAGGCGCCACTTAGAATTCACGCTCTTTTGGTATTTTGCACGTATTATCCACTTGTATTTAAATACTATTTAAGATCAGTTCACGTTACGTTAATACTAATTACTAATTTTGTATTAGTTCAATTTTCAATTGCGTTACGTGGCTACACGCGAATTTTCTTTTGCCACAATCCAGGTAAATTTCAATTAATTCATTTGTCTTACCGTTTAATATTGCAACAAACACTGGAGCGACTCACCGCACGTTTGGTCTCAAGCTCGAACACTACCAACCGTAGAATAAAATAATTTCAATAAGAAAAACCAATTTAAAATTAATCTTAACGTAAGGGTCGCCGAGTGCATGCTCGATAATATTTTTTTTGACATGTTGCACCACTTCTATTTTAATGAAACTTGACATGTGTACGTAGGCTAAACCCAGAATACTGAAATAAATTCTAGAATGTACCTTAACAGTTCCATTTAATTTTATTTTACTACCTTTAGCAGATTAGAGGTAAATATATATTGGGCACTCAAAATAGGAACAACAGTAGAAACACGGCTAGATTCTTTGAATTATTAATTTTAACTATTTTATTTATCAATTAATTTTGTTTAAAAACAATAAGGTTCTACCTTTAGCTCACTAACTTACCATTCGTATTAATGCTTTAGAAATGTACCGATCAAATCAAATACATCCTTCATTTTTATATTTGCAAAGAGTATGATAATAATCGGTAACAATTTCAGGAAAATATCAGAAATATTTTATGTGACATATGAATGAAAATTGTTTACAAAACTGTTTATTACTATAAAATTTTGAAAATGGAGACTGAAAATGCTACTTGAACTCTGCCTATGAAAGTTTTTGATTGGTCAATATGGTCCTTTTTTAAATCCTTTATATTTTGTTACCAATGAGCAGCTTTCACAAGTGTATACTGTTTCTTCTGAAAGTTTTCGATGGATCAATATGTGTGTTTTTAAAGAATATTTATTCTTGTTGCAAATAAGCAGCTTTCACATCAGAATACTGCTAATGCTGAAAGTTTTTGATGGGTCAACATGTGTATTTTTAAAGCCCCCTTTTGTTTTGCTACATACGAACAGCTTTCACATCTGTATACTGCTACTTCCGAAAGTTTTCGATGGGTCAACATGTGTGCTTTTAAATTATCCTCTCGTCTTGCTACATACGAACAGCTTTCACATCTGTATACTGTTACCTCTGAAAGTTCTCGATGGGTCAACATGTGTCTTTTTAAACTCCCCTTATGTTTTGCTACATATGAACAGCTTTCACATCTATATACTGCTACCTCTGAAAGTTCTCGATGGGTCAACATGTGTTTTTTTAAACTCCCCTTTTGTTTTGCTACATACGAACAGCTTTCACATCTGTATACTGTTACCTCTGAAAGTTCACGATGGGCCAACATGTGTGTTTTTAAACTCCCCTTATGTTTTGCTACATATGAACAGCTTTCACATCTGTATACTGTTACCTCTGAAAGTTCTTGATGGGTCAACATGTGTATTTTTAAACTCCCCTTATGTTTTGCTACATACGAACAGCTTTCACATCTGTATACTGTTACCTCTGAAAGTTCTTGATGGGTCAACATGTGTCTTTTTAAATTCCCCTTATGTTTTGCTACATACGAACAGCTTTCACATCTGTATACTGCTACATCTGAAAGTTTTCGATGGGTCAACATGTGTGCTTTTAAATTCCCCTTTTGTGTTGCTACATACGAACAGCTTTCACATCTGTATACTGTTACCTCTGAAAGTTCTCGATGGGTCAACATGTGTGTTTTTAAACTCCCCTTATGTTTTGTTACATACAAACAGCTTTCACATCTGTATACTGTTACCTCTGAAAGTTCTCGATGGGTCAACATGTGTGTTTTTAAACTCCCCTTATGTTTTGCTACATACGAACAGCTTTCACATCTGTATACTGTTACCTCTGAAAGTTCTCGATGGGTCAACATGTGTCTTTTTAAATGCCCCTTTTGTTTTGTTACATACGAACAGCTTTCACATCTGTATACTGTTACTTCTGAAAGTTTTTCGTGGCTCAATATGTGTGTTCTTAAACTTTCCTTATGTTTTGATGCAAAGGAACAGCGTTGACATCTGTAGACTGTTGCTTCCAAAAGTTCTTGATGGGATAACAGGTGCATTTTTAGAGATGCTTCACATTCTGTTATGAATGAACAGCTTTGGCACTTGTACACTGTCACTCCTGATGGATTTAGATAATCATATGCCGATTTTATCTCAGCCAAGTTCTCTAAATTCTTCAGTCTTACTTCTGAAAGGGCTTGATTGGTTACCATGAGGTTTTTAGGATCATGCATACTTATATTTTCCATGATCGACTGTGGTGAGGTAGGAGCAACTTGAAAACTGAAAATAATTACATCAATTACTACCTAATTCTTTGGAATGTTATTTAGTATCTACGGAGGAGATATAAATATACAATTTTCATATAAGCGATTATCTCCTAAATTACTGAACCGATTTTAGTAAAAAATTTTTAATGAAATGTACGGTAATTTGAGGTCTCCAGAGTGTCTGCATCAAGTAGAGTCCAAGTGTGATCAAACAGATGTAGAGTTCAACTGATACAAATGATGAAGTATGGGGGCTGTTAAGTTGTACAAATTTTTGGGATATTTCCGTCAAAGCAACAAGAAAAGTTCAAACCTGTAAATTTGATTCACAGGATGAGATAAGGAATCAATGCTAGGTTATTCATCTAACATAAAATAATCTGGACAAAAATATTTGTGTTCATAACATAGGCACGCAAAATAAAAGTGGTGTGTTTCTGGGACACCACTGGGTATTTCGATGGATTGAACGAAAATCCGGTGTTCGATTAGCTCCATCACCCACCAAGTTTTAGTAAGTAAATCGTGAAAAGAACCTTAAAATTAAATTCTTTATTTTATTTTCTTCTCATGCAATAATCCATTTATTTCTAGAATAGAATTCTCAATTGTGCTCCTTTAGACACTCCAATCAAAGACTTATTACTAGATATATAATAGTAAATACCTGACTTGTTGCTAACATAGTCACGTTATTAATCCATTATAAACAATAGACAATCTTAACATCCCATAACCAACAGTGGTGTACATGTAGAAGGGTAAATATTGCATCAAAATGAAATTTTATAATTCCTGCATTATCTGCTTTTTATAAAAAACAGTTTGCTGTAGACATGCAATATTATACTAAGATGAGATATTTCTCAAAGGACCCCGCACGGAACATATGGAAATTGGCCCTCGGTGTTTGATACTCGGGGATATTATCCAAATATCGATGTTGATCAAAAGTCTCTATGGGCTCAAGGTCGCAAATTGGACGGTTTTCCAGATATCGGGGGTGTAAAGGGAGATGCTCATTTCTCGTGGGAAGTGGCCCCCGCTCCAGTAAAATTCGCTGGAATCGACATATGTTATTCCTCTTGACCTCCTGATAAAAATTCTCAGGGGCACAAGTTTGAAAAATGGACAGTTTTCTAGATATGGTGGGTGCAAAGCGGGGCGCTCATTTCCTTTATAGGAAGTGACCCCCTGTGAAATTCACTGGAATCGACATATGTTGTTCCTCTCAACCTCCTGATCAAAATTCTCATGGGCACAAGGCCGGTACATGCACAGTTTTCCAGATAGAAAAGTGCTCAGATTATGTGGTAAAATGCAATTTGATTGAAATATTTATCAATATAAAAACCTGATAAACTAAAAAAAAAAAAAAATGGTGAATACAAGAAATGAAAGTGATATCAATCCAGTTAATGAGTAGATAGTCGAAACCAGTGGTGTAACATAGTTATTTTTATCATGGAAAAAATATTCAAGTGTTGCAAGAATAAGGAACTAAAAATTTATTGTTGTAAATTCTGCTTAGGAATTTTTCATGACAGCTGTATAACAAGAAGGAAGGGCGCAACTATATTGGAGGGGCATATCATATATTGTTCCAAAGAATGCCAATGTGAAGATAATAATAATAATAAAGTTGAAGAAAAATTTAAAAAAATAAAGAGGGAAGAGGAACTCAGAAAATTTCATGAGGAGGAAATAAACAGATTGAAAAAAGAAAATGTTGAGAATGATATGTTCATTAAAGAATTAAAAGAAAAATTAACTGTGTTTAATGAATTGAAAAATGATATGTTAGAAAGTATTAGAATGTTAACTCTGGACAATGATAATTATGCTCAGGAAATAGTCAAACTTAAATCTGAATTGACTAATTGTAATAATAATTTGAATATAACTGAAAATTGTTTACAAAGTACTGATAGTAAGAATCAGAATGGTCAAGGTGCTAAGGAGAATAAAGAAAAAGTAGAAACCAAAAAGCAAAGAGTCTTAATACTATGTGATGAAACAGGACGTGGGATTGGATTAAAACTTAAAGATAATCTAAAATGCCAAGTAGAAATGATCATTAAACCAGGGGCGTTATTCGAGAATGTTATAGAAGGAGTAAGGGAACTCTCAAAAGGGTATACAATAAAAGACTATGTAATAATAATTGCTGGCGTAAACAATTTTAAAAATAATTTGTATCCTAGAGTAAGTAAAATACACAACAAAGTAAAATTTTGTACCCATACCAATATCCTATTCACTACAATACCTGAATTTGGCCTCCGTAATAGAACTAAACCTTTTATAAGAAAATTTAATAGTAGGTTTTCTGAATATGTGGTAAAGTTAGACAGATATGCAGAGGGAAATGTTAAGTTAATAGATATCATGGACTCTGAAGGGAAATTAGTGAACAGGAAGAAAATAAGTGAAAAAATTATTAATGAAATTAAGTTTGGAAAGAAAATTAGTAATTTGACTTTTATAGATGCTACAATAATTAATGATAAAGAATTTAATGTAAATGTAGTTAGGGAAGAACATAACGAGGATATATCAGAGGGTTTTAATGAAAATAGTTCTTTTTTTTTAAACCTAATTTTCCCAGAAGTAGAGGGGCGATAGCCCAAAAGAAAAATAATAGTTGTTTTTTGTTATATCTTAACTCACAGAGTTTACCAGCACACTATGACGAAATTTACAAAATGGCTATTGATAAAAATCCTACAGTAATATGCTTATCAGAAACACACCTAACAGAGGATGTGTGTCAAAGTGAAGTTATGATCCCAGGATATAATGTTTATAGGGTAGATAGCACAAGTCGTCACACAGGCGGAGCTTTAATTTATAGTCAAAATTATTACAAAGTATTTAATATTAAAACATATTCATTGGACAAGTTGTATTGGTTAATATCTCTGCGAATTCAATTTCAACAAAATACTTTTAATATTGTATGTCTTTATAGGTCACCGGCAGGTAGTCCTGCTGTGTTTTTAGATTTTTTTGAGACATGGTGTGATGAACACATGGTAGACCATAATGTAAATAGTTTTATTATAGGCGACTTTAATATCAACTGGTCTGACGAAACTAATATTTATAGTAAGAGACTAAAAGACTATGTTAATGAAATTGGCTTTAAAAACATTGTAAGGGAGTTTACTCATCCAAACAATACTGGCGGGTCATTAATTGATTTAATATTAACAAATACCGAGGTGACTGCTAAAGTTCTGAAAGAACCTCGAATTAGTTCACATTATAATATAATGTTGACTTTAAGTCGACATAATCATAGTGGGAGAAAATCTCAGTACCTTGTAAGTAGGGGTAGAAACGTTGATTATAAAAAAATGAATGATGAATTGTCCAAGGTGACATGGGATTACAGAGTGAAAGATGTAGACATTGTATATCAACGTTTGTTGGGTACAATACTAAAGGTGTATGACGAGGTAGCTCCAAAAAAACAACTGAAGATTAAGTATTATTATCAGGAATGGTGGAATGATGTTGTGAAGGAAGCTACACAATTTAGGGACGAATGTTATAAAGATTTTGTAATTTTGAAAAATGATGAAAATTGGAGTCGTTATAAACAGGCTAGAAATAATGTGGTCAAAGTAATAAAAAATGAAAAAAGAAAGTACTACGAAAGAAAAATTGATGATAATAAGGGAAATCCTCGTGAAATGTGGAATATATTAAAAAGATTTATTCCCAAAGATAAAGATGTAAATAATATGGTCTCTCAAATAGAATTTGACAGTAATGATATTATTAATGATCCAACAGAAATTCCGAATTTGTTAAATGAATATTGTGTCAGAAGTATAGAGAATATTAGGAATAAAATTGTTGCATTAGGTTCAGATTTTCCTTTTAAGAGCGGGATAGTCGATGAAAACTTTCATAGCTTTTCTTTATTAACTGCTGATGAATTGAAAACTCTAATTTTTGCTCTACCTAACAAAAACAGCCCTGATGATGTGAGCATAACATTGATTAAAAATTGTTATGAAAATTTATCAACTCCTCTGCTAAATATGATAAACTTGTCTCTTTCAGTAGGTAAAGTCCCGATGGATATTAAGGTCACTACCATTATACCTGTTCCAAAGATTCCAAACTCAATAAAGGCTAGTGATCTCCGGCCAATTAACTTGATAAACTCAATGGGAAAAATTCTTGAAAAAGTAGTATGCGAACAACTAGTAGCTTTCTTGGAAAAAAATAAAGTATTAACAAGTTTCCAGTCTGGTTTTCGTAACAAACATAGTTGTGAGACGGCTGTACAATGTGTGTTGCATGAATGGAAACTAAATTTAGAAAAAAATCAAGTTACACTTGCAGTATTTCTAGACTTGCAACGTGCGTTTGAAACGATAGATAGGGCAAGATTATTAATAAAATTAAAAAATATAGGTATAGATGGAACTGCATTACTATGGTTGACTGATTATTTAGATAATAGATCACAGAAATTAAAATTAAATAATATAATATCTTCTGAAATAAGTAATAACACTGGAATACCGCAAGGTAGTGTCTTAGGGCCGCTATTATTTTTAGTTTATATAAACGATATAGTGGAGATTATAGAAAATTGTAAAATACATTTATTTGCTGACGACACCCTTATTTATGTTAGCAGTGCAAATAGTAGTGATTGTTTCACCATAATAAATAACACCTTGGAAAAAATTAACAAGTACTGTTGTACTAACTCATTAAAAGTTAATTCACAAAAAACTAAATGGATGCTTATTGGAACAGGTGCAGATTTGGTAAATAGGCAAATAATTCATATTGGTTCAGATGAAATTGAGAGAGTTCCAAAAATTAAATATCTGGGAGTAATTATAGATAAGCAACTATCGTTCAAAGATCACACTAATTATGTATGTAAGACTATAGGTTTAAAAATAAGCTTCTTAAGTAGATGCAGTGGTTATTTAAGCCACTGGACCAAACTTACAATATATAATACATGCATATTGCCCCATTTCAATTACTGTTCTTCAATTCTATACCTCTTAAATAAAAATGAGATGAGTAGGCTTCAAAAACTACAAAACAGAAGCATGAGAATAATTTTAGGTTGCTCTAGACTGACACCTATTAGAGTTATGCTAAATATTATTAGGATGGCTTCCTATAAATAATTATATAACATTTTTCAGTCTCGTGTTTATATATAAGATTAAAAATAACTTAACCCCTGAATATCTGCAGAATAAATTAGTTTATAATGCAGATATTCATAATTACAACACTAGAAATAATCTAAACTTTTATTTACAAACATATAGGAAAAAGTCAACACAAAATAATTTATTCTATAAGGGGTTAAATGAGTATAACGATCTACCAGTAGGCATTAGAAACAGTCCCACATTAAGTATATTTAAAAGTCGACTTAAGAAGTATTTGTTGGATGAGTCAAATCTATCAAATTAAATGTGATAATTTTAAGATATTCATTGTATGCGTATTAGTGCTAAGTGTGATATTTTAGTGTGTATTTGAGTGTCTAATGATTTCTTTTTTTATATATATTGTTTTATACTTATATGTACTTATTCAAAATGTATTAGTCTTTTTGGCTAAATACACACTGGTATACACAAAATTTATTTAAAGGCTAACTTAGCATCCTACCTGTTTTACGGTTTAATTGACGTCCTTATAAATATTTTAATAGATGCGTAAAATGGAATCCGAATACAAAAATTACAGGTTTAATTGACTTCCCGCGACGTTGTCAGATATATGCTATGCTACTTTATCGTACTTGTCTAGAAGAGTAGTATTACAATCTGCAGTCTGTCGACGCATAGTCATAAACAAATTTTAACATATTTTAATTAAAATTTCATCTTCTGAGAATAAACACGAATTTATGTCAATTTAAATTAAATTTCGAAACATGAAGTTCGTGTTAGGAATTTACAAAAAAGTAATTTTTTCCTCTGGTAATGTGCTTTTTCTGTACGCGATAGGACAAAATGTTGTAAAAAAATATTGTTCAGAAAAATAGAAAAACTGAATGAGAACCCCAATTTTCAAAACCTTCTGTCCATATTGGATATTCTGTTTTTCTATTCTAAGTTGGAGTATGTTTTAATTAAAATTATTTGGAATAATAAACTTTGCAATTTTGCTAATTTGCCATGGATTTGTTTAATTTTATCCATGTATTAGATAAAATAATAGCTTTTTTTGTAAATTTTCCGAAATTGAAATTCTGCCAATTAATTTCTACCACGGGTTGATCCCAAAAATGAATTTCTCATTTAATGATGCGTCGCTCCCTGACACATTGTATATGCTTGCTGAGGAAATGTAAGGCTTTTATCGAAAAAAAAAAAAAAAAAAAATTACAGATATAAAGAACTTTTTCATTTAAAAGGAACCACCATTTTAAAATTAGTTCTTCATTCCTTACCGTTTCAAGCATATCAGTTTATAGAGCAGGCGGTATGGGCACATGAGTTTCGAATACAGTTCGGACGTAGTTTTTTTTTTGCTGGATTCAGTTCAGGAGACACCTAGAGAAAACTCATGTTATTAGACGGTAACCTGGTCTGATATTATTTAGAACAATTTTGTCTCTAACAAAAGGGAATCTTGCATTTTTTCATTCAAATATATATTTTTTTATATTCTTTGACTGATTTTCAACGAGAAATGTTAGGTAACTTTTAAAGATGATATTTTCAATATTATTAATTATTAAAAATAGAAAAATCTTCAATTTTTCATGTCTTGGTGCTCTAAAAGTGTAATAAAAAATTACGTTTTTACAATACATACATTTTTATCATATATTTAGACCTTGCATATAAATTTCCAAAAAATGGAATTGACGATTTTTAATTTTGTACCTACATATCATAGCAACCAATTTTCTATGGTTTTTGAAAATTTCGTGTCGAAAAAAATTTATGTGGATTTCAGCGTGTAAGTAATTGATTTCTGAATCACTTTAAGACAAAACATACAGGGTGTTGCATTTGAAAAAATTGAGTTATGAATACAGATTCGGCATGAATATAAATTCGGCAGCGCCCAGAAGTTTCCTCACTATTTAGCAGCGCCCGAACATGGATTCGGCAGCATGCTAATATCGATTCGGTAACGCCCGGAAATTGCCTTGGTATTCGGCAGCGCCCGGAAGTCACCTTGGAATATGGATTATGTGGCGCCCAAATATAGATTCAGCAATACCCTAATTTGGATTCGACAGCGCCCAGAAGTTACCATGATATTCGGCAGGGTCCAAATATGGATTCGGCAGCGCCCGGATATGGATTTGGCACCGTCTTAACATTGGGATTCGGAGGCACCCGGAATTTGCCTCGGTATTCGGCAGCGTCCGAAAGTTCTGGAGGTTTGACTGGCATTCGGCAATGCCCTTTTATTAAAATTCTATGACCAATTATTTCCACACTGGAGTGCAAATATGGTCAAGAAGTTTTCCTCTGAAGAGCCATGGATGGGAAATCTGGAGCTGGAAGTAGTGATTTCTTAGGCAGCGGTTTTGTTTCAAAAGATACAACAAAGTTTTAATGAACTATTTTGTCACAACGCATAGTCCAGTCGGTAAAGTAAAAAATACACCAGAAGCTCGGAAAAAATATTATCTGAGATTTTCCTTCCGTAACTGTTAGTACGAAGATTAAACATCACAAAACCACAAAAATTAGTTCTGGGGGTGCCGCGCAACCCCCCCAAAAAAACCGTCTCTTCGGTGAAATAAGCCTTGTTTTACTGATAACTCGTTAATCCTTGAAGATATAAAAAAATTGCTCATTGTAAAAAAGAAAGCTTGACTAATTTCCTAAGAAAAGCCCTGTTATAATTTTCTTGTATATGCCATGGTTTTCGAGAAAATCGATATTGACAGAAATTGCAAAATTTGTATTTTTACTGCGCGCTAATTTTCGTTAATTTGAAATTTTTTGCGCGCGGCCTATAGGAAAAATTGAATTGTTCGAAAACCAAACAAGCTAGGAAGAAAAATCAAAATGGGCTTTAAAGGGGATATAAAATACTCTCTTGTGTTGCTATTTTTGAAGGCTACTGATATTTATTAGTATATAAAAATAACAATATAATATAGTTATCTCTTGATTTTTTGTGCATCTAACTATTCACAGGCCCATAAAAAATAACTGAACATAATATAGGCTATAAATTTAGTTCAAGGTAGTACTTCAATGCAGAAAAAGTTGAGAATAAAAATATTCATATCTACAAATTTAACAGCATGTTAAATTTAGCAAAAAAATCCAAAAAATGCTGCATATTAAATTTTTTGATATTTTTTAAATACAAATTTTTAACTTTTAAATGATTAGAAAAATTTTTTTAAGCTGAATTTTCAAGACGTTTGGGTCTTTTTTTACTTTTAGGAAACAATAAAAAATTGGTCAAAATTTGGCTAAGTTCAACATGCTGGTAAATTTGTAAATGTGAATATTTTTATTCCTAACTTTTTTTGCATTGATGTACTACATTGAACTAAAAGATAATGCATTTATAACTTATATTAAAGTCAATTATTTTTTATGGGCCTGTGAGAAGTTAAAAGCGCAAAAAATCAAGAGGTAACTATATTATATTATTTTTATATACTAATAGATATCAATAGCCATCAAAAATGGAAACACAAAAGAGTATTTACAACCCATTTTGACTTTTCTTCCTAGCATGTTTGGTTTTCGAGCAATTCAATTTTTTCTATAAGTCGCGCGCAAAAAAAATTCGAATAAACGAAAATTCGTACACATTAAAAATACAAATTTTGCAATTTTTTTCAATATCGATTTTCTCGAAAACCATGACATATACAAGAAAATTACAAGAGGACTTTTTTAGGCAATTAATCTTGATTTCTATTTTATGATTATTTTTTTTTATATCTTCAACGGTTAACGAGTTATCAGTAAAATAAGGCGCTTTTCACCGAAGGGGTGGTTTCGCAACCCTCCCGGTTGCGCGGTACTCCCAGAATTGATTTTTGTGGTTTTGTTATGTATAATCCCTGCACTAACAGTTACTGAACGAAAATCTCAGATAACATTTTTTGTTATGGAAATCTTTATAATTATTGGACTAGCAATTGAAAGTAATACTTCAATTTTGATAGCGATAACTTTGACAATTTATATTACAGATTAACCAGATTGTAGGAAATTGAATTACTTTTCAACGTTATAATAACCACTTTTACGTAGACCCTCGGGTTTTTAAGTTATTCACGAAAAATACATGTTGAAATTGGATATTTAGAGAGGGATGAAAAAACACTAAACTTTAAAAAAATTATTATCTTCAACCATCTTTGAATGGGATTGATCTCATATTTAAGGTAAAGGTAATTTCCTATGTTTCAAGTTGTACAAATACTTAACAGTTTTTGACATAATTTGTAATTTTCAAGATATATATTTCCAGAAACTCATTTCTTAACGAATTGAAACAGTTTAGTTTGAGCAACGGGGCTCAGCAGTAGACAGCTATCATCTGAGGATGGCAGATATGATTTTATGGAAACGTCGCCATCGTTTGCATATCTTGGTGCCCCTCAAGGAATCTAATAAGTACGTGGGACTACACCCGGAAATCCAATTACTCATTAATTCATAAATTCTTAAAGATTTGTTTACTAGAAATTTTTTTACTTCATACCTTATGAAAAGAAATTAATAACAATTTCTAATGTAACACATTAGGACAGAATTTATCAGCTTTAATGTTTTAACTTTCTGTTAGAAAATTTAGTCATAGTTTTAAAAAGTTCATTTTAAACCAAAATGCCCTTGTTACCATGTACTAAAAATAAAACAATATATTGTGCTTCCAAGTTATACAATATACAATGAAGTCAACTACAAACAGATGTTAAACGTAAGAAAATTAGTGTCATAAACGGGCCATTGATAGATACAAGGGTCCGAAAATACAGTCAACTATACAAAAGAGGCAAACACATGTACAAAATTTTGTGACTTTTAATAAAATATATTATTCTAAATATAAGGTATTGTTTGGGTGACCTGGAATAAATTAGTATTATGAGAGAAATATAGAAGTAAAAATTGTTGAATTTCTTAAACACTGTCAACAAGAAAGGTAGGTACTTATCTAAATGAAACTATAATGTACTTTACTTGCAACGTGTACACTTTTTGACTTAAAGTAGACTGTAATAACATTTTAATTCATTTTATATAACTAAATATATACAGGGCGTCCCAGAATTGAGTTCCCGGAAGGAAACCTGCAATTCCTGAGTTCATACTGAGCCCTTATAACCCAACTTACCCTAGTACAAAAATGCACTTCCCCAGGAAGTACACAATCTTAAAGTGAGTCACGTAAAAAAAACCCAATTATTTCCGTTATATTGAAGACAAAATTTTGAAATTTTAGTGGGAGCTGTTTCTCTATAAGTACTAACTTGAAAACACCCCAAATATATTTTTTTCTCAATTTTTACTTCCCTCGCATACCGAAGGGAAGTATTGTATTCGAGAAAAATCACCCTCCTAGATTTTTTCGGATTTACACGTTTCAGAACATGTAGATTACGAAAATATAGGTTTTTCAATTCCATCAGTTTGTCTGTCCGTCCGTCCGTCCGTCCTGACGCTATTGGCAGCGAAGAAATGGTTGAACATTCACTGGAAATTATACAGGGTGGACCGTCTAAAGGGAACAAATAGTGAAAAAAAAAAGTTTTTTGCTCAGATTTAAAATTTCCACGTTTCATGACGTTCTAAATCTATTTCAGAAAGAAAAATTTGAATTTTTTTTTTACCAACATTTTTTACCACTAGAATAGATGGAGAAACATTTTTTGCTCAAATTTATAATTTCCCCGTTTCATGGCATTCGAAACCTATTTCAAAAATAAAATTTGATCTTTTTACCCACCACCATAGAATAGATAAAAAAATGTTTTGCTAAAGTATAAAATTTCCACGTTTTATGACGTTCTAAACCTATTCGCGAAAATAAAACAAATGGACCCAAGAGGGATTTACCGTCGATACACACAAATTCACCAATACGTGAGAGCGATTTAGATATTATGACTTTCCGCTGTTACTGTACAAACCTTTCCTTATAGGTGAATTCCTCTGTATCGAAGGTAAATCCACATTGAGTGCATTTGTTATATTTTCGCGAATTTCAGGAAGAAAAGAATTTGAACATTTTTTATCCAACATTTTGGAAAAAAAATTAACATTAGAATAGATGGAAAAAAATGTTTTGCTCAAATTTAAATTTTCCATGATTCATGACATTCTAAGATTATTGCAAAAACTTTTGAAAATGAAAAAAAATACAAAAATTTGCAAATTTTTACCCACTACAAAATACAAAATAGATGACGGTGAAAAATTGTTTTTGCTCAAATTTAAAATTTCCACGTTTCATGGTATTCTAGGTCTATTTCAGAAGAATAAAAATTGGAAAATTTTTTTACCAACATTTTTGAAAAATTAAAAAAAGACATTTTTTAACAAATACTCTTCTTCCACTCCACTACGAGAATGTGGAATTGAAAATGTGACAGATGGCAATAATATTTGGCATATGCACCTATTATAGTTTTATTGAAAAATGTACAGGTTGGTCATCCCAAGAAATAATTCAGCCATGGTGGACATTCGTAAAGGTATTTGCGCAAGCCTTCCATGTTTGGCACGTGTTATTTAGTATTGAATTTTTGCTGTCGTATATTTACCGGTCATGACATTCTAATTCTATTTCAGAAGAAAAAGATTTTGAAAATTTTTCTACCAATCATTTTGATCAAAAGTTACAGGTTTTCTTTGTAATGGTATCTTCCGATTATTAGTCTCACATGTAGTTTCGTAATAAATAATTTTTTAGAGTGACCGCCCGGTATAAATAAAGAGGGAAGTTCTGTGTAAATACCTTTACCGCTTTTTTTCATAGTAATTATTATTTGACTGGCGATATTTTTCTAATCACCCTGTAAAGTTACGAAATACTTGAACATTCTTACAGAGCATTGAAAGTGCTGCAGGAAAAGTACTCCTATTTTTTTGTAATATTAATCAAAATGCAAGAAATTATCTGTTTTTCCTCTATTTGCATTTAACATTCATTTACAATTCCAGAACAAAATTTTGTAATAACAGAAAAGTAGTTTATTTAATAAAAATTACATTAATAACAAATGCTCCACATAATGTCCAACTGTTTTAGTACACAAATTAATACTTTTAATATTTTGTGTAATATCAACCAAAAATCAAGAATTATCGTTCTTTCCCTATAGGTCATAGGTGCTTGTGAAACAGAAATCCTGTGGCATTGCCATGGTAATACAAAAATTAATTCATCAAAAGTATATGTTTAATTCAAATTTTTCTTCAATATATCGGAAATTACTGGAAAAGAAATCATTTTTTTCTATCTCACTTTAAGAGGATGTACTTCCTCGGGGGTGCATTTTTGTACTAAGGTAAGTTGTGACATATGGGCCCAAAATGACCTCAGGAATTAAAGGTTTCCGTCAGGGAATTCAATTCTGGGAAACCCTGTACATTGGAAAAAACTTAGTTTAGATGAATTATGATTATAGATTTTAAAATGTCAATGAACGTACATTTAATACATAAGGCGTAGACGTTACAAACTGATTAATTTTGAAGCACAATGGCATCTGTAAAGTAAAAAATAAGTATATTATAATTTATAATAGTCAATTTGTGCTCAAAATGGCTCTTAGCGGGAAAGTTGCGGGGTAGTTTTGATTTCTTCCATTCCATATGTTTTTTGGGGTGCTGAATTCGAATCTGAGATTTGCTAACAAAATCTAGTGACGCAACATTGAAGAAAATGCACAAAAAGGTAAAAAATCTAATTTTTTGGCAGTTCTTTGCTTATAGCTCGGAAACAATTAACTTTTCGTAAATAACTTCTCTATCCAAAAGGAAAGTATATAAAATTTACTACAAATTTTATTATTTACGTTTTTTCTCCGACGAACCGTTCGGGCTCAAGCGCAAGTTGAAAATTAGCTTTTGGGGGGGAGGGGGCTGCGAGGGTGGACTCCCACAAAATGGGCATATACGATCTCTATAAGGTATGTGCAGAGAACTGGGAGGAATTCACTATTTGTCAGCCTTTAATAATAAATTAGTTTTAGAGTGGAAAAAGTGGTTTTGTTTTCGGAGATAGCCGAAATATGCCAATTTTTAACTTGCGTTTGAACCCGAAGGGTTCGTCGGGAAACAAACCTAACTAATAATATTTGTAGTAAGTTTTACGTATATTCATTTTGGATGTGGAAGTTATTTACGAAAAGTTGATAATTTCCGAGGTATAAGCAAAGAACTGCCAAAAAATGAGATTATCTACCTTTTCTTGCATTTTTTTTAATGTTGCGTCACGAAATTTTGTTAGCAAACCTCAGATTTGCATTGAGCACCCCAAAAACATAGAGAATGGAAGGAATCAAAACTACCCCACAACTTTCCTGCTAAAACACAATTTGACTGGAGTATTAGCTATCATACTTTGTTGTATAATTTTTCACATTTTTTAGTTTCAATTCGACAGCTTTATCTTGAACGGTGTATTAGTTAATCTACAACTCTTTCAACCACGCATTTCTCTATAAGAGATTATTTTTGGGTCACCTACTATACTTTTCTTAAATAGAATACAATAAGAAATCCAAAAATGAAAAAAAATGAATCAAAATAATCTCCAGTAGAATTCTTTTTAACATTAACACAATTTTGTAGTTTATTTCTTATCGACAATATCTTTGCTAACAACTTTTTTCTTACTTCTGTAATTTAATTAAACCACAGAACACTGTTTACTTATAAATAGCCTCGCTGAGCCATCTTGAACAAAAAATGTTTACAATCAAAAATACAAATTCCGTTCTCATTTTCATAGGTACACGCACTTTTATTTTTCTTAGTAGTAATATATATAAGCAAACTCAAGAATCTGGACCCACATGTGGTATTAACCTACTTTCACGGTGTTGCCAGCTAACTAGATGCCATCTGAACCGCTTCTGTGGTCAGCAGGTATTCAAAATGAATATTTTTCGAGCGACAGGCACGGCAGTTAGTAGCAAACCGCTAAACTAAAATATTCACCAGGGTGTTAAAATGGGTCATTTGACCTCCAACCTAAAATAAGTTGTAATGACACCATACGGCATTTATGAAGCACTTGCGTTAATATCGCTAGCAGGTCAGATGGCATCCGAATATCGGATGCCATCTGACTTGTGGAAGCCAACTGAACCGAAAATTTTACATTGTGGGAAGCCAACTAATACCGTATATAATATATATATATATATATATATATATATATATATATATATATATGTTTGACAATTGGACAAAAAAGATTTTATTGCTCGATGAGGTGAGAGAATCCAAAACTGACGACGAAGTAAGGCTAGTAAGGTACTCTGACCGGGATGCAAATAAATTCTATGCACGTGGGTTATAATCAACCGTGTAAGCGTACTCTTACGGGGCAATAAGATTGGGTGTTTGGAATCATAACCTAAAGATGAGTTTCGAAGACGACCTCCAACTCTTAGAATATTTTCAGAATCCAAAAATGGGTTTAATTTTCTGAGGGGACTATGGCAAACCTTACCTTGTTTACACCGATTAATCTCAGAACCGAATTCAACCTGTTGCACTAGTCGCACCAGGACTAATAGTGAATTGTGAAGTTCTTTTGATGTGAAGCATCCTGTAAACATTCTATTGCCTTGACAATAAGAAGTAAAACGAAGACAATAACTAACAACTCTTTGTACCTTCGATAAAGATGAATACCTTTCGATAAGTGACAACAAATTATTTTCAACCGTGACATTGAGACACAACTTTGTCTCTCGAATCTCTTCGGCAGTGTCAGACAAACTAGGTTGCACGGACCAATGATGTGAAGACTCTTGTAACCACTTGGGCCCCGCCCACCATAAGGGATGATGAAGCAGCTGGGACGGAAGTAAACCTCGTGATGCACAGTCTGCCGGATTATCCACCGACGAGACATGATGCCAATGGTTCCCAGGTAATTGCTCCTGGATTAAGGCCACCCTATTGGCAACAAACGTTTGCCACTTATATGAAGGAGACTTTATCCACGCCAAAACCACTTGAGAATCCGACCATGCCCATATACGGGAGAATCGAATCTTCTGTGCAAAAACATTTCGAACAAATGTTATTAACTCTGCCAGAAGAACTGCAGAATTTAGCTCCAATCGAGGTATTGAGAGCTTTTTTAGTGGGGCCACTCTCGATTTACTACAAATCAAGATAGTAGAAATATCTCCATTCGGTTGACTTAATTGAAAATAAACAACAGCAGCATATGCAATTTCACTATTATCACAAAACCCATGTATCTCACATATCGTAGATTCATCCATTGGTAAATAACGAGGAAGAGCTATGTTCTCCAACAAGGGTAGTTCAGCCTGATATGTTTCCCACCGTGACACAATGTCTACCGGAGGCTGTTGGTCCCATTCTATTCCTAACATCCAAAGTCTCTGAATAAGATGTTTAGCAAACACAACTAATGGGGCCAAAAAGCCCAAAGGATCAAATATCCTTGCCAACTCTGATAAAATGATGCGTTTCGTACAGAGATTGGATCGAGGACAAATATTATAAGCAAAACTATCAGATGCAGGACTCCACTGCAAGCCTAACACTTTAACGAATGAAGGTTCCTCCTTGTCAAATGAAACAGATTGTTGAACGGATATGGGAAGACTACTCAACACGCTTGGTTCATTGCTTGCAAATTTCCTAAGATCAAATCCACCTCTTTTCAAGAGGAGGATGAGGTCGGAAGCTAAATTGCGGGTTTCCTCAACAGAGTTACCCCCTGTGATGACATCGTCTACATAAATGTCTGATTGTAATACTTCCGCAGCTTTGGGAAAATCAGAACCCTCATCTAATGCTAGCTGCTTCAGAGTTCTTAAGGCCAAATATGGAGCCGAGGAAATACCAAATGTGACCCTATTCATCACATACTCCTGTACAGGTTCATCCGGATGAAACCTCCATACGAGCCTTTGAAAATCCCAGTGTTCCCTTTTCACTAATATTTGCCGGTACATCTGCTTTATGTCTACAATTAAGACATATTTGTGCAGTCGAAAATGTAGCAAGATTGTAGTAATATCTGTGTGCAGTTTAGGACCAGCTAACAAGGTTTCATTTAAAGATATTCCCCTTGAAGATTTACAAGATGCGTTAAAAACTACGCGCAATTTAGTACTCGTACTGTCCGGTTTCATAACTCCATGATGAGGGATATAATAAACCTGGTCTGGATTTGATGCTGGATGAGCGATCGTCATATGCCCGGCATTTAAATAATCCTGCATGACTTCACAATAAGATTCATATAATTTAGGATTTTTTAACAAACGATTCTCCAACGACCTCAAACATTTCAATGCAATGGAATAACTATCCCCAAATGTAGGAGGATAACCTTCCTTAAAGGGCAACGATACTACATATCTTCCTTCTGGATTCCTAATATGAGTGTCTACAAAATGTTGTTCACACTGTTCATCACTAATGCTCAATTTAGGTAGATGAATTTGTTCTAATTCCCAAAACTTCTTCACTACGTCCTCTAAAGACGTTTCTAGAAATAAACAAGAGGGATCTACAGAAATTCCAGTGTGAATTCTTCCCATCAAAATATAACCAAAAATGGTATCAATAGCTGCTGGTTCCCTATCCTCCTTTCCTGAAATAACCCTGCCTAATAAGATCTGAGGAAATACCTCTGCTCCAATAAGCATGTCAATGGGTTGCTTTCGATAGAAAAAGGGGTCTGCCAATTTCAAATTTGTAATGTGACGCCAATCTTTTGTGTTTAGAGACACCGAAGGCATGTCACTACAAATATTAGAAAGAACCTGTGTTTCCAACACTAGCTTCGAATTATTTTCAATCCGAGATTGCAATGTGCAAGTCACAATACCTCTGCTTCTAATAGACGGTAGCTGATTCAAGCCCCGAATGCAAAGAGACGATGAAGTGCGAGTAAGACCTAAACGTTGAACGCAAGTTTCCGAAATAAAATTCACTTGCGAACCATAATCTACCACAAGCCTAACAGGAACCGGTGACCCTGAGACATCTAAAACATTAACAATGGCAGTCGCCAACAATATGGTAGGTTCCGATGCCACCATACCTGTAAACACGGAGTGATCTGATGAAACCCCAGGTATATCAGCCACAACATTCTGCGTCTCAGTTGGGACCGACCGTATATCTATTGTCTGAGTATCATCCGCTGCACCAGCATGTTTTGCATAATGCAACAAATCATGATGTTTCCTATTGCATGTAGTACACAGTCTGGATGAATCACAAGCTTTCACCAAATGCGTACTGCTCAAACAATTCAAACAAAGATTCTTATTTTTTATTGTTTTAAATCTTACATATGGCGATTTAGTGAGGAACTTGCCACACTTCAGAACTGCATGATTTGCCTTACGTAATGGACAAATTACTGCCGAATTTGCGACTAATGATACCGGCGACGGTTTAACCTTGGGCTTTGGATCCCTTTTTACCACTTTAGACATTTTTGGATTTGAAACACAACCTATATTGTCTAAAGCTAAACTCTGCTTCTGAACAAAATTCAACAATGTTTCTATCGAGGGAATCAGCTGTCCATCATCCACGATACTTAACCCGAATTGCTCCCGAGTATTAATGTCTAATTTTTGTAAAAACATATTTACAGCTAACAAATTAAGTTGATCTTCCTCTGCGGTTAAGACTGCTTTATAGGCAGACCAGTTTTCCCTAAATTGATCCAATACTTTCTTTAAAGACTGCGAGGATCTCTCCGACATTGGACCCAACCCATTGATATTATGTAAATAACTATTCGCCACCAATCTAATATTCAAATATCTGTTACTTAAAGTTTCTAAAGCTATTGAATAATTAGCCGGAGTTATTTTCAAACATTTTATTAATGAGAGAGGTTCACCCTCCAAAGATAAAGTGAGGTACTGAAATTTATCAACTTCGGATAAGTCTGTTCTATTATGTATTAAGCTGTTATATAACTCTATGAACGACTGATATAACGTTATATCTCCCGAAAATGTTGGTAATTTTATCAACGGTAATTTCACCTGAGAACCTGTAGCTATCGGTGGAGTGCTAGAAGTTTGAACACTATCAACTTGGACCTTTTTGTCAAACAAACGCTGTAAATGTCGTTCTCTTGTTCTAACAGAATAAGAAATATTGTCGAAAGATTCTACTAATTCATAATAATCTTCCGCAAGAGAAACGTTTTCTTTAACAGCCAACTTTCCAATTGTTGCATTTTGTTGCTCAAATTGTTTAATATTGCTTACAAAATCTCCCGCTCTTATAAGACAATTTTCTATTTTTTCCAGATTATCGGAACTTTCAGCTGTAATACATAAATTTAAGAGCTTTTCCCCAAGGTTCAAAATAGTTGTCATTTCTTTCTGCAAAGACTTTATTTTATCTGCCATATCGATTTAATAGCAAACAACAATCTGAATATGATAAATGACAAATATTATTGTTAAATAAATGCACCTTGACGAATTCTTTAATTCAACAAACAACAACAAATGTCAAATGTACATTTGAACTACCTGGCAGAAGAAGAACCACTTGATTTCTCACTATCTCTTAAGAAGTTATCTTATGATTTCTTACCATATCAAAAAAATTTTACAAGTATAAAAACTCTAACCAGTTCAAAAAAACTTGGGTATAAAAAGTTCAAGACAAACCAATGTATTGCAATTTCTAACAAATTATTAATACTAATTCAGCAAATATCTGAGCTCGAAGAACCAAATGTTCGTTTGTAGACTGTAATTTTGTTATTAATTATTCAAATAAATATGAGTACCCCAAATTGCACCTGGGCAGATAAAGCTCGAAGACTAAAATAAAGGGCCAACAACTTACCCTTGTCCACAGCCAGCAAAAACTCTCAGAAGCTTCTGAACTACCCAAATGCCAGGTACTATTTACGGGAGTCACTTGTCCAGCCCCAATCTCCAAATAACCAACTTTGTGTTTTTCGAAGTGCTACACACAACTTCCCACCAACGAATTCAAAAGACAATTGCCAGAATATGGCACCAAGAAACCAAATCCAGTGTGGCAATTGCCAACCCAACAAAATTCTAGTTTCTAAATTTAAATCCCCAAGTGCAATACCTATTATTAAGTCTTTAGGGAACAAGTACAGTAATTTGAAAGTCGTGCATGTACTAGAAGCCAAAGCCTGAGATTTTTTAATAATATTTTTCAACCCCCGACCACCCATACTCCATTATTAAAGGGATTGATAAAATAAAATTGAGATATTCATTTGAAATTTGATACACGTATGTATTATAACGACATCTGGAACTAGATTATATTTTGAGATGATTCAGTTGAAGGGTTAGGGGTTAAATAGGGGAAAATGGGGCAAAATAGGTAAAGCAAACTGGTAAGAGTACAGAAACTTGAAATTCGGTGTATGTACTAGAAGCCAAGATCAAATTATTTATAATATTTTTCAACCCCCCACGACCCCTACGCCATGAAAGGGGTTGATAAAGTAAAATTGAGATATTCACTTGAAATTTTGTACACGTATATATTATAACGACATCTGGAACTAGGTTATATTTTGAGATGATTCCGTTGAAGGGTTGTGGGTTAAATAAGGGTAAATAGGGCAAAATAAGTGAAGCAAGCTGGTAAGAGTGCAGAAACTTGAAATTCGGTGTATGTATTAGAAGTCAAGATATCAAAATATTTATAATATTTTTCAACCCCCACACCACCCCTACTCCATTATTAAAGGGGTTGATAAAATAAAATTGAGATATTCACTTGAAATTTGGTACACGTATGTACCATAACGACATCTGGAACTATATTATATTTTGAGATGATTCCGTTGAAGGGTTGGAGGTTAAATAAGGGAAAATAAGTAAAGCAAGCTGGTAACAGTACAGAAACTTGAAATTCGGTGTATGTACTATAAACTAAGTCCTCAGATTTTTTTATAATATTTTTCAACACCCCAATACCCCTACTCCATTATTAAAGAAGTTGATAAAATAAAATTGAGATATTCACTTGAAATTTGGCACACGTAGGTATTATAACGACATCTGGAACTTGATTATTTTTGAGATGATGCCATTGAAGGGTTGGAGATTAAATAGAGGTAGATAGGGGAAAATAAGTAAAGCAAGCTGGTAAGACTACAGGAATTTGGGACTTGGTGTATATACTAGAAGCGAAGGTCTCAGGTTTTTTATAATAGTTTCCATACCCCACCATCACCACTCCCTTATTAAAATAGAAACTATATTATATTTTGACATGATTGCGTTGAAGGAGTGGGGGATAAGTAATGGTACATAGGCAAAAAGCGAGCTGGTAAGAGTACAGAAACTTGATATTAGGTATATGTCCTAGAAGCCAAGGTCTCAGATTTTTTAATCATATTTTTCAACCACCCACCACCCTCCATTATTAAAGGGGTTGATAAAATAAAATTGATATATTAACTTGAAATATGGTAGACGTATATATTACAACGACATCTGGAACTAGATTATATTTTGAGATGATTCCGTTGAAGTGTCGGGGGTTAAATAGGAGTATATAGGGGAAAGCAAGTAAATCAAGCTGGTATGAGTACAGAAATTTGGGATTTGGTGTATATACAAGATATTTAAATATTTTTGTCTATTTAATTTTTTATTTATCTGTAGGATTAACAGTTTGTTATATTTTGACCAAGGCCTCAGATTTATTTCTAATATTTTTCAAACCCCGCCATCTCCGCTCCATTATTAATGGGATTGATAACATAGAATTGAGATATTCACTTAAAAGTTGGGACAATTATTATGTATTGTAATGACATCAGATTGAGATGATTCCATTGAAGGGGTGGAAGGTGGCAGGTTGTGAATAGGGGAAAATAAGTAGGGTAAACTAGAAACGTCATTTTTATTGTATATAGTGGAAACAAACGCCTCAAACTTTTCTATAACATCTGTCCCAAATATTATTAAAATTCTATGACCTATCATTTCCATGCACTAGAGTGCAAATCTAGTCAAGATGTTTCCTTTAAAGTGACTTAAATGAAAAATCTGGCTGTGGAAGTAGTGATTCCTTGGGCAGCGGTTTTATATATTCTTTAATGGGACTCAAATATTCAAATAAAATATGATACGTACTAGAATAAATATATTAAATTTGGGAAAAAGTTAAAAATCGGCATATTTGCTCCTAAGGGAGATTAATATGTTAGAAAAAATGTATTAAATTTTGCCAATTTAATTGGACGGTTTACTACTAGAGGGCCAGGAAGTAGCTGCTCGAATTACCAACACTGCTGAAAATCACCAAATAGCAGGGTCGGACTTATTTTTTCTTTTCACTAGCGGTTGAAATAGAGTAAGAGAATTTTAATTTATTTACCAATTGAATTGTTACATTATCATAAAAACTATTACAGATTACATACTTTTGAGATAGTTTAATTTATGTTTATTTATGATTGACAGGTCTTGATCTCTTAAGTACATACTACAATACAATGACTATTTATGCAGGGTTTTTTCTCAGTTTGTATGTAAAAACAAAGTGAATGTTACGATTTCTTTAATGATAAAACTGATACGCTAAATTGCATTCTTTATATTAGAGCATCCTTACTGCACGATTCCAGAACTTTCTTACATAAAGCTAATTATTGTACTTTTTATTCTTTTCTTCTAAAGTCCTACATTTCTTGTTTATTCTACATATTCAATAACTTTTTGTTAGTAATATTGCTAATAAATTATGAGCATATTTAACAGTAAAATATCATCATTACTATAAAAAGCAATTATTATTATATCAAGGGACTAAATGTACCTATTTTTAATCCAGATTTTGAGGAATCAATGCCACGAGGGATTCAGAAGAACTTTGATTGTGTGGTATATGAACAAACTATCTTTGCACACACTCTACTAGTGTAGATTGTAGATAATCAACTATTATTTTGAAAGAATAATACTATAATTCTATGGTGTTATTCATTGGCGTCGCGTTTAGGTGTTTCTCGTGATATTTCACTTTCCGGGTGCAAGTGGTCATCATCAGATGAGAAAAATTCAATGTTTAAGTAAAGATCTGAAAAATTCAGAGTTGCGTAGGAAGGCGAGAGAAATCGAATGGCAGACACCGGAGTTTTCCATCTGCGTTCTTTTTCCTAATAGGGCTCATTTTCCATGTTCACGCGTTTTTCGTTAAATATCAATTTCGGTGCAAAAGTAGTCATCATCAGGTGTCAAAGATTCTGTGCTTTTGGAAAATTTGAAAAAATCAGGGGAGAGAAATCGAATAGTGGACACCAGAATTTTCCATCTGTGCTCTTTTCCGAATAGGGCCTTCGGAAATTGGAAAAAATTCAAATTTCCTGTGTGTACGTGTTTTTCGTGATATTGTAGCATTTGAAAAGGCTACATTAATAATTTCAGTTTGAATACAGTAGATTAACCCATTAGTTAATTTGTTTGATAGGCAACCACTCGTACTTCAAAGGGGCATAGCAGGTTGCATATCTGAAATTCTCAACAAGGAAAGAAAGCGTGTTTTCTTTTATGTATTATTTTTGAGTCAGAGGTGTTACTCACATGTTCTTGTTGTTGGGATATTACACAATGATGTAATTCAGTCTTTAAATTACAAGCCCTTTTGTTGGCGCATTTTTATTGGCTAGAGAAAGTGTTCTCTAGATATTCAAGTTGGCAACGCGGAGAACTGTCAAGCAGATTTCCGTTGGGGAGATTCATTTTTCGACAGCGACGAGAGAGCTGAAGGCGGCGGTCCCGGTTTTGTAGTGAAGAATTTGGGTTTTACATCGCTGACACTGAAAAGGGATTTGATTTGATGTACCCAGTGTTTCTTTACCGTCCTGTCAGAAGCATTTTGTAAATTCCAGGAAGGAATTCTGTTGCTTGTCGTAATCTGATCGCCACGTGTCTAGTGAGTTTATGCAATACTCTATAGGAGGTAACCTTTTATTTTACTTAGTTGGTGTTTTATTTAGTTCTTATTTATTGTAAATATTACAGAGTGTTTGGAGGGACTGGCCCTTTGAAAATAAGTTATGTTTGGAGAGGTTTATGTTCAGAATGAATGGTGCTGCCATTTTGGTTATGTAAGGGGGCCCAGCATTTAGAGGAGTAATAGGAGGAAGTCTATTACTCAGATGATTGGTTTATGTGGGTTCTGCTGACATTTTGAGAAGTTTTGGTTGGAAAGTTGTCCACAGCAGTCTCCAAGAGATTTAGGAGTGACGCAGAGTTGTAGTCGTAAGCAACGTCGAGAGCATCTTAGGAAGTGGTGACAGGTCACGCTGCAGTTGTCAGAGAAAACGCCAAGGCTCTAACCAGGTTTCATTGTTTCATTTTAGTTAAATAATTTTAAAGAAATTATTATAATTTTATTCAGTGATTTTTTGTCAAAATATTAAAGTAAATTACACAACGATTTTGCAACTACATACCTAGCATGATGAAGTATCTTAAGATTTTTTTTTACTGTAAGTAGCGCATGGTACCACGTGATACTAGTTTACCTTCTACTATGTCACATATGAAGTATCTTTAATAGAATACACTTGAAGCCGTAGTTGCATTTCTATAGAGAAAAGGTCAAATCACTGAAATAACTTTAGAAGGGGTCATTTACATGTTTTGCATTTCTTTTGCATATATGGGTTAAGTTTGAGGGATAATTGTGAAACTACTTGTTTTTATTGTTGTACATCTCATGTGTGTTGTAATAAATGTCTAATGTCTACACGTTCTTATTATTTGCACTGGTACACCTGATATTTGTTTAAATTTTGAGATTTCATAGAGTAGAGTGTCGATATTACAGAGATATTTTGAGTATTCCATCACATGGTTGCTAGTAACTTAATTTTGTTCCGTGCTGGCAAAATTATTTAAATCATATTACGTAACATACAGCCGGTGGCGCCCTTTTGAGTGTCCACACACAATCCTAACCCACGACCTTGTGCTCTCCACCAAAAATCGGCTGCCGTTCGCAACGGAATAACATGTTTTAATATTTAGGTATCAAAATATGTTACAATATTTCACTTTCGGTGTGAAAGTGGTCATCATCAGGTGATAAACATTCGGAGTTTAAGGAAAAATCTGAAAAAATGCAGGGGTGCGTAAGAAGGCGAGAGAAATCGAATGGCGGATGCCGGAGTTTTCCAGCGTACACCGAAGTTTTCATCTACGTTCTTATTCCGAATAAGGCCGTCGGAAATTGGGAAAAATTCAAATTTCCCGGGTGTACGTGTTTTTCGCGATATTTCACTTTCGGTGTGAAAGTGATCATCATCAGGTGATAAAAATTCGGAGTTTAAGGAAAAAACCTGAAAATATTCAGGGGTGCGTAGGAAGGCGAAAGAAATCGAATGGCGGATACCGGAGTTTTCCAGCGGACACCGGAGTTTTTCATCTGTGTTCTTTTTCCGAATAGGGCCTTCGGAAATTGGGAAATATTTCAATTTTCCGTGTGTACGTGTTTTTATTGATATTTCACTTTCGGTGTGGAAGTAATCATCGTCAGGTGTAAAAATTTCGATGTTTAAGGAAAAATCTGAAAAATTCGTGTAGGAAGGCGATAGAAATCGAATGGCGGGCACCGGATATTTCCATCTGCGTTCCTTTTCCGAATATGTCAAAGCAACACGCTTTAGTTTCATCAACGTATATTATACGTAATAATGATTTAAAATTGGTATAGGTATAATTCTAAACCATTTTTGAAATATGATTTTTTAGCCATTACGTTTATTATACATATAATAGCCGTTGATTATATACTTTTAGTATTTGAGTTACGTATAATACAGATAGCATTTACATATAATTATTGTTTCGTAGATAGGTATAAATCATGTTTTAAAATTATCATCATTAAATTGATAATTTGTATATCACGTTTAAAATATGAGTAGAACATTCGTCTATTATTAGGTGCACAAGTTGGCAACATTGAGAACTGTGGGAGATTTCCGATCTGGTGCTCACTGGACAGAGACAAGTTAGGTGGACTGCAGTCTTGATTTTTGTGAAGGTTTGGGGTTGTACATCGTTATCACAGCTGTGGACTTGTATAGATATCCTCATAAATTCCTCACTGTTCTGCCGCAAGTGTTCTGTAAATTCCAAGAAGGAATTCTTTTGGTTGCCGTCGTTTTGATGCCACGTGTTTCGTGAGGTTATGTAATATTCTATGTTAGGTAAGCTTTCACTTTGTTTAGTTTGGTGTTTTATTTAGTTCTTATTTATTGTAATTATTAGAGTCTTTGGGAGAAGCCGAGATACCCTAAGATCGGTTAATTATCTTCAACTAAATCTTGTTCGTTGGCCTGTTGGATTACATTGTCATCAATATGATATGCTATCCAGAGTTGGTATTTAGTTGCATTTCTGAAAGGGGAATAAATCCGCACTCTGATTAGACCTGGTTCATCGTATTCAAATCTTTCTGAATCATCTCTTTGTAGTATATCTTGAACGTAAGCAGGTGCCAAGTTGACTTGATAAATTCCTACTGTTAGCTCCATTAAATAATCTAAATTAAGTCTGGGAAAAAGGGGTATATGATTTTCAGTTAAATGAACCCATCTTGCATTTCTAGTGTGAAGGTTGTCTATTTCAACTCTGGCTTGAAGAACATTAGGTATTTGAGATTTCTATAACATTATTTGAGCTAGTTCTGCGTTTGCTCCCTCCAAAAGTATTGGCTGTCGATATTTATTAAGGATTTTTGCTCCAGCAATCCGATAAAAGTCTCCGATATTAAAACAGATTTTATGTGACCATTACGTACCTCTACTATCCACCTCGTTTTGGTAATCAATCTGGAATCATTAGCTTCCTCGGTATTAAGTTGTCATTCACCACGCTCTAGATGTGATGGCATTTTGTAATTAATACCTATATTTTCACGAAGTGGCAAAACGTCTGAATAACCACGGTCCACAATAAAAACGTCATCATTATTGAACCATTATCGAAGCCAATTGGCATCCGCTTCAAATTCGTTACGGAGCATTGAGGCGTCATTATTACGCGAATTGGAAAGGACAATGAATATCTAATATACCCTGTATATTAGATATTCATTGTCCTGTCTTTAGTTTCATGTCATTAAAAAAAACTGGTGGTAGGGAACGACAAGACAAACAAAAACCCCTTATATAACATGGGGTCTAAAAGTCATAGTTTTAGAGAAAAAAAAATAAACAAAAATTTCGCAAATTTTCAATAAAAATTTTTGAGAACTGCTGGAATATTGAGGTAGGTTTAGATCTAGATCCGATCTGAAGAAAACTATACTCTAACTCTCCCTTGTGCAATATTTTAGTTACTGTAGGTGTTTCGTTATGTACACACGTCCAACCCGCCGTTCTTTGTTTTTGTTATTTTTGAATTTCGAGTCATTGTGTATTTATAGTTAAGATTTATTTTATTGACTTACCGTTCAAGTTGTCAAATTCTTGATTACGTACAGACACAACTTACTTGTTCGTTCTTTTTGTATTCCTTTTTGGCTTTTGTGCCAAGTTTTTATTCTATTTTTCTCTATTGACAACGTTAGTTGATAGTTTAGTGTTGAACGAAGTGCGTACATACTTAATTCGAAGTACCGAACTGTGTATTGATACAGATGCAGAGATTTTGAATCATTTAGGTAGGTAGTAAGCTTTTAACCCAGGACACTCATTTATGTTACAAATGTTAATAAACCACATTTAAATTTTCTAAATTATAAACAATCCAATATTTTGTTCCAAATTAAAAAACACACATGTAAAGAAACGCTCTGTTTAAACCTCTATGGATATTATTTGCTTGCAATTGTGCACAAAGAGAGAACGAATTATTTACCTCTTTATACTTGCCTCAGTTCAGTTGAGGCGGTACATCAAAGGCGGTCGATGATCCTTTGACACCGCGTGTGCCGGCCAGCACTTTTTTATGACAATTTAAAAGTTGTATAAGAAAAGCAGTGGTTCTCAATAGTTGTCTACCATAATATTAAATATGTTAACCTAGATCAGTGTTTTTCAAAGTGCTCCTAGAGGGAAAAGTCATAAAGGTTTTGTATTGGTCTAGTCGGTCTTCATTACCAGTTTTTTTTAATGACATGAAACTGATTACACCCTGTATATCCATCCGGGGCTATGATTGCCTCAGTGCTCTAAAATTGCTACTTTTCTGAATATAGGCATAAGTTCTATGTATGCAATCGCTACACGCAGATCCCGATTAGAGTTATAGAGTTCATTCGCAAAATCCCTCACATGTCTCTGTATATACTGCTCTCTTGTAATTGAATTCATTCCTATATTTACAGGAACAAAACGTACCGTCAATGATTTTCTTACTGTGGTAATAACAAGACAGCTTGCCTGCTCGTGTACCTGAAAATAACTTTTAAAAAATATCAGATAATCCTTGACGAAGTTTGCATAGAAATAATAACAAATCTCTTTTGCTAATATGTCGATGAGTATTTTGGCCAGGTACAGGTACAGGATCACAATATGTACACAAATCTTGAAATTGTTGGCAAGTTATTGGGCTTATGGACCGGAACTCATCCTCTGTAAAACTATTTTCGTTAAAATCGGGGTCATCAACTCTAGCTGATCGACTTAAACCTGCAAAATATTTTGTAACTGTGCACCGTTTAAGATATATGGTCTATTATAAAATTGCAAACCCTCCAACAGAACTCATAGAACAAATCCATTGGCGTCTAAATGATGATGACAGCGGCGAGCTGATTCGGGTATATAAATATTTTTTATGATAAAAACTTTAACTCTAAACTTGACAGAAAGCCTACTTAGATTGTGTAACCCATTGCAAAACATACAAGAGTTATTTGTGGGTTGCTTTAAAACATTTAATTTCAAACGATCAGGATCACGTGCTAATTCATCAATCTCGGCATTGACAGTTCGATTGCAATTAGGACATGTGCGACAGTTAGCTTCAATATCTCGAGGTGGTAAGTTAACATCTTCACGACGACGAATTGCAATTTGACGCTTGAGCTCATTTTCATTTCCAGAAATACTAACCATTGCTCGAAGCTGCAAACCAATTTTACATATATAACAGTTTACTCTTCGCCTAAACATGTCTGAATTTTTAACAACCAAAAGTCAGACACTTGTTATAGAATTTCTTCTATTGTTAACTAATACAACACCAAAGTTGTAACAAATAAACACACAAGTCGTTATTATAATGTTTACAAATGTCAAAACATTCAATTTTAGACAGGCTATAGGCCTACTATTACTTTTTAATTAAATCTAAAATTCATATAACGTAGAATTTTCGTATATATAAGATAACCACTGGAAAAAAAGCGAAAAGTGTGTGCTTTTGCAAATAAATTTTTACTTGTGAATAATAACCAGTAATACTACGTACCTAAATGTTTAACTATATTTAAGGAATATTATCATGTTCTTTAATTTTTAAGTTTTATGGTTGTGAAATTATATATGCAGTTTTAAAAATGTAATTAAACAGGAATGGTATATAAAAAAATTCTGGTGATCCTAGTGATCGAATCCGGGGCGTTTCACATGCAGAACGAACGCTCTGCCACTGAGCCATATCCCCGCTACGATGCAGTTTAAACAAATCTCATAGTAAATACACACCATCATCCATACTATCTTTTTACAGTGTAACTCAAAAACTGTCCATTTTCGGAGGTCGCCCATTGAGGCTCTTGTTCACAACGACAAGAAGTACAATTTCTTCGAATTTCAGCTTATTTGACTGAAACCTCTTTTAGCTAAGAAATGTGCGTGGTCCTTTACCGCAATTTTGCTGGGTCTTACATTTTAGTAGCAAAATGCAAACGAAAATATTTTCCAGAAGGCTTTTGCGGGCTGGCAAACTCTACTATTAATTGCATTGATTTTAAATACTTCGTCCAATTTGAATTTCATTTTCATCCAAATATAACTGCGGAGAAGCACAATATTCAAAATGTGGCTCAGTGCTGGGGTGTTTGGCTTACCACCACGGAGTGCCAGATTTGAATCCTTGCCAGGGTATGGAAGTTCAGAGGTATTTTTCATGTGTTACCAAGAGGGTAGTGGTGAGCTAAATCGTTGTTGAGTGACACAACATGTCTAGTCGTTGTTATCTGTCCTGAGATCCAGTCTCGGCTGAGGCAGGTGGCAATATCATAGAGAATGGTTGTTGTGTTCATGTCTATGTGTACGTGTCCCGGTTGAGTGGTGGAATAGCAATAGTTAAACTCCGCCAGGATTTCAATATAAATAAGACCATAAAAAAACATTGATGGTCACCTTGTAATTCTCTCGAAATAAGTTTAAACATGATTTTTTTACCACTGAGTAGATACATACATTGATCAAGGTCGTTTCTGATTTGGAACAATAATTGTAAATTCCAACTGCTATCAGCTACGATTAAAAAATATATATGGTGTTATTTAAAATAAAGAAGTTAGTTAGAGCATGTAGTATTAGGGGCCCAGCACCGGGGCTCACACATTTTAAGAACTATTATTAATTCTCAAACAATTACTATTTTTGCTAAAAGGACGCCTTACACAATTTTGTTCTTTGAATTTCTTCCTCTGGTGATGTTTGTTGTTGCCAATAAGAGCCCGTTATTTTATTCTAAGGGGCTTGCTCTCAACACTTGTGCTTAATGATTTGCAATAACGGGCAGTCCATAAATGATGTTTTTTTTGCCAATTTTTGACCCTCTCCCCCCTTGTGTCACACATTATCACGCTCGACCGATCCCCCCCACCAATGCTTTGTGACATCCCAATTGCTTTAGTCCCCACCTTCCAGTCACAAAGAGTCGCAACTTTCAGAACCCCCTTCCATCTCTTAAAGCGTGACATAATTTATGGATGGCCCCTAATGTGTACAATTGTTATTTTTTCCAATACATATATGTAGTTAAATTAAAAAACATTTAAAACAGAAAAAAATTGAAATTAAAATTCAAAAATCTCGTTATTTTCTATCCTTAAATATTGAGACACAGAAAGTTCTCTCTATTTCACTACCCTTGTAGGGACCCCCACATGATTGGTGCCCCAGCGCCCTGTTAATGCTAAATCCGGCCCAATGTAGTACTACAAGTACTACTGGAAGTGTATTTTGGATTTTTTTCTGGTTAAGTCAAAAAATATATTTTTATGCCAAACACTCTGCATCCTTATTTCAAATTTAGATCTTGGAGATAAAGAACTAAGTGGGGTTGTACCTGACCTCGTAGGCACTCAGTATAGCTATATGACCCGTTTGGTCATATATAAAGACTGCTGGGTGTCTACTAAATCTTAATCTTAAAATTTCCTTACTTTTTCAGGCAATATTTTATTAAAATTCCAGGCTTTTAACTGGCTACACAAACAAATATGAAGGTATGTATGTTAGCAATACATCCCTTCACCCTCCAGGGGCCTCTGTCTTAGTGACATCACTTAACTCTAGAACGATCGTGCCTCTCCCGAACGAAACCGAGCCAGTGGCGCCAGCCAAGATGCGCGTCAAGCAGAATATAATATACCCTTGTCAATGAAGTACGCATGGCAATAAATTCGTACTAAATTGTGGTTTTTTGTCTTATTTGGGGTAGAAACCCTACTAACGCTAACATCAGAAGTGGGATGCTATCCAATGTGCCAGTGAAAGAATAATAAGTTGTACGAACTGTTAATTGTATTTGTTGTTACGTTGTGATGTGGAAAATACCGAACATAACAGTGATAGTAATGTGAACACGTACAGGAAGAGCAGGAGATCTCATTACCAAACAGTGTAAAGTTGCAGTGGCAAAACATGTTAATAGTTGTAGTAGCAACCCAACAGCAACAATTTTCAGAATTATTGTGCAATAAAAAGATGGCCGTGAAGCCAACGCCCGTGCTGAACGCGAATGATTCTATTTGCGCAAGTGTCAACGTCATTCTCTTCGTCCTTCCGCTTATATGAGCAAGCGTCAACATCATTCTCTGTCTTTCCACTTAGTAGAATTTGACCCTGGTACGAGCACTGAATGGCGGCATGGCTGAAAGACGTCACAAGGTTGAAAGATGATTGTAACGTATTACCGGCGAAATCCGTAAGAAAAAGCCGAATCAACACCACCAATTTGTACCCATTGCAAGAAAATCGGACATACCGAAAATTTATTGTTGGTATAAAAATAAAACAAAATACCGACTCACAACAAGGACATGACCTAGCCATAGCCACGTCACCAATAGGTAGCTACTTTGTTGTGCAAGAATCAAACCATTTTCATTCACATATTGTATCAATAGTGGAGCTGACTCATCAATCTAAGCAACACCGCTGTCGAGAGATTCCGTGCAGTGATCCAACCTGATGCACATGCTTTATTGGAATATGAATTGACTCTTTGACTAATGACAGAAATTTATTAACTGTTATGACCTATCCAATATTTTAAAGTTGCTGTCATTAAAGAATAACGGTAGCCTAGAAATTAATCTGTCAGGACTGGACGAGCTTTAAAATCAGGCAACTACGACAGTTGTTGATTGTAAACCAAAAGAAAACACCGACCGATTATTTTGTTAACCCTGAAAAACTGTCATTGTAACGTGGTTGCAAATGAAACGCAATGCTGATAAGTAAACTCAATAGCAAAATGTACAACTTCACTGACTTGTCACCGGTGTTACTGGTAATTTACTGCGAGCAATCCTCACAGGAGAGAACGAAAAGATATGGATAAAAGTATTACCTAAAATTGAAAATATTAACACTACGGTGCATTTATCGACTGGTTTGGCGCACTATATTATGGTTTGGGATAAAACTGAAATTACAGCTACTCAGCAGTTTTTAGCCGACATACCGATGATTAACACTGTTGACCCTCACGAGGCCGTTCAAGCACAAATACAGCTGGCATAAGTACATCGAAAACAAGCGAGTTAAACAATTTGTAGTCTCGTTAAGAAGCAAAATTGTTTTTCATCGGCGATATAATTGCCGTAGAGGATTCACAAGAAGTGAATGGAGGAAAATAAAACAAAGGTAGATAGGACCATCCACTGTTTTAAAGGTCCTTCCAAATGAACGCTGTCTTCTTGGTAAGAAAGGTAAGCGCAGCAGCGTGGCAGCTCAAGAGAAGCTGTGTCTTTGTTCCATGGGTATAGAATAAACAAATCAAAGACTACTGTAAGTACTATAATAATAAACTTGGCCTTCTAATTTTATTATAATGTGTAATAGTTGCATTTCTCTTACACTTTGTTGATGATGGATGATTACAATAATAATAGTACACTGTAGTACAAAAATATAAAGTTGCACATACGATATTATGATGAGATATAGTGAAACTGATGCAGTGGATTGGTTTTGTTGTATTTTTGTAATAATTTCGAGTTGTTGCATGTGAATGAGTAGATGTAAAAACAATGGCCTGGCAATCCACAATTAAATAAAATAATTGCAGCGACCCTGCATGTAAATTAAATTTAAATACATTGTACTTTGTAATAGTATAAATCCCAGTTAAGTAAAAGAGTAACATGCAGCCACCATGCACATAAATCAAATTGATTAAATTTCACTTTGTAGTAGTGGTAAATCCACAATCAAATAAAAGAATTGCAGCAATCCTGCACGTAAATTAAATTGAATTAAATTGTATACTTTACTGCAAACTTATTGTTGGTATAAGACGTGTCGTAGTCTTTGTTCTTTACTGCATTATCATGGGCGCCGACACTTTTTATACCGCTTAGATAAATGAGAAGAAGAACGATAGGATAGTGGCAGAACCACCATGCCTAAGAGGTGGCAGTACCAGCCGTCTAATAATAATGATGATAACAAAAAAAAAAAAAAAAAAGAAAGAAAGAAAGAAAGGATAGTGGCAGAACCACTATGCCTAGGAGGTGGCAGTACCACCTGGCTTGAAAAAGAAAGAAGGATGTGGCAATCCCACATGATAGTTGACATGTTGTACTACATACTGTGGCGCTCCCACAATATGTGAAGGAAGGATGTGGCAATCCCACATGCCATATGACAGGTTGTACTACATACTGTGGCAATCCCACAATATGTGAAAGAAGGATGTGACAATCCCACATGACATTTGACAGGTTGGACTACATACTGTGGCGCTCCCACAATATGTGAAAGAAGGATGTGGCAATCCCACATGACATTTGACAGGTTGGACTACATACTGTGGCGCTCCCACAATATGTGAAAGAAGGATGTGGCAATCCCACATGACATTTGACAGGTTGGACTACATACTGTGGCGCTCCCACAATATGTGAAAGAAGGATGTGGCGATCCCACATGACATTTGACAGGTTGGACTACATACTGTGGCGCTCCCACAATATGTGAAAGAAGGATGTGGCAATCCCACATGACATTTGACAGGTTGGACTACATACTGTGGCGCTCCCACAATATGTGAAAGAAGGATGTGGCAATCCCACATGACATTTGACAGGTTGGACTACATACTGTGGCGCTCCCACAATATGTGAAAGAAGAATGTGGCGATCCCACATGACAGTTGACAAGTTTTACTACACACTGTGACACACAATATGTGAAAAGAGGGTATGTGGTAGACCCACGTTACTTAATCTGTGTCGTGACAATCTCATGACAAAAACATGTGTGACAATTTATGTTTTAGTGCCAATCTGGATGAGGTGTACATCATTCTGCACATCCCCCAATTATGGTCAAAGTTACGTAAGTCAGCACCATCAAATCAATAGTTGCCGTAGTCTTCTACAGCAACAATTGGCTGGTCGAAGTAAACTGAAACCAAGGCGTAAAGATCCCTTCAGGTAAACTGAATCAAGATATAAAGATCTCTTCATTATTTCGTCGTTTTATTCCACTGAAAGGTATGTACCTACTTAAAAAAATAATAAAGGAGTTAAACTGTATCCTTTAAGAAATAAGTAAATTAAAGAGACGCGGGAATCCCGCAAAGATGAGTGTTATGATAGTCCCATACAAATAAATGGTTAAAAACTGTTTTATTCAGTGAATCACCGAAATATAAACAAGGCTAAAACCGATGGTAACAGCAAGGTTAAGGTCAGAACACAAGTAACATTGTGGTAGTCCCACATAAACAAATAATTGTCATGTCAGATGAAATTTGAATCATGATTTTCATAAACAGTCTCATAAAATCATAAGCAAATGTTTTGGAACGTACATGTGATGGAATATGAGTACTTATTATGTTTTCACATAAAGACCACTATAATTTCAGTCAACATTATTATAACACTGTACCAGAGCAGCCGACTCTTTGCTTTGTTTTGTTTCATTCCAGGTGTTCGGTAGTTTAATTCCGGTGCGAGGACGCACCTTTTGCAGAATGGCCGTGTTAGCAATACATCCCTTCACCCTTCAGGGGCCTCTGTCTTAGTGACATCACTTAACTCTAGGACGATCGTGCCTCTCCCCCTTGTCAATGAAGTACGCATGGCAATAAATTCGTACTAAATTGTGGTTTTTAGTCTTATTTGGGGTAGAAACCCTACTAACGCTAACATGTATTCACCTTAAAAAAATTATTTTGTGACAAAGTAAGTCAAAATTCTTGCGTTTTTTTACTAAAATGTTTATTTTCAAGAACACAATTACGAGCTGAATTATTTCTACAAAGTGGTTGATTGAGTTGACCTTTACGTGATTAAAATCCATATTAACACTGAATTTTAATCAAACTTAATGTTGTACGATTTTCACAATATTTTATTTATATATTTTAACAAAAGTATGACAATTGTTTCGTCAACACAGTGGCTTCTTCGGATATGAGTATTAAACTAACTTGTACAATGCTAAACTGAATGTTAAAATAGAGGTAGCTGAGGCAATAAACAAACCCAACAAATGTATCTTTTACGTAGCATAAATGGGAAAACCAGGTTCTTGTAATTCAGAAATAATATGGATCTATAATTAAGTTGAATCGTTGTTAAAATACATAGAACAATAGAAATTAAAGAAGGTTAAGTAATGGCGAAGGATTTGTTTCCAGTTGATCATTTAAAATTATATCAGAATTTTTTAATTTATCGATTTCTAACGCTTCTAAAAGTGTTAATTTTAATCCCTTATTTTCTACATGTAAACCTAGTGAAGACATTGCCAAAAACTTAAGGAAAGAAAATTTAAGCATTGCATATAAAGCCTCTAACTCGCTAGGTAAATTAATTAAAAATAATAAAGACAAGACTGAAAATGACAATAAATCCGGTGTCTATAAGTTAACCTGTGGTTCGTGCCCTAAAGTATATATAGGACAAACTGGTAGAAAATTTAAAAAAAGAATTTCTGAACACAAAAGAAGCTTCCAGAATAAAAAACTAGACTCTACTTATGCCAGCCACTTAATGGAAGAAAATCATAATTTTAACGCCAATAATTATTATATATGTTATATTTGATTCTTTGGATTTGACTTTTTAAAAAATATTTATTTGTTACATAGAGTCATCGATGACTCTTAAATGAAAAATAAAGTTATAAATTTAAACGTTTAATATAATGGTGAGTATAATACTAAATACAAAAGCGTCTGCTGGTCATATTTATAATATTAGGAAAGCAGTGTCAGCTAGACGGAGAACAAAGGAAATGTAAATGTGCAATTTGGCATAAACTATGAGAATGGATACAAAACAATGTGTGAAATATGATATGTGAGATAAGCAATTACCAAGAGAAGTCGTTATCAACATATGTAATTTGATACTACTAAGAGCTTGCTTATAACTCAGTGTCGTACTGTTATTTTTTAATATAACAACTTCCCCCTTAATAAAAAAGTTGATTGTTATACAACAACTTTTGAAAAATGATTATTGAATACAATATAAAGGTAATAATAAAACAAAATGAATATAATGCAAAGATAATAATAAAATATTGAGTGAATAAAATAATAAGCATAAAATAGAAAGAATAAAAGTTTTAAGTCAATAAACAAAAATTAGTGGTTCACTGGAAAGTCTGTGATAACTCGATATCTTCTTCTTGAGGTTTGATACCGGGTCGCTTTCTTGGAGGGATTAGACTGGGGAATTCCATGAACTTCTTGCTTCGTCCTGGAGGAGGTGAAGGAGAATCGCCTGTAGAGGGTTCAATTTTCAGTAGACGTCTCTTCCTTCTACATTTACAAAGCACGTAAAGTAGAATTATGGAAATGATGAAGGTGATGGTGAAATACGTGAACCAGGACATATGTTTGGTCACGAAGGGTTCGTTGATGAGATCGTCCAGATCCTTAGAATATTGCTCCAATTTGTTTTTGGCAATATCCAAATCTTCGATATTTAAATTATTGAGTTTTAATGGTTTTAATTTAGGTAGTTGAATTTTGTCGGGCAACTGGTTACAACATTCAAATGGGATTTGCACAGGATGGGAATTGTCTTTAATTTCGGAGAGGTCCTTGGCACTGGCTTGTATCCTGGTGATACCTGCGAAGGCGTAACATCCAGGTTGTAATTTTACAATCGAATTTTTATTAATCAGCTCCGTTGCTGGTTCTCTCTTCGGGCAGCTAATGGTGATATGTAGAGGTTCGGAATTTATTATGAGCCATGTGTTCTCTTCGAGTTCTTGAACATTGTACCCTTGGCTAATAATGAAGGAGGTTTGGCAATTTTCGGGAAGTTTCATCGGTTGTTTCAGGATCCTAGCTTCACATATGGCATTCTGATCAATAGGATATGCAAACAGGTTTGAACAAAGTTTGGTTCCAAAATAGAGGGGTTTGCATTCTTTTAGATTTGTTATCGGTATGTACATTAAAGAATCATCATCTCTCGCGATAAATTTTTGAGAAATAGATAAAATATGATGAAGACCAGTTCTGTTATCAAATATAGGGATAGGGTATAAACGGTAGGTATTATAGTTCTGAGGTTCAACAAGTGGTATCTTTAAAACAAATATTAAGTTGGAATCTACTTGAAATGCTTTTAATTCAATAATGTCTAAATATTGAGCAACTGCCGATAATTTGATTGGAAGAGGCAAATTGTTTCTTCGCAAACTCTGTGAAATTTCTTGTAATGCCGTTACTAAATGATCGGGAGTTATGATTGATGAATGAATGATTCCCAATCGAGCAAATGTTATTGAATTTAGAATATCATTCAAGTTATCTTCAATATACAAATAGCTTGCCATTAATTGTTCACAAATGTGTAAGAATATTAATTTTGTTTCTACAGCTTCGATGTTTCGCGTCATGGTTTCGATTGTGCGATCGATTTCTTGCATGTCTTTATTAAATGTTTCTTCGTCAATTTGCAATTTTTGAATGGTTGAATTGAAATTTTTGATTACCGATGTTGTGACTGAAATTTGGTTTTTTATTAAATTTTCTAACTGATGTTCGTCGTTATTTAATTTATTAATGCAATTAGCGTAATATTCGCCATCTTCGGCGTCTAGATTTCCAGTTATTGATTTGAAAATTGTGCCGATACCATTTAATATTCCGCGTTTATATCTCTTCGTGTCTAGAAATACTTCATCAAATTTAGACTCTATAGTTTTGGAAATTTGTGTTAGAAGGTTAAGATCTGTTTTGACTTCGCTTCTGAAAGTGATCATTTTTTGATGAGCACCGTCAAGGGTGTTGAGAATCGTATCTAAAATTCGTTGGTTCTTATCGAAGGCTAGTTTAAGGGATGATATGTTTTTATGTACCAGTAATGTCCATTTTTCGTTTGTCACTACGATGTCCGTGTCTTTGTGGTAAAATACACCAACAGTGTTATTTATTGGTATTATTTTATATTGTGCGAGTGCTGATCCGAACAGCAGGATAAACCTGAAAATAAATTTAATTTTCAGTATATGGTTTCATTCTATCGAAATTTACTTTAGTTTCTTGATTTGTTTCAAGATTTAATAAGGTAGCAGAATTTTGGAAAATTTCTATGATTTTGAAAGGGCCGTTAAATTTATTTTGAAGTTTGTTTTTAATTTGAGAATCTTTCACATATACTTTATCGCCAACTTTGTATTCAGGTCGATTTTTTGGGACATTTCTGTCAAAGCGAACTTTCGCTTTCTCCTTTTGAGATTGCGTTCGACTGCGGGCGATTTTATAATAGTGAGATATTCTGTTGTTTAAATCTCTTATGTATTTCGTTATTAATTCTTTTTGGTTGTACAAAGTTTCGGGCGGTCTAATAGACGTATGTCCGAAAATGAGTTCGTACGGTGTGAAGCCATGTGTTTTGTTAACCGAATTGTTATAGCAAATAATTGCATATGGTAATATTGTGAATGGATGTTCATTCGGATTTTCGGTTTTGTGGACTCTTATCATTTCGGCTAATGTAGCGTGAAATCGTTCGAGAGATCCGTTGGATTGGGGATGTCCTACGCTTGAGTATGTCAGTTTTATGTCATAGAGCGTACAAAGGTCTTTTAATAATTTATTGTCAAATTCACCGCCGTAATCACAATGAATTCTCAACGGGGTACCGTAGTGTTGAAAGTAAAGCAATAAGGTATTTACAACTGATTTCGCGGATTTATCTGGAACAGCATAGGCTTGAGTAAATTTTGTTAATTCGTCGCGAATTGTAACAGCGTAATTTCGCGTGGGAAATTCGAATAGATCAACATTTATTCTTTCGAATGGTGTTTTTGGAGTCTCGGTAATTACCAGAGGGTTGCTAAGATTTTTACGACAGACTTTAGTTTTTTCGCATGTCTCGCAATTTTTTATAAAGTTTTCTACGTCTTTCGTTAAGCCTCGCCAATTGTACTTTACTCTAATCCTTCTAATAGTTTCATTAATACCACGGTGTAAGTTATTTTTGCCTGAATGACTTTGATCTAAAATAATTGGAATTTCGTCTTCATCGGGGGTTTTAACAATATTTTGACAGATAACCATTTTCAAGTCTTTTTCAGCAAAAATAAAAGATAGCATTTCGAGTATTGGAAGATCTAAATTATTTTCTACATAGTATGTTTTAGAAAGATCCAAAATGTCTTGTCTTTTGTACAATACCATGAATAAATGTTCGTTTATTGAATCTACATCAAAAGGTAAAGGAACAATAAAATATTTTCTATGTCTGACTGATTTGCTTGAGACAACGTTAATAGTGTTGTTATAAAACTCGGGGTGTTCTTCGAACATGTCCTCAATAATTTTATGATGCAAATCTTCTAACTTATTTTGTTGAAAGAATGTTATAATATTTTTGTGTTCCTTGTCTAAAAGTTGTCTGTTTGAAGTTTGAATTTTAGAATAATATATTAAGGATTTCGTCTTATACAAATTACAAAAGATATCAAATTCTCGAGAAATTTGTTCTTTAGTGATTTTGCCGTTATTATTTGGGTTTTTGTCATTGTTTGGTTCGTCATCTTCTGATTCGTCGTCCTCGTTCGCGGCTAGAATTTTTGAATAAAATTTGGAACATTCCGAAAAGTGATTGATTTTAACTCGCGATAGCGCGTCCGCGTTTTTATTGGTTTTACCGGGTTTGTAGATGATTTCATAGTCGTATTCTTCTAATTTGAGTCGCCAACGTGCGAGTCTGCTTCCTGGGTCTTTTATCGAAAATAGCCAGGTAAGTGGTCGATGATCGGTTACTAACTTGAACTTTCTTCCGAATAGATATGGCCTAAAGTGTTTTACTGACCATACTATGGCTAATAGCTCGCGCTCTATCGTTGAATACTTAGTCTCCGCCGCGCATAAAGTTCGAGATGCATAAGCTATTGGTAAATCTTTGCCTATATTTCCTTGCGAGAGCACGGAACCAATGGCAAATGCGCTAGCATCAGTAGTTAGGATGAAAACGTCGTCAAAATTTGGATAAATAAGAATCGGAGTTGTTGTTAATGCTCGTTTCAAATTTTCGAAGGAGTTTAAGCAATCATTGTCAAAGTCGAAAAGTATGTCTTTTTGCAATAATTTTGTTAAAGGTTTAGAAATCTTTGAAAAGTTAGGTATAAAACGTCTGTAATATCCAGCTAAGCCTAGGAATGATTTTATTTCCTTAGGGTTTCTCGGTTGAGGAAAATTTAGAATCGCGTCAACTTTAGCGGGATTTGGTTTTACACCGTCCTTAGTAATAAGATGGCCTAAATATGCAACTTCCTTGCGTAAAAATTCGCATTTGTCCGGTTGAATTTTGAGATTGGCTTTTTGTAAACGTTTAAATACTTCCGTTAATCGCGAAATGTGGTCATGAATGGTAGGCGAATAGATAATAATATCATCCATGTAGACGAGACACCGTTCGTTTTGGATACCTAACAAAATGTTGTCCATCACTCTTTGAAATGTTGATGGAGCATTTTTCAGTCCAAATGGCATTCGTACAAATTCAAAATGACCGTTTTCTACTGTGAAAGCAGTTTTTTGAATATCTTTCGCGTCGATTTCTATTTGATGGAATCCGGAGGCAAGATCTAACGTGGTAAAATATTGGCACTTGCCTAATTGATCAAGAAGGTCCGAAATATTTGGAAGCGGATATTTGTCGTCAATAGTCAGTTCGTTAAGTTTTCTGTAGTCTACTACAACTCGCCATTTTTGTTTACCGGAGGCGTCTAGTTTTTTAGGTACAACCCAAACCGGGGATGACCAGGGTGAAATTGATGGTCTGATTATACCTTGGTCTAGCATTTTAGAGACTTGAGTTTTAACTTCCTCTTTGTGAATATGAGGGTAGCGATATGATTTTGTAAAAACTGGTTTAGAATCGTTCGTGTCAATAGAATGTTTAATTTCGTTGGTAAAGCTTAAATTGTCGCCTTCTAAATAAAATATATCAGAAAAATTTAGACAAAGTTCTGTTATTAATTCGGCTTCCTCTTTGTTCAAATGATCTAATCGTAGTTGGTTTCTAATTTCGAAATTTCTGTCTGTATGTTGAGGACTGTCCGGATTTTGAGAGTTTAAATTAAAAATTGATCTAAATTTTTGAACTGGTTCAAGTTTAAGATTTGAGAAATCGATTATTTTGGGAATTGCGTTAGCGTTTATAATTGATGTTAAAAATTCTCCGTTGTCGTCGATTTTGACAATAGCATTTGGTAAGCGTACCTTTTCATTTTCCTGGGCTAACAGTATAGCCTCAGTATTTCGTAAATTACATTTTAATTTAAATATTTTTTCCATGCGTGGTTCGATTGAAATTAAATTTTGATTTTTCACGTTACATGGAATTTGATTCCGAATTTGATTTGAGTTTGTAGTTGGTTGCAAAGGTAAATTTTGTGTTTTTTCGTCACCCGTAGCTTTAAATATCGGTACGGTTTTGAAATTGGTAATTAGTCGCTTATTTTTAATATCTACCATACATTCGTAGTGTTCTAAAAAGTCTGCGCCTAATAGCCCGTCAAATTCTATATCCAAATTATGGATGTAAACTTTGTGTGGATTATTGTCGGTAAATGGTATAAGTACAGATTCGTTAATGTTAATTTTTTGTTCAGTTATGCCTTGTATAATAATATTTTCAGAAAATCTTCTTTTATAATTTTCTGCCGTTTTTGGTTTAAAAATCGAAATTCCTGCACCAGAATCAATAAGAATTTTAAATTTATTTGTGATGTCTTTGATATAATAAAGATTATTCGAATTTACAGTTAATAAAGCGTGTGAAAGTGTTTCTACATGAACTTCTGTTCTGGGAAGTTCAGAAACGGGTCGAAATTGTTGTTGAGGTTCATATTTTGAATTTGGTGGGAAATTTGGTCCAATTCGCAATTCGCTGTTGGAGTATCCGTGAGATACTCCGGACTTTTGCAAAAATCCTGAGGATTAGCAGTATAATCCTCCTGCGGCAAGTGAGAATTAGCAGTATAATTCTCTTGCGGCATCTGAGAATTAGCAGTATAATTCTCGTACTGTTCTTCTTGAAAATTAGATGTATAATTTTCTGAAAAGGTTTGATTATTTTCTAGGTTAAAATTATCGTACATTGTATCAGCGTTTTGATATTCAGGAGAATAATCTTCATATTGGTCAAAATTATATTGGTCATAAGGTTCATAATTTAAATGATGAGTCTTTTGTTGATTGAAACGGTTAAAATTCGGATTTGGTTGTATCGCTGATGGTCTTTGTTGAATAAAATTAGGATTCGGTCTAATTGCTGAGGGCCTATTTTGTTGCGCTTGGCTAACTTGATTATTTTGTGGATAAGTTCTAGTTTGTTGTGCAAAATTTTGAAAACTTTGATTGTTTTGAAAGTTTGGTCTTTGAACATTTTGTGAAGTCGATTGCATAAATTGTTGTTGCCTTGTGCGACATTCGTTTATTATATGTCCATTACGTTTGCAAAATGTACAAAATTTTTGTTGAAAGTTTGGGGTCGGTCTTTTTTGTTGAGGAGGCACTGGATTTTTAACATTATTATTATTTTTAGAAAATTTTTGGGATTCAAAATAAGAGAGTTGTAATTCTCTTCTAATCCTATTGATGGCTTGTAACATATTTGTTGGATCTCCAGCACGTACTATTTGCCCTAATTTTGTTTCAAGGCCCGCTAACAAAGTGTTTAATGTCATCGTTTCAATTAATTCTGACTGAGATTGTTTCTGTTCACTGGATAAACGTTGTTTTTGTATGGCAGCGTGCATTTTTGCATTATGCGTCTGTAGACGCGCAACAAAAGTTAGTGCAGGTTCACCTGGCATTTGGTGAATACGCTGCAAATCCTGAATTAAAGATGTCAAGTCGCGAGAGTCTCCGAAATGAGTTTCGAGCAAGACTCTTATTTCCGCCCATGTGGCAGGGTTGCGTGAGTTTATTAATTCGGCAGCTCTGCCGCGCAATTTATTTTTAATATGTAGAGTTAATAATATTTTCTGATCGTTAATTGCCATGCCTTGTGCATAAATGCAAGAATTTAAAAAGGTTTGTAAATTAATGGCATTGCCATCGAATTCTGGTATAATTGAAAAAATTTCAGAGAGCTTGTAAGGCTCAATTTGCTCTATCCTTGCATTTTGTACCGTTTGTGTAGTTTGCGATGTTTCTGGCATTGTTGCTTTTATTTAGAAAGTACAAAAATTAAATTAAATGTTAACTTGAAATTATTTTTTTTAAAAATGACCTTTTTAGAAAAGGAAATTAGTTTTAATAAAACAAAATTATTTAGGTAGTTTGTGTATTAACTGTATAATACACGGTGACGTATTAGCAGTATAATACGTTTCTTATGCTAATTAAAATTAAATTAAGGTTGTTGCGTATAATTATATTTGGTAAGAGAACTGTATTTTGTTCGTTGAGTGTATATAGCACTTTTATAAAATAGTTGTGAAAAAATAGTAAAATAAAGCGGGATGATTCTTAAAATGACTTACGTTATTGTCTTCATTCGTAGGTTCTTTCTCTAGTTGAAGGATTGGGATCCACCGTCACAGCTAGGAAGGTCTCCTTGTTCTTCTGGCTCTTTTCCGTGGGTTAGGCACCTTCTGCAGATGAACTCCTTGTTCCTCTCGGACACGTTTACCAGAAGTTAGGCTCCCGAACTTGTGCGTTTTCTAGATCCGGTACGACTGCGCCACTGTTATATTTGATTCTTTGGATTTGACTTTTTAAAAAATATTTATTTGTTACATAGAGTCATCGATGACTCTTAAATGAAAAATAAAGTTATAAATTTAAACGTTTAATATAATGGTGAGTATAATACTAAATACAAAAGCGTCTGCTGGTCATATTTATAATATTAGGAAAGCAGTGTCAGCTAGACGGAGAACAAAGGAAATGTAAATGTGCAATTTGGCATAAACTATGAGAATGGATACAAAACAATGTGTGAAATATGATATGTGAGATAAGCAATTACCAAGAGAAGTCGTTATCAACATATGTAATTTGATACTACTAAGAGCTTGCTTATAACTCAGTGTCGTACTGTTATTTTTTAATATAACATATATACTCTTTAAAGAAGTCTCTCTTTTTTAAATTAATCACTATCAACAATAAAAAAATTATAGAAATATTGAAATAGTACACATAGAAAATCTATCTACTCATATAGTTCATAACCTTCATCTGCAAGACATTTCTGACAGATTTAATTATTCAAATTAATAATAATTATCTGAAAGTAATTCCAGGTTACACTGCATATTTTAGTAAATTCTCTGTTATTTCCAGGTGTTCCCCGACTAAAATAAGTTCCCTAACAATCCTAGGTATTCCAAGTTTTTCAGATTAGTAAGTAGATACCCTGAGACTGTCGCAAGTCTTGTTATTAAACAATTCAGCTTGTTATGCAATTATCGTAGAGCCATAAGCAATTTTAGTTTATAGAGACAGGCCGAGATTTAGTTTAGAGAACAATTTAGCTTGTTACACAGACCCTATAGAATCACTAATCTCTCAATATGCTGTTATAAATAATTCGTTGTTTCTAAAACAAGTTCTATGTACTATTCCAAATATTTGTGCTTTATATTTCATAGTTAATATTTAATAAAAAAATGTAGAATTAGAGTTTATCTAATTTTTGATATACTATATTGTACACGTGCCATTCTTGCAATTTAGCCTGTTGTATGCAAATACGAATGAACGAGAAAAACAAACCGTGAAAAATAAATTTTCCACATTTAAAAGGAGGCTTAATTTAATATTACCTGTCGAAATCTTGCTGATAAGTTTCTATTTTAATTTCTTCATTAACTAAACACTTTTGATCCTCCATTTCAACTAAACTTCCCTCCTCACAAGACATTTGTTCTAATTTAAATATATCACATTCATTGCTAATTTTTCTCTCTTCGCCATTTTCTCCTTCAACACAGAATTGTTCTTCTACCTTGACTATATCATCCGAGTTACGATCTACCTCATTTTCTGTTACATCCCTTGCCATAACATCTAATAAACCTTTTAACTCTATTTGACTCTTACTGTTGATATCCAGAGTTTTGCAATGTTGTTTCACCTTTTCTTCTGCAATGAGATAATTCGCCAGAAAACGAGAGCAGATTTCTAGAGAGGCATAGCAGGGTGCACAGATTACAGGTTTTGCGATGATACGTAAATCCTATCAAACAAAAAGCAAACAGTGAAAATGAATTAGGTATGAGAAAAAGTATGTCAGTCTTTGTAATTATTAGTTATTGATAAATATGAGAATAACGCAGCACATTAAATTTTTCAGTACATGTATCAATCAAAACACTCAGCATAAAAAGATAAAATTAGGAGCAATTAAATAAGAAACATTTACGCATTTTGAAATGCTTATAATTATCTCAAAAGTTATATTCCAGAGAAGCTTATTTTCTTTATTACAAAAATGTTTCATAAGTTTTGAATAAATAATTAATTATCTTGTTAGTTAGCGATTGGTAATTAGGGAGATTCTTGAACATTGTTGAAAATATTTTATAAAACGGTTGGAGGAACATTTTATTAATTTCCATGGTGTTTCACAATCTTGGGGTAACACACTAATTTTCTTGGGGATAATGCTACTCTGTGGGCAGAGCTTAAGTACGGACTTAAGCTTTGGTTAAGCTCTGCCGAGTAACGTGATGAAAAACAATTTGTATTTAAAGTAAATTTCTTGGTACAATGTTAAGATTTTAAATAAAACATTTTTTATAAATTTTTCTCATACACAACGGAAGAGACAGGCTGGGTCCTGGAATACCCTGGTAAATAAGGAATATAATGATAAGAGTTTGTATAAACTCACATTTCTGACCACACAACATAAGTAGTTATCTTCAGTATTGAAAAAAAAAAATTAAAAACTATTCAGAAGAGTATTCAGTGATGGAAAAAAATATTTATGCAAATTCTCAGAATATAGTTAATTTTTCTGCATGTGAATATGTCAAGCTCGTTAATAAATACATAAATAATAAATTAATTCAAATCTGACCTGACAAATGCAAATGCAGTAAAAATTGTTAAAAATATTACAACTCTATAATTTAAACATTCAGTCTTACACACAACTTTCATACTGTCACGTATTTTCACACCTGAAACCACCTTTCAGGATCCGTGGGTTAAAAATAATTTCAACAAGGGGTAACCACTAACACTTTATTTAATAATTTACTGATAACTACACAATGTTTTCCTTAAATAAAATACACTTCTACTGGACTAAAATAACCTTTACAATGTATATTACTTGATATTTACTCATTCTATTTATTTCTGATTTCTAACCTCTCACTTGTCACTTTTAAACTTATTCCGCCGAGAATTTCGCCTTATATACACTAAAATTGCCTCTAGATTTATCTAGAACACAATCGAGAATCTTCCCCCATCACACTACAGAAAACCCTATGTATAATTTTGTAATTATTTTGGGTTAATAAAGACTATTTCATTCACTCGACTCGATCTCCTACAAATTTCTAGGACAGTCACTATTAGTCATGGGCGTATCAGTGCCCACTTTCTAGCTGATGTAATGCATAAGAATATAATATATACAAATTCAATTTGAAAAACGCATTTGGTTAAATGTTTTTATCCACTTTTAGTTAATATCTTTCCATTAAACAAATAAGTGCAGGCAACAAATCTCAATACAATTTTAATAATAGCCCAAAATTTGTACGTTGTAAAGAATTGAACCTAATGTTATTCTGAAGCAATCACCCCTTCCACATCCAGATCTTTAAAGGAAAGCATTTTGACTATGTTTGCACTCTAGTATGTGGAAATAACTAGTCATGGAATTTTAATATTTGAGACAGATGTCATAAAAGAATTTAAGGCAATGGTTTCTAGATTATACGCTGAAGTGGTTTATTAAGGTTGTGAGTTTATAAAAGTGGTTTATAAGATTACTAAAGAGTTGCGAAGTTGCATAGTGGATGTGTAAAATTACTAAAAGATATAAAATCTTAGGTTTTATAAAATGGCACCGGAAACACTTCCACCACAGACTACACAACACTACAATTTTTAGTAACTCTTACTATAATTTATATAGAGTTGTTCATAAAAATTAATTTAGAAATATTTTTTATTTAAATGCATCAAAAGGATTTTTTTAACTAAACTTCGGATTCAGGGTTTTTGAATGATTTCAAACAAGTTTTATTAACAAAATGTTTTAATTAAAAAATGCCTACTATTTTTTTATCTTTTTCATACAATTTAGTGGGTATCGCAGCATTTAAAGATGCAACGTGATTTTGTGGCCTTAAATAGACCTCGGTGACTTCTATCTTTTAAAATCAGTTTGATTCAAACTGCACAATAAACAAAAGAATTATTACGTTGTTACAAGTGAGACGCACTATATACCGGGTGTTCCGTAATAATGTGCAAGAAATTTTACTACCAATTTCTTATCGAAAATGAAGGTGGGTTCTTCACATAACATTAAATAAGCCTTACATTTCTAGCTACAGTCCTTAAAGGGGTGTGAAAGAAACGGTTTTTAATTTTTATCTGAAAATGATCACATCGTTACATAATACTGTCAAATTATTAATTGACACCAGCCTACTTCTTCTATTCCTATATGGGGGTTGGCTCTAATGAATATAAAACTTCCTGGTCCCATAACCTCAAAGTCTACGTTCTTGTAAGTTTATTCTCTTTTCTAATGTTTTTATTCACATTTCTAAACTAGAATCAGTGTAACATTAATAAGCTCTCTCATATAATGTACACATTTTTTCACATTGTAAATTTTTATAAGTTGGAAATTCAACTTATAATTAGCGGTCAGAGGTTGAATTTTCATGGTATAATTTCAGGGCCGGATTTTGTTCTACTGCTATTTAATTATATTTAAGTTACTTTTATCCCAAAGTAATAATCGAGATAAGTATAACGATGAAATAATTTACAAAACTTAATAACAATAAATATCTACAATAAACAGGTACTAATGCAATGTAAAAGCTGCACTTTCAAATTACACCTAACCACTGTCTTCACTGTACGTAAATACCCATAAGTAGGTAAACCTGGACATCAGTCTATAAATGAATACACATTTTAATAGCATTTGAAATTGCAGCATATCTGCTTTTCTGTTTGCGGGTGTCCAGAAAAAGATCGACGATTTTTCTGCCATTTTAACGAGTAATACTAAGATTTCATCTCGTTGTCATATGATTCATCAAATCCATAAAATAACATTTGTAGCAGGACCGCTGACGTTAAATATTTTTGGGGAAATGATGTAATAAATTGACTGAATTGATAAATTTTATTAGGTATTAATAAATTTATTCAAGTCCACCCCTGAAATGCTTGGGGAAAAATTAAACCTCACATTCTTTGTTATATGGAAGCACAGAAGTTCCATAAGAACCCCAGAAGTTTCTTTTCAGATTTATAGTGTTCCTTTGGTATTTTCAATATGGATGCAGTCAGTGGAGGCCATATTGATACTCTTAAAAAAAACCGTTGAAAAACAGGTTGAATGTTTAATATACTCAAAGATCTTTAATACAATAGATGGTTTGACCCATAAGGAATTCGTATAGGAGAAAGCTGCAAACATCTCAATGGAGAAAGCAACACTAACACGCCTCAAAAAGACAGCAATACTGGAATTGCCGGACTTTACCATTTACCATGGGTCAGTTCGAGTTTGTCAACAAGATTTTATGCTCTTAAAGCACATGCGCGGAGATATTTCATGATAAACCAAAGATGTTTAATACATAAACTGATGCTACCAACCAGACATTGTGTTCGGTTGGTTACACCTAAACCCGAAGCAACCCGCAGTGTTGCCAGACTGCCACCGTTTTCTATACATTTTCCGATCGTTCAACGTTATTGTGTTTGACCAATTTAAAATTCCCCGCTTTAAACGGCTTTTGTCTCTGATCTTTGACAACGGTGAGAAGGTTTGCGACAGGCATGCGCATAGATAGCACAGGTGTTTAAGTTGGGCTCAGAGTGGGAGAGAGGCGGTTCTTAACTTGAAAAATGCAGGATATGTTGTACATGGAATTGAAGATAGGGTTGGACAATCTATTGTGTTAAACATCTTTGAATATACTCAGCTAATACTACATTCTATGTAAATATAAATATGTACCATAAGTTAAAAAGTGCAGTTTTTTTATGAAGAATCAAATGTCAGAAATTAAAAAAAAAAGAAATTTGTTAAAATTTTTAAATAGGTATATATTATTTCGGTGGCGCCTTTATTTTTAGAGATACAAATGTCAATTTTACACAGAAGAAAATAAAAAAATAAGAAACCAATTTAGGCTTAAATATAGACATACTATTAAACACAAAAAAAATCAAAGCAAACGATGACATCATAAAAAAATCAGGTAACCCCGTGAAAACTATGTGGGGTATAATAAATACACAAAAAGGCAATAAACTCACCGAAAAAACTAACATCACTCCCACCGAATTTAACAATTTTTTTGTGCATATCGCGGAAGATATTACCAGCAATCTACAAGCTACTAACATAGATTCATTACAATACACGGAACCCGTTAACACCAATGAGTCATTTAGCTTCCACGAAGTCAGCTACATAGAGGTGAAATGATTATTTCAGTTGTAATATGTAGTGAGTATATTATTTTGTACTTAGTATTCTAAGTAATAAACACATCAATAATTTTCTTTTAGTGTTTATTTTCCCTGAATTTTTCATGATCGTTATATCATAAAGGTGTGAATGGTGTGGGTGTGAAAATAATATTGCCTTTGTTTTTAATCTAATATTACCGCTGATTCATAGATATTATATTCCCCATTTCAATAAACGAGGGCTTGGTGCTTGGTACTTTACTTTTTTAAGTACTGTACTTGGTAACTGAAGCACTTTTGCAAATAAAAGAATTTGATACTTCATGCTTTAAAGCACTCTAGCTAAGTGCTTAGTACTTGAAGCACTTTGTCAGAGTACTTTACCCACCTCTGTACGTATATATTTCCTATACAGAGTAAACGTCTCCATATTGTTAGAAAGGAAGATGTAATAACTTCAGCATTACAACCAAAGAAAGTGAACGAAGTTTGTGGTGAAAGAAAGAGCGAGAATGAGAGGATCTGTATTTAAAGTTTATAAGGAATTTTATAAGAGTAACAGTTACATTTCTACCAGTTCTTACTATAAAACTTACAGATAGGTAATGGTAACCCTTATAGAGTGCACGATTTAAGTTCTTTAAGTGGTATAAAGTAGTAACTGAAAAGTTTTCGTGGACGAAATACGTTACTAAAGTTTTTATTATTCGGTAATGATCATATTCAGAGTACTTTTACAAAACAAAAATTGTTCATTGCGTTAGCTATTTCCTCAATTTACAAGGCACTTTAGGGGAGATTAAAAAATGTTTGGCCTCTAGTATATACACCAAATCACAAATTTCTGTATTTTTAACAGCTTGCTTTACCTGCACATATCTTCAAAAAAACTGTTCGACTCCAAGGACTAAACCTATCATTCCTTAAGTGTCTATGTGTGCTAAATCCGAATTTTCAATTTAAAAAATTTTCTACACTGTAGATTTCGAGTAAATCGCGGTTTTTATTGCCAAAAATAAAATAACAAACAACAATAAAAACCGCGATTTACTCGAAATTTACACAGTTGAGGATTCGGCACACAAAAATACTTAAGGAATGATAGGTTTAGTCCTTGGAATATTATTTGTGTTATTTTCTGCTATTTGCCCTTATTTAACCCCCGACCCTTCAAAGGAATCATCTCAAAGTATAATTTAATTACAGTCATAGTTATAATACGTACATGTACCAAATTTAAAGTGAAAATCTCAATTTTATTTTATTAACTCTTTAATAATGGAGTGGGGTGGTCTTGGGCGGAGTCGAAAAATATCATGAAAAAATCCGAGGCCTTGTCCTCTAGTATATACTAAATACATATACTAAATCCCAAATACATATACTAAATCCCAAATTTTTGTACTCTTGCTTGCTTTACTTATTTTTCCATTTTTACCCCCAACCCTTCACCGGATAACTTCAAAAAACTAACCAGATCCTCATCTTGTTATAATACATATGTGTATAAAGTTTCAAGTCAATATCTTAAACTGTTCCAGAGAAAAAGTGCGGACAAAAAAAGGTATTGTCGCTCAAATTTGAAATCTCGATGTTTTATGACATTCTAAACCTATGCATGTTTAAAAGTGAATTATTATTGGTTTGCTTATAATTGTATTGAAACACATTGTACATTATAGGATTTTGCAAACAGCAGCAAAAATAACTATCTATGAGAACTAAAAGAAAAACTATGTGTAAAAATATTAATGAAATCTTTGCAATCTTTCGATAACCTGAATTATAGTTATGCTAGCAAATTAAAATCCTAAAATAAATATGTCTAATTTCTTATTTGAAAATTCTCATTCTAACACTAGCACCCACACAGTCCCCTACGGCCATGCAGATTAAACTAGTATCTACATAATCCCCTACAGTCATGAAGATTGATTAAGTTAAAAATGAGAACAAAGGCCTAAAATGAATTTATTTACCTACCTTGTCTTAAACATTTTCATTCTAATGGTACATTTTCATGAAACATGTTTATGAATGGCTTTGTGTCTTTTTGATGAGCTTTGAAGGCCAAGCAATTCCACGAAACAAAATGATAGATTTCATCGAGGATTTCATGAAAATGTAATCCATTAGTATGAAAATTTTTAAGACAAGGTAGGCAAACAAAGTCATTTTAGGCATTTGTTCCCATTTTTAACTTAATCTTCATGACCGTAGGGGGTTATGTAAATACTAGTTTAATCTTTTTAAGATTTTAATTTGCTAGCATAACCAGAATTCAGGTTACCAAAAGTATGCAAGGATTTCATTAATATTTTTACACATAGTTTCCTTTTAGTTCTCATAGATAGTTATTTTTTCTGCTGTTTGCAAAATCCTGTAAAGAACGTGTTTCAATTCTAAACCTATTTCAACCATAAAAATTTTCAAAAATTTATTTACGATAACCATACTTCCATTCCACTACGAGGATGTGGAAGTAAAATAAATATAATTTACTTGCAGTCTAGCAAAATATCGCATGCAAGTTAAATAGAAAATAATGACGGAAACTCAGAAGGTGTACGGTATAGTGTAAATTTTATAATAGGAGATAGTGAGGGAAATACACATAAAAATAAAGAGATTCAAATAGAATGAAATCCCAACATAATAAGTAACTCAATAACTATCTTGCCGTAAGAGTTACAAATCTGAGGAAAAATTTGATGAGATACAAATTTTCATAGCGATACTATTAATAATACTCGCACTATGTATATAGAACTAGTTACTCCAGAAGAAATAACAAATATTATGAAATACTCGAAAAACGAGATGAGAGTACAAGATGAAATATACACCGGCATTCTAAGATAGTGTGTGGATGAACTGCGTCATCCACTACGTTATATAATTAATAATTTGTTTCATCTAGAAATTTTTTCAGACTGTCTCAAATTAGCATTAGTAAGCTAACATATAAAAAAATAGATCACAGTCACGGGGAAATTACAGATCAATAAGTTTACTTTCATCTTTTTCAAAGGTTTTGGAGATGGCAGTATCTAGTTGTATATCCAAATTTTGTCATTCATTTTGTCACAGCTCACGAGGGGAAATAACTGAATTAGGAAAAGAAATAAATACAGATAAATAAACAGTGTGAATTTCGCCAACAAGTTTGGATAAAAAAAAGGAAACAAACAGGTAGGAAAATGTGTACATCCCTTTCTGGTCATTTTTATTAAATTATAAGGGGTACAGTTTACTTGTTCTCATAACACCAAATATTTTATGGCATCTACAAACATAAGCGAACGTGAAAATAGAAGCAGAATATTGCTGAAAAAAATATATTCTCAGCTTTTTTTTCTAATTATTTGGGACTTCCTGCCAAATGTATTTTTTTGTTTAACCGGTGCTTGGGGAATCTACAAAATATCACCATTAACCAGTATATTACTGGTAAATAACCTCTACGTCTGTGACCTTTATGTCAAAGGATCAGTTAGAGGTTGCTTTTCTTTTAAACAAATAACACAAATCAGTACAAAAACTTGAAATTAAATATTTCGCCGACGTTTCGGAAGTCTAATCTGTTTCCTTTTTCAAGACCTTTTTTTGAAAAAATCTTTTTTGCTGTGTATGATAAATACACAGCTCTAAGAATATTTGTTATATTCAATATCCATAGATACTTACTATTTACATAGAACTGTTGATATTGTTAACAGTTTCTTAAATTTTTATACAATGTTAAGTGTGTGAAGTGTTTCTTTTAACATTGGCAACCAGGTAAATAGTACGTATCTATATATGGATATAGAATATAAGAAACATTTTTAGAACTGTGTATTTATCATAGACAGCAAAAAAAGATTTTTCAAAAAAGCCTAGAAAAAGGAAACATTAGATTTCCGAAACGTCGGAGAAATATTTAATTTAAAGTTTTATACTTATTTGTGTTATTTATTTAAAAAAAGCAACTTCTAACTGATGCTTTGACGTAAAAGCCACAGGCGTAGAGGTTGTTTCCCAGTAACATACTGGCTAATTGTGATATTTTGTAGCACTGGTTAAAAAGAGAAAAATACATGTGGCCGAAAGTCCGAAAGAATTAGGAAAAATTAAGATGTCGCAAATAACATTTAGACAATATATTCTTTGCTATTCTATAATTAAGACCTAAATACATTTAGTAAGATATTTAGTTAATAAAAAGTCTAAACAAATAATTCCAAGTCATCTCGTTTTAAGAATAGTACTTAATATTTAACACTAAAAATGGTAATTCTGGAGAATAACGGGGCATTGGAATTTTCGCATAATTTTTTCAGGGTACACTAATATGGGGTCGTAGAATATGAATCTGAAGTCGGTTTTCAATGGAAATGCATAGATTTTCCAAAAACAATTTTTGAAAATTTCCACCATAACACGAACTTTTTGTCACACCTCGATTTCGGCCTATTCGGATCCCGTATCCACAATGTAGGTGCTTTTTAGAACAATGCACTTTTTACACACTGTAAAAAAATTGACTTTTCATAATAATATAAATAGTAATTTTGTTTATCTGAATTCAGAACTCCAGTATTTGACAGTTCAGCCATAAGATTGTCGTGCATGCGTGTCAAAATACCCTGAATAGTTGGTGTCTCAAAGCACAACAAAGAAATTCATTTTATAAACACCTATTAAAATATAATTTAAATAATAATCCTTTTATGATCATCGTCGCCAATACCAAAACCTGGTGTTTTATTAAGAATGTTTTCAATATATGGTGTGTCCCAAATTGGTTTGTTAAAAATGGCCCGTTTTTGTTATTACCCACTAAGGACCAGCGAGGAGTTGAGATGACGCGCATGCCTTGCCAGGAAAGGAAATGCTCCTTGCTCTTCTCGGATACCCTCTACTGACTTTCAACCTGATTATCATTAATAAGTGGTGTCTGAGAAGGGCAAGTAAAATTTGCGCCGGCGCAAATGGTCCTTGCCCTTCTCGGATACCACCTACAGATTTTCAACCTGGTTAAAAGTAATGAGTGGCATCCGAGAAGGGCAAGAACATTTACGCCGGCGCAAATGTTCCTTGCCCTTCTCGGACACCACGTATTACTGATAACCAGGTTGGCGCAAATGCTCCTTACCCTTCTCGGATACCACCTACAGATTTTCAATCTGGTTATCAGTAATAAGAGGTGTTCAAGAAGGGCAACGAACATTTTCACCAGCACAAATGTTCCTTCCCTTCTCGGATACCAATTATTACTGATATCCAGGTTGAAAGACAGTAGGTGGTATCCGAAAATTTCCTTTCCTGGCAAGGTATGTGTTATCACACCTCCTCGTTGGTCCTTATTGGGCAGTAACAAAAACGGGCCATTTTTAAGTAAACCAATTTGGGACACTATATATTGAAAATATTCTTAATTAAACACCAGCTTTTAGTATTGGCGACGATGATCATAAAAGCATTAGGTATTATTTAAATTATATGTATTTATAAAATGAATTTCTCTGTTGTGCCTTGAGACACTAATTTTTCAGGGTATTTTGACACGCACGCGCGACAATCTTATGGCTGACTGTCAAATAACGGAGTTCCGAATTCTGATAAATAATATTACTATTTATACTATGTATTATTATGAAAAAGCATTTATTTTTTCAGTGCGTAAAAAGTGCATTGTTCTAAAAAGCACCTACAGGATCCGAATCGGCCGAAATCGAAGTGGTTCTGGTGTTTACACTGACAAAAAGTTCGTGTTATGGTGGAAAATTTCAATTTTTTTTTTTTTTTAAACTATACATTTGCATTGAAAACCGACTTCAGATTTGTGTTCTACGACCCCAAATTAGTGTACCGTGAAAAAATTACGTGAAAATTCCAATGCCCCATTATTCTCCAGAATTACCTTAAAAATATTGAGACATACCAATTCTGGAAGACATTGTTCCACCATTTTTCTCAATGTAACATCTTCTGCGTCAAGGGATATAGCAGAACAATTTTTTACTGGATGAATACAAAATCCACATATGGTTTGATCATCCGGAACGCCAGTAGCATTCTTATTTTTCATCAGATAGATATCTTTTATATCCAGATTGACATCCTCCTCGCCATTAACCAATTGATCTATAAAATCATGTGCATAGAGGCAAACTGCTTTAAAATCAAAACACTTCATAAGGATTATTTTACAGCTTGTACACATTACTAGCGCCTGTATTGTAGCTAAATCCTAAAATAAAATTCGTTGAAAGCATCACATAACCAGAATGTGTAATAAAACATTGAAGTGAATCAAATTTATTCATACATAAACATCCCGCCTGTAAAATCGAGGGTCATTTTAACACTTACTATTTTTGGCAGAACTACATCCAGGATGTCTTTCATATCTTCTTCTATAGGTTTAATGTTTTCGCATATGTTCAAACATAATCCGCATATTCTTTCCTGGGTTTCCATTTTCTTAGTAAGTAAAACGAAACATTTACGACTTACAACATTCCAAGGCATAACCTAACCTAACATTTGTTTATAATTAGTGATGGGATCACTCGAATGAAAAATAACCGGTTATCCGGTTATTGAAATAACCTGCATCACTCGGTTATCGCCAACGAGTATTCAAGTGAAAAAAAAAAACGAATGTTAAACAGTCATTGAATTGGGCACCATGCCGAGACGCATGTTTCAGTCCGCTAGTAGTCGCGTCATTTTGGCATTTCACTTCTAAAAAAAGAGGTACAGGGAGACTTCATTTTTGTTGCAGAGTTCAGAAAGGCATTTAGAAAAAACAATACCTTTTATTTTTTGGCGGAAATGTTTGGTTTTATTTCTTGTTCAATAATTGGCCAATTAAATGAAATTAATTGAAAATGTGTTCCCATACACAATATGCCTTGAAAATCTGTACTCGTAAGTTTTCGCAACACCACCTAAAACATTTTAGGTGGTGTTGGTTTTCGAGGTCGCTGATTATGAATCTGACGTCTAATTTGCTAAATTTAAAATAGCTGACCGGAAGTAGAGTTAATTTCTCAGGAACAAAATCGTATTTCTTTCGTTTTTGGGCTGAAAATTAGTACTCGGGGGTTATTGAGGTCGGTGATCATGTATCATAGGTCCAATTTACGAAATTCAAAATGGCGGAGCGGAATAATAGTCAATTTCCCCTGAAAACACGTATTTTCTTTTTTGGGTTGAAAGTGGGAATTCGGGGTTTTCGTTATCGCTGATAACGAGTGGAGGGCATATAACCTCAATGTTCCAAATTAATTATCGTGAAGTTCGCCGTTTTCGTTGGCTTTTTTAACTTTCTTGTGCTATCAGCTATATTGCAATAAACATTTTTAAGTTTAGTTTTTATTATATATATATATAGGCAATTACGTGTTTTGTACAATATTTCCTTTGATTTGGCGAGATGTGCATTGTTTACCTATGTGTTTTTAGTGATTTTCTTCGTATTTAAACAACATATGGGATTGTTTTATTGTATTGTTATATATAGAGCATTGAGCATATTTAGATTATTTAAAATTTAAAAGCTGCTAAGTAATTATTCTGTTACCAGTTTACCACAAAAGGCCATCATTGTATGGAATCTGGTTGTCAAAGTCTCACCGAATACCAATTTAAGCTTTAAAAGGTATGTGATTATTACTTAACAATGGAATTTAATACTTATTATGTAATATATTTAATAAATACATAGTAGTATACCTACCGCATGCACGAAAATAAAGGTATTTCAGATTGCCATCGATTTACACCAAAGAAGATAAGCTTGTGGTCAATTAAGAGTTCAAAGAGAAAAGTGGTTAAATGCTTTAAGGCTGCATAACCCATACACTTATGTGTTGGTCAATCTAGATGAGTTACCTTATCTAGTTCAGCAGGTTTTCCTAAAAATTAGAGTAGGTATAATATTTAAACGAAATTTTTATTCATAAAGATTATCCGTTAAGATATGTCTGGAACTATGACCATATTTCATCTTTGACTCAGTAAGATCGGATTTCTCTAAGGCTCTTTCTTTGCTCTTTTGATTGAACACAAACTTTTCTTATTTTGGTGTAAATCGATGGTAATCTGAAATAACTATAACTTTATTTTCGTGCATGGAGGTAGGTATACTACTATGTATTTATTAAATATGTTACATAATAAGTATTAAATTCTAATGTTAAGTAATGATCACATACCTTTTAAAGCTTAAATTGACATTCAGTGATACTTTGACAACCAGGTTCCATACAACATAATGTCTTTTTGTGGTAAACTAGTAAACTGATTGGGATTCAGATCTTTTTTTCTTGGATGGAGACTTTTCCAGAATTCTTTATTAATTTTGCAACAGACTCTACAAGTTGAGATTTTGTTACTGGAAATCCCAACTCGCCAATTTCCATAATCCAGTTTACTAAAATTTTTTCTTCGGAATCGGTCAGTACTGTTGGACCACCAATATTTCCAGGATTTTTATATTTGTCATGCATTCTGTCAATTAATGTACTTTTAGGTACATTATAAACTTTGGAGGCCTGTCTAATACTTAATTTATTAGAATTTATTGCTTCTAATGCTTTCTGTATGTTTTCAAGCGTTTTTTGGAATCCATAATAAATTAACTAAAAAAATAAAATAAAATGCCGTAAGTTAGGTGCCAGAGCAAATTTAAGATTAAAGTTGAAAAAAAATGGGGAGATCTTTGCGTTTTTATGTACTTTAAGATTTGTGTTTATACTCTCCTTTATTTTTTTAATCTGAAATTTCTTAAATACGGTCCTGCATTACAAATTAATTAGTAAAGTAATTTATTGATTTTTTTAATTGCCATCTAGGTATACATATGAATATTAAAAAAATGAACGATTATTATTATTACTTTCAATGAGGTTATTATTACGATTACATATACAGAAAAATTCGTAAGAACCTTTCTTGTTTACAATTTTATGCTCTTTAATTGCGTGTATATACCTACTCAGATTGATTTTTTTTCTTATCAGGTATATTAGTTAATGGAGATAATTGCAAAGAACGATTTTTACCTTTCTGCCATTTTTTTCCCTGTTTCTAGGAAATTTGGAGACAGTAACTATTTTTTTAATTTAATTAACCTTAAAGTACGCAAAAACGCGAAGATGTCCCCATTTGTTTTTGTCTAAGCGAAAATGTCTGACTTCTTGGTTAACTAAACTGAAAATCTTTGATTATGACGCATTCACGTTATTTGTGTGCTTTATTCCGACCGCCCTGGTCGGATACACGATGAACAAAATGTATGATATCCCTGTATCCGACCAATTTAATGTTTAGTGTGGTTTACAAAAATTGAAGTATTTACTAATATATTTGATTAAATAAATTATAAATAGGGTTTTATAATTCATGATTATAACGGAAAATACGATTACAAGCTCATGTAATAAAATTTGAACAAAATAATTTCATATTGTCAATGCCCAATTACTTAATCCCAAAAATTCGAAAGATGTTAAATATTCTAAACCAATTAGCATAAAATCTATTACACATAGGGTAGGTCGTATACAGATTTTTAAACACAAAAATATATAACAATTTATAAAATCATTGGAAACATCAAGTTCAAGTGCGAATTATAATATTAAAAGCATAAAACTCAGAATTTGCAAACTCCCGGATACCGTCCAACGGACGTTATCTGGAACCATTATGTTTTTAATGTATCCCTGTACCGTCCACTTTTATTTGGCTAATAAAATGTGTAATATAAAATCTATTACATAGAAAAACGTATTTTTCTACTAGTGAAACACCTATTTCAATGGTAAATAATGAGATGACTTACCTGCTTCTTCTAATTTCACAAAAATCTGAATAATTCTATTCCTCCCTCTTACTGTTTTTGAGCATTCAAAACTAGACAAAACACACTCACTATAACTTCTACTTGAATAAGAATGACAATAATGGCGGTTATGAAAGCGTATTTGGACAGGATGGAAGCAGGTATATTTCATTACCGGAAAAAGATGTTGACGTTTGTTTTACGCGCGAAAATCAAACAATATTACGAAATTATTGCGACGGACGGAATCAGGAGACTAGACGGAATACGGATCCTTTACGTTAGTGCCAATTATTGCAAAAGTTTTTGAAGCATTTCTCAAAATCCAAATCAATGACTATTTCGAGACGAATAATCTATTTTAATTTGGTTAATACGGTTTTCCAAATAAGGGTTCTACTACACTTGCAATAAACAATTTTACAGAGATCGTTCTAAACAACTTTGAAAATAAAGTGTATACCAAAGCCACATTTTTTGGCCTAACCAAAGCATTTGACTGTGTATCTCACTCCATTCTAATAAAAAAATTACAGCACTATAATTTCAATAACAAGTCTAAAACTAATCCAATCTTATCTTTCTCACAGATACCAATACGATTCCCACAATATGCACAAGTCACATAAAAGACAAATCAAACATAGGGTCCCTCAGGGATCAGTCCTTGGACCCATACCTTTTCTCACATATATAAACGATATTTACAGACCCGATGCAAATGCTCAATTTATCCTTTTTGCTGACGACGCCACCGTCGCCACCATATTAGAATTCAACAGTTCCCTAGACATTGTAACTGAAAATATGGAAAGAACCCAATCAAATATTAAAAACTGGATTTCAACAAACAAATTATGCCTAAACGAGAGCAAGACCCAGTTACTCAATTTCTCCTTGAGACAAACGAATGATAACCAAAATAACACAGACACAATAAAATTCCTGGATGTACATCTAGGTCCTGTATTAAAATGGGACAAAAACGTTGTTCACCTCTCAAGTCAGTTATCAAAAAAATGCTATTTCATACGCAACCTGTCGGCCTCTGTGTCTCAAGATGTCCTAATAACCACATATAATAGTTTTTTTTATTCATTAATGACATACTTAATACTTAATTGGGGACACTCAACCCATACACCATTAATCTTTAGCCTGCAACGAAAATGCATTAGAATTATTGCAGGAATTAAGTATCGAGATCACTGTCGTGAGCATTTTGTTGGGCTTGGTGTGCTAACGGTACCATGTGTTTATATACTTGAATGCCTTGTTTACACCAAACAAAACTTAGATTGCTATAAAACACACAGTGAAACTCACAATTACCATACAAGAAATAAAGGAAAATTAAAACAAAGGTTCCTACGGCTCACAAGGGCAAGAAATGGTACTGGATACTATTGCATCAAATTCTTTAATATCCTTCCAACAAAAATAAAAGTTACTATTATTAACCAGTTCAGATTTAAAATTAAGAGATACTTAAAGAAAAAAGGCTTTTATAATTTTGAGGAGTATCTTACAAACGATTTTTCCGACATCTAGATTACAGGGGTGGGAACCTAGGACCTTTTCGTCCGCTATTCTTCACACACTTCTTTTGGTCTATACCCTACATAACATGTTTTTCTTTGTTGTACTATAAGTTATATACACATTTAATTGGACCAGTTGTAATTGTTCGTTGCTAAATGTTTTTATAATTGTATTAACTAAGCACTAATCATTGATAACTATCCAATTTATTTGACGTGTGGAAATACTATTTTGTATACTTAACACCAATAAATTATTATTATTATATGGAATTACTCGACTTTCTGCACGTAAGATCTCTTGTTCGGAATGGCCCAACGAATATATTTTAGCTGGTTTTAGCTCAAACGCCTGTATAACTTTTACTGTATATTTTGTCTGTGGTCCTTTGTCATTTTCGCCAGCGAATATCTCGAAAAGTAATGAGAATAGAAGAATAGTGAATAGTAACAATCTTGCAGGAAATTTTGTCAGCTTTAATTCTCAATAGAGTTCACTACGGCGCACTGTTTTCGAGATATAAATGGCAGAACCTATTCGTCATCCTAAAGCCGCCATTTTGAACTTTTGAATTTATACTAAATACTTACAATCTGCAACCTTGGAAATCCACAGATACCGATTCTTGTACGAATCAGACCATATGTTTTTGTAATATTGCGGACAAGCTTTGTGCTTATCCGCAATTTTGACGCCGCCATTTTGAATTATTAAATTCGGACTAGATAATTGTACTCTGCATCCTCGATAATCCTCAGATATCGATTTTCAGCCCAGTCAAATGATAAATGATAAAACCTATCCACCATATTGGCGCCGCCATCTTGAATTTTTGAGTTTTGATCACATGTTTGTAATCTGAATCCCCAGATATTAATTTTCAGTAGGATCGGATATTAAATAATAATAGACCAACCGCCATCTTGGATTTTTTTAATAAAAGATGTCAAATTTTACACATGAACCATATACACATGCCAAATTTAAAGTCAATACGATATTTGGAAGTAGGTGAAAAGTGAGTTGTAAGATTTGCTTAAAATGTTACAGGTCAAGCTAATAGAGGAGTGTTAATAACTGAATTTAAAAAAAATTGAATGCTCTACAACTAATGCTCTACTATGAAGACATTACCGTGAAACTAAAGGCTGAGGTGCTAAAAGGCAAAGTTTGTGAAGGAGCGTGAGGTAGAAAAGCGTTTTTCGAAAATTCGGTAGCGGATATCTCGAAAGCTATTGGGAATAGAACAATAATGAGTAGTTACAATCGTATAGAAAATTTTGTCATCTTTAATTTTGAATAGATTAACATTTTAGTTATGATGCGCCGTTTTCGAGTGATACAAATTATGAAGTATGGGGTCGGTTAAAATGTTTACTGCCCTAGAAAGTTTTGGGATATTTCCGTCAAAGCAACAGGAGAAGTTCAAACCTGTAAATTTCATTCAAAGGATGAGATAAGGAACCAATGCTAGGTTATTCATCTAACATAAAATAATCTGGACAAAAATGCTCGTGTTCATAACATAGGCACACAAAATAGAAGTGGTCTGTTTCTGGGACACCATTGGGTAACATTTATGTATTTCGACAGACTGAACAGAAATCCGGTGTTCGTTTAGCTCCATCACCCACTAAGTTTTAGTAAGTAAATCGCGAAAATAACCTTAAAATTCAATTCTTTAGGCTATTTTCTTCTCCTGGACTAATTCATTTATTCCTAGAATAGGATTCTCAATTCTGCTCCTTTAGAAACTCCAATCAAAGACTTATTACTAGATATATAATAGTACATACCTTATTTGTTGCTAACATAGTCACGTTATAAATCCATTAAAAAGAATAGACAATGATAACAACCCATAAGCAACAGGGGCGTACATGTAGAAGGATAAATATTGAATCAAAATGAATTTTTATAATTCCTGCATTACCTGGTTTTTATAAAAAACAGTTTGCTATAGACATGCAATATTATAGTAAGATAATGCTTGATGTTTCTCAAATTTAATGGCTTGTAACTCGGTAACCTTTGATCTATTAAAGATAAAAATGAAAGAGTAAAAACAAAAAAAGCAATAAAAAAACAATACAAAAACTAGTCAAATAGCAACAATTTACAGACCAAAATGAATGTGTACTTTTGAACATATTACAGTGTGTCCTCAAAAAATTATTTTAAATGATAATAAGGCTTTACCACAAGTTTACTTTTTACTGCCTTCCTGAAATGAATGTACGAATTAATATCTTTAATGTCATTGGGTAGGTGATTATACATATAAACAAAACTACAAATATATTTATTTATTATATATATTCTTGTTTGGTTGTTTTACTTTATTTTTGTTATATTAAATTTATTACTAAATATTTAATTAGTTCTATTTAGTTGCCTTTTACAACGCCCTGTATATTTCTTATTGGCACAAAGATTTCCGATTGCTCATACTTAAAGCCTGCGTTGTACATTTGATCACTGTTTTCCTTGCCGAGTATCTCTTATCAGTCGTGATGGGCTTGTCAGAAGTGGACTTATTATTAGGAGTGACGAATTTACCAGTTATTATCTCCTCTGAGGTTGAAGTAGCTCCTTGTTTATTGATAATAATTTGGGTTTGTTTTAATGTCCTCTCATTTTCCAGATCGACCAGTTCGTCTACAGTGTAGAATAATTCATCAAGTAGTTTATTACACTGGATTGAGTATGTGGTAGGTTCCTTGTGAAACATCTTTAGAATAATTATTTTTAGAAAAGGGAAAAACAATGCTTTTAGATGTTTCAAATAAAAACTGTATTTTTATACACTCTACATATGTTTCGGCTTGCTAGGCCTTTCTCAAGAGCATTACAGATGAATACTAAAGCTATGAGGGTGGTTGTTCTAAAATAAATGCAGTAATACCCAAACATGTGGAATTACGGGGATTTCAAGTAATAAAACTAAGGATCTACCTACTCGGAATAATTCAATGGGCTATTCTTAGAACCTTGTCTATTATAGGAGTGTTTATGAAATTTAATTGGTCATTGGTGGTACAAGTATTGCTTTTAAGAGATTTTTTTATTTCTAATTGTTCAAGGAGGTTTAAGCGTTTTCCTTTTCTTTCTGAATGGATTAAATTAATATTCTCTGTATCAATAAAATGATTATTTTCAATGCAATGTGTTGACATTCCTGTGTTTTTGGTGTTATTTAAAATGGATTGTTTATGTTCTTTTACCCGATTAGCTATACTTCTACCACTTTGGCCAATATATACCGCGTTACAGTCCTTACATTTAATTTCATAAACCCCCGATTTGTTGACTTTACTTATTTTTTCTTTATTGTTAACTAAAATACTTCCTAAGTTTGTTTTGTTTACACTTATTGTGGAGATGCCTAACTTATTTAGTTTTCTACTTATTTTATCACTAAACCTAGGAATATAATTAATAAAATTGTACTTTGTTGTTTTGTTGGTTACAGTAAAAAATTCCTTTTGAAGTAATTTTCGCTGTTTGTTTTTAACCATGTTCTCTATTAGTGACTCCTTATATCCATTATTTATTGCAATCTGTTTGATTATGTTTAATTCTTTATTAAACTCATATTCGTCTAAGGGGAAATTTGTGAGTCTATGTATTAGGCTATGAAAGGGAGAGAGTTTAATTTGCCAAGATTGTTGTGAATTATAATGTATGACTGTGTCTGTTGTAGTGGGTTTTCGATAAATACTAAATTTTAATTGATTACGATGTTTTTTAATATTCATATCTAAAAAGTTTAATTGGCCATTTTTTTCTTTCTCTAATGTGAACTGTATTTTACTATTAAATGAATTCAAAAAATTAAGGAAACTACTTAAATTCCGTTCTGTACCGGTCCATATGCAAAAAATATCATCAACATAACGAGTCCAATAGAAAACATGTACATTTAGGTTGCTATTACTACTAAAAATTACATTTTCAAAGTTTGCCATAAATATCTCTGCTAACAACGGAGAAATAGGGGAACCCATTGGTAAGCCGTCTTTTTGTTTATAAAATTCACCGTCAAATTGAAAATAATTTTGTTCAATGCAAATTCTTAATATGTTTTTTAATTCTATTTTTTCTGTTATATCAATCTGTGAATTATCTATTAAATTACTTAGAATTAATTTCAGTTCCGTAAGCGGGATAGAGGTAAATAAACTTTTAACATCAAATGAGATTAATTTAGCGTTGTCCGGCAAGATAAGATTTTCTGTGTTTTTAATAAATTCGAAGGAGTTTTTGATTGAATATATAGATTTGAAATTGGTTAACTTCGGCAAGATGTAATTTATTTCTTTGCAAACTTTATAAGAAGGTGCATTAATATACGATACTACTGGTCGTATAGGTATATTCTCCTTGTGAATTTTTGGGAGGCCGTAGAGTAAAGGTGGTAAGGGGTTCATAACTTTTAATCTATACAATTCATTGTTTTGGAAAATTGTAGTGCATTTTTTTAAACTAGAGACAATTTCTGATTGATATTTATTGGTAGGATTTTTGTTAATTTTTTCAAAGTCATCGCAATTTAAAATTGCTTTTAACTTTTCATAATATTCTAATTTATTTAAAATTGTTATTGTGTTACCTTTATCCGCTTTACAGAGTATCAAATTATTGTCCTCCAATTTTTGTTTTATGCTCTTCAATAAGTTCCTTTCTCCCCTGTTAGAGTCACATTTTATTTGGTTGAATACGTTGGCTAAACTGTATATATCAAACCCCGAAATGTTCTCTCTTGAGCTAATAGCTAACTCTGTGTTGACAGCGAGAAGTTCAAATTCTTTTTTGTTTACATTTTGTGGTGAATACTTCAAACCTTTTTGTAGGAGGCTTAATTCTTGGTCAGAAAAATTAACATCCGTTAAATTGTTTACTCTCGCATAAAATGTAAAATGTTGATCCATTCGTGGAGTGGTCCTGGTTATTGTAATGTTGTTAGCAGAGATATTTATGGCAAACTTTGAAAATGTAATTTTTAGTAGTAATAGCAACCTAAATGTACATGTTTTCTATTGGACTCGTTATGTTGATGATATTTTTTGCATATGGACCGGTACAGAACGGAATTTAAGTAGTTTCCTTAATTTTTTTAATTCATTTAATAGTAAAATACAGTTCACATTAGAGAAAGAAAAAAATGGCCAATTAAACTTTTTAGATATGAATATTAAAAATCATCGTAATCAATTAAAATTTAGTATTTATCGAAAACCCACTACAACAGACACAGTCATACATTATAATTCACAACAATCTTGGCAAATTAAACTCTCTCCCTTTCATAGCCTAATACATAGACTCACAAATTTCCCCTTAGACGAATATGAGTTTAATAAAGAATTAAACATAATCAAACAGATTGCAATAAATAATGGATATAAGGAGTCACTAATAGAGAACATGGTTAAAAACAAACAGCGAAAATTACTTCAAAAGGAATTTTTTACTGTAACCAACAAAACAACAAAGTACAATTTTATTAATTATATTCCTAGGTTTAGTGATAAAATAAGTAGAAAACTAAATAAGTTAGGCATCTCCACAATAAGTGTAAACAAAACAAACTTAGGAAGTATTTTAGTTAACAATAAAGAAAAAATAAGTAAAGTCAACAAATCGGGGGTTTATGAAATTAAATGTAAGGACTGTAACGCGGTATATATTGGCCAAAGTGGTAGAAGTATAGCTAATCGGGTAAAAGAACATAAACAATCCATTTTAAATAACACCAAAAACACAGGAATGTCAACACATTGCATTGAAAATAATCATTTTATTGATACAGAGAATATTAATTTAATCCATTCAGAAAGAAAAGGAAAACGCTTAAACCTCCTTGAACAATTAGAAATAAAAAAATCTCTTAAAAGCAATACTTGTACCACCAATGACCAATTAAATTTCATAAACACTCCTATAATAGACAAGGTTCTAAGAATAGCCCATTGAATTATTCCGAGTAGGTAGATCCTTAGTTTTATTACTTGAAATCCCCGTAATTCCACATGTTTGGGTATTACTGCATTTATTTTAGAACAACCACCCTCATAGCTTTAGTATTCATCTGTAATGCTCTTGAGAAAGGCCTAGCAAGCCGAAACATATGTAGAGTGTATAAAAATACAGTTTTTATTTGAAACATCTAAAAGTATTGTTTTTCCCTTTTCTAAAAATAATTATTCTAAAGATGTTTCACAAGGAACCTACCACATACTCAATCCAGTGTATTAAAAATGCTAGCAAAGCAAAATTAGTGGTGTTTTATCAAAGGTGTTTATTAAAGCTAAAGAAGTGCTCGAATCACATCTGGTTTATCAAACAGTGTCTAGTGAATGAAGTGATACCTAACCATATGAAAATTCAGTGCAACCATAAGTCTTACATATCACAACAGGCTGTTAATACAGCATACAAAACTTGGCTACAGTTGGAACAAAAATATTGGCATACGAGGAGAGACAACATAGGTCTTCATTTGAAATTAATACACACCGAGTTAATCCAGAAAGAAAGTTACTTTGTATTTCAATATTTGGACCGGCAAATCAGGGAATCTATTCAAGAAAAAATAAGACTACTACATAAAAGACAGGTAACTAAACTCAACAGTTTAATAAGAGCTAAGAACATTACAATAACCAGGACCACTCCACGAATGGATCAACATTTTACATTTTATGCGAGAGTAAACAATTTAACGGATGTTAATTTTTCTGACCAAGAATTAAGCCTCCTACAAAAAGGTTTGAAGTATTCACCACAAAATGTAAACAAAAAAGAATTTGAACTTCTCGCTGTCAACACAGAGTTAGCTATTAGCTCAAGAGAGAACATTTCGGGGTTTGATATATACAGTTTAGCCAACGTATTCAACCAAATAAAATGTGACTCTAACAGGGGAGAAAGGAACTTATTGAAGAGCATAAAACAAAAATTGGAGGACAATAATTTGATACTCTGTAAAGCGGATAAAGGTAACACAATAACAATTTTAAATAAATTAGAATATCATGAAAAGTTAAAAGCAATTTTAAATTGCGATGACTTTGAAAAAATTAACAAAAATCCTACCAATAAATATCAATCAGAAATTGTCTCTAGTTTAAAAAAATGCACTACAATTTTCCAAAACAATGAATTGTATAGATTAAAAGTTATGAACCCCTTACCACCTTTACTCTACGGCCTCCCAAAAATTCACAAGGAGAATATACCTATACGACCAGTAGTATCGTATATTAATGCACCTTCTTATAAAGTTTGCAAAGAAATAAATTACATCTTGCCGAAGTTAACCAATTTCAAATCTATATATTCAATCAAAAACTCCTTCGAATTTATTAAAAACACAGAAAATCTTATCTTGCCGGACAACGCTAAATTAATCTCATTTGATGTTAAAAGTTTATTTACCTCTATCCCGCTTACGGAACTGAAATTAATTCTAAGTAATTTAATAGATAATTCACAGATTGATATAACAGAAAAAATAGAATTAAAAAACATATTAAGAATTTGCATTGAACAAAATTATTTTCAATTTGACGGTGAATTTTATAAACAAAAAGACGGCTTACCAATGGGTTCCCCTATTTCTCCGTTGTTAGCAGAGATATTTATGGCAAACTTTGAAAATGTAATTTTTAGTAGTAATAGCAACCTAAATGTACATGTTTTCTATTGGACTCGTTATGTTGATGATATTTTTTGCATATGGACCGGTACAGAACGGAATTTAAGTAGTTTCCTTAATTTTTTGAATTCATTTAATAGTAAAATACAGTTCACATTAGAGAAAGAAAAAAATGGCCAATTAAACTTTTTAGATATGAATATTAAAAAACATCGTAATCAATTAAAATTTAGTATTTATCGAAAACCCACTACAACAGACACAGTCATACATTATAATTCACAACAATCTTGGCAAATTAAACTCTCTCCCTTTCATAGCCTAATACATAGACTCACAAATTTCCCCTTAGACGAATATGAGTTTAATAAAGAATTAAACATAATCAAACAGATTGCAATAAATAATGGATATAAGGAGTCACTAATAGAGAACATGGTTAAAAACAAACAGCGAAAATTACTTCAAAAGGAATTTTTTACTGTAACCAACAAAACAACAAAGTACAATTTTATTAATTATATTCCTAGGTTTAGTGATAAAATAAGTAGAAAACTAAATAAGTTAGGCATCTCCACAATAAGTGTAAACAAAACAAACTTAGGAAGTATTTTAGTTAACAATAAAGAAAAAATAAGTAAAGTCAACAAATCGGGGGTTTATGAAATTAAATGTAAGGACTGTAACGCGGTATATATTGGCCAAAGTGGTAGAAGTATAGCTAATCGGGTAAAAGAACATAAACAATCCATTTTAAATAACACCAAAAACACAGGAATGTCAACACATTGCATTGAAAATAATCATTTTATTGATACAGAGAATATTAATTTAATCCATTCAGAAAGAAAAGGAAAACGCTTAAACCTCCTTGAACAATTAGAAATAAAAAAATCTCTTAAAAGCAATACTTGTACCACCAATGACCAATTAAATTTCATAAACACTCCTATAATAGACAAGGTTCTAAGAATAGCCCATTGAATTATTCCGAGTAGGTAGATCCTTAGTTTTATTACTTGAAATCCCCGTAATTCCACATGTTTGGGTATTACTGCATTTATTTTAGAACAACCACCCTCATAGCTTTAGTATTCATCTGTAATGCTCTTGAGAAAGGCCTAGCAAGCCGAAACATATGTAGAGTGTATAAAAATACAGTTTTTATTTGAAACATCTAAAAGCATTGTTTTTCCCTTTTCTAAAAATAATTAAGTAGTTTATTATTTACAATTTTTGTTTATAATTTTTGCTCTCTTGCCTCAATCAGGTGTTTTCTCAATATTATTTTGTTGGTGTCTCTCCTCGTAGTTAAAGTCGCTTGCTATCGCATATGGGCTTCCTTTTAACAGTTTAGTATTTTGTTCTATGGATAGTTTTTAACGGTACGACAATAATTTTAAGTGAATAGGTCTTGGCATGATGTTTCCAAATCTGTAGGTATTATCAATTTCAAGCTGACTGATATGTGCTTTTAAGTTTTCTTGAAAAAAATGTATAACCTTGTCATTTAGACATTCATTTTCTTCTTGATCCAGTCCGAATATTATGAGATTGTTTTTCTGGGATAATCTGTCCATTTTCTATTTTTGTTTTAGCATTCTATTTTCTCTTTCTAGCTCACTTCTTTTTAAGTTAGCCATTTCCAGGGATTTTGTTACATCCGCCACAGAATTTGTTAATTCTTCTTTAATACTATCTGATGTGGTATTTATTAAGTTCTCTAGATGTTGATATACATCTTTAAGTGACAAGTTATCATTTTTAACCATTATTACTTTCTTCTAATATAATATGGATTTAACACTTAGACGTAATCCAACCACTCAGTCTGACAAAATAATTTATCACGTCAGATGTTGTTAGGCGCCACTTAGAATTCACGCTCTTTTGGTATTTTGCACGTATTATCCACTTGTATTTAAATACTATTTAAGTTCAGTTCACGTTACGTTAATACTAATTACTAATTTTGTATTAGTTCAATTTTCAATTGCGTTACGTGGCTACGCGCGAAATTTCTTGTGCCACAATCCAGGTAAATTTTAATTAATTCATTTGTTTTTCCGTTTTATTTTGCAATAAACACTGGAGCGACCCACCGCACATTTGGTCTCAAGCTCGAACACTAACAACCGTAGAATAAAATCATTTCAATAAGAAGAATCAATTTAAAATATATCTTAACGCAAGGATCACCGAGTGCATGCTCGCTTAACTTATATTTTTTTTTACATGTTGTACCACTTCGAGTTTAATGAAACTTGACATGTGTACTGAAGCTAAACCCAGAATACTGAAATAAATTCTAGAATGTACCTTAACAGTTCCATTTAGTTTTATTTTCCTATCTTTAGTAGTTTAGTAAATATATCGATTTGAAAAAATGTCATCCTCAGACAGTTTTCTTCCTTTTGGGTGCTCCCAATAGAAACGACTATAGAAATATGGCTAGATTCTTTGAATTATTAATAACTTTTATTTATCGATCAATTTTGTTCAAAAACAATAAATAAGGTTCTACCTTTAGCTCACTAACTTACCATTCGAATTTCAATACAATTAGAATTTTCCTTTTTAAGATACTGTATTTACCAAGAATGTGACAGACAAATAGACAAACATTTGGAAAGTTGCTCAGAATTGGTTCACTAACATAATATGAAATTTTTTTCTTTACGAGTGGTATTAATGGCTTTAGAAATGTACCGATCAAATCAAATATACCCTTCATTTTTTTATTTGCAAAGAGTATGATAATAATTGGTAACGATTTCAGGAAGATTTGAGAAATATTTTGTGTGTCATATGAATAAATTTTTTTTACAAAACTGTTTATTACTATTAAATTTTTTAGGAAATGATGACTGAAAATGCTACTTGGACTCTGCCTATGAAAGTTTTTGGTGGGTCAATATGGGTCTTCTTTAAAATCCTTTATATTTTGTTACAAATGAGCAGCTTCCACAAGTGTATACTGTTCCTTCTGAAAGTTTTTGATGAATCATTATGTGTGTCTTTAAAGAATATTTGTCTTGTTGCAAATAAGCAGCTTTTACATCAGAATACTGCTAATGCTGATGGGACAACATGTGATTTTTTAAATTCCACTTTCGTATTGCTACATACGAACAGCTTTCACATCTGTATATTGTTACTTCTGAAAGTTCTTGATGGGTTAACATGTGTGATTTTAAATTCCCCTTTTGTCTTGCTACATATGGACAGCTTTCACATCTGTATACTGTTACTTCTGAACGTTCTTGATGGGTCAACATGTGACTTTTTAAATTCCCCTTTCGTCTTGCTACATACGAACAGCTTTCACATCTGTATATTGTTACTTCTGAAAGTTCTTGATGGGTTAACATGTGTGATTTTAAATTCCCCTTTTGTCTTGCTACATATGGACAGCTTTCACATCTGTATACTGTTACTTCTGAACGTTCTTGATGGGTCAACATGTGACTTTTTAAATTCCCCTTTCGTCTTGCTACATACGAACAGCTTTCACATCTGTATACTGTTACTTCTAAAAGTTTTCCATGGGTCAACATGTGTCTTTTTAAATTCCTCTTATGCTTTCCTACATATGAGCAGCTTTCACATCTGTAGACTGTTGCTTCCAAAAGTTCCTGATGGGATAACAGGTGCATTTTTAGAGATGCTTCACATTCTGTTATGAATGAACAGCTTTGGCACTTGTACACTGTCACTCCTGATGGGTTTGGATAATTATATGCCAATTTTATCTCAGCCAAGTTCTCTAAATCCTTCACTTTTACTTCTGAAAGGGCTTGATTGGTTACCATGTGGACTTTAGGATCATGCATATTTATATTTTCCATGATCGACTGTGGTGAGGCAGGAGCAACTCGAAAACTGAAAATAATTACATCAATTACTACCTAATTCTTTGAAATGTTATTTAGTATCTACGGAGGAGATATAAACATACAATTTTCATATAAGTGATTATCTCCTAATAGTCCAGTCAATGTACTGGTTGGAGACATGATCGGGAACAGAATTTTTGACTTCAGGGCTGTGTTTGGAGTACTTAGGAGGTAAATCTATAAGGTGAGCGGAGGGGCACCGGGGCATTGAAGGTCTGTGTTTTCGCTGATATTTCGAAAACGGCACATCTTAGCTAAAATGTTAATTTGTTCAAAATTAAAACTAACAAAATTTCCTATAAGATTGTACCTGTTCATTATTTTTCTATTCCCAATAGCTTTCGAGATATCCGCTATCGAAAATCACAGATTTTCGAAAACCGCTTTTTTGCTTCACGCTTCTCGAGAAACTTTTCCTTCTAGCACCTCAGCCTTTAGTTTCACGGTAGTATCTTCATAGTAGAGCATTAGTTGTAGAGCACTTATTTTTTTTTAAAGTTAGTATTAACACTTCTATTAACTTGACCTGTAACATTTTAAGCAAATCTTACAATTCACTGTTCACCCCCTTCCAAATGTCGTATTGACTTTAACATGTGTATATGGTTTACGTGTCAGTAAAATTTGACATCTTTTACAAAAAAATCCAAGATGGTGGGTAGTCTATTATTATTTAATATCCGATCCTACTGAAAATTAGCATCTGGGGATTCATGATGTCGCAGACTATAAACGTGATAAAAACTCAAAAATTCAAGATAGCGGCGTCAATATGGTGGATAGGTTTTTTTATTATTTAACGTCTGATTAGACTGAAAATCGATATCTGAGGATTATCGAGGATGCAGAGTACAATTATCTGGTCCGAATTTAATAATTCAAAATGGTGGCGTCAAAGTTGCGGACAAGCTTTGTAATATATGGTCTGATTCGTACGAGAATTGGCATCTGTGGATTTCCAAGGTCATAGATTACAAGTATTTAGTCGAAATTCAAATATTCAACATGGCAGCTTCAGGATGATGAAAAGGTTTTGTCACTTATAAGGAAGAAATTATATCGAACCAAACACACTATTCCAATTAAAGCAACTAAAAACAAGATAATAAATACATAATTTTAAAATTTAAAAAAACACACTTTTAAACACAAACTGTTAAAAAGTGCATTAAAAAGAACAAACTAATGCTAATAATAATAGTCATTATGTTAATAAATATAAGAGCGTGGGACGTTCAAAGTATCTGAATGAGCGGAAAATTTGGCATCAGGCGTGCCCCAAGCTTTTACGTTTATTAACAGATGCAACAGCTGAAACTGTAGGATATTCTGTTCCTACATGCCTTCACAGGCTGTGACACAACGTCTGCAGCTTTTCGGAAAAGCGAAGTTGATTTCATCAAACTTTACCGGAAAAACCTACCAGTCATTTGTCAAACCTATAGCAAACATCAAACCTTACATCTCTTCTCTCCCACTAACTGAAGGGGCAGCGAAGGAGCATTCCTTCAGAACATATCACCAGGTCCAGCACTGGTTAGGAAACGAGCTTCGCCCTGAATTGTGGCGCTGGGGGGGGCAAGGCAGGCAACCAGCGTGCTCCTGTGCATACTAAAGACCTCGCAGCAAAATGCAGTGGCAAAAGTAAGCGCAGGAAAGCGACAATGAATTGTTCGCAGAGGGGAATGTAGAGACACAAAAATTAACACCTGATAGATTTTTCCGGTAAAGTTTGATGAAACCAACTTTACTTTTCCGAAATGCTGCAGACATTGTATCACAGCCTGTAGGCATGTAGGAACAGAATATCCTAGTCCCAGCTGTTGCATCTGTTCAGTGGAGTATACATTAGTTCTGACTTTTCCTTGGCCGGGTTTCACAAGTAAAATGTTTCGAAAGTTGGAGTTTTTGCCATTAGGAGAACGGCCAGGCATTTTAAAGTTTGAACAGACTCTTAAATTTGGAACGCCACGACTTGGAATATTTCCTTTTAAGTTCCCATTGTTGCTATTTAACAAATAGAAATTTAGCTGTGGAATTTGCCAGAAAATTTTAAATTGCTATAACAATAATTATGTTAATATTGTCCGCGTGTCGAACAATACAGATGACGATGCTGAAGAGATAGATCCCCTACCCACACATACTTTGAATACATGGAAACTGAAGTGGAAGAAAATATAGATAAAGAAAATGAGGAATATGAGCTACATCTTGTACCAATTGCCGGACCCTCCCGTCCCAAGAGAGCCAAAACAGCAACATTTCAAAATCGACAGTTACGCTAAAAAATCATTTTATTTATAATTTTTTACATTTTCTTTACGATGCGATACTTATAATGAACAGTAGTGTAGTCGAGTATTGCCTTTGATATTACATGTACGTACTATACTTGTCTCTATGCCTTTATGAATTTTAATAAATGAAATTTATATAAATGGTACAATCACCTTCTCTCCAGAATTCATAGTGAAAATACACTTGTATAGCTTATATAGAAAGATGTAAATCTTAAATAAAAAGAAAGTTTAAAGTACGGTTTTCTTTCGGAATCTCGAAACTTGCTGGATAATTTCAAATCGCTATAACTTTTGGTCACTTCAAGATAAAATAACAAATCATTACTGATTTTAAAGGAAACTTAATGCCCTACTCTGAAAGTCAAAGCTTTCACAAGGTAGCTTACTCATATTCCTACAACTTTTGTTTTGGTCAATTCCCTCGATATCTCAACACTGAGTTACTACAGCACTTGGAAAGATAAAAAAACCTGCAAGTATATGAATAATCATTATTTGACTCTCAAGTGTCTGTTACTTGAAATATATTTACAAAAAAGGTGCAGCCGATGATCCAACAACTTATCGTCCAATCTCACTAGTGCCAATTATTGCAAAAATTTTTGAAGATTTCTCAAAATCCAAATCAATGACTATTTCGAGGCGAATAATCTATTTTAATTTGGTTAATACGGTTTTCGAAATAAGCGTTCTACTACACTTGCAATAAACAATTTTACAGAGATCGTTCTAAACAACTTTGAAATAAAGTGTTTAACAAAGCCACATTTTTTGACCTAACCAAAGCATTTGACTGTGAATCTCACTCCATTCTAATAAAAAAATTACAGCACTATAATTTCAATAACAAGTCTAAAACTAATTCAATTTTATCTTTCTCACAGATACCAATACGTTTCCCACAATATGCACAAGTCACATAAAAGACAAATCAAACATAGAGTCCCTCAGGGATCAGTCCTTGGACCAATACTTTTCCTCACATATATAAACGATATTTACAGATCCGATGCAAATGCTCAATTTATCCTTTTTGCTGACGACGCCAGCATATTAGAATCCAACAGTTCCCTAGACATTGTAACTGAAAATATTGAAAGAACCCAATCAAATATTAAAAACTGGTTTTCAACAAACAAATTATGCCTAAACGAGAGCAAGACCCAGTCACTCAATTTCTCCTTGAGACAAACGAATGATAACCAAAATAACACAGACACAATAAAATTCCTGGGTGTACATCTAGGTCCTGTATTAAAATGGGACAAAAACGTTGTTCACCTCTCAAGTCAGTTATCAAAAAAATGCTATTTCATACGCAACCTGTCGGCCTCTGTGTCTCAAGATGTCCTAATAACCGCATATAATAGTTTTTTTCATTTATTAATGACATACTCAATACTTAATTGGGGACACTCAACCCATACACCATTAATCTTTAGCCTGCAACGAAAATGCATTAGAATTATTGCAGGAATTAAGTATCGAGATCACTGTCGTGAGCATTTTGTTGGGCTTGGTGTGCTAACGGTACCATGTGTTTATATACTTGAATGCCTTGTTTACACCAAACAAAACTTAGATAGCTATAAAACAGACAGTGAAACTCACAATTACCATACAAGAAATAAAGGAAAATTAAAACAAAGATTCCTACGGCTCACAAGGGCAAGAAATGGTACTGGATACTATTGCATCAAATTCTTTAATATCCTTCCAACAAAAATAAAAGTTATTATTATTAACCAGTTCAGATTTAAAATTAAGACATACTTAAAGAAAAAAGGCTTTTATAATTTTGAGGAGTATCTTACAAACGATTTTTCCGACATCTAGATTACAGGGGTGGGAACCTAGGACATTTTCGTCCGCTATTCTTCACACACTTCTTTTGGTCTATACCCTACATAACATGTTTTTCTTTGTTGTACCATAAGTTATATACACATTTAATTGGACCAATTGTAATTGTTCGTTGCTAAATGTTTTTATAATTGTATTAACTAAGCACTAATCATTGATAACTATCCAATTTATTTGACGTGTGGAAATACTATTTTGTATACTTAACACCAATAAATTATTATTATTATTATTATATGGAATTACTCGACTTTCTGCACATAAGATCTCTGGTTCGGAATGGCCCAACGAATATATTTTAGCTGGTTTTAGCTCAAACGCCTGTATAACTTTTACTGTATATTTTGTGTGTGGTCCTTTGTCATTTTCGCCAGCGAATATCTCGAAAAGTAATGAGAATAGAAGAATAGTGAATAGTAACAGTCTTGCAGGAAATTTTGTCAGCTTTAATTCTGAATAGAATAACCTGTTCACTACGGCGCACTGTTTTCGAGATATAAATGGCAGAACCTATTCGTCATCCTAAAGCCGCCATTTTGAATTTTTGAATTTATACTAAATACTTACAATCTGCAACCTTGGAAATCCACAGATACCGATTCTTGTACGAATCAGATCATATGTTTTTGTAATATTGCGGACAAGCTTTGTGCTTATCCGCAATTTTGACGCCGCCATTTTGAATTATTAAATTCGGACTAGATAATTGTACTCTGCAGCCCCGATAATCCTCAGATATCGATTTTCAGCCGAGTCAAATGATAAATGATAAAACCTATCCACCATATTGGCGCCGCCATCTTGAATTTTTGAGTTTTGATCACATGTTTGTAACCTGAATCCCCAGATATTAATTTTCAGTAGGATCGGATATTAAATAATAATAGACCAACCGCCATCTTGGATTTTTTTAATAAAAGATGTCTAATTTTACACATGAACCATATACACATGCCAAATTTAAAGTCAATACGATATTTGGAAGTAGGTGAAAAGTGAGTTGTAAGATTTGCTTAAAATGTTACAGGTCAAGCTAATAGAGGAGTGTTAATAACTGAATTTAAAAAAAATTGAATGCTCTACAACTAATGCTCTACTATGAAGACATTACCGTGAAACTAAAGGCTGAGGTGCTAGAAGGCAAAGCTTGTGAAGGAGCGTGAGGTAGAAAAGCGTTTTTCGAAAATCTGTGATTTTCGGTAGCGGATATCTCGAAAGCTATTGGGAACAGAACAATAATGAGTAGTAACAATCGTATAGAAAATTTTGTCATCTTTAATTTTGAATAGATTAACATTTTAGTTATGATGCGCCGTTTTCGAGTGATACAAATTATGAAGTATGGGGTCTGTTAAAATGTTTACTGCCCTAGAAAGTTTTGGGATATTTTCGTCAAAGCAACAGGAGAAGTTCAAACCTGTAAATTTCATTCACAGGATGAGATGAGGAACCAATGCTAGGTTATTCATCTAACATAAAATAATCTGGACAAAAATGCTCGTGTTCATAACATAGGCACACAAAAAAGAAGTGGTCTGTTTCTGGGACACCATTGGGTAACATTTATGTACTTCGACAGACTCAACAGAAATCCGGTGTTCGTTTAGCTCCATCACCCACTAAGTTTTAGTAAGTAAATCGCGAAAATAACCTTAAAATTCAATTCTTTAGGCTATTTTCTTCTCCTGGACTAATTCATTTATTCCTAGAATAGGATTCTCAATTCTGCTCCTTTAGAAACTCCAATCAAAGACTTATTACTAGATATATAATAGTACATACCTTATTTGTTGCTAACATAGTCATGTTATAAATCCATTAAAAAGAATAGACAATGATAACAACCCATAAGCAACAGGGGCGTACATGTAGAAGGATAAATATTGAATCAAAATGAATTTTTATAATTCCTACATTACCTGCTTTTTATAAAAAACAGTTTGCTATAGACACGCAATATTATAGTAAGATAATGCGTGATATTTCTCAAATTTAATGGCTTGTAACTCGGTAACCTTTGATCTAATAAAGATAAAAGTGAAAGAGTAAAAACAAAAAAAGCAATAAAAAAACAATACAAAAACTAGTCAAATAGCAACAATTTACAGACCAAAATGAATGTGTACTTTTGAACATATTACAGTGTGTCCTCAAAAAATTATTTTAAATGATAATAAGGCTTTACCACAAGTTTACTTTTTACTGCCTTCCTGAAATGAATGTACGAATTAATATCTTTAATGTCATTGGGTAGGTGATTATACATATAAACAAAACTATAACTACAATTATATTTATTTATTATATATATTCTTGTTTGGTTGTTTTACTTTATTTTTGTTATATTAAATTTATTACTAAATATTTAATTAGTTCTATTTAGTTGCCTTTTACAACGCCCTGTATATTTCTTATTGGCACAAAGATTTGCGATTGCTCATACTTAAAGCCTGTGTTGTACATTTGATCACTGTTTTCCTTGCCGAGTATCTCTTATCAGTCGTGATGGGCTTGTCAGAAGTGGACTTATTATTAGGAGTGACGAATTTACCAGTTATTATCTCCTCTGAGGTTGAAGTAGCTCCTTGTTTATTGATAATAATTTGGGTTTGTTTTAATGTCCTCTCATTTTCCAGATCGCCCAGTTCGTCTACAGTGTAGAATAATTCATCAAGTAGTTTATTATTTACAATTTTTGTTTATAATTTTTGCTCTCTTGCCTCAATCAGGTGTTTTCTCAATATTATTTTGTTGGTGTCTCTCCTCGTAGTTAAAGTCGCTTGCTATCGCATATCCTTTTAACAGTTTAGTATTTTGTACTATGGATAGTTTTTAATGGTACGACAATAATTTTAAGCGAATAGGTCTTGGCGTGATGTTTCCAAATCTGTAGGTATTATCAATGTCAAGCTGACTGATATGTGCTTTTAAGTTTTCTTGGAAAAATGTATAACCTTGTAATTTAGACATTCATTTTCTTCTTGATTCAGTTCGAATATTATGAGATTGTTTTTCTGGGATAATCTGTCCGTTTTCTATTTTTGTTTTAGTATTCTATTTTCTCTTTCTAGCTCACTTATTTTTAAGTTAGCCATTTCCAGGGATTTTGTTACATCCGCCACAGAATTTTTAATTTATTTATTAAGTTCTCTAGACGTTGATATACATCTGTAAGTGACAAGTTATCATTTTTAACCATTATTACTTTCTTCTAATATAATATGGATTTAACACTTAGACGTAATCCAACCACTCAGTCTGACAAAATAATTTATCATGTCAAATGTTGTTAGGCGCCACTTAGAATTCACGCTCTTTTGGTATTTTGCACGTATTATCCACTTGTATTTAAATACTATTTAAGTTCAGTTCACGTTACGTTAACACTAATTACTAATTTTGTATTAGTTCAATTTTCAATTGCGTTACGTGGCTACACGCGAATTTTCTTGTGCCACAATCCAGGTAAATTTCAATTAATTCATTTGTCTTACCGTTTAATATTGCAACAAACACTGGAGCGACGCACCGCACGTTTGGTCTCAAGCTCGAACACTATCAACCGTAGAATAAAATCATTTCAATAAGAAAAACCAATTTAAAATTAATCTTAACGTAAGGGTCGCCGAGTGCATGCTCGATAATATTTTTTTTAACATGTTGCACCACTTCTATTTTAATGAAACTTGACATGTGTACGTAGGCTAAACCCAGAATACTGAAATAAATTCTAGAATGTACCTTAACAGTTCCATTTAATTTTATTTTACTACCTTTAGCAGATTAGAGGTAAATATATATTGGGCACTCAAAATAGGAACAACAGTAGAAACACGGCTAGATTCTTTGAATTATTAATTTTAACTATTTTATTTATCAATTAATTTTGTTTAAAAACAATAAGGTTCTACCTTTAGCTCACTAACTTACCATTCGTATTAATGCTTTAGAAATGTACCGATCAAATCAAATACACCCTTCATTTTTATATTTGCAAAGAGTATGGTAATAATCGGTAACAATTTCAGGAAAATATCAGAAATATTTTATGTGACATATGAATGAAAATTGTTTACAAAACTGTTTATTACTATAAAATTTTGAAAATGGAGACTGAAAATGCTACTTGAACTCTGCCTATGAAAGTTTTTGATTGGTCAATATGGTCCTTTTTTAAATCCTTTATATTTTGTTACAAATGAGCAGCTTTCACAAGTGTATACTGTTTCTTCTGAAAGTTTTCGATGGATCAATATGTGTGTTTTTAAAGAATATTTATTCTTGTTGCAAATAAGCAGCTTTCACATCAGAATACTGCTAATGCTGAAAGTTTTCGATGGGTCAACATGTGTGTTTTTAAAGCCCCCTTTTGTTTTGCTACATACGAACAGCTTTCACATCTGTATACTGCTACTTCTGAAAGTTTTCGATGGGTCAACATGTGTGCTTCTAAATTATCCTTTCGTCTTGCTACATACGAACAGCTTTCACATCTGTATACTGTTACCTCTGAAAGTTCTCGATGGGTCAACATGTGTCTTTTTAAACTCCCCTTACGTTTTGCTACATATGAACAGCTTTCACATCTATATACTGCTACCTCTGAAAGTTCTCGATGGGTCAACATATGTGTTTTTAAACTCCCCTTATGTTTTGCTACATACGAACAGCTTTCACATCTGTATACTGTTACCTCTGAAAGTTCTTGATGGGTCAACATGTGTATTTTTAAATTCCCCTTATGTTTTGCTACATAGGAACAGCTTTCACATCTGTATACTGTTACCTCTGAAAGTTCTTGATGGGTCAACATGTGTATTTTTAAACTCCCCTTATGTTTTGCTACATACGAACAGCTTTCACATCTGTATACTGTTACCTCTGAAAGTTCTCGATGGGTCAACATGTGTCTTTTTAAATGCCCCTTATGTTTTGCTACATACGAACAGCTTTCACATCTGTATACTGTTACCTCTGAAAGTTCTCGATGGGTCAACATGTGTATTTTTAAATTCCCCTGTCGTTTTGATACATACGAACAGCTTTCACATCTGTATACTGTTACCTCTGAAAGTTCTCGATGGGCCAACATGTGTCTTTTTAAACTCCCCTTATGTTTTGCTACATACGAACAGCTTTCACATCTGTATACTGTTACCTCTGAAAGTTCTCGATGGGTCAACATGTGTCTTTTTAAAGTCCTCTTATGTTTTGCTACATATGAACAGCTTTCACATCTGTATACTGTTACCTCTGAAAGTTCTCGATGGGTCAACATGTGCATTTTTAAATTCCCCTGTCGTTTTGCTACATACGAACAGCTTTCACATCTGTATACTGTTACCTCTGAAAGTTCTCGATGGGCCAACATGTGTGTTTTTAAACTCCCCTTATGTTTTGCTACATACGAACAGCTTTCACATCTGTATACTGTTACCTCTGAAAGTTCTCGATGGGTCAACATGTGTCTTTTTAAATTCCCCTTTTGTTTTGTTACATACGAACAGCTTTCACATCTGTATACTGTTACCTCTGAAAGTTCTCGATGGGTCAACATGTGTATTTTTAAATTCCCCTGTCGTTTTGATACATACGAACAGCTTTCACATCTGTATACTGTTACCTCTGAAAGTTCTCGATGGGCCAACATGTGTGTTTTTAAACTCCCCTTATGTTTTGCTACATACGAACAGCTTTCACATCTGTATACTGTTACCTCTGAAAGTTCTCGATGGGTCAACATGTGTGTTTTTAAACTCCCCTTATGTTTTGCTACATACGAACAGCTTTCACATCTGTATACTGTTACCTCTGAAAGTTCTCGATGGGTCAACATGTGTCTTTTTAAATGCCCCTTATGTTTTGCTACATGCGAACAGCTTTCACATCTGTATACTGTTACCTCTGAAAGTTCTCGATGGGTCAACATGTGTCTTTTTAAATTCCCCTTTTGTTTTGTTACATACGAACAGCTTTCACATCTGTATACTGTTACTTCTGAAAGTTTTTCATGGCTCAATATGTGTGTTCTTAAACTTTCCTTATGTTTTGATGCAAAGGAACAGCGTTGACATCTGTAGACTGTTGCTTCCAAAAGTTCTTGATGTGATAACAGGTGCATTTTTAGAGAAGCTTCACATTCTGTTATGAATGAACAGCTTTGGCACTTGTACACTGTCACTCCTGATGGATTTAGATAATTATATGCCGATTTTATCTCAGCCAAGTCCTCTAAATTCTTCAGTCTTACTTCTGAAAGGGCTTGATTGGTTACCATGAAGTTTTTAGGATCATGCATACTTATATTTTCCATGATCGACTGTGGTGAGGTAGGAGCAACTTGAAAACTGAAAATAATTACATCAATTACTACCTAATTCTTTAGAATGTTATTTAGTATCTACGGAGGAGATATAAATATACAATTTTCATATAAGCGATTATCTCCTAAATTACTGAACCGATTTTAGTAAAAAAATTTTAATGAAATGTACGGTAATTTGAGGTCTCCAGAGTGTCTGCATCAAGTAGAGTCCAGGTGTGATCAAACAGATGTAGAGTTCAACTGATACAAATGATGAAGTATGGGGGCTGTTAAGTTGTACAAATTTTTGGGATATTTCCGTCAAAGCAACAGGAAAAGTTCAAACCTGTAAATTTGATTCACAGGATGAGATAAGGAATCAATGCTAGGTTATTCATCTAACATAAAATAATCTGGACAAAAATGTTTGTGTTCATAACATAGGCACGCAAAATAAAAGTGGTGTGTTTCTGGGACACCACTGGGTAACACTTATGTATTTCGATGGATTGAACAAAAATCCGGTGTTCGATTAGCTCCATCACCCACCAAGTTTTAGTAAGTAAATCGTGAAAAGAACCTTAAAATTAAATTCTTTATTTTATTTTCATCTCATGCAATAATCCATTTATTTCTAGAATAGAATTCTCAATTCTGCTCCTTTAGAAACTCCAATCAAAGACTTATTACTAGATATATAATAGTAAATACCTTACTTGTTGCTAACATAGTCACGTTATTAATCCATTATAAACAATAGACAATCTTAACATCCCATAACCAACAGTGGTGTACATGTAGAAGGGTAAATATTGCATCAAAATGAAATTTTATAATTCCTGCATTATCTGCTTTTTATAAAAAACAGTTTGCTGTAGACATGCAATATTATACTAAGATGAGATATTTCTCAAAGGACCCCGCACGGAACATATGGAAATTGGCCCTCGGTGTTTGATACTCGGGGATATTATCCATATATCGATGTTGATCAAAAGTCTCTATGGGCTCAAGGTCGGAAATTGGACGGTTTTCCAGATATCGGGGGTGTAAAGGGGGATGCTCATTTCCTGTGGGAAGTGGCCCCCGCTCCAGTAAAATTCGCTGGAATCGACATATGTTATTCCTCTTGACACCTGATAAAAATTCTCAGGGGCACAAGTTTGAAAAATGGACAGTTTTCTAGATATGGTGGGTGCAAAGCGGGGCGCTCATTTCCTTTATAGGAAGTGACCCCCTGTGAAATTCACTGGAATCGACATATGTTGTTCCTCTCAACCTCCTGATCAAAATTCTCATGGGCACAAGGCCGGTACATGCACAGTTTTCCAGATAACGGGGGTTGCAAAGTCGGCTTTGAACCCCCGATATCGAAAAAATTGTGCACTTACCGACCTTGTGTCTATGAGAACTTTTGATCAGGAGGTCGAGAGGAACAACATATGTCGATTCCAATGAAATTCACTGGCGGTCACTTCCTATAGAAAATGAGCACCCCCCTTTGCACCTCCCATATCTAGAAAACTGTTTATTTTCCATACTTATGCCCCTGAGAATTTTTTATCAGGAGGTCGAGAGGAATGACATATATCGATTCCAGCGAATTTTACTGGAGCGGGGGCCACTTCCCACAAGAAATGAGCATCCCCCTTTACACCTCCGATATCTGGAAAACCGTCCAATTTCCGACCTTGAGCCCATAGAGACTTTTGATCAACATCGATATTTGGATAATATCTCCGAGTATTAAACACTTTAACCGAGGGCCAATTTCCATATGTTCCGTGCGGGGTCCTTTAATGGCTTGTAACTCGGTAACTCTTTGATCTATTAGATTCAATTGGATATCACAGTTCGTAATTTAAAGAAAAATAAATATTTCAATACTGTTTTCATCGATTTTCGAGATATTTCTGAAAATTAATTTCATCAAGAAGTATTTTTCCGGCTAACACCCATTCAAATGTAGTGTTGTGAATTATTGGCATATTACCCGATTTAAATTGCCCCATGCGTAAACATGACCAAAAAATTTCCAAATCTAATAGTAAATCTATTTCGTTCTAAAATTAAAAAGTGGATCCGCTAGAATAATGGTGTTTGGAATGTTGATTACGTCATTATCAAACGATATTTTTGGTAAATTACTAGTAATTTTAAGAAGAACTAGACAATATTATTTTTTTTTAAATCACAACAAAGTAACATTTATTTGATTATTTAATCTTATATGAGTTTGTCCTATTCGACTCACAACGTGATTCATCTTATATTTTTGACAATTTAATTTATTCGCAAATTCTTCTGCTACAAAATTACTTTGGGAGCCAGTGTCTAAAAGTGCACGCCCTATAATACTCTTCCCGTCAATTAAAATATTTATTAAAGCAGTCGCCAATAATACTACAGCTACAATTATTCAAGAACTCTTGTCCCTTTGTTGAAATGTCGCCCAAGTATGCAGGTGTTTCTCCATAAACGTCGTCCCTGCCCCCGCCTACTATCTTATTGCTTACTTGTGAACTATCCACACAATTTTCCGCCGTATTATTTTTTGTAAATTGTCAATATGTATTAAATAATTATGCGGCTTTTTACACTATACATTATTGTAGTTTACAGTTCCAAGACATGTGGTTAGGCTTTAAACAATTTAGGCACAATTTATTTCTTTTAATTCTGCTATACGTTCGTTTATAGAAAGCTGTAGAAATTTATTACAATTACAAATAGTGTGTGACTGTTTGCAATAACACTGCAATTCTTTTTCATTACTATTAGATACAAAACTACTAGCACAATCCCTATTTCTTGTTTGTTTATTTTGGGCTTTTGAAACTGTAATTTATTAACCTCTAATTTTTCCAAAATTTCCCATTTATTTTTCAAAAATTTATGTCTTCCATTGATTGCAAATCTTGTTTATATTGCTAGGATTCCCAATCTTACTTTGTAATGTCTTAAAATTTTATAGTCAATAAATAAATAATCAATCTATGATTTCACGTCCTCACCCAAGGATTCTAGTACTCTCAAATGTTTTTTCAATGCATCATATAAACTAATTGTCTATAAGATCCTGTTTGTAAAATCGAGTACTCAAAAATTGATTTTAAATGATTATGTATCATTAAGGCTGCATATGCAAACCTCTCTTCAAGAAGAGATCCAGCTATTGCATCATTTTCTGCTATCACCTCTAGTGACTTGATAACTACAGCCGCTTCTTTTGTCGGAGATGACTTTAACCTTTGTGCATAATTTAAACTATGCCTTAAAGTCGTCATTAAATTCTAACCAATTTTGATATCGGCCATCAAAATTTGGCCGTTTTATAGCTGGCAACTTAATGAATTAGTATTTATTGAATTAACTGAATTTAAAGAGTTCTGAATATCAGTGGCGGCTTGTGATATTGTCTGCAGAGGAGGCTTGATATTCTGAAAGACAACTGATGTGCAATATGACTACAATTTGTACATTTCCCCACCACCCTTGAGGTATTACAACGGCGCGTTACATTTTTTTGCCGTGGGTTGTTCGCCAGGATACCGATTCACGACTTGAGAGAATAGAAATAATAAAAGAATAGAATGAAAAGGAAATAGAAAATATGATGAGATGAAAAAATCATTCTCATGAAATTTTCGTTCCTACGACTCGAGTATCGGTATCCAAAGGAGTCCTACTATCCCACTTGTAACTAAATTATATAACTTTTAATAAAAATAAAAATAGTTTTGGTAAAAAAATTAAAGTGTTTTTCTACAAACAAAAACTTGTATTCATTATCACTGCCAGGCGTGTAAAATTATAAGTTTTAATAGAAATTAAAATAGTTTTGAGAAAGAAGTTATATAAAAAAAATATAACCGCGGAACTCTACATTATGGAGAATTATAAAAAATATTTCTTAAAAAATAAATAACACAAATAAATATTTTTTTCTAAAATAACAACTACCTATATTAATCTCTGCTTTAAAGCCTGAATATTTTTATAAATGAGTGGTAACCTGCGATTTTTGGAACTAGCAAAATGGTTGATTATTTCGTCATAAAATGAATCGCGTTTCCTCAATTCTGACAAAAAACGTTTTTCTATTGAAATAAGCGATACATTTGAAAGGCGGTCTTGACTCATTTTGTTTCTAGTAAAAATGTTTTTATGCGTTTAAGTGCTGAAAATGATCATTCTACAGAAGCTTACCGGAATTGTCTCAAAAAATAGTGGCGTTATTCAAAAAGTTCTCTAATTTTGGGTCATAAGTTTTTAAAAAATCTACAAGCTCTTTGAAATTTCCTTTATTGCACGATTCTCGTTTTTCGTCATGTCCTCGGAAAGAATTTTCTTGTGAAGATAACTATATAACGGCATCTATTAACCTCTTTAATATTTCCCTATTCTCACGGACCTTTTCGTTAACATTTTCTATTTCTCTCTTATGTACAGAATCCAAGAATTTTACAATATTTTGTTTACCAAACATTTCGAATTTAATGCAAGATGAAATGTGCTCCTGGGATTTTTCGTGCCTTTCTAAACCTCGCGACAAATTTTGCAAATTATTAAAACCGGCCCTGCCCCAAATTGAGGATTGATCATTAGTAAATAAGAAACATCTTCAACAATATAATTTGTTTCTAACTGTTGATGCCGTTAACCACTCGACTTTTTTATAATTGTTATCACAAAACCCTCTGTTTTGTTTACCACTTTTAAAAACTAACGAAAGCATTGCTGGTGTAGGCCTGGCATTTCTTTTAATTCTTACCTTTTCGTCGTGAGTAAGAGTAGTAAATCCATTTAATAACAAATAATCCACCACGTCTGGACAACAAGACATATTTTCACCTAGAGCACTCATTTTTAGCCCGCCTGTCAAATGTTTTATGTATTTTTACGTCAACTGTCAACTTAACCGGCTAACCGCAACTAACAGTTCGTTTTCTTTGTGAATCACCTGAACGACCTGTACACAATGTGCATATGCGCTATAAAGAACTGACACCGGAGGCTGGCTTCCTTTGGCTATTCGAAGTGCTCTGCTATTTCACACAGCGCAAAGAAATTCAAGGTCATTCATGTTATAAGTGAATGCATTAAAGTTGGAAGCTATTTCGTATTAGCCTCCAGCGAACCGCAGTGTTCGTTCAGTAAAAGACCGGCCGACCGGGAAATATGCATACAAAGACTATCCGGACTGTAATGTTATAGGTATGTTTGTGGAAAGGAAATGCAAAACTTTTATATATACACTGAACATTAATTAATGAATTATAAACAATAAAAAATATTGAAAATTGAGATATACCTAATTGAAATTTCTTAAGATATTACTTTTGAAGGTATGGTGGTTCTTCCAAGGGGAGGCTCAGCCTCCCCTGCCTCCCCTGACGAGCCGCCACTGCTGAATATCATTTGAATTTAGTTCTGCATCTTCATACAAATTATTTTCACTTTCAAAATTTCATGCAAATCTGCTTTGCCTCCGACAATAATTTAAAATATTGTGTTTCAAACTGCTGCCACTCAACCAAATGTACTAGCTCATCCGGGTCTAACATTTCCAGATCTGACTTTATTGTTTCAAATTCATCGAAACAGTCCTCAATTTTGCTTGATCGCAAAACAATTTATGTATTGTAGCCTCATTTAAATTATCTTTATCAACAGAATTATACTCCGTTCGCCCAAGAGATTCAGCTAAGCCACTCCCCACAAATGTGCGCTAAATTTGAATATAATATTTCTATTGGTGGAATTTTTAAAACCCATATTACAACCAACTATGTCGAAAACACTAATATATGAGGTATTTGTTCTCCGAGACAAATCGTTTACAGCCTCAAATCTGATGTATGGTTTTTAGAAATAACTGTTGTTATTTGCTCTTAATAAATAATAAAAATAATAAAATAGTGTTTTTCAATACTGTGGTGCATATTTGTGTATATCAAGGTACGCAATAAAAACGATTTATAATATTGATTAAATGTCAGAACCACTTTTTCTTTTTCAGGTTAAAAATATATTCTTGTCAAATTAATTATGAAGAGAAGGAAAATATTGAGAATATCTTTAAGGCTTCTGCTGCAGAGAACCCAGACAACGTTAAGACACAAAACGTCGAGTTTCTTTTTTGTATTATACAGGCATGTTTAAAAATGGATTATTATTTGTTTGCTTATACGAAACATGTTAATGAGTGGCTTTATGTCTTTCTGATGAGCTCCAGAATAAGGGCGAAAAACGTTTCAAAGGCTAAGCATTTCCAAGAAACAGAATGATAGATTTCATGAAAATGTAATCCATTAGAATGAAATTTTTTTAAGCCAAGGTAGATAAATAAATTCATTTTAGGCCTTCATTCTCATTTTTAACTGAATCTTCATAATCGTAGGGGGTTATGTAGATACTAGTTTAATCTGCATGGCCGTAGGGGACTGTGTGGATGTTAGTGTTAGAATGAGAATTGTCAAATAAGAAATTAGACGAATTCATTTTAGGATTTTAATTTGCTAGCATAACCAGAATTCAGGTTATCGAAAGAATGCAAAGATTTCATTAATATTCTTACACAAAGTTTTCCTTTTAGTTATAGATAGTTATTTTTTCTGCTGTTTGCAAAATCCTATAAAGAATGAAATAGAAATAGAAATAATTTATTGATGTTATCAACAATACAGTTTTACATAAGTCACATTACAGTTTTGAGATAAAAATACAAAGAAGTAAAAAAATAAAACATACGCTAAAGTTTGTAAATGACACTGACAAATATATAAATAAGAACACTTTCACAAACAAACATAATTGGTGTATTACATGTGTTGGGTTTCATTTGAAAGGTCAGTCGCCAAAAATTCCTGAAAGGAGTAGAAAGTTCCTTCTATTAGCAAATGTTTTATGTGGCGGGCAAATGATTGCTCTGGGAGAGAGATAATATGAGATGGCAGCTTGTTAAAGAAGACGGGACCGTAATAATTAATTCCGTTTCTGCTTTTTTCTAATCTCAAGTATTTCAGATCTATGTTGTTTCTCGACCTTGTGTCGTGATCATGCACGCTCAGGTGACTGGTATAATCATTTCGATTTAGCCTTACATAAAGTAAGCACGTGTATATTGTTACGATCTAAAAGTGAAGATCGCACACACTTTAAAGAATAAAAGGTCCTAGGCCTTACAAATCCTATTTAGTATTTATAATAGAGGAAAAAAAAAAAATTAAACTGTACAATAGGTTTCAACGACTGGGGTGAACTATGCCCCGGGTGGGTGCATTCACCAGTCCCTACAAACAAACAAAATATAATAGCTCTAGGCCACAAATGTAATCTACACCCTACAGTATCTCTCTGAAGAAGTCACTATAACAAAATAAAGGAACGATAAGCCAAATGTTAACTACTAAATGATTAAATATAAAATATAAAAAGATTACTAAAAACTACAGGATGAGCACACTAATTTAAAATCGTACAAAGATAACTTATCTTTTGTTAATCCACGTGAAGAATCGTAGATATCAGGTGCTCGGGATCTGGGGTCTGGTGTTATGCCAGAACATCCTCCAGGAAAACACAGCTCGGTATACTTCGCTTCAGAAAACTTGTACGAGTTAAAATTATGTGGGGTTGCCCACGTGGCTATCAAACCATACCAAAAATCTAGGGAACTACTACTTTTGTTGCCCAAAAATAAATCCTCTCCAAAACCATCTACGATAAAAACATGTAAATTAGTGTAAAGCTAACCTCAAAATGTACACATGGTTGTGAACTAAAAAGAAGTGAAAATACAACTTACCCAGATTATCTGGACGTTAATTACTTGTTGAAATATCTCCGATTTAAGAATCGATAAATTGAGAATATAAAATTATCAAATAACTAGTGAAATTATAGTCTTAAACTCCGATACCAAGATCGATTTGCCTCAACGTGGCCTTTGACTTAATTACACTGGAAACAAGTGTCTAATGAATTTTCGAAATAGAAAGAGGAAGATTCTCTCCGTCCTGCGTTATTTATAACTTCAGTTAATATAAAAAAACTAATTCATGTGCGCACTTTACACTTAATTCAACATTTTTGGTAGGAGGTTTGATTCAGGTTGTCAACCTTTAAGTTTTCTTACTGAGATCTTTATTATCGGCATTCGGACTTTGCGAAAACTGACATATGGAGTAAACATTTGTACTTTTCAGATTAATGCTGAAATCAATGCATTTTAATGTGTTTAGCACTATAAAAGAGAATCACTCATTTATTACAATGTTTAATATGAAATTCTATTTTATGTTACCAGGTTCGCCATCTATTGCCTGATAGGTTAACCACAAGCTTATTAGTACCGACTTGTTTAACCCATGGTCGCTCTTGTCGATTTTATCACGAATAATGACGGATGTTTTCTCTTTTAATCACATATACCGGGTGTCCACATATACCGGGTTCCCCGTAAATTAACTCCCTGCTTACCCCAGATGTTAATGCCAAATAGGGCGTGACAATATGTAAAAAGCTGGCACAGTTAATATATTGAGTTCTTTGAATTTATGCCTTACATCATCTCTATAACCAATACCCGACATCACTCTAATTACACGTCTTTGTAAACCAAATATTCTGCTTAGATGATTAGTATGTCCCCATGTTAGTATTGCATAAGAAAATGTTCCTTGAAACATAGAGTAGTATGCCGTTTTTACGACATTAAGGGACACCTCCCTGACTAGGTTGATTATCATATATATATATACACTTAGATAGCTTTTTAGAAACATAATCGACATGTTGGTCCCAACAAAGTTTGGGATCAAGAACCACGCCTAAAAATTTGACCTTATCTGGGTTTTGATAGTTTCCAAAATCACGAGTGGAAAATACTATATTTTCAGTTTTGCTGGTGTTTGGAACCATTCAGAAGCACTCGACTGTGTTCGTCGCATAATATTTTCTAAGTCTACCATGTTTTTGTGGGTATTTATTTTGGTTGCATCATCAGCATACAATACAAAACTGGCATGTGATACATACTGAGGCAAATCGTTGACATATATCAAGAATAACAAGGGTCCGAGGATGGACCCCTGTGGTACTCCATGATACGTTTTATTTATTGACGATGCAACACCATTGTATACAGTAACTTGGTTTCTGTTTTCTAGGTAGCTTCTTAGTAGATTCAGCGCATTTTTCCTGATACCATATTTATTCAATTTTCCAAGTAATATATTATGTCGAACACAGCCGAACGCCTTTGAAAGATCACAAAAAGTGCAGCCGGAGTAGTCTTTGTTTTCAAATGCTTCTATAATATGTTTCACTAACTGATTTATGGCATCTGACGTAGATTTCTTCGATCTGAAACCAAACTGCCCTACGAAAAACAAGCTATTTGATTCAAAATAGTGCATTAATCTTTCATATAATAATTTTTCAAAAATTTTCCCAAGAATGGGTATAATCGATATTGGATGATAGTTGGACATGTCATTTATATCACCCTTCTTGTACACTGGGATGACTTTTGATGTTTTTAGGCAGTCGGGAAACACGCCTTCCTTTATATATAAATTGAATAGTTTAGTGAGAGGAGAGATAAGTATATCTTTCACATATTTTATAATTTTTATATTTATTTCATAATAGTCTTTACTAGGCTTGTTTTTTATAGAATTAATTGTATCCCTCATTTCGACTAATGTGATTTCGTCAAATTGAAAGTTAGGATGGTTATTGTTTGTAAACGAATCTAATAGGCTCACTAGATCAACATTTGTATGGGGAATATTTGCCGTGATTTCGTTCACGATATTTACAAAGAATAGGTTGAGATCATTGGGGTGGAGTTGGTCAGAAAATCTTTCGGTTTTTACTAGGTTCCCTTCACGCTTGCTATTTATTATGTTCCATGTACCCTTTGCCACGTTACTGGAATTTAATATATATCTGTCATTGGCAGCTTTTTTAGCTTCTTTAATTTTTGTTCTATACCCTTTACGGTAGTTTTTATATTCGGCTAAAATATTAGTATTATTCTGATTTTGCATATGAAATTCCCTAATCATATTTAATTTTTCTCGCATATCCCTCAACTCGTTATTAAACCAATCTGTTTTATATATATTTTGAGTAGTTGCTTTTTTTGTTTTTAATGGGAAAGCTGCCTTTATTTCATTTACAAGTATCATTAACAATCTTTCGAACTTTCGATTTAGGTTCATGTTCTTTGTGTTTAAAAAGTCCCAGTCAGTCTTTTCGAGATTATTGTACAGAGTGTTTAGTCCCGTTTCAGTGATGGGTCTATAAGTTACTTTTTGTATGTTGCTATGTTGTGCAGAGAGTGCGATATTAACTGACACCGATTTGTGATCGGATAAATATGTTTCATTTACGTAGCCATCGAGTTTTGTCTGCTCAATGTTTGTTATTATGTTGTCTAAGCAGTTATTTAACCTTGTGTTTTCCGTTATTATTGGAGCTAATCCGAACGAATTTAGAAAGTCTTCAAACTCTAAATTTCTAGGGTTTAGAGTATTAAAATAAATATTGAAGTCACCGTTTATTATGACCTTTTTGTTTAATACTTTAATATAGTTAAAAACTTTTTCTAATATGCTTAAAAACAAGTCAAATTTTTCGGTATTATCATTTACGTTTGAGCGATAGATGGTCACGACAACAAGGTCTATTTGCACTACTTGTATTGCTGCCACCTCACATACCATGTCAATTGAAAAATGTTTAAACTCTGTTAATTGAATAATTTCGATGTTACTTTTTAACAGTATCATAACTCCGCCATGCATACAATTTTACCTACAAAAATAAGAACCCACCTTGTATCCTTGTATGATCGTGGATTCAGCTTGATCATTATCCGTTATCCAGGTTTCTGTGAAACAAATTATGTCATAGGACAGATTGTGAGAAGTATTTAATTCGGTTAGGTACATTTCAAATTCATCGATTTTATTTTTTAACGACTGAACATTCAAATGAAAGATACTGAAATTATAAACTTCATTAACTGATCTTTTTTTCACTTTGCTTGGTGAGGATCCATCTAACTTTCTATTTTCGATGACATCCTTTTTTTGGTTAAAAACTGGGAGACAAGGGCTCCATTTGGCCATACGTCTCTCCGCCAGGCTTTCTTAAAATTTTCTCGCATGATTGTGACTTTCATTGAAGCATATAACTCGGGATGTTTGGAAGTGTGACTTTCGCAAGTTACCTCAGGAAAATTGTGTATGAGCGTTTTTCTTAGTTCTTCAGACTCTGTGTTTGGTTTTAGTCTAGTGACGTGCAGTGAAATGTATCTTGGCACTGTCTCGATCAGCGAGTTTTCTTTGTTGTCCCCTACAATAAATTTACGATTTCGTTTTCTGGTAACTTTTTCCCATGTTTCTTTCTCGTTGTTCTGGTTGGTTTCTTCCACTCTTCCCAGTTGCTGCATTTCTTGCATTTTATTCACGGTTTGTTCTTTGCCTTGGAAATTTCCAATACTTTCGGCTTTGCCTGTATGTATATTTCTTCTTCTCTTGTAGTATCTTGGTGTAGTAAATTCATCATTTAGGGGCGATACAGGGCATTTTCCTACTTCGGATGGTTTAGCGAGCGTCATATTCTCATTATTAATGGGACATGTGTTGACGTCACCCAGATTTATAATTTCTTGCATTTTAATTCTTTGTTTGTTTTCCAAATCTATTAAGTTTGGTTTATTAGATATAGTAGTTACTTTTTGGATTTTTTTGTCTTCTTGTTTGTTTTTATTGCCAGTGATATTGATGGGTATTTTTTGTGATAAATTCTCCTTAACCCATTAGCGCCGGAATTATTTTTTTTTAGTTTTTAATATATTTTTTGTACTAGGTGTGTTACACTGGACAAAAGGAACAAAAAATTATGTAAACTTTTTTTTGACAGATTGACAGGTAATGAGATATTGGCCGTTGCCATATGGCAACGCTAGGCGTCTGGGCTACCGTAACTTAAGAAAACCCCAATTTTGTATATTGTTCTAGATAATTATTAAAAAATTAAATTTACATGACTTTATTATTAAAAAACTATTTTATTACAAAATTTAGGATTACACAAAAATATTAAAACATATTTATTGTGAATGAAATGGGACAAAAGTCTATGCAAAGACCAATTTGCACACAAACAATTTTCTTTTTTTCAATGATGCGACGAATAAAATAATTGTTGCCATCGAATCTGACAGTATCCAGATGCTGCAGGTGACGCTGAAGGTCTCCCAGTTGCTTTATGTGGCTCACCATATTTCTTCAGATAGGCATTAGTAATTTCTCGTTTATATTCAAATTGTGATAATTTTCGCCCAGATTTGTTGTATGGTATCCAACTGTTTTGCAAAGCTAAATCTAAAAGCCAGGTAAGTATAGACCAGTATCACTTTCTTCCACGTATTTCAATACGAGAACAACTGACAGTTTGATCCATTTGATCTGTCCCTCCCATAAATGAGTTGTATTTTGTAATGAGTTTGCGTCTTGAAACCATGACAGGATGTTTGAATTTTTGTGAAAACCGTTCTGTCTGAGTATTCTCTTGTGTGCCATGTGAAGAAAAAATCATAGCAAAAGCGGCATTATCAAACCAACGTACATAAAAATTACCATAATTTGCTTCTATGGCTGATTCGTAATAACCACGCTCTTTTTATAGAATCTTTTTTAATTGTTAGGGGACATAATTTTAGAGTTCTGTTTTCGCGGATTGTGCCAATTGCTGAATAGCCACGAAATTTCATATATGAAAATAATGCAGAGCAATGCAATGTCCATTGCCTCTGCTAAAGTCAACTCGCCCCTAGAAAGAAAGAAAACCTTTCAAGCTACTACAAACGCCTAGCGTTGCCATATGGCAACACCCAAGTTTGAACAGCTATATCATATGTAATAAAAGAAATATTTTTTTTAAATTGTTAAAACAACAAAGTTCCGAGTCTATAAAATACCATCATATACAAAAATATATTTAAGAAGCACTGTATAGAAAAATATAATACTTACATAAAACATACATCCATATTTTCGGCCATTTGTAATTCACCACAAAATTGTAAACAAATGCTTAAATTACTGTCAACCGCAGATTAATTTGCGGAACATGTGCCAAGTTAGGCATGTTTTGACACATAAAATAACATATTCCCCCACTCTTATCGGCACGTATAACATACAGGGGTGATATCAAAAAGAGATGTGTTTACCGTTGCCGTATGGCAACGCACGGCGTTAATGGGTTAATGTCATTATTGTGAAAAAACAGTTCCAGTTCTTTGGTTATTAAATGTTTTATTTTTTGCTCTGTGTTATTTTCAACAGAGAATTGCATTTGTGGTGGGGGTTTATTTTTATTTAATTCTCCCTCGAGGGTTTCTATTTTTCTTTTAGTAGTTCAATATTCACCTTCAGTTCATGGTTCAGTTCCAGTAATATTTTGTTTTCAAACTTCAGAGATTCTATTAAAATATTGTTGATTGAATTCTTTTCTCCTTCCTCTGAGGTTAGGTTTTCTGCCATGTCTTCAGTTTCTGATGACAATTCTTGGTTTTTACAACATGTTAGTCTTGTAGAGCAACTTTTGTGAAAGGATGCACCACAGTTGATACACTTTGTTCGTTTTATTACTTTTTTGTCACAGTATTTGCAGAAATAACTTTCACTTGCATCTGGCTTGGCAGCCATGTTGGAATGAATGTTTCAATACAGGCATGCTCAAAGTACTTTCTCTCGAGGCATTCTTAGTTTAAGGCTGTGTTATCAAGGTCAAATACCGCATTCACAGTCGTCAATCTTTCAAGATATTGTTCTTAAAAACAAACCAACAGAATTCAGATTTGATTTAATTATTGCAACTAGTTAACTTAAAAATAGTACGTATCATATTTTATATTTGAATACTAAATGAAATTACGTTTCTCCTTTGAATCATTACTCGCGAAAGTACCACTCAATCGTCCGTAATTCATCATTCATTTTTACTTCCACATCCACGTAGGAGAGCTCATATTCTCTCTGGGAGCAAAAGTGACACAATAGTATTGAAACATTCTTTATAGGATTTTGCAAACAGCAAAAGTGATAATTAAACTAGCAGTACAAATACAAAATTATTGTTTTGAAGAATTCCGCTTTCCTCGTTTCCTCAAGCACGCAAAAGGTCTTCCCATTGTTTTCCTCTCTTTTTTTTGTAATTTTCTTTCAAACACTATAATTCTATGGCGTTATTCATTGGAGTCGCGTTTAGGTGTTTTTCGTGATATTTCACTTTCCGGGTGCAAGTGGTCATCATCAGATGAGAAAAATTCAATGTTTAAGTAAAGATCTGAAAAATTCAGAGTTGCGTAGGAAGGCGAGAGAAATCGTATGGCGGACACCGGAGTTTTCCATCTGCGTTCTTTTTCCTAATAGGGCCTTCGGAATTTGAAAATGTCTCATTTTCCATGTTCACGCGTTTTTCGTTAAATATCAATTTTGGTGCAAAAGTAGTCATCATCAGGTGTCAAAGATTCTGTGCTTTTGGAAAATTTGAAAAAACCAGGGGAGAGAAATCGAATAGTGGACACCGGAATTTTCCATCTGTGCTCTTTTCCGAATAGGGCCTTCGAAAATTGGGAAAAATTCAAATTTCCTGTGTGTACGTGTTTTTCGTGATATTTCACTTTCGGTGTGAAAGTGGTCATCATCAGGTGATAAAAATTCGTAGTTTAAGGAAAAAATCTGAAAAATTTCAGGGGCGCATAAGAAGGGGAGAGAAATCGAATGGCAGATACCGGAGTTTTCCAGCGGACACCGAAGTTTTCATCTGCATTCTTATTCCGAATAAGAATATGTAAACAATAACCTGTGCACTTCTCAAACAAAAAGAGTAACTCTTGGTGTTCCACAGGGATCGATATTAGGCCCCATACTTTTTACCATATATATTAATGACCTACCCAACTGTAACGATGTTACCAATTTCATATTGTTTGCTGATGATACAACAGCACTTAACACTAGCTTAACACTTGGGGAACTACATCAGAGTGTCTCAATAACTGATAAAAGGATTAACGAATGGTTTCTAACAAATAGTTTAAAACTAAATGAAGAACAAACACAATCACTAACTTTCACCCTTCGGAACATTGACCCAACAGATCGTAATGAACAAAATGGTAACGTCATAAAATTTTTAGGTGTATACCTTGATCCAATTTTAACTTGGGAGCAACATACGTTAAAATTGTCAACAAAACTTTCGAAAAATATTTACTTTTTACGTAACCTAGTGAACACAATATCCCCAAATTTCCTACTCATGGCCTACTATGGCTCTTTCCATGCCAACATGTCTTATGGTATTTTAAACTGGGTGCATTCAGCACATGCCACAAGAGTATTTGGCTTACAACGTAGATGCATTCGTATACTCTCTCATCTAAAATATAGGTGAATGGTGGCCAGATTGTACAGATACTAACTTCTTAGCAGAACAACTTGCCAGGTCCCTAATTAATGTGTTAGATAAGCATGCACCTATAGAAGAAAAAGTACTCAAATGTAGTTGGGCCAATAAGATGTGGTGGACACCAACAATAGGTCAAGAGATATTAGATAGAGACAGAATGTATAGAACAGCAATTATTACACAACAAGAAGTAGACTGGAGGAAATACAAACAAAAAAGAAATGCAGTTGTAAATAGCATAAGACAACAGAAAGAAATATTCTATCAGGAAAGAATTGATGAAGTTAAAGACAACCCTGTGGAAATGTGGAAAACTCTAAAACAATTAGTCAAAAATAATAACAAAAAAGAAAACAATAAAGAAGGCATTATATTTGACAATGTAATGGAAAAGAGCAATCAAAACGTAGCTAATAAATTTAATGCATACTTTTTGAATAGTTTAGAAGAACTGGTGACCTACCCTAACCAAGATCAACTCAATGAGGTTATAAACAATATGTCTAAATGTAATGTTAAATTGGAGAGATTTAAATTATTAGAATTCTACGAGTTAAGGAAAATAGTAAAAGAAATGAAAATTAAGAAAAGCAGTGTAGATGGATTAACAACAACTATTCTACAATCGGCATTTGAAATAATAGGGGACAGATTTCTACAGGTAATAAATAGTAGTCTAGAAGAGGGATGTTTTCCCAGAACTTGGAAGTTGTCCATGATTATACCACTGGAGAAGAAAATAAATACCATTAAATGTGAAGAACATAGACCTATAAATATGGTGCCAACATACGAGAAACTACTAGAAATTATAGTGAATAATCAAATTATACAATATATTGAAGAAAACAATTTATTAACCAAATACCAAGCAGGATTCAGAAATCAAAATTCATGTGAAAGTGCAATACAGACCGTTTTAGCAAAATGGAAAAACGCATTCAATGAGAAAAAAGTTATAGGTGTTGTATTTTTAGACTTTCGTAGAGCATTTGAGACCATAAACAGAGATCTACTATTGTTAAAGTTACAAAACTATGGATTAGGTGCTACAATCATTAAGTGGTTTAGTGAATATTTATCAAATAGAACTCAGGTGACAAAATATAACGACACTATATCAGCGTCGAAAGAGAATAGATTCGGAGTACCACAAGGGACGGTATTGGGGCCTACATTGTTTTTATTATACATAAACGACATAGTGCAATATGTGCAAAAATGCAATATTCAACTTTTCGCGGATGACACATTGTTATACTTCGTAGGTGATGATGTGGATGAAATTATAAGCACTTTAAATGATGAACTTAAGACTCTACAAACATGGCTAAAATTAAATAGCATGTACGTGAATATAGAAAAAACAAAGTTTATGTTAATTAAAAGTAAATACAATAAAATTGATACAAGCAACCATACGGGTATATATATAAATGAAAAACAGATAGAACAAGTTATAGAATGTAAATATTTAGGTATTCTCATTGATGAAAATTTATCATTTTCCAATCACACTTCTTATATCACCAAAAAAATTGCTAAAAAAGTAAACTTATTAGGTAGGTTAAGGCATGTCAGCACGTGGACTAAACTATTAGTATACAAAACAATCATTTTACCACACTTAAACTTTTGCAGTACCATTCTATATCTGTTAAATAACACACAGATATATGAAATACAAAAAAAACAGAATCAAGCACTACGGATTATGTTAAAGTGCAATAGATACACAAATATTAAATACATGCTGGAACAAACCGAACTTTTAAGTGTCAGACAGACCATTTTCATTAACACGATGATCGTTGTATATAAGATAAAACATGGGCTCTGGCCACACCACCTGCTTGAAGATATCACTTTTGTTCAAGACATCCATAACTACGAAACTAGAAATAGAGGAAATTTTTATATTGATACGGTCAGTACATCATATGGCCAAAATAATCTTTTCCATAAAGGACTCTCAGAATATAATCAGTTACCGGATGTCATAAGGAGCGGTGAGACGCTCTCGTGTTTCAAAAGGAGGGTTAGAGATTACTGTATGGAACATATTGAGATATAAATAATTATTTTGTATTGTAACGTAATGTATTTTTTAATTATTTTATATTGTATTGTAATGTAATGTTTCTATTTATTATTTTGTTTATATATATATATATATATTTGCTTTTTGCAAATTTAAGTAATGTTATAAGTTAGCTGTATGCTATTAATAAAGGTTATATAGGGATGGCTGCAAGGATCAATTTATTAAACTTAATATACTAACGTTGCCCTGTGTTTACATTTTTGAATGTTTACTTTACCTCAAACAACATGAAAATCAATATGTAATGCACAGCCAACTACACAACTACAATACAAGAAATTGTGACAAAGTTCATTTAAATTTTCTTCGACTGACAAAAAGCAGGAACGGAACAGGTTACTATGCAGCTAAATTTTATAACAAACTGCCGAATTCTGTAAAGAACCTAAACCTCTTACAGTTTAAAACAAAATTAAAGCCTACTTAAAATCCAAGGCCTTTTATACATTAAATGAATTTCTTGATAACGATCACTCAGATTTAAAAACTGCCTAGACACTGTGCATATTTAATAATTTTATTTTAACTATATATTTTGTTCTTATATTTATTTTATTATGTTTTATGAATTTAACTGTTTTTATTATCACTACTACACATTATTTTATCCTATCTTACACAACAATTTTATGTATTATTCATACTATTATTGTACAATTTTGTTATTGTCCAACCTAACTATGTTATACTCACATTTCTGACTTGTGTAAGCATTTTTAATGTATTATAACACCAATAAAATATCTATCTATCTATCTAAGGTCGTCGGAAATTGGAAAAAATTCAAATTTCCGGGGTGTACGTGTTTTTCGTAATATTTCACTTTCGGTGTGAAAGTGGTCATCATCAGGTGATAAAAATTCGGAGTTTAAGGAAAAAACCTGAAAATATTCAGGGGTGCGTAGGAAGGCGAGAGAAATCGATTGGCGGATACCGGAGTTTTCCAGCGGACACCGGAGTTTTTCATCTGTGTTCTTTTTCCGAATAGGGCCTTCGGAAATTGGGAAATATTGGGAAATATTCCAATTTTCCGTGTGTACGTGTTTTTATTGATATTTCACTTTCGGAGTGGAAGTAATCATCATCAGGTGTAAAAATTTCGATGTTTAAGGAATTCGAAAAATTCGTGTAGGAAGGCGATAGAAATCGAATGGCGGGCACCGGATATTTCCATCTGCGTTCCTTTTCCGAATATGTCCAAGCAACACGATTTAGTTTAATTAACGTATATTATACGTAATAATGATTTAAAATTGGTATAGGTATAATTCTAAACCATTTTTGAAATATGATTTTTTAGCCATTACGTTTATTATACATATAATAGCCGTTGTTTATATAGTTTTAATATTTGAGTTACGTATAATACACATAGCATTTACATATAATTGTTTGTTTTAAAATTATCATCATTAAATTGATAATTTGTATATCAAGTTTAAAATACGAGTAGAACATTCGTCTATTATTAGGTGCACAAGTTGGCAACATTGAGAACTGTGGGAGATTTCCGATCTGGTGCTCACTGGACAGAGACAAGTTAGGTGGACTGCAGTCTTGATTTTTGTGAAGGTTTGGGGTTCTACATCGTTATCACAGCTGTGGACTTGTATAGATATCCTCATAAATTCCTCACTGTTCTGCCGCAAGTGTTCTGTAAATTCAAAGAAGGAATTCTTTTGGTTGCTGTCGTTTTGATGCCACGTGTTTCGTGAGGTTACGTAATATTCTATGTTAGGTAAGCTTTTACTTTGTTTAGTTTAGTTCTTATTTATTGTAATTATTACAGAGTATTTGGGAGAAGCCGAGATACCCTAAGATCGGTTCATTATCTTCAACTAAATCTTGTTCGTTGGTAGAGTTGGTATTTGGTTGCATTTTTGAAAGGGGAATAAATCCGCACTCTGATTAGACCTGGTTCATTTCCAAGTTCATCGTATTCAAATCTTTCTGAATCATCTCTTTGTAGTATATCTTGAATGTAAGCAGGTGCCAAGTTGTCTTGATAAATTCCTGCTGTTAGCTCCATTAAATAATCTAAATTAAGTCTGGGAAAAAGGGGTATATGATTTTCAGTTAAATGAACCCATCTTGCATTTCTAGTGTGAAGTTGTCTATTTCAACTCTGGCTTGAAGAACATTAGGTATTTGAGATTTCTATAGCATTATTTGAGCTAGTTCTGCGTTTGCTCCCTCCAAAAGTATTGACTGTCGATATTTATTAAGGATTTTTGCTCCAGCAATCCGATAAAAGTCTCCGATATTAAAACAGATTCTATGTGACCATTACGTGCCTCTACTATCCACCTCGTTTTGGTAATCAATCTGGAATCATTAGCTTCTTCGGTATTAAGTTGTCATTCGCCACGCTCTAGATGTGATGGCATTTTGTAATTAATACCTATATTTTCACGAAGTGGCAAAACGTCTGAATAACCACGGTCCACAATAAAAATATCATCATTATTGAACCATTTTCGAAGCCAATTGGCATTGAGGCGTCATTATTACGCGAATTGGAGAAGTAAGGACAATGAATATCTAATATACAGGGTGTCTTTAGTTTCATGTCATTAAAAAAAACTGGTGGTAGGGAACGACAAGACAAACAAAAACCCCTTATATAACATGGGGTCTAAAAGTCATAGTTTTGAAGAAAAAAAAATAAACAAAAATTTCGCAAATTTTCAATAAAAATTTTTGAGAACTGCTGGAATATTGAGGTAGGTTTAGATCTAGATCTGATCTGAAGAAAACTATACTCAAACTCTCCCTTGTGCTATATTTTAGTTACTGTCGGTGTTTTGTTATGTACACATGTCCAACCCGCCGTTCTTTGTTTTTGTTATTTTTGAATTTCGCGTCATTGCGTATTTATAGTTAAGATTTATTTTATTGACTTACCATTCAAGTTGTCAAATTCTTGATTACGTACAGACACAACTTACTTGTTCGTTCTTTTTGTATTCCTTTTTGGCTTTTGTGCCAAGTTTTTATTTTATTTTTCTCTATTGACAACATTAGTTGATAGTTTAGTGTTTAGTGTTGAACGAAGTGCGTATGTACTTAATTCGAAGTACCGAACTGTGTATTGATACAGATGCAGAGATTTTGAATCATTTAGGTAGGTAGTAAGCTTTTAACCCAGGACACTCATTTATGTTACAAATGTTAATAAACCACATTTAAATTTTCTAAATTATAAACAATCCAATATTTTGTTCCAAATTAAAAAACACACATGTAAAGAAACGCTCTGTTTAAACCTCTATGGACATTATTTGCTTGCAATTATTCACGAAGAGAGAACGAATTATTTACCTCTTTATACTTGCCTCAGTTCAGTTGAGGCGGTACATCAAAGGCGGTCGATGATCGTTTAACACCGCGTGTGCCGGCCAGCACTTTTTTATGACAATTTAAAAGTTGTATAAGAAAAGCAGTGGTTCTCAATAGTTGTCTATCATAATATTAAATATGTTAACCTAGATCAGTATTTTTCAAAGTGCTCCTAGAGGGAAAAGTCATAAAGGTTTTGTATTTGTCTAGTCGGTCTTCATTACCAGTTTTTTTTAATGACATGAAACTGATTACACCCTGTATATCCATCCGGGGCTATGATTGCCTCAGTGCTCTAAAATTGCTACTTTTCTGAATATAGGCATAAGTTCTATGTATGCAATCGCTACACGCAGATCCCGATTAGAGTTATAGAGTTCATTCGCAAAATCCCTCACATGTCTCTGTATATATTGCTCTCTTGTAATTGAATTCAATCCTATATTTACAGGAACAAAACGTACCATCAATGATTTTCTTACTGTGGTAATAACAAGACAGCTTGCCTGCTCGTGTACCTGAAAATGACTTTTAAAAAATATCAGATAATCCTTGACGAAGTTTGCATAGAAATAATAACAAATCTCTTTTGCTAATATGTCGATGAGTACTTTGGCCAGGTACAGGTACAGGGTCACAATATGTACACAAATCTTGAAATTGTTGGCAAGTTAGTGGGCTTATGGACCGGAACTCATCCTTTGTAAAACTATTTTCGTTAAAATCGGGTTCATCAACTCTAGCTGATCGATGTAAAACCTGCAAAATATTTTGTAACTGTGCACCGTTTAAGAGATATGGTCTATTATAAAATTGAAAATCCTCCAACAGAACTCATAGAACAAATCCATTGGCGTCTAAATGATGATGACAGCGGTGAGCTGATTCGGGTATATAAATATTTTTTATGATAAAGACTTTAACTCTACACTCGACAGAAACCCTACTTAGATTGTGTAATCCATTGCAAAACATACAAGAATTATTTGTGGTCTGCTTTAAAACATTTAATTTCAAACGATCAGGATCACGTGCTAATTCATCAATCTCGGCATTGACAATTCGATTGCAATTAGGACATATGCGACAGTTAGCTTCAATATCTCGACGTGGTAAGTTAACATCTTCACGACGACGAATTGCAATTTGACACTTGAGCTCATTTTCATTTCCAGAAACGCTAACCATTGCTCCTAGCTACAAACCAATGTTACATATATAACAGTTTCCTCTTCGCCTAAACATGTCTGGATTTTTAACAACCAAAAGTCAGACGCTTGTTATAGAATTTCTTCTATTGTTAACTAATACAATACCAAAGTTGTAACAAATAAACACACAAGTCGTTATTAAAATGTTTACAAATGTCAAAACATTTAATTTTAGACAGGCGGTAGGCCTACTATTACTTTTTAATTAAATCTAAATTTCATATAACGTAGAATTTTCGTATATATAAGATAACCACTGGAAAAAAAGCAAGTGTGTGCTTTTGCAAATTAATTCTTACTTGTGAATAATAATGATAACCAGTAATACTACGTACCTAAATGTTTAACTATATTTAAGGAATATTATCATGTTCTTTAATTTTTAAGTTTTATGGTTGTGAAATTATATATGCAGTTTTAAAAATGTAATTAAACAGGAATGGTATATAAAAAAATTCTGGTGATCCCAGTGATCGAACCCGGGGCGTTTCACATGCAGAACGAACGCTCTGCCACTGAGCCATATCCCCGCTACGATGCAGTTTAAACAAATCTCATAGTAAATACACACCATCATCCATACTATCTTTTTACAGTGTAACTCAAAAACTGTCCGTTTTCGGAGGTCGCCCATTGAGGCTCTTGTTCACAAAGACAAGAAGTACAATTTATTCGAATTTCAGCTTATTTGACTGAAACCACTTTTAGCTAAGAAATGTGCGTGGTCCTTTACCGCAATTTTGCTGGGTCTTACATTTTAGTAGTAAAATGCAAACGAAAATATTTTCCCGAAGGCTTTTGCGGGCTGGCAAACTTTACTATTAACTGCATTGATTTAAAATACTTCGTCCAATTTGAATTTCATTTTCATGCAAATATAACTGCGGAGAAGCACAATATTCAAAATGTGGCTCAGTGCTGGGGTGTTTGGCTTACCACCACGGAGTGCCAGATTCGAATCCTGGCCAGGGTATGGAAGTTCAGAGGTATTTTTCATGCGTTACCGAGAGGGTAGTGGTGAGCTAAATCGTTGTTGAGTGACACAACATGTCTAGTCGTTGTTATCTGTCCTGAGATCCAGTCTCGGCTGAGGCAGGTGGCAATATCATAGAGAATGGTTGTTGTGTTAATGTCTATGTGTACGTGTCCTGGTTGAGTGGTGGAATAGCAATAGTTAAACTCCGCCAAGATTTCAATATAAATAAGACCATAAAAAAACATTGATGGTCACCTTGTAATTCTCTCGAAATAAGTTTAAACATGATTTTTTTACCACTGAGCAGTTACATACATTGATCAAGGTCGTTTCTGATTTGGAACAATAATTGGAAATTCCAACTGCTATCAGCTACGATTAAAAAATATACATGGTGTTATTTAAAATAAAGAAGTTAGTTACAGCATGTAGTATTAGGGGCCCAGCACCGGGGCTCACACATTTTAAGAACTATTAATAATTCACAAACAATTACTATTTTTGCTAAAAGGACGCCTTACACAATTTTGTTCTTTGAATTTCTTCCTCTGGTGATGTTTGTTGTTGCCAATAAGAGCCCGTTATTTTATTCTAAGGGGCTTGCTCTCAACACTTGTGCTTAGTGATTTGCAATAAGGGGCGGTCCATAAATGATGTATTTTTTGCCAATTTTTGACCCTCTCCCCCCCTTGTGTCACACATTATCACGCTCGACCCCCCCCCCCAATGCTTTGTGACATCCCAATTGCTTTAGTCCCCACCTCCCAGTCACAAAGAGTCGCAACTTTCAGAACCCCCCTTCCATCTCTTAAAGCGTGACATAATTTATGGATGGCCCCTAATGTGTACAATTGTTATTTTTTCCAATACATATATGTAGTTAAATTAAAAAACATTTAAAACAGAAAAAAATTGAAATTAAAATTCTAAAATCTCGTTATTTTCTATCCTTAAATATTGAGAGACACAGAAAGTTCTCTCTATTTCACTAACCTTGTAGGGACCCCCACATGATTGGTGCCCCAGCGCCCTGTTAATGCTAAATCCGGCCCAATGTAGTACTACAAGTACTACTGGAAGTGTATTTTGGATTTTTTTCTGGTTAAGTCAAAAAATATATTTTTATGCCAAACACTCTGCATCCTTATTTCAAATTTAGATCTTGGAGATAAAGAACTAAGTGGGGTTGTACCTGACCTCATAGGCACTCAGTATAGCTATATGACCCCTTTGGTCATATATAAAGACTGCTGGGTGTCTACTAAATCTTAATCTTAAAATTTCCTGACTTTTCCAGGCAATATTTTATTAAAATTACAGGCTTTTAACTGGCTACACTTAAACAAATATGAAGGTATGTATTCACCTTAAAAAAATTATTTTGTGACAAAGTAAGTCAAAATTCTTGCGTTTTTTTACTAAAATGTTTATTTTCAAGAACACAATTACGAGCTGAATTATTTCTACAAAGTGGTTGATTGAGTCGACCTTTACGTGATTAAAATCCATATTAACACTGAATTTTAATCAAACTTAATGTTGTACGATTTTCACAATATTTTATTTATATATTTTAACAAAAGTATATACTACATGACAATTGTTTCGTCAACACAGTGGCTTCTTCGGATGTGAGTATTAAACTAACTTGTACAATGCTAAACTGAATGTTAAAATAGAGGTAGCTTAGGCAATAAACAAACCCAACAAATTTATCTTTTACGTAGCATAAATGGGAAAACCAGGTTCTTGTAATTCAGAAATAATATGGATCTATAATTAAGTTGAATTGTTGTTAAAATACATAGAACAATAGAAATTAAAGAAGGTTAAGTAATGGTGAAGGATTATCCAACTACAAACTCTCATAACAAACGCATATGAGAAAAGCTGTCCCGTCAAACAAAAGGCTACAAATAGAGATGTGCCTTGGTGGAACAGGGAGCTCAGTAAACTTAAAACTGAAATAATACGCCTCTTCAATAGAGCAAAACGCACCGGAGAGTGGGGCGAATATAAAGAGGCACTCACAAAATACAACAAAGAATTGAGGAAGTCTAAGAGAAGGACGTGGAAGGGTTTCTGTGAGAGGATCAATGAAATGCCTCCAGCTACCCGACTCCAAAAAGTCCTATCAAGAGACCACTCAAATGGAATAGGACTGCTACAAGGATCAGATGGCAGCTACACGGAAAACAGGAAAGAAAGTATAGAGTTACTTCTGAAAACTCACTTTCCAGACTGCAAAATTACAGAAGAGGGAGACGTTAACAACCGGATTGGAAAGGAAGTACGCTATCCTACAAACCGGGAAAAAAGTCTCTCAGGAAAAATATTTACACCTAATAAGGTTAGATGGGCAATTAGCACTTTTAAGCCCTACAAAACACCCGGAAGGGATGGTATCTTTCCAGCCCTACTACAAAAGGGAATCGATGAGATACTACCAATGCTGACAAAAATTTTTAGAAGCAGCTACAACTTAGGGTATATTCCCCAAGCCTGGAGAGAGGTAAAAGTGGCGTTTATACCAAAGGCGGGAAAGCGACCAAGCGATCAGCCTAAGTCATATCGTCCCATAAGCCTAACCTCCTTTCTCCTAAAAACGATGGAGAAAATCTTAGATCAACATCTAAGAAGCGAAGTTCTACCAAGGGCACCGCTTCACAAAAATCAATTTGCCTATCAAGCTGGAAAATCCACAACGAATGCCTTACATAGCCTTGTAAATAAGATTGAAAAGACATTTATTGCAAAAGAAGTAGCCCTTTGTGCATTCATAGATATAGAGGGGGCCTTTGATAACACCTCATATGAATCAATAAAAAGGGCAGCAGGTCAAAGAGGGTTTGAGCCCTCAACAACAAGATGGATTTATTCCATGCTCAACAGTCGGAAAATAACAACTGAAATGGGAAGTGATTCGGTAACAATAACTGCCATCAAGGGATGCCCCCAGGGAGGGGTCCTATCACCCTTGCTATGGTCTCTGGTAGTCGATAATCTTCTCAAAAGGTTAAGCAACCATGGATTTGATGTCCAAGGCTATGCTGATGACTTAGTGATAATAATAAGAGGCAAAAACGATAGGATGATGTCAGGCCTATTGCAAATTGCTCTCAATATTATCAAAAATTAGTGCATGGAGGAGGGCCTAAATGTCAACCCATGTAAAACAGTCATAGTACCATTCACCAAAAGAAAGAAGCTTACACTAAAGCCTCCAACGTTGAATGGCACACTAATTAACTTCTCCAGTGAAGTCAAATATCTAGGAGTAATCCTAGATCAAAAACTCACTTGGAACGCACACCTAACAAGGGTAATCGGAAGAGCAACGATGGCATTTTCGACATGCCATAGGTTCTTCGGTAAAACCTGGGGACTAAAACCGAAAATGATCTACTGGTCATATTTAACGGTGATTAGACCTATTGTCACCTACGCATCGATGTGGACAAAAACAAAAGAAAAAACAGCACAAAACAGGTTGCAAAAACTGCAACGGTTAGCGTGTCTTGGAATCACAGGTGCAATACGCACCTGTCCAACAGCAGCAATGGAGGCGCTACTGGATCTGCCTCCCTTGCATATCCATGTTAAAAGTAGGGTTTCTGATTTCCCGACTTTTTTTCATTCCCGGGAATCGGGAAATAGAATTTGTCGTTCCCGGGAATCCCGGGAAATAATAAATTTTTCATATATTTCTTGAAAAACACAATTTATTTTCTTTCAAAGTGTCACATCATTCAAATATTCATTTTACTTCCCTCGCATACCGAAGGGAAGTATTGTATTCGAGAAAAAATCACCCTCCGAGATTTTATCGGATTTTGACGTTTCAGAACACGTAGATTACGAAAATATAGGTTTTTCAATTTCGTCAGTCTGTCTGTCTGTTGGTGCATTAACTAAAAAACTACTTGACGGAGAGCAGTCAAATTTGGTACGTAGTTGACACTACTGTCAGTGAAGAAATAGTTAAACTTTCACTGGAAAATATACAGGGTGGACCGTCTAAAGGGAATAAATAATGAAAAAAAATGTTTTTTTTGCTCAAATTTAAAATTTCCACGTTTCATGACACGCTAAACCTATTTCTGAAAAAAAAAATTTTGAAAATTTTCCACGTTCCCATGGCATTCTAAAACTATTCAGAGAAATTTAAATGTTTTTGAAAAATAAAAAAAAAATTTAAAACATTTTTAATCCATTTCATTACTATAGAATAGACGAAAAATTTTTTTTGCTCAAATTTAAAATTTCCACGTTTCATGACATTCCAAACCTATTTCGGAAAAAAAAATTCCAACATTTTTTTACCATTTTGGAAAAAAATTTAACACTAGAATCGAGGAAATTTTTTTTTTGCTCAAATTTAAAAGTTTCACGTTTCATGGCATTCTAAACCTATTTCAGAAAAAAAATGTTGAAAATTTTTTCACCAACATTTTTGAAAAAAATTTTACTACTAAAATAGATGGAACATATTTTTTTATTTGCTCAAATTTCAAAATTTCTACGTTTTATGACATTCTAAACCTATTTCAGAAGAAAAAAATATTGAAAATTTTTTTACCAACATTTTTGAAATTTTTTTTAAAAAATTAAAATTTTTTTAACCACCACTATATTTCCACTCCATTACGTAAATGTGGGATTGAAAGTGTGACAGATGGCAATAATATCTGGCATATGCACCTATTATACTTTTATTGAAAAATGTACAGGGTGGTCATCTCAAGAAATAATTCAGTCGTGTTGGACATTTGTAAAAGTATTTGCGCAAGCCTTCCATATTTGGCACTTGTTATTTAGTATTGAACTTTTGCTGTTGGGTGAGCACTCTGTATATTTTTTTGACAAAAAGTTATCAGGTTTTCTTTGTAATAATAGCAATTAACTATATTCTGATTATTATTTCCAATGTCATTTCATAATTAACCATTTTTTAGAGTGACCGTCATGCACAAATAACGAGGGAAGTTCTGTGTAAATACCTTTACCGATTTTTTCAAACGTTTTTTTTCTTTTCTTCCTTTGGTTAAAAAATAAATCCGTCAGTTTTGTTTTGTTTTATTTATAATTAAAAAGACACAACAACACTAACTACAGCAGATAATACAATAACCAAATAAAACATAAATGCCGTCCGACGCGCACACTCGGTAAAATTTTGGAGCACCAAATTTAATATTTTTAAAACTTATTTTTATTTCCACGGGTCCGGGAAATCCTGAGTGTTATTTCCCGGGAACGGGAACGATAAAAACTGACATAATTCCCGGGAAA